>CM054060.1:354094539-355552029 GCA_028641055.1 Alopecurus myosuroides | reverse complement strand
AATCAAGTATTTAAGTTTACATTGTTATATCAAACATACGAAGTAACCTTATTCCTTAGACCATAAGATCATGTCAATCACTAATACCGGAAGGGTGGTTTGATGACATCAAACGTCATGCCGTAACAGGGTGACTATAAAGGTGGCGTTAGGTATTCGGAAAGTGTTAGTTGAGGCTCATGGATCAAGAGTGGGATTTGTCCATCCAAATGATAGAGATATATACTCTGGGGTCTCTTGGTGATATCACAACGACACCACTTGCAAGAACGTGAGTTGGTCACAAGGATGTCATATCACGGAACAAGTAAAAGAGTACTTGTCGGTAACGTGATTGAACTAGGTATGGTTGATACCAATGATCGAATCTCGGACAAGTAAAATATCGCGAGACAAAGAGAATTGGTTACGCCGTTTATGGTTCACACGATCACTAGATTCATCGTTGAATGTGTAGGAGTCATTACGGATTTCCAGGTCCCACTGTTGACTATTGATCTAAGAGGTGTGTTAATCATGTCTACATTATTCACGAACCGCAGGGTGACACACTTAAGGTTCGATGACGCGTTTGAGTGGATACGGAATATCGGAAAATAGTTTGGACAACACCGAAATTGTTTCGGGTAATTTCAAAATAGTTCAAAGGGATTCTTGTCAAATGGTTGTTAATAGATTTAACAACTAACTCAAGGGGTTATGTGTTAATGTTTGCTAATGGAATTAACAAATATTAAAATAAAAAATGTTTTATTTATTTATTAGAGAAAACCCTTGGGATTTGATCAGGAATTAATGGAAGAATGAGTGCGCTGAGTGGAGACTCCACTCACATGATGAGGGAGATGTGGAGACACACAAAAATTCGTGGCTGCCTTACCCTCTTATATATGGAGGGGTGGGAGGTCCTTCTCCCCCCCCCCCACACACACTTGTGTCATCTCTTCCTTTCTCCTCCCGCTGCTCCAACACTTATTTGTGCACTTGGCGAATCCCTAAGCAATGTTTTCTTCACCACACCACGCTGTCGTGTTGTTGGAGTTTCCGTTGGATCCTCTACTTCCTCTGCCCTGCTGGATCGAGGGAACAGAGGTCGTCATCGAGTTGTATGTGTGACCTAGTGCGGAAGCCCTATCATATTGCAGCGCTCATCTTCGCGATCTTGAGATCGATGTGAGTACGACTACATAACCAACGAGATTCGATCTCGTAACGCTTTGTGTCTTCGAAGGTATGTTCTCCTTAAGACCCTCTGTATGCCCATTTCTTACATCTTCTAGATTAGATCTTGGCCCTTCAGGTGTCCTTCACGTAGGATTTTTTTTGTTTTCTATGCAATGAACCCTTCAGTGGTATCAGAGCCGGATCTATGCGTAGATGTTTTGTACGGGTAGAACACATAGGTGTATGTGGGCGTTGATGATCATGTTATTGCCTCCTTGTGTATTTTATGATCTTAGTGGCATAGTAGGATGAAGCTGCCTTAAACAAACTTTACGTGTACTTTGTACGCGAGACCTGTCTCACTTGTAGCCGAGGGGTTGTTATGTTTCTCCTACAATAGTTAAAATCTAATCTACAGAGGGTTGTTAATTTTTTTTATCAATGTTGTGGTTCATGTTCATAGGTATGAACGGTTCTATCTTCGAAATCCCTAAGCCACGTAAAATATGCAAAAAAAATTTAGAGAAGTCTAACTTGTTTTTGCAGGGCATGTGATGTGATATGATCAATGTTACAAATTTGATGTATGAGATGATCTCTTTTGTAAATTATTGACATACCGGCAGGAGCCATAGGGTTGTCTTATTATTTATGGCATGTGTGCTGTATATCGTATCCATGTGATATGTTGTAATTTTGATGGACAATCAAGATGGAGGTGCCTTGGACCTTGGTGGCGCGCCGGTGGAATGATGGAGATCATACCATGATGCACAAGATGGAGATCAAGTGCAAGAAGGACCATATCATATCACATTATCCATGCATGTGATGTTAATCCTTTTATGCATCTTATTTTGTTTATATCACGACGGTAGCATTATAAGATAATCCCTCTCACATAATATAAAGATAATAATGTGTTCTTCCTTAGTATGCACCATTAAGAAAGTTCATTCTTTCGAGACACCACTTGATGATCGGGTGTGATAGACTCAACGTTCGTATACAACGGGTGCTGACGAGCCTAGCATGTACAAACATGGCCTCAGAACACACACAATACTACGGTTCTACTTGGCGAGCCTAGCATGTTTAGACATGGACTCAGAACATGTAACCGAAAGGTAAAACGTGAGTCATATGGATGATATGATGAACATGTCGATGTTCTTCTTTGCACCTACATCATCTCACATGATGATCGGTTTTGATGTGGTGAATTTGGTTTGTGTAATCACTAAAAACGACTAGAGGGATGTTTTTGAGTGAGAGTTCACATAGTAATTTTGAATTAATTTGAACTTATTTTATCATGAACAACTAATCAAAGTGAATTTGCATAAATTGTAGTATTCATTGGCTTCCACAAACTACCTTATACTTAGATTGTTAATTGAGATATAACTGTTATGATCTAGTAAAACCATTTAAGATTGTTACCGTAATAGTGAAATTTAAATTGATTCCTATTTTAGATTTTTGGTATAACCTACCTAGCTACATATGATTAAAGATTGATTGATCTAGAGTGCAAATAATTCCTACTTAGAATCCAGTGTCATGCTTGCTTCCATAATACTTTATCTTCAAAAGAATGTTTTGTTGATCTAGGTGATTTAGGAACTGAAAAGAATTGTTTTCAGAAACAATCAAGTGAAAGATATATTGATATCTAGAAACTTATTTGTGGCAACATGACTGAGTATAATTTAGTGTGACAATGTATGCTTATATTATTTGAATATATGCAATGATTGAAGACGCTAGGCATTTGAATTGTTGGAACGCGTAGAGATAAACGAAAAACTTTTCCTACGCGATGCTTCCAAGATCTAGCTGAGGTAGAAGGCCACGAGTATTACCACTAGACGCGCAGGTGCGGATTATCGATGCAGCGCGTCGGGGCAGTGCAGTCCCATGATCCGATCCGGCCGATCCAATCCCTCGAACGTCGAAGTGCTGAACGTACAGCACCTCTGCCGGTATCCACACGTACGAGGAGGAGCTCCGACGGCAGACTGCTAGGTCTGGTGCGACGGCTGGACTGAGTGGGGCTAGGGTTCCCAACGCATGGGAGAGTGGACTAACGTGCCCGTTGGGCAACCTGCGCCCCTCTTTATATAGCGTATGGTAATGGGCTGCACAACACTTGTGGCCCATTCCCTCTGTGAGTCCGACTCACTAATTCAGTCCATTTCCGGTTCGGGTCCAACCCAACCAATATTTGCTCCCGCTCTTAAGTGTGCGACCCTGCAGGCTCATGGCGACTTGGACACGATTAGAGTCCAACTCTCAATCGATCAATCGGTAGCGGCTCCTAGCAGAACGTGCCGACTCCCAAGTACCATTGAGTCATGACGACATACCTTTCAATGTGATATTCATCTTAGTCCTTTTTGCCTCACGATATACCTTGTCGAGCTATAGGCGATTTATCGTCATCCTTTAAATAGCTCAACTCTCTTCTCGATCCGTGATATGTGATTCATCTGACTAACTCTTAGTCAATCGACACAGTTAACACTTAACTGAGTCGCGCATGGCCATGCTTCCTGAATCATATCACTCGAGAGGGCCCAGAGAATATCTCTCCATTAGGAGGGGCAAAATCCCATCTTGATTATCCACATCACGCAGCTTGCTTCTCATTCGACCCGAACTCTGCCTTTATAGTTGCCTTGTCACAGAACAACGTTTGACAGAACCTAAGTCGGTGATCCACAACTCGGATTGTGCGACAACCTCAGGTCTAAGGATTACATTGATTGAGACATGCAAATGATGACTTGATCGTTGCATCTCAATGTGGGTCGGTCCGACTTGCTAAACTCTTTAGCCAAGTCCGTGAACGTTGGAATGGCATCACCATGCCCATGACAAGTGGAACCGTGTCATCAGCCAACACTCACATTAGTCTAGGGTGTGTGTCCAGCACAACCTAAATGACCAAGGACAATCTAGTATGAACAACATGAATATATAGTTCCACAATCGAATCACATATTCAATGACATATATCAGATGTTCAAACCAAAGGACAACTTAATAACTTTACGAATACATTGGGAATTACATCATCTATGATTGCCTCTAGGGCATATTCCCAACAGTCTCCCACTTGCACTAGAGTCAATCATCTTGGCATCATATGCCTAGGCATCTAATGCCCATACCTCTCGTGTGCGCCTCATGCTTAGGCTGTGGTAGCGCCTTTGTCAACGGATCTGCAATGTTTGCATCCGTGTGTTCTTTGCATAACTTGATATCACCTTGTTCGACAAACTGGCGAATGAGGTGGTACCGCATGAGTATATGTTTGTTCTTATGGTGTTGTCTAGGTTCCTTGGCCTGTGCGATAGCACCATTGTTATCATAATATACGTCCAAAGGATTGGACGCGCCCTGAACCACACCAAGATCAATCAGGAGGTTCCTGATCCAAACAGCTTCTTTTGCCGCCTCTGAGGCAGCAATATACTCAGCCTCTGTTGTAGATGCAGACACCGTATCTTGCTTGGAACTCTTCCAGCTCACAGCCCCTCCGTTCATCACGAACACGTATCCAGATTGCGAACAAGAATCATCCGAGTCGGTGAGATAACTCGCATCCGTGTAACCCTTTACACTGAATTCCTCATCCATAAACTAGGAACATTTCCTTAGTATTTCTCAAATACTTAAGAATATTTTTAACCGCTGCCCAGTGGGCTTTGCCAGGGTCAGCCTGGTATCTGCTCGTAACACTTAGAGCATAGGAAACATCTGGCCTAGTACAAATCATGGCATACATGATGGATCCGATTGCCGAAGCATACGGAATCACACTCATCTGACTTCGCTCATCAGTCGTCGAAGGACACTGAGTCTTGCTAAGTTTTATGCCATGGGACACCGGTAAGAATCCCTTCTTGGACTCTTCCATTTTGAATTTCTTCAAAACCTTGTCCAGATAAGTACTCTGACTCAATCCAATGAGCCGCCTTGATCTATCTCTATAGATCCTGATTCCTAATATGTAAGTCGCCTCACCCAAATCCTTCATTGAGAAACTCCTTTCCAATGACTCTTTGGTTTCTTGCAACATCATGACATCATTTCCAATCAGTAATATGTCATCCACATATAAGATTAGAAAGTTTACTTTGCTCCCACTAAACTTCTTGTATAAACAAGAATCATGATCACTCTTGATGAAGCCAAACGATTTGACTACCTCATCAAAGCGAATGTTCCAACTCCGAGATGCTTGCTTCAACCCATAAATGGATTTCTGAAGTTTGCATACCTTGTCAGCATTAGCTGGATCGACAAAACCTTCGGGCTGTATCATATACACGTCCTCAGTTAAATTTCCATTAAGGAAAGCCGTCTTGACATCCATCTGCCATATCTCATAGTCGAAATAGGCTGCTATGGCTAACATGATCCGAATTGATTTAAGCATCGCTACGGGCGAGAAGGTCTCGTCGTAGTCAACTCCTTGAACCTGTCGGAACCCCTTCGCGACAAGTCGTGCTTTATAGACGGAAATATTTCCATCCATATCAATTTTCTTCTTAAAGACCCATTTGCACTCGACGGGTCTTGCACCGTCAGGCAGATCAACCAAATTCCAAACTTGGTTTTCATCCATGGACTTTAACTCGGATCTCATGGCTCCAAGCCATGACTCGGAATCAGATCCCACCATCGCTTCCGAATAAGTTGCCGGCTCATTACTGTCTAACAGTAAAATATCTCGAGCACTCTGTAATCTGGCAGATCTCCGTGGTTCAGGTGCTGTAACCGGTGTAGGTACCACGATCGACTCCGCCTCCAAGGCGTTCGCCGACTCGCCCCTAGCCGGTTCCTCTCGAATTTCTTCAAGTTGCACTGTGCTCCCACTGACTTCCCGACTGAGAAACTCTTTCTCAAGGAAGACACCATTCCGAGCGACAAACACTTTGCCCTCTTCCCGGTTGTAGAAGTAGTACCCCAAGGTTTCCCTCGGATACCCCACGAAAATACACTTATCCGACTTGGGCGTGAGCTTGTCCGACTGAAGTCGCTTGACAAATGCTTCACAACCCCAAATCTTAAGAAAAGACAAACTTGGCTTTTTACCAGTCCACATCTCATGTGGTGTCTTCTCTACTGACTTTGATGGTACTCTGTTTAGTGTGAACGCTGCAGTTTCTAGACAATAACCCCAAAATGATAAAGGTAGATCTGTCCGACTCATCATTGATCGTACCATGTCCAACAAGGTCCGATTTCTTCGTTCCGATACACCGTTTCTCTGCGGTGTACCCGGCGGAGTGAGTTGAGGAACTATTCCACAACTCTTTAGATGGTCATCAAACTCATGGCTCATGTACTCGCCTCCACGGTCCGACCGTAGAAACTTTATTTTCTTGCCGAGCTGATTTTGTACCTCACTCTGGAATTCCTTGAACTTTTCAAAGGCTTCCGACTTGTGTTTCATTAAATAGATGTATCTATACCTACTCAAATCATCAGTGAAGGTAATGAAGTACTCATAACCACCTCTGGCTGTCGTGCTCATTGGACCACATACATCACTATGTATTAGTTCCAACAAGTCGGACGCCCTTTCACAACTCCTTGCAAAAGGTGTCTTGGTCATCTTGCCTAGTAGGCATGATTCGCATGTCTCGAATGACTCTAAGTCAAACGAAGTTAGAAGTCCATCATCATGGAGCTTCTTCATGCGCTTCCAACTTATATGACCAAGCCGACAGTGCCAAAAGTAAGTCATATTCAGATCATTTGGTTTCAACCTTTTAACATTTATGTTATAGACCGATTCACTATCAAGATTTAAAATGAATAACCCGTTCTGAACGGGTGCAAAGCCATGAAACATATCTTTCAAATATAAAGAACAACCATTATTCTTAATATTCGACTCATAACCTTGTCTCATCAAACATGAGGCGGAAATAATGTTTCGACTAAGCGCTGGAACATAATAACAATTATTTAGTTCCAAAATAAATCCTGAAGGTAAATGAAGTTGCATCGTGCCGACTTCCAACGCAGCGACTCTCGCCTTGTTGCCGACCCGAATGTCAACCTCTCCTCTTGCCACGCTCCTAGTTCTTACCAGTCCCTGCAACGAGTTGCATATGTGAATAACTGATCCGGTATCATATACCCAAGAACTATTAGGCGCATCAGCAAGATAAATGTCTATAACATTGCACACAAGCGTACCTGAGTTGGAAGTCACACCTCCACTCTTGGCTCTGTCAGCCAAATACTTGGTGCAGTTCCTCTTCCAGTGGCCATCTTGCTTGCAATAAAAGCAGTTGGCTCCGGCTGTAGGAGAAGGTTTAGTCTTTGAGGGAGCACTCTGGACAGGGCCATGGGTACTACCTCCTGACTTATCCTTCTTCTTCTTAGTCCAAGAACTCTTCTTGAACTTAGCCTTATTCTGCACCATCAACACTTGACTGGTGCCTTTCTTGATATCAGCCTCTGCCGTTTTGAGCATCCCATGTAATTCAGTGATACTCTTATCCATACCATGCATATGATAGTTCGAGATGAACGAACCATACGCACTAGGAAGAGAGTTCAGAATTATATCAGTAGCGAACTCTTCGTTAATTGGGAAGCCCAGCCGATCCAAAGACTGTATGTAACCAATCATCTTGATTACATGCGGACTCAGTGGATCACCGTCTTTCAGCTTACAGCCAAGCAAAGCTTGAGAGACTTGATACCTCTCAGTCTTTGCTTGAGCCTGGAACATACTTTTGAGGCTTTCGATCATATCGTAGGCCTCAACATTCTCGAACTGCTGCTGCAAGTCCGGTTCCATGTGTGCAAGCATAAGACAGCTGATTTCCGTAGACTCATCTCTAGCCTTACGGTAGGCATTCATGACAGCGACAGTCGCATCGTCATCAGGCTCATCTGGAAGTGGAGTTTCTAGAACATGTTCTTTCTTGTCATGCTTGAGGACTATCCTCAGATTACGATACCAGTTGGTGAAATTAGTTCCATTAAGCTTATCTTTCTCTAGGATTGACCTCAACGCAAACGCGGACAACTGAGGAAGGTTGCTAGGTGCCATTGATCTACAACAGAAAATACGCAAAAACACTTAAGACATGTATTCATAAAAGAGCAGGCATATTAAACGCTTTAATACTTATGCTCCCACTAGAACCAACATCCCTCCGATGGTTGCTAAGTGATTCAAGATCCTAAATAAGCAAGCCGACTAGTGAGCTTTAGCATCACTGCTAGCCGTCAAGTGATCTAGGTAGGCAACACCTTGCCAATCGTATCTAATACGACTCCTGTTAGTTGGGTGACATCACATGCCCCGGCTCCCAACCTACCTCGCCCCGAGCCCCACAACCGTTGTGATGGACTCTTCTAGATTACCAAGTGCTTCTGCTTGTAAGAGTCTGACTCAAACCCACCTAACCGGAAAGAATTGGTAGCACCTCAATTTTATGAGCCCACTACCAAGAATGTCCGACTTGTGATGGTGCAGCACTGGCGGGGCGACCGACTAGACCTTCTTTGAGGGATTAAAGAATCTACCAACTATCTAAATAGAGTTAAATAGAGACATAACAATAACACAAATAAAGCAATTATAATGTGAAATGGTATGGCTCTCTTCATGGTGATCTCCATCTCCACGAAGCTTGCAAGTCGGCTCGTGCCAACTCTTGTCACGTGCCATCTTGCTCCATGTAGCCGACTTGTACATCGACTTGCATGCCTTCCGGGTTCTCCAACAAGCTACACTAGCTAGTAAATCAAAATTTACATAGAGAATCCGACACGCAGGCCGGTATACAATAAAATGACAGCACCTAGGCTCCAGCCGGCTGACACAAACATGATACGCAGATCATGTATGGATTACACACATCACATGCACATAAGCCACACCATTCACAACTTCCTGCAAAAACAAGTTATGCATAGATACGATATCTACCGGCGTTGTGATTTCGAAAAACGCAGATCTCATCTGCATTCCGATCATGGATTTCTTCATCGGATAAAACGATTTTACCCGAATCTGATCCGTATTCCGATTCGACCAAACTCTTTGATCTTCGATCACCGCAACTGGATTTATGTGTCACGGTATACCCCGATGGCGGAAACCGACCGGTAGGGGTAAGTTGTTCCACGACCTTAGCAGTATGATCACGGAAACCAGATCATCCATTAACCCCGAGTACGATTGATCCAATCAACCTTGTACAAAACCGACCTATCTCATAGACCGACCACCAAAACAGCAATTAGATCACATCTAACGCTAACTACATATCATATATGAACGGATCTCGGGCCTAATACCAGAAGCTACCGCTCTGATACCACTGTTGGAACGCGTAGAGATAAACGAAAAACTTTTCCTACGCGATGCTTCCAAGATCTAGCTGAGGTAGAAGGCCACGAGTATTACCACTAGACGCGCAGGTGCGGATTATCGATGCAGCGCGTCGGGGCAGTGCAGTCCCACGATCCGATCCGGCCGATCCAATCCCTCGAACGTCGAAGTGCTGAACGTACAGCACCTCTGCCGGTATCCACACGTACGAGGAGGAGCTCCGACGGCAGACTGCTAGGTCTGGTGCGACGGCTGGACTGAGTGGGGCTAGGGTTCCCAACGCATGGGAGAGTGGACTAACGTGCCCGTTGGGCAACCTGCGCCCCTCTTTATATAGCGTATGGTAATGGGCTGCACAACACTTGTGGCCCATTCCCTATGTGAGTCCGACTCACTAATTCAGTCCATTTCCGGTTCGGGTCCAACCCAACCAATATTTGCTCCCACTCTTAAGTGTGCGACCCTGCAGGCTCATGGCGACTTGGACACGATTAGAGTCCAACTCTCAATTGATCAATCGGTAGCGGCTCCTAGCAGAACGTGCCGACTCCCAAGTACCATTGAGTCATGACGACATACCTTTCAATGTGATATTCATCTTAGTCCTTTTTGCCTCACGATATACCTTGTCGAGCTATAGGCGATTTATCGTCATCCTTTAAATAGCTCAACTCTCTTCTCGATCCGTGATATGTGATTCATCTGACTAACTCTTAGTCAATCGACACAGTTAACACTTAACTGAGTCGCGCATGGCCATGCTTCCTGAATCATATCACTCGAGAGGGCCCAGAGAATATCTCTCCATTAGGAGGGGCAAAATCCCATCTTGATTATCCACATCACGCAGTTTGCTTCTCATTCGACCTGAACTCTGCCTTTATAGTTGCCTTGTCACAGAACAACGTTTGACAGAACCTAAGTCGGTGATCCACAACTCGGATTGTGCGACAACCTCAGGTCTAAGGATTACATTGATTGAGACATGCAAATGACGACTTGATCGTTGCATCTCAATGTGGGTCCGTCCGACTTGCTAAACTCTTTAGCCAAGTCCGTGAACGTTGGAATGGCATCACCATGCCCATGACAAGTGGAACCGTGTCATCAGCCAACACTCACATTAGTCTAGGGTGTGTGTCCAGCACAACCTAAATGACCAAGGACAATCTAGTATGAACAACATGAATATATAGTTCCACAATCGAATCACATATTCAATGACATATATCAGATGTTCAAACCAAAGGACAACTTAATAACTTTACGAATACATTGGGAATTACATCATCTATGATTGCCTCTAGGGCATATTCCCAACAGAATATTCCAAGAAGTTGGGCGCTAATATTATCCTCTAAATTCCTTTCTTAAGCTATAGTAGCTTCATCAAAAAATTGGTATGATTGTATGGGTAAAATCGTTTACCTTACTTGAGGATTGATAAGAGTGGAATCCATCAGAATGCTATTAATATGGTGATATTAGTAGAACAATCAAACTCAAAGTATGACTCAATGGGTGATAGTATATGACTAACACACCAAGGAAAATGTGCTAGTGCGACTAGCATTGTTTGATGTTGAATGATTCTTGTGTAAAGAAAAGGGAATATTGAAAATAAAATTACAAAAAGGTATATGGAAGAAAAGAAGATAACTGGATAACTCCAGCTCAGGAGTATATGCTTGATATAGAAGTTATAGATGTATTACTAATTAACAAAGTATTTTTGGGTATATTGGTACCATATTGGTTGGTATGAGTTGTCATACAAAGCAACGCGATGCAAGAAATACAAGGGCCTAAAAGGAACTAGTAGTAGATGTGGTATCGATCATGACAAGAACAAAAATAAAGTGTTATTGTGTTCAATGTCGTATTGAACCACAGATTCAAGATTTATTTTAAGAACTTAATAAGTTGTTATTTTGTTCCGGTCTTTTGTGAGAACAAATGAGATTGTTCAAACTATGACCATATTCCATAATTGATGGATGAGTTAATATAAATCGTGTTGGTAAAGTAAACATCTATAAGACTAAATGATAAACGTTGCAAGACGTAATAGAATTTCACTTAAATTGTGATACCACCATTTTAGTTCATATCGGAAAGGAAAAAAATGAAAGGAACTCCATGTTAATGGACTTCCAGAGTCATTTTGTTTTGAATAAATTGACGCTTGTGAGACCTCTTGCAAAATATGACTAAAATTTCGTTCATATGCCAAAGTATAATGAACAACCATATAATTTCGCCCATTTAACTCATTTTATGCTGATTTGCCGAAACTGATTCAAATTTAACTACAAGTGTGTTATACTTTCATCATGAATTTCTGCAAAAATAATTTTAAGGTGCATAGGTGTTGGTTATTTCATAGAAACGTCTGTATTTCTTTTTGGAAAATTTGACCCATTTGAGATCATGGCCATGCCGGGCATTTTGGCAAAATTTACAAAAAAAACTCAAGAAAAGTAAAAGATAACACAAAAAAATCCTTGGCGCGGACTTCTCTTATGTTCAAAAGTTGCTATGAAAGATGACAAACCTGAGATTTGTCATACTTTACATAAAGTTGCATCAGAAGGAGGCCTATCATCTATGAAGATGAGAATGGGGTTCAAAGCCAAATGACCAAGTTATGGCCATGCACCCCGCATAGTTTGTGATGTAGTGCCCATATGTGGCAATTAGTTGTACTTTGGTATCGTAGAACAATGTTTCCAACTTGGGTTTTCAGATTAATTTTCAAAATGTCATCTTTCATTTTGAAAGTGTCCAAATTGAATTTTTTTGTGAATAAACCATAAAAAATATGGTGCAAAATGGCACCCATCCAATTTTCACACAAATTAATCCCCATTTGATGGATAGTCGTAAAATCTTAGGAATTTTTGTCGAATCCTATTTAATTTCGCCCATTTAACTCGTTTTATGCCGATATGCCGAACCTTATTCAAATTTGAAATATAAATGTATTATGCCTTCATCATGAATTTCTGTAAAATTCATTTTAAGGTGCACATGGGTTGGTTATTTCATAGAAATGTCCGTATCTTTGGAAAATTTGACCGCTTTGAGTGCATGGCCATGGCGGGCATTTTGGAAAATTTTACAAAACAAACTCAAAAAAAGTGAAAGGTAACTCAAAAAAAAATCTTGGGAAAGGACTCCTCTTATGTTCAAAAGTTCCTATGAAAAATGACAAGCCTGAGATTTGTCATACTTGACATAAAGTTGCATCACAAGGAGGCATATCATTTATGAAGATGAGAATGCGGTTCAAAACCAAATTACCAAGTTATGGCCATGCACCACGCATAGTTTGTGATGTAGTGCCCATATGTGGCGAGTAGTTGTACCTTGGTATGGGAGAACAATGTTTCCAACTTGGATTTTCAAATTAATTGTCAAAATGTCATTTTTCATTTTTAATGTGTCCAAATTGACTTTTTTTTGTGAACCGACCATAATAAATATGGTGCAAAATGACACCCTTCCAATTATAACACAAACTAGTCCCCATTTGATGGATATTCCTCAAATATTTGGAATTTTCTCGAATCCTAATTTCTCACATTCAACTCGTTTTATGCCGATTTGCCGAAACTGATTAAAATTTGAACTAGATGTGTTTTATACTTTCATCATGAATTTCTACAAAAAATGATTTTAAGGTGCACAAGAGTTGCTTATTTCACAGAAATGTCTGTAGTTTTGGAAAATTCGACCCTTTTGTGTGCATGGCCATGCCATGCATTTTGGCAAAATTTACAAAAAACTCAAAAAGGTGAAAGCTAACTCAAAAAAATAAAAAATCCTTGGGCATGGACTCCTCTTATGTATACTAGTTGCTATGAAAAATGACAAATCTGAGATTTGTCATACTTTACATAAAGTTGCATCACAAGGATGCCTACCGTCTATGAAGATGAGAATGGGTTTCAAAGCCAAATGACCAAGTAATGGCCATGCACCATGCATAGTTTGTGATGTAGTGCGCATATGTGGCGAGTAGGTGTACATTGGTATGGGAGAACAATGTTTCCAACTTGAATTTTCAAATTAATTTTCAAAATGTAAATTTTTATTTTAAAAGTGTCCAAATTGACTTTTTTGTGAAGAAACCATAAGAAATATGTTGCACATGGCAACCATCCAATTTTCACACATAGTAGTCACCATTTGATGGATAGTCCTCAAATATTAGGAATTTTCTCGAATCCTACCTAATTTCTCCCATTTAACTCATGTTATGTCGATTTGTTGAAACTGATTCAAATTTGAACTAGAAGTGTGTTATACTTTCATCTTGAATTTCTGCAAAAATCATTTTAAGGTGCACATGGGTTGGGTTTTCACAGAAACATGTGTAGTTTTGGAAAATTCGACCCCTTTGAGTGCAAGACCATGCCAGACCTTATGGCAAAATTTACCAAATACTAAAAAAAAGTGAAAGCTACCTTAAAAAAAATCCTTGGGCATGAGGCCTATCATTTATGAATATGAGAATGAGTTTCAAACCCAAATGACCAAGTTATGGCCATGCACCAAGCATAGTTTGTGATATAGTTCCTATATGTGGCGAGTAGTTGTACCTTGGTATGGGAGTATAATGTTTCCAACATAGGTTTTCAAATTAATTTTTGACATGTCATTTTTCATTTTAAAAGTGTCCAAATTGACTTTTTTTGTGAATCGACCATAAGAAATATGGTGCAAAATGGCACCCATCCAATCTCACACAAAGTAGTCCCCATTAGATGGATAATCCTCAAATATTAGGAATTTTCTCGAATCCTACCTAATTTCACCCATTAAACTCATTTTATGCCGATTTGTCGAAACTGATTCAAATTTGAACTACAAGTGTGTTATACTTTCATCATGAATTTCTGCAAAAATCATTTCAAGGTGCACAGGGGTTGGTTGTTTCATAGAAACATCCATAGTTTTGGAAAATTCGACCCCTTTGAGTGCATAGCCATGCCGGACATTTTGGCAAAATTTACAAAAAAACTCAAAAAGTGAAAGCTAACTAAAAAACAAAATCCTTTGGCATGAACGACAAGTCGAAGGAGGAGTCGGAGGAGAAATGGCCATCCACTAAACCCTAAACCCTAAGCCATAAACCCTAACCTTAAACCTTGTACTATAAGCCCTAATTATGGCCATGCACCACACATAGTTTGTGATCTAGTGCCCATATGTGGCGATTAGTTGTACCTTGGTATGGGAGAACAATGTTTCCAACTTGGGTTTGAAAATTAATTTTCGAAATGTCATTTTTAATTTAAAAGTGTCCAAATTTACTTTTTTGTGTGAAGAAACCATAAGAAATATGATGCAAAATGGCACCCATCCAATTTTCACACAAAGTAGTCCTCATTTGATGGATATAGTCCTCAAATGTTAGTAATTTTCTCGAATCGTACTTTCAGAAAGTTGTCAATATGTATTGTCTGAAGCTTCATAACAGAAATTCATCGCATTTGCTTAAACAATTATTTGTGACATTGCAATACATGATTATTACAACCGAATTGAAACTAACAAGATAGGTAGGAATAACACAAATTCAGATCTATGTAGTTCCGGTTCCATCTACCATTTCCTCTCCAATAGATGAAACATGCTCGCGGCTTAGTTCTTTTCCTTCATCTGGGAGATATGCATTTGGTAAGTCTTCGGCCAGAAGATCTCCACGGTCGAGGACGGATGTGACATTAACAATGACTGTGTACAAAAGAGTGCGTCTGGACCTCGGTTACATCAGAGGCGGCGGTGACTCGCCTTCGTCATTCGATGATGGATTGTTGTTAAACATAGTCAATTTACTCTTGGGGACATCCACTATCAGCACATTGGGGACGACGCTTAGATTGCGGAGCCATGCCATGACCACCAGCTCCCTTTTGTCCTCTGGAGGTATGATGTAGATGAGATCACCGCCTAACTTGTTGAGGGTATCATTGAGTGCGTATGGCTCCCGAGCCTCATTCGGTAATCTTCAAAACTAAGCATAGTCTTGAACTCGAAAGATCCACTAGAGGCTCTGACGACACGATGCCAACGTCCAAACCTGATCCAGGAGCCGACGCACCTGAACTTGCATCGACTTGTGCAGAACGCGTGTGCATACATCCACGTTAGTGAAGGTGAGCCAGTAATCGTGGGGAGGAGACAAGTATGAGAGAGGACTCTCTCTATCTGTCCGAGTTTCAACTACTAAGTGATATGATCGATGGAATGGGTAGCAGGTTGAGGTTATTGTGTGTTGATTTAGTTAGGACTTTGATGCGACGTCAATGTTTACTTGCGTCAGTAGGACGGGGCACTTGGTGTGCGAGACTCGAAGGAGGCCAGCAGTCGTCAACTCACCGTTCTGATCAACGAGGGCAGTTGCCAGCAGCACGTGACCGCGTACTGTGCTTCCAAAGCGTCCATCCCCGACTTGCGCGCGATCACCACAAGGCTGGATTCCAGTCGGAGGTCGGCCTCGCCGCGCGTCCAGACCTCTTCCGGGAACGACCTCGACGTCCACCACTTGTTGCTTAAACGGTGATGTCTGCCGGCTCGTACGGGAATGCCCCCAGATCCCATGGCTCTACCTCCTGAGATTTTGTATTGTTTTGAAAGGTGTACCTCCTGATATCTTGGTGTACAATTATTCAAAAAATATCATTGCAACGTAAGGATCCCATGAATTACAGGGGTAATTACGGTAGCGACATGATGTACGCACTATGACGCATGACAAGTGGGTCCACACACTTAGTCCATAAACCCTATAACCTCTCCTCCATCCAAGAAATTCTCACTCTCCACCTCTTGCACAGACGTCTCCGTAGCTCCCGGCTGGTCCATCTGGTGAGAAGATTGCCGTCGCGACTCTCGCAAAAGATGCTACCACCTCACCCCTCTCCGTTCATCCAATCTCCGACTCCCACCCCCTTTAAACTGAACCCATTTTTCGTCTCTCGCAAGCAGATCTGTGGAGTACGATTAGATAGGAGGCTAGCGATGGCTCTGAGCAAATGGGTATGAATTACTATGCCATAGATCTATGCAGTTTTGTCCAAACTTTCATATAGTACAACTTTTGTTGAATCGTTGTTTTGATTTGTTTTTGAGCACGTACTGTCCTACTTGCTCTCACTATAAGAGTTTGTTTGAAGGCGAGGATATCAAAAAAATCCTTTTTCGTTCTGACCTTGGACTACAATTGTGGTGAAACAACAGTAATTGTTTTTTTTTACAATTAATATTACTAACGAATACTAAATGTACGTAATATTATCTACGGTTCATGCGGGTAATATGAGAAATGGTGACAAAATTCAAGTTCAGATCTGGTAGATGTTTTCAGCAACATAAGTTGTTCGTACTTATGGACCTACATGTAATTTTATTTAGTATACATGGGTGTTGTGCTCACAAATTCTCATATGAACTTGTTAGTAATGGCTGCATTTACATACGAATTTGCATGTTTCATGCTCCTTAAAATGAGTGATTAGCATTTACCATTTATAGCAATGATAAAGATATGTTAGACTCATATGATATGAATACAACTTTGATATAAAATCTAAGTGTGGCTTCATAATTAATTAGAAATTTTACACTCTCCTCATGTGGGGGTGTATTAATACGTTGATTTTCTTGTATTTTGCTAGTACGTCCCTTGCTATACTAGAGCACATCTACGGAAATTTAGAGAGGGAGATTGATCCTAGATCTGAATGTTTTTCATTTGATCGCTTTGATCCTCTACCCTTACTCGTCGCGTTATCCTTTTAAGGTTTGCCGACCATGACGATCGGACATCGGCAAGGCGAGTGATCGGATCGTCACGACCGAACGCCAGTCACCGCCAGAGCAAACAGATCTACGGTGAAGAGGTTGTGGTGGGCGAGAACCAATCTGATGTATGGCGACCAATATGTCTACCGCAATTTGTGTGCATAGGTTTGGCCGCGCGTCTTATTTAGTGGGGTGGGTGCGGGTAGTTTTTTTAGTAGGCCAAAAAAAGGAGGTAACAAAAATTTTCAAGTTAAAGAAGGGAACGAAAACAGTTATTTGTATAATCTTGAATAAGATTTGGTACGTAGTGTAATTACATCTGACACTTATTTGTATAAACTTTTATACACGGATTTAGTAATATTGTATAACTACACTTGTTTCAACTATTACATCATGAGTTTTCAACTTTCAGAGCAAGAGGTTTCTACATTTGTGTCAAAGCCAAATGAGCAAATTATGGCCATGCACCACGCATAGTTTGTGATCTAGTGCCCATATGTGGCGAGTAGTTGTACCTTGATTTAGGAGAACAAATTTTCCAACTTGGGTTTTGAAATTAATTTTCAAAATGTCATTTTTCATTTTAAAAGTGACCAAATTGACTTCTTTTGTAAAGAAAACATAAGAAATATGGTGCAAAATGGCACCCATGCATTTTTCACAAAAAGTAGTCCCCATTTGATGGGTAGTCCTCAAATATTAGGAATTTTCTTTAATCCTACCTAATTTCGCCCATTTAACTCATTTTATGCCAATTTGGAGAAATTGTTTCAAATTTGAAATACAAGTGTGTGATACTTTCATCATGAATTTCTGCAAGAATCATTTTTATGTGTACAGGGGTTGGTTATTTCACAGAAACGTCCATAGTTTTGGAAAATTCAACCCCTTTTAGTGGATAGCCATGCCGGGCATTTTGCAAAATTTACAAAAAACTCAAAAAAGTGAAATCTAACTCAAAAAAAAAATCCTTCGGCATGGACGACGAGTCGGAGGAGGCATGGACATCCACAAAACCCAAAAACCAAAACCCTAAAACTCTAAAGCCGAAAGCCTAAACCTTAGAACTGATAATCGTGAGATTTGTCATACTTTACATAAAGCTGCTATTGAAAAATGACAAACCTGAGATTTTTGATACTTTAAATAAAGTTGCATCACAAGGAGGCATATCATCCATGAAGACGAGAATGACTTTCAAAGACAAATAACCAAGTTATGGCCATCCACCACACATAGTTTGTGATATAGTGCCCATATGTGGCGAGTAATTGTCCCTTGGTATGGGAGAAGAATGTTTCCAACTTGGATTTTCAAATTAATTTTTGAAATGTCATCTTTATTTTAAAAGTGTCCAAATTGACCTTTTTTTTGTGAATCGACCATAAGAAATATGGTCCAAAATGGCACCCATCCAATATTCACACAAATTAGTCCCCATTTGATGGATAGTCCTCAAATCTTAAGAATTTTCTCGAATCCTCCCTAATTTCGCCCATTTAACTCGTTTTATGCTGATTTGCCGAAACTAATTCAAATTTGAACTACAAGTGTGTTATACTTTCATCATGAATTTCTGCAAAAATCATTTTAAGTTGCATTGGGGCTGGTTATTTCACAGAAACATTTGTAGTTTTGGAAGATTCGACCCCTTTGAGTGCATGGCCATACTGGGCACTTTGGCAAAATTTAGAAAAAACTAAAAAAAAGTGAAAGCTAACTCAAAAAAAATCCTTGGGCATGGACTCCTATTATGTCCACTAGTTGCTATGAAAAATGACAAACCTGATATTTGTCATACTTTACATAAAGTTGCATCACAATGAGGCCTATCATTTATGAAGACGAGAATGAGTTTCAAAGACAAATGACCAAGTTATGAACATGGACATGCATAGTTTGTGATGTAATGCCCATATGTGGCGAGTAGTTCTACCTTGGTATGGGAAAACAATGTTTCCAACTTGGGTTTTCAAATTAATTTTCAAACTGTCATTTTTCATTTTAAAAGTGTCCAAATTGACCCTTTTTTAAGCAACCATAAGAAATATGGTGCAAAATGTCACCCATCCATTTTTCACACAAAGTAGTCCCCATTTGATGGATAGTCCTCAAATATTAGTAATTTTCTCGAATCCTGTCTGATTTCGCCCATTTAACTCATTTTAAGCTGATATGCCAAAACTGATTCAAATTTGAACTACAAGTGTTTTATTCTTTCATCATGAATTTCTGCAAAAATAATTTTAAGGTGCACATGGGTTGGTTATTTCACAGAAAAGTCTGTATTTTTTGAAAATTTGACCCATTTGAGTGCATTGACATGCCGGGCATTTTGGCAAATTTATAAAAAAACTCAAAAAATGTGAAAGCTAACACACACAAAAAATCCTTGGGCGAGGACTCTTCTTATGTTCAAAAGTTGCTATGAAAAATGACAAACCTCAGATTTGTCATACTTTACATAAAGTTGCATCACAAGGAGGCCTATCATCTATGAAGATGAGAATGAGGTTCAAAGCCAAATGACCAACTTATGGCTATGCACCACGCATAGTTTGTGAGATAGTGCCCATATGTGGCGACTAGTTGTACCTTGGTATCGGAGAGCAATGTTTCCAACTTGTGTTTTCAAATTAATTTTTGAAATGTCATCTTTCATTTTAAAAGTTTCAAATTGACTTTTTTTTGTGAATCGACATTAAGAAATATGGTGCAAAATGTCACCCATCCAATTTTCACACAAAGTAGTCCCTATTTGATGGATAGTCCTCAAATCTTAGGATTTTTTCTCGAATCCTACTTAATTTTGCCCGTTTAACTCGTTTTATGCCGATAAGCCGAAACTTATTCAAATTTGAAATACAAGTGTGTTATACCTTCATCATGAATTTCTGTAAATTAATTTTAAGGTGCACAGGGGTTGGTTATTTCACAGAAACGTGTGCATTTTGGAAAAATCGACCTCTTTGAGTGCATGGCCATGCTGGGCATTTTGGCAAAATTTACAAAAACCTAAAAAAAGTGAAAGATAACTCAAAAAGCTAATCCTTGGTCATGGACTCCTCTTGTCTCCACTAGTTTCTATGCAAAATGACAAACCTGAGTTTTTCATACTTTACATAAAGTTGCATCACAATGAGGCATATCATTTATGAAGATGAGAATGAGTTTCAAAGCAAAATGACCAAGTTATGACCATGCACCACGCATAGTTTGTGATAAAGTGCCCATATGTGGAGAGTAGTTGTACCTTGGTATGGGAGAAAAATGTTTCCAACTTGGGTTTTCAAATTAATTTTCAAAATATCTTTTTTTTCATTTTAAAAGGGTCCAAATTGACTTTTTTGTGAAGCAACCATAAGAAATATGGTGCAAAATGGCACCCATCCAATTTTCACACAAAATAGTCCCTATTTGATGGATAGTTCTCAAATATTTGGCATTTTGTCGAATCCTACCTAATTTCTCCCATTTAACTCGTTTTATGCCGATTTGCCGAAACTGATTCAAATTTGAACTACAAGTGTGTTATACTTTCATCATGAATTTGTGCAAAAATCATTTTAAGGCGCAAAGTGGTTGGTTATTTCACATAAACGTCTATAGTTTTGTAAAATTTGACCCCTTTGAGTGCTTGGCCATTCCGGGCATTTTGGCAAAATTTACAAAAAAAACCCAAAAAAGTGAAAGGTAACTAAAAAAAATCCTTGGGCATGGACACGTATAATGTCCAAAAGTTGCTATGAAAAATAACAAATCTAAGTTTTTCATACTTTACATCAAGTTTCATCACAAGGAGGCCTATAGTGTATGAAGATGAGAATGAGTTTGAAAACCAAAGTACCAAGTTATGGCCATGCACTACGCATAGTTTGTGATGTTGTGCACACATGTAGCGAGTAGTTGTACCTTGGTATGGGAGAACAATGTTTTGAACTTGGGTTTTCAAATTAATTTTCGAAGTGTCATTTTTCATTTTAAAAGTGTGCAAATTGACATTTTTTGTGAAGCAACCATAACAAATATGGTGCAAAATGGCACCCATCCATTTTTCACACAAAGTAGTCCCCATTTGATGGATAGTCCTCAAATCTTAGGAATTTTCTCGAATCCTACTTAATTTCGCCCGTTTAACTCGTTTTATGCCGATAAGCCGAACCTTATTCAAATTTAAACTACAAGTGTGTTATACTTTCATCATGAATTTTTGTAAACTCATTTTAAGGTGCACAGGGGTTGGTTATTTCACAGAAACGTGTGCATTTTTGAAAAAATCGACCTCTTTGAGTGCATGGCCATGCCGGGCAATTTTTTTTGGCAAAATTTACAAAAAAAAACTCAAGAAAAGTGAAAGATAACACACAAAAAAAATCCTTGGGAGAGGAATTCTTTTATGTTCAAATGTTTCTATGAAAGATGACAAACCTGAGATTTGTCATACTTTTCATAAAGTTGAATCAGAAGGAGGCCTATCATCTATGAAGATGAGAATGGGGTTCAAAGCCAAATGACCAAGTTATGGCCATGCACCCCGCATAGTTTGTGATGTAGTGCCCATATGTGGCGAGTAGTTGCACTTTGGTATTGGAGATCAATGTTTCCAACTTGGGTTTTCAGATTAATTTTCAAAATGTCATCTTTCATTTGAAAGTGTCCAAATTGATTTTTTTGTGAATCAACCATAAGAAATATGGTGCAAAATGGCACCCATCCAATTTTCACACAAATTAATCCCCATTTGATGGATAGTCCTCAAATCTTATGATTTTTTGTCAAATCCTATTTAATTTCGCCCATTTAACTCGTTTTATGCTGATATGCCGAACCTATTCAAATTTGAAATATAAATGTGTTATACCTTCATCATGAATTTATGTAAAATTCATTTTAAGGTGCACATGGGTTGGTTATTTCACAGAAATGTCCGTATTTTTGGAAAATTCGACCGCTTTGAGTGCATGGCCATGCCGGGCATTTTGGAAAAATTTACAAAACAAACTCAAAAAAAGTGAAAGGTAACTCAAAAAAAAAATCCTTTGGCAAGGACTCCTCTTATGTTCAAAAGTTCCTATTAAAAATTACAAACCTCTGATTTGTCATACTTGACATAAAGTTGCATCACAAGGAGGCATATCATTTATGAAGATGAGAATGCGGTTCAAAACCAAATTACCAAGTTATGGCCATGCACCACGCATAGTTTGGGATGTAGTGCCCATATGTGGCGAGTAGTTGTACCTTGGTATGGGAGAACAATGTTTCCAACTTGTGTTTTCAAATTAATTTTCAAAATTTTATTTTTCATTTTTAATGTGTCCAAATTGACTTTTTTTTGTGAACCGACCATAATAAATACGGTGCAAAATGACACCCATCCAATTATCACACAAACTAGTCCCCATTTGATGGATATTCCTCAAATATTTGGAATTTTCTCGAATCCTACGTAATTTCTCACATTCAACTCGTTTTATGCTGATTTGCCGAAACTGATTAAAATTTGAACTAGAAGTGTTTTATACTTTCATCATGACTTTCTACAAAAATCATTTTAAGGTGCAGAGGAGTTGCTTATTTCACTGAAATTTCTGTAGTTTTGGAAAATTCGATCCCCTTTGTGTGCATAGCCATGCCATGCATTTTGGCAAAATTTACAAAAAAAACTCACAAGGTGAAAGATAACTCAAAAAAAATAAAAAATCCTTGGGCATGGACTCCTCTTATATATACTAGTTGCTATGAAAACTGACAAACCTGAGATTTGTCATACTTTGCATAAAGTTGCATTACAAGGATGCCTACCGTCTATGAAGATGAGAATGGGTTTCAAAGCCAAATGACCAAGTTATGGCCATGCACCATGCATAGTTTGTGATGTAGTGCCCATATGTGGCGAGTAGTTGTACATTGGTATGGGAGAACAATGTTTCCAACTTGAGTTTTCAAATTAATTTTCAAAATGTAAATTTTTATTTTAAAAGTGTCCAAATTGACTTTTTTTTGTGAAGCAACCATAAGAAATATGGTGCACATGGCAACCATCCAATTTTCACACATAGTAGTCACCATTTGATGGATAGTCCTCAGATATTAGGAATTTTATCGAATCCTACCTAATTTCTCCCATTTAACTCATGTTATGTCGATTTGTTGAAACTGATTCAAATTTGAACTAGAAGTGTGTTATACTTTCATCTTGAATTTCTGCAAAAATCATTTTAAGGTGCACATGGGTTGGTTTTTCACAGAAACGTGCGTTGTTTTGGAAAAATCGACCCCTTTGAGTGCAAGACCATGCCAGGCCTTTTGGCAAAATTTACAAAATACTCAAAAAAAGTGAAAGCTACCTTAAAAAAAATCCTTGGGCATGAGGCCTATCATTTATGAAGATGAGAATGAGTTTAAAACCAAATGACCAAGTTATGGCCATGCACCAAGCATAGTTTGTGATACAGTTCCTATATGTGGCGAGTAGTTTTACCTTGGTATGGGAATATAATGTTACCAACATAGGTTTTCAAATTAATTTTTGACATGTCATTTTTCATTTTAAAAGTGTCCAAATTGACTTTTTTTTGTGAATCGACCATAAGAAATATGGTGCGAAATGGCACCCATCCAATTTCACACAAAGTAGTCCCCATTAGATGGATAATCCTCAAATATTAGTAATTTTCTCGAATCCTACCTAATTTCACACTAAACTCATTTTATGCCGATTTGCCGAAACTGATTCAAATTTGAACTACAAGTGTGTTATACTTTCATCATGAATTTCTACAAAAATCATTTTAAGGTGCACAGGGGTTGGTTGTTTCACAGAAACATCCATAGTTTTGGAAAATCCGACCCCTCTGAGTGCATAGCCATGCCGGACATTTTGGTAAAATTTACCAAAAAAACTCAAAAAAGTGAAAGCTAACTAAAAAACAAAATCCTTTGGCATGAACAACAAGTCGGAGGAGGAGTCAGAGGAGAAATGTCCATCCACTAAACCCTAAACCCTAAGCCATAAACCCTATACTCTAAGCTCTAATTATGGCCATGCACCACACATAGTTTGTGATCTAGTGCCCTATGTGGCGATTAGTTGTACCTTGGTATGGGAGAACAATGTTTCCAACTTGGATTTGAAAATTAATTTTCGAAATGTCATTTTTAATTTAAAAGTATCCAAATTGGCTTTTTTTGTGAATAAACCATAAGAAATATGATGCAAAATGGCACCCATCCAATTTTCACACAAAGTAGTCCTCATTTGATGGATATAGTCCTCAAATATTACTAATTTTCTCGAATCGTACTTTCAGAAAGTTGTCAATATGTATTCTCTGAAGCTTCATAACAGAAATTTATCGCATTTGCTTGAACAATTATTTGTGACATTGCAATACATGATTATTACAACTGAATTGAAACTAACAAGATAGGTAGTAATAACACAAATTCAGATCTATGCAGTTCCGGTTCCATCTACCATTCCTCTCCAATAGATGAAACATGCTCGCGGCTTAGTTCCGTTCCTTCATCTAGGAGATACGCATTTGGTAAGTCTTCGGCCAGAAGATCTCCACGGTCGAGGACGGATGTGACATGAACAATGACTGTGTACAAAAGAGTGCGTCTGGACCTCGGTTACATCAGAGGCGGCAGTGACTCGCCTTCGTCGTTCGATGATGGATTGTTGTTAAACAGAGTCAATTTACTCTCGGGGACTTCCACTATCAGCACTTTGGGGACGGCGCTTGGATTGCGGAGCCATGCCATGACCCCCAGCTCCCTTTTGTCCGCTGGAGGTATGTCATAGATGAGATCACCGCCTAACTTGTTGAGGGTATCATTGAGTGCGTCTGGCTCCCGAGCCTCGTTCAGTAATCCTTCAAAACTAAGCATAGTCTTGAACTCGAAAGATCCACTGGAGGCTTTGACGACACGATGCCAATGTCCAAACCTGATCTAGGAGCCGACGCACCGAACTTGCATCGACTTGTGCAGAACGCGTGTGCATACATCCACGTTAGTGAAGGTGAGCCAGTAATCGTGGGGAGGACATGCGATGTCAATGCTTACTTGCGATCAGTAGGACGGAGCACTTGGTGTGCGAGACTCGAAGGAGGCCAGCAGTCGTGAACTCACCGTTCTGATCAACGAGGGCTGTTGCCAGCAGCACGTGACCGCGTACTGTGCTTCCAAAGCATCCATCCCCGGCTTGCGCGCGATCACCACAAGGCTGGATTCCTGCCGGAGGTCGGCCTCGCCGCGCGTCCAGACTTCTTCCGGGAACGACCTCGACGTCCACCACTTGTTGCTTAAATGGTGATGTCTGCCGGCTCGTACGGGAATGCCCCCAGATCCCATGGCTCTACCTCCCGAGATCTTGTTTTGTTTTGAAAGTTGTACCTCCTGATATCTTGGTGTACAATTATTCAAAAAATGTCATTGCAACATAAGGATCCCATGAATTACGGGGGTAATTACGGTAGCGACATGATGTACGCACTATGACGCATGACAAGTGGGTCCACCCACGTAGTCCATAAACCCTATAACCTCTCCTCCATCCAAGAAATCCTCACTCTCCACCTCTTGCACAGACGTCTCCGTCGCTCCCGGTTGGTCCATATGGTGAGAAGATTGCCGTCGCGACTCTAGCAAAAGATGCTACCACCTCACCCCTCTCCGTTCATCCAATCTCCGACTCCCACCCCCTTTAAACTGAACACATTTTTTGTCTCTCGCAGCAGATCTGTGGAGTACGATCGGATAGGAGGCTAGCGATGGCTCTGAGCAAATGGGTATGAACTACTATGCCATAGATCTATGCAGTTTTGTCCAAACTTTCATATAGTACAACTTTTGTTGAATCGTTGTTTTGATTTGTTTTTGAGCACGTAGTGTCCTACTTTCTCTCACTATAAGAGTTTGTGTGAAGGCGAGGATATCAAGAAATCCTTTTTCGTTCTGACCTTGGACTACAATTGTGGTGAAACAACAGTAATTGTTTTTGTTTACAATTAATATTACTAACGAATACTAAATGTACGTAATATTATCTACGGTTCATATGGGTAACATGAGAAATTGTTACAGAATTCAAGTTCAGATCTGGTAGATGCTTTGAGCAACATAAGTTGTTCGTACTTATGGGCCTACATGTAATTTTATTTAGTATACATGGGTGTTGTGCCCACAATTTGCATATGAACTTGTTAGTAATGACTGCATTTACATACGAATTTGCATGTTTCATGCTCCTTAAAATGAGTGATTAGCATTACCATTTATAGCAATGATAAACATATGTTAGACTCATACGATATGAATACAACTTTGATATAAAATCTAAGTGTGGCTTCGTAATTTATTAGAAATTTCACACTCTACTCATGTGGGGGTGTATTAATACGTTGATTTTCTTGTATTTTGCTAGTACGTCCCTTGCTATACTAGAGCATGTTTCCTTGAGAAGTTTGGCATTGCCACGTCTGACAAAAGACTTCAGGGTCAAGCTTAGTACCGAAGAGGATTTCAAGTCCAATGTTAGGGTTTCAAACACTGAAAAAAGAACCTTCTTTGCTGGCACTCAGTGGAAATAATTTATTGAGTTTATGGCCTAAGTATGGGAGAGGAGCTTGTTTTCTCTCTTGATGAGGAAGATTCATCAATACATGTGACATCAACCCACCAGCCAATCTTCCATCCATGTATGTTATTCGTACTGATTTTTTTATGGTATACTCATTTATCCTTGTTGCAGTACTAATATTTTGAAATTATTGATCCTTTCATAGCATACTACAAACTGTCCAACAAAAACAGTAGAATCATTGACTCGTTCATTGCCACTTCGGGTACTATTATTAACTGGATGATGATGGAGATGGTAATATACAATGTTGGTCATATTAAACAGTACGTTGACTATCATGAGGCTGGTGAGTATAGTACAGGCACATGTAAGACCCTCCTCCACACCTTTAACTAGACAAGCTATGTGAAAAAGGAACCGGTGAGCAATTGATTTATGCTTTCTCCTTCATAATATTTTTTTTCATATACATTATTTAGTACAGAAATTTATTACCAATACGTGTTCAATAATAAATGTTGTTCAACAGAAACTTCCTCGTCGTCTTTTCACCGAAGCCATGTATAATTTTGGTCCCATTACCATTGTGGCATCTTCAACTATCAATGATGATATTCACGTCTATAGTAAAGTGTGGACCACATACACTATTTCTCCACAAGATGGCCGCATTCATGTTAATGAGTGGATGGAGAAGGAAGACCACTTACAAATTGGATACATGATGCAGTTCGTTCTATTCACTAGACTCTCCTGGGTTTTCCTATTTACCTTCCCCATTCGTCATATTTCCTTGGAGTAATAACGTTAGTATAAAATGATGGTCCACTTGAACTCGTTGTTGGATAACTTTAAGTGCCTTGTAAAACTTTGGTCAAGGTTATGAATTCATTGCCATACTATGATGTTGGTAAACTTTATTTTGCTTTTGTGAACATGGCGGATGGTCTTTAATATTATACGCCTCTTATGTAATTTTTCCTCTTTGTCAAGCATTTTATACATGTTTCGTGATATATCGTTTTTCACACTTGGGAAGGATAATAATAAAGTGCATCATTTCTAGTACTCCCTCCGTCCAGGTTTTTAGGTCTCCTAGAAACCAACCATTTGTCTCGTAACACCAACAAAATAAGGCCTTAAAGAAGTTAATAGAATTAATTGCATTTGCTAGAATCACTCCCAGCCAAATAAATAGTTTGTCTCTTTTTCTTTTCCTATCCGTACCGTTAGCATGCAATGCTGTGTGAATGTGTGTTGGTTTTTGCATGCATGCACACTTCCTAACTTCCACGCATAATCGTAATTACTAATAATTAAAATAAATTACAAAAGTCAGATATGAACTTGAAACTTGTGAACACCCAAACTAGTCGTGTTGGTTAATTTTCCGGACGCTTCCGCATGCGCCCCTTCAGTTGCAATCGCGACCTAACTGTTAATAAAAGGGCACATTGCAATGTAGTCTCCAGTTCATCCTCAACCTCTCTCTCCCGAAGCGCCTATCCCACAGACGAAAAACACAACCGAAAAAGCAATGGTGGAAGAGTGGCATAACGACCCCGACGTCCCAAGCGACAACCCCAGCGATGAAGACAAGGAGAACCACCGCCCCTGGTACAAGGCAAGAGCATCGGTGGCCTCGGCTGTCGACCCGGATGCTCCTAAAGATCCCTCTGACGAACCTAATGACGACGAGTCGGAGGAGGAGTCAAAGGAGACGAATGAGGAGGAGAACATGGAAGAGGAGGAGGAGGACCAGCACCACGACAATGATGATGACCCAGAGTGGCCGGACGATTTTGACCACACACAAACAATGAGTGGCAGGAGGATGTCGACCATGATGGCGAGGATGACGAGGACTGGGGCGAAGAACCCCCTGCGAAGAAGCAAAATAAGAAGTAGTACTATTGTTGCATGTCTATTTTCGGAGTCATGTTGATGCTGTAGAACTATATTTGTGTCAAACTAATGTTATATTTTTGTAATGGAAGAACTTTATAAAGTTTTTCTACTATCTTTCAATATATGTTATAAAACTTTCATAAAGAATGTTACAGGTTTCCGAAATCTCTGTATCCTTAGATTTTTTTTATGATTACTAGTCCATCATAAGTATCAGCAACAGTAAAACAATCAACAACAAAAAATAATAATTCACAAACCTATATTCAGGTCCATGTAAGGCATATTTGGAGTGGAAGAAATATAGTGAAAGATTACGCGATGTTGATAGTCCTAAAGTCTACAACTAGGCAGAATCGTTTAACTTATTAAAATAATTAGATTACATAAAAGTACTAATCATCAAGATCAGTGTCGGCATCTGATGTTGCAACCATATTCTCTTCCGGCTGTACTACTTCATGTTCGTATTCGCTATTGTAGGCACCTTAATTTTTTACTGCAACTTCACGCTCTAGTTCACCATGAATCGTTGTGCAATACGGGTAACTTATTGGTGATGTGCAACACTGTTGTCGTGTACATCGCCTTCTTCCTCCACAGGCTCAACATCGTTCACATACGACCTCTAGAATAGTTGTCTTCCTGGTATGCATGTTTATTGATATCTTCTACATCTTTGATGGCTTCATTAGTTTCTGGTACGTCATATACATACTTATGACTGAAAGTATGTGCCACCTTCCAAGGATGACCAAACTTCGTGTCTTCCAAGTAAAAGCATGTTTTCGCTTTCCTAGCCAAAATGAAGTGCGCGTTCTTGTCCCGAAGTGTTGTCGTGTTAACACTTTTGTAGTAACCAGCATCTCTAAACCCGTAGTATTTCCCTTAAGATCATACCAACCACACCGAAACAAAAATTTGATCTTTCGCCGTGCTTGTTTGGCTGATACCTCAATTCAATGACTTCCTTGAGAACACAATAGAACTCTATTTCAGGTTGATCATCCAAAGCTGACACATTCATTACACCAGAATTTTGCATACGTATGCTCTTCTACGATCCACGGTATGAAACCTAGCAACATTCACATTTCATGCATTGCGTAATAACACACGTTTCTCTGGCCCCATAGCAAGTGTACGTGAATCATTTGGGACATCTGTTAAATCCCTCACATGGTTTTTAAACCATTGTGCAAACTCTTTCTCAAGAACCACGTCGACGTTAGTGACAACATTGTTGGTCAATTACACGACTGTACAAAATAAGTCCAAAACAATGATCACTCAACTGAAATTGTGTTGGCACTTACATAATATAAGGTTGTGCCTCGCCACAGTTGTTGATAACATACATACCATGTCGTCATATTAATCATAAAAACTATGCAATTTACCATTCTTCAAGGCTTCTATTTTATGTGAAAAAATTCCAAACTCATCCTTACCAACAGTTAGTTCCTTAACTTGCTTCGAACGATCTCTGTTAAATCTTGTTTCGAGATCATCATTGAAATGTCGGGAGTAGTATGTTATAGACTCGTCCACAATATAGCCTTCGACAATTGAACCTTCGGGCCTTGCCCTGTTACGGACAGTTTTCTTTAGATATCCAAGTCTTCTCTCAACTGGATACATCCAACCTTATTGCATAGGACCTATTAGAAGAGCGTCTTCAGGGAGATGAATAGCTAAGTTCACCATTACATAAAAATTGCATGGAGGAAGAGCTTCTCAAGCTTTCAAAGAATCAGCACAATCTCAACCTTCAATCGATGCAACACACATCTACCTTGAGAGTTTTAGCACGCAACTACCTGAACAATCTACCCAATTCAGCTATTGCATGATACATTTCCTTTAGAACAATTCCTTTGATCCCATCTACCAAGATACGCGAAAGTAGTATGTGGCAATCATGAGTCTTCAAACCAGAAACTTTCCCGTTAATAATGTCGACAATGTACTTAGGTTTGAAGCGTAACCATCTAGAAATCTACAGTTTTACAAATAGGTACATAGCTTTACCTTGTTTTCCTTCCTAAGCGTCCAAGGTGCTGGGGGCTTAGTTCAACTATTATTCTTATCATCTAACCAATACTTCCTAATGTTGATGTTATGCAAATCAAGTCTAGCTCTAAGTGTATCCTTGTTCTTTTTGTCAATTTCAAGAAGGGTACCAAGGATATTGTCACATATGTTCTTCTCAATGTGCATCACATCGATATTGTGTACTAACTTCAGTTTTGGCCAATAAGGAAGATTATGTAAGCTAGCCTTGAGGTGCCATGTTGGTTCACCTTTCTCCGCCACGCATTTCTCTTATTTTATGTATTTTTGCCTAGTGTGTAATCCTTAACTCTTTCAAGCATCTCCTTCACTTCTTCAGGTATGAACTTCCATGGTGCATCTCTAGTCTCAATTTTCCCATTGAAAACTTTGCTTCTCATATACATGTGATCCTTCGCAAGAAATCGACGATGGTCAATATATCCAGTTTTGTTATGCAGAGACTCTTAGCGAGGATTCTCATCACAGTGAACACATGCATAAAAGCCTCTTGTGCCATGGCCACACATGGTGGCATACCCTGGATAATCATGAATAGACAAGAGAAACGCATAATGCAAAGGAAAAGTTTGTTTTATGGATGCATCGTAAGTACTAACACCTTCCCATAGTTCCATCATATCTTTTATTAGTGGTTGCATAAAAACATGGAAATCTTCCCCTAGTGAGTACTTTCCTGGGATTAGAAGTGACATCATGAAATTGGATTGATCCATGCACATCCATGGTGGAAAATTGTAGGGGATGACAAAAACAGGCCACATGTTGTACGCATTACTGCAGTTAGAAAAAGGGTTGAATCCATCTGTGGCAAAACCTAGCCTGATGTTGCAAGGTTACTTTGCAAAATCAGGGAACTCTTTGTCAAAGTGCTTCCATGCTTCACCATCAGCGGGATGTCTAAAAATATTTTTCTTAACGACCCTATTCTCCTCATGCCACTTTCTCAAAGCTTACATTTTCGTGAAATAAAAAATATTTTTAAGCTTGGGATTATTGGAAAGTATCGAAGCACCTTGTGAGGAGCCTTCCTCTTTTCCGTATTCTCTTTCCATCTAGATACCCCACACATAGGACAATGTGTCTTCTTACTGTGTTCTCACCTAAAAAGAGCACAGTCAAACTTGCAGACATGAATGGTCTCATAACCAAGACCAACTTCGGAGAGACGCGGGAAAATCCACACGTGGCAATGGTATCTTTTAAGAACTTCGGGAATATATTGAAATATCTATTTTTCATACCATTGTATGACTTGATATGTAGCTTCTTGATAATGAACAACAACCTTGACATAGTTTTGCAACCCTGGTGAAGCTTTCGCTTTGCTTCTAAAAAGATCTTTGAAAAAATGTTAGGTTCGTCAGGACCTTTATCCCCTGCATTCTATGGATCTTCTAACATAGCAGAAATATCATCTTCATTGTCATCCACACCTTCTTCATTGTTGTCACTTTCATAAGAACCATGATTGTGATATGCATCATTACTATATGTTTCCCCATGATAAATCCACCTTGTATACTTGACCGATATACCATTTTGGTTCAGGTGAGCATCAATGACTACATCATCCTACCGAATCAAATTAGCACAATATCTACAATGGCACAACATTTGTCGGTTGTCTGTGGCATTACCTCTAGCAAACTCCATGAACTCGGTAACACCATTCATATATTCGGGGGTGAATTTTGTTAAATGAAGAATCCAACTTCGATTCATTGCCTACAAAATTTATCAGATTCAAAAACGAAAGCCTTTCAATTGGATAGAACAACACAAGGCCTAAACATGAAAGCGGAACTCACCGCTGCCAAACTAGTTCTCTACCGTGCACCACAGAAGTCTTGACCTACGGCGTAATGCTGATCTCGTTGCCGGAACCACGAGCACCACGAGGGAACCACGAGCCCTAACCGATCCGTTCCCTAGAGCAAACATAATGCTTTCCTAATCGATGAGATAACGATAATAAGATATACAGATCTATTAAGTTAATCGAATTTATATAAGTATGGCATATAGGTTATTTATACAGTATAGTACATTCTATCATTCATACCCCAACGGTAATGGTTAATGTTTTGTAGATCTGGTCATGGGTTCAAAACACATCGAACCACTTTTTTGGAACGTATTCAGTTAAATTAAAAACAGAAACACCTAAATCAATGACAGTATATATGCACGACGAAATTACTCTGTCGATCCAGTAATGCATGACGATTGAACCTACTATTGCATCACAAATATATTAAGCGTCATGGATTAACGCCAATAGGTGACGAAAAAATTATTCCGTGGTGTATTAAGTACTTTGCATGACTGTTTATAGTTTGTCAACAGCAAAAACGTGGCTAAAAGTCCAAAACGTTGTACTAGGTAGATCGCATATCTACTCTATTTACTGTTTCTCTATCCATGTTTTATTTTATGTTTCTATGGATTAAACCATATGGAAAATTGCTCATATATTGAACAATCCAAAAATCTTATTTTAGGCAATTTTCCACTATTGGCTTTGCTGCTTCACTGAAGCCTACTGTCCTCAAAGGGAAGGATTTCAAGTGGTTTTGTGCGAGAGCCACTCCCTGGTTTCAGAGCATGAGGTGCTTCGACGCTTCTAAAGGCAAGACTGAAGGAGAGCTTACTTCTGTAGAGGAGAAAGCTTTCGAGGAAGCTGGCACCCTTCTGAGGGCTTCTATTCTCAGTGTTCTTGATGAGAATCTGATTGACTCGTATATGTCCATTTCTAGAGGCAAGGGTATGTGGGATGCGCTCGAGGCCAAGTTTGGAGCCTTGGACACAGGAAGTGAATTGTATCTCATGGAGCAATTTTATGACTACAAGATGATTGATGAGCACGTCAGTCATTGAGAAGGCTCATGAGATACATTCCATTGCTAAAGAATGTGAGCAGTTGATACGTCTCAAATGTATCTATAATTTTTTATGTTTCATTCTTGTTTTCTATCCAATACATTTATGTTTTCACATGTTTTCCTTCGTTTTCCGGACATTTTCATGGACTAACCTATTGACAAGATGTCATAGAACCAGTTCCTATTTTCTGTTGTTGTTGGTTTCATAAAAGTTGTTCTGGAAATATTCTCGGAATCTAACGAAACAAAAGCGATAAGTCTTAGAATTCCTATAGCATCAATGGAGTCTAAAAGAGACCCAAAGAGGGGCAGAGGGGTGGCCCCACCATGGGTGGGCGTGGCTCCCCTGGCTGTGCCTACAGGTGGTGTGGGCCCTCGTGAGCCCACCTCCATCGCCCTTTCTCCTATAAAGTCCCCCCGAGGCATAAACCCTAAACAAATCAGGCCTCCTTCCACGAAAAGTTCCATAGCTCCGCCGCCGCCGCAGACAAGTTTTCGGGGGACAGAAATATCTGTTTTGGCACCCTGCCTGGACAGGAAAGTGCCCTAGAGCCATCTCCATCGACTCCACCACCATCTTCATCGCCGTTGTTGTATCCTATGATGAGGAGGGAGTAGTTCTCCCCCGGGGCTGAGGGATCTACCGGTAGCTATGTGTTTCATCTCTCTCTCTCCCATCGTGTGATCTTTATGTGATCATGAGCTTTGTAATCTAGTTGAATAAGTGGATGTTACTCTTCATCTATTATGCTACTCAAGTGGTTTTGTTATGAGATCTTCGTAGACACTTTAATCATAGTGTAAAGGTGACAGTGTGTGCACCGTGTGATTTAGCATGATATTTATATTTTGTGTTCGATGACCCTATGAAATTGTGGTGTTTGTTTGAAACCATCTAGGTCTCATAGTGACAGTGTGAGCTTACCTAGATAGGGAAATGCGAACTCTAAGGAGTGCTTTTACAACCCTACACAATGATTGGTGTTTGTTATCCGACCGGAGATTGGTTCGGAGTAGCATAGTGAAGAGATGATATTTATGCATTCAATTATGTTAATATTTTTGAGAGTGTTCACTAGTGAAAGTATGATCCCTAGGCCTTGTTTCTAAGCATTGAAACACCATTTACAACCAGTTCTGCTAAATGTTTTCTTGCTGCTATTTTTTTATTTCAGATTGCTATTACTACTTATAATCATCCAGATTACTTGTATTTCACTCTCTCTTCGTAAAACTAGGGCACCTATACAACTGAAAATTGTATTACGTGTGTTGAGGACACAAGAGACTTCTTGTATCGTAATTGCAGGGTTGCTTGAGAGGGATACCTTTGACCTCTACCACCCTGAGATCGATAAACCTTGGGTGATCCACTTAAGGGAAACTTGATGATGTTCTACAAAGCTCTGCACTTGGAGGCCTAACACTGTCTACAAGAATAGAAGCGTGCGTATACATCAAGATCTTTTCTGGCGCCGTTGCCGGGAAGGTAAGGTAAAAGGTACTCACATCCTCTGTGAGTGCTCGAAGTTATTTCCTTTAGATTTTGCAATTATGTCTTTTTGTTTCTTGTTTTTAATTTCACTAATTAGGCTTATTTTTACTTGTGCCTTGTTTTTATTTTTACTAGTTAGGCTTAATCGAAATCAACAAAAATATGAGAGAGCTTTATAATATTTATCTTGAGCTAGGACATGAAGTGTTTGAAGAGAAAATTAAAAAACCTATGGAACTTTATTTGCCTGCTAGTAGAAATGTTATTAGTATGAATTCTTTGAACACCATTACTGCTAATGCTATGGAAAAATCTAAGCTTGGGGAAGCTGGTTTTGATGAATATGATATTTTTAGTCCCCCAAGTTTTGAGGACTAAATTTTCTTTGATGATAATTTGCCTCCAATATATGATGATTATAATGATTGTGGTATTCTAGTTCCACCTACTATTGATGATAAATTTTATTGTGATCATGATATGCCTTCTATATGAGGACTTTTACTGTACCCTAAAAATAATTGGGGCCGTCCATTTTGAGCGATCCAAAGGCTGGCGTGCTCTGGTACTCCAGAAATCAGCCCACGGAGTACCAGCTCCAAAACTCAGCCAATCGAGTGGAGTACCTAAACCGGAGGGGCAAAATGGTAACCTTTTTAATTATGCTAATCTAATTTCCATCAGATTGGTTTAGCTGGTAACTCACGCCGCCGGCTGTCACAAAAAACGATCAACCCCGTCCGCATCACGAGCATGTCGTAGGCCATTTACGTCTGGATGGTAAGATAACTAGCGCAATTGATATTGCTTGGACAGCCCAGGTACAAGCTTTGCCGTGCATCTGATCGTCGAAGTATATATGTCAATCTGAGGCGATGCATGATCGATGGGAGGCTAGCCGATCGAAGGGCTGAATTGATATAAGAACTTAATTAGGGTTATGGGAGACTAGCAGATCGATGCCGCCGGCGGCGACGGCGAGCAGGAGTTACAATCTCAATCTCTTTTTTTTCTTTGACCGGACAATCGGTTGCTCCTACTCCATCGGCATGGCTGGTTACTAATATGGCTTTCCATCACGGACCGTCAAATCTATTGGTACTCCACCACAAGGTTCTGGAGTACCAGGGTATTGTAAAAGTTGCCTTCTATATATGTTGTTTACAATGATGAACATGCTATTTTCAGTCCACCTACTATTGAGGAGAAAATTAGTTATAATTACAATATGCCTCCTATATTTGATGATTATGGTGATGAGAATAATAATGATAGCTATTTTGTTGAATTTGCGCCCACTACTATTAATGAGAAAGACTTTACTTATGCGGAGAGTAATGATAATAATTTTATGCATGTGGATCGTGATAAAAATGCTTTATGTGATATTTATATTGTTAATTCTATTCATGAGGCTACTGAAATTTATTACGAGAGAGGGAAACATGGTTTTATGTATCTGAATAATATTAGGTTTCCCGTCTTTATGTTGAAAATTTTGAAGTTGCACTTGTTTTTCTTTCCTATCCTTGTTGCTTTGGGCTATCATGATTTGTTTTTCTACAAGATTCTTTTTCATAGGAAGTGGGTTAGACTTAATTTTTTTTTTGCTTCTTGATGCTTTCTTTTGCTTCAGTTCATATTTCTTATGTGAGCATCTTCTCAAATTATCTTTCCTAGCTAAAAGGCGCTAAGGAAAAGCACTTCTTGGGAGATAACCCATGGATTTATTTTTTGCTTTGTTTTTCTATGTTTTCTTTGAATCAAGGTGTTGTTTCATTCTGTAGAAACTCCTTTGTATCTTTATTTTATCGCATTTGTTGTGCCAAGTAAAGTCTCTAGTGAAAGTTGAGGTTAGTTTTGGATTTCTGCGCAGGAAACAGATTTCTGCTGTCCACTGTATAAAATCGCATAAATCACAGAAAGATCAAAATGACCTGACAAATTTTGTGCTTATTCCTCAGCTAATTACAACACTTCATCTAGCTTTGCGTTTTTTGATCTAAGCAACTTAAGTGCTCCAAAAAAACCGTCTTTACATAATATTCTAGTTTTGACAGATTCTGCATTTTTACTTGCATTCTCTCTTTTACTATGTCGAGTGGATTTCTTTGCTCCACAAAACATCATTGGGTGTATATAATGTTTAAAAGTGTTAATAATGCTTGTGTCCATGCAGAACATGTGAATTTTTTATTGTGCACTAACCCTCTAATGTGAATTACATTGAGTGTGGCGTGAAGGAAGTTTTCAAGGGTCAAGAGAAGATGGTGATATAATGTGATCAAGAAGAGTGAAAAGCCAAAGCTTGAGGATGCCTCCGTGGTTCATCCCATAAAATTATAAGAAGACTCAAGCTTCTACACTTGGGGATTCCCAAGACATCCCCTTCTTCATCACTAACTTATCAGGTCACTTCTAGTGAAACTATATTTTTATTCGGTCACATCATATGCACTTCACTTGGAGCGTCTGTTAGCTTTTATTTTGTTTTCTTTTATTTTCCTTGATGCAATAAACATAGTTGGAACCTATCATTCTTGTGTGGGAGAGAGACACGCTCTGTTTTTATTGCTTAGAACACTCTAGTTTTCATTCTTATTGTTCTGTGAGTGTTCACCTTTTGCTAGTACTAGGTTTAGCCCTTGTTTTCCACTCTTGTTTTGTTCAGAGCTGTTTAGTTTGCTTCAGATATACTCCCTCCGTTCAACAATAGATGACTTACTTTTCTCTATATATGGATGTATCTAGACATGTTTTAGTTTTAGATACATCCATATATAGACAAATGTAAGTCATCTATTGTTGAACGGAGGGAGTATATGATTAGCTCTCTGGTCTTTGATGAATATTATCTATGAGAGTTGTTTCAAACAAGTTAATTGTTGTTGGAGAAGAGTAAAATATTTCATGCTTATAATGGTGCAAAACGAAGCTTGTATAGACTGTGGCTAGACTTTTTCATGTCATGATAGATGTTATTTTAATTATATGCTTCGTGGTTGTTATTGTAGCATTACTTGTCTCCAATAGCTGAGAGTACTTAATGTGCCATTTAAAGAATCATGAGTTGTTTTTATCATATTGAAGCATGAATTTGTGGTGTTCTCCTTCGAATGCTTTATTTGGTTGACTTGGCGCATGCATGCTGATGACCCACAAATATAGGGGGTGTATCGTAGTACTTTCAATAAATAAGAGTGTCGAACCCAACGAGAAGCAGAAGGTGTTGACAAGCAGGTTGGATAGAGGATTCACTGTAAACACTAGCACACATGTTTTTGGAGGTTTTTGATATAGCAGATAAATAAAGTGCGAGTAAATAAAGTGCAATAGATAATATTCCAGCGAGTGGACCAATACTTTTGAGAGCAAAGTACAAGCTGGTTGTATTACTTATGACTACCAAACGTTCTCGAGGACACACGGGAATGTCGTCAAGTGCTTTCGTTTCGTTACGGTTGATAAATATCCATTAGTTTGTGAAGTGTTGTGTGGGTGAACCTATGGTAATGCACCGCCCAACTAGGACTAATACATACTTGTGATTATACCCCTCGTAAGCATCTGCAAATACAAGAAAGTAATTAAGATAAATCTAACCTCAGCCTTAAAACTCCGGGATTCTACGCTCCCTCGTGCAATGGTTACCTAACGGGGGTTTAGGTTTCTGTCACTCCGACAAACCCACAATTAGTAGCCAAATACCCAATGCATCCTCCTAGGGCCATAAAGGTGAAGTATCATGTAGTCTACGTTCACATGACACCACTAGAAGAATAACACCACAACTTAAATAACGAACCACGAGATATTACTTCAACATAACTTCACTACTAACATCATGACTTCTCCCATGTCCTCAAGAACTAAACGAACTACTCACAATACATCATATGGATCATAATCAGAGGTGATATAATGGATGATAACAATCTGGTAATAAAGTACTAACATCGATAAATCTCACAAGCATCAACTACTAACAAGTAATCCACACTGGGAGAGAAATCTAATGTGAAACAACGATAGAGGCCCCTAATTGTTACACTGATATGACGGTGGATGATGAGGGTGATGGTGGTTGTGGTGATGACGATGACGATGACGATCTTGATGATGCTCGGAGCGATGACGGTGACGATGGCGATGATTTCCCCTCTCCGGAGAGGAATTTCCCCGGCAGATGTCTCCCTACGGGAGAGCTTTTCTCTCTCTGGTGATTTTTCCACCCCGAGGCGGCGGCGGAATTATTCTTAGATGATCCTCTGGGATTAGGGTTCCCTCAGGGTCAAGTACGCGAAAAAGGTCGACCAGAGGTGGGCTAGGGTGGCCACACCACCTGGCGGCGCGGCCAAGGGGGGGGGGGGCGCCACCCCATGGTGTGGGCCCCTAGTAGCCCCCCTCTGGCTCTCCTCGTGGCTAGCTCCCTCACGTGTCCCCCTCTTCTTCTGATCTTCTGAAATAGGGTATTCCGACAGTGCTTTTTCCATTAGATTTCTGGTTCCGGTGTTTATTCTCCAAAAATTATGAAACATGCAAAATAAGATAAAATAACATAAGTGGTGCATCATAACATGAAATATATTGATGAATAACAGAAAATAAAAATATAAAACAGTGGTGCAAAATGGACTTATTACCTCCCCCCAAGCTTAGACCTCGATTGTCCCCAAACGAAACTGAACCTAGTAAACATGACCACAGGTTTATGGAGTGAGGTGTCGATAAAATAAAATGCGGACAAGAGGCATCACATCTAACAAAGAACAAATCATTTTAGACATCAACTTCCTCTCATACAATCAAACTTGAAACAAGTAAGGGAACAATAAAGGTGCAAAAAGTAAATCAAAATTGGTAAAGGCAAACTTCGTTCTTGGTAAGAGAACAATTAACAGTGTACTTATCTTTCGATCAGAGTCTTTATACTAGAGCTTATGCTGGAGAGTTTATTATGCTCAATTATAACGGTCTCTTTGCAAACATTGGTAACTTTCAAAGTGGTATTCAAACAGATAAAAGCATTTGTAGAAACAAAGAAGAATAAAGAACATGATTGATTAAATCAACATATATCTGAATGAATCACGACAACTCAAATGCTTGCTTAAGATAGAAATAAGTAGGTTTACTGCCTCAACATAGAGGTAAAAGATAGGCCCTTCTCAGAGGGAAGCATGGATCACTCATGTGCTAGAGCTTTTATTTTTTTAAAATAGAGGTATAAAATGGTTGACACTCCTCCCAACCTCTCTTACACAAACGATGGCTAACCAAATCCTCGGTTGCCTGCCAACAATCACAAACCATGGAGGAGTGTCTAATTTTGAGAGGTGTATGTTTATGTCAACGAATGTCAAAGAAAAAATAAAGTACGTCACAAGCCAACTAGACTTCACAAGAGCGACTCCCATAGAAGGACGCAACTGGTATAGAAGGTCATCCCTCTTTCTCTTTTGTTTACACAATTATGCTTTGACTGGTAAATCAGGGGCAAAAATAGTATAGAGAATTAGTATTATTATTTGGGGCTGGGAACCCCGCTGTCAGCTCTTCTAGCATTTGTATAAGCGGATGAAGCCACTACTCTAGGGTGTGAAATCAAATCAACAAGTGAGATAAAGATTCTCTATTTGCGTCCTCATGAGCTAAAACAGGAGCACAAAACAGGTGTAATTTTAAAGGTTTAAAGGTAGCACACAAGCAATTTACTTGGAGTGGCGGTCAAATACCACATATAGGTAGGTATGGTGGACACAAATGGAAAGATTTTGGGCTCAAGGTTTGGATGCACGAGAAGCATTCCCTCTCAGTACAGGTTTTTGGCTAGCAAGGTTGGGTAGGAAGCATAAGAATCGAAGTAAAACAAACAAAAAACATGTATTATAAAGCCAATCATGCAATCTTCCTTGAAGGTGCGAACAAACTTATTTGAGAATACTAAGCTTATGAGCTAACGAGAGAGAAAGATAATGGAATAATATGTCTACACGCAACTCCCTCTTTTCTACTTAAGTCTCAACGTATTGTTGCTACTGACCAATGCTAAGTTTTCAAAACCAGCTAGATTAACTTGATGCTCCAACATTGATACCAATAATAATAACAAGACCAATCATATAAAAAAATTGCAAACTAAAATAAAGTAGAACAAGTAGATGATGAAACTTCTCATTAATATTTCATTACGGCAACTCAAACCAAGGGATACAATGATAATCAACTAAGGAGCAACACTTCCATACTGCAAACCATCCTATATGATATTTCCTCTACTCATGATATGACTCTACTAAAAGGAAAAAGGGTGAAATATAAAGGTGATACCGCGGGGATGCCAATACCAATGACGAATAAATTCTTCGGTGGTGGTGGCGTGTGACGCCCCGAGACCGGGCACTATGCAGATTTCAGCATTCCCGCCAAAATCCACATAATAACCGATTCCAGGTTGCCACTTGTGATAACATTACAACAGTTCACGATTAAACCACCACAACAACAAAACAGATATATACAAGATGACTCAAACGAATCAAGGATACAACTGATACAACACAAAGATCCAAATAACAGCGGAAGAAATAACATAGCGTCCGACTACGGACAAGATACAAATTGGACTAAGAGTCCTGAAGATAACCGAGAGCGTCCAATCCCTACCCAGGCCAAGCCGGAGGGATTCCCAAGCTAACGTCGTCAGACTTCAAACCTGTTGACTGCAATATTGAATATGCAGCCACGAAAAAGATTCGTGGGTCAGTACGGTTAAGTACTGGCAAGTGGATAAACCATACTCACAAGATACCGGCGTAGCCAGTCATCACAAGATACAAATACTTTGGGTTCAACGGAAAGGAAAGGATTATTGCAAATAAGCTGCAGCGGGCTGCACTAACAAACTACAGAGACTCGCTACCACATCCGGCTAAAAGAGGGGGATAAGATAGCGTATCGGAACCAACTACAACTACTCACCAAACAAGCCCATCCAATGTTACCCCCTACTAAGGAAGCAACCCAAGGATACTCACACTGTTGGATTAAGGATGGATCAAGTTATTGTGTCAATAAGACTATTACTAGTCAAATTATCATTAGTTAGGTGTAAGTTATTCTGAGTACTTGTTAGCCAGTACTTTCACCAAGTTAACCATAACCGCGGAAAACACGGCTTCTCGAGAAGATTTAACCCTGCAGGGGTGCACAATTTGGCCGTACACGTAAGAATAACCCGCCAGACGGGGGATCAACCCACCAAGCGAGGTACTCAACACAACCCAACTCTTCTTCGCATCAAGCCCAAAGCACCACGTGCTGTGCGTGCGCGGCTAATCGAGCCCCACGAAGAAAAGGGGACCCTCATAGCACTGGAAGACCACGCCGCCCTAAATGCCGACTACAAAAGTTCCACCCTGGCGCCAAGGGTTCGTACCTGCATATGCGTGCATCAAATGGAAAGCCCGAACTAAGTGTGGTGATTTGGACGAGATGCGAATCGAATCAAGTTGAGGGGGGCGCCCATACTCGCTTCCCACATGCGGTTAGTGCGCTCATCATGGATCAGTAGACAAGACCCTTTTCCTAATTAGGGTCGACACTAGCAGGCCTCAAAACCACGCCGGGCCTCCTGCCGGTGCCTTATCATCAAATTATTATTACCCAAAACATTAACATGTTGTTGATTGAAATGAAACCCAACTATCAAACTAAACAGGTGATAAGACGGACAACAAGACTTGAGCGCAAACAACACTAAGCATGCAACTACGACACGAGGGCCAACAAGGTAAACAAACAACAGTTGATAGGAAGTGGAAAGTAGGTTATATCATGGCTGCAGGGTAAACATATAATAGGATCGAGACTCAAGCATCGTATCAACAGGCTAGAATAAGAACAACGGAAAGAATCGGTAACAAGTGATGAAAGGCAGCCATTTGGCAGCAAGTGAGTATACTTGCCTGGAATCCAGCAAGTAGAGGTACATCCACAGAACTTGTCGTTGCTCACATCATCTCAACGTCCTATCCGGGAAGAAGCAACGAACCTCGAACAAACACCGGATGCAACAATTACTACTACGGCAAAAGATCCAGCATGATCAAGATATGGATGCATGACAAGTTAAAGATGCATCAAGATAAGCTAGTTGACAAGATAACATAACATAATTAAATGGACCCATATGCAATTTGAGTTGCATATGAAAAGCCCATGAATTAAGGTTGAAACAATTGTTTTACAACTAACCAATAGGTGAAAGTGGATTAGCATGATGCATGGACGAGGAAAACAACAAAATAAGAACAATATAACCTATTGGAAATAAGGTTTACCCATTTTGAAAGTCACTTATTAAGTTTTGGAATTTTGGTTTCTTAAAGGTGTCACACAAGCATTTGTTGTTTTCATCAAGTTTAATTGTTCAAAACAGATAACAAAGTTCATATTTGATTAGAACACAAAATTTTAGGGGGATTACATGTTTCAATTATTGAAAAAGGAATTAGAAAGAATTACTTATGAATTAAACAAGTTTAAACAAGATTTAATTGAATTTAATTCAAGTGTGAATAGTATTTGGATTTTATTTGTTCAAAACATAAATTCAAATTCATATTTGAAAAGGTTATGTTTTTCTGGTTTGAAAACATATTTTATTAGTTCAAAAATAATTTAATTTGAGCAAGTTAGGAATTTAGCAAATTTAAATGATTTAAACAAGGTTTAAATTATTTAACCACTTTTAATTATTCAAAACAGGAAACAAAGTTTATATTTGAAAAGGTGGTTCAATTTGGCATGGAAAACATAGTTTATTTGTGTTATTTGAATTAATATTGAATTAGTTATGAATTTGGCAATTTAAATTGCATTAAATAAGAAACAGTTGTTTTCAGCAATTTAAATTATTCAAAACAGAAAACAAATGTTATATTTGGAAAGAGCATGAAATTTTGGTTGGAAAACATATTTTATTTATGTTATTTGGATTAAGTATGAATTATTTATGGAATCAACCAAATTTTAAATGAATTGTTTGAATTTGCAATTTGAATGCATTTGAATTATTCAAAACAGATTACAAATGGTTTAAATAGATAGATAATTTAATTTGGTTTAACAAACATATTTTATTTATCTTAATTGGATTTGTAATTTGGAAGTTATTCACATTTTCATTTTAGGGGCCAAAATGTAATAGCAGGGACCTAAAAGATAGAAACAGAAATTGCAGAGGGGCCCCTGGGGCGTTTTTCACCCAGGGCAACCCAGCCTGGGCCTCTGCGGCGCGGGCCCGTGCCCAGGTGGCAGCCACGCGGGCGTGTGTGAGCTCTGAGGTGGCAACAGGGGTCGATGACTGGTGGGCCACGCGTGCTATGGGAATAAAAAGGAAAAAGGGGTGCGCCCCTAGGGATCGAACCCAGGTCGCCTCGCTGCGCGCACGGATGCAGTACCAGCTGCGCTATCGAATCGTTGCTGTTTGTATGTGTTTCTGACGGAGGAAAAGGTAGCGCACGCCTGCTTAACTGAAACTCGCCAGCGTTAACTGAATTCGACAGCAGTCGCTGAAACTGACGGGAACAAGAGCGATCTCCGGCGATTCTCGAGCTGCTGATGTTCGGCTCGTGCCGTGTGCGTGGGCTTGCAGTGTGGAGATGGTGGTGCGTGCATCGGGCGTGTGCGTAGCGTGCCAGTACAGGAGAAAAAACGAGGGAGGAGGAAAAGATACAGAGCGCACCTGCTGCTGCTGTCGAGGGTGCAGGAAGCGGCGGAGAAGGTGGCGTGCAAAGCTGTCGTTGCTCCTCCGGCCTCGATGACTTCGGCGAAGAGGAAGGCCAGGCCACGGTGGCTCCATTCCCGGGGTTGGCTCGGTCTGAGGAGGAACGTGGCGATGGGACGGTGGCGGTTCTGACGGCGGTGTGGAGGTGCAGGGAAGCAACAGAGAAAGGGTGAGGGTGGAGAGATAGATGGCGGCGCTGAGGGGAGGGCTAGGGCTAGCAAGCAGAGGGGGGAGGTGTAGGTTTTTATGGAGAGAGGAGCCTGGTACGGCAGCAATCGAGGAGGGGAGGGAGAGATCATCTACGGTGGTGGAGGGGCTCGTACAGAGGTGACATCATGCCGAGGAAGACGACAACATCGACGAAGGGGTATCGGGCCACCAGAGGGGAAGTGGGCTGGGGAGAAAAAGGGATGGGGTGGGCTGCCTCTCTCCTCACCCCTCTCTTTCTTCTTTTTTGTGTAAAGGTTTAAAGAGGAATATGAATAGAATTTGGGGGGGTTTAGGGTTTTCTTTTATGAAATATTTTTATTAATTTTCAAAACAGGAAATAAAAGCAAAAGTTAGCATTGATTCAAGACTTTGAATTATTAATTGGATTTTTTTAAATTGTGCTTTGAATTTCCATTAGTAGTCATAAGGAGTTGATTTTTCAAACAATTTTTATTCAATGAACTCCACAATTATGAAAACCTTTATTGAATTTTAATTGTTTGCAAAATTTTAGTGTTTGAACCACAATTGGATCATGCCCATTATGATTGAGTGGATTTGAATTTGAATTTGCCATTTAGGGTGTTAATTAAAGGGGTTTTGATTTAACAAGCAATTTAAACAAATCAACTTCAAAACTATTTGAAAACAATTGAGTTGTTGGGTTGCAATTTCTAAATTGGAAAATTTTGGAAAATGTTTGAAGGTTTAATGGGGTTTTGAATTTTTAGTTGTTTAGATGCAAGCAAAAGAAAACAAACAACTTCCTATCTAGGGTAACACCCCAGGTGTTACAGACGACACCACTAACAAGGGATTGCGCCCTCGCAATCCACCTGCTAACCCGGGAGGGGAAAGAAGTTCAACTATCGATTCTTCATGCTTCCGGCTGATCTCCTCGACACCACTAACAAGGGATTCTTGCTCGGAGTGACGACGATGTTTTTCCACCAGGAATCTTCCGATGATCGAACCTATTAGGTTAAAGGCTCAGAAAACTTCCACCCACGTAGGATCCTAACACTTTGAAAGATAGAAGGGGGGAAGACTCCAAAACAAATAAGATGGGAGGGGAAATAGAATAGGGATAAGGAGAAAACAAGAATCCTATTGAGATGTTTTTCCAAAATAGTTTAGCAGAAATCGTTTTTGACATTCTAGAAACAACGACCGTTAGCGAGGTTATCCTACAGGCTTTGCGGACCCGTTGCTTCGATAACCATTCGTATCGAAACAATATCGGTAATCGGAACCAAGGCTCTGATACCATTTGTGACGCCCCGAGACCGGGCACTATGCAGATTTCAGCATTCCCGCCAAAATCCACATAATAAACGATTACAGGTTGCCACTTGTGATAACATTACAACAGTTCACGATTAAACCACCACAACAACAAAACAGATATATACAAGATGACTCAAACGAACCAAGGATACAACTGATACAACACAAAGATCCAAATAACAGCGGAAGAAACAACATAGCGTCCGACTACGGACAAGATACAAATTGGACTAAGAGTCCTGAAGATAACCGAGAGCGTCCAATCCCTGCCCAGGCCAAGCCGGAGGGATTCCCAAGCTAACGTCGTCAGACTTCAAACCTGTTGACTGCAATATTGAATATGCAGCCACGAAAAAGATTCGTGGGTCAGTACGGTTAAGTACTGGCAAGTGGATAAACCATACTCACAAGATACCGGCGTAGCCAGTCATCACAAGATACAAATACTTTGGGTTCAACGGAAAGGAAAGGATTATTGCAAATAAGCTGCAGCGGGCTGCACTAACAAACTACAGAGACTCGCTACCACATCCGGCTAAAAGAGGGGGATAAGATAGCGTATCGGAACCAACTACAACTACTCACCAAACAAGCCCATCCAATGTTACCCCCTACTAAGGAAGCAACCCAAGGATACTCACACTGTTGGATTAAGGATGGATCAAGTTATTGTGTCAATAAGACTATTACTAGTCAAATTATCATTAGTTAGGTGTAAGTTATTCTGAGTACTTGTTAGCCAGTACTTTCACCAAGTTAACCATAACCGCGGAAAACACGGCTTCTCGAGAAGATTTAACCCTGCAGGGGTGCACCAATTTGGCCGTACACGTAAGAATAACCCGCCAGACGGGGGATCAACCCACCAAGCGAGGTACTCAAGACAACCCAACTCTTCTTCGCATCAAGCCCAAATCACCACGTGCTGTGCGTGCGCGGCTAATCGAGCCCCACGAAGAAAAGGGGACCCTCATAGCACTGGAAGACCACGCCGCCCTAAATGCCGACTACAAAAGTTCCACCCTGGCGCCAAGGGTTCGTACCTGCATATGCGTGCATCAAATGGAAAGCCCGAACTAAGTGTGGTGATTTGGACGAGATGCGAATCGAATCAAGTTGAGGGGGGCGCCCATACTCGCTTCCCACATGCGGTTAGTGCGCTCATCATGGATCAGTAGACAAGACCCTTTTCCTAATTAGGGTCGACACTAGCAGGCCTCAAAACCACGCCGGGCCTCCTGCCGGTGCCTTATCATCAAATTATTATTACCCAAAACATTAACATGTTGTTGATTGAAATGAAACCCAACTATCAAACTAAACAGGTGATAAGACGGACAACAAGACTTGAGCGCAAACAACACTAAGCATGCAACTACGACACGAGGGCCAACAAGGTAAACAAACAACAGTTGATAGGAAGTGGAAAGTAGGTTATATCATGGCTGCAGGGTAAACATATAATAGGATCGAGACTCAAGCATCGTATCAACATGCTAGAATAAGAATAACGGAAAGAATCGGTAACAAGTGATGAAAGGCAGCCATTTGGCAGCAAGTGAGTATACTTGCCTGGAATCCAGCAAGTAGAGGTACATCCACAGAACTTGTCGTTGCTCACATCATCTCAACGTCCTATCCGGGAAGAAGCAACGAACCTCGAACAAACACCGGATGCAACAATTACTACTACGGCAAAAGATCCAGCATGATCAAGATATGGATGCATGACAAGTTAAAGATGCATCAAGATAAGCTAGTTGACAAGATAACATAACATAATTAAATGGACCCATATGCAATTTGAGTTGCATATGAAAAGCCCATGAATTAAGGTTGAAACAATTGTTTTACAACTAACCAATAGGTGAAAGTGGATTAGCATGATGCATGGACGAGGAAAACAACAAAATAAGAACAATAGAACCTATTGGAAATAAGGTTTACCCATTTTGAAAGTCACTTATTAAGTTTTGGAATTTTGGTTTCTTAAAGGTGTCACACAAGCATTTGTTGTTTTCATCAAGTTTAATTGTTCAAAACAGATAACAAAGTTCATATTTGATTAGAACACAAAATTTTAGGGGGATTACATGTTTCAATTATTGAAAAAGGAATTAGAAAGAATTACTTATGAATTAAACAAGTTTAAACAAGATTTAATTGAATTTAATTCAAGTGTGAATATTATTTGGATTTTATTTGTTCAAAACATAAATTCAAATTCTTATTTGAAAAGGTTATGTTTTTCTGGTTTGAAAACATATTTTATTAGTTCAAAAATAATTTAATTTGAGCAAGTTATGAATTTAGCAAATTTAAATGATTTAAACAAGGTTTAAATTATTTAACCACTTTTAATTATTCAAAACAGGAAACAAAGTTTATATTTGAAAAGGTGGTTCAATTTGGCATGGAAAACATAGTTTATTTGTGTTATTTGAATTAATATTGAATTAGTTATGAATTTGGCAATTTAAATTGCATTAAATAAGAAACAGTTGTTTTCAGAAATTTAAATTATTCAAAACAGAAAACAAATGTTATATTTGGAAAGAGCATGAAATTTTGGTTGGAAAACATATTTTATTTATGTTATTTGGATTAAGTATGAATTATTTATGGAATCAACCAAATTTTAAATGAATTGTTTGAATTTGCAATTTGAATGCATTTGAATTATTCAAAACAGATTACAAATGGTTTAAATAGATAGATAATTTAATTTGGTTTAACAAACATATTTTATTTATCTTAATTGGATTTGTAATTTGGAAGTTATTCACATTTTCATTTTAGGGGCCAAAATGTAATAGCAGGGACCTAAAAGATAGAAACAGAAATTGCAGAGGGGCCCCTGGGGCGTTTTTCACCCAGGGCAACCCAGCCTGGGCCTCTGCGGCGCGGGCCCGTGCCCAGGTGGCAGCCACGCGGGCGTGTGTGAGCTCTGAGGTGGCAACAGGGGTCGATGACTGGTGGGCCGCGCGCGCGCTATGGGAATAAAAAGGAAAAAGGGGTGCGCCCCTGGGGATCGAACCCAGGTCGCCTCGCTGTGCGCACGGATGCAGTACCAGCTGCGCTATCGAATCGTTGCTGTTTGTATGTGTTTCTGACGGAGGAAAAGGTAGCGCACGCCTGCTTAACTGAAACTTGCCAGCGTTAACTGAATTCGACAGCAGTCGCTGAAACTGACGGGAACAAGAGCGATCTCCGGCGATTCTCGAGCTGCTGATGTTCGGCTCGTGCCGTGTGCGTGGGCTTGCAGTGTGGAGACGGTGGTGCGTGCATCGGGCGTGTGCGTAGCGTGCCAGTACAGGAGAAAAAACGAGGGAGGAGGAAAAGATACAGAGCGCACCTGCTGCTGCTGTCGAGGGTGCAGGAAGCGGCGGAGAAGGTGGCGTGCGAAGCTGCCGTTGCTCCTCCGGCCTCGATGCCTTCGGCGAAGAGGAAGGCCAGGCCACGGTGGCTCCATTCCCGGGGTTGGCTCGGTCTGAGGAGGAACGTGGCGATGGGACGGTGGCGGTTCTGACGGCGGTGTGGAGGTGCAGGGAAGCAACAGAGAAAGGGTGAGGGTGGAGAGATAGATGGCGGCGCTGAGGGGAGGGCTAGGGCTAGCAAGCAGAGGGGGGAGGTGTAGGTTTTTATGGAGAGAGGAGCCTGGTACGGCAGCAATCGAGGAGGGGAGGGAGAGATCATCTACGGTGGTGGAGGGGCTCGTACAGAGGTGACATCACGCTGAGGAAGACGACAACATCGACGAAGGGGTATCGGGCCACCAGAGGGGAAGTGGGCTGGGGAGAAAAAGGGATGGGGTGGGCTGCCTCTCTCCTCACCCCTCTCTTTTTTTTGTGTAAAGGTTGAAAGAGGAATATGAATAGAATTTGGGGGGGTTTAGGGTTTTCTTTTATGAAATATTTTTATTAATTTTCAAAACAGGAAATAAAAGCAAAAGTTAGCATTGATTCAAGACTTTGAATTATTAATTGGATTTTTTTAAATTGTGCTTTGAATTTCCATTAGTAGTCATAAGGAGTTGATTTCTCAAACAATTTTTATTCAATGAACTCCACAATTATGAAAACCTTTATTGAATTTTAATTGTTTGCAAAATTTTAGTGTTTGAACCACAATTGGATCATGCCGATTATGATTGAGTGGATTTGAATTTGAATTTGCCATTTAGGGTGTTAATTAAAGGGGTTTTGATTTAACAAGCAATTTAAACAAATCAACTTCAAAACTATTTGAAAACAATTGAGTTGTTGGGTTGCAATTTCTAAATTGGAAAATTTTGGAAAATGTTTGAAGGTTTAATGGGGTTTTGAATTTTGAGTTGTTTTGAAAACAGAAATGCCATGCTTATGTGATGCATGTGATGCAAGCAAAAGAAAACAAACAACTTCCTATCTAGGGTAACACCCCAGGTGTTACATGGCGAATCCTTCTCGATGAGCTTATCAATTGATTTATTCAGATCTTCCATTGAGAACATAAGCATACGCATCATCTCCGTATTGTGGTCAATATGGTTTGCATGCTTGTCAAACGGTGAATTCCGCCATCAAGATTTTTCCCCCACACTTCCTTAGGTTGAGAGCTTTTTCTATCTGCACGGTTAGAACGATCCATATCCCAGCGAGAAGGAAAATCTACCTCGGGTACCCTCCTAGATTGATACTCATGAATTAAAGTACAGAAAGGTTTCTTTATGCCTGAAAGTGGTGTCCTTGAAGCAAAGCAGTGACGTGGGGCCTTCCCTCCGGTGCTCATCCTTGCTGTTTGCTTGGAAGGTTTTGCAACCACTCCAATGCTTGTGATGGTAGCGCGTGGACGCACTCGTGGGTTTTCTTCTACATCTCCTTCAGCTCCACTCTCGATCTCCTCTTTCGGCTTTCGGTCTTGGAGATCATCTTCCTTCGGTCCCTTACCCTTGTTGTTGTTGGCGGAGACCATGATGCTTCTAAAACTGAAAACAGGTCTTGGCAGAAACAGCTCGAAACAGAAACACGACGAGAAAACGATACATGGACCTCGGGGGGTCCGGGGGGGTATATACCAAAAATATGCGTAACAAAAGGAAAGTCCAGGTCGAAAACGAGTCAGAGAGGGGCTCCAGGGCTCCCACACCATAGGGTGGCGCGGCCAAGGGTGGGCCCGCGCCCCCAGGTGGTGTGGTGCCTCCGGGAACCTTCTCTACCTTCTCTTGGGCTCGGTATTTTTCATATTTTCCAAAAATCAAGAAATTATAACTGAAAAGGTATTCCATGAACTTTTTATGAATAGAACTGTTGCCTATTCCAAAACAGAGTCTGCAGATTCTGGAATCTTCCCTCTAATGAACTTCTTCGGAGTCATTACTTGAATAACATCAACATCTTCATCATAAGAATCCCCAGAAATATAATGTTTGATTCTTGGTCCATTTACAACTTGTGTAGTGTTATCTTTGAGGGAAGAAATTTTGATTGCACACGAACGATACACTTCTTCAATAATATAAGGTCCTTCCCATCTGGAGAGTAATTTTCCTGCAAAATATGTGAGACGAGACCGATACAATAGAACCTTCTCACCAACATGAAACTATCTTTTAAGGATTATTTTATCATGCCATTGTTTAACTTTCTCTTTAAAGAGCTTGGCATTTTCATAAGCTTCACATCTCCATTCATCTAAATGATTCAAATCAAGCATTCTTTTCTTACCAGCAAGTTTAAAATCTTTATTAAGTTCTTTCAGTGCCCAATAAGCTTTGTGTTCTAATTCTAAAGGAAAGTGATAAGATTTTCGATAAACCATTTTATAGGGAGACATACCCATAAGATTTTTATAAGCAGTTCTATAAGCCCATAAAGAACCATTCAACTTATCTGACCAATTCTTCCTCGATCTATAAACAGTCTTTTGCAAGATAGTTTTAATTTCTCTATTTGATAATTCTACTTGCCCGTTGGTTTGAGGATGATAAGCTGAGGCAATTCTATGATTAACATACTATTTAGCAAGGGTTTTTCTAAAACCACAATGAATAAAATGAGAATCTCCATCAGTCATAAGATATCTAGGCACACCAAACCTAGGGAAAATAATATCTTTAAGCATTTTTAAAGAGGTCTCACCATCAACACTTTTAGTAGGTATAGCTTCTAGCCACTTAGTAACATAATCAACAGCAACAAGAATGTGAGTGTAACCATTCGAAGGAGGAAAAGGACCCATAAAGTCAAATCCCCAACAATCAAAAGGGTCAATAATAAGAGAATAACTCATAGGAATTTCATTATGTCTAGAAATATTTCCTACTCTTTGACATTCATCACAAGATAAAATAAATTTACGTGCATATTTAAAGAGAGTAGGCCAATAGAAACCTGATTGTAGAACCTCCGGTGCGGTTGTATCTCCATCACGATGTCCTCCATAAGCACTACCATGGAGCTTCATCAAAATTTCACGTTGTTCATGATCTGGAACACATCTTCTCATAATACCATCTACTCCTTCTTTATATAAATGTGGGTCATCCCAAAAATAATGCCTCAAATCATAGAACAATTTTCTTCTTTGTTGAGCTGTAAATGTTGGAGGCAAATACTTTGAAACAATAAAGTTGGCATAATCAACATACCATGGACTATATTGGGGTTTTACCTTTATTGCAACCAATTGTTCATTCGGAAAACTGTCATTAACAGGAATAGGGTCAAAAGTAATGTTTTCCAATCTAGACAAGTTATCAGCAACAGGATTTTCAACACCCTTCCTATCCACAATATGCAAATAAAACTCTTGTAAAAGCAACACCCATCTAATAATCCTAGGCTTAGCATATTTATTTCCATAAGTTATCTAATAGCAGCATGATCAGTATGAATAGTAACCTTTGAATCAACAATATAAGGCCTAAACTTATCACATGGAAAAACTACAACTAAGAACTCTGTTTTAGTAGTGGCATAATTCTTTTGAGCAGCATCAAGAGTCTCACTAATAACATTCAACTTCTTATCTACGCGTTGTCCAAGAACAACACCTACATCAAAATCACTAGCATCACACATAATTTCAAAAGGTAAATTCCAATCAGGCGGTTGAACAATAGGAGCAGTTGTTAAATCCTTCTTTAAAGATTCAAAAGCTTCCTTACAATCATCATAAAAAACAAATGGCAAATATTTTTTAGAAGATTAGTAAGAGGCTTTGATATTTTAGAGAAATCTTTAATAAACCTCCTATAAAAACCAGAATGACCAAGAACACTACGAATACCTTTAACACCCCTAGGATAGGGCATTTTCTCTATGGATTCCACTTTAGCTCTGTCAACTTCAATACCTCTTTCAGAAATTTTATGTCCAAGAACAATTCCTTCATTCACCACAAAGTGGCATTTCTTCCAATTAAGAACAAGATTAGTTTCTTCAGATCTCTGCAAAACTTTATCAAGGTTGTGCAAACAATTATCAAAAGAAGTTCCATAGACGGAAAAATCGTCCATGAATACTTCCATAATTTCTTCACAAAAACCATGAAAAATAGCAGAGCATCTTTGAAAAGTAGCAGGAGCATTACACAAACCAAAAGGCATATGTCTATAAGCATAAGTACTATAAGGACAAGTAAAGTCATTTTCTCTTGATCTTGCTTCCTAACAACAATTTGAGAAAACCCAGAATAACCATCAAGAAAGCAAAAATGAGTATTCTTATACAACATCTCTAGCATTTGATCAATAAAGGGTAAAGGATAATGATATTTCTTAGTAACTTTATTAACCTTCCTACAATCAATACACATTCTATAACCAACTAATACTCTTTGTGGAATGAGCTCATTGTTTTCATTAGGCACAACAGTCATTCCTCCCTTCTTAGGGACACAATGAACATGGCTCACCCATCTACTATCAACAATAGGAAAAATAATACCAACATCAAGAAGTTTTAATTCCTCAATTCTTACCACTTCCTTCATCTTAGGAATTAAACGGTGTTGATGTTCAACTACTGGCTTTGCATCAGGTTCAATATTAATAGCATGCTGACATATAGTAGGAGAAATCGCCTTCAAATCATCAAGAGTATATCCAATAGATCCACAGTGTTTCTTTAGAATTCCCAATAATCTTTCCTCTTCTTCACCTGAAAGTTTAGCACTAATAATAATATGATATATTTTCTTCGGAGGCACGTTCTACCGAGGGGGAAACTACACCGAAAAGAAGAGCTGAACTGGTGCAGGATGGCGGCGACTTTCTCTCTAGGCGGCGCCCATGGCGACTCCGAAGAGATCTAGGGTTTTAGCCTTCCCTCTCCGACAATTGTCACTCCGGCGTTGTCGGCCTCCTCTCCTACGGCATCTGCCACTCCGGCACTGTCGTCCACCCCTTTCTCTACAATGACCAAGGCAAAGTCTCTCTTTGATCGCTCTTGTTGGCATTGGAGGGCGATTTTCTCCACTGAGCTGGATCTCAAGTTCAATCCCATTTACGTGGGTTTTGTGATGTTGGATCCGAAGGACAAGAGGATCCAACTTGTAGATCAAGCAGGTTTCGTGCTTGATCAACGTTTCCTCAAGGTACGTGAAAGCATTCATCCTGGATCTGAGATCCAATTTGCTTGTCATCGTGCCAGGGTTCAAGATCATCTGGTTCCACGTAATGGATCTCTTATGGATCATGCAAATGACATCGTTCCTATTTTGGACGTGGATTCCTTGGTGCCGCTTTTGGATCGGATTCCCATTGATCCTTCGGTGGGTTTAGTTCATGCAGCTAAGGTTCTAGACCTGGATTTCTCTAGAGGTCTAGCTCTTGCTAAGGAAGTCCGAATTCTCTTCGGATCGGATGTTCATCCTTCTAAGAATTACGGCGCTTTCAAAATGGTGGTATCTTTTGGTCGTGCTGCTTTCAAAATTGATGAAAATACTGTTGCTTTGGCTCTTGAAGCGGCAATTGGAGGTTATTGTGGTTCATTGAATGTTACATGTCTTCATGATCGGGTTTTCTCTTTTGAGGTCTCTTCTAAGGAGGTTGGATTTCATATTATGAAGATTAAATGGTTTTCTTGCTTTCACTTCAAGTGCTTCTTTCATCTTTGGAGTTTCGGTGGTCCAAATTGGCTATCTGAGTGGAGAAAGTGGAACCACGATCAGGAAAATGAGTGGACTTTTGTCACGAGGAAGAAAAAGGTAAAAACTAAACGTTACAAGCCTTTTAAACCCTATGCTACTCGTGCACCAACTGCTCCCCCCACGATTCCCAATAAAATTGGTTCCGATATTGTTCGTGAGTTGCCGGCTATTAAGTTTGGAACTTTTGATGCTGATTCTCTCGTTACTAAGTCCGTTAAGGATCCCATCTCTATACCCTCTACCGTGGCATCTGTGCCTGTGGATGATGGCTTTGCAAAATTAATTGATAAATTGGCGGCCCAGGTTTGGCCTTGCTCTAACTGCCTCTCAGCTAAACATGCAACGGATGAGTGTACGGGCCGGATTCGGTGCTGGTCCTGTTCATGTTCGGGCCATATCCGCAAAAACTGCCCGGGAATTAATGGAACTCTGCGCTGGGTAGTTAAATCGTCGACTATCGGAAGCGAGAAGTCCCCTGCCTCAGTTCTATCCCCTGCCCCTGCCACTGTTCCTGGAAAACCCTCGTCGGAATCGCCGCTCGAATCGCAACCTCCTCCAGCAATGGTGAACTTCCCCTGTGATCCGACAAGGTTCGTCCCCGCGGGGATGCATGTTGAGGAGCCATGGGCCGCCGAGGAGCGTCCGGCTCGGCTCTACATCACCTCCTCTGCGGCTCCTCCTCGGCGCCATGAATCTTGGGCCATTGCTCAGTTGGTTCCGCGGCCCCCCGTGGAACAGCTCGATGATATCCTGCAGCAAATCGTTGATCACATCCTTCAAGAACTGCATCTGCAAGTTGTCTCCTTCTCGGAGAGCGCTGTGGGAGTTGGCATGTTCCGCATGGCGGATCAAGTTGCCAGAGATATCTTGGTACACTCTCATCCTTTTATGTTTCCAGATGGTAGGTTGTTGTCCTTCGTTCGACATGATGAAGGAGACAATGTTAGAGCAACAACCTATACCAGGACTGGATGGATTATGATTCTGAATCTGCACATGGACTATCGCACTGATGAGTTCCTTCGTGAGTTTGTGTCCAAGTTTGGCAAGCTCCGGACCTGGTGGAGGGAAGATGCTTCCCCTGTCCGTACCTTGCTCAAGGTTACCTATGGTGGCGGCGCGGATGTTCCCCGCTCGCTTGTGATTAGGGAGGTCCAGCGTTATGGTGGGCACGTTGTTTCCTGGACCTGCCCTGTTTTTATTCTGAACAATGATGCTGCTGACGCTCTGCCGGGAGATGAAGATTTTCTCCCTCCTGGAGGCAATCCTCATCCTGCCTTTGGTGCACCTGAGGTCCCAATCCCTGAGGAATGGGTGCCGCCTGTTCAGCCTGTACAAGGTGGGTGGGGAGAATGGAACAATGAGGAGCAGGGGGAGAACGCTGAGCCGGAGGAGCCTGTTGATCAGGCACCGGAACCTGAGCAGGTGCAATCCTCTGTATCTGTTCAATTCTCGGGTGCCTCCATTGACTCCATGAATGTTGTAAGAGCTGAAGGCCCGGATCAGTTTGTGGAGCTGCAGCAGCAGGTGGAACAAAACCAGCTGGCAATTGTTCCTTTTGTTCCACCACCTCCAGCAAATGTTGCAGCCCTGAACAATGACGTGCAGATTCTACAAGTCTTACTGCCTGACCCTGTGGTAGAGTGGTCCAAATATTTTTTGGAACACAAAGCTCGGGTTACTTTCGACAGAAGATTTGAATTTCTGTCGACTTTGCTGCCTTTTGAGGTGCCAGTCTCCTATGCTGCCCCTGTTCCTCTGCTGATGGATTCATGCCCTGTTCCTGAACCAGTGACTCCTCTGCCTGCTACCAAGAAGAGGACCAGGAAGGTGTCTACTCCCCTTGTGCTTGAGGAGCGTAGAGTGACGCGTAGCCTTGCCAAGAACGCTGGGTTCAGGGTTCTGCCTGCTTCTGACAAGCCAGAACCTAGGAAAAAGGCCAAGTCTGCTCGTCCCCAAGACTCTCCAGGGGGAGTGCCCCCCTTCACTCCTGTTGCTGTTCTACGGAGGGCGGGAACCATGCTCCAGATAGAGGATTCTGAAATAACGGTGGAGAAGCTTGAAGCTGCTCCAATGAAGCCCACCACTTCCTCAAGTTCTGATGATTAGTGGGCCTTTTTTATTTCTTATGGGCCTGTTTGGTCCCTGGAGTTGTTGCTGGGTCTCACTGTTACATTTTGTTATGCTACATGACATATGTACTACTCTATGGGTATTATCTTTTGGTTATCTATTGTGCTGGTCTTTTATGATGATCAACAAATTTATTTACTATCTGTCTTTTCCATGGATAATACGGCCTATCTGAATTTGGATTGGATTGTTTTTGACTGGAATGTGAGAGGACTCAATGATAAATCTAAAAGAGATGCAGTTTATAATAAAATTGATGAAAGCAGGGCATCTATCATTTGCTTACAGGAGACTAAATGCCAGGATTTTGATCATTCCTTTATTAGGTCATTCTGCCCTAAAAGGTTTGATCAATTTGTTTTCTCTCCCTCTGTTGGAGCTTCTGGAGGTTTAATTGTGCTTTGGAACAGTTCCATATTCAGTGGAGAATTGGTAGAGGTTCATCGCTCTGCCATTCACATTAAATTCACATCCACTCACAATTCAATTTCTTGGAATTTGGTGAATGTTTATGGTCCTTGCAAGGGGGTGGAGAGAGAAGATTTTGTTAATTGGTTATATAATCTTTCCATTCCAATTCATCAGAACTGGATGATTCTTGGTGATTTTAATTTTATTAGATCACTGGATAATAGAAATAAACCGGGAGCTGATTTAAATGATATGTTTATATTTAATGATGTCATCAGCCATCTGGGTTTATTGGAGCTGCCAGTTAAAGGTAGGAATTTCACTTGGTCTAATATGCAAAGTGATCCTCTTCTGGTACAATTAGATTGGTTCTTTACTTCTTGTCAGTGGACATTGGACTTCCCTAATACCATGGTATTACCAATGTCTAAAATCACTTCTGATCACTTGCCTTGTATGATTAAAATTGGAACTAACATCCCAAAGGCAAAGATTTTTCGGTTTGAAAATCATTGGGTCAAGCAACCTGGTTTCATGGCTCTTGTGACAAAGGTTTGGAATACCCCTGTTTTGGCCAAAACAATTACTTCCAAAATCACTGCTATATTAAAGAATCTCAGATATGCTTTGAAGGATTGGGGAAGGAATTTATCTCAGTTAAAGATTCTCATTGATATGAGTAGTAAAGTGATTTTGTTTTTGGATCAATTGGAAGATGTGCGACTGTTGAGTGTTCCTGAATTTAATTTCAGGCTTATTGTTAAGAAGCATATCAAGAATTTGCTTGCTTTACAATCTGATTACTGGAAGCAAAGATGTACTATTAGATGGGCCAAGCTTTCTGGTGAGAATACCAAATATTTTCATGCTAGAGCCACTGAGAGATTTAGAAGAAATTCTATTCCATCCATCTCTGATGCTTCTGGAAATGTCTTGGTGGATCATATGGACAAAGCTGCTGCTTTCTGGTCCTGCTTTAAGAACAGAATGGGTGTTTCCTGCCCACCCATGTCTTATTTTGATTTGTCTGTTTTCTTGCCTGTGGTTGATGGTTTGGATACCTTGGCTAATCCGTTCACTGTTGAAGAGATTGAGGGTGTTGTAAAACACCTAAAACCTGATCGTGCGCCTGGACCAGATGGTTTTACTGGACTTTTTATTAAACACTGCTGGAGTATAATTAAAGATGATTTTATCATGTTATGCAATGAGTTTCACAGTGCCAGGATCTCTTTGGAGAGCATTAATGGATCTTTCATTACTCTGATTCCAAAGATTAATTCTCCTGAGACTGTAAATGATTTCAGACCTATTTCTCTGACCAATACTTGTTTGAAATTCATCACCAAAATTATGGCTAATCGATTTCAAGACAAAATCTTTGGTTGCATCCATGCTAATCAATATGGTTTCATCAAATCCAGAACTATTCAAGATTGTTTGGCATGGTGCTTTGAATACATTCACCAATGTAAACAATCTAAGCAGAAAGTGGTGATCTTCAAGATTGATTTTGAGAAAGCGTTTGATACCATTGAGCATTCTGTTATTCTGCAGATATTGAAATTTAAGGGGTTCCCTCCTTTAGTAATTAAATGGGTCAAGGAAATTCTAGCTTCTGGATCTTCATCAGTTCTTTTGAATGGAGTTCCTGGCAAAACTTTTGTTTGCAAAAGAGGTGTCAGGCAGGGGGATCCTCTGTCCCCAATTCTTTATGTGCTAGGTGGGGATTTGTTACAAAGTATTGTTAATCTGGCACTAAGAGATGGAAGACTCAGGCTGCCAATTCCAATTGGTGGAGACTTTCCTATAGTGCAATATGCGGATGACACTTTGGTCATCCTTCCTGCTGAACCAGCTCAGGTTTTGGTCTTTAAGGATCTGCTTAACCTTTATGCTAGTCTCACTGGGCTAAAGGTGAATTATAATAAATCTTCGATGATTCCGATTAATTTATCACAGCAGGAAAGTGTTGATTTGGCTTCTGTTCTTGATTGTACCGTGGCTTCTATGCCATTTACTTATTTAGGTTTGCCTATGGGAACCACTAAGCCAAATATCAAGGATTTTGCACCATTAATTGACAGAATTGAGAGGAGACTTTCTGCTACAGTCTCATTTCTTTCTTATGGAGATAGTTTGGTTCTGGTGAATTCGGTTCTTTCCTCCTTGCCCTCATACTACATGTGCACTCTTGTAATCCCTAAAGGTGTCATTGATATAATAGATAAAGCAAGGAGGAGATGCTTATGGAGAAAAGACAAGAATAAGCAAAGAGTGAATTCTTTAGCTGCCTGGGATATGGTATGCAGACCCAAATCCAAAGGAGGATTAGGGATCATCAATATCCAGATTCAAAATAGAGCTCTGTTACTGAAGTTCTTGGCAAAATTCTATAACAATTTGGATATCCCTTGGGTTCATTTAGTCAAGAATGCTTATTATTTTCAAACAGTACCACATGCTGTCACATCCTGTGGTTCTTTCTGGTGGAGAGGAGTTATGCAATTAGCAGATACCTGGTGTTCCTTATCCTCTTGCGTTTTGGGAAATGGTTTTTCGGGGCTTTTTTGGAAAGACTCGTGGATTGGACAACCTTTGGCTACAAAATTCCCGAGATTATTCTCTTTCACCAAGGATCCTTTATCCTCAGTAAGAGATTTAATACTGATGACAGACCTCTCGGATGCTTTCCACTTGCCGTTTTCAATTGAAGCTTTCCAAGAGTTTAATGATCTGAGTGTCATTGTGAATAATGTTCAGTTGTCTGACAGTGAGGACAGTTGGAGATGCAATTTCAATAAAGGCACATATACCTCCAGCAAATTCTATCAGCTACAATTTGCCCATTTAACTCCAGATGGGCCTGCAAAGTGGATATGGAAATCCAAATGCATGTCAAAACATAAATTCTTTGCTTGGTTGATCCTCAAGGATAGGATTAATACAAAGGATATGATCAAACGAAGAAACTGGAAGATTGATGGTACTGATGATTGTGTTCTTTGTTGCACTCATTGCAATGAAGACTGGATACATTTGTTCTTTCAATGTGTCTTTAGCTCCAGGATTTGGAATTATTTGCAAATCAGCTGGAGTGATAACACACTTGTGCAAAATCTTATTGTCGCCAAAAAGTCCTTCAAAGGGCCCTGTTTCACTGAGATAGTGATTCTTGCTTGCTGGAATATTTGGAAGCAGAGGAATGGAGTCATTTTTAAATCGGAAAGACATTCCTTTTTGGGATGGAAAGTGGGCTTCATGTTAGATCTCCTTATGCTTAAGCATAGGTTGAGTGCTTCTGTGGCTACTGATTTAGCTTTATGGATTAACTCCTTACATTAGTCTGGGATAGACTGTCTTAGTCTACTCCCATGTTTATTTGTACATATCTGTAACTGTAACTCTTTGGTTGGTAATAAAGGGCTGTGGGGGACTCCCCTACAGTAGAAAATGTTTCAAAAAAAAATATGATATATTTTCTTATCATCAATATAAGCATATTGAAGATCACCAGGCAAAGGTTTTTAATCAAATACATGATCCTCCTTGGGTGGTAATGTGGTACCCAAGTCTTCCACAGGTAGATTATGTTTCAGTATCACCGTTTGATGAAGAATAATATCGTCAATCTCATTTCTCTCATCCATAAATACTTCACTCTCATTGTCCTCCATATATTGCTGCAAAGCATTGTTAGGAGCAAGAGCAATAGAAGCAAGTTGTTCGAATTTAAAATTCTCATCAGGCAATTTAGATTCATAAGGTGCTCTAGCAAATTTGGAGAAATTGAACTCATAAGATTTTCCATCATATTTAGTCAAAATCTCCTCTATTTTACAATCTATAATAGCAGCACAAGTGTTCAATAAAGGTCTACCAAAAATAATAGGACAAGTTTTACTAGAAGCCTTACCAAGTACTAGAAAATATGTGGGATATTTAGTCTTACCACACAAAACTTCCACATCTCTAACAATACCAATAGGAAAAACAGTTTCTCGATTAGCAGGCTGAATAACCACATCAATATATTCAAGCTAACAAGAACCAATTTCATACATAATTTCTCTATAAAGCTCATAAGGTTTAGCACTAGAACTAGCACCAATATCACACAAACCATAATAGCAATGATCACCAATCTTAACAGAAAGCTCAGGAACACTAGTTTTCTTGGGTCTATGAGGATGGGAAACAATATTAGAGCATCCTCACAGAAGACAATGTGTTCATACTCTACATTTCCACAAACAAAATCTTTCACTATTGCCACAACAGATTCAACAGTTATTTGTTCATCAGGTTCAATAGATTTCTTATTACTCTTATTAACCACACTAGCCACCATAGAGTGCTCTTTCATCTTAGCAGGGAAAGGCATTTTTTCAACATATGGCTCGGGAGCAGCAGGATTAACAACATGCACTTCTATATTACTAGTAGGAAAAATATCTTTATAAGGTGCATGCTACTTGTGATAATCCTTTTTAGGAATATCAAGATAGGAGGCAAAAGCTTTAAGACAGTTTGCAAAGATTTGAGAATCAAGACCACAAACAACACTAACATTATAGAAATCATTGGTTCCCATAAAAGATTTAATGCATTCATAGTCATAATTTATACCTCACTTTCTACCTTTGTCGTTCTCCCATCCTTCAGTGTTTTCTTGAATACGGTCAAGAAGATCCCATTTAGCTTCTTCCTTCATACGTGTGAATGATCCAGAACAAGAAGCATCCAATAAATCCTTATCGTGAAGAGAAAGTCTTGCATAAAACTTATTGATAACAATATTACGCGGGAGTTCATGAACGGGACATTTGAGCATTAATAACTTCATTCTCCCCCACGCTTCGGCAATACTCTCTCCATTATGAGGCCAGAAATTATAAATTTCATTCTGGTATTTATGAATCTCACTAGGAGGATACAATTTAGAATAAAAGAGAGGAAAAATTTCCTCCCATCCAATGGATTCACCATTCTTCAGTAACTTGAACCATCCAGCGGCTCTTCCTTTCAGCGATAACAAAAATAATTTCCTTTTAACTTGATCCATCGTAATACCTGCACACCTGAATAACTTGCATAATTCATGTATAAGAGCAAATGAACACCGGGATGGACAACTCCATCACCATAATAGCAGTTATCCATAACACATCCAACAATTTTCATAGGTATTTTTATAAGGATCTAATTCAGCAGACAACGGGTTACCTACTACCCTAGTAGTAACGGTAGAAGTACCCCTAAACAGAGAACCAAAAGTATTCTCCATAATGAAATAAAACAGTAGGCAGAAATAAAAACATCACTCACAGTAAAAGTTTCTCTTACCAATAGCGCGTAACTCCCCGGCAACGGCGCCAGAAAATAGTCTTGATGACCCACAAGTATAGGGGGTGTATCGTAGTACTTTGGATAAATAAGAATGTCGAACCCAACGAGGAGCAGAAGGTGTTGAAAAGCACGTTGGATAGAGGATTCACTTGAAACACTAGCACACGGGTTTTTGGAGGTTTTTGATATAGCAGATAAATAAAGTGCGAGTAAATAAAGTGCAATAAATAATATTGCAGCGAGTGGCCCAATCCTTTTGAGATCAAAGGACAAGCCGGTTGTATTACTTATGACTACCAAACGTTCTCGAGGACACAAGGGAATTTCGTCAAGTGCTTTCGCTTTGTTATGGTTGATTAATATCCATCAGTTCGTGAAGTGTTGTGTGGGTGAACCTATGCTAATGCACCACCCAAATAGGACTAATACATACTTGTGATTATACCCCTCGTAAGCATCCATAAATACAAGAAAGTAATTAAATAAATGTAACCACAACCTTAAAACTCCGGGATTCTACGCTCCCTCGTGCAATGGTTTCCTAATGGGGCTTTAGGTTTCTGTCACTCCGACAACCCCACAATTAGTAGCCAAGTACACAATGCATCGTCCTAGGCCCATAAAGGTGAAGTATCATGTAGTCGACGTTCACATGACACCACTAGAAGAATAAAACCACAACTTAAATACCGAACCACGAGATATTACTTCAACATAACTTCACTACTAACATCATGACTTTTCCCATGTCCTCAAGAACTAAATGAACTACTCACAAGAAATCATATGGATCATAATCAGAGGTGATATAATGGATGATAACAATCTGGTCATAAAGTGCTTACACCGATAAATCTCACAAGCATCAACTACTAACAAGTAATCCACACCGGGAGAGAGAATTAATGTAAAACAACGATAGATGCCCCTAATTATTACAGCGAGATGATGGTGGATGATGAGGGTGATGGTGCTGGTGGTGATTATGATGAAGATGACGATCTTGATGATGCCCGAGCGATGACGGTGACGAGGGCGATGATTTCCCCTCTGCGGAGAGGAATTCCTCAGCAGATTTCTCCCTGCCGGAGAGCTTTTCTCTCTCTGGTGTTTTCCGCCCCGAGGCTACGGCGGAATAATTCTTCGATGATCCTGTGGGGCTTAGGGTTCCCTCGGGGTCAAGTACGCGAAAAAGGTCGACCAGAGGTGGGCCAGGGTGGCCACACCAACTGGCGGTGCGACCAAGGGGGATGCCACCCCATGGTGTGGGCCCCTGGTGGCTCCCCTATGGCTCTCCTTGTGGCTGGCTCCCTCGTTTGGACTTCTAAGACATCTCCGGTGTCCCCCTCTTCTTCTGATCTTCTGAAATAGGGTATTCTGACTTTGCTTTTTTCCATCAGATTTTTGCTTCCGGTGTTTATTCTCCAAAAATTATGAAACATGCAAAATAAGATAAAATAACATAAGTGGTGCATCATAACATGAAACATATCGATGAATAACAGAAAATAACAATATAAAACAGTGATGCAAATGAACGTATCACATGCTTAAGCCATGTTTATGACTACAAAACAGTCACCTATAGCCTCTATGATAATTTAGTTTTTGACTTGTAATACCCTTTATGCTTTGGTTAATAATGTTTTTGTCGCTATGCATGATTATGGCCATTATTGCTCAGTTGATTTGTCGCTTCCAGTCTTTTGCTAGACTCCACCTGTACTGAGTATGAGCTCTACTCGTGCATCCAACTCCCAAAAACCAAAGTTTTCCAAATGTGTCCACTATACCTACCTACATGTGGTATTTAACCCCCACTCCAAGTAAAATTCTCATGTGCTACCTTTAAAATTTCAAAATTATTCCTGTTTTGTGCCCCTGTTTTAGCTCACGAGGAAGTAGTAGTTGGGTTTGTTGTCTTCCATAATATTTAAGTACCCCGAGTTGCATGCTTCATCTGCTCGTCATTAATTTTGCAAAGAGATGGTTAGACCATTATAATATAAAAAAGCTAAACAAATAAATATGCACTCCTCCATGGTATGAGATTGCTGGCAAGCACCCGAGGATTCGGTTAGCCATGGTTTGTGAAAGCAAGAGGAGTGTCATACTATATAAATAGCATGCTATAAATGCTTAATATAAATAATTCGGAACCTCTCTCAACTGGTTTAGTATGTTAGATGACAAGAACTCTATTACGATTCGTTGACATAAGTATACACCTCTCTAAAAAATGTTTTCAATATATCTGTTTAATAAAATAAAAATCTCTAGCACATGAGTTAATCCCTTCTTCCCTCTGCGAAGGGACTTTCTTTTACTTTTATGTTGAGTCTTCATCTTCTCACTTTATGAACATTTGAGAGAGCGTAGTTGCCATTCTGAGTTTAATGTGCATCATCCCAAAGATTATTATTGATTGATTCATGATGTGTTATTACATGCTCTCAAATTATTTGTTCTAGTCATCCACTTGAACTTTGAAGGTGTCCTGCATTTATGTTTTTCCCCACTCTTAAGGACAAGCGAAATATCACTTTGCTATGTTTTCTTTATGCTCGAAACAAATGTATAACTTTCAAGTGCATTATTATTCATGATCTTTTATTTGTGTTACTTTTCATTATGCAAAGTGATTGCTAATTTCCATTGTCAGAATTATATATGTCATGTCTGTGTTTAGAGTACTATGATCTCAGCTTCACAAATGCTTTTATAATTATGATGATCAAGTTGTGTTGGCTGCATGTCACCTCATAAATTATTTTGTTATCACTTACCTACTCGAGGACGAGCATGAGTTAAGCTTGGGGATGCTTGATACGTCTCAAACGTATATATAATTTTCGGTGCTTCATGCTTGTTTTCTATCCAATACCTTTATGTTTTCACATGTTTTCCTTGGTTTTATGGCGTTTTCATGGACTAACCTGTTGAAAAGATGCCACAGAGCCAATTCATGTTTTCTGCTGTTTTTGGTTTCAGAAAAGTTGTTCCGGAAATATTCTCGGAATCGATGAAACAAAAGCCAAAAGTCTTAGAATTCCCGGAGCATCAACGAAGTCCAAAAGAGACCCGGAGAGGGGCAGAGGGGTGGCCACACCATGGTGGGCGTGGGTCCTCCTGGCCGCGCCTACAGGTGGTGTGGGCCCTAGGGAGCCCACTGCCATCGCCCTTTCTCCTATAAAGTCCCTCCGAGGCATAAACCCTAAAAAAATCAGCCTCCTTCCACGAAAGGTTCCGTAGCTCCGCCGTCGTCGCCGACAAGTTTCGTGGGACAGAAATCTCTGTTCCAGCGCTCTGCCGGGGCGGGGAAGTGCCCTCGAGCCATCTCCAGTCGACTCCACCACCATGTTCATCGCTGTTGCTGTCTCCTATGATGAGGAGATAGTAGTTCTTCCCTGGGGCCGAGGGCTCTACCAGTAGATATGTGTTTCATCTCTCTCTCTCTCATGGTGTGATCTTTATGTGATCATGAGTTTTGTAATCTAGTTGAATAAGTGGATGTTACTCTTCATCTATTATGCTACTCAAGTGGTTTTCTTATGAGATCTCCATAGACACTTTGATCACGGTGTAAAGGTGACAGTGTGTGCACCATGTAGTTTAACATGATATTTATATTTTGTGTTGGATGACCCTATGAAATTGTGGTGTTTGATTGGAACCATCTAGGTCTCATAGTGACAGTGTGAGGTTACCTAGATGGGGAAATACGAACTCTAAGGAGTGCTTTTACAGCCCTACGAAATGATTGGTATTTGTTATCCGACCGGATATTGGTTCGGAGTATCATAGTGAAGAGATGATATTTTAATGCATTCAATTATGTTATTATTGCTGAGAGTGTTAACTAGTGAAAGTATGATTCCTAGGGCTTGTTTCTAAGCATTGAAATACCGTTTATAATCTGCTACATGTTTGGTTGCTGCCATTTTTATTTCGAATTGCAATTACTAATTATAATCATCCCTATTACTTGTATTTCACTCTCTCTTTGATGAACTAGTGCACCTATACAACTGACACTTGTATTAGGTGTGTTGGAGACACAAGAGATTTCTTGTATCGTAATTGCAGGGTTGCTTGAGAGGGATACTTTTGACCTCTACCTCCCTGAGTTCGATAAACCTTGGGTGATCCACTTAAGGAAAATTGTTGCTGTCATACAAACCTCTGCACTTGGAGGCCCAACACTGTCTACAAGAATAGAAGCGTGCGTCGACATCAGCAGTTATCATGTGAGTTAACAACAAAAGTTTATTGCTGGAGGCATCATTGCCAAACTACCTCCTTCGTGGAGGAGTTTTGCTACCTCTGTGAAGCACAAGAGACAGGAGTTTTCTATTATGGATCTTATTGTCTCTCTTGATGTAGAAGAGAAGACGAGAGCAAAATGCACATGCGCTAGAGGTCTTGAGGGGGGTTAAAGTGCAAACTTCGTTCAGAACAAGAACTCCTAGTTGAAATTTCATGGTGCCCGCATGTGTGTTTTTGGTAATTAATGAAAATCCTTGTGGACTAATGTTTGCATTGAGATATCCTTATAGATCTTGTCCATGGGAAAATAGTGGAGTTCAAGTGTTGGACACTAGAAGCTTTCATGATGACCATTGTTATATTCAAAGATTTATATGAAGAATGGTCACAGATAGAGTTGAACATATTGTAAGCATTTGTTGAAGAAAAGGATTAGGTGGTCTTTTATGCTTATCTTCAAGACATCATCAAATGAGAGATAAGAAAAAATATACAAGGTTGATCAAGCGTACAATCAACACACAAAGCTTAAAGATGTACCAAGTGGGATTATGTATCTCGTGGTATGGTAAGAAATTGTCCATATAGGTTTTTGAACTAACCGATGACACGTCTGTGTGGAATATTTATTTGTGTTAGGTATCTTTCAATGGGCTTGCATCAAAAGTAAAATTTCATATAGTCCATGGTGGATGACGTCAAGTGGTGATCGTCATCAAGGTTGTGAAGTACAAGTTCAAGATGAGCATCTCGATGAGATCACATACCTTGAATCTTGCTACCCTTTTGGAGTTTACGTCCAAGTGAAGATGGACTTAAGAGATCCTCTCCCACAGTGGCATATGGGGGAGCAATCTATGTGTCTTCACCGAGCAAAGCGAAATCAAGAAAGATGTTCCAACTTGAGAGAGACAAGATCATAATCATCTAGGTCAAGTGGAATGCTCAAGATAAAGGTATGATCTTTATAGATTTTCTATTTTATAGGTCTCACGGGAGACTGGGTTATAGGATCTATAGTCGTACTACCAAGAGGGGCTCTCAAGTGAGTAACTTGATCGAATCCTTGTGGAAAGCTCAAACTTTTGCATACTTGGCATATCATCTTTCTTAGTTCTTATTTGTCTTTTCTCTTTGTGTGGTTTCGGTGCTTGTCGTGATCTTCATGACAAGCCAAGTTTTATCAAAAATGGGTTTCATAAGAAAAACTTATAGCATTTTTGGTGTTGGAGGTTTTACCAGTTATTCTTTTTTAGAGAGGTCCATCCTTTCTCAACTTGGTTTTATATTCCATTGTTGGAAAATTATGTTTCTCTACATATTATTGTAATGCTCATTGTGGTGATTTCAACGAGCCCAAGATCATCAGAAATGGAGTCCAGATGAAAAAGTAATTGCTACTTAGTATTGTTGTTTTTGTTGTTGTTCGGGGGGGGGGGGTGGCAAAAATTCCGGCCTAAATACACAATATTTTGGGAAAATAATCCGGTCGGCATCTGCATGCCCAACGCCAAATTCATTAGCCGAAATCCCCCCTCCCGGAAAACTGGGGACGGAAATTCCGGCCCTGGCACCAAATTTATTGCCCAATATTCCGCCCCAAGTTTTCAGGAAATGGCTCTATTTTGTGGGGACTTATAAAAGGCCCCCTTGTTTCCCAACGACAAAAATCTTTGCCAAGCATGTTTTCCCGCTCTCTCTCCCACCATTGTTGATCTTGGAAATCTTACCCCTCTCTAAATTCCTCCCTTGATTCTTGCATATCTTTGAGGGATTCTAAAGAGGAGATCTAGATCTACATCTACATTTCCACCAATCCATCTCTCTTCTAAGTGAAGGGAACCTAATAGATCTTGATCTTGTAGTTCTTGGTGTTTCTCCTCCTTTGTTCTTCCTCTCTTATTACCCCATAATTATTTTTTGATTTGTTGGAATTTAAGAGTGAAGGATTTGAGCACTCTTGCTTTTGACATTTGCATTGGTTGCATCAGTTTGCTCTCTCCACGAGGATTCGTGGAAGTGAAAGTTCGTGTACTTGTTACTCTTGGGCCTTGGACCCTATACGACTTGTGGTGTTCTTGGGAGCCTCCAATTGAGTTGTGGATGTGTGCCCCAAGATTTTTGTGACACCGAGAGCCTCCAATTAAGTGTGGATGCGTGCCTCGAGATGGAAGGTTGCCAATAGTGGAAGGTGAACTAGGCCTTTGTGGTGAAGTTCATTAAAAATAGGGTGAGGCTCTTGTCGCGTTGAGTAGGCCTGTTGTATCGAGCTCACACCCCTCCAACGAGACGTACTCCCCTCATAAGGAGGAAATCGGGAATACATAATCGTCTCTGTGTGCGTCGGTTATTTCTATACCTGAGCTATTTACTTATGCACTTTACATTGCGATAACCTTCGTGCTTGAATTTATATATCTTGCTATCACCTTGTTACTTGTCTTTCTTAGCATAAATTGTTAGTTCACTTAGTTGAGCCTAGAATATTTAGGTTGTGTACTTAATTTAAATATCTAGTTTACGTTCGCATTTAGCAAGCCTTAACCGAAAAAGTTTTAATCGCCTATTCACCGCCCTCTAGGCGACATCATTGTCCTGTTCACCAGTCCTAAAATACCAAGAACAAGAAAAAGTCTGGGAACAAAGGCAAGTATGATAAAAAAGAAAAAGCCTTCACAAACTACCAACTTCAAGAAGAGGAAGGGATATTGCGATTGTTGTGGTGATCCGAGACATTGGATTCCGAAATACCCTAAACGGTATTTGTTGCATGAACTTGAAAAGAATGACAAGTCTGCGAATATTGTCATTGAGGATGCTGATATGAAGGATGTTGGGTACGTTAAATTCCCTACTATCCTTTCAGTATGTCATTCTCGTGATTGGTGGACTGACACTGGTGCCAATGTACACGTATGTGATGATATCTCATTGTTTTCTTCATACCAGCTCGCAATGACTTCCTCTCTACCGATGGGAAATGGGTTGCATACTTCTGTTCAAGGTAGCTGTACGGTCGATATAAAGTTCACTTCGAGGAAGATTGTGCACCAAAATAACTTTCATCATGTGCCCTCCATCAATAAAAATCTTGTTAGCGGATCTCTTCTGTGTCGAGATGGCTACAAGTTAGCTTTTGAGTCCAATAAATTTGTATTGTCAAATTTGTAATCTTTGTTGGCAAAGGCTATTAATGTGGATGCTTGTTCTGCCTATCTTTGTGAGACGTTTGTATTAAAGTTGTGAATCATGTATGCACCAATAGCTAATCAAATTTCTGACATTCACGTCTTTGTCATATTAATTTTGTGTGCATGACACGGCTAGCCAAAATGAATTTAATCCCGAGTTCCAGTACTGTCAAGGGGTCTAAGTGTCAAGTGAAAGGACATTGGTCCCCTAATCCTATTTTGACGTTTGATCACAACACTCAGAAGTTTTAACCATTTTGCCCAAGTCTTTTTTAGGAAACAAAGCTTAAGATGCAAATGTGTAAGGACACAAAAAATGGAGAAAGTAAAACAATTCAAAACATATGTTTGTTGAATAAAAGAATCAAAGGAAGAGGAAAAAGGAACAAGAAAAAAGAAGAGGAAGAAGAAAAGGGAAATTTGCCTAGCCGGCCTGGCAGGACAGGAGGCCCAGCCGCTCAGGTGGGTGGCCGCCCTGGCTGCCGGCCTAGGCAAGGGTTCCTGCGCGTTGGCCGGGCTGGAGGCCGGCCTCCCTGCACCTCAGGCCGGGCTGGTCAGGCTGCAGGCTGGCCTCCCAACCGGCCAGGCTTCGTGAACAAGTGAAAAAACCCTCAAACGGCCTCTTTTCACCTACCACTATAAATAGGGGTCTTCTTAAACCTTTATGAGGTGTCAGTTAAAACTTCTCTCTCCACCATTTGAGACCACGAAACTCATAGATGTCCCCAAATACCCAGTCAACGTTCTTGATCTCTTGGGATTTGGAGGAGAGTGATACGTCCATTTTGCATCACAATTTTATATCATAATTTACAGTTATTCATTGAAATATTTCATATTTAGAGATGATACTTATGTTATTTCATCTATTTTACATGTTTTACAATTATTGGAGAGTAATTCACCGGGACCTGAAATCTGCTGGAAAAAGCACCGTCAAGATACCCTATTTCTGAAGATCAGAAAAGGAAGGGAAACATCAGAGAGTTCTTAGGTTGCCAGATGACGGAGCTAGCCAGGAGGGGAGCTGGAGGGGGTCACCAGGGGCCCACACCTCCTGCTCGCGAGCCTCCCCTTTGGCCGTGCCGCCACGTGGTGTAGCCACCCTGGCCCACCACTGGCAGCCCCCTTTCGCGTACTTAATCCCCAGGGAACCCTAAGCTTGACTTGAGTTCCTTAGATGAATGGAGAAGTGAATCCTATGAAAATTCTATACTCTTTAAAGATAAAGTTAAAAAATGGCATAATAAGAGGATTCTTAAGAGAGAGTTTCATTTTGGTGAGAAATTTCTATTGTATAGGTCTCGTCTCAGATTTTTTGGAGGAAAGTTACTCTCGAGATGGGAAGGACCTTTTATTATTGAAGAGGTGTACTGTTCGGGTGCAATAAAAATTGTCTCACCTAAAGATAACACTACGCAAGTGGTGAATGGGAAAAGACCCAAACATTATATTTCCGAAGATTCTTATAATGAAGATGTTGATACTATTCAAGCGACTCCGGAGGATTTTATTAAAGAGAAGGTTCCAGAAACTGTAGAGTCCGTTTTCTAATAGGTAACAATTTTGGTATTTAAAATTTCACGTTTAAACTTGCAACTTATAATTTTTCTATTTCTAGGAAATATGAAAAATAATGAAACGAAAAAGCGTAGGACACGGTTCCCGATGTCACCACACCACCTGGTGGCGCGGGCCCACCTCTGGTCGCGCCACCACATGGTGTGGGTGCCTCGGAGCCCATCTCCGACCCGTTTTCGCCCTACACCTTCCTTTTGTTATGAAACTTTTCACTATATAATCTCCCGGATCCTCCGAGGTCCGTATATCGTTTTCTCGTCGTGTTTTCGTTTTGATCTGTTTCTATCAGGATTGCTCTCAGGTTTAGAGGCACCATGGTCTCTGGTACTTCTCCAACGTATCTAGAATTTCTGATGCTCCATGATAATATTATGCCAATTGCTACATGTTTTCTCCCTTCTTTATGTCATTTTTATCGATTTTCCGGACTAACCTATTGACAAGATGCCATAGAGCCAGTTCCCTATTTTTTTTGCTGTTTTTAGTTTCAGAAAAGTTGTTCCGGAAATATTTTCGGAATTGGAAAATTCGAAACCCGGAAGTCCTATTTTCCCCGGAAGCATCCAGAAGACCGAAGAGGAGTCGAAGAGGGGCACCAGGGGGCCCACACCATGGGGTGGCGCGCCCCCCCCTTGGCCGCGCCAGGGGGTGGTGTGGGGCCCCCAGGGCTCCACCGCCTCTGCTCTTTCGCCTATTTATTCCCCCACATGGAAAACCCTAGAGACCTGATAAAAAAAATCCCCGAAAAGTTTCGCAGCTGCCGTCATCGTCAACCCTAGATCAGGGCGGTTCTGAAGTTGTCTCCCGGCACCCTGCCGGAGAGGAGATCATCACCGGAGGCCTCTTCATCACCATGCCTGCCTCCGGAGTGATGCGTGAGTAGTTCATCCTTGGACTACAGGTCCATATCAGTAGCTAGATGGTTGTCTTCTCCTCCTATGCCTCAATGTTTAGATCTCGTGAGCTACCTAACATGATCGAGATTGTGCTTATGTAACTCTGTGTGCTGTGTTTGCTGGAATCCGATGAATATTGAACTTATCCAAAGTTGATTAAAGTCTTTTATTGCATATGTTTTTTGTGATCTTGCATTCTTTCCGTTGCTAGTGGTTGCTCTGGCCAAGTAGTTGCTAGTGACTCCAAGAGGGAGTATTTATGCTTGATAGTGGGTTCATGTCTCCTTTTCGCCCATGCTCGAGTGACAGAAACGTGGCGGGGGAGGATGTGCTGTTGCCACTAGGGAGAAAACAGCGGTGTGAGTGCCCGCGTGTACAATCATTGCTTACATTACACACATTGCTTAATGCGATTATATGTTGTTTACAACTTAATACCTAAGGGGGCTCGGATGATAACCTGAGGGTGGATTATTAGTCATAGATGTAGTGGGATTACGGTCTATGTATATTGTTGTAATGTCCGCACTAAATATCATAGTAGTCTTCATGTCATGAATGTGCACTACGCTGCAATCTTTATTTGTTAATTGCCTAGCTGTAATTAGTTCACCCAGCATGCTATCTTTTATGGAGAGACACCACTAGTGAACCTATGAACCCCAGTCCATTTTCCTACACTGTTAAACAAACCTCTACAATTTCCTGCTTTTCTTAACCTACTTCAAGCATGCATTATTTTCCACATTATACGTCTAATCTTTGTTTTTCAGCAAGACCGGTGAGATTGACAACCTCACTTTACCGTTGGGACAAATTATTTTGGTTGTGTTGTGTGTAGGTTCCGCGTTGTTGCTGACACCGGTGAGGCGCCATCACCACTGTCAGTGGCATCAACCTTTCGAATATCCTGTTTCTCCTACTGGATTGATAACCTTGGTTCTTAACTAAGGGAAAATTCCTACCCCTGTGCTCATCATACCCTCCTCTTGGGGTTCCCAACACGCTTTGCCAGCATCAAGGACTTTTTCTGGCGCTGTTGCCGGGGAGAAAGAAGTCTTCTGGCAAGGGGAGTCTCTCACTCTCAACCTCTTTATTTTGTTTATTGTCTTGTTTTTATTTTTGTCTTGTTTTACTTCTTTATATCAAAAACAAGTAAAAAATTAGTTTAGTTTATAGCTTTTATTTATTTTCTTGCTTTTATTCTGCTAAAATGAGTTCCTCTGAGAATACTAAGTTGTGTGACTTCACTAGCACAAACAACAATGATTTTATTTGTACACCTATTGCTCCACCTGCTCCTACTGCAGCTTTCTATGAAATTAAACCTTCTTTATTAAATCTTGTTATGAAAGAGCAATTTTATGGTGTTAGTACTGATGATGCTGCTGCTCACCTTAATAATTTTGGTGAACTATGTGAGATGCAAAAATATAAAGATGTGGATGGAGATATTATGAAACTGAAATTATTTCCTTTCTCTCTGAGAGGAAGAGCTAAAGAATGGTTGCTATCTTTGCCTAGAAATAGTATTGATTCATGGACTAAGTGTAAAGATGCTTTCATTGGAAAATATTATCCTCCTGCTAAGATTATATCCTTGAGAAGTGACATAATGAATTTTAAACAATTTGATAATGAACATGTTGCTAAAGCTTGGGAAAGAATGAAAACTATGGTGAAGAATTGTCCCACTCATGGACTGACTACTTGGATGATTATACAAACCTTTTATGTAGGACTGAATCTCTCCTCAAGGAAGCTATTGGATTCAGCTGCTGGAGGTACATTTATGTCCATCACTTTGGGCAATGCAACAAAGCTTCTTGATGATATGATGATAAATTATTCAGAGTGGCACACTGAGAGAACTCCACAAGGTAAGAAGGTAAATTCTATTGAGGAAACCTCCTCTTTGAGTGAAAGTCTTGATGCTATTATGTCTATGCTTGTTAATGGTAAAGCTCAAGTTGATCCAAATAATGTTCCTTTAGCCTCTTTGGTTGCTCAAGAAGAGCATGTTGGTGTGAACTTTATTAGAAATAATAATTTTAACAAGAATGCTTATAGAAATAATTTTGGTGGAAACAATTATAAGCCCTATCCTCCAAATAATGGTTATGGTAATTCTTATGTAAATTCCTACAATAATAATAAAAGCTCTACCTCTGATCTTGAAATCATGCTTAGAGAATTTATTAGCACACAAACTGCTTTTAATAAATCTGTTGAGGAAAAGCTTGGTAAAATAGATGTTCTTGCCTCTAAAGTAGATAGCCTAGCTATTGATGTTGATTTTCTAAAACTGAAGGTTTTGCCACATGATATTAAATAAAGTAAAACTTTCAATGCCATCCAAGTTCGAATTGATGAAAATGTTAGGTCGATGGTTGAATTACGTGCTAGGTGAGAAAGAGAAAATGAATTGGCTAAAGAGAATAATATTGCTAGAGTTTGCACTATCACCACCACTAGTAAACCTGAAGCTCCAATTGCTAGTAAACCTCCTACTATCAGTGGTAAAGTAGTTGGTGTTAACAAAGTCTCCACTCCTTCGGTAAAACATGCTAAACTGCCTCAAATTGCTGAAATTGCTCCTGATAAAAGTGCTGGATTTTTTAGAGATGTGGGAGATAATGGTCCCATTACTTTTGATGATAATAATATTGATTTTGATGATTGCAATATCTCTGAAGTTATTATGTTCCTACAAAAGCTTGCTTCCCAATGCTAGTGCCATGAATATGGCCTTTACTAAACATATTACCAATGCTCTCATGAAAGTTAGAGAAGAAAAGCTAAAACTTAAAACATCTATCCCGAGGAAATTACATGATGGTTGGGAGCCCATCATTAAGATAAAAGTAAATGATTTTGATTGCAATGCTTTGTGTGATCTTGGTGCCAGTATCTCTGTTATGCCTAAAAAGCTTTATGATATTATTGATCTACCGCCGTTGGAAAACTATTATTTGGATGTTCATGTTGCTGCTAATGCTAAGAAGAAACCATTAGGGAGAATTGATGATGTTCTTATTATGTTTAACAATAACCTTGTCCCTATTGATTGTGTTGTTATGAACATTGAATGCAATGCTTCTTGTCCTATTGTTTTGGAAGACCTTTTCTTAGAACTGTTGGTGCTGTTATTGATATGAAAGAGGGGAGTATTAAATATCAATTCCCACTCAAGAAAGGTATGGAACACTTTCATAGAAATAGAATGAATCTACCTTTTGACTCTATTATTAGAGAAAGTTATTATGTTGATGCTTCTTCACTTGAAATACTTGAGTTGTTTTCTATGCCTAGTTGAAAGGTGTTAAAGAAAAGCGCTACCGCGAGACAACCCGTTTTATTTCTCTGTTTTCAACCCGTTTTCCTTCGTTTTCTTTTGTTTTCATTGCACCTGGGTGTTGTCTATTTCCTTAGAAACCCCGCTGTATCTTTTGTTTTTTGTTTTTGTTGAGCCAAGTAAAGTCTCTAGTGGAAAGTTGAGGCTATATTTCGGATTTTTGCGGAGGAAACAAATTTCTTCTATCCACTGTTTAATCCATATAAAATCACAGAAAATTCAAAATTACATGAGTTTTTTGTGCTTAATCCAGGTCTATATACGCAAATTTTCTTAGTTGATCACTTTTTGATTTGAGCAACAGAAGATTTTCGAAAAAAATCATCTTTGCATGCTGTCCTGTTTTGACAGATTTCTGCCAATAATTGCATTTGCGTCATAATCTCTTTCTTTTGATGTCCTTTTGAGAAAAAGAGTTTTAAAAGAAGTAGTGACAGTAGCTAATGTGTTTTTGAGTGATAGACTTGTGTTGAAACTGAACCATGTGAATTTATTATTTCGATTGCACTAACGTTGCTAATGAAGATTGTGAGAAGTTTGGTGTGAAGGAAGTCTTCAAGGGTCAAGAGAAGAGGACCATATGACGTGATCAATAAGAGTGAAGAGCCTAAGCTTGGGGATGCCCCGGTGGTACATCCCATAAAATTCCAAGGAGACTCAAGCGTCTAAGCTTGGGGATGCCCAAGGCATCCCCGTCTTCATCAACAAATTATCAGGTCACTTCTAGTGAAACTATATTTTTATTCGGTCACATCTTATGTGCTTTACTTGGATCGTCTTTTATTTTTTCTTTTAGTTTATTTTTATTTTTTCAATAAGCTTGGCTGCACCCCAGCATTCTTTTATTGGAGAGTGACACGCTCCGCTTTTTCATGGGAATACTTTGTATTCTTAATCTTTGTCTGGGTGTTGCATTTATTTAGCTCCTGTTTTGCATGCATCTCTTATCAGAGTTGTTAGTTTTAGTAGTGTTATGTGAGTGCTCTCATGATTGCTTGTTGTAGCATTTGAAGTGTTTTTGTTAAAACATATCTTGTATGGTGCTTGTTGGGAGAAGAAACTGTTGTTTAAAGTAGATTTTTTAATGGTGCAAGTAGAAGCTTGTATAGATTGTTGCTATCACTTTTTCGTATCATGCTAGATATTATTTTAGTTTTAAAGCCTTGTGGTTGTTGAGTAGCATGATTAGCCTCAAATAGCTGATAGTGTTTAATATGCCATTGAAAGATTCATGAGTTGTTCTTATCATGTTAAAGCATAAATTTATGGTATTCTCTTTCGAATGTTTTATTTGGTTGACTTGGCGCATGTTCACACCATGTTTATGACTATGAACCAGTCACTAATAGACTCTATGATCATTTAGTTCTTGGACCTTGTGATACCGCTTATGCTTTAATTAACAATGTTTATGTCGCTATGCATGATTATGGCTCTTATGCTCTCTTGATTTGTCGATCCCAGTCTTTTGCTAGCCTCCACCTGTACTGAGTATTAGCTCTACTCGTGCATCCAACTCCCTAAAACCAAGTTTTCCCATTGTATCCACCATACCTACCTACATGTGGTATTTAACTTCCGCTCCAAGTAAATTTCTAATGTGTTACCTTTAAAACTTTCAAAATTACTCCTGCTTTGTGTTCCTGTTTTTGCTCATGAGGATGTAAATAGAGAATCTTTATCTCACTTGTTGATTTGATTTCACACCCTACACTAGTGGCTTCATCCGCTTATCCAAATGATAGAACAGCTGGCAGCGGGGTGCCCAGCCCCAAATTAATACACACAAAATCTCTTCACTATTTTTGCCCCTGATTTATCAGTCAAAGCATAATTGTGTAAACAAAAGAGAAAGAGGGACGACCTTCTACCCAGATGCGTCCTTCATATGGGAGCTTCTCTTGTGAATCCAGTTGGCTTTTGACGTACTGTATTTTCTGTTTACCATTCGTTGACATTAGCATACATCTCCCAAAATATAGACACTCCTCCATGGTATGTGATTGTTGGAAGGCACCCGAGGATTCGGTTAGCCATGGTTTGTGAAAGATGGATGGGGGGAGTGTCAAACTTTTAATACCTCTGTTTAATAAAAATCTCTAGCACATGAGTGATCCCTGCTTCCCACTGCGAAGGGTCTTTCTTTTACTTTTATGTTGAGTCTCCATCTTCCAACTTTATGCACAGTTGAGAGAGAATTTTTGCCATTATGAGTTTTAAGTGCATTTGTCCCAAAAACATTATTAATTGATTCATGATGTGTTATTGTTTGTTCTCAAATTATTTGATCTAGTCTTCCTCATGAACTTTGAAGGTGTCCTGGCATTTATGTTTTGCCCCACTTTTAAGGACTAGCTCAATATCATTTTGCCATGCTTTATCTATACTTGAAACAAACATATATCTTTCTTTGTATTGTTATTCCTACTCTTTATTTGAGATACTTCTCATGATTAAAAGTGATTGCTATGCTTTATTACTAAAGTTCTATTTTTCATGTTTGTAATAAAATTTCTATGATCTATGCTTACATATGCTCTTACATTTTTATGATCAAGTTTATGTTAGCATCATGTCACCTCAGAAATTATTGTTTTATCGTTTACCTACTCGAGGTCGAGTAGGAACTAAGCTTGGGGATGCTTGATACGTCTCCAACGTATCTATAATTTCTGATGCTCCATGATAATATTATGCCAATTTCTACATGTTTTCTCCCTTATTTATGTCCTTTTTATCAATTTTCCGGACTAACCTATTGACAAGATGCCACAGAGCCAGTTCCTGTTTTCTGCTGTTTTTAGTTTCAGAAAAGTTGTTCTGGAAATATTCTCAGAATTGGAAAATTCGAAGCCCGGAAGTCCTATTTTCCCCGAAAGCATCCAGAAGACCGAAGAGGATTCAAAGAGGGCACCATGGGGTGGCGCCCCCCCTTGGCCGTGCGAGAGGGTGGTGTGGGGCCCCCAGGGATCCAGCGCCTCTTCCCTTTTACCTATTTATCCCCCCGGATGGAAAACCCTAGAGACCTGATAAAAAATCCCCGAAAAGTTCTGCAGCCGCCATCATCGTCAACCCTAGATCAGGGGGTTTCTGAAGCTCTCTTCCGGCACCCTGCCAGAGAGGAGATCATCACCGGAGGCCTCTTCATCACCATGCCTGCCTCCGGAGTGATGCGTGAGTAGTTCATCCTTGGACTACGGTTCCATAGCAGTAGCTAGATGGTTGTCTTCTCCTCCTATGCCTCAATGTTTAGATCTCGTGATCTGCCTAACATGATAGAGATTGTTCTTATGTAACTCTATGTGTTGTGTTTGCTGGGATCCGATGAATATCGAACTTATGCCAAGTTGATTATAGTCTTTTATTGTTATTTGTGATCTTGCATGCTTTGCGTTGCTAGTGGTTGCTCTGGCCAAGTAGTTGCTAGTGACTCCAAGATGGAGTGTTTATGCTTGATAGTGGGTTCATGTCTCCTTTTCGCCTGTGCTCGAGTGACAGAAACATGACGAGGGAGGATTTGTTGTTGCCACTAGGGAGAAAACAGCGGTGTGAGTGCCCACGTGTACAATCATTGCTTACATTACACACATTGCTTAATGCAATTATCTATTGTTTACAACTTAATACCTAAGGGGGTTCGGATGATAACCTGAGGGTGGATTATTAGTCATAGATGCAGTTGGATTACGGTCTATGTATATTGTTGTAATGTCCGCACTAAATATCATAGTAGTCTTCATGTCATGAATGTGCACTATGGTGAAATCTTTATTTGTCAATTTCCTAGCTGTAATTTGTTCACCCAGCATGCTATCTTTTATGGAGAGACACCACTAGTGAACTGATATGTCTCCAACGTATCTATAATTTCTGATGCTCCATGATCATATTTTGCCAATTGCTACTTGTTTTCTCCCTTATTTCTAGATTTTTTATATGTTTTCCGGGACTAACCTATTAAGAAGATGCCAAGTGCCAGTTCCCTGTTTTCTACTGTTTTTGGTTTCAAAAAGTTTTTCTCCAAACATTCTTGGAATTGGACCCACAAAGACCGAAGTTCCTATTTCCCCGGAAGCATGCAGAACATCGAAGAGGAGTCGAAGAGGGGCAAGAGGGGGGCCACACCATAGGGTCGAGCGGGTCCCCCTGGCGGCGCCACCTATGGGTGTGGGGCCCCTGGATCTCCACCGCCTTTTCCCTTTCGCCTATTTAAGCCCCCCCGGATGGAAAACCCTAAAGACCTGATAAAAAATCCCCCAAAAGTTCTGCAACTGCCGTCACCGTCAACCATAGATCAGGGGGGTTCTGAAGCTGTTTTCGGCACCCTGCCAGAGAGGAGATCATCACCGGAGGCTTCTACATCACCATGCTTGCCCCCGGAGTGATGTGTGAGTAGTTCATCCTTGGACTACGGGTTTGTAGTTGTAGCTAGATGGTTGTCTTCTCCTCATATGCCTCCATTTTTAGATCTCGTGAGCTGCCTATCATGATCGAGATTGATCTTATGTAATTCTATATGTTGTGTTTGATGGGATCTGATGAATATTGAACTTATGCCAAGTTGATTATAGTCTTTATTTGCATATGCTATTTTTGATCTTGCATGATTTCCGTTGCTAGTGGTTACTCTGGCCAAGTAGTTGCTAGTGACTCCAAGAGGGAGTATTTATGCTCGATAGTGGGTTCATGCCTCCTTTCGCCTTGCTCGAGTGACAGAAACGTGAAGGGGAGGATGTGCTATTGCCATTAGGGAGAAACCAGCGGTGAGAGTGCCCGCGTGCATAATCATTTCTTACATTACACACTTTGTTTAATGCAATTATATGTTGCTTGCAACTTAATACCTAAGGGGGTTCGGATGATAACCTGAGGGTGGATTATTAGTGATAGATGCAGATGGATGTCGGTCTATGTATCTTGTTGTAATGACCGCACTAAATATCATAGTAACCTTCATGTCATATTGTGCACTACGGTGCAACCACTATTTGTAAATTGCCCAGCTGTAATTTGTTCACCCAACATGCTATCTTTTATGGAGAGACACCACTAGTGAAACTATGAACCCCGGTCCATTTTTCCACACTGTTAAACAAACCACAACAATTTCCTACTTTCTTTACTTACTGCAAGCATACACTGTTTTCCACACTATACGTCTAATCTTTGTTTTCAGCAAGACCGGTGAGATTGACAACCTCACTGTACCGTTGGGGCAAAGTAATTTTGTTGTGTTGTGTGAAGGTTCCACGTTGTTGCTCACACCGGTGACGCGCCAGCACCACCGTCAGTGGCATCAACCTTCCGAAGGTCCTCTTTCTCCCTATGGATTGATAACCCTGGTTCTTAACTAAGGGGAAAACTCCTACCGCTGTGCTCATCATACCCTCCTCTTGGGGTTCCCAACAAAGTGCATCAAGATTTTTCTGGCGTCGTTGCTGGGGATAAGGAAGTCTTCTAGCAAGGGGAGTCTCTCACTCTCAACCTCTTTATTTTGTTTATTGTCTTGTTTTTATTTTTATCTTTTTTTGTTTCTCTTTATTGAAAACACAAAAAAAATTAGTTTACTTCATAGTTGTTATTTTTGTCTCTACGTTGTTATTTCTCATCGTGTTGACCCCTAAGTTTACCTTGAAAGATTTGCCGGTAGGAAGTGGTTCTATACTTCGAAAAGACACTGTTAAAGAATTGTTTGCTCACGTTAGTAAGCATGATAACTTTGTGGGAAAATCCGTAGGTTTACTTTCTCCCAATTACGAGACTGTTGTAACTTCCTTAGTTCACATGCTAGAAGCTAGGTTTGTTAACCTCCATCCCATAATGCAACATATGTTCCTCAACTTGAATAACATTGAAGATGTTGAGAAAAGAAACTTCATCTTAGAAACTATGCTCAAAGAATTTGGGGATGTTCCTATAGAAGCTAGAAAAGTCTTTGATCGTTTTAATTAATATGCTTGGCTCAAATGTAGACATTGTTGGTGCTCTGGAAAAAACTGAATCCAATAATGAAAACAAGGATAAAATACCAATCCCCTTTAAGTTAGTAGCACTGCACGAAGCCCCAGAAAAGAATTTTGATTGGATTGTTCCTGAGAATTTATTTCATGAAGATAGTAAGCCTAAAAGTACTAAGAGAGGATCCTCTAAAACCCACTTAGATAAAATACAATGCATTATTAAATAATTGCCAAATCTTGATTTCAATGCTTCACTTGAAAATACTTGAGTTGCCCTTTTATGCCTAGCTGAAAGACGTTAAAGAAAAGCGCTACCGGGAGACAACCCGTTTTATTTCGTTGTTTTCAACCCGTTTTATTTTGTTTTCTTTGGTGTGCTTTGCACCTGGGTGTTGTATATGTCCTTAGAAACCCTGCTATATCTTTTCTTTTGAGTTTTTGTTGAGCCAGGTAAAGCCTCTAGTGGAAAGTTGAGCCTATATTTCGGATTTCTGCGCAGGAAACAGATTTCTGCTGTCCACTGTTAATTCGTTAAAAATCACAGAAAGTTCAAAATGACCTGAGTTTTTTCGTGCTTAATCCTAAGTTATATACGCAACGTTTCTTAGAAGACCACTTTTTTATTTTAAAACATAAGATTTTTGAAAAAATCGATCTTTACCTGCTGTTCTGTTTTGACAGATTTCTGCCATTTATCGCATTTGCATCTTAATCTCTTTCTTTTGGTGTTCTTTTGAGAAAAAGAGTTTTGAAAGAAGTTGTGACAGTATCTAATATGTTTTTGAGTGTTAGAATTGTGTTGAAACTGAACCATGTGAATTTATTACTTCAATTGCACTAACGTTGCTAATTAAGATTGTGAGAATTTTGATGTGAAGAAAGTTTTCCAGAGTCAAGAGAAGAGGATGATATGATGTGATCAAGAAGAGTGAAAAGCCTAAGCTTGGGGATGCCCCGGTGGTACATCCAAGAAAATTCCAAGAAGACTCAAGCGTCTAAGCTTGGGGATGCCCAAGGCATCCCCTTCTTCATCAACAAATTATCAGGTCACTTCTAGTGAAACTATATTTTTATTCGGTCGCATCTTATGTGCTTTACTTGGAGCGTCTTTTTTTTCAGTTTTCTTTCTCTTTTGCTTTCAGTTTGTTTTTACCTTTTCAATAAGCTTGGTTGGACCCCAACATTCTTTTATTGGAGAGTGACACGCTCCGCTTTTTCATGAGAATACGTTGTGTTCTTAATCTCTGTCTAGCTGTTGCATTTATTTAGCTCCTGTTTTGCATGCATCTCTTATTAGAGCTGTTAGTTTTAGTAGTGTTATGTGAGTACTCTCATGTTTGCTTTATGTATCATAAAGAGTATTTTTGTTAAAGCATGTTTTGTATGGTGCTTGTTAGGAGAAATAAAACTGCTGCTTGAAGTAGAATTTATAACAATACTAGTAGAAGCTTGTATAGACTGTGGCTAGGACTTTTTCATGCCATGCTAAATGTTATTTTAGTTTTAAAGCCTTGTGTTTATTGAGTAGCATGATTAGCCTCAAATAGCTGAGAGTTTTTAATATGTCTTGAAAGATTCATGAGTTGTTCTTGTCATAGTAAAGCATCAATATATGGTATTCTCTTTCGAATGTTTTATTTGGTTAACTTGGCGCATGCTCACACCATGTTTATGACTACAAACCAGTCACGAATAGCCTCCATCACCACTTAGTTTTTGAACTTTTGATACTTCTTATGTTTTAATTAATGATGCTTATGTCGCTATGCATGATTATGGCTCTTATGCTCTCTTGATTTGTCGCTCCCAGTCTTTTGCTAGCCTCCACCTGTACTAAGTATGAGCTCTACTCGTGCATCCAAACTCCCTTAAACCAAAGTTTTTCCCATTGTGTCCACCATACCTGCCTACATGTGGTATTTAACTTCCATTCCAAAGTAAATTGCTCATGTGTTACCTTTAAAACCTTCAAAAAATTACTGCTGCTTTATGTTCCTCGTTTTGCTCATGAGGATGTAAATAGAGAATCTTTATCTCTCTTGGTGATTGGATTTCACACCCTGGACTAGTGGCTTCATCCGCTTATCCAAATGATAGAAGAGCTGGCAGCGGGGTGCCCAGCCCCAAATTAATGCAAACAAATTCTCTTCTCTATTTTTGCCCTTGATTTATCAGTCAAAGCATAATTGTGTAAACAAAAGAGAAAGAGGGATGACCTTATACACCAGTTGAGTCCTTCACCATGGGAGCCGCTCTTGTGAATCCAGTTGGCTTGTGACGTACTGTATTTTCTGTTTACCATTCGTTGACATTAGCATGCATCTCGCAAAATATAGACACTCCTCCACGGTATGTGATTGTTGGTAGGCACTCGAGGATTCGGTTAGCCATGGTTTGTGAAAGATGGATGGGAGGAGTGTCGAACTTTTAATACCTATGTTTAATAAAGTAAAAATCTCTAGCACATGAGTTGATCCCTGCTTCCCTCTGTGAAGGGCCTTTCTTTTACTTTTATGTTGAGTCTCCATATTCAAACTTTATGCACAGTTGAGAGAGCATTATTGCCATTCTAAGTTCTATGTGCATTTGTCCCATAAGCATCAATAATTACTTCATATTGTGATATTATTTGTTCTTAAATTATTTGTTCTAGTCTTCCTCATGAACTTTGAAGGTGTCCTGGCATTTATGTTTTGCCCCACTCTTAAGGATTATCGAAATATCACTTTGCCATGCTTTTTCTATACCTGAAACAAACGTTTACCTTTCTTTGCATTATTATGCATGATCCTTTATTTGAGTTACTCTTCGTGATGCAAAGTAATTGCTATGATTTATTATTAAAGTTCTATTTATCATGCATGTGTTTAAAGTTTTATGATCTCAGTGTGCATATGCTTTTAGATTAGATTGATCAAGTTTATGTTAGTAGCATGTCACCTCAGAAATTATTGTTTTATCGTTTACCTACTCGAGGACGAGTAGGAACTAAGCTTGGGGATGCTTGATACGTCTCTAACGTATCTATAATTTCTGATGCTCCATGATCATATTTTGCCAATGGCTACTTGTTTTCTCCCTTATTTATAGCATTTTTATACGTTTTCCGGTACTAACCTATTAACAAGATGCCAAGTGCCAGTTCCATGTTTTCTGTTGTTTTGGTTTCAGAAAAGTTGTTCTGCAAACATTCTCGGAATTGGACCCCACAAAGCCTGAAGTTCCTATTTTCCCTGGAAGCATCCAGAACACCGAAGATGAGTTGAAGAGGGGCAACAGGGGGGCCACACCATAGGGTGGCGTGGGACCCCCAGGACACCATTTATGGGTGTGGGGCCCCTGGAGCTCCACCGCCTTTGCCGTTTCGCCTATTTAAGCCCCCCCGGATGGAAAACCCTAAAGACCTGATAAAAATCCCCGAAAAGTTCGCAGCCGCCGTCACCGTCAACCCTAGATCAGGGGGGTTCTGAAGCTGTTTCCGGCACCCCGCCGGAGAGGAGATCAATACCGGAGGCTTCTACATCACCATGCCTGCCCCCATAGTGATGCGTGAGTAGTTCATCCTTGGACTACGGGTTCGTAGTTGTAGCTAGATGGTTGTCTTCTCCTCATATGCCTCCATGTTTAGATCTCGTGAGCTGCCTATCATGATCAAGATTGATCTTATGTAATTCTATATGATGTGTTTCCTGGGATCCGATGAATATTGAACTTATGCCAAGTTGGTTATAGTCTTTATTTGCATATGCTATTTGTGATCTTGCATGCTTTCCGTTGCTAGTGGTTACTCTGGCCAAGTAGTTGCTAGTGACTCGAAGAGGGAGTATTTATGCTCGATAGTGGGTTCATGCCTCCTTTTCGCCTTGCTCGAGTGACATAAACGTGAAGGGGGAGGTTCTGTTGTTGCCATTAGGGAGAAAACAGCGGTGAGAGTGTCCGCGTGCATAATCATTGCTTACATTACACACTTTGTTTAATGCAATTATCTGTTGCTTGCAACTTAATACCTAAGGGGGTTGGATGATAACCTGAGGGTGGATTATTAGTCATAGATGCAGATGGATGTCGGTCTATGTATCTTGTAGTAGTCTTCATGTCATATTGTGCACTATGGTGAAACCTCTATTTGCTAATTGCTCAGCTGTAATTTGTTCACCCTGCATGCTATCTTTTATGGAGAGACACCACTAGTGAAACTATGAACCCCGGTCCATTTTTCCACACTGTTAAACAAACCACAACAATTTCCTACTTTCTTTACTTACTGCAAGCATACACTGTTTTCCACACTATGCGTCTAATCTTTGTTTTCAGCAAGACCGATGAGATTGACAACCTCACTATACCGTTGGGGCAAAGTATCTTGATTTTGTTGTGTGCAGGTTCCACGTTGTTTCTCACACCGGTGAAGCGCCAGCACCACCGTCAGTGGCATCAACCTTCCGAAGGTCCTCTTTCTCCTACTGGATTGATAACCCTGGTTCTTAACTAAGGGGGAAACTCCTACCGCTGTGCTGATCATACCCTCCTCTTGGGGTTCCAACAAAGTGCATCATGAACCTATGAACACCGGTCCATTTTCCTACACTGTTAAACAAACCTCTACAATTTCCTGCTTTTATTTACCTACGGCAAGCATACATTATTTTCCACATTATACGTCTAATCTTTGTTTTCCGCAAGACCGGTGAGATTGACAACCTCACTGTACCTTTGGGACAAAGTATTTTGGTTGTGTTGTGGAGTTTTCGCGTTGTTGCTGACACCGGTGAGGCGCCATCACCATCGTCAGTGGCATCAACCTTCCGAAGATCCTCTTTCTCCTACTGGATTGATAACCTTGGTTCTTAACTAAGGAGAAATTCCTACCGTTGTGCTCATCATACCCTCCTCTTGGGGTTCCCAACACGCTTTGCCAGCATCAGTCTCCGCCAACAATAAGGGGAAGGAACCTATGGAAGATGATATCCAAGACCCTAAGTTGGATGAGGATATCGATAGTGGAGCTGAAGGATATGTAGAAGAAGACCCGTGCGTGTACCGTTGCGCCACTATTTCAAGCATTGGAGTGGCAGCAAACCCCTTCAAACTCAAGAGAGGGGCGCAGATGAGCACTGGAGGGAAGGTTCCACGTTGCTTCTTAGCTTCAGGGACACCTTCTTCAGGCATCAAAAACCCCTTCCATACTTTGATCCATAAGCGTCAATTTCAGAGGGTCCCTGAGGCATAGTTTCCTTCTAGTTGGGATATGGATCATTCTAACAATGAAGGGAAAGGAAACCATCAGTTTGGAGAAGTGTGGGAAGTAATTCCAAGAGTTGGGAATCACAGCCGACAAGTTTATGAACCTTATCAAGCATAACACGGAGTGTATTCATATTATCACCTAAAAGATAGATGATTTGAAGGATTCAGTTGATAAGCTTATTGGAGATTCACCACCACCACCGAAGGAGTAATTCATCATTGGTATTAGCATCCCCTTGGCTTCTTCCAAGCTTGGGCGAGTGAAGCGGTATCACACCATTATCTTTCACCTTTTACTTTTTAGTAGATTCATATCATGAGTACAGAAGTTTTCATATAGGATGGTTTGCAGTGTGGAAGTATCTCTCATTTAGTTGGTTATCTATGTATCCCTTGGTCTGAGTTGCCGCTATGAAATATTAATGAGACTTTTTATCATTTATATTCTGCACACCTTATTTTAGTTTGCAATTTCTGTTATATGGTTGATCTTGTTGTTAGTATTGGTATCAATTTGGGAGCATCAAGTCAATCTATTTGGTTTTGGCAAACTTAGCATTGGTCATTAGCAAGAATACTTTGAGGCTTAAGTAGAAAAGAGGGAGATGCATGTAGATATATTATTTCATTATCTTTCTTTCTTGTTGGCACATCAGCTTAGTATTCTCAAGTTAAGATCGTTTCTACTTCCAAGGAAGATTGCATGATTGTTTTCTATCACATGTATATTTGTTTGTTTCCCTAAACTCTTATGCTTGCTACCCAACCTTGATAACCAAAAACCTTTACTAAGAGGGAATGCTTCTCGTGCATCCAAACCTTGAGCCAAAAACCATGCCATTTGTGTCCACCATACCTACCTATATGTGGTATTTCACCGCCACTCCAAGTAAATTGCTCGTGTGCTACCTTTAAAACCTTCAAAATTATACCTGTTTTGTGCTCTGTTTTAGCTCATGAGGACGTAGGTAGACGGTATTTCTTTCACTCGTTAATTGTACTTTACACAACTGGACTAGTGGCACATCCGCTTATCCAACTACTAGAAGAGCTGGCAACGGGGTGCCCAGCCCGAAACTTGGTTACTATAAATTCTCTTCACTCTTTTGACCCTGATTTATCAGTTAAATCATGATTGTGTAAACAAAAGAGAAGAGGGATAATCTACTGACCCCAATAGAATGGACGTCCTTCAATGGGAGCCACTCTTGTAAAGTCTAGTTGGCTTGTGACTTACTGTATTGTCTGCTTGCTGATTCGTTGACATAGACATACACCTCTCTCAAAATTATTTTCATTACCTCTGTTTATAAAATAAAAAGCTCTAGCACATGAGTTAATCCCTGCTTCCCTCTATGAAGGGCCTATATTTTACTTTTATGTTGAGTCAGTAAACCTACTCCTTTCTGTCTTAAGCAAGCATTTGAGCTGTTGTGATCCAACCATCTGTATGTTGATTTGGTGAATCATGTCTTTTAAGCTTCCTTGTTTAGTACAATGCTTTTATTTTAATGAGTACAACTTTGAAAGTTATCAATGACTATAAGGAGACTGTTATGATTGAGCATGTAAATCTCTGCAATATAAGCTCTAATATAAAGACTCTGATCAAAACATAATTACAATCTGCTAATTGTTCTCTATCCAAGAGCAAAGTTTGACATAACCAATTATGATTTTCTTTTTGCACCTTTATTGTGACTCCCTCTACTAGTCTTAAGCTAACTTATATGAGAGGAAGTTGCTGTCTTGAATGACTTGTGTATTGATAAACGGGATGCTTCTTGTCCGTATTTTTTTTATCGACACTTCACTCCATAAACCTATGGTCATGTTTACTGAGTTCAGTTCACTTTGGGACAAGCGAGGTACAAGTTTGAGGGGAGTTGATAAGTCCATTTTGCATCACCATTTTATATCATAATTTAATGTTATTCATCGATATATTTCATATTTGGAGAGGTTACTTATGTTATTTCATCTATTTTGCATGTTTTACAATTATTGGAGAATAATTCACTGGGACCTGAAATCTGCTGGAAAAGCACCATCAAGATACCCTATTTCTGAAGATCAGAAGAGGAAGGGAAACATCAAAGAGTTCTTAGGTTGCCAGATGATGGAGCTAGCCAGGAGGGGATCCATAGGGGGCCACCAGGGGCCCACACCACTTGGTGGCGCGCCCCCCTTGGCCGCGCCGCCACGTGGTGTGGCCACCCTGACCCACCACTGGCAGCTCCCTTTGCGCACTTCATCCCCAGGGAACCCTAAGACCTGGAGAACCATCAAGGAAATATTCCGCTGCCTCCACGGGGCGGAAAACAACAGAGAGAGAAAAATCTCTCCGGCACGGAGAAATCTGTCAGGGAAATTCCTCCCCGGAGAGGGGAAATCATCGCCATCATCACTGTCATCACACCGGACACCATCAAGATCATCATCATCACCACCACCAGCACCATCATCCTCACCATCCAACTTTGTCCCGCTGTAAAAATTAGGATTCTATATCGTTGTTCTTCACTAGATATCTCTCCCGGTGTGGATTACTTGTTTATAGTTGATGCTTACGAGATTTATCGGTGTTTGCACTTTTTGACCAGATTGTTATTCATCATTATATCCCCTCTGATCATAGTCCATATGATGTCTTGTGATTAGTTCGTTTATTTCTTGAGGACATGGGAGAAGTCAAGATGTTAGCAGTGGAATTATGTTGAAGTAATATTTAGTGGTTTGATATTTAAGTTGTGGAGTTATTCTTCTAGTGGTGTCATTTGGAGTGATGGAAACCTAAACCCTCGTTAGGAAACCGATGCATGAGGGAGTGTAGGATCCCAGAGTTTAAGGCTGTGGTTAGATTTATCTTAACTACTTTCTTGTCATTGCGGATGCTTGCAAGGTGTATAATCACAAGTATGTCTTCGTCCAAGTAGGGCAGTGGATTAGCATAGGTTCACCCACACAACACCTATCAAAACAATAAACATTAATCAACTGTAGGAAACGAAAGCGCTTGACGAAATTCCCATGTGTCCTCAAGAACGTTTAGTCATCATAAGTAAACCAACCGGCTAGTCCTTTGCTCTAAAAAGGATTGGGCCACTTGCTGAAATTATTATTGACTTCTATTTACCCGCACTTTATTTATCTACTATATCAAAAACCACCAAAAATCTGTCTACTAGTGTTTACAGTGAATCCTTTATCCAACCTGCTTGTCAACACCTTCTGCTCCTCGTTTTGTTCGACACTCTTATTTATTGAAAGTACTACGATACACCCCCTATACTTGTGGGTCATCAGAGAGCCGCTATATCTACATCTCCAGCAAACCAATTCGTCACCACCCCACTAATCCCTTAGGTATCTTGAAGTTCTTGGTTCATTGGAACCTAGAACCTTGTTGCTATTAGCTCATTGGAGCTTGGAGCCTTGTTGGTGTTCCTGAAGCTTTGGGAACTCGTGTATTTTTTTACTCGAAGTCTTGGGGGCTTCCAGGAATCGGTGAGGACCCTCCAGGTTATGGAGTGTGCCTCATCCTTGTAAAGGTTCTAGTTGTCAACCTCAACGGCAACATAGTGACTCGTGTCTATTCCACTTTGGTGGTTGAACACAATGGAGATACGGTGTTCCATTTGACGGCTACTCGGTGTTCCACTTTTGTGGCACCACACTGCTCCAACGGAGATTAGCTTCTATTGGGAAGTGAACTTCGGGATAAATCTCTGCGTCATTGTGTTTGATTATTTACCAACCTACCTTTACTTATTTCTACTATATTAGTTACTTGAATACCTCGTGCAAGTATTACTTGCTCATCATGTAGGATTGTTCACCTAGTTGCATAATCTAGACAATCAATATCTGAGCAATTACCTTTAATCGAAAAAGAAGTAAATTTGTAATTAACCTATTCACCCCCTCCAGTTAACCCTCTCAATCCGTTCAGTTGGTATCAGAGCCTCGTCTCTTTATTAAGGATTCACCGCCTAAAGAGGAGGATGGACGGAGAGGAAGAACCCGTCAACATGGTTTCTATTCAAAAGCTAATTCAAACCATGCTTAATAGCTCAGAAAGGAAGATGGAGGGGTTAATAAAAGAAATGACATCCTCATCTAGTCACTCCTCCGAAAATGTTATTTTAGATGGAAATGGAACTCCTATATCTTATAAGGAAGATTCCGATGCGTCTAAGCTTAAAGATAAAATTAATGAAAATGCTTTTGGTCATGCTTACAACATTGCTCCTAATGTTCAACATCCACATGTAAACAATCTTGGTGCACCTCCTTTAGTAGATAGGTCTCATTTTACTAATTGGAAAGCTTCCATGAAGTCTTATGTGTGTAGCTCCTCAATGCAAATATGGATAATCATTGAGAATGGATACAAGCCCAAGGACCCCCAAGAACTTGAGCTCAAGTGATATCATAGATCAACAACTCAATGCTCATGCTATGCACATGCTAGAGAAGGCAATGGAAAATGAAGGAGTTGAGCACATCCGATCCTTCTCAAATGCCAAGGAGGCATGTAATTGCAAAATTGATATGTATGATGGCAATGTGAATATTCACAGCTCTAAGAAGTCCATCCTCTAAATACAGGTCAATGACTTCCATATTAAGGATGGAGAAACTCTAGAAGACGTGTTTAGAAGACTCAAGGCTCTTGTGGTTCACATGAGAGATTGTCGATTCCAAGATTGCAATGATGATTGGGTCAAGTATAAATTCCTTGTCACCTTGATTCCATACAACGAGAACATGGTGGTGAATGTGCAATCAAGGTCTAATTTCTTGGATCTATCTCCCAATGTTGTCTTGGGTATCTTCATTACCATAGACATGATGAAAAAGTCCTCCAATGATGTCATGGCCCGTGTAAATGGAATGAAGAAACCATATCTTTCTTTGAAGTCTACATCTCATGAAGAATAAGACTCAAGTGATGATGGTGGTTCCTCATATGTTGTCTCCAAAAAGGAGAAAAGGATATCACATGAAGAATTCTTAGCTCTTGCCCAACATAAGTGGTGGAAGAAAGGACATTTTAGATCAAATGCAACAAAGAACAAGGGAACGGAAGCCCCAAGAATGAAGAAGGCAAGAACTTGCTTCAATTGTGGAGATAGTGAGCACTTTGTTGTGGAATTCCCTTTCAAGAATATAACTGAGAATGGTGGAAGGCTAGTGCAGAAGTCCAACTTTGTTCCCAAGGGAAAGAACTTCACGAGGAGAAGTCCACCAAAGGATTTGGTTGTCAAGGAGAATGAATACATATCCAGTGGCGAGGAGAGTGATGATAATGATGATAAGGTTGGCATGGCGTCCATGGAAATTGGTTTCATTCCCCCAACTTTGAGCTCTCTGTCCTCCAACCCAAATGACAAGAAGGGTCCCTCTATTCACAAGTGCTTCATGGCCAAGGGCATATCAACAAAGGTGACTCCTACACTTCAACTTGCAAATACCTCTACTCCATCTCTATTAAATTGTGTTGGGGAAGTAGACAATGATCAAGATCCCCTAACCAACTTTGTAAAAAGGCTAAAAGGTGAAATTAAAATCATATTTGATGCTCCCACGGTTCGATTAAGTGAGGCACATAACCTCATTGATGAACATGAGGAGATAATTATTTTACTTCAGGGCTTTGCTCGTGATAATGCTAATAGAATAGCGGAGCTTGAGGAAGCTCTAGATGATTCACAATGCCTTAAGGAAACCATTGAAGAAACTTTTGCTATAGACATAGCTAAAGTAAAGTTTGATCGCGATCACGTCTTTGAAAAGGTGAAGGAATTCACGGCCCTAAATGATACAACTAACCAAGTCTACAATGATCTTAATAAGGATTTTGATAATCTTAATGATGCACATCTAGCACTCTCAAGTGATCTCAAGACCCTTAAGGGTTCAAATAATATAAATGTAAATGCTTTAGCCACTAACCCTTTGTGTGTCAAAGCATCTCTTCATTGAGGAGATCAATAGGTTGAAGGCTAAACTCAACAAAGGCCTAGCTACTTGCATCCAAGGGCAAAAGAACCTCAATGATCTTTTGAGTAATCAAAGGAGAGTTGATGGGAAACAAGACTTGAGATTGGATTCACATACAAGAAGACTTACGAGAAGAAGTCAACTTCCTCCACTAATGCTATTGTTTTTGTGATGGAGGGGGAGTTGGCTAATGAAGAAGTGGAGTTTGATGCTATTGCTAAAAGTATTGTCCCTAGAGACACTACTACTCATAACAACTTTGCGGGGAAATACAACACATCTTATGTGCTTCTTAAATCTCATGATGGTCATGTATATGCAAAATATGTTTGAACTTTAGATGGTGATGATTAAGTATGCTATTTAGGTTCCAAAGACCCTTGTGACTAACAAGAATGGACCCATCCAAAAATGGGTACCTGAGACAATAAATTGATTCATTGTAGGTTTGTGCTTCCAGTGGAGGAACTTGGATCATTGATAGTGGTTTCTCCGCACATATGACTGGAAGTAAAGAAGTATTAGAAGACATGAAATATCAACTCATAAAATTCGTACAAGTCACCATTGGAGATGGTTCAAAACTTAAGGTACGGGGACACGACAAGGTGGTCATTTCTCCGGAGGTATCCATTGAGAAAGTGATCCTTGTTGAGTCCCTTGGCTATAACCTACTCTCCGTTTTACAACTTTGTGAATGCAGTTATACATGTGTTCTCGGAGCTCATCACGTGCTTGTCCTTCACACTATTTCTCTTAAAATAGCCTTTGTTAGATTTGTGGAGAACGGTATGTATGCAGTGGATTTCTCGAAATAAACTACACATATTGCCACATGTCTAATGGCTAGGTACAACGTGGGGTGGCTTTGGCATCGCCGCTTGGGCCACGTTGGTATGAGAAACTTACAAACTCGTGTGAAGGGCGAATATGTGGAAGGACTAATAAGTGTGATTTTTTCCAAAGACCGTCCTTCTAGCTCTTGCATAGCCGAAAAGATGCATGAGAAGAACCACCCCAACAAGTCAATCATTTCCACAAAAAGGACCTTTGAGCTTATTCATTTGGATCTATTAGGGTCTCCTACATATGATAGTCTTGGTGGGGAGAAGTATTGCTTGGTGATTGTTGATGACTATACAAGATACACATGGGTATTCTATATCAAGAATAAGAGTGAGACCCAACAAAAGTTCATTGTTTGGGCCACGGAAGTACAACGTCAATATTATACAAAGATCTTGGCTATAAGAAGTGATAATGGGTCAGAATTCAAGAACTAAACCATGGATGAATTATTGAGTGATGAGGGGGTAAGTCATAAATTTTCTGCTGGGTTCACCCCTCAACAAAATGGTGTGGGGGAGAGAAAGAACCGTACACTTATTGATATGGCAAGAACTATGATGGAAGAATTCAAATCCCCATATAACTTGAGGGCCAAATGTAACATCCCAAGTATGAAAACTCCTTTAGAATGTTTGCTTTTTGTTAATTTATGTTTTGCATCATGACATCATAAGCATTGCATTTGTTTTGCATTTGTTTTCATTTGATTTCATTTGTTTTCCTTTTGTTTTCCCTTGTTTTCTATTTGAATTTTCAAATCAAATTTCAAATCTTTGTTTCATACTTGTTCTGTTACAATTTTCAAATGAAAATTTCAAACCAAAACATCAAATTGTTTCCAATAAACATGGAAAGTTCAAACTAGTTTAAATTGTTTCTTTCAATAAGTTAATTAATATCAATTTCACTCAAATTCAAATGAAATACAAAGAGCAACCAAAAATTCAAATTTTGAAAAAACAAACTTGGCACAGTTGGGTTTTGTAAATAACAAGATATAAAAATTTATCACCAAATTTTAAACCCCCTAAAAAAAAACCTTCCTTTGCTTCCTTTTCTATTTCTGCAAAAAAAAAAACAGTTTCATTAAACAGAAAAACAAAAAAACGTAACAGAGAGGGGAGAGGGCAGGCCAGTGGGCTGAGCCCAGCCCACCAGCACGGCCTGCTGCCCCCCTCGTCACTTACCTCTGTACGGCGCGCGATGCGCCTGTCCACGTCGAGCTTCAGAGGGGAGGAACGGCCAGCAGCTCCTCCCCCTCCTCCTTATAATCGAGCTCGAGCTCCTCCCCCGTGCCCTAGTTCTCCCCTCCACCTTTTCTCCCTCGCGCCGCCGTCGCCTATCTCTCCCTCCTCCCTCCTCTGCAGCCCTCTGTTCTGAACCGCACCACCACCGCTCTGAATTACCGGCGATCATCGGCGCCATGGACGCCTCCCTGCTAGGTTAGCCACGGGAATCGAGTCCCCTCGACGCCACCGTCCTCCTCGACACCTCAGCAGGGCCTGGGAGCCCCTGGATCCTCGCCGCCGTCCTCGACTATCGCCGCCGTCCTCGACTGTCGCCGCCGTCGTCTGCATCCATGGCGAGCCTCTGCTACACCTTCAGAGGTGGTGAGCACCACCCCTGCCCTCCTCCTTTCTTCTCACTGCATCCTCGACACCACCACGTACCCCTCCCGCACCTCCACGAGCACACACGCCTCCACGAGCAGCAGCAGCTCGCCGCCGGCGACTGCCTCCGTTCGGTGCAGTTTCAGTTTCAGTAGCCACGAACTGAACCTCAACCGCCCACGGCCTCCACCTCTATCACGAAACGTACAACAGCGCACTGCTCGCGCACGTCCGCGGCGCGGGTTCGAGCCCCCGCCCGCGCGGATTAATCCCCAATTTTTGCCTTTGCCACGCTGGCTGCGCAGGCCCACCTGCCAGTGGAAGTGGTGGCCACGTAGGCCCACACACGCGCGCCACGCAGGCGCACAGCTGGGCACTGGCCCACTGCCAGTGACCCAGGGCTGTTCTGCCTCGCGTGAGAAAAGCCCCAGGGGCCTCTCTGTAGTTTATTTTTCGCAGCTAGGCCCCTGTACCAAATCTGTATGTTTTAAAATTGCAGAATAGTCCCTGAATTTCAAACTTGAATATCATTTGCATAACAAGTCCAAATAAAATAAATAAAATATGTTTTCCAACCCAAATTTAATTCTCTACCTGTTTAAGTCATTTGTTTACTGTTTTGAACATTTCAAATGTTTTCAAAATTCAAATTCAAACAACTCATTTCAAATTTGGTTAATTTCATAACTAATTCAAAATTAATTCAAATGTCACATATAAAATATGTTTTCCATGTCAAATTGAACCACCTTTTCAAATATAAACTTTGTTTCCTGTTTTGAATAATTAAAATTCCTTAAATAATTTAAACCTTGTTTAAATCATTTAAAATTGCTAAATTCATAACTTGGTCAAATTAAATTCTTTTGAACATATAAAATATGTTTTCAAACCAGAAAAGTATAACCTTTTCAAATATGAATTTTATTAAATGTTTTGAACAAATAAAAATTCAAATAAATTCAAACTTGAATTAAATTCATTTAAATCTTGTTTAAACTTGTTTAATTCATAATTAATTCATTATTAAATCCTTTTTCAACAAATGAAACATGTATTCCACCTAAAATTTTGTGTTCTTTCCAAATATGAACTTTGTTATCTATTTTGAAAAATTAAAATTGGTGAAAACAACAAATGCTGGTGTAACTCCTTTAAGAAGCAAATTTCATAACTTAATAAATAAATTTCCAACTTGGTAAACACCTTTTCAAATTGAATCTATTGTTGTTTTCTTTTTGTTTTCCTCATCCATGCATCATGCTAATCCACTTTCACATGTTGGTTATTTGTAGATCATTTAATCCAACCTTAATTCATGGGCTTTCCATATGCAATCCAAATTGCATATGGGTCCATTTAATTATGTTACCATGTCAACTAGCTTACCTTTGATGCATCAATTAAATTTTCATGCATCATCCCATGATTGTTCATTATGCCATGTTATTGATTGTTTGTTTCTCTGCGTTGTTTGTTTGCTTCTTCTCGAATAGACGACGACGCTGAGACAGACGAGGTTTACGACACTACTTCTGAGGAGTTAACCCAGTACCAGGCTACTGAGTTTGCAGGCAAGTATTCACTCACATGAACCATTGTGTTCCTTTCCACATTGGATACCGATACTTTCCGTTGTCTATTCTGCTAGCCTTAAGATTCGTTGCTTGTGTTCCGATCCTATCACATGTTATCCTTTAACCCTGATATAGCCTCACCTCCACACCTATACCCCATTACTTGTAGCCTGTGTTTTACTAGCATGCTTAGGGTTGTTTATGCTCGAGTCTGCTGTCCGTTATTTCTGTTACCATATTTATCATGTTCTGGGGCTCGATGTTAAACAACAACCTGTTAATGTTTTGGGTAATAATAATTTGATGATAAGGTACCGACAGGAGGCCCGGCGTGGTTTTGAGGCCTGCTAGTGTCGACCCTAATTAGGAAAAGGGTCTTGTCTACTGATCCATGATGAGCGCACTAACCGCATGTGGGAAGCGTGTATGGGCGCCCCCCTCAATTTGATTCGATTCGCATCTCGTCCAAATCGCCTCATTTAGTTCGGGTTTTCCATTTGACGCACGCATATGCAGGTACGAACCCGAGGCCAGGGTGGAAACTTTTGTAGTCGGCATTTAGGGAGACACGTTCTTAGAGTGCTATGAGGGTCCCCTTTTCTTCGTGGGGCTTGATTAGCCGTGCGCTCAATTGCACGGGGTTCTTTGGGCTTGATGCGAAGAAGAGTTGAGTTGTGTTGAGTGCCCCGCTTGGTGGAAGGGCCATTCCATCTGGCGGGTTATTCTTACGTGTACAGCCAAATTGGTGCATCCTTGCAGGGTTAAATCTTCTCGAGAAGCCGTGTTGTCCGCGGTTATGGATGACTTGGTGAAAGTACTGGCTAACAAGTACTCAGACAACTTACACCTAATGACTAACAATTTGACTAGTAATAGTTTTGTTAACACGATAACTTGAACCATCATTAATCCAACTGTGTGAGTTATCCTCGGATTGCTTCTTTGGATAAGGGGCGAGATCCAGGATGGGTTTGTTTGAGGATAGTAGTAGTTGGTTACGATACGCTATCTTATCCCTTTCTTTTAGCCGGAAGTTGTAGCATGTTTCTGTAGTTGGTTAGAGCAGCCTGCTTCCGCACTTTTGTATCACCTATTCTTCCGTTGAACCCAAAGCATCTGTACTTGGTGTTGCCGGGTACACTTTGGTATCTTGTGAGTCTTGCTTGCCAGTACTTGTCTGTACTGACCCCTTTGGGGCTGTGGTTTCCGCAGACTACGTTTCCGAGGATCCCCATGGTGGCTACTACGTGGAGTATGACGAGGCTGCTGACGAGTAGATAGCGGACCCGGGCAGGATCCGAGACATCGTGGATGGGCTCAGTCTTTTCGTTTCCGGCCTCTTAGGCCTATTTGGATCTTGTCTGTACCCAGACATTTTGGATGCTTCCGCTGTGATGTAATGATGAATTGTTGGGACATGTGTCCTCTGGATGATTGTATTTGCTATCTCTGCTCTAGTGAGAGCTATTTGCAACTTATTTCAATCTTTTGTGTCTTAGAGATATGTTGTGATATCACTTGTTCAAATGCCGTCGACGTACCATGTGTGTCTGTTATGAAGTACGTCAATGGAAGTAGTCGGATTTTTATGGGATGGTTTACGCAGACGATGGATAGTAGAGAATGGTTGTCACACATTTACGTGTTGGCCTGCTCATATTGAGATGCGGGTGCCGGTATGCCCCGTAAGCCATTTGTTGTACTGTTTAGCGGACTGTGAGTATCCTCTAGAAGTCCGGGTGCGACAAATGGTATCAGAGCCTGTCTGCCTGTAGGATCCCTTTTACTGGTCGCAGTTGAGTCTAGAAACTATTTTGTAGCTATATAGGAAAAATGAAACATGAGAGTAGGAATTCTGTTCTTTTATTTCTTTCCCCACCCACCCTCCCTTTTTCTGGTAAGGAAGTGCAACGTTGTTTTCTCTCCTCATCTAAACTTTCAAGTTAGGGTTTCACGTATCCTGGTTTCTCTAGGATAGTTATATCTACTAGACCATATGAATGGAGGTGGTTGTGACATGATTTATCATGTTGCCTACTCATGATTGAGAACGGAGGCGTGTAAGCCCCGGAAGCAGATCCTCTATTCCTTAAGCAGTAGATATTGATCCTTTAGAAGCCCGGATGGGTTTTCCGTAGTACCTTAGGAGTGCTTGGTCTCGTGTTTCCCGATGTTGCTTCGATATCCTGTTCTTCTCAACATCCTCATCGTCCGTTGAAACCTTGTTGTTGCTTGCCACTTCAGTTCTTCTACCGGCGTCTAATCAAAACTTCCCCATCATCTGCAGATGGATCTCAGGTTCTACCCGCAGGTGGTTCGTATGACTCGTTGCGAGAGCACTGCCGGTTATCCGGAGATGCTGAGAGACATGGTCACTTTTCTGGGGTTCCGTTGGGCACCAGAGTACCAGGTCTACGAGCAGCAGCGAGAGTTTGACCAGACCTACTACCAGGCTATCGTCTACATTCTGTCAGATGATGGCATGAGCGTAGTCCACCGCTACGAGGCAGTAGGTTCCACAGTGGATATGGCTGTGCAGCAGGCAGCTTATGTGAGTCTCACCGTCCTTCGTGCTGACTACTGGGGATTTGACGATTCTATCTATCGCCACATCCCCCGTGGTTACATCACTTCGGAGGAAGCTCACTTCACTCTCTACGACAACTTGGATGTCTACGAGCATGATAACTCCAGGCTGCACACCACCGCTCAGTTTGTGAGGCACAGTGACGCAGTTGCCAGCACACTATCTCAGGAGTTGGCTTCAGTCAGAGAGCAGCTCTACCTTGCTTTTACTCGTCTGGCGACTTACACCACAGACTTTGTTGGATACGAGCGCTTTGCACGTTTCGATCAGCCAGTTGGACGTCGTCTGCCAGATGCTGGAGGTTACGAGCCGATCAGAGGTCCACTCCTCAACCTCGGTGCTGGTTACACTGGGATTCCACGCTTTGGAGCACAGGGAGTCGACGCTATGTACTTCACCACACCTAGAGTCGCTCTCAGACCACGTCAGATCTATGTGGATCGTCGTTCTACCTACTTTCGTGGGCGTGCTCCTCACCGTACCTCTCGTCGTACTCCTAGTCGCCGTCCTGCGTGATGAGCATGGGAGTACCGATGTATCCATTCTTAGCTATGTTTAGTTATCCTTTGGCATTTGAACCACTTATGGTGTGTTGGATATTCTGATGTATTTGAACATGTGATGTTGTACCTGTTGGTTATCTATTCATGCGTCGGAATAATCTCTCTTTCGGTTTTCAAGTCTATCCTTTTCTATTGTTGTGCTAAAATGCATTTCCATTCAGGATGCCGCCAACAAGGAACAACCCGCCTGAGCCACCGCCAATCACGGAGCTGTTGACTCAGATGACCCAAGTCATGGCACAGATGGCCCAGTTTCACACTAATCAGCACAACAACCAGACGGCTCCACGAGTCAGCATCAAGGAGTTCCTCAGTCTGGGTCCGAGAGCTTTCGTGGCCACACGCGAGCCTCTGGACGCTGATGACTGGATCCGTGAGATAGCTAAGGCTCTGGAGATTGCTCACGTTGCTGAGGAAGACAAGGTCAAGTATGCCTCCTATCTGCTGAAGGGTCAGGCAGCTACTTGGTGGGAAAACTACCAGGCCATGAGAGCTGGTTTTCCAATCACGTGGAATTGTTTCAAGGAAGCCTTCCTGAAGCACCACATTCCAGATGGTCTCATGGAAAGGATGCGTGAAGAGTTTTGCTCACTCAAGCAGGGCAAGTTGGACGTCATCGGCTATCAGAGTGAGTTCAATCGCCTCGCTCGTTACGCTGGTGATGAGGTGTCCACTGAGGCAAAGAAGATGGCAAGGTTCCGCAGAGGTTTTAACCCAGAACTCAAGTATGCCCTCACCAACGTCAAGGCCAACAGCTTCGAGGATCTCGTTAACACCGCGCTCAATGAAGAAAATGGGCGCAAGGCGTTCGAGGAGTCTCGCAAGCACTCGCGTGAGGGTGGTTCCTCCTCCAACATGACCACCCCTCCGCAGAAGCGCCACATCTGGGTGCCAAATGGTGCTGTCACTCGGGCTCCATACGCCCAAACTTCTCCAGGCTTCGCTCCCCGCCCACCCAACCCTGCTCAGATGCATGATCAGAGGGCTTCGATGGGGCAGCCAAGGCCAGGGCCTCCTCGTGTCGTCACTTGCTACAAGTGCAAACAGACGGGGCACTACGCTGACAAGTGCACGCAGAGGCAGCTACCTCCACCACCACCTCGTCCCAACACAAACCAGGCAATGGTGCGCGCTCCCCCGCCTAAAGCCTTCAACTCCAACAACAGGCCTGTCGGGAGGACCGCAAGGGTGAATCATGTCAAGATCGACAAAGCTGAGGAAGCTCCTGACGTCGTTCTCGGTATATTACCCGTAAACTCTTTTCCAGCTAAAGTGTTGTTTGATACCGGAGCATCGCATTCTTTTGTGTCAAAAACCTTTGCCACAACAAACAACCTAATGGTGGTTCCACTAAGCAATCAAATCACTGTTCACTCCCCGGGATCTCAAATGTTGACTTCCAAGATAAGTAAGGACAATCAAATCCTAATTGGAGGCCACAATTTTCTGGCCTCTCTCATGTTGCTGGGAAGTTCTGACATTGATGTCATTCTTGGTATGGATTGGCTGAAAGCTAATAAAGCAAGGTTTGACTGTGCTCAAAAGTCAATAACTCTGTTCCACCCTTCTGGCCAGATAGTCTATTCTCCACATGAATCAAGTTCCATTCAGCTGTGCAACCTCGATGCAAAACCTCTACCTTCACTTGAAAATGTTCCGGTGGTTTGCGAATTCCCTGACGTCTTTCCAGAAGAGTTGCCAGGGATGCCTCCGGACAGAGCTGTTGAGTTCGTGATCGAACTTGAGCTAGGTACTGCTCCAATCTCTAAGCATCCTTACAAGATAGGAACTCCCGAGCTGAAGTTGTTGAAGGAACAAATTGATATGTACATGGAAAAAGGTTACATTCAACCTAGTTCCTCGGCTTGGGGTTGCCCAACTCTGTTCGTTGCGAAGAAGGATCACACAAAGAGACTCGTTGTTGACTATCGTCCTCTTAACGAGAAAACCATCAAAAACAAGTATCCAATTCCTCGTATCGATGATCTTTTTGATCAACTTGCTGGAGCCTCAATATTCTCAAAGTTGGACTTGAGAATGGGTTACCATCAAATAAAGATCAGAAAAGAGTATATTCCAAAAACAGCTTTCACCACTCGCTACGGTCTATATGAATTCACCGTCATGTCCTTTGGTCTCACCAATGCACCGGCGACCTTCTCTCGACTCATGAATTCTGTCTTCCATGAATACCTCGACAAGTTCGTTGTGGTATATCTTGATGACATTCTTGTCTACTCAAAATCCGAGGAAGAGCATGAAGAACATCTTCGTCTAACCCTCATGAAGCTTCGCGAGCATCGTCTTTATGCCAAGTTATCCAAATGTGAGTTCTGGATTTCAGAAGTTGCTTACCTTGGTCACGTCATCTCTGCCAAGGGCATAGCCATTGATCCAGAAAAGTTTAAAGCAATTGTTGATTGGAAACCTCCAAAGACGGTGAAGCAAGTAAGAAGTTTTCTTGGCTTGGCTAGCTATTGCCGTCGTTTCGTCCAAAACTTTTCCAAGATTGCCAAACCTCTCACTGATCTCACAAAGAAGGACAAGAAGTTCGTTTGGTCTCCACAATGTGATGAAAGTTTCAATCTCCTGAAGACTAAACTCACCTCTACACCAGTTCTGGTTGGCCCAGATCCATCCAAACCTTTCCAGATATTCTGTGATGCTTCTCTCCAAGGTCTAGGTGCAGTTCTTATGCAAGAACGTCAAGTTGTGGCTTATGCTTCACGTCAGTTGAACGCACATGAGCTCAATTATCCCACTCATGATCTTGAACTTGCAGCAGTTGTGTTTGCCCTCAAGAAATGGAGACAATACTTGTTGGGTAATCGCACTGAAATCTTTTCCGATCATAAGAGTCTGAAATACATCTTCACTCAACCAGATCTAAACCTCAGGCAAAGGAGATGGATTGAAAAGATTAAAGACTTTGATCTTACCATTTCTTACACTCCAGGCAAGGCTAATGTTATGGCCGATGCTCTCAGTCGCAAGTCGTATTGCAATAATCTCATGATCATGGAAAGCCAACCTCCTCTTCATGAAGAATTCCAGAAGCTCAACCTTGGTCTTGTTCCTCAAGGCTATCTTGCAAACTTGACAGCCAGTCCAACTCTCGAGGACAAGATTCGTGCTGAACAACTTCGTGATGCTGAAATCAAGAAGATGGTAGAACACATCAAAGAAGGCAAGGAGAAATTTAAGTCCTTCTCAATGGATGACAAGGGAACTGTGTTCTTCGAAGGACGCATTGCAGTTCCTCAAGTTCAAAGTCTCAAAGATGTCATTCTCAAGGAGGCTCATGAAACTCCTCTCTCCATACACCCTGGAAGTACAAAGATGTACCAGGATCTCAAGACACTGTATTGGTCGCCTGGCATGAAACGTGAAATTGCAAAATACGTTTCTGAATGCGACGTTTGTCAACGTGTTAAGGCAGTCCATCAGAAAACAGCCGGTCTTCTCCAACCTCTGAAAATCCCTGAGTGGAAGTGGGACATGATTGAAATGGACTTCGTCACTGGTTTCCAAAGTCCAAGAAGGGCAACGATGCAATCTTCGTTGTCATTGATCGACTCACTAAAGTAGCTCATTTCTTTCCTGTGAAAGAAACAATCTCAGCTAGCCAGTTAGCAGAGCTAAACACAGCAAAGATTGTACCTCTTCATGGTGTTCCATTGGAAATAAGCTCAGACCGTGGAAGCATATTCACTTCTCATTTCTGGAAAAGCTTTCAAGAAGCCTTGGGCACCAAACTTCTGTTCAGCACAGCTTATCACCCTCAGTCTCAAGGGCAAGTCGAAAGAGTCAATCAGATTCTCGAGGATATGCTCAGAGCATGTGGTCTCTCCTTTGGCATGAAATGGGAGGAATGTCTTCCATATGCTGAATTCTCCTACAACAACAGCTTCCAGGCAAGCCTAGGCATGGCACCATTTGAAGCTCTCTATGGCCGCAGATGCAGGAGTCCAATCAATTGGTCTGGAGCTGGTGAACGTTCACTCTTAGGCCCTGACATTGTTAAGGAAGCCGAAGAGAAAGTTCGTATCATTCGTGACAATCTGAGGATTGCTCAGTCTCGTCAGAAAAGCTACTACGACAGCAAGCACAGGGATATGATCTATGCACCTGGTGACAAAGCATATCTCCGTGTAACTCCCCTCAGAGGCACTCATCGTTTCGATGTCAAAGGAAAGCTTGCACCAAGATACATTGGTCCTTTCAACATTCTCTCAAGGCGTGCAGAAAATGCCTATCGTCTTGAACTTCCAGAAAAGCTATCCAAGGTGCACGATGTGTTTCACGTGTCACAACTCAAGAGGTGCTTCAAAGATCCAGATCGTGCAGTTGATCATGATTCCATTGAACTGCAAGAAGATCTCTCTTATGAGGAGCACCCTGTTCGAATTCTCGATGAGACCGAGCGCAAAACTCGCAACAAGAGCACCAAGTTCTTGAAAGTGCAGTGGTCCCATCATTCCGATAAAGAGGCAACATGGGAGACCGAAGAGGATCTTCGCAAGAAGTATCCGGACCTTTTCTCTTCTCAGTAGGAATCTCGGGGCGCGATTCCTTCAAGGGGGGGCGTTTTGTAACATCCCAAGTATGAAAACTCCTTTAGAATGTTTGCTTTTTGTTAATTTATGTTTTGCATCATGACATCATAAGCATTGCATTTGTTTTGCATTTGTTTTCATTTGATTTCATTTGTTTTCCTTTTGTTTTCCCTTGTTTTCTATTTGAATTTTCAAATCAAATTTCAAATCTTTGTTTCATACTTGTTCTGTTACAATTTTCAAATGAAAATTTCAAACCAAAACATCAAATTGTTTCCAATAAACATGGAAAGTTCAAACTAGTTTAAATTGTTTCTTTCAATAAGTTAATTAATATCAATTTCACTCAAATTCAAATGAAATACAAACAGCAACCAAAAATTCAAATTTTGAAAAAACAAACTTGGCACAGTTGGGTTTTGTAAATAACAAGATATAAAAATTTATCACCAAATTTTAAACCCCCTAAAAAAACCTTCCTTTGCTTCCTTTTCTATTTCTGCAAAAAAAAACAGTTTCATTAAACAGAAAAAAAAGTAACAGAGAGGGGAGAGGGCAGGCCAGTGGGCTGAGCCCAGCCCACCAGCACGGCCTGATGCCCCCCTCGTCACTTACCTCTGTACGGCGCGCGATGCGCCTGTCCACGTCGAGCTTCAGAGGGGAGGAACGGCCAGCAGCTCCTCCCCCTCCTCCTTATAATCGAGCTTGAGCTCCTCCCCCGTGCCCTAGTTCTCCCCTCCACCTTTTCTCCCTCGCGCTGCCGTCGCCTATCTCTCCCTCCTCCCTCCTCTGCAGCCCTCTGTTCTGAACCGCACCACCACCGCTCTGAATTTCCGGCGATCATCGGCGCCATGGACGCCTCCCTGCCAGGTTAGCCACGGGAATCGAGTCCCCTCGACGCCACTGTCCTCCTCGACACCTCAGCAGGGCCTGGGAGCCCCTGGATCCTCGCCGCCGTCCTCGACTGTCGCCGTCGTCGTCTGCATCCACGGCGAGCCTCTGCTACACCTTCAGAGGTGGTGAGCACCACCCCTGCCCTCCTCCTTTCTTCTCACTGCATCCTCGACACCACCACGTACCCCTTCCGCACCTCCACGAGCACACACGCCTCCATGAGCAGCAGCAGCTTGCCGCCGGCGACTGCCTCCGTTCGGTGCAGTTTCAGTTTCAGTAGCCACGAACTGAACCTCAACCCCCCACGGCCTCCACCTCTGTCACGAAACGTACAGCAGCGCACTGGCCAGCGCACTGCTCGCGCACGCCCGCGGCGCGGGTTCGAGCTCCCGCCCGCGCGGATTAATCCCCAATTTTTGCCTTTGCCACGCTGGCTGCGCAGGCCCACCTGCCAGTGGTAGTGGTGGCCACGTAGGCCCACACACGCGCGCCACGCAGGCGCACAGCTGGGCACTGGTCCACTGCCAGTGACCCAGGGCTGTTCTGCCTCGCGTGAGAAAAGCCCCAGGGGCCTCTCTGTAGTTTATTTTTCGCAGCTAGGCCCCTGTACCAAATCTGTATGTTTTAAAATTGCAGAATAGTCCCTGAATTTCAAACTTGAATATCTTTTGCATAACAAGTCCAAATAAAATAAATAAAATATGTTTTCCAACCCAAATTTAATTCTCTACCTGTTTAAGTCATTTGTTTACTGTTTTGAACATTTGAAATGTTTTCAAAATTCAAATTCAAACAACTCATTTCAAATTTGGTTAATTTCATAACTAATTCAAATTTAATTCAAATGTCACATATAAAATATGTTTTCCATGTCAAATTGAACCACCTTTTCAAATATAAACTTTGTTTCCTGTTTTGAATAATTAAAATTGGTTAAATAATTTAAACCTTGTTTAAATCATTTAAAATTGCTAAATTCATAACTTGGTCAAATTAAATTCTTTTGAACATATAAAATATGTTTTCAAACCAGAAAAGTATAACTTTTTCAAATATGAATTTTATTAAATGTTTTGAACAAATAAAAATTCAAATAAATTCAAACTTGAATTAAATTCATTTAAATCTTGTTTAAACTTGTTTAATTCATAATTAATTCATTATTAAATCCTTTTTCAACAAATGAAACATGTATTCCACCTAAAATTTTGTGTTCTTTCCAAATATGAACTTTGTTATCTATTTTGAACAATTAAAATTGGTGAAAACAACAAATGCTGGTGTAACTCCTTTAAGAAGCAAATTTCATAACTTAATAAATAAATTTCCAACTTGGTAAACACCTTTTCAAATTGAATCTATTGTTGTTTTCTTTTTGTTTTCCTCATCCATGCATCATGCTAATCCACTTTCACATGTTGGTTATTTGTAGATCATTTAATCCAACCTTAATTCATGGGCTTTCCATATGCAATCCAAATTGCATATGGGTCCATTTAATTATGTTACCATGTCAACTAGCTTACCTTTGATGCATCAATTAAATTGTCATGCATCATCCCATGATTGTGCATTATGCCATGTTATTGATTGTTTGTCTCTCTGCGTTGTTTGTTTTGCTTCTTCTCGAATAGACGACGACGCTGAGACAGACGAGGTTTACGACACTACTTCTGAGGAGTTAGCCCAGTACCAGGCTACTGAGTTTGCAGGCAAGTATTCACTCACATGAACCATTGTGTTCCTTTCCACATTAGATACCGATACTTTCCGTTGTCTATTCTGCTAGCCTTAAGATTCGTTGCTTGTGTTCCGATCCTATCACATGTTATCCTTTAACCCTGATATAGCCTCACCTCCACACCTATACCCCATTACTTGTAGCCTGTGTCTTACTAGCATGCTTAGGGTTGTTTAGCTCGAGTCTGATGTCCGTTATTTCTGTTACCATATTTATCATGTTCTGGGGCTCGATGTTAAACAACAACCTGTTAATGTTTTGGGTAATAATAATTTGATGATAAGGCACCGGCAGGAGGCCCGGCGTGGTTTTGAGGCCTGCTAGTGTCGACCCTAATTAGGAAAAGGGTCTTGTCTACTGATCCATGATGAGCGCACTAACCGCATGTGGGAAGCGTGTTTGGGCGCCCCCCTCAATTTGATTCGATTCGCATCTCGTCCAAATCGCCTCATTTAGTTCGGGTTTTCCATTTGCCGCACGCATATGCAGGTACAAACCCGAGGCCAGGGTGGAAACTTTTGTAGTCGGCATTTAGGGAGACACGTTCTTAGAGTGCTATGAGGGTCCCCTTTTCTTCGTGGGGCTTGATTAGCCGTGCGCTCAATTGCACGGGGTTCTTTGGGCTTGATGCGAAGAAGAGTTGAGTTGTGTTGAGTGCCCCGCTTGGTGGAAGGGCCATTCCATCTGGCGGGTTATTCTTACGTGTACGGCCAAATTGGTGCATCCCTGCAGGGTTAAATCTTCTCGAGAAGCCATGTTGTCCGCGGTTATGGATGACTTGGTGAAAGTACTGGCTAACAAGTACTCAGACAACTTACACCTAATGACTAACAATTTGACTAGTAATAGTTTTGTTAACACAATAACTTGAACCATCATTAATCCAACTGTGTGAGTTATCCTCGGATTGCTTCTTTGGATAAGGGGCGAGATCCAGGATGGGTTTGTTTGAGGATAGTAGTAGTTGGTTACGATACGCTATCTTATCCCTTTCTTTTAGCCGGAAGTTGTAGCATGTTTCTGTAGTTGGTTAGAGCAGCCTGCTGCCGCACTTTTGTATCACCTATTCTTCCGTTGAACCCAAAGCATCTGTACTTGGTGTTGCCGGGTACACTTTGGTATCTTGTGAGTCTTGCTTGCCAATACTTGTCTGTACTGACCCCTTTGGGGCTGTGGTTTCCGCAGACTACGTTTCCGAGGATCCCCATGGTGGCTACTACATGGAGTATGACGAGGCTGCTGACGAGTAGATAGCGGACCCGGGCAGGATCCGAGACATCGTGGATGGGCTCCGTCTTTTCGTTTCCGGCCTCTTAGGCCTATTTGGATCTTGTCTGTACCCAGACATTTTGGATGCTTCCGCTGTGATGTAATGATGAATTGTTGGGACATGTGTCCTCTGGATGATTGTATTTGCTATCTCTGCTCTAGTGAGAGCTATTTGCAACTTATTTCAATCTTTTGTGTCTTAGAGATATGTTGTGATATCACTTGTTCAAATGCCGTCGACGTACCATGTGTGTATGTTATGAAGTACGTCAATGGAAGTAGTCGGATTTCTATGGGATGGTTTACGCAGACGATGGATAGTAGAGAATGGTTGTCACACGTTTACGTGTTGGCCTGCTCATATTGAGATGCGGGTGCCGGTATGCCCCGTAAGCCATTTGTTCTACTGTTTAGCGGACTGTGAGTATCCTCTAGAAGTCCGGGTGCGACACCAGAGCCATCTATCTAACCGTTTCTTTCTTTGTTTGATGATTGACATGACTCCATATGAACTCCTAACCGGTAACAAAGCCAATATCAAGTACCTTCGAGTTTTTGGTGCAAATGCAAAGTCTACATTAAAGGCACTAGATTGTCTAAATTTGATCCTAGAACTTTTGAAGGCATATTTGTTGGTTAGGCCATGAACTCTCATGCCTATAGTATCTACAACATAGCCATCGGATGTGTTGAAGAATCAATGAATGTGGAGTTTCATGAGGATAATGGCTCCCAAGTGGACAAAATTGATTTTGATGATGTAGGTGATGAACCTTCATCCATAGCCATAGGAATAATGGGTATAGGTCCACTTATACCTATTGAGGGTCACTTTGTGAAGAATGAGGATGGGACATGCTCTACGCAAGTGGATCCCTCTACTTCAACCATTAATCAAACGGTAGACGAAGAACAAGAACACGACCATCAAATTGATACCACTCATCAACAAAATGATCAAGATCCACCCAATGATAAGGGCGGTCATGTTATTGGTGACTCTTCACCAAGAACTCCACTTTGGGTATATCATGGCCTTGATGAAGGAAATGACGAGGATCCTCCAAATGAGAATCCCGATGATGCACTCATCCGTAGAAAATATTTTCAAGCCGCAAGATTGCATCAAAAGTCACATTATCAAAAGAATGTTATTGGTGGCTTGGGAAGAAATGTATCCACTCGTGGTCAACTACTCAAGTTTTGTGGTCTTCACTCCTATGTCTCTCATGTTGAATCTATCAAAGTATATGATGCTCTTGAAGATCAAGATTGGGCTCAAGATATGCATGAAGAGCTCCACAATTTTGAAAGAAACAAAGTATGGTCTCTAGTGGAAAGACCCAAGGATCATAATGTCATTGGAACAAAATGGGTGTTCAAGAACAAGCAAGATTCTCATGGGCAAGTGGTTCTCAACAAGGCTCGTTTGGTTGCTCAAGGCTACTCTCAAATCCAAGGACTTGACTACGGTAAAACTTTCGCTCCCGTAGCTAGAATTGAATCCATTCGTATATTACTTGCGATAGCCACTAGTCATAACTTTATCTTTCATCAAATGGATGTTAAAAGGGCATTCCTAACTTGTCCCCTAAGTGAGTTAGTATATGTTAAACAACCTTCGGGTTTCGAAGATCCTGATATCCCACAAGTATAGGGGATCATGTGTAACCTTTTCGATAAGGAAGAGTGTTGAACCCAACAAGGAGCTAAAGGAGGATAAATCTTATATCAAGTTATATTAACCACTGATACAACTCTACGCCATACCTTGGCAACGTGCCCGCGGGCTGCGTGTTGGCTCGTAAGCCCGCGTGCCAGGCACGTGACGGGCCGGCCCGGCACGAGTATATACGGGCCGTGCCAGGCACGTATAATATGCTGGGCCGTGCCTGGGCCGCGGTCTGGAGCCCGCGTGCTAGCCCGGCACGGCACGTGAGAGATTTTTTCGAATCCGTCGACCGTCGTACGCTGCGCTGTGTGACCTGTGTCGCATTTTTTTGGTGTTTTTTCATCAAAAAAACGTGCAGAATAGGCAAAAAAACGTGCCAAACCGCGCCCAGACGGGCTACACGTGCCGCGGGCCGGCCCGTTAAGCGTAGGTGCCGTGCCTGGGCCTTTATCTGCCGCCCGCGTGCTGGCACGGCACGGCGCGTGCTTTAACGGGCCACGACGGGCCGGGCCGTGCTAAGTACGTGACGCGCCTTTGCGTGTCGTGCCGGGCCTGGGCCGGCACGTTGGCCAGATATGCTCTACGCACACTAAACGTTTACTTTATCTAGGAAATAATACTAGAGCAATAATACGAGTATGAGAGATAGCTTTGCAAGATAATAAATACAAGAAAGTAAATGTGAGTACTTCAACAATAAAATATACTAAGTAACTATAAACTAACAATACCATTAGTTTAGAAAAGTGGTGGTAATTGTGATGTGTTTGTCCATAATCAAATAGTCAAATACAAGGTTGATATTCCTCTTTTATGTGAGAGAGGCAAAGCTAACAAGCTCTCACTATCCAATGGTTGCAAGTACTTATGATTGGAACTCTAGAAAACATCCATAATTACTAGAAGATACGTTAAGGTAAAAATACCCAACCATAATATTAAGATCAAAATGTCCTCTTTATCCCATATGCTTCAATCACTAGATTGGGGCTCATTTTTCTGTCACTCAAGCAATCCTCCCTCTAGCTTTCTCCACGTACTACAAATCCCATGATGTGATCCATGCATGCATAAACATATGATGGGCACCATAGGACTGTAACAAATTCAATATATAGCTCAAACCATCCATAGAGATTCAACAATAGATCATATGACAAAAGGGAACTACACAAACATGACATAGATGCAATAGATAATATTCATATAATTTATAACGTCGAACGACATGTTTACATAGGGTATTACAGAGGTTTGTGGGAGCGTGGAACGCTGTAGCTATGGAGGAGATGATGATGGTGGTGTTGGACAAGGCGGTGAAGGGGCAGCAAGGAGCGCAGGACGGCAGCGGCGCCGACACGGGGAGTTCCTTCCCTGCCGTCAGCATCATAGGGGAGCGTAGCCCCTTAGCCCCCTTCCTTCATGGCTTCTTGGGAGCCGTCCCCAATGCAGATGGTATACATGGGGGAGGCAAAAACATGGCTTTTGGTGGCTGCAATTCGTGGGTGGAGGCGTTCTCCACGAGTTAGGTTTTCTCCATTTATATATCATCCCGAAATCTCGTCATCCCATCTAGGGCAGCAGTAAATCGGGCGTATCTCGGCTGTCCGGATTCGGAATCAGGCGAATTTTAAGTCTAGAACGTTCCTTGCAAAATTCCCCACAGTTTTGTATTTTGGGATATTTCCGTTTGTCGCCGTCTTCGACCCGTAACGTGACAATCTTCAAAAAAGTTTCTTGGACAGATTTCTAGAAAGTCCCAATTCGACTCCAACAGGGTTTCCTTTTGTATTTTTTATAATTCCTACACATCAAAGAGTAAAATAAGAACATTGTGCACTCTTGTAATTATTAATAGGTTAGTCCAAATAAATCAGAAACTTTATATAAATCAAGTCTCAAAAGTATAATATTAGCATAGAACCAAAAAAAATTATAGATACATTATGGACATGTCAACATCCCCAAGCTTAGTTTCTGCTCGTCCTCGAGTAGGTAACCGATAAAAACAATATAATTATTGAAGTGACATGCTACCAACATAATCTTGATCAAATAATAATGTAAAACATGTAAACTAGGATCAAATGACTAAAAGTTGTGGTTTATAGTTGATATCAAACGAGTAATGTATAAACCATTAGAAAGAACAAAGTAAATACTTTCAATGAACCAATACTAAAAGACAATCAACCATGCAGATTATATTGAAGATGATTTAAGCTTCAAGAACAACAATATGATTATCCAATGCGTCAAACACTCACAACAATTTCTGTTAGGATCAAGTCAAGTGATAACAATATGCACGTAGAAAATCAACTCACTATTTGTGCACGAAAAACATGTAAGTGTTCTGCATTGGTTCCTGACACCAGGATGTTATGGCTAAAATAACATTATGGGGGGTTTGGATGCTCAATGGAAGAAAGTCTCACAAAACTTAAAGTGATCATTAGACAAGAGGAAGTCCTATAATCGAAGCTATGCAAGGAGTAGGATTGCCATAAAACGGATGCACATAGAGCCATAAGTGTATGAAATATCTCCAATGGAACTAGTGGGGGTGCATCCAACTTTCTTGCTCACAAAGACCTAGAGAACTTTTGAGGAGGCTCATTATTGAAATATACAAGCCAAGTTCTATAATGTAAGGTTCCCCACATAGTTATGCAAGTAATAATATGGAAAATCTCTCCAAACTGAAATATTGGTGCTAAACATAAGCACAAGTATTCGGCTCTTTATATATATATATATAGGGAAAATGGTTTCTACCCCTAGGTGTAGCTACACCCACCTCTCATATACTGCCATACAGAGGTATGTGTCATACTATTTTGGTTTGAGCATGTTCGTATATTATATTTAAGATACTTCAAAAGAAGTTACGTGAAAAAAAATTACAGTCAACATGTAGTTTGCACTATAAGTAAGATCCGAAAGGCCGTAGAGTTTAAGCTCTCTCCTTTCTCGATGGTCACTTGATGTATCGACTTGTCGCCACGTGTTTTAGGCCCTTCGGTGCGTTGTTCTATGGTGGACCGTGTCACGTATGTGTTCGCCGTCGACGGCACGAACGACTGGATCAAACGGTCAAAGCGGTGAGCCTATGTCCCCACCCACGAGCAGATTTTCACGGACGCGTGTGCCTTCTGTAGGTTTCTTCTCCTTACACGTATGTCTCCCTACACCTATGTTGTCTCCCAGTACTTCTCCTCTCCGCTCATGACATCTCCAAGATCCCGACCTCCACCCCCCTCCCCGAGCAAGTTTTCCACCGCCAGTCTCCTCCCTGCCAGCTCTCTCATGCTCGAACTCCGCCCCGGGCAGCGTATCCGTCTGTATTCCGCCATACCCAGCCGGCTTGACGGCCCCGTCCTGCTCTGGACGATGCCCCGTTGAATTGGACGGGCTAGATGGGCGGCGTTCCAATCTCCCTCCTACAACTCCTAACCCTCTCTAGTGGAAGCCCAGGCCTGCGTCCGCCGGCGGCAGCATCAAGAGGAGGAGATCGGCGCTCTCCTCTCCTTTCCGAGGCGGCTGCCGGCGGGCTGGTCATCCCGTTTGAGGTGGTTGCCTCTGTAACGCGGCCGCGCGCTCCATCGCCAACTGATCGAGTGGTCAACTCGGCGTTGTGCCTGCCGGTGCGGCCTGGGATGTTTGGTGTTGCATCTGTTTGTTCTTGCCCCTCGCATCCTTCTCTGTGTTGCCATTTTCCCGGATGGGATCGACTGTTCAGGCTAGAGTAGCCAGGCTGCCTTAGCCTCACGGCGGCCGCAGCACTCCGCCAAGAACGCAACCTCCCATGGGATCGAACTAGCTGGAGATGAGCCATATGTGGGTCGAAGGTTGAGTGCCCGCATTCTACTGAATCCTACATCTACCGCCCACACTCCCGCTTGATTGCACGGCCGCCCGCCGGGCCGTTCATCATCCTCCATACAGGGCAAGAACCGCCGGCGAGTAATCTGTCTACTTCCAAAAAAACTGAACTTTCATTCAGCGACCTCTTTATTTTGCAGCTGACATTGGTGTGGTTTTCTGATGCCATTGAGAATTTTTCATAACTATGCAGAGAAAAGGCAGAAATCATAGAATCTGCATCGGTTAGTCATCTCTAATCTGATACATATTTGCTCTTTTTTCAGGTTTTCAATTCGGTTCATATTTGTTGATCTAGGGTGAGATTGATTGTACGATTACGATTTGAGTGCACACAATAGATTAGCAAAATTCTCCTTTTTTTTTGGTAGATTAGCGAGCTCTTCTTATTTTACCAAAAGGATTTCTTAGTTAGAATGTATACTCTTAGTTCAGGATTCACGTGAGATATCTAGGGACAAGGAAGCTACATTTCGTAAGTACGTTGTCCGACAGATATTTGTACGGGAGAATGGGTGCTTTTCTCAGAAGGATTAACATCCTATTTTCTACCCATTATGGACAGTATATATGCTTCAATATATCCTATTTTACTATTTGAGTACTACAATATATATGTTTCAGTTGAAATTTGGAGCGATTTATGGACATAAGAACACTGAATATATGCTTCTCTTTTTTTACTATTGCATTAACTATAGACCTATAGCTCACATTAATAGCTCAACCCGATATGTCAGCTGATATACATGGTTTAATCACTATACCATAAGGTCCTTAACACACGGATATAAGCTTGCACATTTCCTAAATGAGAAGGACAATCAGAAGTTTACTTATTACACGAAATCTGATTTTAACTTGGATGCAGCTGGATAGCCATGGATCTACCTGTCCAAGTTAACTTAGATGTATACGTGCTCCCCAATAATAAGTTTGCTCACAATGGTTTTTCTGGGTTGGAAGGAAATAGTACATACTAATACTGAATTACCTCTTGAACACATCTTACTACACATTTACTTACCATGTCATGTGTTCTATTTTCAACGGCATGAATGAGATATGCAATTTTTTGACATATCAGTGGCATCCATTGGAGAGTAAGGCCATTTCTTGATTACATGACCAGTTGAAGTGCCTTCAAACTAATCCCATTTGCATTGGGCAGTCAAAATTTCCCTCTTTCTTCTGCCGAGACTGCGTAGAAAGGTCTGTCTATTATTTATCGTCCATTGATAAGAGCAAATACTTGATTATTCAACAGTGTAAAGGGATACGACCTGATGTCCCTGTAATTGTTTTGTGAAGTGATTTTCTATGTAATTTTCATTTATTTCATTCCGTGCGTGGCCGACCTGATGCTGCATCCAAGAGGCGTTTCAAGCACGATGTGTATCCCCTGATTGGTCACTTGTATTCTATATGCAAGCCAGTTATATATTCGGAGATACATTGTAGATGCTTTGCTATGAACATGGTTTATGGTTCAACTACTATGAAGGTTATATATACTAGCAAATGCAGTAAGCTACTGATGGTAAAACTCTCTTTTAGCTAAGCAAAATGTTAGTCCGAAAATATTACCCGAGCTATGCTGATATGAACTTCTATGTAGGCCTTATAATTGGTTCTGCATATAAGAAACAAACATCTGGCAACAACGTGGATAATCGTAAGGTAGGTCTCTAGATAAGGCTCGGTTCAGATCTATGATTCTATATGTAAGCCATTGCAAATTCAGAATTGAATATTCAGAGCAACATTGTAGATGCAGCATAGACCAATGTTGATGCTGGGATATTTACATATTTATTGTATGTGTCCTCCTTATATAACTCATGAAATGTTGATGCAGGTTGGCACCACAACAGTGTGCAGGCGACGTGCTGCAGCAGGTTGTTACCGGTTAGTCCCAGCTGTTAGCTATGCAACCGTGTGGAATCATTGAGCTTTGTGGCAGCGGAGCTTGCTCTTCCGGCACATGCACCTTGGCTGCGAGTTCGGCAAAAATACAAAGAGCGTCTACAGGGGATCTTCTCCCGTCGATCCACATTTGTGGGTTGCAAGCTTGCAAGGAACACATATACATGATTCTGATACTATGTTTGAAGATGGTGATGAAGTGGAATCAGCAGCGAAGCCAGCTACTACTCTTGCAGGGCATGGGTGTACCAGACGGTAATCCCCCCTCCCGCTCAAATATGCTACTCTCATTTGTGTTATTGGAATTAGATGTCTGATCCATTCCAGTCAGTTGGTAAAATAGATGCAAGGAAGCTGTTTTCTTTTGGTTCATGGAACTTAGAAATTGCAAATGCAAAGAAGGTTGTTGCCGCATTCAGATGAAAACAAATTATGGTTGACCTTGTGAGGGCGAACCTTCAAAAAAATAGTTTCGTTAGATTAAAAATGGACATTATTTAAATTTTGTTTCTGGTTAGTAGGCTTTCCTGAAAATGTCGATTTTATGATTAGTTGACGGACAAAAACTGTCTACCCATGTGTCATGTACTTATGGTTTATTATTGAATGGCTGACCAGATTATTGTAGTCAGGCTGGCATATGGTGAAACCTCAAAAGTAAAGTTCCCTTATGTCATGTATAGAATGCCCTACGGTTGCAACACGTGTAGTATGTACATGACCTGAAGTCTTATGAGTTCCCAGCAAAGATCGTTTTCGTGTTTGTACAAGTATATCAAAAGAGTGACCAATGTATGTATTCAGTGTGTCAGTCTATAACTGCATCGTTGTGTTTATATTGGAATTTTTTCCATGGAATGCAATATTGGGACAATGCTTACAACTTAGATATTTCTCTAGATCTTTTGGTTGCATGACAAGCTGACTTAGTTCCACTGAATATCGCATAGGAGTAAAACAATATGGGGGGCCCGGCGGGACAAAATGTTGGCGGCCAACTACAAAGAGAGAAAAGCTATATATAGTACAAGATTCCGGTGAAGAGGTCTAGGTTTTGTTCGAGGTCACAAGAGCACAACCTCTCCTCAGCGAGGAGATGCGCCTAAACCCCCCAGAAGACACTTCGGTGTTCAGTGTGCAGTGTAACATCGGAAAAACACTTGCACTAAACCTCTGGTTTCCTGACTGTGGTACATTCTGGACAATGAAAATGAATGTCAATTTGATTGTCGTAGAGAAATTTCTCTGTTCTTTGTAACATGAGAATTGATGTTAAGATATTTGATTCAGCTGTGTGACTTGTGCTCTGTGGGTATGTGCTGCACAGAAATATCTCATTCAATGTATATATGCGCATGTTTTGCTACTGTTAGTTCTGATGTGATTTTCGTATCTTTTTCCCAGCACATTCATAGTGACCCAGGAGTCGAATTAAGAAGGAGATACCGAGCTACGTGTAGCTCGGTCTCTTAGGTACTTTTCGTATTACTGGGTTTCAACATGTGTTAAACAATTTATCCATGTCACAGTGTACCAAAATTTAGAGGTTACAGACTTGCCTAGACGATACAATATACCACATAATATCATTTATTTTTCAGCTCATCGCTACCATGAGGGCGCGGCGTGCGCCGCGCCATTACAGGCTAGTATATTCAAAATACCGTCAAATTTGTACGTATAAAAGGAGTATGTAGAAAAATTGTATATACTACCTAAAAATTAGTATATATACTACCGAAATAGTAATATATACTTCATACTACTTGTCCATACCCTCAGGTATGATAGATACTACCTACATCATTTTAAATACATCATTCTAAATACGTGTGGGTGTAGCTACACCCGGGAGTAGGATGAATTCATCCTATATATATATTTTTAACCGTTTATCGAAATTGAGCAATTGATATATCGTTGAAAATCTAGTGAAATTTCGCATCTTTCCTCGTATCACGTAGGTTTTCAAATTCCTAACCGTTTTTAAACAATTTCAAAAATACTCAAATCTGGTAAAAACTGCTGTGAACATATTTTTTGGATAATTTTTTAATCATTTATTAGAATTGAGAAAATGATATCCTGTTGAAAATCTAGTGAAATTATGCATCCTTTTCATCTTGTCGCTTTTTTCAAATTTGTTACGGTTTTTGTTATTTCTAAAAAACATGGTTAACGAAATGTCTTACAAAACGTATTTTTTAAATACTTTCTCAACCGTAAATCAGAACGATGAAAATAATATGCCGTTGGAAAGTTGTTGAAATTCCACAACTTTTTCTCTTCTACAGTTTTCTTTAATTCATGACCGATTAAATTCAATTTTAAAAATATCCTAATATGTAACGTAGTATAAAAAAATAGAGTATTGAACTTCATTCGACACACAGGTGAACTTCCCGGTATACGTTTGTGTACTGCCCGACGGAGTTTTTGTGATTTGTGTTTACTAAAACAACAACAACTTTTTAACCATTTATCATAATTGAGCAAATGATGTACCGTTGGATAGGTAATGAAATGCCACGTCTTTTATTGTCTCACGTAGGTTTTCAAATTCATAACCATTTTTAAACAATTTTGAAAATACTCAAATCTAGTAAAAACCCTTGTGAAATTATTTTCTAGATATTTTTTAACCGTTTATCGGAATTCAGCAAATGATATACCGTTGAAAAACTAGTGAAATTACACATCTTTTTAATCTGGTCGCTTTTTTCAAATTCGTTACGATTATTATTTTTATTTCTAAAAAACATGGTCATCAAAATGTCTTACAAAACGTATTTTAAAAATATTTTCTCAATTGTAAATCGGAACGGTGCAAATGATATGCCGTTGGAAATCTATTCAAATTCCGCAACGTTTTCTCTTCTACGATTTTCTTTAATTCATGACCGATTAAATTCAAATTCAAAAATATACTAATCTGTAACGTAGTATAAAAAATAGAGTATTGAACTTCACTCGACACCGAGGTGAACTTCCCGGTATACGTCTGTGTACTGCCGGACGGAGTTTTCGTGATTTGTCTTTACTAAAACAACAATAATTTTTTAACCATTTATCGTAATGGAGCAAATGATGTACCGTTGGATAACTAATGAAATTCCGCATCTTTTTCTTGTCTTACGTAGGTTTTCAAATTCGCGCCCATTTATAAACAATTTTGAAAATACTAAAATCCGGTAAAAAATGGTGTGAATGTATTTTCTAGACATTGTTTAATCGTTTATTGGAATTTAGCAAATGATATACCGTTGAAAAGCTAGTGAAATTACGCATCTTTTTCATCTTGTTGTTTTTCAAATTCGTTACAATTATTTTTTTATTTCTTAAAAACATGGTCAACGAAATTTCATACAGAATGTATTTTTTAAATATGTTTTTAACCGTAAATCGGACCGATGCAAATGATATACCGTTGGAGAGCTCTTGAAATTCCGCAACTTTTTTCCTTCTACGGTTTTGTTTAATTCATCATCGATTAAATTCAATTAATAAATATAATAATATGTAACGTAGTATAAAAAATAGAGTATTGAATTTCACTCGACACACATTTGAACTTCCCGGTATTCGTCTGTGTACTACCGGACGAAGTTCTTGTGATTTTCGTTTACTAAAACAACGATAACTTTCTCATACATTATCCGTTTTACCTCAATGAGAACTCAAATCGTTCGGGCTAAAAAGACACATCAATTCAATCTTTCGTCTTTAGCGGCAAAAAAAAACTCAAAAATCGATTTCTAAGTGGGTTATTTTCGCGGTCAAAGTTCGGTCAACCTTATTTTGTATGTTCAAAAAATCATTTGGCCACTCATCCGACCTCCAAATTGAGTGATTTTTGTTGCGTTAAAAAGAGAGAGTCGGTGACTATATATCTATGAAAAAAATAGAGTGATGAGCTTCTCTCGACATACATGTGAACTTCTCGGTTGATGAGTTTGTTCTGCCGATGAGATTCTGCAATTTAGACAATGATTTTAATGTCCCTTATTTTTTCTGTGTGTGTCACGTAGAAAATGGATTATTTGGAATTCCCTCGACACACGTGTGAACTTCACATGACACACGTATGAACTTCCCCGTATATGTTTTGTACTGCCAGGCGGAGTTTTCGCGATTTGTGTTTACGAAAATAGTGATAACTTTCTCATACATTATCCATTTTACTCAATGAGCACTCAAATCATTCGGGCTGAAAAGATACATCTATTCAATCTACCGGTTTCAACGGTAACGAAAAACAAAAAAATCTATTTCTAAGTGGCTTATTTTCACGGTCAAAGTTCGGTCAACCTTATTTTGCATGTTCAAAAAATCATTTGGCCACTCATCCGACCCCCAAATCAAGTGATTTTTGTTGCGTTGAAAAGAGAGAGTTGGGGACTATCTACAAAAATTTGAAAGATATGTCTACTTCCCTCTGCATTGGCTTGAACTGTATTGTGTTAAGGCCTAAACTGCTCTTTTCTGGAATTTTGAACTTCACCAAGACATGGTGAGCTTGGAAATTTTGTAAGGAATCCAAACATTATTTTGGCCAAATTTTATCATTGCAAAAAGTTCCTCAAAACCTAGTTTCCTGTTCTATTTTATAATGGAAACGAACCAGTCAGTAAAATTCAGAAACTTCAGGGGGTTTTCGAAAATTTTATCTTGTCTTCTTCCTCGTGACAGTAGGAGGAGCTCGCTGTCTCCATGGCCATCGTCGATCTCTCCTCCTCACCTCCAGTCGTTGATGCTCTCGGGGATAAGGTAGAGAACGACTCCGTGGCCTCTCTACCTTCTCCTCCTCCCCCTCGAGCTCTCTCTCTTCTGTAACCCTAACCGTCGGCCGCCGCCTAGCACCGTCGTCTCCGGCCTTCCGCCGTCGAATTGAGGCAACCACGAGCACCTCCATCATCTCCTCTTCCTGGTGGTTAAGTCACAACGCAAGGGAAGCCGTAGAACGACGGGCTCGAGTGATCTTCCCCAACTCTGGCCGCCGGCTTCCTCCCCCCATCACTGCCGACTCCGACCTCCTCGTTGCTTCCATCGAGCTCCGGGTGAGTCTCTAGTCCTCAAGGACCTCCCCGTTTCTCTCCTCCCCCTCTGTACCTTCCCCGTAGTGCTCACCGTCGTTCACTGCCGCAGCACCTCGTCGCCGGCAGCGTTCCGGCGACCGAGACCCAACGGCGCCGCCACTAAACGGTCCGCCCCAGCGAGGCCTTTCCAACGCACATACGTGCGCTTCCGGGGTCGCCGCGGTTCACCGGCGGCGACCACTTCTGTCCCTGCTCTGGTGACCAATGACGTCATGGCTACGTCATCGTGGGCCCCCCTGCCAGTTTAATTATTTTCAAAAATGAAAATAAACCGAATCAGATACTGACACGTGGGCCCCTCTGTTTAAATGAATTACATAAAATGATTAATATTTGTAAAATCAATAACTAATGTTTTATAACTCAGAAAAATAAAAGGAAGGTACCAAAATGTTCAGAAAAATGTAATCTACATGTTTATGTCATTTTCACACATGTTTGAAAAACTTTAATTTTGTGCATTATTTTAATGTTGTTTAATTCATTTAAAAATGGAAAAATAAGTTTTTATTCAATAAAATTAGAAACTTAAAAGTTATATACCAAATTGTTCAAAATAATAAATGCAATCCATTTATGATGTTTTCAAACCCATTTGAGCACTTTAACTTAGACACGCTTTCAGAATCGCCCGAAGTGCCCCTCCGGGGTCTATTTCGGGATAATTTCAGTAAAAATGCTTAATTGCCATAGGAACCCTAGCAACCCAACGAACATGTTTAGGGCTTTATTTCAGTGCACTAACTTTCTCATGCATACATATTGCGCATTGCATCGATGCCATTTTTGATTTTTGTTCTTCTTTTCGGTGTTGTTTCCCCCTCGGTAGAACGCGACTCCGAAGTGAAGGCCAGCAACTCCAGTGGCGAATACTTGATCTTAACTGACAAGTCAAGCACTTATTCCAGAAGATCTTTATCTGGTTTTCTTAACCAAGGCAAGCATAACCTCTTATCTGCTCATATATGGTTTTCGAAGTGTTTTGGAATCTCGTATATTGCATGCGGTTCTAAGTGTTTAAGGTCTTAGATAGAGTTCTTCTATACTTGCTGCATCGCCTAAATATCCTGATCCACTGATCCTAGCAGCTACAGGTTTGATTATGCGCGCCTCGTTAAAGGCCGTGAGTCTTGATTAGCCATGCCTAGTTGTGATCTGATCCATCCGGTTGATGAATCTGGTCAATGCGTGAATCTTTTATGTTAGGTTGTTGTGTTTTGAATTATCTTTGACAACTTGAATAAGTAACGACATGGATGTGAGGCCACCATGGGTTGTGGCGTTTTGTCCTGTTCATGCCCCTACGAGCGAGTTCTCGCCTTCGAAGCCAAGACTGAGCGTGCAACCACACGTGGGGCCTAACAGACCGCGCTTGACTAACTAACTTGTTTGGACACATCCATGAGTCACGTAGTTTGAGATTTCCATCTATGTGTGAGTTAGAAAACGATTTGGAGAAAACTTAGGGCGTGGACGGGACAAGTGATAGACGTACACGGATCTTGATCCCGACTCACAAAACAGGTGCAGTCAGGAGGTGGCCCTATTTGGGTTGACTCATGGATAGGGTCGAGCAAGGTAAAGATCGTGGCCAACCACCCTCTGCCGGCACATCGTCAGAAGTGTGCCCGTAGCTTGGCATTAAGAGTCGGATGGTACGTGTGGGCAAAGTGTACCCCCTGCAGGGATAAATCTCCTCGAGAAGCCGTGTCCACGGTTACGAACGACTTGGCAACAGATTTTGTGATCATAGATAACTTGAACAGAATGATTAAAACTTGCTGATCACGAATGAAGGATGCCTCCTCGGAGATGCCGAGAGGGGTTACCTTATAGCAAGAGGTATCGGAATAACTTGAGGTGGTGATCTTTAAAGGACGAGGTGCTGAAATGATTTAGTGGATTAAAAGATGACGATATCAGAATTTGAGTAGCTTTCTCATCTGTTTCCAAAATACTCCATGAGACGTGCTATTCCTTCCTCAACTTGGAAAACAAAGATGGCTTTACGCAAAATAACCTTCATAAAACCCTTTCTGAAGATAGAAGATATATAATAGGTTAACTAAGTCTTGTTGAGTACCTCTCGTACTCAGGTTTGCTTAAATTTGGTTCAGGTGGAGTTCGTCACTTCAGTGGTGGTTCAACGTGGACATCGACGAGTAGTTTGGGGTTCCCAGGTAGCAGCCTGGAATCTATGGGCTGTGACGTCGCCTTATGTTGTGGCCTCTTAGGCCTTCTTGGTTCTTGTTGAGTAGCAACATAATTTGCTTTCCGTTGTCTGATGTAATGTTGGGTCGTGTGACCTCTGTTTGTAAAGCTATACTCTGGTAACACCTGTTTAATACAGCTTCCATGTATAGAGTGCTTCTTTGATCTGTTGTTGGTTTCGAGATCATTGTTATACAGTTTTGGCTATGCCTGCATAGTTGTCGCGGTCGAGGGGTTGTGGAGCCGATGATCCATTTCCGAGCACGCCTGCCGATGTGATTCGGCCTTGGGCTTGGTAACTCCACTAACCCTTGATTGTTGTTGCATTTTCTGGACACATAACATCTCTGTATAGCTTTGGTCCCGTTACTTCAGTTTCATTCGATTCGTGGATGCTTTGGTATGCATAGTTGGTTATGACTAGCATGGACGCAAGGAGTAGTAGTACCGAGGTGATCCGGCCTGCGTGCCGATGAATCCGGTCTGCCTGCTGTTGTTTGTTGCGGCCGGGGCTGGTAACCCTGAAGCCCTTGTGGGTCCACGGCTAGGAGCACATAACAGTATGTATATCTTGGGGTCCAGGGTCGTGACAACCACCTCCATTGTTTGTAGGTCCGTAGTTATTGTTATTCCCACTAGGCCAGAAATCTTGCATTATGAAACAATTCTCCCAAGAATGATTTGTTATTTTCCCGTTCTTACTATGACGTGGACACGGGCCTTTCATGGCATGCTGAGCTTGAGCAAAACTGTTTTGTCGGAAATTCCGATTCCTCCTGAAATTGTTATTCTGGCACTGGTTTCTATAACCTGTATTTGTGTTGGCTACCAGATCTGAGGTTCCTTCACCATTCTTGTGCTTGTTAGTATTCTTGTTCTGATAATTCCCATTACTCGGGTTCGGGTTCTGATTGTCGTTGCCACCATTTTTCTTTCCTTTTTTCCGATTTTTCATCATCTGAATCTGCATCCTTTTTTTTGTCAGACTCGGCATACTTGATGACGAAATCCATCAACTCGCTCATATCAGTGACGTATCTCTTGATGCGTCCCAATTATGTCTCAGGGGGTCAAATTTACAGTTCCTCTCCAGGGCAATGACCGCTTGTTGAGATGTAATAGCAACTGATGAATGAATAATTTCTGTAACTCGCCGTGACCAGTGCTGAGCTGAATCTCCCTCCTTCTGAGCACAGTTTTCTAGGTATGTGATCGTGGTCGGGCGCATGAAAGTTCCTTGGAAATTTTTTATGAACTGATCTTTAAATTCCTGCCAGTTGTTGATCGAGTTTGTGGGCAAGTTTTTTAACCATGACTTCGTAGGACCTTCCAACATCATACTTAGGTACCGTGCGCAAACGACGTCACTAACCTCCAAAATCTCCATTGCCATCTCGTAAGTTTCTATCCAATCTACGGGTTCCATATCCATAGTATAGTTGACAACTTTATGAGATCCTTTGAAATCTGCTGGAATCCGCTTGTTTCTGATTGCTAGTCCAAGACACTGGATTCCAGTTCATCGAGACCTAGTCACTGCCGGACTTGAGACCAAGTTCTGGACTAGCGCCGGAACATCATCCAGATTCATGTTTTCAATTCCTGCTACTCTATGTTCTGTATTGATAACTCCAAGGGCGTGTGAAACAGCCTGTGTGGGTGGGATTGGTTGTTTCCGGTTTGCATTACTGGAACCGACTGGTACGGGTGAATTTGCGTGATGACTTCTTGGCAACGAGTTCTTGCTGTTGCACTTATGCAATCTGCAACATCGCAATTGCTCTCATGGCTTCCACTCTCATAGGATTATTTGGATTAACTGAGATCTGAGCTAAATTGTTAGTTGTCGCCCAGATGTTGTCCATTGGATTACTCAAGTGACCCTGAGGTGTATGAAATCGCTTGGGTTGTGGTTGTACTGGCTGTTGATAAACTGTATTTTGAACTGGATTGACGTGTTGCTGGACCGCTGGTTGAAAACGCACAGGCTGGACTGGAGGCTGGACTGGAGGTTGAGCTGGGGGAGCCGTGGGCTCAACCGGCTAGGTCGGGTTTGGTGTTCCCGGTGTGTTTGTCGGGGTCATAAAAATATTTTGGAGATTTGTTGGTCCAAGTCCTACCCCAAACTCAGCGTTCAGCCGGGTCTGTCGTAAACTTAGATGAATCCCCTCTGTCGTAAACCTAGATGAATCCCCTATGCTTCCAAACGTGTTGCCTCCTCTAGAACGTCTGAGCGCACCTTGTTTATACAGGTTACCTCAGTTTGAATCTCCTGGCGAGCGTGAGTCAGTTCTTGTCGAAGTATTGCTATCTCCGCGTTACGCTGGGCCAAATTCTCTGGCGTAATCGGGGTTGCCAGGATCTCGTTCGGCTAGTCCATTGATGTTATCAGTTCGGGCCATGGAACGTACGGAGTTGGAGCATCCGGTTCAACCACTGGATCTAGTCCAGAACTCGCTGCCCTTGGATCAGTTGGTACAGATTCTGCTGCCCTTGTATCTCCTGGGACTGGGTTTGAACCTGAAACTGTATTCGTAACCAAATTTCCATTAATATCATACCTGAACTCAGCAGGTCGGGCTGGTGCTACCATGTAAACGGCTGTGTGTTAACCTAGTTCCTCGAAACTCTCCGGTTCTTGTTCCAGGTTTCCTCCTAAACGATCTTCCAAAAGCCGGTGGTTTGAACCTGTTTCATCTCGGTTGTTATTGTTTCCGACCGAGGACTCTCCATCCGAGTGCACGATTGTAGACTCGCTAGAAACTGAATCAGACTCCTGATCCGGCTCCGGGCCGGTTCCTCCAACGAACCCGACGAAGACCTAGATTGCGCCAAACGGGACTCAAAAACCGGAATCGACAAAAGGGAATTCCGGTCCGCAAGTATCGTGGTTGTAGTAGTTTCCGGGCCGACTACTCCTGGGCCGGCCTATCGCGAGCCTCTCGATCCCAGGCAGGCCTCCTTCCGAAAAAATGACGATTCCACGAGCTGGCCCCACGGTGGGCACCAACTATATTGTGAGGCCATAACTTCTAAGCAAAGTCTCGGAAGGGTTATGGTGGGAACGAGGAAATCGAGTTAGCCAGGTTCGGCCCCTTTATTGAGGGTAAAACCTACTCCTTCTTTACTATTGGCGGTTCGAGATCTCGATTACGAAGAGAGATTCCAGCTTACAATGTTTCTAGGGCTTTTGCTATCCACTAGAACATGTCTTCCTACGTCCTAGGAACTCACTTTATATAGCAGACGAGTTCCTGCGATTACGGGAGATTCCGGGTTATACCCGTCCTCGGAGTCCTAGCAAGACCCGGTCTTCTAATCTTTAGCCGGCTTACTCCGGGATCCGGGTTAATCCGTCCGGGTCTGGGTCGCCTCGCCAGCCATGGGCCGTCCCGTCGAGTCCTGGGCCTTCTGGCTTAGTTACCACGCTCTGTCGGGTCACACTGGGCCTTGCCGGGTCATCCTTTCGGCCAACCGGGTCTTCAAGGATCCATCCGGTTCTTCTTCATCAAATCACCTTGATATAAACCGGAATGATAACTATGAACCGGTTATGACTGAAACCGGTTCATGATGGAGGATTTTGGGGCACCCCCTTATCCATTCCCCCAACACCTCCGGAGCCCCGTCCCTTTGGATCCTATACGGGAGAAGGACGATAAGGTTTTTGGGAGCGCTCCTCCGCAATCGTCAACACGGATGGCGATGACTTCTTCCCCGACGTCGGCGACCTCTTCAACAACATTCTGCTCCAGCTAACACCAGCATTTCTTCGTCTGCACTGTACGTGTTCTCTATGCCTCTGTTTAGTATGATGCTACATGTTCTATACATGTCAATCTTCTTAGAATCAATCATTTGATACATTTCAGTAGATCGCATGTCTACTCTATTTCCTATTTTTCTAGCCATGTTTTATCTTTTGTTTCTATAGATTAAATCATATGAAAAATTGCTCATATATTCAACATAATTGTATGGATTAAGTCATGTGTATTTTGCTCGCCATGCTATCTTAGAGACTCTTATGAATTTTCGTATGAGAACATAGAACAAATTTACAATTTCCTTATGTATTCAAGTCTTATATTCTACTCCCTACATATCGAAATGTAAGATGTTTTAGCGTTTTCTAAAAAAGACGTATCTAAACACGTTTTAGTGTGTAGATTCATGTGAATGTATCCACTAAAACATATCTACATATGTTTTGTCTAGAAAACGATAAAACATTTTATATTTTGATACAGAGGGAGTCTAAATTTTCCGTGCCCAGCAATCAGTACACATATTATATCATTTTGATAAATCTATATCTAATGATGTTAGTTGAGTTTATTTCAAAAAAATTGCTTACAATTTAACTTCCTAGAAATAATTAATAACAAATGTCATTTTTTCATTTTTTTTCATTGTAAAAGAATTTGCAAATATTTGTGACCACTTTCCGTAGCAGCGCGCGGGAAATCATCTAGTCGAGGTAGATAGCAGAGAATTGAGGTAGATTAGTACAGCGGGAGGTAGTTGAGTAGTTTTCTCCACACACTGCGGTTAGGGTGTCAAGCGGAGCGGGATGCGGGCAACAACATAGCAAGAACGCAGTGTTAATTTTATAGTTAGGATTAGCTAATTATGAACTAGCTGACCACTTATGCGGGACCAAGCGGGACGCCGCTTGCAACCCTAACTGCGGTACACCACACTGCGTAGGCCAAGATATGGGCGCCATCTCTTCTTTTTGACGGGAACGCGCCATCTTCTGGGCTCTCCTTAGGGCATGTACAGTGGTACATAGTTCTCCATCTGTAAGGATATCCACGTAAGAAATTATATGACGTGTGCAAATAATAACGGAAAAACTACCGAATCTGTCTATAGAAATGCAGACAGTCTGTATCCATGAAAATAGGCGCCTACAGAAGAGTGTTTTACTGTTGTACGCAGGCGTCTCGCGTCGTGGGTTTGTGTGCCGTTGTTTTCTATACACATAGGCCCACCATCTGGCTGTGTGGAGCGTTTGTTACAGACGGTCAAAAAGATAGCCCATTGTAGGACGTGTCTATAGACCTGGCCATACATGATATGGATACCAAGTGTAGACGAATGCCGACTATGTCTATAGCAGGTATCCAAGTCATCTGTAGACGTCTTTACAGACAACATGTACAGCGGGGTGGCAGGTTTGCTGTCGCTAATCTTTACCTAATAATAAAGAGAGGAAGACTTCTGCCCAAAATTTTGTCCGTTTTAAATTATTACCCTATTATTTGATTGTAATTACACCAATTACCACCGCTCAAGTCAAATCAAATAACTCTTCGCCTGAGAAAACACACCGGCGACTCTTCTTCCTCCTCCTAAAGCACACACCCTACTCTGTCGCTTCCTCCGTCGCGGCCACCAGCCTCCTCCAAGACCAAAATCCGGCGTTCATCCTCTCTGCTATCCAATGGCGCCGACAACCACTACAAGCTCCACCGCGGGTCCTCCGCTGGCTTCCTCTGCGGCGTGCTGCTGGCCGGAGGGGATCTAGGAAGGCTGAGCAGCAGGTCGTCAGGATTCTGGCGGGAGGGGATCTAGGAAGGCTGAGCAGCAGGTCGTCATGATTCTGTCCGGAGGGGATATATGAAGGCTGAGCATCAGGTCGGCGTGCTGCTGGCCAGAGGGAATCTAGAAAGGCTGGCCATCAGGTCGCCCTGCACGCATACTTGAAGCTCCGCTCCTAGAGTACGCCGGCGTGCATCGACTGTCTCCGCTGCGGGACATGCTGCCAGCGCGCTCGCCTAGCCCGACGCCAGATACTCATGTTGCCTCGCGTCGACCTGCACAACTCATCATCCTTGGTCTTCTTCGTGATTTGGAATTCCTGGCCCCCATCGGTACTGCCGCCGCTCGCCGGTCATGGCTGGGCTTCTTGATTTGGAATTTATGTCCCCTATCTCATCATCTGGACTGCCCCCGCACGCCGTCCCTTGCGTGAGTCAGCGTCCTCCTGCGGAATTCTGAAACCATCGTCAGGCTGACCACATGCGCCTCTCAGCTAGCAGGGAAGCTCGCACCTGGCGCCTGCCCGTGGAGAGCAAACAGAGCATACACTGCGCTGCTGCCGTGTCCACCCATCTACTGTCGAGTTCCTGCTCGCCGACAAACATCGCCTTGTGATCACGGGCCAAGCTCCCCACGTCGGATCACCGTCGCCTGGCGTCGCCCGCATCCGCGGCGTCGAACGTGTTGAAGCTTCTCCTGCCTCATTGTCCGCTGCGCACCAGCAGCTGCCTGCTGCCTACCTCTCAGCCATGAACTAAAGGAATCGTGCCTCGGCTCAGACCTAGGCCGGTAAGCTCCTGGTTAATGTTAATAAGTTAATCGGATTTTTTTTTGGTGATTCATGAATGAAGATTAGCTTTTGGTTACATTAACCTGACGTGCTAAAATTACATAGGTGGTTTGTGGACATCGACATTCGCCGTGGGGTGCTCTAAGCAATGTATGACCTCGGCACGCTCTGCACCAACGACCTTGAGGACGACGACCTGCAGCTCGTGCCCAACAGCGTTGGTGATGCGAGCGATTTCTTCTTACCTTTGCTGCGTGCCTGCGTGTACCAACGCACGTGAGATTCTACGCTCTGAATCGCGTGTAGTATTTTGAAGTTTTTTTACGTGTGGTTCTCTGAACTTGGTATGTATTCAGTACTGTAGCACTCTCCATTTGAGTGTGCTAACTGCTAACTATGACGATTAGAGAATTTTGGACGGAATTGTTTGTGGTTGAACGAATTCTTGGTCACATTTCTTTGATATTTAAGATAAATTTACCGGATAAGTGGACATGTCGGACGGACAACTCCAATAACGCCCCCTCTTTTTGTGTCAGTTTGTGTCTGTTTTTTATCCGTGGAGTATCGGATATTTTCCGTTAACTGTCTGCTCAGTACACCGGACGGGTAAGCCCACTTATGTCCACTTAAGTATAGATAGTTCAATATTTGACATCAATCATCAAAATTTGAACTAGCTATACTTAAGTGGAATAAAGTGGGCTAAGTGGGTTTGCCCACTTACACCCTTACTAGACGGCGTCCCGCTGTACAAATTGTCGTTTGGAGGTTTCTTTTAGATTATGGATAGAACAAACATATGATTGGTGACTGGAGTTAGTCGTTTCAATCATCTTGAATTGATAATATATGCGCCAAAGTGTGTGCATTTTCTTTTTGCATGTCAAGTGCATTCATTTTGTATGTATGCTTTATTCAAATTGTTATTATCACTTGTTTCGTTGTTGTCTCCGTAGTAACGCACGGGCATATTTGCTAGTACGCTCACGTGAAGGAGACCGTGGGGTGTGCGCGCTCCTTCAGCCCAAGATACGCGATGCCAATCATACAACGGGCAACAGTGCCGTCGGTAATCAGCGATTTGGCCAGGACTAGATTTTAACAGATGGACTATTCTGTTTTTCATTCTCTCGCTTCCCCACGTCAGTAGATTTCCTACGTGGCCCAACGCTACAGACAGCTGACTAGATGCTATTGTACATGCGTACTTACACCGTCTCAGGCCTGCTCCATGTAATACTACTAGTCATCGTACGCGGCAGTTATATGTCATCGTAGGCAGCACTGCTTCCGCTAAAGAATCAGTCCTCGTCTTCGTAGTCCGTACTCTTGTCGCTCCCTCTATACTCAACCGGAGTTGGAGCGAGAGCGGCCATGGCGACCCTGGAAGCCGGCGTCGAGAACGAGAAGCCTCACGCGGTGTTCTTCCCGTTCCCGGTGCAGGGCCACATCAAGCCGACGCTCCAGCTGGCCAAGCTCCTCCACCATGTCCACGGCTTTCAGGTCACCTTCGTCCACACCGAGCACAACCGCCGCCGCCTCCTCCGTTCGCGCGGCCCGGGCGCGCTCGCGGGGGTCCCCGGGTTCCGCTTCGTGGCCGTCCAGGACGGCCTGCCCCCGTCCGAGCTGGAGGACACGTCGCAGGACATGGGCGCCCTGCTCTCCGCCATGGAGACCATGGGCCCGCGCTTTACGAAGCTCGTCTCGGATGATCTCCCGCCCGTGTCGTGCGTCATCTCCGATGTCTGGCAGGTCCTGTGCGCGGCCAAGGAGTTGGGCCTTCCCTGCGTCACCCTCTGGACGACTAGCGCATGCGGCTTCATGGCGCTCCTGCAGTGCCAGACGCTTGTCGACATGGGAATCGTTCCCCTCAAAGGTAAGCTAGCTCTGAAAATCAGATCGACCAGCCTCAATCCCCACCTGTGGCTTGCTATTGTTGAGTGGCATCAGGAATTATTTCTCAAGACAAACTGAGTCGCGATCATCGTTTCTTTTTTTGCCGGGTTAGTTCGATCATTGTTGATAGTACAGGAAAATATTTAGGCAATTTTTTTTGAGGGATAAATATTTAGGCAACTTTATGTACTGTGGAGATGGAATGCAACTACCTACTAGTACTTGCTTTGACAAACAGGTCCTGAGCAGCTAACCAATGGGTACTTGGACAACACTGTCCTAGACTGGGTGCCCGGGATGCCGAAAGACATCCGTCTCAGAGACTTCCCGAGCTTCGCCCGCACCGTGGGCTCCGACGACCACCTCCTTAAAGTCTTCCTCCGCTCAATGGCCTTTCACAAGACCACTCCATCCGCCGTCATCCTTCACACCTTCGACGAGCTCGAGCGGGATGTGATCGCCGCGATGTCGTCCATCCTACCACCGGTCTACGCCATCGGGCCATTGGCGCTCCACCTCGGTCAAGTCTCCGACACGATGGGATCAAGCCTTTCCAAGGAGAATCACGCATGTTTAAAGTGGCTCGACGACAGGAGGCCGAGCTCCGTGGTGTATGTGAGCTTCGGGAGCATAACGACACTGACGAGTCAACAACTGGTGGAGCTGGCGTGGGGTTTGGCTAGCAGTATGTAAGACACGAGAGTAGATTGGAATAGCACACCCAATAGGGTGCGGCCTGTCTTGTATATATAAGGGAATACATGTACAAATACACAAGGCTAACCTAATACGGTTAGGGTTAGATTAGGTCTACACAAATACATCTAACACCCTCCCTCAATCTTAACGGTATCAGTCAGGTTAAGATTGCGCCTACATGCTTCAAACTGTGGTAGTGGCAGAGGCTTGGTGAAGATGTCTGCAAGTTGGTCCTTTGAAGAGATGAACCGAATCTGCAGAAGTTTGTGTGCAACTCGCTCTCGCACAAAGTGATAGTCAACTTCTATATGCTTCGTGCGGGCGTGAAAGACAGGATTGGAGGACAGATACGTGGCTCCAATATTGTCACACCAAAGAATAGGTGGACGATCATGTGAAATCCCAAGCTCCTTGAGCAGTGACTGTACCCATATCAATTCAGCAGTTGCATTGGCAAGTGCCTTATACTCTGACTCTGTACTCGAACGAGACACCGTAGCCTGTTTCCGAGCACTCCAGGCGATCAGATTAGGACCATAGAAGATGGCATGGCCCCCCGTGGATCGCCGATCATCAGGATTTCCAGCCCAGTCCGCATCAGAGAAAGCAGACAAGAGGCAGGAAGAGTCTGGTCTGAGAGAGAGACCATGGGTGACAGTCAACTGAACATAGCGTAATATGCGCTTCACCGCAGTCAAGTGAGCACTGCGAGGAGCGTGAAGATACTGACAGACCTTATTCACCGCAAAGGAGAGGTCTGGACGAGTGAGGAGCAAATACTGAAGACCACCAACAATACTGCGGTAGCGTGTCGCATCCTCAGGAGACAAGAGATCTCCACTAGCAGCATGGATCGTCTCGCGGGCATCCATCGGCGTGGAGACAGGCTGGCACTCAAGCATCCCAGCACGACGAAGAAGATCAAGGGCATACTTCTTTTGTGTAAGAAGCAGTCCCTTAGACACTGTGGAGACCTCAATGCCAAGGAAGAAGTGCAGGGGCCCCAAGTCTTTTACAGCAAACTCAGCGCGAAGATCCTGAACCAGACGAGAAGCAGCCGTAATAGAGGAGCTGATCAAGATAATGTCATCCACGTAGACGAGGAGATACATAGTGACCTCTGGACGCCGTAGCATGAACAATGATGTATCTGCGGTGGACGGTATGAACCCATGTGCCCGTAGAGCAGTCCCAAGGCGAGCATGCCATGCTCGCGGTGCCTGCTTCAACCCATAGAGGGCCTTGATCATGCGACATACATGCTGTGGCTGCGAGGAATCAACAAACCCAGGTGGCTGACGCATATAGACCTCCTCCTCAAGAACACCGTGGAGGAATGCATTCTGCACATCAAGCTGACGAAGATGCCATCCACGAGAAACAGCCAAGGACAAGAGTAAACGAATCGTGGCTGGCTTGACAACCGGGCTGAAAGTATCTTCGTAATCAAGGCCATACCTTTGTTTGAACCCTTTTGCAACAAGGCGCGCTTTGTAGCGCTCAATAGACCCATCCGAGCGGCGCTTTGTCTTGAAAACCCACTTCGAGTCGATGATGTTCAGTCCAGGACGGGGCACGACCAGCTGCCACGTCTTATTCCTGAGAAGAGCACTGTACTCGAGTTCCATGGCAGAACGCCAGTGCGGAATACGAAGAGCATCATGATGATTTGCAGGCTCAAGAGTTGGATCAGCTACACCCTTTGCCTGACATGCAGCAATCCAGGCAACACAGCCATCTGTCCACTTCTTAGGCTGAAACACACCGTGGCGGCTGCGCGTGACAGCTCGAGTTGGCGCGGGAGCAGGAGCCGGTTCAGAGACCGGCGGTGTCGAAGAAGTGGACGCAGCAGCGCTCTGCTGGGCACTGCCAGGCGACGCTGGCGCTGAGGACTGCGGCCCAGGCGAGTGCAGCCCAGCCGCGGATGAAGGCCCAGGCGAGTGCGGCCCAGGCGCAGGGGACCGCGGCCCAGGCGCAGGAGACCGCGGCCCAGGCGCAGAAGAGGGCGCGGCAGCGTCCAGGTGCGGAGGGGTCGTGGGCCGCGGTGAGGGCGTCGCCGAATCAGCCCATGCATGGCCATGCATGGTGGGATCGACGTGACCAGTGTCACGCGGACCTGGAGGCGATGCAGACGCACGGGTGTCGACGTCGTGGGAGATGGGATCATCCAGCAGCTCAAGACGGGCGCCACGGCCAGTACCTGCACCATGGTTAGGCAACAACAGTGGAGAATATGCAGCATCTACAAACTGGTCAATGGAAGCAGAAGTAGACATATGTGGTGCAGACTCAGTATGAGATGTGGGTTGTGAGAAAGGGAAAACATTCTCATCGAAAACGACGTCCCTAGAAATGTACACACGATTGGAAGGAATATGCAAGCATTTGTATCCTTTATGGAGAGAACTATAGCCAAGAAAGACACATTGCTTAGAGCGAAACTCGAGTTTGTGTTTGTTATATGGGCGAAGATGAGGCCAACAAGCACACCCAAATACTTTCAAAAAAGTGTAGTCCGGAGACTCATGAAACAATTTTTCAACGGGGGTGTGCATACGAAGAACACGGGTGGGCAACCTATTGATGAGAAAACAGGCAGTAACAAATGCATCACTCCAAAAGCGAAAAGGAACAGAACCATGTGCAAGAAGAGTGAGCCCAGTTTCAACAATATGACGATGCTTGCGTTCAGCAGCACCATTCTGTTGATGAGTATGAGGACAAGCAACACGATGAAGAATACCAAGTTTGTTAAAGAACGTGTTGAGATTACGATACTCACCACCCCAATCAGACTGAACATGAAGAATTTTGTGGCCTAAGAGACGTTCAACATGTGTTTGGAATTTGAGGAAAACATCAAAAACATCAGATTTGCGCTTAAGAAGATAGAGCCATGTAAAGCGACTATAGCCATCAATAAAACTCACATAATAGTTGTGTCCACTCACAGAAGTTTGAGCAGGCCCCCAAACATCAGAATAAATAATCTCTAAAGGATTTTTGATTACATGAGTTGACACAGGGAAAGGCAATTGATGGCTTTTTCCCTGCTGACAAGCATCACACACTAACACTGATTTATTGGTAGACTCTATGGGAAGCACATGTCGATGAAGAACATGCTGAACGACGGGTGAAGCTGGATGGCCAAGACGGCAATGCCACTTAGCCGATGAAACACGAACACTGCTGAAAACTTGACGAACTAGGGGCGCACCAATGGGGTATAAGGCACCTCGACTGCGACCACTAAGGATGATGTCCCTCGTATCCCGATCCTTCACAAAAACATCATAAGGATGAAACTCAACAAAGACGTTATTATCACGTGTAAGTTTCTTGACAGAAAGAAGATTGTTTGTGACGGCGGGAACATATAGGACATTTTTAAGTTTAAGTGGTGTGGAAGTATGAGTGGCAATAGATGATTGACCAATTTGAGAGATGCGCATACCTGAACCATTGGCAGTATGGACTTGATCCTTCCCGGTGTAGGGTTCCCTCATAGTCAGCCGATCAAGATCACCCGTAAGATGTTCCGTCGAGCCCGTGTCCATGTACCAGCTGGGGTCAACGGGTGGCTGCGCGGCAGGGCGGCCGTGAGTGGCCATAGCAACTTGACGCGCGGTATTGGCGCCATCATTGCCAACACCAAGGAAGTCACGGTCGAACCGTTTGTAGCAGCGCGAGGAGATATGACCGACAACACCGCAGAGTTGGCATACCGGTCGATTCCCTTCACGCCGGTTGCCGTTGTTGCCACCCCGGGAGCCACCCCCACCCGTGTTGGTGTTGTTAGGGGGCGGCTGCGAGGGTGCAGTAGAAGACCGTGGCGGCTGCGTCGACGTCGTGGCGCGGGAGGCACCGTTGCCACCTCCACCTTGCTGCGGGCGGGGGCCACGGTTGCCGCGGAAGGCAGCGTTAGCCTCCGGATAGGAGTCTGAAGCGGCGCGGCGGGACTCAACCCGCTGTTCCGTGCTGAGTAGGCGCGCGTAGAGGTCGCGTGCCGAGATGGGGGGGTCGCGGCCTTCAACAGCTTCGACGAGGCCATCATACTCCGAGTCGAGTCCATTAAGGATGAAGCCAACAAATTCGGAGTCACGGAGGGGCTGCCCGATGGATGCGAGGGTGTCCGCCGCAGTCTTGACTTGGTTGAAGAACGCCGAAGCGGAGAGATCGCGCTTCTTCATCTGACCAAGCTGATTCCGGAGCTGGTTGGCGCGTGCGTTGGACTCGGAGCCAAAGCTCGTGGTCAGTGTGGTCCACGCATCATGTGCCGATGTTGCGAAGAGGAGGAGACCCGAGACGGCTGGCGTCAGCGATCCAACAATCGCAGAAAGGATGGCGGCGTCTTGCTCGACCCACGCGCGATGCTCCGGGTTGTGGATGACCAGTAGGCGACCTCCGTCACCGGGAACCGAGAGCCGCTCCGGCGGACAAGGGAGCGAGCCGTCGATGAAGCCAAGGAGCGATCGGCTCCGGAGATGCAGCAGGATCTGCGAGCGCCAGAAGAGGAAGTTGTCGTGCGCGAGCTTGACCGTCACGAGGTGGCCGAAGTGGAACGGAGTCGGCGGTGCAGCAGACGACGACGGCACACCGGCGGCAAGCATGTTGCCGAGAGCAGGGTGCGCCGATGGCGATGACCCGAGGCCATAGGCCGCCGGGTTGAAGGTCGACGCGGGCGGCACGGAGACGCCTGAGAGCGGGGCCCAAGCACCGGCGATCGGGGCGGAGAGGCCCGAGAACTGGCCGGGGAAGGGGAAGCCGAAGGCTCCCGTGTGTAGCGGCGCCATGACTGACGGAACGAGGGCATCCGTGTACAGCGAGGAGGTCGCCGGCAGGTGCGCGCCCGAGATCATCGGTGGAGGAGCGGAAGCGGACGCCAGGGACCCGGGGGAGACCACGGTGTCGTTGGAGCTGGCGTTGGTGAAGACCGGTGCGGCAGCTGCTATCGCAGCGGCGTCAGTTGATGTGGTCACGGCGGCCGGGGAGAGGGCGGCGGCGGTGGAGGAGCTCATGGCGGCGGCTAGGGTTTAGGATCGGCCGTCGGCTCTGATACCATGTAAGACACGAGAGTAGATTGGAATAGCACACCCAATAGGGTGCGGCCTGTCTTGTATATATAAGGGAATACATGTACAAATACACAAGGCTAACCTAATACGGTTAGGGTTAGATTAGGTCTACACAAATACATCTAACACAGTAAAAAGGAGTTCCTGTGGGTGATGAGAAATGATCAGCTAGACAATAGCGCCGGCGACGACCCTCTTGCCATGCTACCATCGGGGCTCTTGGTGGAGACCAAGGAAAGGAGCTACGTGACGAGCTGGTGCCCACAAGAGGCGGTGCTTCGGCATGAGGCGATTGGCGCGTTCCTGACGCACTGCGGGTGGAACTCGGTTCTGGAGAGCATCGGCGCTGGGGTGCCCATGCTGTGTTGGTCGTTCAATGCCGAGCAATACACGAACATGAGATACGTTTGCTCGGAGTGGCGCATTGGCTTGGAGATCAGCAACAACATCAAGAGAAACGAGGTGAAGGCGGCCGTGGTGGAGGTGATTGAAGGGTACGAGGGAAAGGAGATGAAGCGCATGGCGATGCAATGGAAGGAGAAGGCCACCGTGGCTGCATTGCAAGGTGGATCCTCTTGGGCAAACCTGGAGAAACTGGTCAACGAGGTACTTACGGTACCTCCCGTGAAGAATTGGAAAGAAATATGACTAGGCGTGTGGTGTGTATATATTTGTAATGATGCATGACAGGAATCGTTTGTTAATCAGTTGTCAATAAAATAATTAAATGAAGATTAATGGTTTTTGCATAAATGCAGATTATTGTTGGGTGATCTGTATCAATAATAAACACCCAACTACGGACCTAAGTATTATTATTGTGCAACTACCCAAATTATGTGTGATAGTGTGTCATTAACGTCCAATTATTTTTGAATCATTTTTTAACAAACATGACTAAACCAAAAGAAATATGAGCAAACATCGACGTACAAAAATCGGTAGATTGACATGTTGTGGGATTCTTTTTTGTATAAAGCACATTTTAAATAAATAACTAGACAAAAATTTAGAAGTCGAAGGAAAAATAAAAAAAGTAAAAAATCCAGTATATTAAAGAAAAATACGGAAACAAAAAGGCAAATCAATTTTTAGAAGAAAAAAATTCTTCGGAATTTAGTGGGTACTGTGTAGAACTGGGGAATCTCTCATGGTCAGGTGTCCTGCGATCTACCGAATACTATCGGTCTGTAGCTAGCCCATGTGTACAAAGCTGCCATGCATGCATTACTTGTTGAGCTGTACTTTCAGCTGTGGTCTTTAAACGAAGTTCGTATTTTGAACACGCCATGCGTCGCTGAAACTTTCAGTCTGAAGACTGGCAGAATTCCGGCCGGCTTTTCCCCCGATGGTTGCGCGTGGCCGGATTTTCCCCCGTATTCCTCTTGTCCCAGCGAAACTGGATCGGATCCACCTTTTGGAGCAGGAGGACGTTTCCGTATTCATCGTGGACTTGGCAGCCGATCGAGTCGGAGTCTAACCCGATGCACCAGTTAAAAAGAAAGAAGCGAAACCGAGCGGGACATCGTGGTAGGCAGGCAACCCGGACGGGAAGAAAAAGGACGAAGGCCATGGACGACGACGCGGGAGTTCCCGGCTCCTACAGATATATGCAGCTGGTGTCAATAGCAAAACAATGATGAAATTAAGCAAAGTTAAACCAACGGGGAGACGAGATTTTAACGTGAAAAACCCTTCCAACAAGAAAGAGAAAAAACCACGGCCGCCAGCCAGCAATACTTCACTATTTCGGGTGAGGTTACGATCACGCCGGGATTTACAATGTGTGGTTTATCCCGTGCGGCGGTTTACAAGAGGTATATAAAGGCGGTCCTGACCTAACTAGGTCGGTAACGGTGAATCCAACTCCGACTCGGTAACAACTTCGGCCCTAAGCCTCCGGCGACGGGCCTCGCGTAGCAGATGCCGAACTTCCTTTATCTTCATATATGAATTTGGATCACCATAAAACAACAGTGTCTACGTGTAACGGCCTGCTTTGCCTGTGCGACAACGTGAAGATGCCTGGTGGCGCCATCACACTGGTCAACCCTGCCACGGGCGAGGTCCTGCCTGTTCCGCTGTTGCCGTGCGCCGGCATGTTTGTTGGGAAACACGAAGTGGACTGGTGGGTCTATCATGCGTGGCATCAGGCGTACACCTTCGCATACCACCCGATTTCCGGGCAGTACAAGGTGATGCACGTCCCCTGTAGCTTCGGCGAGTATTACGAGTTTGGCGTCGTGCATGAGCTCACGCTGGGGGAGGCGTCGTGGCGGGAGGTCCCGGTCGGTCTAGAGGGCGGGTCAAGATATCACCGTGGCGCCCGTATCATCAGCGTTGACAGCACGACATACTGGGCCACAGAGAAGGGACACCGATGGAGCTGCCGGTACATCGTCGGTTGCTCCCTCACGGGGCCGCACTTTTTGTATGGCGAGTATGTGCTGAACCAAGAGGAATCTTTGTATGTGAACTACACGCGGAAAGCCCCATCGTCCACCAGGGATGTGGTGCGGCTCACTGAACAAGATCAGAGGACGTTAGTGGCTGAACGGAAGTTCGGCTACGCTTACTATCCAAGTGGGACATTCGCCTACGTCCAGACAATGGAGCCATTGAGCGTTTACGCAATCAATTACTCCCCCGTTTCCACAATATAAACCTTTTTAGCAACCTAATTAGCTTTACATGGTGGAACAGAGGGATCAGTTTTTAGAACGTGCGATAGCTAGCATATGTGCACCAGTGGAAACAACCCTTTCGTCCAGGGGGCCAGGGGGCATCTGTCCCGGTTGCACGAAAATCCGGGACAAATGCTATGCATTGGTCCCGGTTCGTGTGCCCGAGACAGCAGAAACCACCTGGGGGCATCTGTCCCGGTTCATGGGGAGACAATGGTCCCAGTTCGTGGCACGACCCGGGACCAATCCCTAGCCACAGGCCACGTGGCACGCGCATGGGCATTGGTCCCGGTTCATTCCCCAAACCGGGACCAATGTCCCTTCCCCTACATATGCGGCCTCACAGCCACCTTCCCTTTTTTTTTGCTTGGGGGAGTGAGAGAGGTGGGTGTTAGTGTGTATTGTACCTCGTGGCGCGGGAGTCCTGCCGCGTGGCGCGGGAGTTGTGACGCGTGACCACGAATGCGCGGTATAAACTGCCGCGCCTCTAGCGTCTTCTCCTCTCCACGCACCGTCGTGCCACCACCATGCCTCCGAGGAGGAACAACACCGCCGGTTTCCGCGGCGTCCGAGCACGGTAGAACGGAATGTTCACCGCGAATATCCGCTACGGGGACGACCGCATCCCCCTCGGCTCCTTTGCGACGGCGGCGGAGGCCGCCCGCGCTTGGGACGCGGCGGCCTGGCGCCTCAACCGCCCGCGGTCGCTGATGAACTTCAACGACTGCCACACCCTATGGGAAGCGGAGGCCAGGGCGCCGACGCCGCAGATCGTCACTACCGCCGACCACCGCCACCTCAGGCACCGCGCGTTTCAGGGCCTAGTCGACGCCAGGGACCAATTTAATGATGCTGCACATTCTCCCTTGTTATTGCCTAATCATGGTGCAGGAAATGTTCGTGGTGCGTGGTTGGAGCTTCTGGATGATCCGCCTGCTCCTATGCCTGAACATCGGACGTCCGACGTCGATCACGACGTCCATGCAGAGCATGCCATGCATGCTGGGCCTCCAGCATCGCCCTCGACCTCCACTGGGCCGAGCTCCCCTGTGCGCGCGGCGCCCTCGCCTTCTGGCTCGCCTGGGTGCGCTGGTTCTTCACCGCCAGCCCACCTACGCTCCATCGGGCCTCCATCGCCGGCCCATACTACCGTGTCTCCATCGCCCTCGCCAGTTGCAGCTGCCCCGTCGACGGATACTCGTTCTGCTCCTGCACCGCCTATTCATATGACTCGTAGCAAAACTGGTCATATCAAGTCTTTACAGCGCAAAGATGGCACCGTGGCATGGATGACCACCAGTATTCAGCATGCTATTACTGATCCCTCGTCAGAACCGACTCACTTTCGTGTTGATCTTGCTATTCCTCACTGGCGTGAGGCTATGGAAAAGGAGTTTGCTGCTCTCATTCAGAATGGAACATGGACACTTGTCTCACCAACGAGTGGAGTTAACATTATTGACTCCAAATGGGTATTTAAGATCAAGAAGCGTTCAGATGGCTCTATTGAGAGGTACAAAGCTCGTCTGGTTGCTAAAGGCTTTAAACAACGATATGGCTTAGACTATGATGATACTTTTAGCCCTGTGGTCAAACCGACTACCATTCGGTTACTTCTCTCTCTAGCTGTTTCTCGTGGTTGGGATCTTCGGCAATTGGATGTTCAGAATGCATTCTTGCATGGTGTTTTGGATGAAGAGGTTTATATGCGTCAGCCTCCTGGCTTCGAGGATCCTGATCGTCCTCGACATCTCTGTCGTCTTGTGAAGGCTCTCTATGGTCTTAAACAGGCGCCTCGTGCTTGGCATGCTCGGTTGGGTGCAGTTCTGAGGACACATGGTTTTATTCCATCCACGGCTGATACTTCATAATTCCTCTTGCATACACCTGAGGTTACCATCTATCTACTTGTCTATGTTGATGACATTATTGTTGTTAGTTCCTCTGCAGCAGCTACTGATCGCTTGGTTCATGGTCTTTGCACTCACTTTGCTGTCAAGGACTTGGGCCGGCTGCACTACTTTCTTGGTGTTGAGGTTAACCGTTATTCTCGAGGTCTGCATCTCACTCAGTGGAAGTATGCAGGTGATCTTCTTCGGCGTGCTGGCATGACAAAGTGCAAGCCATATGTTACACCAATGTCTGCCACGGATAGTCTCTCTGCTCTTGATGGTGATCCACTTGATACTTCCTCTGCCATGGAGTATCGCAGCATTGTGGGGGGTCTCCAGTATCTGACTATTACTCGCCCAGACTTGTCCTTTGCTGTTAACAGGGTGTGCCAGTTTCTTCATGCACCTCGGAGTTCTCATTGGTCGGCCGTCAAGCGCATTTTGCGCTACATACAGCATACCCTGTCGCATGGCTTGGATATTTGAGCCTCCTCTTCCATAGTGCTCTCGGCCTTTTCTGATGCCGATTGGGCCGGGAATCCAGATGATCGTCAATCAACAGGGGGTTATGCCATCTTTTATGGACCGAATCTCATTGCATGGAGTGCTCGTAAACAGGCCACCGTCTCTCGTTCCAGTACTGAATCAGAGTACAAGGCACTAGCTAATGCCACCGCTGAGATCATATGGTTGCAGTCTTTGCTACAAGAAATGCATATTCGACAGGATAGTCCACCAATTCTATGGTGCGACAACATTGGCGCAACATATCTCTCCTCCAATCCAGTCTTCCATGCTCGCACGAAGCACATTGAAGTAGATTATCACTTTGTTCGTGAAAGGGTTGCTCAGAAGCTTCTTCAGATTAAGTTCGTTTCTTCCAAAAACCAACTTGCTGATATCTTCACTAAACCTTTGCCTTTGCCAATGTTTCAGTCCTGTTGTCGCAATCTTCGCCTTGTTGACTTAGCTCAGATTGAGGGAGGGTATTAGACAAGTTAGTTGTACTTGTATTCTGTCACGTACCGTATACGGTTATTGTACATGTGTAACCCTAACCTCATGAGGTATATATATATATGGATGCCACACCTTTAGTTGCGTTGTGCAATCCTCCCAATCTATTCCATCACAGATTCGCACAGTGAGGACGAAGGTTGAACAGGGCCAGTGCATCGGCATGTTCTTTTTCTTGACACTTTGCCCTACATACGTGGTACCTGGTTGTCGCATATACGAATCGAAGGGGCTTCGCAGGCAAAGCCAGCACAGACGCCAAGGAAAGATTCAAGGAGGTGGGCGTGTCTCCTGCAACGGTCACCATTGTAAGCATGTATCAAAATGATTCATGGCTTAATCACTATATACTACTGCCGTCAGTCAACAAGAATTATTTGCCGTGGTTAGCCCCAAACGGCTGGCATATCTTCATATAGAAGGATCAACTTGTGCTACAAGAAGTTACAACGGTATACAATACCATTGTTGAGTGGCATTAGGAATTATTTCTCAGCCCAATCTAAGCTGGGATCATTGTTGATACTAGTACCAAAAAGATTTTGGTACTACAGTGTGGAGATTGAATTGATGCAACTACTTACTTCCATGTAGGGGTGCTTGCTTTCAACAACAGATGCTAAGAAGCTAACTAATGGGTACCTGGACAACACCATCTTGGACTGGGTTCCCGGGATGCCCAAGGACATCCGTCTGAGAGACTTCCCGAGCTTTGCCCGCACCGTGGCCTCCAATGACGACCTCCTAAAAGTCTTCCTCCGCGCAATGGCCTTCCACAGGACCACTCCATCCGCCCTCATCATTCATACCTTTGACGTGCTTGAGCAGGAAGTGATCGCCGCGATGTCGTCCATCCTACCACCGGTCTATGCTGTCGGGCCATTTCCGCTCCTCCTCGGTCAAGTCACCTACGATGCGTTCGACAACACGATCAGACCAAGTCTTTCCAGGGAGAACCACTCATGTTTAGAGTGGCTCGACGGAAAGCGGCCGAGCTCCATGGTGTACGTGAGCTTCAGGATCATGACGACACCGACGAGTCAACAACTGGTGGAGCTCACTTAGGGTTTGGCTAGTAATGAAAAGGATTTCTTGTGGGTGATCAGAAATGACCAGCTGGATAATGGTGCTGGCGACGACCCTCTTTCCATGCTGCCATCCGAGTTCTTGGTGGAGACCAAGGGAAGGAGCTACGTGACTAGCTGGTGCCCACAAGAGGCGGTGCTTCAGCACGACGTAATGCGCATTCCTGACGCACTGTGGGTGGAACTCGGTCCTCGAGAGCAGTACCGCTGGGGTGCCGATGCTATGTTGGCCGTTCAGCTCAGAGCAACACACAAACAGGAGGTACCTTTGCTCGGAGTGGCGCATCGTCTTGGATATCAACAACACCGCCAAGAGAATCGCCGAGAGAAACAAGGTGAAGGCAGCCGTGGTGGAGATGATTGAAGGGGTCAAAGGGAAGGAGGTGAAGCGCATGGTGATGGAATGGAAGGAGAAGGCAACCATGGCTGCACTGTGAGGTGGGCCATCTTGGGAAAACGTCGCGAGACTGGTCACTGAGATGATACTTACTGTATCTACTATGAAGACTCAGAAAGAAATATGACTAGCTAGGCTTGTGGTGTGTATATTTGTAATAATTCATTAGAGGGATGGTTTATGCCATTGTTGTGATCTCTATGTTATTCTTTGGTATTAAGATTAATTCTATCATTTAGTAGGTACAGAGTTTGAACTAAAAAATTGCGAAAAAACGATAATTATGGACGTACTACTACCACCACACACATGCACATATAAAAAATATCATATCGGTTGCCAAAACCTTGCTACGGTTCAATTCCCGTTCTTTTTCTCCAAACCTTGGTGTCTGAGAGGTTTGAGTACACAAAGTTGAAATAATCGATAAAGCTCGCGTAAGATGAGCCTCTCGGTCTACCGAGGTCCACGTCAGCAACTTCGGAAACTACATTCGAAGGGTGACACATCTATATGTTCATATTAACTCACAACGAAGAGAGCCGAATGGAAATGCCGCCACACGTACCTTCACCGGTAAACAAACAAAAGTTTAGAAGAAAAAATATCTTGTGAATTTAATGGGTACCGAGTAGAATTGGGGAATCTCTCGCAGTCAGATGCTCTACCATCTACCGAATACTGTCAGCATGTAGCTGCCCCATGAGTAGAAAGCTGCCACGCATGCATTACTTGTTGAGCTGTACTTTCAAGTGTGGTCTGAAACTTTGAACCTGAAGACTGGCAGCATTCCGGCCGGCTCTCCTTTACAAGCTAGTACAACGCTGGTCGGTTCCAGGTTTGGAGCAGGAGATTGTTTCCGTACTCATCGTTGACTTGGCAGCCGAGTCGGAGTCTAACCCGATGCATCTTGTTAAAAGGAAGCCAAAACCGAGCGGCGTGGTGGGCAGCCGGAAGAGAAGGAAACGGACGAAGGCCATGGACGCCGACGCGGGATGCCGGGAGTTCCCGGCGGACGTGCTGGTGGAGATCTTCCTGCGGCTTCCGACGAGCTCCCGGCGCCGGTTCCGCCTAGTGTGCCGGCTCTGGCGCGACCTCATCGATGAGCGCACCACGGAGATGCAGAGCCGCGCCAAGGCTCTCTTGTGGAACGCCCACTGCTGCGTCGCCTATCTCATGGACGACCTGTCGTCGTCGTCTAAGGGGAGCTGCACAGAGTTGTGGAGTGCAGCAGACGGCGACCGCGACCCCTACAGTGGCCCGCAGCTGGTGGCTACGTGCAACGGCCTGCTCTGCTTGTGCGACGACGAGAAGATGCCTGGTGGCGCTATCACCCTGGTCAACCCGGCCACGGGCGAGTCCCTGCCGGTTCCGCCATTGCCGTGCGAGGCCCTGCCTGTTCCGCCGCTGCGGCGCGCCCGCATGTTTGCTGGGATAAACGATGTGAACTGGTGGGTCAATCATGCGTGGCACCAGGCGTACACCTTCGCCTACCATCCGGTATCGGGGCAGTACAAGGTGGTGCAAGTCCCCTGCAATCTGGGCGAGCATTTCGAGTTCCACGTTGTGCGTGTGCTCACGTTGGGGGAGACGTCGTGGCGGGAGGTCTTGGCCGGTCCTGAGGGCAGCGTGAGATATGACCGCAACACCGGTATCATCAGCATTGACGGCACGACATACTGGGCCACGGAGGAGTCCACACCCAGGGTCGTGTCATTTGATCTGGAGCACGAGCGATTCACCGCGTTCACGCCGCTGCCCGCACGGATGGAAGTGCCCAATCGCTACCAGTACCGTCTAACGGAGGTACACGGGAAGCTGGCCATCGTCGTGTCGGGCAATGACATCCCGGTAACGGAGTCAGAGGTGTGGGTTCTGGAGGAAGGGCGACGGTGGAGCTGCCGGTACAGCGTGAGTTGCCGCCTCTCGGGGCCATGCTTCGTGTATGGCAACTATGTACTAACACATTGGGCTTCGTTCTATGCGCACTATAAAAACCCATCGTCGTCAGCTGTCCCGGTGCGGGTCAGTCGACAAGATCAAAGGACGTTGGTCGCCGACGTGAAGTTCGGCCTCGGTTATTATCCATGTGGAACATTCGCTTACGTCGAGACAACAGAGCCGTTGAGTGTTTACGCAACTAGCTAGCTAGTTTTTCTTTGTGGATCATGCAAATTTATTCATATATAGGTCTAATCAAGTGTTGTAACGAACTAACGATGTCTTCATCAAGTATAAATTTGTACTGTAGTATTTTTTAATTAAAACTAGCATAGTGGCTCTCGCAAATGCGACCGGACCAACTCTATTTTTTTGTGAAATAATATGATAGAATAAGCCGTTGTCATAATACCGCTATGCCTCCTTTGGGCATCCAGTTGAAGTAACTCCCTCGTTAAACGGAAAAAATGTGTTATGCATCTCAAAGACGTAGCATCTTCGTTGTATGGGAGCTGTCTAATAGACAAAATCTTGTACTCTAATGGAGAAATCATCGAACTTAAATGCAATCCTATCTGCATCAAAGCTCTTAGCTCCACACGGACTAATTGATTGCATAGCTTACGACCATTCAACAAAGACTGCCACTGTGTGCATTGCTCTGAATACACCAATAGGCAAAGTGCAACTTGGAGCACAAACCAAGAACACATCACTTACTGCCCCTTGAATAACCCCCAGCTGATTGATAACATAACTCGATACAGTTGGACTCCTAAGCTCAGAGACGTAAGCTATTGATTATAAAAAATGAAACAAATAAACAAGCAGTTCAATTGATAGTACAACGATGCAAAATAACTTAGATCGGATACACAAAACATATGTTAGCAACTACGAAAAACTTGAAAACAGAAAAATCACCTTGTCCTACTAACATGGCCCTCTGAACTACTAATATGGCTCATGGAATGAACATTTTGTGATACTCACATACTACTAAAAAACCAAATATGTGCTGCTGACATAACTACTAAAAATAAACACTCTGGCTACTCACATGGCTGCTATTCCACAAAGATTTTGGATCTTTGGCCAAACAAACAGGATCACAAAAGGATCCACACCATATACTAAGCAAATGCTACTAACAATCGCACACTCTGTCTACCACCACACTATGCACCGCCCATGAAAATTACAATAGGAAATCAGAACAAATATGTCCCTTCCCTCCCACCACTAACCATTTTCTATGTTGTACGTGTTGGAATTTATATGGGCTTCACACACCAAACCCAACTAAGGTCAATAAAATCCTGAAATGGTCATGACTCTTTCATAAATAATACAAGTGAAGGGTGGGACTAAAGTTTAGGGTGGGACTAAAGTTTAGTCCCACATTGCTAGTTTGAAGAAGATTGCATCACCTTATGTCGAATATGCATCTCAACAAGTCCCTCGGGTGAACCCATAGGGTTTCGATTAGGAGAATGTGTAGGCGCTGGTGACAATCATCGGCTAAACAGGGGGCACGATTTACCCCGGTTCGGGGCCCTCGTAGAGGTAAAACCCTTACTCCTGATTCTGTCGATCTGTATTCACGAGTAGATCGGTTACAATGGGGGTTGCTCAAGTCAAGAGTATGATCTCGATCTCAAGGCTTTGGTGGTGCGGTATTGCTTGTCCCCCTCCTGGTGGCTCTCCTGGCATTATATAGGTGGCCAGGTCTCAAACCGTACCCGGGGGGGGGGGGGGAGGACACAAACCCTAACCTAAAGTCGGTTACAAGTTTCCTAACTTGACCCGCAAGGCTCTGCGGGTGGGCTTCAACTGGGCCTTCTAGAATAATCCAGGGCATCTCCTCTTGGGCTTAGATCCTGAACCTTGGACCGGGTATCCTTATCCGATAGGTCCAGGGTTCATCCCTTCGTCAGTAGCCCCCGAGCGTTTACTCAATTGAGATTTTCTTGTCGGGTAGACGCTCAAAGTCTTGTCTTGAATTCCTTCGGCTGACCGTTTCAATTGTTAGTCGTTTGGAGGGCGCGTACCCTGTGTGATGAGTTTTTATACTCGAGCATCGAGCGATGAAAGTGCCTGTATTTTTTGGCTGTTTTCGCAGAAGGATATGGCACAGTTGCTTGGCTCTCCCGAAAGCTCAGGGCCAATTAATTGCATCTAGGGCAAAAACAGTTCTGGCCTACACAGATTCGAGACCTCCGACTCGAATCCGATGAGGTGATCATTGCGGCCGGGCCGTGTAGGTCTTACCGAGTCGAACTTAACCTATAGGGGTACCCAGCGCGTCCGCTAGGATTTTTCTTCGTGTTGTTGACACGGAATTTTACCGGAGGACGCAGGTTGAGTGCGATTCCAGACCCATAAGAGAGATCTTTTGGGTCTTACCTTCGTATTCGAAAGAATACGGCATCCGGATGTGCCTAGTCGGCCGAACGATCCAGGGAGGGGATGTGTGTACATCGCATGACCGAGTGGTAGGAGCTACGCACTCGCGAGTTTTGTCTTGAGATATTTCGAGTGCAAAAATCTCCCTTGTTTTTATGCACAAGGATTTTTGTTTTTGTAGTTTTCTGTCCATACGAAAGAGTTTTCATGTCTGGAAATTTTGATGTGCCAATACGAAAGAATTTTTTTGTCTGGGGCTTTTATGCGAAAGAATTTTCGCGTTTTGATATGCCCGTACGAAGAAAATTTCGTGTCTGGGATCCTACCCGAGGGAACTCTCGGGTCTGATGAGGTGCACAATGACGTCATTTCGCACTTTGTTCGTTCTAACTCCTCCCGATGGGACGTGACGAAGTGAGAACAGGGTATGCTGGCCCACCCTGTCAGCTTTTGACCGGAAACGAGACGTCGTTTCCGGTTTTTCCGCGAGCCATGTGTTGTAAGTGCGCACGATCTGCTGTTAAGATCGTGGCACGAAACAGCTTTCACCGCCTCCTTGTTTCCGCTTCACGTGTGGCAGACGCGATTGGTGCCACGTCGCTTGATGAACGGCTCAGATCGATTGGTCTTGTATATATATATCCACCCTTGGTGAAGCTTTCCTGTCTTCTTCTTCCTCGCGCACATCTCCTCCTCTGCAAGCACCTACAAGTTCCCATGGCAGGAGGAAAGAAACGCATCGCCGCGCCTCAGCTTCGAAGGAGCCCGAGGATCTCCCGCGCCATCCGCCCCGAGGACGGGCGACTGGCACTCTGCCAAGACCACGAACAAGAGCATCAAGGAGATGCAAAGGGAGGGGCTGCTGCCCCCCGATGGCGACAAGCGAGTTCGCCTCGGCAAGAAGGAGGAGGTACCAAACCCCCACGAGAACGAGCGCGTGATCTTTGCGGATCACGTCTCGTGCGGGCTCTCGCTCCCCCTCCATCCCTTTCTTCTTGGTTTGTTGTATGTCTATGGCATACAGCTCCATGATTTGCCTCCAAATGCGGTGCAGCACATCTCGTGCTTCATCGTACTTTGCGAGTGCTTCATGGGCATTCGCCCGCATTGGGGCCTTTGCAAGGCCCTATTCAAAGTGCGGGTCTTCCGCGAGAAGTCGCGGGTGGAGACCGAGCTTGGAGAGACGCTGCGCACGGGCGGCTTCGAGATCCAGGCGAAGACGGATAGCTCCTTTTTTGAGATGCATTTCATCGACTCCGTGCAAGGGTGGCGGAGGAAGTGGTTTTATGTCGTTGATAACAGCGCGGGTGGAGCTCATGAATTCCACCCGTTCGCTGTCTTGAAGCGGCGGAAGTCCTGGGCGCACAAGCTCTCGACCGAAGAGAACCGAGTCATCGCCCCACTACTCGCCAAGGTAACAGCTCTTCGCAACCAGACCGCAGGGGTCGCGCTGAATGGCTTGCATCTGGCGAGTGTATTCCTCAGGCGCAGGATCCAGCCTCTCCAGGAGAGGCCCTCCATCATGTGGGAGTGCCAGGGCATCGAAGACCCCAGCTGTGTGAGCCGAGATATTCTTTCGAATGCTGAATTCGAGAAGAAAATCGCGACCATCACCAAGCTGAAGTTGGGCGAGCCCTTCGCTATCTGCCCCATCGCACCATTCGAAGCTTCAAGGCCTCCTCCATCCGATGTAAGTTTTTCTTCTCTTCTCTGCTTTAACCTTTTTGTTATTCGAGAGTTTGTCAACTGAGTTTTCTTTTTTTTCCTTCTTCTTGTTTTCCTTCTGTAGAGCTTGGGTGTAGCAACCTGCTACCCGTTAATTTTCGCTGAAGATGTTTCGGACTTGCTGGCGAGCAACCTTGAGGCTCCCCTTGACACCAGCGTCGCCGAGGCCGACTCGAGTTCTGAGCACGGTTATTCGGATGACGTGGAAGAGTCGGGTAGTGACCTCCATCACCGCAAGCGCCACAGGGAGGTGGACGATGAAGCTACCTCCAAAGATAATTCTTTTGGTGGAGGATCTGAAAAGGCAGCCGATCCTCTCATTATGACTCCTCTGAACGTGCTTCCTCCTCCTTCTCCCAAGTCGAATATCTCCACCGCCTGGAACGCGGACATGCTAGATGACGACGACGATGAGTGAGTTCTTTCTTTCCTATCATCCTTTAGTCGAAAGTTTCTTCTCGCTTTTCCTTATGTTGTTGTTTTTTCATGGCAGGCTTCAATCCATCAGCCCTGGCCAGTTTGCTTCCTCTATTCCTTCCGCGAAGAAAAAGGATGCTGCTGCGACTGAAGCTCCAATCGCTAAGGTTGTCCAGAATTCTCCGAACCCAGCTCCAGCAACTGCGGCTACGGATTATAAGTTGCCTAGATTTGCGGGAGGAGCCTCGGCTTCGAAAGAAGCGTCGGGTAGCTCGGCTGACCCTCTGCGCACCGCCCAAGGCCAGGTAAACCTTGTCATCTTCCTTGCGTCTTCCACTTCGCTTATTTATGATTTTTATCGGGTGCACGGCAGTGCTCCCGATGGGAGTAACCCCCGAGGCCGTGGTCAATCGCTTGCGATTGGCCGCGGACTCATATTTAAGCTCATTTCTTCCCTTGACTTTATCAGGTGCACGGCAGTCCTCCCGATGGGAGTAGCCCCCGAGGCTATACTCGAATATGTGCAGTTGTGAATAGGCTCAATTTCTTTCCTTTTTCTTTGACTTGACCTTCATCTTGTGCTATTGCAGTCTCTTCTTGATTCTCTTGTAGCCATTGGTCGCCGCGTACTTTCAGCTGAGGCAGATTGTGTTTCCCTTCGGGTGGATCGTGATCGGCTCGCGCGGACGGACAAGCTCCCCAAGGTAAGTTGATCCGTTCCCTTTTGTTGTTCTTTATGATCATATAAATTCCCTTAGGCTAAAGTTCACAGCTGTGTAGCTCAAATTGATCTCCTGAAGGCCAAGAAAATTGATGTTGTCACTCGGGTGAAACCCTTGAGGCCGAGTTGGAGACCGCTCGAAAGGAACTTGAATCCTCTTGCAAGCGGTCGACTGACTTTGAGGGGAAGCTCGCTGAGGCCCAGGACGCGCTGAAGCAACTGGAGGAGGCTGGCACTAAACACGATAATGATCTTGTTGGCTTCATTCGCCCTCTGGCTCAGAAATTCGCGGGTAAGTTGCACTTAATTTCCGCTGTGACGCGATTAAATTGGTTATCTTTGGAGCTTATGACACTCTTTTGCAGATGTCCTTGGCGTTGCGCTGGAGCTGCCTGGGGGTCAACGACTGGACGTCCTGACGGATTCTTGCGCCCATCTTTAGAAACACGCGAGTGGGATCTGCTCCCTCGTTGGCGAAGCCATTCGAGTGCTGACGCAATTCCACGAGTATCTTCTGGTGGATGTCGCGGTTCCGCCTACGCTGGATGGCCTTCTCAAAGTTTTCGTGGAGGATGATCTTCTTCAGGCTTACTCGGTTGCCCAGTCTGAATGCAGAGCGAAGACTGCCATCCCGTTTGCGTTGGCGCACGGAGTCGCAGGCCTGGATGAGGCGTACTCAAGCCTTCCCTATGATGCTGCCACATGCAAAAAGGTAGCGCTTCGTCCTTTCGGCGATTCGGCTGAAGCCCTTGCCAAGAAACTATCTGAATTGCTTGCTCGTGCTAGTCGCAAGGGACATCCTGTCGCGAGTGGGAGTACCTCTGCAATTCCATAGGATAGACTGCTTTTTATTTTGCTCTCTCGATGTAATGAACCTTGGGATGTACTCTCGTATTTTGGCTTTAATAGAAGTGTTCTTTGATATCTGAAATGTGGTTATTTGCGATTGATTGTTATGAACTCCCGATGGGAGTAGCCCCCGAGCACCTGTTAAGTAGGTGGTATGTTTCTCGAGTGGGGTCTTGTAATGTATCTTAACTTTCTTCATCTCTTTCCAGGTAGTGGGTCCTAGCGCAGAGTCTTTGAGTGGATCTGCTGTTCGATTGGATCCCCTTGTTGCCGCTGCTAGTACCCTTGCCTCCCTTCGTGATCGCGTCGCGGATGGCGAGCGCAAGTTGAAAGCTTTGCGTGGAGTGGCTGATGTGTCCAAGTCGAAACAAAAACTTGCGGCTGAGCGCGAACATTTCGTGATGGAGGAGCTGGCAGTTGTTGCCAAAGATATGCTTTATAAGCATGCGATCCCCCTTGCACTTTGTTGATTACCTTCTGTTCATCTTTTAACTCGATGTACTTTTCTTTGTAGTTGTTGAGCCTAACGGTCCATGTGAAGTGCAGTGGGTGGATAACCATATTGCTCATGAAGTCAGCACCTCAAAACTGCATGCAAACAACTTCTGGTCCGACCGTAGTCGAGGCTTCATTTTGGCTACTTTGAAGTATCGTGTAGGACAGGCCAAGATAATCGTTGATTCTTGTCGCGAAGCTCTAATATCTATGAACTGGGATTTCTATCCGCTGGACAGAGGTCCAGAAGACTTGAGCCATCTGCTCAGACTTTTTGGTCGGGTCGGTGAAGTTCGCGAGTGCATCCGCCAACAGCTGATCTGCGGATCCTTAGTAGCACTTGATTTTGTTCGGTTATGGCATCCTGAGGTCAACTTTATCTCCGTGGCTAGACTCCCCAATGCTCCAGTCGATATGACCCCTCATTATGTAGTCGTTCGTCCTGTAGCAGAGGAGATTATTCGACTGACTTCTGAAGAGGTTAATTGAGTGTTAACCGAGGAATCTGCTCGTCGCCATATGTAATTGTAGGATGTAGATATCCTGTTGTCTTGTATAGTTCACCCGAAACTTTATAAGGTGTATTTATAAGGTGTGAACCTTGTTATACCTTTTATTTGTAAATTTTCTTGTGATGTTTAATTAGGTGTAGCCCCCGTGTGCTTGGGGTGTACCTGTTGTTCAACATGTAAAATGAAAAAACTTGGGTACCTATGGTTGAAAAACCATGTGTTTTTTATTGATATGGCTGAGAAGCCATGTATTTCCTCGAGTTACAAGATGGCTAGTATAGCCTTATTTTCGCGAATAGAATAGTCGTAAGGATAGAACTTGCGGAGATGCGCAACATTCCATGGATTGGAGTAGATGCCACCGGTCTCGGGGTTCTTCAATCGATAGGCGCCACCTGGGATAACTTCGTGTATGATGAAGGGCCCTTCCCATGGTGGCTCGAGTTTGCTTAGTAGCCGCCAACAACTGATCTGCGGATCCTTAGTAGCACTTGCTTTTGTTCGGTTATGGCATCCTGAGGTCAACTTTATCTCCGTGGCTAGACTCCCCAATGCTCCAGTCGATATGACCCCTCATTATGCAGTCGTTCGTCCTGCAGCAGAGGTGATTATTCGACTGACTTCTGAAGAAGTTAATCGAGTGTTAGCCGAGGAATCTGCTCGTCGCCATATGTAATTTTAGGATGTAGATATCCTGTTGTCTTGTATAGTTCACCCGAAACTTTATAAGGTGTATTTATAAGGTGTGAACCTTGTTATACCTTTTATTTGTAAATTTTCTTGTGATGTTTAATTAGGTGTAGCCCCCGTGTGCTTGGGGTGTACCTGTTGTTCAACATGTAAAATGAAAAAACTTGGGTAGGGTTGAAAAACCATGTGTTTTTTATTGATATGGCTGAGAAGCCATGTATTTCCTCGAGTTACAAGATGGCTAGTATAGCCTTATTTTCACGAATAGAATAGTCGTAAGGATAGAACTTGCGGAGATGCGCAACATTCCATGGATTGGAGTAGATGCCACCGGTCTCGGGGTTCTTCAATCGATAGGCTCCACCTGGGATAACTTCGTGTATGATGAAGGGCCCTTCCCATGGTGGCTCGAGTTTGTGCCCTTCTTTTTGATTGAGCCGCAACATCAGGTCGCCCACCATGAAGGATATGTGGCGTATGCGTCGACTGTGGTAATTGCGCAGTGATTGCTAGTATACCGCCGATCTTGCGAGTGCAATGTCGTAAATTTCATCGAGTGCGTCCATGTCTTCTGCGAGAGCTGTGTTCGAGGTTTCTTCGCTGTAGGAGACGACTCGGGGTGCTCTGAATTTGACATCTTCAGGTAGGACGGCCTCGGCTCCGTAGATCATGAAAAATGGCGTATAGTTTGTTGATCGATTTGGCGTTGTACGAGGACTCCACAGTACTGATGGTAACTCCTCTACCCAGTGCCCTGCTGCTGAATTTAGGCGATCGAGTATCCGCTTTTTGAGACCAGCTGAGACTAATCCGTTGGATCGCTCAACTTGACCATTAGTTTGCGGGTGAGCTACTGAGGCGAAGCTGAAGGTGATTCCTTTCTGTTCGCAGAATTCCTGTGTTTCCTTTGCTGTGAAGTTGTTGCCGTTGTCGGTGATGATGTTGTGCGGTATGCCAAACCTGCACACAATGGAATTGAGGAATTTCACAGCACATTGTGCGCTGGCGGAGGTGACTAGCATAGCCTCGATCCACTTTGTGAACTTGTCGACTGCTACGAACAAGTGTGTATATCCTCCGGGTGTCGACTTGCGCAGTGGCTCCACCATGTCTAGCCCCCATTGTGCGAAGGGACAGGAGATTGGGATCATGTGTAGTTCAGTGGCAGGGGCGTGTGGTTTGGGTGCGAATCGTTGGCAAGCGTGGCACCTGTCGACTAGATCCTTTGCATCTCTGGCCGCTGTGAGCCAGTAGAATCCTGCTCGAAAAGCTTTGCCCACGATTGCCTTCCAACTGGCGTGGTGTCCACAATCTCCTTGGTGTATGTCTCGCAGCAATTCCTTGCCATCCTCGGGTGCTATGCATCTCTGCAATTTTCCTAAGATGCTCTGTTTGTATAATTCTCCATTGAGTACCCGAAAAGTTTTCCTGCGTCGTACTATTTGTCGAGCCTCGCAAATGTGTGCTGGAAGCTGTTTGTTGGACAAGTAGTCGAGGTATTTCTGCGTCCAGACTGGCTCGACCAGAAAAACTTGTCTTGAAATACTGTGGCTGAGCTCGATGATAGCAATTTGCGGGCTGACGTCTGTCTCTGATGCTGCGGCTGCTCCTGCAGTCTTCTTGACCTTTACTGAACGTTTGATCATCCTCTCAAAATATATTCCTGGCGGTATGGGTGTGTTTGTGGACCCCATGTTGCCAGCCTATCTGCTTCTTCATTGCTGGACCTTGCGATGTGTTTCAGCTCACACCCTTTGAAACTTCCTTCGAGTAGATTATACATGTCCCGATAGGCAACCATGTTTTCCGTGATAGCGTCGCATTCCTTCATAGTCTGTTGTACGATGAGGTTGGAATCTCCATAAATCATCAATCGGGTGGCTCCGCATGCAATCGCCATCTTCATGCCATGTAGCAGGGCCTCGTATTCTGGGTCATTGTTGGATGCTGGATCGTCGGGTGGGAAATCCAATCTTAGGACGTACTGCAACTTGTCTCCCGCGGGGAATATGAGGATGATCCCAACTCCGGCTCCTTCGTTCCTTTTGGACCCGTCGAAGTACATGATCCAGTTACTCGTGTATTCTGGTGGACCTGGTGTTTGCAGTTCTGTCCACTCGCTTAGGAATTCTACGAGTACCTGTGATTTCATAGAGTTGCGTCATGTGTATATGATATCCCAGGCGCCTAGCTCCATGCTCTATTTTGCAATTCTTCCGGATGCCATGGGATTGTTCATGATGGTACCTAGTGATGCGTCGTTTAGCACCGTGACGGTATGTTACTGGAAGTAATGCTTGAGCTTTCGTGCTGTGAGGACGACCCCGTATGCGAGCTTCTGGTAGTGGGGGTATCGTTGTTTGCACGGCGAGAGCACCTCGCTGATGTAGTAGATTGGCCGTTGAACTCCATACGCCTTGACATCCTCTGGTCGCTCAACCACAATTGCCGTGCTGATGACTTGATTTGTTGTGGCTAGGTACAAGTACAGTGGCTCCCGTTCTTGTGGCGTTGCCAGAACACGCCTACTCTGTAGTGCTCGCTTTAGGTCTGCGAATGCTTTTTTTGCTTCGGATGTCCACTCGAACTTATCTGTCTTCTTTAACAGCTTGTAGAAGGGCAATGCTTGCTCGCCTAATCTTGCAATGAATCTGCTCAGGGCGGCTAATCGCCCTGCGAGTTGTTGCACGCCGCGAAGATTTGCTGGCTCCTTCATTGTTAAGATCGTTTGTATTTTCTCTGGGTTGGCTTCAATTCCTCGAGCGGACACCAAGTACCCGAAAAGTTGTCCTGCATGGACGCCAAAGACACATTTGGTCGGGTTGAGTTTGATCATGTATGCGTTCAGAGCATCGAATGTTTCTCTGATTTCCTCGAGGAGTGTGTCTTCTACTCGAGTCTTGATGACGATGTCGTCAACGTACACTTGTACGTTCTTGACAATGAGCTTGTCGAGGCATTTTTGCATGCAGCGCTGATACGTAGCGCCTGCGATTTTGATCCCAAAAGGCATTGTCGTGTAGCAGTAGACACCGTGAGGTGTGATGAATGCTGTCTTTTCCTCGTCTTCCTTCTTCATCCTAATCTGATTATATCCTGAGTAGGCATCTAGGAAGTAGAGGCGTTGGCAGCCTGCAGTGGAGTCCACAATCTGGTCGATACGTGGGAGGGGAAAGTTATTCTTGGGGCAGTGTTTGTTCAGCGACGTGTAGTCGATGCACACGCGAAGGATGTCAGTATTCTTCTTCGGGACCAGCACTGGGTTTGCTAACCAAGTGGATAATTTTATCTCTCTAATGAATTTTGACGCAAGTAGTCTGTTTACTTCTTCTCCGAGCGCTTTTTGCTTGGGCTCTGAGAACCTTCGGTGGTCTGCTTGATAGGCTTGGCGTGTGTGAAGACTTCGAGTGAGTTCTTGGCGAATTCCCTGGGTATCCCTGGCATGTCTGAAGGCTGCCAGGCAAAAATTTCCCAGTACTTACGGAGGAGTTCGACGAGCGCGCCTTCCTATGCTGGCGAGAGGGTGGTGGAGACCATCGCCGTCTTCGCAGATTCTGTCGGGTGCACTTGATTCTTGCGGGTATCACTGTTCGCACTGAACTCGAGCTCTAGGGCATTCTTCTTCGTGAGGGGCATCACGGAGTGGTCCGTGGTTTTTGCTATCTCCACCAGTTCCTCCTGCATCCCGAAAGATTTAGCGATTTCGTTGAACTCGATGTCGGACTTGTTGGATTTTTGGAAGTCACAGTCCATGGTGATTGTGCCATATTCCCCAGGTAGCTTGAGCTTCAGATATGCATAGTGTGGTACTGCCATGAATCTTGCGAACGATGTTCGACTAAGAATGGCATGGTACTATGAGGGCCAGTCGACTACTTCGAATTTGAGAAATTCTCGCCTGTAATTGCTTCGGCTGCCTAGCACCACCTCCAGATTGATTGTTCCGAGTGGGCGGATCGCTTTTCCTGGAACTATCCCGTGAAAGGATGTCTCTGATTCTGCGAGTCCGTCCAGGTTCCTGTTCATCCGACGGAGTGTATCCGCGTAGATGATGTTGATTCCGCCGCCTCCGTCCATGAACACGCGAGCCAACTCATAATTGCCAATTTGCGCCTGGATGACCAGCGCGTCGTGTCCTGGTCGATAGACTCGTGAGGGGTGGTCTTCCTTGGAGAAAGTTATTGGTTGATCAGCCATCTTCAGGTACTCGGCCTTTGTTGGTGGGGCTTGCACAACCATGCATATTTGTCGTGTGTTTGTCTTCTGGACCCTGCGGGATGGACAGACCTTTTGTATCATCCCCAAAAGTTCCGCGGGGTTCGGTTATGCGTTGCCTCCCTGGTTTGCGGCAGGCGGCGCAGGTAGTACGGCTAGCACCATGTTTTTGCTTTCCTGGTGGAGGCAGGGGTTGTGGTGGTTGGAATCCCTGGTTTCCTCCTCATTGGAGTTGCGGGTATCCTTGACTAACTGTTGTTCTGTTTTTCTTTGAGAAGGCCTCGTGTATGTCAAGGAACTTTCGGCAATCCTTGAGAAGGTGTGTTGCCTTAGTTTTGCCTGTGCGCTTATCTGTAAATAGATGTAGTGTGCACTAACCATCGAGGTCCTCCACGGGATTTTTACCCTCTATCTTCGGCTTCCATTCGCGACTTCCACGGTGTCCACTATCGCGATTTCGCGTGAATTCTGCTGCCACCAGTTCTTCTCGATCGTCGTGATCATAATATTTCCTTCTTTTCTTTCGACCATGACGGTCGTCTTCGGGTGCTGGCGAGGATGCCTTCTCGTTGCGCATCGAGTCTTCTCCATTGGTCCATCTGTCGGCTATAGCCATTAGCTCTCCAATAGTTTTGGGTGCGGCCCGTCCCAGTTCTTTCCTAAAAGCAGTTCGTCCAGCGCCCTTCGCGAAAGCTTCGACTGCCACCTCCTCTTATATGTTTCCTGCTGTGTTCCTAAGTGTGGTCCATCGCTGGATATATTCGCGAGTAGACTCGCCACTCTTTTGCTTGCAGGCTCGCAATTCCTTGATGGTCGCTGGTCTTTTGTATGTTGCCTAGAAGTTCTTGCAGAAGTCAAAGTGTAGATCGTCCCATGACCCGTAGCAGGCCTTTGGTCTCGCCTCGAGCCAGCTGCGCGCTGCTCCTATAAGGTGTAAGTTGAGGTACTGCATAGCTGTGTTTTTATTCCCATGTTGGCACTTTACTGCCGTGAGGTAATCCGACAGCCAGGACGAAGGTTCGAGTGAACCGTCGTATTTTGTTACTTCCGTACTAAGCTTGAATCTTTTGGGTAGAGGCGTCTCGCGGATGCTGCGAGTGAAGCATAGTGCGCCGCATGTCTCATCGTCAGAAGAGGTGGATGGGGAACGCGCGCGGTTTCTTGCTGCTCGGGATTTGTCCACCTTATTTTGCGCGATGTCTGATCGCGCATTGTGTCCTAGCTGATCACGATCGGTTTCCTTCCTTGGGTCCTTGTTGTGATGTCGCGAGCGGCTGATGTGATGTCGCGAGCCGCGGTCTCGATCCCTCAGGCTGCCATCGCTGCTACTCGGACTATCACCGCATCGTTGGGCTTCTTTTCCTCGGGCGCGATGAGGCAATTTTTCTTTTCTGGGCGATGTGCCCCTATGTCTACGGGATGCTTCCTTTTCTTTTTGTGCAGCTACTTTTTTGTGGTCGTTGGAGGCGAGTCTTGCGGCTGCCATGCCCAATCCTTTCTGGACTTGCTTGTATTGCTCTGCACGGGGGTCGTTCTCCCCTGGTTGATTTTTCTGCATGTAGGTGGCTGCAGCCAGTACCGCGGCGGCGGGAATTGTCGGACAGACGTTGCCATCCTCGTCGACGCGCATAAGGGAAGCTTCGAGTGATTTACTGATTCCGGTTAGGGACTCGCCATCCATGGTCGCGGTTCTTGAGACGTATCCTTTTCTTGCGGGACGATTCCCGCCAGAAGGTCTTTTGGATAGCGCGGCTCGGCGCTGGCTTGACTCTTCCGCCAATTTCCTCCGCTCAGCTAGATATATTCGAGCTTCCTTAATCAGAGTTGCCGCTCTCACTAGGTGGTAGTGGTAGGCGACCATATCCTCATGAGGGGCTCCAGCTCCGAGTGGTTTTCTTGTGCGGATGGCTTCCTTTTCTCTGTCCCAAGCGTCTCGCGATACGTTGATGGCCGCGCATTCCCTTGCGTAATTTTCTGTTTCTTCGGGTGGGTCGCTCGATCCTGCCATGCATACTTGGGCCAGATATGGCTCGTTAGTCCTAGGCGTAGTTTGGAAAGCGTTATTGACCCGAGAAGGTTCTTCCCCGGAGAGGGTGTGGAAGTTGCGGGTGTTGAGGCGGATGGATTCGCCACTCTTTGATAAGTTGCAATCCGCGTAGTTGGGGAATGAATCGACAACTCCTGGACTCGAGATCGACTCAGAGCCCGATCCTTCGAGATTGGTTTCCTCGGGGAGTTGAAGAATTCCCTCCTTGTCAGCATAGAACTAGAAGCTCCCGAGCGTCAAGGTGATGCTTTTCTTCAAGCCGCTGAATACCGGGCGTGACTCCGGCGAGTGTGGGGCGATGATGACCAACCCAATTCGGATCGGATTGGTTGGAGTCAAAGTCCCGTGGCTCCAGCGTGTGTTGGTTGATGAGGCCGAAGATGTCGGAGATCCAGCGCCCGCTGTTCCCACAGACGGCGCCAATTGTCGAATATGCATCTCAACAAGTCCCTCGGGTGAACCCATAGGGTTTCGATTAGGAGAACGTGTAGGCGCTGGTGACAATCGTCGGCTAAACAGGGGGCACGATTTACCCAGGTTCGGCGCCCTCGTAGAGGTAAAACCCTTACTCCTTCTTCTGTCGATCTGTATTCACGAGTAGATCGGTTACAATGGGGGTTGCTCAAGTCGAGAGTATGATCTCGATCTCAAGGCTTTGGTGGTGCGGTATTGCTTGTCCCCCTCCTGGTGGCTCTCCTGGCCTTATATAGGTGGCCAGGTCTCAAACCGTACCCGGGGGGGACACAAACCCTAACCTAAAGTCGGTTACAAGTTTCCTAACTTGACCCGCAAGGCTCTGCGGGTGAGCTTCAACTGGGCCTTCTATAATAGCCTAGGGCATCTCATCTTGGGCTTAGATCCTGAACCTTGGACCGGGTATCCTTATCTGATAGGTCCAGGGTTCATCCCTTCGTCACCTTATAAGGTGAGCCATTCTAGCTCATGTATGAGTTGGTGAGACAAGATGAGAAGTGTGCCACACGCGCGGTCCTCCTCCGCCGCCTGCCTCGCCAAGTCTCGCCTCGCCTCGTCACGACATGTCGCGTCGCGGGTTGCGGGAATGAGCCGAGCTGGGAGCGTTTATTTTGTCGATTGGGAAACTTAATGAGTCATTAATTTGGTAAATAACGGACGCGTTAATTCCTAAACCGTTTCCGTTTTCCTTTTGGATCGTGGAACCGAACCGACTCGGGCGTGGAGTTACGCCCATGTCTCTCCCAACCCGCAGTATAAATACGCGCATACGGTAAACCCTAGCCGCCACTTCGTCTTATGGTTTCACACCGTTCCAAAGCAATGCGCCGCCAGGAAAGCCTTCTCCATCCCTCCTTCTGGCGTGCACCGCGAGAAAGGACAACATGCCTCCGGAACCCCGCCTCTTGTGATCCTGTACGAGAGAGGGGCGATCAGGTTTTTGGGGAGCACGCTCGCGCGACTAGTGACGGCGACTACTTACCCAACGACGACTGGTTTCCAGATCTCAGCAACCTCTTCATCGACGACATGGGCGACAACATCGACAACACCGCAGCCGGTGCCGCTGCACCAAACATATCTCTCTCTCATCTGTACGAGATATTACTGCAATTTCTTTGTCAAGTTCTTGTTGTAGATTGGATCGGTTTCACTACTGCACTAGATTTTGATGTGTGCATGCTTACTGTATTGCTACAGTCATAATTTATTTAATTGCTATTTCGGATTAAACCATATGCTAAATTGCTTATATTTTCAACAATCCAAAAACCTGATTATAGGCAATTTGTTGCACCTGCACCTGATATTATTGCGGCGACAAGGCCAAACCCTTTCAAGGGTGTGGACTATTAGAGGTGGCGCACGAAAGCAGGGCTATCGTTTCAAACCTTGCGCTGCTATGCGGCCACCAAGGGCAAGCCTAAGGGCGACCTCAATCCAGCACATCTGGATACTTTTGAGAATATGGACACTATGTTTAAAATAGCCCTCCTTGGTATTATATATGATTCCATTATGGATCCCTATATGCCGTTTGATAACGGCAAGGACACGTGGGCTGCACTCGAGGCTAAATTTGGAGCCTCGGATGTTGGCAGCGAGATGTACGTCATGGAGCAATTCTATGACTACATGATGACTGATGACCGTTCTGTTGTGAAGGGAATATGCCCGAGAGACAATAATAAAGTGGTTAGTATCTTATTCCTTGTTTATGTTGAATGTTTATTTGTCATGCTAGAATTGTATTAACCGGAAACGTTGATAAATGTGTGTTTAATAAACAAACAAACGTTCCTAGTAAACCCTCTCTTTTAACTAGCTCGTTGATTAACAGATGATCAAGGTTTCCTAATCATGAACATTGGATGTTGGTAATAACGAGGTCATGTCATTAGGAGAATGATGTGATGAACTTAGACCCTAACTAAGTATAACATTACGATTAGGTCATTTAGTTTTATTGTTATGTCTTACATTCTGAGTAACCTTATTCCTTAGACCATGAGATCATGTTAATCACTAATACCTAAAGAGTACTTTGATGACATCAAACGTCACACCGTAACAGGGTGACTATAAAGGTGGCGTTAGGTATTCAGAAAGTGTTAGTTGAGGCTCATGGATCAAGAGTGGGATTTGTCCATCCAAAATGACAGAGAGATATACTCTGGGCCCTCTCGCTGATATCACATCGACACCGCTTGAAAGCACGTGTGTCGTGGGATGATCACGGCAGATGTTACCGGGGGTAACTGATCTTGGGGCAAGACGACACATGCGTTTGGGAGAGGGTTTAGCTCAGAGGAAAACATGATGCAACTCGATCTGGTAGCCGGCAATCAAAGTCGCCGAGTCTCCGATCTTGATATAATAACTCAATTCTGGGATTACACTAGATGCTCGATATCAGGCGATATTGCTAGGGTTCTTAGATCTCTGCCTAAACTAGACCTAGGGGTCGGTTTATAAAGCACCCGTACCCCCTTGGCCCTATTCTCCAAGGCGCAGCTTGAATCCTACCCGGACATCGCTTACAAACCCTAACTTTCCTTACCGTAACCCACAATCCGGGTCACGAAGCCTACAAACTTTGGGCCTTCTAGAAGCTTCATTACTCTTAACCAGATTGCGCACCGTGTTCCTTGGGCCGGGTTACGCCTTGGAGTTGGCCTACCAGGTTATTATCCCCCCATCAGTAGTCCCCAGAATAGCTTGGGCTTCACGGATCCTCCTTGAAGCGCTCGCTATTCCCTGCAAAGATATCAAACACACAGGCATATGGAGGCCGGGTTAAGATGCTTTGATAGATGGCTAGGCCTGACTCCATGGTGGCCATATAGTAACCCGGGTTTTCCCCCAAACTCTTTGGTTTAATTTTCCAGGTCCAAACCCTAATAAAAATGCCAAGATCCCATACTCGGTAACCGATCCTGATATCACGGGGTGGATCTCCTTCTCTCTCTTGTCCAGATGCTTTGCTCAATACTTGGCGCATATCTCGCAGAATCCACGTGGATAACCATCACCCCACGATTTCCGGCTTCTGGCCGTTGAGATAGTCTCACCCTCACCTTATAAATAGTACTCAGAGGGTAACCCTAAACCCATCACTACGCCTCAGCTTCCCCTTTCCTTCCTTGCTCCTTACACCCTCGCAGCACCACCGCAAGAAGCTCGTGCTCGCCATCGAAGCTAGGCCGCCGCCGGCCGCGCTCGCCCTCGAGCCATCTCGCGCCGCCGTCAAGCTTCACTGTCGCACCTTCATTCCACGCGCCAAGAGCCGCGAAGGGGGCATTCGAGCCACGCCGTTCACCGCCGTCGCGCTAAACTCCAATCTCTCCAGTAAGCCCCTTGCACTCGTTTAATTTAGCCCCGCAATTTTTCAATCCATCCATGATTAGATCTAGGTCAACCCGTGAGTCGTTCTTCCGATTGCATCAAATTAGATCGATTCGATGCTCGCCAACTCCCTTAACCACCTGCTAGATAGTTACAACTCATCCTCCTATCATTACTAATCACCAAATCTCCCGTAAAATCGCGCGCAAACTTTTCCATCTAGATCCATTCCTCCTCGATTTTCCGCTCATTGCATTAACACCCGGAAAATCCTCCTTTTCCAGCTATCTTGCTTGCAGTAGACACATGGGCAACCATCCATCTTCCCCAAATGCTTTTCCATACGTAAGTGACCAATAATTTCCACAATTGTACTTAACACCCGGATACCTTGTAATCTCCACCTCATAGCGTGATACCCGGATAATTCTTAGCTTCCTACTTTCTTGATACCTTGTACTCGGATAATCCAACCCTTCCGGGTCTTATTTCCTATGCCTCTTTTTCTTCTGCTTTGCAGGTTGATCCCATGGCTCCCAAACGGCAAGGAAAACAGCCGACTCAGGCAAGGACTACCCAAACCATATCCGCCAACTGGGGGCGTTCCACATCTACGAAGGCCAAGTTGGACGAGCTAGCCGAATTAGGAATTCTCCCTTCTCAGAAGGACATTCACTGGAGGGCGCCGGGCAACGAGACCCGGCCCACACCCGCCGATAACGAGGTAATCTGCTTCGTAGAGCACGTGACCCGGGGATTCCGTCCTCCGGGTCACCCTTTCTTCAGGGAGGTCTTAAGCCATTATGGCCTCCGGGTATTCGACATAGGGCCTAACTCTATGTTGAATATTACCCACTTCATCGTTCTATCCGAGTCGTACTTGTGCATACCGCCAAGTTTGACTCTCTTCATCGAACTATTCCAATGTAAGCCGTGCCGCGAAAGTGGTGACGGAGCACTTCTTACTTGCGGCGGGGTATCCATCCAACGCCGCAAGAATTCACCGATGCCAACCCTCAATTTAAACTCCCACGTCAAACACTGGCAGCTGTCTTTATTTTATTGCCACGATACCTCCCCAGACGGCGAAAAGAAACTGCCGGGTTACTCGGAAAACCTCCTCGAACCTTCCGAGTCTTTCAATGCCTTTGCACCAGACTCAGACAGGGAGGCGATCCTTCCCTCATTAGCCAAGATAGCCATCCTCTCAGCCCAAGGCCTCCTCGGGCTAAATTTAGTAAAAACATGGGTTGATTTTCGGATCCAACCCAACTCCATCCGCACCAAATTGATGTGCGAGTATTCGGGGCACACCACAGATGCACTCCGATACTCCACCAAGAGCTTCGCGACCGGCGATACCAACAAGACCATCAAGGGCTTCTTGACAGAGAAGCTAGAGGTGATAAAGGGCATCACCGGGTTACCCCCATTTACTCGGGAAAACCCGGCTCCAGCGGTAATATCCTATATTCATAACTTATTTCCACATTTTGACTTGATACAGCTTCTAACCCTTAGTCTCATTCTTTTGTCTTAGGTTGATGACCCTTTCTGGAGAGTTGAACCCTCCCCTCCTTCCAGAGACCCGGAAGAAGAGGACGAGCCGGCTGATGATAGTGAAGGTATTTGCACAGAACTTGTATAATCTTTACTCGTATCATTTTCCTCCCGTTTACCTTTTTCCCACGAACACACACCCGGTTCGCAGGGCTGGAGGACGAAGGTGAGACCAACGAGGATGACCCGGAGGCAACCGAGTCTGATCAAGAAGCAACAGTTGGAGCCAAGAGGAAGACCAGAGGGGCAGTGTCCAAGGTTCCTTTTTCCTCGTTATCCTCTGAACCTTGCTCCTTTGACGCCATGCGACGACTTAACCATCAATTATCAAATTCGTCGTGCTTGAAGGATTCTCTCCCAGCCAAGCGCAGAGTAACTCGGAGCTCCCCGGGTGAAGATCCCCTTAACCCGGGCATATCTACCCCCTCGGTCCATCGTGCCAGTGCTCCTTCGTCACGTCCTTCCGACTCTCCTCAACGCCACCCTTCTCCTAACCATCCACGTGCTGGGCAATTCCGGGTTCCGTTAGTGGTCCCTGTGACGACCTCATCTGCTTCCAGCGGCGAGCTCCCGCCGGACTACACCGTGAATGCCGGGTAAGTTTTTGCTACATGATTTCCTTTGACGTCTGACAAGTTTTCACTCAAGCCACCGTCACCACTAATAACTGCCTTTTCTCATCTTTCTTTCAGCACTCAAGTCACCGTCAGTGACCCGGAAAATGTAGAGACGGATAACCATCGGGCAGAGAAGCCGACTGAGAACGTAGACGCCGCGACTGGCGGTGATACGGCGAATAACCAGGAACAAGGCCCTCTGAACAATCCGCTTCCCCGAGCCGCCGGATCTCCTTCCTCATCGGAACCAGTGGACGAGGAGATCGAGGTTCTGGATACAAGGATGGGTTCTCCCAACCCGGGTACTCAAACTGTCCGGGTCTCGACCCCAAGGGCAGGGAGAGCTCCCCCACCAGGCGACCAGGCTGCCGGCTCTTCCGGTACTCGACCCGAGGAACTGACGTTTGCCCAGATGCTGGAAAACCTGCGCACTTTAAGGGCTAATGAAGAAAACATCTTGGGGGCTTTAATAGCCAAACACGAGGTAAATCCGACTGATATTGCTTGTGCCCTTATCCAGTCCCCAAGTTCCGAGTGAATTGATTCATAATTTGCTTGGGACTTTATTATACAAGCGACTGATAACTTGCCCCTTTACCCGACTAATCCTTGTTTGCATCCATGCAGTCTTTCGTGACTCAATCTGAGGAGAAACTGGCAGACGCCACCAAGCTCATTGAAAAAGAGGTAGCTTTGCGTGAAGCAGCCGAGGCTGAGGCCAGGAGGAATAGGCTGATAATGAGGAAATATAGGAAAAGGGCTCACAAAGCAGAAGATGATCTAACAAGCCTTTCTGTCCAAATATCTGACACATATCGTGCTTTACTTGGTACGTTTCCTCCTCCGGGTTTATCCTTTTGATAGATAGCAAGAGTTTTCCCGACTTATGTTTCCATTTTTTCAGGCCCGGACGAAGCCATGCCGGATGAGGATGACATTGCCAAGCTGAAAACTATGAAGAGCGTTATCCGGCAGCTATGTGCCGGAACCAAATGGATCCTTCAGGAATTACGGTGGCCGGGTAAAGGACATGTTGATCTGAAGAGGATGCTGGATGCCTTCTCCACTATTCCTGAGTGGATTTGGCACTGGAAACGCTCGTCTTGCCGGGTTGGAGTGACCCGGGGGCTTGCACTTGCCAAGGCTTATTTTCCCAAGCTCGAGCTAGTGAAGCTTATGGGCGGCTTCCCAGAGTTCAAGCTTGATGGGTCCAAGTTCTCGGTGAAGGATGTTCAGGCTGTCCAGAAGGAGGTTCGTTACCCGGCCAGCGTAATTGCTGACGACCTGGATGTTAATAGCCTTGTTCCTGCATATGATGCTGCTGGTGAAGCAATTAAGTCGGACCTTCCCGAGCCGTATGATATGCTGGCTCGGTGGAAGGAGGAAGCTGCTGCGTTGAGGGCGGAGGCTGCCAAGAAGCAAGCTGAAGCCGGCTCTGCCCCCGCTACCTCAACACCGGTCGTTCCACCTCCTGCGCGGGCTGGTACTACTGATCCGGGCGCTGCTGCTACCACCATCGATGGCAAGGGCAAGGCCAAGATGAACGCCGAGTGATACCTGACATTTGATGCCTCTTCTTATGATGCGCTGTTTAAACGATTATATTTTGGCTGGTGCGCCTGTGCACCTTTGATGTTTTTCACCAGGACTTTGTGATGTATGATAAGGTCTTGATATACTCTTGCGCCTCTTCTGGCCTTTTAAATTTATCCACTTTTGAACTCATCTGCACTCGATATCCGGTTTTCTTTTATTGTTCCTTTTGTGAAACTCGGTTTCCGGGTCTCATGGGTGTTTGACAAGCGGATTTGCTTCTAAGTCCCCAAGCCCCCAAGACTCGGATATTTGGGTTTTTGGAATTCTACAAGTAAGCAAATTTTTCTCTTTTCAAGATTTCAAGTCACCCGGACCCGGATCTCCAAGTCTAGGACACTTGATCTTGAAATGAGAACGAGTTGCCTACTGCTAAATTCACAAAGATCTCTGAGTCGTTTCACATAGGATTTGAAGTTATGCTTAATAATCGTTGAGTTTCCAGCTGTTTAGCCTTGTACTCTGCATAACTTGTGGTTTAGATGACCCTTTTGACTATCTTGTACTGTAAGCCGGCTTTCGCGTGGATACCATGTTGTTACATCCATACGAAAACGTGGCCAGTCAAGCCCCGTCGGGTTTCATGGCTGACTGTAATCGTAAGCGAACAAATCATGCCACTTTAGTGCGAGTCACATCGAGCTTAAGTAAGAATAGCCAAGAAATTTGGACTTCTTTGTCCGGTTATAAGATTGTAGCCGTACTCGTTTGCAAGTAATCGGCCCTTATAACTCATAGGCATCATGGCCGGGTCTTTGAGTTCGTAACTGTGCTATTCAAGCGACCAGCCCCCAAGACCTAGATATACGCATCATACTGAGAGTACAGAACCTGATAATAACCATCTCTTTTCTTGATAATCACCTCTTTACTTGATATGAAAAATCTAGGTCAGCAAGCCGCCTCATTAAAAACCCCTCCAGTCCCCAAGGGTACCCTGGATAGGAAAAGAGTACGTCTGAAAACCTGCTGCCTGTTACATCGTTCAATTCCATATGCCAACACAATTTTTGCTAAGTATAATATGGACGTAGCTGAGCCACGTTCCACGGTCTGTCTCTTTCTTGCATAGATGAAGTGGTGTGAGCGGTGTCATTAACTGTGGTCGACTCTTCCCTTGCATCTATCAAGTAATATGACCCATTATGCAAATTCCGGCTTATGATAAACGGTCCTTCCTAGGGTGGTGATAACTTGTGCTTTCCTTTGTTCGACTGTACCAGGCGCAGAACCAGGTCTCCTTCCTGGAAGACCCGGGTTTTCACGTGCCGGCTATGATACCTTCGTAAATCCTGCTGATATATGGCTGATCTTTCCAGGGCTTGTTCCCTTTGCTCTTCTAACATATCCACAGCATCTTGTCGGGTTTTTTCATTCTCTACTTCGACGTATGCTGATACTCGTGGTGAATCATGAATAATATCACTCGGTAGTACTGCCTCCGCGCCATAGACCATGAAGAAGGGTGTCATCTGAGTAGATCTATTAGGCGTGGTATTGATACCCCAAACCACAGAAGGAAGTTCTTCGACCCATGCGCCAGCTGCCCTGATACAGGGGACTCGTAATCGTGGCTTTAATCCGCGAAGCAATTCTTGGTTTGCCTTCTCCACTTGTCCATTGGCCTGCGGATGAGCCACTGATGCAACATCAAGCCGGATTTTATTGTTGCCACAGAACTTCTCCATCTCTCCAAGGGACATATTGGTTCCATTGTCAGTAATTATGCTGTGGGGATACCCGAACCGGTAGATAATCCTTTTCAGGAACTTGACTGCTGTGGCTGATTCGCAATTAGTAACTGGCATAACCTCAACCCACTTGGTAAACTTATCAATAGCCACCAAAAGATGTGTCTTCTTGCATGGTGACATATGAAAGGGGCCAACCATGTCCATACCCCAGACAGCGAACGGCCAAGTTAACGGGATGGTCCGTAACTCCATAGCCGGCACATGGGTTTGGCGAGCGTACCTTTGACATCCGTCACACCTTGCTACCAATCGTTCCGCATCTGCTAGAGCCGTGAGCCAGAAAAATCCGTGTCGGTAAGCTTTAGCCACAAGAGATCTTGTGGACGCGTGATGTCCACAGTCGCCTTCGTGGATTTCCTTAAGAATCTGTCGGCCTTCTTCTGGCGCTACGCAGCGCAAAAAGACCCCTGTTGCGCTTCTCTTATATAATTCCCCATTGATGATAGAATATCCCTTTGCTCGCCTCAAAATTTGCCTTGCTAATACCTCCTGCTGTGGTAACTCGCCTCGCGATAGGTAGGCCAAAAACGGTTCTGTCCATTCGGGAATAGTACGTACAGTGGCCACAAGTCCTGAATCCGGGTCTTGATTTGCCAATTCCTCCTCTGACTCGGTTTTAACTGATGGTCGCCATAATTCATCCAGGAAAACGTTAGGTGGAACCGGCTCTCTGCGCGAGCCGAGTCTAGCGAGTGCGTCGGCTGCCTCATTCTTTCTTCTGTCTATATGCTCCACCTCATACCCGGAAAAACATCCTGCAACCCTATCAACTTCCCTGCGGTATGCTGCCATAGTTGCGTCCTTTCTATCCCAAGTTCCTGACACCTGCTGTACCACAAGGTCCGAATCTCCGAAACACCGTATCCTTTTGACGTTCATCTCCTTGGCTGCCCTTAGGCCGTGCAATAGGGCCTCATATTCGGCCACGTTGTTGGAACAGTCAAAGTGAATTTGTAGTACGTAACTCAATTTATCTCCTTTGGGTGACGTTAGCACCACCCCAGCTCCTGATCCCTCGTATTGCTTAGATCCATCGAAGTGCATGATCCATGATTCGGAATTTGGAACCGTCGTAGTCATGCCTGTATGTGTCCAGTCGTTAACGAAATCAATTAAAGCTTGGGATTTGATTGTTGACCTGGGTTCGTAGTTGATGTGATAATCCCCCATCTCTATCGCCCACTTGGCTATTCTTCCCGTCGCGTCCGAGTTTCTGATGATATCCGACATTGGTATTGAACTAACCACTGTTATGGGGTGTTCTTGGAAATACGGCTTCAACTTCCGGCTATCCATAAAGACCCCGAACACCAACTTTTGCCAATGCGGATAGCGCTGCTTTGCTTCTGATAATACCTCGCTGACGTAATAAACCGGTCTCTGAACCGGGTAACCCTTCCCATCCTCTTTGCGCTCCACAACAACTACTGCGCTGACGGCTCGGGGGCCAGCTGCCACGTATAGCAACATAGGCTCTTTAGGACCCGGAGCCGCTAGTACTGGTGCTTCAGATAACTGCTTCTTTAGTGCTTCAAACGCCTCATCCGCCTCTTGATCCCATACGAATTTATCTGATTTCCTCAAGAGCCGGTACAAGGGTATTGCTTTCTCTCCGAGCCTGGATATGAATCGGCTCAAGGCTGCTATGCAGCCCGTGAGCTTTTGAACATGCTTCAAATTTTCCGGCTTTTTCAGACTCTGGATGGCCTTGATTTTGTCCGGGTTTGCCTCGATCCCTCTCTCGGAAACGATAAAGCCGAGTAATTTCCCGGCTGGAACTCCGAACACGCACTTTGTCGGGTTAAGCTTCATCTGATATCTCCTCAAATTTTTGAACGTCTCCTTTAGATCATCGATAAATGTCTCCGCCTTCCTGGTCTTGATGACCACATCATCCACATAGGCATGGACGTTGCGTCCAATTTGGTCCTCGAAGCACTTTTGAATACACCGTTGGTAAGTTGCACCGGCGTTCTTCAATCCAAACGTCATAGTTTTATAACAGAAGGCCCCAAAAGGGGTTATGAATGATGTTTTCTCCCAATCCTCCCTCTTGAGCTTAATCTGATGATACCCGGAATATGCGTTCAGGAAGCATAATAGATCGCTTCCAGCTACTGCGTCTATGATCTGATCTATCCTTGGTAGCGCGAACGGATCCTTTGGGCAATGTTTGTTGAGACTCGTAAAATCAATGCACATCCTCCACTCATTGGTCTTTTTCATCACTAGAACCGGGTTTGCCAACCAATCCGGGTGAAATACTTCCATGATAAAGCCGGCTGCCAATAGCCGAGCGATCTCTTCGCCTATAGCCTTCCTTCTTTCCTCATTCATTTTCCTCAAACCCTGCTTCACGGGCCTGGACTTGGGATCCACATGTAAACTGTGCTCGTCCAGCTCTGTAGGGATACCCGGCATGTCGCTAGGTGTCCAGGCGAACACGTCTGCATTTGAACGAATAAACTCCACAAGTGCCTTCTCCTGCTCTTTTCCCAAATTAGACCCTATGGTAAACTGCTTAGTGGAATCACCTTCGACAAAATCTATCTTCTTGGTGTCTTGTGCTGCCTTGAATTTTGCTCTCTCATCCTCAGTATTCGGCTTTTTCAAGGCTGTTCTATCATCCGGATTTACTTGAGACCGGTAATATTCGAGTTCTTCCTTTCTGCATGCTTGCTCGGCCATAACCGAATCTCCTTCATCACACTCAGCCGCTATATCCCGGTTCCCATGTATGGTGATGGTCCGTTTAGGACCCGGGATCTTTAGCTGCAAATACACATAGCACGGCCTAGCCATGAATTTGGCATAAGCCGGTCTTCCAAACAGCGCGTGATAAGGACTGCGCAATTTGACCACCTCGAACGTGAGCCACTCAACTCGGTAATTATCCGTCGATTCTCCGAAAGCAACCTCCAAGGTGATCTTTCCCTCGGGGCTCGCCGAGTGACCTGGCACGATCCCATGAAAGATTGTCGAACTTTTCTGTAACTGGGACTCTTTGAGACTCATGCGTAAGAAGGTTTCCCAATAAAGGATGTTGATGCTACTTCCACCGTCCATCAGGACCCTTTTCAGTTCATAACCATTAACCTGTGGAGCAACCACCAATGCCAAGACTCCTGGACGCTCTACTCTTTCCGGGTGATCTCTTCTGCCCCACGTTACCTCTTGTTCCGCCCATCTGAGGTATCTCGGCGCAGCCGAGGAAACCGAGTTTACCGCTTGCTTTAATGTCTCTTTGTTCCTGCTAGAAGTTCCTGTAGTATGCACATGATATTGTCCCTTTAAATCAGGCGTACGTACCATACCGATGAAGATGTTGATCCGGCCGATCGTCACCATAGATCCGGACTCGAGGTGATCCGACTCTGGCCCCCAGCCGGAATCGTCCACCGTCTTTTCTCCTTCGCGGTCGATGTAGATCTCGCCCACGACAAGATTTTCCATGTTCTTCCGAGCTTCTCCCGTGATGTAAACACCTTTGGACGCAGGCCCCACGGTGGGCGCCAACTGTCGTGGGATAATCACGGCAGATGTTACCGGGGGTAACTGATCTTGGGGCAAGACGACACAGGCGTTTGGGAGAGGGTTTAGCTCAGAGGAAAACATGATGCAACTCGATCTGGTAGCCGGCAATCAAAGTCGCCGAGTCTCCGATCTTGATATAATAACTCAATTCTGGGATTACACTAGATGCTCGATATCAGGCGATATTGCTAGGGTTCTTAGATCTCTGCCTAAACTAGACCTAGGGGTCGGTTTATAAAGCACCCGTACCCCTTGGCCCTATTCTCCAAGGCGCAGCTTGAATCCTACCCGGACATCGCTTACAAACCCTAACTTTCCTTACCGTAACCCACAATCCGGGTCACGAAGCCTACAAACTTTGGGCCTTCCAGAAGCTTCATTACTCTTAACCAGATTGCGCACCGTGTTCCTTGGGCCGGGTTACGCCTTGGAGTTGGCCTACCAGGTTATTATCCCCCCATCAACGTGACTAGGTCACAAGGATGTCATATCACGGAAACGAGAAAAAAGTGCTTGTCGGTAACGATATTGAACAAGGTATGGTTGATACCAATGATTGGATCTCGGACAAGTAAAATATCGCGAGACAAATAGAATTAGTTACGACGTTGAAGGCTCACACGATCACGAGATTCATCATTGAATATATAGGAGTCATCACGGATCTCCAGATCCCGCTGTTGATTATTGATCGGAGAGGAGTCTCGATCATGTCTGTATTATTCACGAACGGTAGGGTGACACACTTATGGTACGATGACGCATTTCAGAGGATACGGAATATCAAAGAATGTTTTGGGCAGCACCGAAATTGTTTCGGGGAAAATTGAAATAGTTCAAGGGTTTTTTCATCAAATGGTTGTTAATAGAATTAGCAAATGATTCGAGGTGCTATATGCAAAAGTTTGTTAATAGAATTGGCAAATTCTGAAATAAAGATATAAAAATGGTTTATTTATTTATTAAAGAAAAACCTTTGGGAATTTTGAGTGGAGTTTAAGTGAAAAATGAGTGGGTGTGAGTGGAGTGTCCACTCACATGATGAGGGAAGAGGTGGGGGAACCTCCATGGGCTGGCCGCACCCCCCTTGGTCTGCCTCCCCCTCTCCTATAAATAGAGGGCATGAGCTCCCTATCTCTCAGACACTTGCCGACCTTACTTCCTCTCCACCCGCTGCTCCATTCCATGGTCTCCGGCTTGGCGAAACCCTGACTGTGGGATTCTTCACCACCACCACGGCGTCGTGCTACCGGAGTCCCGAGGGTTCCTCTACTTCCGACTCCCCGCTGGATCGAGGGAACGGAGGTCGTCATTAACTGTACGTGTGACCGATCACGGAGGCACCGCCAGATCGCGGTGCACATCTTCTCACTCTTGGGTTCGGTGTGAGTACGACTACGCCAACAATGAGATTTGATGGCGTAACCCTTTGTGTCTTCGAGGGTATGTTCTTCTTAAGACTCTCTCTATGCCCCTTGCTTTCATATCCTAGATTAGATCTTGGCCTTTCGGGTGTCTCTCGCGTAGGAATTTTTTTGTTTTCGATCCAACGACCCCTTCAGTGGTATCAGAGACGGATCTATGCGTAGATATTTTGTACGGGTAGAACACATAGGAGTATGTGGACGTTGATGATCTTGTTTTTGCCTCCTTGAATTTTATGATCTTAGTGGCATAGTAGGATGAAGCTGCCCTAGACTAAGTTTACGTGTACTATGTACGTGAGAATTGTCTCACTTGTGGCTGAGGGGATGTTCATTTCTCCTACTATAGTTAAGATCTAATCTACAAAGGGTTGTTAAAAATATGTTTTATCAACATTGTGGCTCATGTACGTATGTATGAACGGTTCTATCATCGTAATCCCAAGCCACGTAAAATATGAAAAAATAAATTAGAGGCGTCTAACTTGTTTTTGCAGGGCATGTGATGTGATATGGTCAATGTTACAAACGTTATGTATGAGATGATATCTTTTGTAAATTATTGACACACCGGCTGGAGCCATATGGTTGTCTTATTTTTATGGCTTGTGTCCTGTAGATCATATCCATGTGATATGTTGTAATGAACAATCAAGATGGAGGTGTCACAGACCTTGGTCCCACGCAGGTGGAATGATGGAGATCATACCATGATGCACAAGATGGAGATCAAGTGCAAGAAGGACCATATCATATCACATTATCCATGCATGTGATGTTAATCCTTTTATGCATCTTATTTTGCTTAGATCACGATGGTAGCATTATAAGATGATCCCTCTCACTTAATATCAAGATAATAATGTGTTTTTCCTTAAGTATGCACCTTTAATAAAGTTCGTCGTTTCGAGGCACCTCGTGATGATCGGGTGTGATAGACTCAACGTTCGCATACAACAGGTGTTTTCAAGCCTAGCATGTACAGACATGACCTCGAAACACGTAACCGAAAGGTAAAGCATGAGTCATATGGATGATATGATGAACATGTCGATGTTCGCCTTTGCAGCTACATAATCTCACGTGATGATCGGTTTTGGTGTAGTGAATTTGGTTTGTATAATCACTAAAGACAACTAAGAGGGATGTTGTTTTCGAGTGGGAGTTCATGGGATAATTTTGAACTAACTTGAACTTATTTATCATGAACAACCAATCAAAGTGAATTTGCACAAATTGTAGTATTCATTGGCATCCACAAAACTATCTTACACTTAGATTGTTAATTGAGATATAACTGTTATGATCTGGTAAAAATCATTTAAGATTGGTACCGTATTAGTGAAATTTAAAATTGAGTCCTATTGTAGATTTTCGATATTTCCTACCTAGCTCCATATGATTAATGATTGATTGATCAAGAGAGCAAATAATTCCTACTTGGAATCCAGAGTCATGGTTGCTTCCGTATTACTTTATCTTCAAAAGAATGTTTTGTTGATCAAGGTGATTTAGGAACTGAAAAGAATTGTTTTTAGAAACAATCAAGTGAAAGATATATTGATATCCAGAAACTTATTTGTGCCAACATGACTGAGTATAATTTAGCGTGACAATGCATTCTTATATTATTTGAATATGTGCAATGATTGAAGACGCTAGGCGTTTGGATATTCCAAGAAGTTGGGCGCTGAAAATTATCCTCTAAAGTCCTTTCTTCGAGCTATAGTAGCTTAATCATAAAATTATTATGATGGGATGGATTAAAAGTATGGGTAAAGTCGTTTACCTTACCTGGAGATTGCTAAGAGTGGAATCGAGAAGAATGCTATTAATATGGTGATATTAGTAGAAAAATCAAACTCAAAGTGTGACTCAATGGGTGATAGTATATGACTAACACGCCAAAGAAAATGAACTAGTACGACTAGCATTGTTTGATGTTGAATGATTCTTCTATAAAGGAAAGGGAATATTGAAAATAGAATTACAAAAGGTAAATGGCAGTAAAGAATATAACTGGAGAGGTCCAGCTCAGGTGTATATGCTTGATATACAAGTTATAGATGTAGTACTAGTTAACAAAGTATTTTTTGAGTATTTTGATACCAGATTGGTTGGTATGAATTGTCATACAAAGCAACGCAATAGAAGAAATACAAGGGCCTACACGGCAAAAAAAAGAAATACAAGGGCCTAAAAGGAACTAATAGTAGATGTGGAATCGATTATGACAAGAACAGAAATAAAGTGTTATTGTGTTCATCGTCGTATCAAACCAAACATTCGAGATTTATTTTAAGAACTTAATAAGTTGTTATTTTGTTCTGGTCTTTTGTGAGAACAAATGAGTTTGTTCAAACTATGAACATATTCCATAATTGATGGATATGTTAATATAAATCATGTTGGTAAAGTAAACATATATAAGACTAAATGCTAAACATTGCAAGACGTAAAAGAGTTTCACCTAAATTTTGACACAACACTTTTAGTTCATATCGGAAAGGAAAACATGAAAGAACTCCATGTTAATGGACTTCTGGAGTCATTTTGTTTTGAATAAATTGACGCTTGTGAGACCTCTTCCAATAGATGACTAGAATTCCGTTCATAGGCCAAATTGGAATGAATAACTAATTTAATGGAGATTGTACATATTGATGTATATAGTCCATTATGTATAGTCATGTGTGGTGGATTAATTTTTCCTTCATAAAATTCCGTCGATGATTTGAGTAGATATATGAGTATATACATTTAAAGAGAACGGATTTGTACATTTTTGAATTGGTTCAAATTATTGTTAGTATGAAGTAAAAAATCATTGTAACAAGATAATCAAGTATTTATGATTTGATCATAAAGGATAAAGTTTGAGTTACAAGTTTAGCAAAACATCTGAGAAATTGCATAACTGTTCTACAACTTATACTTCTCGAATACCCCACCTTAGTTTGGAGTATTCAAGAGACAAAATCAAACCTTGTTGGACATGGTAAGATTAATAAAATTGCCATTATAATTTTGTAGTTCATACATTATAGATAACCTCTTTTACACTGAAAAGAGACCCATCATGATCCGTTGACACCATATAAGTTATGGTTTTGGTATTGACCCGAATTGTCTTTTTCTCAAGTTTTGGTATGCATAGCATGTGTAATATGTTTACAACCAAAATAGGATACATATATGTTTATAAGGTTATCCCAACGAATTCATTGGGTATTTCTCCTATCACCGAACCAAAGACAAATGTTGTTTGTCAGAAAGGGTTGATTTCTTGAGAAAGTAGTTCTTGCGAAACAAGTGAGTGGGAGGACAGTACAAACTCAACAAAATTAGAGAATCTTCGTTACCATGTCGAGAGTAGTGCTGCACTAGAAGTTGTTCCATGGTTTCCTATTTTGACAAAGCAGAAGACACTACATGTGTTGTAGATGCTTCGAATGAGTTTGCGAACTGTACCACAAAAGTCCTAAAACTTTGTACTTAGACCAACTTGTGGTTTGAGAGTGAAGTGTTGTTTTGACAACAAAGGACCTGGACCTTATAAAGGAAGCAAATGATGGGCCCTGACTTTGTAAAATTGGCTACGAGTCGTTATATCCGCGGTAGTATCCCTATATGAATATCAAGTATGTGACTTGGTAGTCATTTCGATAGGCATGGTGCCTAGCGATAGCAAATGGTTCTATATAGCAACAAAGACATGCATTTTTACATCCTTTGACAGTTGTGCTTGTCGAAAAGATGTTTTCGACGAAGTTCAAAGAGTTGACTACTTAAAGATTTTGATCTTCAGTAGTAATGTTTTAGTCTTTGCGGATAGTTCTAGCCAAAGTTACATATTATGATATGGCAGTTGAATAACAAAAATCAACTTTCCTCTCAAGGAAGTTTGATCAAGGATGTGTACTTGACACAGTCTGAGAGTTTTGTAAAATTCAAAAGGTTGATAGAAAGGTATGCACACTCCAATGGTTGAAGTGAGCATAACGAAGTTGTAATCTTTACCTTAACGAAGTTATCAAAAGAGTTTGATTCCATCATGAACGATAAAGATGCTTGTAGAGTTACAAGAAATTAAGTGGGAGCGCTGTGACATATTTCCAATGCTTTATGTAGATGGAATATGGTTGATTGGAAAATATGTATTTTAAATTAACACGGTTAATATTTTCATATTGATGAAAGGCTTAGAAGATATTGGGCATAGATATCTATAAGATATGTATTGAAGCGCCTTATATGATTGAAGCCAAATTGCATAGATGAAATATTGAAGTAAGTCAATATTGAAATGACAAGGAGTTCTTACCACATGGCAAAGAATTTGAGCAAGATTCAAGTGTTTTGACACATGATGAGCATAATGAAATTTAGATTTCTAAGTCACATGTTCCATGCTATGTACACAACCATATGAGGCATGTGCTATAAAATGTTATAGAAGGACAATTCATATGATGATTAGACAACAGTGGGAGAGAACCTTATGACATTTTAGAAATGCTAAGTATGTGTTTTCCTGTGTAGTAATGACACACTATTTATTGTAGTATGTTACACTAATTGTCTTGTCATCTATTCAAATAATTTTATCTCAATTCAAATATGTGATGAAGGGTAGCACAATAGGCTGGAAGAAAGTTCCATGCTGGATTTGAAAGAGTTTCAAAATTAAAGTATTGTGATAGATACTACAACAAAGGCTAAGTATATCGTTGTGTTGACAACAAATAATAGGAGTATTTTCTGTCAAGGAGTTCTTTATTGAACTTGGTGAATTTCCAAGAATGCTGACACTATGAAGCTACATTTTCACAATGTTAGTAACATTGGTTTAAGCTGAGGAATTAAGGTCTCACCGGTTGACAAAATATTTACAGAGCCATCTCATTAGAGAATGAGTGATGCGTGTAGACGCAAAGAACATGCAAATACAATAGGACCTGGATAGTTCGGATCTTTTTTATAATGTTTACCACATGTGAAGCATGGTAATAACACTGGAACACCATATGTGTTAAAGTGCTTACAGACTAGATTATTGACTCTAGTGCAAGTGGGAGACCGAAGGGAATATGCCCGAGATGCAATAATAAAGTGGTTATTATCTTATTCCTTGTTTATGATGAATGTTTATTTCTCATCTATAATTGTATTAACCGGAAACATTGATACATGTGTGTTTAATAAACAAACAAATGTTCCTAGTAAAGCCTCTCTTTTAACTAGCTCGTTGATTAACAAATGATCAAGGTTTCCTGATCATGAACATTGGATGTTGTTAATAACGGGGTCATGTCATTAGGAGAATGATGTGATGAACTTAGACCCTAACTAAGTATAACAATACGATCAGGTCATTTAGTTTTATTGTTATGTCTTACATTTGGAGTAACCTTATTCCTTAGACCATGAGATCATGTTAATCACTAATACTGAAAGAGTACTTTGATGACATCAAACGTCACACCGTAACATGGTGACTATAAAGGTGGCATTAGGTATTCGGAAAGTGTTAATTGAGGCTCCTGGATCAAGATTGAGATTTGTCCATCCAAAATGAAGGAGAGATATACTCTGGGCCCTCTCGGTGATATCACATCGACACCTCTTGCAAGCACGTGACTAGGTCACAAGGATATCATATCACGGAAACGAGAAAAGAGTACTTGTCGGTAACGAGATTGAACAAGGTATGTTTGATACCAATGATCGGATATCGGACAAGTAAAATATCGCCAGACAAATAGAATTAGTTACGATGTTGAAGGTTCACACGATCACAAGATTCATCATTGAATATATAGGAGTCATCACGGATCTCCAGATCCCGCTGTTGATTATTGATCGGAGAGGAGTATCGATCATGTCTGTATTATTCGTGAACGGTAGAGTGACACACTTAAGATTCGATGACGCATTTGAGAGGATACGGAATATCGAAGAATGTTTAGGGCAGCACCGAAATTGTTTCGGGGAAAATTGAAATAGTTCAAGGGGTTTTTTATCGAATGGTTGTTCATAGAATTAACAAATGATTCGAGGTGCTATATGCAAAGGTTTGTTAGTAGAATTAACAAATGCTGAAATAAAGAAATAAAAATGTTTTATTTATTTATTAAAGAAAAACCTTTGGGATTTTTGAGTGGATTTTAAGTGGAAAATGAGTGGGTGTGAGTGGAGTGTCCACTCACATGATGAGGGAAGAGGTGAGGGCACCTCCATGGGATGGTCGCAGCCCCCTTGGGATGGCTCTCCCCTCTCCTATAAATAGAGGGCATGAGCTCCCTCGCTCTCACACACTTGCGCACTGACGAAGGCATGGATCCTGGACCCTGCGGGTAAGGACACCCCGTCTCAGGCCCAAGGTTAAGGCCCAAGAAGAGGAGCCCTTGGAGTGATCCAGAAGGCCCATGTGAAGCCCACCCGCACTGTCTTGCGGGTTAAGTTAGGGAACCTATAACCAACCTAGGGTTAGAGTTCGAGTCCTCTCCGGGTAGGGTTTAAGACCTGGCCACCTATATAAGGCCAGGAGAGCCACCGGAAGAGGACCAAGCAATACCGAAACACCAAAGCCTTGAGCTCGAGATCATACTCTCGACTTGAGCCACCATCATTGTAATCGATCTACTCGAATAATACAGATCGACAGAGGCAGGAGTAAGGGTTTTACCTCTACGAGGGCCCCGAACCTGGGTAAATCTTGCCCCCTGTTTAGCCGACGATCGCCACCAGCGCTCATGGGTTCTCCTATTCGAAACCCGATAGGGTCACCTGAGGGATTTGCCGAACAGTTGGCGCCGTCTGTGGGAACGGCGGGCGCTAGATCACCGGCATCTTTGGCTTCATCGACAACCAATTCTCGTTGGAAACCCTCGACTGCGGCTCCGTACAATCCTATATGGATCAGATCTGTCGTGGTCACCCCTCACTCGCCGGAATCACGCCCGATATTCGACGATCTGGAGGAAAGCTGTGACGCCCCGAGATCGGGCACTATGCAGATTTCAGCATTTCCGCCAAAATCCACATAATATCCGATTCCAGGTTGCCACTTGTGATAACATTACAACAGTTCATGAATAATCCACAACAACAACAGAAAGGATATATACAAGACGACTCAAACGAGTCAAGGATACAACTAATACAATACAAAGATCCAAATAACAGCGGAAGAAACAACATAGTGTCCGACTACGGACAAGATACAAATTGGACTAAGAGTCCTGAAGATAACCGATGGCGTCCAATCCCTGCCCAGGCCAAGCCGGAGGGATTCCCAAGCTAACGTCGTCAGACTTCAAACCTGTTGACTGCAATGTGGAATATTCAGCCACGAAAAGGATTCGTGGGTCAGTACGGTTAAGTACTGGCAAGTGGATAAACCATACTCACAAGATACCAGCGTAACCAATCATCACAAGATACAAATACTTTGGGTACAACGGAAAGGAAGGGATTATTGCCAAGAAGCGGCAGCGGGCTGCACTAACTAACTACAGAGACGCGCTACTACATCCGGCTAAAAGAAAGGGATAAGATAGCGTATCAGAACCAACTACAACTACTCACCAAACAATACCCATCCAATGTTACCCCCTACTAAGGAAGCAACCCAAGGAAACTCACACGGTTGATTAAAGTGACATTCATTTTTATGGTGAAGGTAATCTATATTACTAGTCAAGTTATTATCGTTAAGTGTAAGTTGTCTGAGTACTTGTTAGCCAGCACTTTCACCAAGTCATCCATAACCGCGGACAACACGGCTTCTCGAGAAGATTTAACCCTGCAGGGATGCACCAATTTGGCCGTACACGTAAGAATGACCCGCCAGATGGAAATGCACTTCCACCAAGCGAGGCACTCAACACAACCCAACTCTTCTTCGCATCAAGCCCAAAGAACCACGTGCAATTGAGCGCACGGCTAATCAAGCCCCACGAAGAAAAGGGGACCCTCATAGCACTCTAAGAACGTGTCTCCCTAAATGCCGACTACAAAAGTTCCACCCTGGCGCCAAGGGTTCGCACCTGCATATGCATGCGGCAAATGGAAAACCCGAACTAAATGAGGAGATTTGGACGAGATGCGAATCGAATCAAAGTTGCGGGGGGCGCCCATACTCGCTTCCCACATGCGGTTAGTGCGCTCATCATGGATCGGAGGACAAGACCCTTTTCCTAATTAAGGTCGACACTAGCAGGCCTCAAAACCACGCCGGGCCTCCTGCCGGTGCCTTATCATCAAATTGTTATTACCCAAAACATTAACATGTTGTTGATTGAATTGAAACCCAACTATCAACTAAACAGGTGATATGAAAAAAAAGGACAACAAGACTTGAGCGCAAACAACACTAAGCATGCAACTACGACACGAGGGCCGACAAGGTAAACAAGCAACAGTTAATAGGAAGTGGAAGGAAAGGCTATATCATGGCTGCAAGGTAAACATATGATAGGATCGAGACACAAGCATCAAATCATAGGGCTAGCATAAGAACAACGGAAAGAATCGGTAACAAGTGATGAAAGGCAGCCATAGGCAGCAAGTGAGTATACTTGCCTGGAATCCAGCAAGTAGAGGTACATCCGCAGAACTTGTCGCTGCTCACATCATCTCAACGTCCTATCCGCGAAGAAGCAATGAACTAGAACAAACATCGGATGCAACAATTACTACTACGGCAAAAGATCCAGCATGATGCTAGTTTATATGCATGACAATTAATTGATGCATCAAAGTAAACCAGTTGACATGGTAAACATATTTAAATGGTCTATATGCAATTTGGATTGCATATGGAAAAGCCCATGGATTACTGTTGAATTAAATGATCCACAAATAACCATCATGTGAAAGTTGATTAGAATGATGCATGGATGATGAAAACAATAAGAAAACAACAATAGCTCCAGTTTGATATGTTGTTTACCAAGTTTGGAATTTTATTTATTAAGTTATGAAATTTGGCATTTTAAATGATTTAAACAAACATTTGTTGTTTTCACCAATTTTAAATGTTCAAAACAGATAACAAAATTTATATTTGGAAAGAACACAAAATTTTAGATGGAATACATATTTCATTTGTTGAATTTGGATTTTAGATGAGCAAGTTATTAAGTTAACAATTTTAAATGCATTAATTAAGAAATAGTTGTTTTCAGCAATTTAATTTATTCAAAACAGAAAACAAAGTATATATTTGGAAATCTTATTCAATTTTTGCATGGAAAACATATTTTACATGTTGGAATTGGATTTGAATTGCCCAAGTTATGAATTTTGCAATTTAAAAGGTTTAATTAAAGCATTGAATTATTACTCCAATTTTAATTAGAAAAACACTGAATAAATTGTATTGAAAAGGTTGAAAACATGTAGCAAATGTTTCACTGAACATTTTGAGCTATTAAACATAATTTTTGGATCATTATTGAATTTATTATGCAATTTTCCATAACCATTTTTATTCTGCCCTTTTTAGTAAACAGAGGGAAACATGTTCAAAATTAATTCAATTGTGACCAAATAAAATACCAATGTGTAGAGTTTGTTAACAAATTTTTAGAGCCCAAGTTTGCTCAATTTGGGTGAACAGAACTCAAGTTATGAATTCCCAAAGTTTCAAATTTTAATAGTCATTTATGTATTTAATTATTTAGTGCAAAATTGTTAACAGAAAGATATTGCAACTTTGACATTAACAGAAAGAGCACAAGATTCTGAATCCATAGCAATTTGAATCATTGAAATTGGATCTTTTTTCAATTTGTTATGGATTTTACAATTAAAGCCTCAGTTCTGTTTTTCTGGATTTCGGGAAATAAAAGAAAAATAGAGGAAAAAGGGGTGGCTTTTGCTGCGGAAGGGGAGATTCGAACCCGGGGCTCCAGGGCATGCGGAAGGGGTGCCAAGCCACTGGGCTGCTGTGCGTGCTTGTGATAGATGTGGAGGCCGGCCCAAGTTGAGGTGGATCTGCGCGGAAAAATATAACTGAAACTGCAAAGTTCAGTTGGATGGACGGACATGGCCAGCGATCTACCGCACGATGGCGGCGATCCAGAGCAAGGACGGGGGGATGGATGGTCCAGGAGTATGTGGCTCACCTTGGGGCTCGAAGGCGAGGTCGGGGGGACCGAAACCCGCGAGGGCATCGTGCAGATGCCGCTGCCGAGCGCACCGGCGGAGGGTGACAAGGTGCCCTTGCCGGCGATGGCCTGGGCCACCTCCGCCCCTGCACTCCCGCAAGGATGAAGAGGAACGCACGCCGGTTCCATTCCCGCAGAGACCTTGGCCGGAGGACGAGCGTAGCGGCGGCGCCATGGCCCACAAATTTCGGTCGTGGAGGCAACTTCGAGTTTCAGTAAAAATTCAGAGAGTTGGGAACAGAGGAGGACGAATCGGGGAGGAAGAGAATTAGAAGAGGAAGATGGCGGCGGGGAGGAAAAGAAGAGGGAGAGGGGCTAGGGTTCCTCCTCGGTGGGGATTAAAAGGAAGAGGAGGGGAGGAGGGAGCAGGTGGGGGAATCGGTGGAGGGTGACGTCCTCCTCATGCTCCTGTTATGTCCGTACGAAGAAGAAGGGGGTAGCGGGCTAGAAAGGAGGAAGGTGGGCTGGCCCATTTGGGCTGGCCTGCCTCCCCTTGGGAGTTCTTTTTATTTTTTCCTGTTTACACATTTTTTTTGTAGGAAAGAAAGAGAGAGAAAAAGAATAAGGTTTTAGGGGTTTTTATTTTATGAAATATTTTTTATTGAATTACGAAACAGTGAGGTCAAGGTTTGTGAACTTTATTTTCAAAAATTTAAAATGTCAAATTGATTTGAATTTGCTATTTGAATTTCAAATAGGGTTTCATTTAATACCAATTTGAAAACCAACCCATTTTTATTATTCCCAACTCCCAAAATGATTTGTTTGCAATTTTAATTGGAACCATTTGAGCATGTTTGAAAGTTTAAACTTGTTTGAATTTTCCAGAAATGTTTTTGAAGCAAAGTGCAATGCAAAATGCATGATGCAATGCAAAAAAAAAAGAAAAACAACCAAATCCTATTTGGGGGACAAATCCCTCGGGTGTTACAAAAGCGTTGTAACGCCCGGGGGTTTTCCCCAAATAGATTTGATTGTTGTTTTTCTTTTTGCATCGCATGACATCCTCATGCATCATCATCCGTTTAAAACTTGCAAACTATTTGAAATTAATCAAATCATGTTTTCACAAATTCACTAAAATTTATTTGATGTTTAAAATCTATTTTTCTTATTGCCTAAACAATTTCTGGAAAATAAGCAAACAAAAAAAAATTGAGAGAAGGGAGAGAGCAGCCCACAGCCTGGCCATTTTCGGCCCAAGGCCTCCTGGTCGAACCCTAGCCCACGTAATCCACACAGACCCAACGCACACACGCACGCAACACACGCACACCGCCGCCAGGAGGGGATCCCTTCGATCCCCTCGTCCCCTCATCCTCCTTCCGAGCGAGGCCTTCCCCTCCCCCTCGCTTGCTCGTCGTCCTCCTCCCCAGTGCCCCCCCCCCTCGCCGGCATCCTCTCCTCCCCGACCACCTCCGCCTTTGTAGCATCCCCGGGCCGGCCAGGAGCTCGTCCCCGCCAAGCCCCGCCTCGAGTCCCCGCGGCGAACATCGTCGGCCGGCCGCCGCCCTCTACACAACGCTAGCCACACGCCTCCCTCTGCGGTGACCAGTGGTGCGCCACCACGGAGCGCCGCCTGCCTCCTCCTCTATCCTCCTCGGCTTCCGATGCTCGCCGCTCCGGTCTCCAACCTCGTCATCAACAGCCTCATCTCCTACAAGCCCATGCGCAAGCGCGACCGTGAGCCATGCGAGGGGGGCGAACAAGAAGACCTGGAGCGCCGGTCGCTCGACGGCATGGTGGCCTTCCTCACCCACATGCTCCCGGACCTCGCGGAGGGCCAGACCGTGCGCTACCTCTTCTTTGCCGACGCCGACGCCCTCGTCGCCGCCCGCATCCTCGTGTCGGACGTCGGCATGAGGAGGTTCTACGACTCTGGCCCGGCCATCATGGAGATGGCCCTTCTCAAGTGCGCCGCGCTCGCCGCAGGGTACCCCGATCCCGACCGCCTCGTCCGCGCCTGGCGCAGCATATCCGACCGCATGGACGTCGTCCGAGACCTGCTCAACAGTTTGTCATCGTCCCCCCCACGTCCTCGTTACCATCAACAAGCTCCGCCGGATGCTTAACGAGGGACCCCCTTTCGGCCCCGAACAAGACGCGTCGTGGGCGTGGCAGCTCGCGGCTGCTCGTCGGCTCCCTCGTACCCGCAGCGTGCCATACCGGCACACCAGGATACCGACGCAGACGCTCCACAACGCTGTCCACGGGTTCTACCTGAGGGCACTCGCTCGGCTGCCGGGGGACGAGCTGCGCTCTCGCTTCCACCGCAGCCTGATCAGGGCCGGCTACTGCTACGGCCCGCTCGATCCGGTCTCGAACATCATCGTCAACACCGTCTGGTACGACGCCGCATTCCCACCAGCCAAGACGATTGAGCTGGACACAATCTTCACGGAGAGCCTCCACCGGATCGAGAACCGCTCCCTGTACGGCCTGGCCTCCTTCCTCTGCACACGCTACCATCGGCTCGATTTCCGGCAAGCCGTGCGCTGCCTGCTCCAGGCGGATGCCAACCTTGTCCTCGCTGATCACAACCTTGATGCTGCCACCTCTCCATCCACAACAAACCTGCAATGATCTGGGTCTTCGTGCCTCAGGCTTCACGTGTAAGTCCCCGTGTGGTGGATTCACACGTCCGAAGACCAACCCCAATGACAATGGGTGGCTGCAATAATCGACAAGATCTACTTTGAGCCGTGAACGTCTACATACCCCTAACCCTGGACGCGTCAAGTTCTTCTACTCGCAAGACCGACCTTGACAAGTTCTTCGTGTCCGTTCTCATCGACAAGAACTGACCATGGTGGCCATGGCGGTTGAACAACTACAATGACCATGCATCGACAACATCGACAAGAACACCCCCGACCCCAAGGACGGGAACCGCCATGATCTCCTACATGGATGCGACGAGTACCTCGACCACATCTACTTCCTCGACTACGTCTACTTCCTCTACGCCCCGAAGTTTCCGGCGTTGACCCCGGAGATCCTCTTTCCAACGTGCGAACCCAAACCCTAACCCTATACCCTATATGCCTATTTTCTAAATGTCATCTATATCGTGCATATTAAATCATTCATCTTGTTGCATTGCATATTGTGGGTGCGGGCAATAATAATATCACCTAATAATTAAATATGGAATGAGTTGGGATAATTAGATATTGTCCCGGTTCCATTTAAATTGTGTATCTCATATATATCCTTGTCACTCCATGTTAAACAAAATTTAATCTTGATGGGTAGATAAATAACGTGAACCTCCTAAATTAAATGTTGGGCTTCCGGCTCAATTTAAATTGATTTAATTGCATAAATCATAACTAATTCATTTTAACTCCAAATTTGAAAAGTAAAATATGTTTTCCAATCAAAATTCTCTAAACTTTGCAAATATCAACTTTGTTTTCTGTTTTAAATAAATCAAATTGCTGAAAACAACTGTTTCTTAATTAATGCATTTAAAATTGTCCAATTAATAACTAATTCATTTTAATTCCTTTTTCAACAAATGAAATATGTTTTCCATCTAAAATTTTGTGTTCTTTCCAAATATAAATTTAGTTATCTATTTTGAACAATTAAAATGGGTGAAAACAACAAATGCTTGTGTAAATCATTTAAGAAGCCAAATTTCATAACTTGATAAATAAAATTCCAAACTTGGTAAACACCTTTTCAAATTGAAGCTATTGTTGTTTTCTCATTGTTTTCCTCATCCATGCATCATTCTAATAAACTTTCACATGATGGTTATCTGTAGATCATTTAATTCAACATTAATTCATGGGCTTTTCCATGTGCAATCCAAATTGCATATGGGCCCATTTAAATATGTTTACCATGTCAACTAGTTTATATTTGATGCATCCTTAAACTTGTCATGCATCCATATCTTGATCATGCTGGATCTTTTGCCGTAGAAGTAATTGTTGCATCCGGTGTTTGTTCTAGTTCGTTGCTTCTTCACGGATAGGACGTTAGGATGATGTGAGCAACGACAAGTTCTTCGGATGTACCTCTACTTGCTGGATTCCAGGCAAGTATACTCACTTGCTACCTATGGCTGCCTTTCATCACTTGTTACCGATTCTTTCCGTTGTTCTTATGCTAGCCTTATGATTCGATGCTTGTGTCTCGATCCTATCATATGTTTACCTTGCAACCATGATATAGCCTTCCTTCCATTTCCTATTAACTGTTGTTTGTTTACCCCGTTGGCCCTCGTGTTGTAGTTGCATGCTTAGTGTTGTTTGCGCTCAAGTCTCGTTGTCTGTCTCATCACCTGTTTAGTTTGATAGTTGGGTTTCAATTCAATCAACAACATGTTAATGTTTGGGGTAATAATGATAATTTGATGATAAGGCACCGGCAGGAGGCCCGGCGTGGTTTTGCGGCCTGCTAGTGTCGACCCTAATTAGGAAAAGGGTCTTGTCCATTGATCCATGATGAGCGCACTAACCGCATGTGGGAAGCGAGTATGGGCGCCCCCCGCAATTCTGATTCGATTCGCATCTCGTCCAAATCGCCTCATTTAGTTCGGGTTTTCCATTTGCCGCATGCATATGCAGGTGCGAACCCTTGGCGCCAGGGTGGAACTTTTGTAGTCGGCATTTAGGGAGACATGTTCTTAGAGTTTTATGAGGGCCCCCTTTTCTTCGTGGGGCTTGATTAGCCGTGCGCTCAATTGCACGGGGTTCTTTGGGCTTGATGCGAAGAAGAGTTGGGTTGTGTTGAGTACCTCGCTTGGTGGGTTGATCCCCCGTCTGGCGGGTTATTCTTACGTGTACGGCCAAATTGGTGCATCCCTGCAGGGTTAAATATTCTCGAGAAGCCGTGTTGTCCGCGGTTATGGATGACTTGGTGAAAGTGCTGGCTAACAAGTACTCAGACAACTTACACTTAACGATGATAACTTGACTAGTAATATAGATTACCTCCACCATAAAAATGAATGTCATCTTAATCAACAGTGTGAGTTTCCTTGGGTTGCTTCCTTAGTAGGGGTAACATTGGATGGGTATTGCTTGGTGAGTAGTTATAGTTGGTCTTGTCGCGCTATCTTATCCCTTTCTTTTAGCCGGATGTTGTAGCAAGTCTCTGTAGTTAGTTAGTGCAGCCCGCTGCCGCTCCTTTGCAAAATTCCCTTCCTTTCCGTTGTACCCAAAGTATTTGTACCTTGTGATGATTGGTTACGCTGGTATCTTGTGAGTATGGTTTATCCACTTGCCAGTACTTAACCGTACTGACCCACGAATCCTTTTCGTGGCTGCATATTCCACATTGCAGTCAACAGGTTTGAAGTCTGACGACGTTAGCTTGGGAATCCCTCCGGTTTGGCCTGGGCAGGGATTGGACGCCATCGGTTATCTTCAGGACTCTTAGTCCAATTTGTATCTTGTTCGTAGTCGGACGCTATGTTGTTTCTTCCGCTGTTATTTGGATCTTTGTATTGTATCAGTTGTATCCTTGACTCGTTTGAGTCTTCTTGTATATATCTTTTCTGTTGTTGTTGTGGAATATTCGTGAACTGTTGTAATGTTATCACAAGTGGCAACCTGGAATCGGTTATTATGTGGATTTTGGCGGAAATGCTGAAATCTGCATAGTGCCCGATCTCGGGGCGTCACAAATGGTATCAGAGCATGGTTTCCGATTCCCGATATTGTTTCGATACGAATGGTTATCGAAGAAACGGGTCCGCAAAGCCTGTAGGATAACCTCGCTAACGGTCGTTGTTTCTAGAGTGTCAAAAACTATTTGCTGCTAAACTATTTTGGAAACATCTCAATAGGATTCTTGTTTTCTCCTTATATCTATTCTATTTCCCCTCCCATCTTATTTGTTTTGGAGTCTCCCCCCTTGTCTATCTTTCAAAGTTTTAGGATCCTACGTGGGTGGACGTTTTCTGAGCCTTTAACCTAATAGGTTCGATCATCGGAAGATTCCTGATGGAAGAACATCGTCATCAATCCGAGCAAGAATCACTTGTTAGTGGTGTCGAGAAGTTTCTTAGTGGTGTCTAGGCGATCAACTTGAAGCATGAAGACTCGATAGTCCGGCTTCTTCCCCTCTCTTGGCGTTGGCGGATTGCGAGGGCGCAATCCCTTGTTAGTGGTGTCGATTGTAACGCTCGGGGGTTTTCCCCAAATAGATTTGATTGTTGTTTTTCTTTTTGCATCGCATGACATTCTGATGCATCATCATCCGTTTAAAACTTGCAAACTAATTGAAATTAATCAAATCATGTTTTCACAAATTCACTAAAATTTATTTGATGTTTAAAATCTATTTTTCTTATTGCCTAAACAATTTATGGAAAATAAGCAAACAAAAAAATTGAGAGAAGGGAGAGAGCAGCCCACAGCCTGGTCATTTTCGGCCCAAGGCCTCCTGGTCGAACCCTAGCCCACGTAATCCACACAGACCCAGCGCACACACGCACGCAACACACGCACACCGCCGCTAGGAGGGGATCCCTTCGATCCCCTCGTCCCCTCATCATCCTCCCGAGCGAGGCCTTCCCCTCCCCCTCTCTTGCTCGTCGTCCTCCTCCCTAGCGCCCCCCCGGTCGCCGGCATCCTCTCCTCCCCGACCACCTCCGCCTTTGCAGCATCCCCGGGCCGGCCAGGAGCTCGTCCCCGCCAAGCCCCGCCTCGAGTCCCCGCGGCGGACGTCGCCGGCCGGCCGCCGCCCTCTACACAACGCCAGCCACACGCCTCCCTCTGCGGTGACCAGTGGTGCGCCACCACGGAGCGCCGCCTGCCTCCTCCTCTACCCTCCTCGGCTTCCGATGCTCGCCGCTCCGGTCTCCAACCTCGTCATCAACAGCCTCATCTCCTACAAGCCCATGCGCAAGCGCGACCGTGAGCCATGCGAGGGGGGCGAACAAGAAGACCTGGAGCGCCGGTCGCTCGACGGCATGGTGGCCTTCCTCACCCGCATGCTCCCGGACCTCGCGGAGGGCCAGGCCGTGCGCTACCTCTTCTTTGCCGACGCCGACGCCCTCGTCGCTGCCCGCATCCTCGTGTCGGACGCCGGCATGAGGAGGTTCTACGACTCTGGCCCTGCCATCATGGAGATGGCCCTTCTAAAGTGCGCCGCGCTCGCCGCAGGGCACCCCGATCCCGACCGCCTCGTCCGCGCCTGGCGCAGCATATCCGACCGCATGGACGTCGTCCGAGACCTGCTCGACAGTTTGTCATCGTCCCCCCCACGTCCCCGTTACCATCAACAAGCTCCGCCGGATGCTTAACGAGGGACCCCCTTTCGGCCCTGAACAAGACGCGTCGTGGGCGTGGCAGCTCGCGGCTGCTAGTCGGCTCCCTCGTACCCGCAGCGTGCCATACCGGCACACCAGGATACCAACGCAGACGCTCCACAACGCTGTCCACAGGTTCTACCTGAGGGCACTCGCTCGGCTGCCGGGGGACGAGCTGCGCTCTCGCTTCCACCGCGGCCTGCTCAGGGCCGGCTACTGCAACGACCCGCTCGATCCGGTCTCCAACATCATCGTCAACACCGTCTGGTACGACGCCGCATTCCCACCAGCCAAGACGATTGAGCTGGACACAATCTTCACGGAGAGCCTCCACCGGATCGAGAACCGCTCCCTGTACGGCCTGGCCTCCTTCCTCTGCACACGCTACCATCGGCTCGATTTCCGGCAAGCCGTGCGCTGCCTGCTCCAGGCGGATGCCAACCTTGTCCTCGCTGATCACAACCTTGATGCTGCCACCTCTCCATCCACAACAAACCTGCAATGATCTGGGTCTTCGTGCCTCGGGCTTCACGTGTAAGTCCCCGTGTGGTGGATTCACACGTCCGAAGACCAACCCCGATGACAATGGGTGGCCGCAATAATCGACAAGATCTACTTTGAGCCGTGAACGTCTACATACCCCTAACCCTGGACGTGTCAAGTTTTTCTACTCGCAAGACCGACCTTGACAAGTTCTTCGTGTCCGTTCTCATCGACAAGAACTGACCACGGTGGCCATGGCGGTTGAACAACTAAAATGACCATGCATCGACAACATCGACAAGAACACCCCCGACCCCAAGGACGGGAACCGCCATGATCTCCTACATGGATGCGACGAGTACCTCGACCACATCTACTTCCTCGACTACGTCTACTTCCTCTACGCCCCGAAGTTTCCGGCGTTGACCCCGGAGATCCTCTTTCCAACATGCAAACCCAAACCCTAACCCTATACCCTATATGCCTATTTTCTAAATGTCATCTATATCGTGCATATTAAATCATTCATCTTGTTGCATTGCATATTGTGTGTGCGGGCAATAATAATATCACCTAATAATTAAATATGGAATGAGTTGGGATAATTAGATATTGTCCCGGTTCCATTTAAATTGTGTATCTCATCTATATCCTTGTCACTCCATGTTAAACAAAATTTAATCTTGATGGGTAGATAAATAACGTGAACCTCCTAAATTAAATGTTGGGCTTCCGGCTCAATTTAAATTGATTTAATTGCATAAATCATAACTAATTCATTTTAACTCCAAATTTGAAAAGTAAAATATGTTTTCCAATCAAAATTCTCTAAACTTTGCAAATATCAACTTTGTTTTCTGTTTTAAATAAATTAAATTGCTGAAAACAACTGTTTCTTAATTAATGCATTTAAAATTGTCCAATTAATAACTAATTCATTTTAATTCCTTTTTCAACAAATGAAATATGTTTTCCATCTAAAATTTTGTGTTCTTTCCAAATATGAATTTGGTTATATATTTTGAACAATTAAAATGGGTGAAAACAACAAATGCTTGTGTAAATCATTTAAGAAGCCAAATTTCATAACTTGATAAATAAAATTCCAAACTTGGTAAACACCTTTTCAAATTGAAGCTATTGTTGTTTTCTCATTGTTTTCCTCATCCATGCATCATTCTAATAAACTTTCACATGATGGTTATCTGTAGATCATTTAATTCAACATTAATTCATGGGCTTTTCCATGTGCAATCCAAATTGCATATGGGCCCATTTAAATATGTTTACCATGTCAACTAGTTTATATTTGATGCATCCTTAAACTTGTCATGCATCCATATCTTGATCATGCTGGATCTTTTGCTGTAGAAGTAACTGTTGCATCCGGTGTTTGTTCTAGTTCGTTGCTTCTTCACGGATAGGACGTTGAGATGATGTGAGCAACGACAAGTTCTTCGGATGTACCTCTACTTGCTGGATTCCAGGCAAGTATACTCACTTGCTACCTATGGCTGCCTTTCATCACTTGTTACCGATTCTTTCCGTTGTTCTTATGCTAGCCTTATGATTCGATGCTTGTGTCTCGATCCTATCATATGTTTACCTTGCAACCATGATATAGCCTTCCTTCCATTTCCTATTAACTGTTGTTTGTTTACCCCGTTGGCCCCCGTGTCGTAGTTGCATGCTTAGTGTTGTTTGCGCTCAAGTCTTGTTGTCTGTCTCATCACCTGTTTAGTTTGATAGTTGGGTTTCAATTCAATCAACAACATGTTAATGTTTGGGGTAATAATGATAATTTGATGATAAGGCACCGGCAGGAGGCCCGGCGTGGTTTTGAGGCCTGCTAGTGTCGACCCTAATTAGGAAAAGGGTCTTGTCCATTGATCCATGATGAGCGCACTAACCGCATGTGGGAAGCGAGTATGGGCGCCCCCCGCAATTCTGATTCGATTCGCATCTCATCCAAATCGCCTCATTTAGTTAGGGTTTTCCATTTGCCGCATGCATATGCAGGTGCGAACCCTTGGCGCCAGGGTGGAACTTTTGTAGTCGGCATTTAGGGAGACACGTTCTTAGAGTGCTATGAGGGCCCCCTTTTCTTCGTGGGGCTTGATTAGCCGTGCGCTCAATTGCACGGGGTTCTTTGGGCTTGATGCGAAGAAGAGTTGGGTTGTGTTGAGTACCTCGCTTGGTGGTTTGATCCCCCGTCTGGCGGGTTATTCTTACGTGTACGGCCAAATTGGTGCATCCCTGCAGGGTTAAATCTTCTCGAGAAGCCGTGTTGTCCGCGGTTATGGATGACTTGGTGAAAGTGCTGGCTAACAAGTACTCAGACAACTTACACTTAACGATGATAACTTGACTAGTAATATAGATTACCTCCACCATAAAAATGAATGTCATCTTAATCAACAGTGTGAGTTTCCTTGGGTTGCTTCCTTAGTAGGGGGTAACATTGGATGGGTATTGCTTGGTGAGTAGTTATAGTTGGTCTTGTCGCGCTATCTTATCCCTTTCTTTTAGCCGGATGTTGTAGCAAGTCTCTGTAGTTAGTTAGTGCAGCCCGCTGCCGCTCCTTTGCAATATTCCCTTCCTTTCCGTTGTACCCAAAGTATTTGTACCTTGTGATGATTGGTTACGCTGGTATCTTGTGAGTATGGTTTATCCACTTGCCAGTACTTAACCGTACTGACCCACGAATCCTTTTCGTGGCTGCATATTCCACATTGCAGTCAACAGGTTTGAAGTCTGACGACGTTAGCTTGGGAATCCCTCCGGTTTGGCCTGGACAGGGATTGGACGCCATCGGTTATCTTCAGGACTCTTAGTCCAATTTGTATCTTGTCCGTAGTCGGACGCTATGTTGTTTCTTCCGCTGTTATTTGGATCTTTGTATTGTATCAGTTGTATCCTTGACTCGTTTGAGTCTTCTTGTATATATCTTTTCTGTTGTTGTTGTGGAATATTCGTGAACTGTTGTAATGTTATCACAAGTGGCAACCTGGAATCGGTTATTATGTGGATTTTGGCGGAAATGCTGAAATCTGCATAGTGCCCGATCTCGGGGCGTCACAAGCGTCACCTTGACGTTCGGGAGCTTGAAATTTGTGACCAACAGGGATGGAATCCTCCACTTCCCGGAAGAGTCAGAATCTGAATCAGGAGCCGTCGACTCACGCTTTCATCTGGAGATAAGTGGCGAGTCCGTCCGCTTCAACACCAACGACTACCATACCCTCTCAACAGAGGAACCTTCTCGAGTCCAAACAGCTTACCGATCTACGCCTAGGACGCACGATCCACGACTGGCTCAAGTCTGCATGGCAGGATCGGAGCAACCTCAGAAAACTGAACATAGCGCGGCAGAGCGCAACATAATCGGCGTCTCGCGAGAAGCTTGGGACCGAGCCAAGGAGGCTATGTGAACGAGCAAGCCACCCGCAGAGGAAGCGCCACACGAAGACATGGTTGCCTACCACTATCATCTAGTGAGAGCAGCCGCAACCATCAAGCACGCTCGAATAGATCTGGCTCGTCGAAGAAGAGCGGCAGATGAATCAAGTCAACGACGAGCTGAGCTGTCCCTAGCACCCTCGGTCGGTACCCGACCCGCGAGGAAGGGATATGCGTCAACATCCAGGGATATCGAGTCCTTAGGCGGGACCAGCAGATCGGTCGCACCTTCCCTCATGAGAGTTGATGATGACGGAAATGTCTACCCGCAAACTCCAGCCGCCGCAGTACTGGCCGCAACAACCTACATGCAGATGAACCAGCCGACAGAAAGCGATCCTCGGGCTGAACAGTATAAACACGTGCGCAAGGGGCTAAGACTGGCAGCCGCAAGACTCGCCTCCTATGACCGCAGGAAGGCCGCGGAGCAGCTAGAAAAGGAGCAGCAGGAGAAGGAGAAGGAGAAAGAAAAAGAGGCGTCCCGTAAGCGTAGGAGCTCTTCGCCAAGAAGGGACAAGTCGCCACGTCGTGGTCGAGGAAAAGAAGCTCGACGCCGCGGCGACAGTCGAAGCAGCAGCGAAGGCAGCCCGAGAGACAAAAGCTCGCGACATCACAGCAGCCGCTCGCGAAAATGAAGCAAGGAGCCAAGGAAGGACGCTGACCGCGACCGGTCAGGATATGACGCGCGATCGGACATCGCACAAAATAAGGTGGACAAGGCAAGGGCATCGCGTCGCACCCGGACTTCTAGAGGATACTCACAGCCTGCTAAACAGTAGATAAATGGCTTACGGGACATACCGGCACCCGCATCTCAATGTGAGCAGGCCAACACATAAACGTGTGACAACCATTCTCTACTATCCATCGTCTGCGTAAACCATCCCATAGAAATCCGACTACTTCCATTGACATACTTCATAACATACACACATGGTACATCAACGGCATTTGAACAAGTGATATCACAACAAATCTCTAAGACACAAATAAATAGAAATAAGTTGCAAATAGCTCTCACTAGAGCAGAGATAGCAAATACAATCATCCAGAGGACACATGTCCCAACGAGTCATCATTACAACACAACGGAAGCATCCAAAGTGTCTGAGTACAGACAAGATCCAAATAGGCCTAAGAGGCCGGAAACGAAAAGACGGAGCCCATCCACGATGTCTCGGATCCTGCCCGGGTCCGCTATCTACTCGTCAGCAGCCTCGTCATACTCCACGTAGTAGCCACCATGGGGATCCTCGGAAACGTAGTCTGCGGAAACCACAGCCCCAAAGGGGTCAGTACAGACAAGTACTGGCAAGCAAGACTCACAAGATACCAAAGTGTACCCGGCAACACCAAGTACAGATGCGTTGGGTTCAACGGAAGAATAGGTGATACAAAAGTGCGGCAGGGGGTTGCCTAACCAACTACAGAGACTCGCTACAACTTCCGGCTAAAAGAGAGGGATAAGATAGCGTATCGAAACCAACTATAACTAACCTCAAACAAACCCATCCTGGATCTCACCCCTTATCCAAAGAAGCAATCCGAGGATAACTCACACAGTTGGATTAATGATGGGTCAAGTTATTGTGTTAATAAGGTCTATTACTAGTCAACATTAGTCTTAAATTAGGTGTAAGTTGTCTAATCCTTGTTAGCCAGCCCTATCACCAAGTCATCCATAACCGCGGACAACACGGCTTCTCGAGAAGATTTAACCCTGCAGGGATGCACCAATTTGGCCGTACACGTAAGAATACCCCGCCAGATGGAAATGCACTTCCACCAAGCGAGGCACTCAACACAACCCAACTCTTCTTCGCATCAAGCCCAAAGAACCCCGTGCAATTGAGCGCACGGCTAATCAAGCCCCACGAAGAAAAGGGGACCCTCATAGCACTCTAAGAACGTGTCTCCCTAAATGCCGACTACAAAAGTTCCACCCTGGCCTCGGGTTCGCACCTGCATATGCATGCGGCAAATGGAAAACCCGAACTAAATGAGGCGATTTGGACGAGATGCGAATTGAATCAAATTGAGGGGGGCGCCCATACATGCTTCCCACATGCGGTTAGCGCGCTCATCATGGATCTAGAGGACAAAGACTTTTCCTGAGTTCGACACTAGCAGGCCTCAAAACCATACCCGGCCTCCTGCCGGTGCCTTATCATCAAACTAGCATTACCTCAAACATTAACAGGATGTTGTTTAAACATCGAGCCCCCAGAACATAATAAATATGTTAACAGAAATAACGGACAACAGACTCGAGCATTAACAACCCTAAGCATGCTAGTAAGACACAGGCAACAAGCAATGGGGTTATAGGTGTGGAAGATAGGCTATATCAGGGTTACAGGATAACATGTGATAGGATCAGAACACAAGCAACGAATCTTAAGGCTAGCAGAATAGACAATGGAAAGTATCGATATCCAGTGTGGAAAGGACACAATGGTTCATGTGAGTGAATACTTGCCTGCAAACTCAGTAGCCTGGTACTGGGCTAACTCCTCAGAAGTAGTGTCGTAAACCTCGTCTGTCTCAACGTCGTCGTCTATCCGAAAAGAAGCAAACAAACAACGACGAGAGACAACCAATCAATAACATGGCATAATGCACAATCATGGGATGATGCACGACAATTTAATTGATGCATTAAAGGTAAGCTAGTTGACATGGTAACATAATTAAATGGGCCCATATGCTCTTTGGATTGCATATGGAAAAGCCCATGAATTAAGGTTGATTTATATGATCTATAACTAACCATCATGTGAAAGTTGTTTAGAATGATGCATGGATGAAATAAAACAATGAGAAAACAACATTAGCTTCAATTTGAAAAGGTGTTTACCAAGTTTGGAAATTTTTATTTATTAAGTTATGAAAATTGGCTTCTTAAAGGAGTTACACAAGCATTTGTTGTTTTCACCAATTTTAATTGTTCAAAATAGACAACAAAGTTCACATTTGGAAAGAACACAAAATTTTAGGTGGAATACATGTTTCATTTGTTGAAAAAGGAATTAAAATGAATTAATTATGAATTAAACAAGTTTAAACAAGATTTAAATGACTTTAATTCAAGTATGAAATTATTTGAATTTTTATTTGTTCAAAACATTAAATGAAATTCATATTTGAAAGGATTACATTTTTCTGGTTTGAAAACATATTTTATATGTCCAAAAGAATTTAATTTGACCAAGTTATGAATTTAGCAATTTTAAATGATTTAAACAAGGTTTAAATTATTTAACCAATTTAAAGTATTCAAAACAGGTAGCAAAGTTTATATTTGGAAAGGTGGTTTAATTTTACATGGAAAACATATTTTATATGGGACATTTGAATTAAATTTGAAATAGTTATGAATTTGACCAAATTTGAAATGAGTTGTTTGAATTTGAATTTTGAAAATATTTGAAATGTTCAAAACAGTAAACAAATGGTTTAAACATGTAGAGAATTAAATTTGGTTCAGAAAACATATTTTATTTATTTTATTTGGATTTGAAATACACAAGTTATTTGAATTTGAAATTTCAAGGGCTATTTTGTGATTTAAACAGTTACAGAAAAGTTCCAGGGGCTTGGATGCAAAAGAAACTTACGGAAAGGCCCCTGGAAACCTTTTTCTACCCAGCAGAACAACCCCTGGGCCACTGGCCTGTGGGCCAGCGCCCAGCTGGCGCTGCGGCTGGGATCTGGCGTGGCACCCAGTGCCTATGGCAGGTGGGCCCTGCCTGCCCGCGTGGCAAATGCGCAAAAAGGGGTTTTATTCTGCGCGCGGGGGGGATCGAACCCGCGCCGCGGGCGTGCGCGCCATTAGATCCAACTAGTACGGTGCGGATGCGTTTGGTGATAGAGAGGGGGTGCGCGTGGTTTTGAGGTTCAAATCTGGGCGTTCTCGTTTAACTGACGAAACTGAACCCAAGGTTCAGTCTTTCGTCTGAACCGTGGCGACAGACGGCACGACGGCGCGCGCTTACCGTCGATGACCACTAAATGGCGGTGCTAGGGTGTTGCGTGTGCATGCTGGTTGGGTGTGGAGTGTGTGCGCGTGCTTGGACGGCCCGGAAACGCACGGGATCGTGCTCGATTGCAACCATGGCGGCACGGTGGCGGAAGCTACCGGAGTTTCATAACCGGCGCGGGCGAAACAGGAAACGAGGGGGGCAGGAGAGAGGCTTGGGACGATGGGTGCCTCACCGTGAGTGTGTTGGAGTAGACTAGAGGGGTTGCCGTGGACGAGGACGACGAGATGACGACGAAGTTCAGTTCTGCCCGTGAGGAAGAAGAAGACGGCGTGGATGATCCTGGTCTCCTATGAGCGAGTCGAAGCGACGAGGAGGTAGACGTGGTCGCGGTGGTCGCCTCCGTGTGCTCAACCGTGCCCGAGGTGCTCCATGGCGGCGTGTCGACGGCGAGCTCCCCTGCTGTTCTCCCCCCCCCCCCCCCCCGAAACGCCGGCAAGAAATCAGAGAGGAGGAAGGGATGGAGAAGAGGGCTGGCGGCGGCAGAAAGGAGGGAGAGGGCTAGGCTAGGGTTTAGGGAGCTCGGGTGGTAGATATAGGGCGAGCAGGGAGCAGGTGGAGGGCGCTGTGGTGCGTGCTGCGTGCGCGCTGGCGTCAGCTGACGCCAGCCGTACGGAGAAAGAAGAAAGGGGGCCGCGGGCATGCGCTGCTGGCCCAGTCTGCCTTCCCCAGCCGTTTTGTTTTTATTTTTTTCTTTCTCCCTTTTTTTGCAGAAAAGAAAAGGGAAGAAAAAGATGGTTTTTGGGGTTGGAAAAATTTAGGGAAAATGTTTATAAGTTATTTATTGTAAAAGCACCAATGTGCAAACTTTTGTTTTTCAAAAATTTCAAATTGTGTTGCTGTTTGTAATTTAATTCAATTTGAGTGAATTTGGGATTAATTGAATTAATTGAAAGAAGCAACTTAATAGTTTTTAATTTCAAGTTTATTAGAAACAAATGATTGGTTTGATTTGTAATTTCCATTTGAAACATTGTAACAGAACAAGTATGAAACAAAATTTGAAATTTGGTTTGAAATTCAAATGGAAAAACAAGGGAAAACAAATGGAAAACAAATGGAAAACAAATGCAAAGCTTATGATGACATGATGCAACACATAAATTAACATGAATCAAACATTCTAAAGGTGTTTTTCATACTTGGGATGTTACAAAACGCCCCCCTTGAAGGAATCGCGCCCCGAGATTCCTACTAAGAAGAGAAAAGGTCCGGATACTTCTTGCGAAGATCCTCTTCGGTCTCCCACGTTGCCTCTTTATCGGAATGATGGGACCACTGCACTTTCAAGAACTTGGTGCTCTTGTTGCGAGTTTTACGCTCGGTCTCATCGAGAATTCGAATAGGGTGCTCCTCATAAGAGAGATCTTCTTGCAGTTTAATGGAATCATGATCAACTGCACAACCTGGATCTTAGAAGCACTTCTTGAGCTGTGACACGTGAAACACATCGTGCACCTTGGATAGCTTTTCTGGAAGTTCAAGACGATAGGCATTTTCTGCACGCCTGGAGAGAATGTTGAAAGGACCAATGTATCTTGGTGCAAGCTTTCCTTTGACACCAAAACGATGAGTGCCTCTGAGGGGAGTTACACGGAGATATGCTTTGTCACCAGGTGCATAGACCATATCCCTGTGCTTGCTGTCATAGTAGCTTTTCTAACGAGACTGAGCAATCTTGAGATTGTCATGAATGATGCGAACTTTCTCTTCGGCTTCCTTAACAATGTCAGGGCCTAAGAGTGAACGTTCACCAGCTCCAGACCAATTGATTGGACTCCTGCATCTGCGGCCATAGAGAGCCTCAAATGGTGCCATGCCTAGGCTTTCCTGGAAGCTGTTGTTGTAGGAGAATTCAGCATATGGAAGACATTCCTCCCATTTCATGCCAAAGGAGATACCACATGCTCTGAGCATATCCTCGAGAATCTGATTGACTCTTTCGACTTGCCCTTGAGACTTAGGGTGATAAGCTGTGCTGAACAGAAGTTTGGTGCCCAATGCTTCTTGAAAGCTTTTCCAGAAATGAGAAGTGAATATGCTTCCACGGTCTGAGCTTATTTCCAATGGAACACCATGAAGAGGAACAATCTTTGCTGTGTAGAGCTCCGCTAACTGACTAGCTGAGATTGTATCTTTGATAGGAAAGAAGTGAGCGGCCTTAGTGAGTCGATCAATGACAACGAATATTGCATCGTTGCCCCTCTTGGACTTTGGGAAACCAGTGACGAAGTCCATTTCAATCATGTCCCACTTCCACTCAAGGATTTTCAGAGGTTGGAGAAGACCGGCTATTTTCTGATGGACTGCCTTAACACGTTGACAAACGTCGCATTCAGAATCGTATTGAGCAATTTCACGTTTCATGCCAGGCCACCAATACAGTGTCTTGAGATCCTGGTACATCTTTGTACTTCCAGGGTGTATGGAGAGAGGAGTTTCATGAGCCTCCTTTAGAATGACATCTTTGAGACTTTGAACTTGAGGGACCGCAATGCGTCCTTCGAAAAACACAGTTCCCTTGTCATCAACTGAGAAGGACTTAAATTTCTCTTTGCCTTCTTTGATGTGTTCTACCATCTTCTTGATTTCAGCATCACGAAGTTACTCAGAACGAATCTTGTCCTCGAGAGTTGGACTGGCTGTCAAGTTTGCAAGATAGCCTTGAGGAACAAGACCAAGGTTGAGCTTCTGGAATTCTTCATGAAGAGGAGGTTGGCTTTCCATGATCATGAGATTATTGCAATACGACTTGCGACTGAGAGCATCGGCCATAACATTAGCCTTGCCTGGTGTCGCACCCGAACTTCTAGGGGATACTCACAGTCCGTTAAACAGTAGATAAATGGCTTACGGGGCATACCGACACCCGCATCTCAATATGAGTAGGCCAACACGTACACGTGTGACAACCATTCTCTACTATTCATCGTCTGCGCAAACCATCCCGTAGAAATCTAGATACTTCCATTGACGTACTTCATAACATACACACATGGTACGTCAACGGCATTTGAACAAGTGATATCACAACAGATCTCTAGGACACAAAAGATTGAAATAAGTTGCAAATAGCTCTCACTAGAGCAGAGATAGCAAATACAATCATCCAGAGGACACATGTCCCAACAATTCATCATTACAACACAGCGGAAGCATCCAAAATGTCTGAGTACAGACAAGATCCAAATAGTCCTAAGAGGCCGGAAACGAAAAGACGGAGCCCATCCACGAAGTCTCGGATCCTGCCCGGGTCCGCTATCTACTCGTCAGCAGCCTCGTCATACTCCACGTAGTAGCCACCAAGGGGATCCTCGGAAACGTAGTCTGCGGAAACCACAGCCCCAAAGGGGTCAGTACATAAACGTACTGGCAAGCAAGACTCACAGTTCACCAAAGTGTACCCGTCAACACCAAGCACAGATGCTTTGGGTTCAACGGAAGAAAGGGGTGATATAAAAGATGCTGCAGCGGGCTGCTCTAACCAACTACAGAAACATGCTACAACTTCCGGCTAACAGAAAAGGGGATAAGATAGCATATCGTAACCAACCTACCAACTAACCTCAAACAAACCGATCCTAGATCTCGCCCCTTATCCAAAGAAGCAATCCGAGGATAACTCACACAGTTGGATTAGTGATGTTTCAAGTTATTGTGTCAATAAGACTATTACTAGTCAAGTTATCATTAGTTAGGTGTAAGTTGTTCTGAGTACTTGTTAGCCAGTACTTTCACCAAGTCATCCATAACCGCGGAAAACACGGCTTCTCGAGAAGATTTACCCTGCAGGGGTGCACCAATTTGGCCGTACACGTAAGAATAACCCGCCAGATGGAATGGCCTTTCCACCAAGCGGGGCACTCAACACAACTCAACCCTTCTTCGCATCAAGCCCAAAGAACCACATGCTGTGCGTGCGCGGCTAATCGAGCCCCCACGAAGAAAAGCGGGACCCTCATAGCACTCTAAGACCACGCCGCCCTAAATGCCGACTACAAAAGTTCCACCCTGGCGCCAAGGGTTCGCACCTGCACATGCATGCATCAAATGGAAAGCCCGAACTAAGTGTGGCGATTTGGACGAGATGCGAATCGAATCAAATTGAGGGGGGCGCCCATACACGCTTCCCACATGCGGATAGTGCGCTCATCATGGATCAGTAGACAAGACCCTTTTCCTAATTAGGGTCGACACTAGCAGGCCTCAAAACCACGCCGGGCCTCCTGCCGGTGCCTTATCATCAAATTATTATTACCTCAAACATTAACTGATTGGTTGTTTAAACATCGAGCCCCAAAACATAATGAAATATAGTAACAGAAGGTAACGGACAACATACTCGAGCAAAACAACCCTAAGCATGCTAGTAAGACACGGGCAGCAAGCAAAAGGTTATAGGTGTGGAGGTGAGGCTATACCAGGGTTAAAGGATACATGTGATAGGATCGAACACAAGCAACGATTCATAAGGCTAGCAGAATAGACAACGGAACGTATCGGTATCCAGTGTGGAAAGGAACACAATGGTTCATGTGAGTGAATCTTGCCTGCCAACTCAGCAGCCTGGTACTGAGCTAGATCCTCAGAAGGGGTGTCGTAAGCATCGTCTGTCTCAACGTCGTCGTCTATTCGAGAAGAAGCAAACAAACAACGCAGAGAGACAAACAATCAATAACATGGCATAATGCACAAACATGGTATGATGCATGACCATTTAATTGATGCATCAAAAATAAACTAGTTGACATGGTATCATAACATGATTAAATGGCCCCACATGCAATTGGATTGCATATGGAAAGCCCATGAGTTAAGGTTGGAATAATTGTTCTACAACTAATCATCATGTATAAGTTAATTAGCATGATGCATGGATGAGGAAAACAGAAAGAAAACAACCATAGAAACAATTTAAAATGAAGTTTACCAAGTTTGAAAATTTATTTATTAAGTTATGAAATTTTGGTTTCTTAAAGGTGTTACACAAGCATTTGTTGTTTTCACCAATTTAAATTGTCCTAAATAGATAACAAAGTTCATATTTGGAAAGTACACAAAATTTTAGTTGGAATACATGTTTCACTTGTTGAAAAAGGATTTAGAATGAATTAATTATGACTTAAACAAGTTTAAACAAGATTTAAATGAATTTAATTCAGGTATGAATTTATTTGAATTTTTATTTGTTCAAACCATTAAATCAAATCCATATTTGTAAAGTTTATACTTTTTTGGCTTGAAAACATATTTTATATGTTCAAAAGGAATTTAATTTGACCAAGTTATGAATTTAGCAATTTTAAATGATTTAAACAAGGTTTAAATTATTTAACCAATTTTAATTATCCAAAACATGAAACAAAGTTTATATTTGGAAAATTGGTTCAATTTTGCATGGAAAACATATTTTATTTGTTGAAAATGGATTTAAAATGAGCAAGTTATTAATTTGGCAATTTTAGATGCATTAATTAAGAAACAGTTGTTTTCAGCAATTTAATTTATTTAAAACAGAACACAAAGTTGATATTTGCAAAGTACATGAAAAATGGAATGGAAAACATATTTAGTTTGTTGAATTTGGAATTTTTATGCTCAAGTTATGAATTTTGCAAAATTAAGTGAATTAAACAAGGATTCAAATACTTCACCAATTTAAAATATTCAAAACAGTAAACAAAATTTATATTTGGGTAGAGGATTTAATTTGGTACAGAATACATATTAAAAAAATTGAATTTGGAGTTGGAATGAATTATTTATGCAATTTCCAAGATTAGGTATTATTCTGCCATTTTAAACAATATCCAGGGACTTAGAATTAATTTACAGGGACCTAGAATAAAATTAGCAAGGACTGTTCGGTGAATAGGGGGTTTGTGCAGGGCCTAAAAAAATAAGATGGAAAAAGGGGGTTTAATCCCGGGGGTGGGATTTGAACCCACGACCCCCTGCTGCGCGCGCAGCGGCTGTTGCCACTGCGGTACTGATTCGTGGCTTGTCAGTAAGGGGGGCTCGGGGAGGTTAAGGTGCAGTTCGCGGAAAGTTAACTGAATTTTAATGTTCAGTTACTGAACATCGCTGAGGAACAGAGCCCGCTGGCGGCGCTCGGCTCGCGGTGGCCGCTGCGTGGTGGCTCGCTGCGGTTGCGTGCGTACGTGTGCGTGCACGTGCTACGTCACGGTTGCAGAGGGAAGAAAAAGAGAGAGGGATCGGGAGGGAGGAGCTCACTGTGAGGGAGGCGTGGTCGGGAGGAGATGGCCGGCGGCGAAAAGAGGACGGCGGCGGCGATTCCGCTGCTCCCGGCCCCCACTGCAGCGTTGAGGAGGTAGACGGAGGTGAGGGGATTCCGTTCCCGGCCCTAGCCTGGCCGGTGGGGCTTTGTGGCGCGGCGATCGCCGGAGAGATTCGAGGTGGTGGTGGTGACTGTCAGATTTCGGTGGGGTTCAGAGAAACAGAAAGAGGGCAGAGCCGCGAGGGAGATGGAGGAAGAAAGCGGCGGCGCGGTGGGAGAGGGGTGGAGGAAGACCTAGGGTAGAGGGGGAGCTCGAGGGTAGGGCTTATAGAGGGAGGTGGGCGAGCTCGTGGCCGTTGCTTGCCTGCTGCTGCGACGTGGACAGAACCGATGTCCTGCCGTACGAAGGTAGAAGAGAAAGAGGGGGTAGCAGGCCATGGGGAGTTGGTGGGCTGGCCCAATTGGGCTGGCCTGCCCCCTCTCCCTCTCTTTTGCTTTTTATTTTCTTTCTTTCTTTTTTTTGCAGATTTGAATAGGAAAGAAAAGAATGAGTTTTAGGGTTTGAAAATTAGGGAGAATTTTGTATTTGATTAAGTTTTGTAACAGCACCCAAAATGCAACTGTTGTTTTACAAAATGTTTAAAATATGTTGTTGTTTGCATTTTTATTTGAATTTGATTGAATTTTAATATTAATTGAATAATTGAACTTAGCAATTTAAAAGTTTTTAAATTCAAGTTTATTTGAAACAAAAGATTGATTTGTTTTTGTAATTTTCATAAATTTCAAAAGGGGTGCTGTTTGGAAAATTAATTGAATTTGAAAATGTTTTGGTATTAAATGAATTATTGATAGAAACAAAACAATAGTTTTGAAATCACAACTTTAATGGAAACAATTAATTGCTTTATTTTGAATAATTCATTTGGGAAATTGTAACATCACAAGTATGAAACAAAAGGTTTGAAATTTGATTTGAAATTCAAATAGAAAACAAGTGAAAACAAGGGAAAACAGAGGAAAACAAATGCAAAACTTAAGATGCCATGATGCAAAACATAAAATAACAGAGATCAAACATTCTAATAGATGTTTTTTATACTTGGGATGTTACAAAATGCCCCCCTTGAAGGAATCGCGCCCCGAGATTCCTACTGAGAAGAGAAAAGGTTCGGATACTTCTTGCGAAGATCCTCTTGAGCTGTGACACGTGAAACACATCGTGCACCTTGGATAGTTTTTCTGGAATTTCAAGACGATAGGCATCCCTGGTAACTCTTCTGGAAAGACGTCAGGGAATTCGCAAACCACCGGAACATTTTTGAGTAGAGGTAGAGGTTTTGTATCGAGGGTGTATGGCTGAATGGAACTTGATTCATTTGGAGAATAGACTATCTGGCCAGAAGGGTGGAACAGCGTTATTGATTAGACGCCGGTAAAAGAACTGAAGTGGGAAGCAACAACAAGGTTTCAACGGACGAAAAGGATGTTGAGAAGAACAGGATATCGAAGCAAAATCGGGAAACACAAGACCAAAACACTCCTGAGGTACTACGGAAAACCCATCCGGGCTTCTAGAGGATCAATATCTAATGCTTAAGGAATAGAGGATTTGCTTCCGGGGCTTACACGCCTCTGTTCTCAATCGTGAGTAGGCAACATGGTAAATCATGTCACAACCACCTCCATTCCTATGGTCTAGTAGATATAACTATCCTAGAGAAACCAGGATACGTGAAATCCTAACTTGAAATTTTAGGTGAGAAGAGAAAACAACGTTGCACTTCCTTACCAGAAAAGGGAGGGTGGGTGGGGAAAGAAGAAAAAGAACATAATTCCTACTCTCACGTTTCATTTTTCCTATATAGCTACAAAATAGTCTCTAGACTCAACTGCGACCAGTAAAAGGGATCCTACAGGCAGACAGGCTCTGATACCATTTGTCGCACCCGAACTTCTAGGGGATACTCACAGTCCGTTAAACAGTAGATAAATGGCTTACGGGGCATACCGGCACCCGCATCTCAATATGAGTAGGCCAACACGTACACATGTGACAACCATTCTCTACTATTCATCGCCTGCGCAAACCATCCCGTAGAAATCCAGATACTTCCATTGACGTACTTCATAACATACACACATGGTACGTCAACGGCATTTGAACAAGTGATATCACAACAGATCTCTAGGACACAAAAGATTGAAATAAGTTGCAAATAGCTCTCACTAGAGCAGAGATAGCAAATACAATCATCCAGAGGACACATGTCCCAACAATTCTCATTACAACACAGCGGAAGCATCCAAAATGTCTGAGTACAGACAAGATCCAAATAGGCCTAAGAGGCCGGAAACGAAAAGACGGAGCCCATCCACGAAGTCTCGGATCCTGCCCGGGTCCGCTATCTACTCGCCAGCAGCCTCGTCATACTCCACGTAGTAGCCACCAAGGGGATCCTCGGAAACGTAGTCTGCGGAAACCACAGCCCCAAAGGGGTCAGTACATAAACGTACTGGCAAGCAAGACTCACAGTTCACCAAAGTGTACCCGTCAACACCAAGCACAGATGCTTTGGGTTCAACGGAAGAAAGGGGTGATATAAAAGATGCTGCAGCGGGCTGCTCTAACCAACTACAGAAACATGCTACAACTTCCGGCTAACAGAAAAGGGGATAAGATAGCGTATCGTAACCAACCTACCAACTAACCTCAAACAAACCCATCCTGGATCTCGCCCCTTATCCAAAGAAGCAATCCGAGGATAACTCACACAGTTGGATTAGTGATGTTTCAAGTTATTGTGTCAATAAGACTATTACTAGTCAAGTTATCATTAGTTAGGTGTAAGTTGTTCTGAGTACTTGTTAGCCAGTACTTTCACCAAGTCATCCATAACCGCGGAAAACACGGCTTCTCGAGAAGATTTACCCTGCAGGGGTGCACCAATTTGGCCGTACACGTAAGAATAACCCTCCAGATGGAATGGCCTTTCCACCAAGCGGGGCACTCAACACAACTCAACTCTTCTTTGCATCAAGCCCAAAGAACCACATGTTGTGCGTGCGCGGCTAATCGAGCCCCCACGAAGAAAAGGGGGACCCTCATAGCACTCTAAGACCACGCCGCCCTAAATGCCGACTACAAAAGTTCCACCCTGGCGCCAAGGGTTCGCACCTGCACATTTATGCATCAAATGGAAAGCCCGAACTAAGTGTGGCGATTTGGACGAGATGTGAATCGAATCAAATTGAGGGGGGCGCCCATACACGCTTCCCGCATGCTGTTAATGCGCTCATCATGGATCAGTAGACAAGACCCTTTTCCTAATTAGGGTCGACACTAGCAGGCCTCAAAACCACGCCGGGCCTCCTGCCGGTGCCTTATCATCAAATTATTATTACCTCAAACATTAACAGATTGATTGTTTAAACATCGAGCCCCAGAACATAATGAAATATAGTAACAGAAGGTAACGGACAACAGACTCGAGCAAAACAACCCTAAGCATGCTAGTAAGACACGGGCAGCAAGCAAAAGGTTATAGGTGTGGAGGTGAGGCTATACCAGGGTTAAAGGATACATGTGATAGGATCGAACACAAGCAACGATTCATAAGGCTAGCAGAATAGACAACGGAAAGTATCAGTATCCAGTGTGGAAAGGAACACAATGGTTCATGTGAGTGAATACTTGCCTGCCAACTCAGCAGCCTGGTACTGAGCTAGATCCTCAGAAGGGGTGTCGTAAGCATCGTCTGTCTCAGCGTCGTCGTCTATTCGAGAAGATGCAAACAAACAACGCAGAGAGACAAACAATCAATAACATGGCATAATGCACAAACATGGGATGATGCATGACCATTTAATTGATGCATCAAAAATAAACTAGTTGACATGGTATCATAACATGATTAAATGGACCCACATGCAATTGGATTGCATATGGAAAGCCCATGAGTTAAGGTTGGAATAATTGTTCTAGAACTAATCATCATGTATAAGTGAATTAGCATGATGCATGGATGAGGAAAACAGAAATAAAACAACCATAGAAACAATTTGAAATGAAGTTTACCAAGTTTGAAATTTTATTTATTAAGTTATGAAATTTTGGTTTCTTAAAGGTGTTACACAAGAATTTGTTGTTTTCACCAATTTAAATTGTCCTAAATAGATAACAAAGTTCATATTTGGAAAGTACACAAAATTTTAGTTGGAATACATGTTTCACTTGTTGAAAAAGGATTTAGAATGAATTAATTATGAATTAAACAAGTTTAAACAAGATTTAAATGAATTTAATTCAAGTATGAATTTATTTGAATTTTTATTTGTTCAAAACATTAAATCAAATCCATATTTGGAAAGTTTATACTTTTTGGCTTGAAAACATATTTTATATGTTCAAAAGGAATTTAATTTGACCAAGTTATGAATTTAGCAATTTTAAATGATTTAAACAAGGTTTAAATTATTTAACCAATTTTAACTATCCAAAACATGAAACAAAGTTTATATTTGGAAAATTGGTTCAATTTTGCATGGAAAACATATTTTATTTGTTGAAAATGGATTTAAAATGAGCAAGTTATTAATTTGGCAATTTTAGATGCATTAATTAAGAAACAGTTGTTTTCAGCAATTTAATTTATTTAAAACAGAACACAAAGTTGATATTTGCAAAGTACATGAAAAATGGAATGGAAAACATATTTAGTTTGTTGAATTTGGAATTTTTATGCCCAAGTTATGAATTTTGCAAAATTAAGTGAATTAAACAAGGATTCAAATACTTCATCAATTTAAAATATTCAAAACAGTAAACAAAATTTATATTTGGGTAGAGGATTTAATTTGGTACAGAATACATATTAAAAATGTTGAATTTGGAGTTGGAATGAATTATTTATGCAATTTCCAAGATTAGGTATTATTCTGCCATTTTAAACAATATCCAGGGACTTAGAATTAATTTACAGGGACCTAGAATAAAATTAGCAAGGACTGTTCGGTGAATAGGGGGTTTGTGCAGGGCCTAAAAAAATAAGATGGAAAAAGGGGGTTTAATCCCGGGGGTGGGATTCGAACCCACGACCCCCTGCTGCGCGCGCAGCGGCTGTTGCCACTGCGGTACTGGTTCGTGGCTTGTCAGTAAGGGGGGCTCGGGGAGGTTAAGGTGCAGTTCGCGGAAAGTTAACTGAATTTTAATGTTCAGTTACTGAACATCGCTGAGGAACAGAGCCCGCCGGCGGCGCTCGGCTCGCGGTGGCCGCTGCGTGGTGGCTCGCTGCGGTTGCGTGCGGACGTGTGCTTGCACGTGCTACGTCACGGTTGCAGAGGGAAGAAAAAGAGAGAGGGATCGGGAGGGAGGAGCTCACTGTGAGGGAGGCGTGGTCGGGAGGAGATGGTCGGCGGCGAAAAGAGGACGGCGGCGGCGATTCCGGTGCTCCCGGCCCCCACTGCAGCGTTGAGGAGGTAGACGGAGGTGAGGGGATTCCGTTCCCGGCCCTAGCCTGGCCGGTGGGGCTTTGTGGCGCGGCGATCGCCGGAGAGATTCGAGGTGGTGGTGGTGACTGTCAGATTTCGGTGGGGTTCAGAGAAACAGAAAGAGGGCAGAGCCGCGAGGGAGATGGAGGAAGAAAGCGGCGGCGCGGTGGGAGAGGGGTGGAGGAAGACCTAGGGTAGAGGGGGGGCTCGAGGGTAGGGCGTATAGAGGGAGGTGGGCGAGCTCGTGGCCGTTGCTTGCCTGCTGCTGCGACGTGGACAGAACCGATGTCCTGCCGTACGAAGGTAGAAGAGAAAGAGGGGGTAGCAGGCCATGGGGAGTTGGTGGGCTGGCCCAATTGGGCTGGCCTGCCCCCTCTCCCTCTCTTTTGCTTTTTATTTTCTTTCTTTTTTTTGCAGATTTGAATAGGAAAGAAAAGAATGAGTTTTAGGGTTTGAAAATTAGGGAGAATTTTGTATTTGATTAAGTTTTGTAACAGCACCCAAAATGCAACTGTTGTTTTACAAAATGTTTAAAATATGTTGTTGTTTGCATTTTTATTTGAATTTGATTGAATTTTAATATTAATTGAATAATTGAACTTAGCAATTTAAAAGTTTTTAAATTCAAGTTTATTTGAAACAAAAGATTGATTTGTTTTTGTAATTTTCATAAATTTCAAAAGGGGTGTTGTTTGGAAAATTAATTGAATTTGAAAATGTTTTGGTATTAAATGAATTATTGATAGAAACAAAACAATAGTTTTGAAATCACAACTTTAATGGAAACAATTAATTGCTTTATTTTGAATAATTCATTTGTGAAATTGTAACATCACAAGTATGAAACAAAAGGTTTGAAATTTGATTTGAAATTAAAATAGAAAACAAGTGAAAACAAGGGAAAACAATTGGAAAACAAATGCAAAACTTAAGATGCCATGATGCAAAACATAAAATAACAGAGAGCAATCATTCTAATGGATGTTTTTCATACTTGGGATGTTACATCTGGAGTGTAAGAAATGGTAAGATCAAAGTCTTTGATCTTTTCAATCCATCTCCTTTGCCTGAGGTTTAGATCTGGTTGAGTGAAGATATACTTCAGACTCTTATGATCGGAAAAGATTTCAGTGCGATTACCCAACAAGTATTGTCTCCATTTCTTGAGGGCAAACACAACTGCTGCAAGTTCAAGGTCATGAGTGGGATAATTGAGCTCATGTGCATTCAACTGACGTGAAGCATAAGCCACAACTTGACGTTCTTGCATAAGAACTGCACCTAGACCTTGGAGAGAAGCATCACAGAATATTTGGAAAGGTTTGGAAGGATCTGGGCCAACCAGAACTGGTGTAGAAGTGAGTTTAGTCTTCAGGAGATTGAAACTTTCATCACATTGTGGAGACCAAACGAACTTCTTGTCCTTCTTTGTGAGATCAGTGAGAGGTTTGGCAATCTTGGAGAAGTTTTGGACGAAACGACGGCAATAGCTAGCCAAGCCAAGAAAACTTCTTACTTGCTTCACCGTCTTTGGAGGTTTCCAATCAACAATTGCTTTAACTTTTTCTGGATCAATGGCTATGCCCTTGGCAGAGATGACATGACAAAGGTAAGTAACTTCTGAAATCCAGAACTCACATTTGGAGAACTTGGCATAAAGACGATGCTCGCGAAGCTTCATGAGAGTTAGACGAAGATGTTCTTCATGCTCTTCCTCGGACTTTGAGTAGACAAGAATGTCATCAAGATATACCACAACGAACTTGTCGAGGTATTCATGGAAGACAGAATTCATGAGTCGAGAGAAAGTCGCCGGTGCATTGGTGAGACCAAAGGACATGACGGTGAATTCATATAGACCGTAGCGAGTGGTGAAGGCTGTCTTTGGAATATCCTCTTTTCTGATCTTTATTTGATGGTAACCCATTCTCAAGTCCAACTTGGAGAATATTGAGGCTCCAGCAAGTTGATCAAAAAGATCATCGATGCGAGGAATTGGATACTTGTTTTTGATGGTTTTCTCGTTAAGAGGACGATAGTCAACAACGAGTCTCTTTGTGTGATCCTTCTTCGCAACGAACAGAGTTGGGCAACCCCAAGCCGAGGAACTAGGTTGAATGTAACCTTTTTCCATGTACATATCAATTTGTTCCTTCAACAACTTCAGCTCGGGAGTTCCTATCTTGTACGGATGCTTAGAGATTGGAGCAGTACCTGGTTCAAGTTCGATCACGAACTCAACAGCTCTGTCCGGAGGCATCCCTGGCAACTCTTCTGGAAAGACGTCAGGGAAGTCGCAAACCACCGGAACATTTTCAAGTGAAGGTAGAGGTTTTGCATCGAGGGTGCACAGCTGAAAGGAACTTGATTCATGTGGAGAATAGATTATCTGGCCAGAAGGGTGGAACAGAGTTATTGACTTTTGAGCACAGTCAATCCTTGCTTTATTAGCTTTCATCCAATCCATACCAAGAATGACATCAATGTCAGAACTTCCCAGCAACATGAGTGAAGCAAGGAATATGCGCCCTCCAATTAGGATTTGATTGTCCTTACTTATCTTTGAAGTCAACATTTGAGATCCCGGGGAGTGAACAGTGATTTGATTGCTTAGTGGAACCACAATTAGGTTGTTTGTTGTGGCAAATGTCTTTGACACAAAAGAATGCGATGCTCCGGTATCAAACAACACTTTAGCTGGAAAAGAGTTTATGGGTAATATACCGAGAACGACGTCAGGAGCTTCCTCAGCTTTGTCGATCTTGACATGATTCACCCTTGCGGTCCTCCCGACAGGCCTGTTGTTGGTGTTGAAGGCTTTAGGCGGGGGAGCGCGCACCATTGCCTGGTTTGTGTAGGACGAGGTGGTGGTGGAGGTAGCTGCCTCTGCGTGCACTTGTCAGCGTAGTGCCCCGTCTGCTTGCACTTGTAGCAAGTGACGACACGAGGAGGCCCTGGCCTTGGCTGCCCCATCGAAGCCCTTTGATCATGCATCTGAGGAGGGTTGGGTGGGCGGGGAGCAAAGCCTGGAGAAGCTTGGGCGTATGGAGCCCGAGTGACAGCACCATTTGGCACCCAGATGTGGCGCTTCTGCGGAGGGGTGGTCATGTTGGAGGAGGTACCACCCTCACGCGAGTGCTTGCGAGACTCCTCGAACGCCTTGCGCCCATTTTCTTCATTGAGCGCGGTGTTAACGAGATCCTCGAAGTTGTTGGCCTTGACGTTGGTGAGGGCATACTTGAGCTCCGGGTTAAAACCTCTGTGGAACCTTGCCATCTTCTTAGCCTCAGTGGACACCTCATCTCCAGCGTACCGAGCGAGGCGATTGAACTCACTCTGATACCCGATGACGTCCAACTTGCCCTGCTTGAGAGAGCAAAACTCCTCACGCATCCTTTCCATGAGACCATCTGGAATGTGGTGCTTCAGGAAGGCTTCCTTGAAACAACCCCACGTGACTGGTATCCCAGTTCTCATGGCCTAGAAGTTCTCCCACCAAGTAGCTGCCTGACCCTTCAGTAGATAGGAGGCATACTTGACCTTTTCTTCCTCAGCTACGTGAGCAATCTCCAGCGCCTTAGCTATCTCACGGATCCAGTCATCAGCGTCCAGAGGCTCGCGTGTGGCCACGAAAGCTCTTGGGCCTAGACTGAGAAACTCCTTGATGCTGACTCGTGGAGCTGTCTGGTTGTTGTGCTGATTAGTCTGAAACTGGGCCATCTGTGCCATGACTTGGGTCATCTGAGTCAACAGCTCCGCGATTGGCGGTGGCTCAGGCGCGTTGTTCCTTGTTGGCGGCATCCTGAATTGAAATGCATCTTAGCACAACAAAAGAAAAGGATAGACTTGGCAACCGAAAGAGAGATTATTCCGACGTATGGATAGATAACCAACAGGTACATCATCACATGTTCAAATACATCAGAATATCCAGCACACCATAAATGGTTCGAATGCCAAAGGATAACTAAACATAGCTAAGAATGGATACATCGGTACTCCCATGCTCATCACGCAGGACGGCGACTAGGAGTACGGCGAGAGGTACGGTGAGGAGCACGCCCACGAAAGTAGGTAGAACGACGATCCACGTAGATCTGACGTGGTCTGAGAGCGACTCTAGGTGTGGTGAAGTACATAGCGTCGACTCCCTGTGCTCCAAAGCGTGGAATCCCAGTGTAACCAGCACCAAAGTTGAGGAGTGGACCTCTGATCGGCTCGTAACCTCCAGCATCTGGCAGACGACGACCAACTGGCTGATCGAAACGTGCAAAGCGCTCGTCTCCAACAAAGTCTATGGTGTAAGTCGCCAGACGAGTCAAAGCAAGGTAGAGCTGCTCTCTGACTGAAGCCAACTCCTGAGATAGTGTGCTGGCAACTGCATCACTGTGCCTCACAAACTGAGCGGTGGTGTGCAGCCTGGAGTTATCATGCTCGTAGACATCCAAGTTGTCGTAGAGAGTGAAGTGAGCTCCCTCCGAAGTGATGTAACCACGGGGGATGTGGCGATAGATAGAATCGTCAAATCCCCAGTAGTCAGCACGAAGGACGGTGAGACTCACATAAGCTGCCTGCTGCACAGCCATATCCACTATGGAACCTACTGCCTCGTAGCGGTGGACTACGCTCATGCCATCATCTGACAGAATGTAGACGATAGCCTGGTAGTAGGTCTGCTCAAACTCTCGCTGCTGCTCGTAGACATGGTACTCTGGTGCCCAACGGAACCCCAGAAAAGTGACCATGTCTCTCAGCATCTCCGGATAACCGGCAGTGCTCTCGCAACGAGTCATACGAACCACCTGCGGGTAGAACCTGAGATCCATCTGCAGATGATTGGGGAAGCTTTGATTAGACGCCGGTAGAAGAACTGAAGTGGCAAGCAACAACAAGATTTCAACGGACGAAAGGGATGTTGAGAGGAACAGGATATCGAAGCAACATCGGGGAAACACGAGACCAAACACTCCTGAGGTACTACGAAAAACCCATCCGGGCTTCTAAAGGATAAATATCTACTGCTTAAGGAATAGAGGATCTGCTTCCGGGGCTTACACGCCTCCGTTCTCAATCATAAGTAGGCAACATGATAAATCATGTCACAACCACCTCCATTCCTATGGTCTAGTAGATATAACTATCCTAGAGAAACCAAGATACGTGAAATCCTAACTTGAAAGTTTAGATGAGGAGAGAAAACAACGTTGCACTTCCTTACCAGAAAAGGGAGGGTGGGTGGGGAAAGAAATAAAAGAACAGAATTCCTACTCTCACGTTTCATTTTTCCTATATAGCTACAAAATAGTTTCTAGACTCAACTGCGACCAGTAAAAGGGATCCTACAGGCAGACAGGCTCTGATACCATTTGTCACACCCGGACTTCTAGAGGATACTCACAGCCCGCTAAACAGTAGATAAATGGCTTACGAGGCATACCGGCACCCGCATCTCAATGTGAGCAGGCCAACACATAAACGTGTGACAACCATTCTCTACTATCCATCGTCTGCGTAAACCATCCCATAGAAATCCGACTACTTCCATTGACGTACTTCATAACATACACACATGGTACGTCAACGGCATTTGAACAAGTGATATCACAACAAATCTCAAAGACACAGATAAATAGAAATAAGTTGCAAATAGCTCTCACTAGAGCAGAGATAGCAAATACAATCATCCAGAGGACACATGTCCCAACAAGTCATCATTACAACACAGCGGAAGCATCCAAAGTGTCTGAGTACAGACAAGATCCAAATAGGCCTAAGAGGCCGGAAACGAAAAGATGGAGCCCATCCACGATGTCTCGGATCCTGCCCGGGTCCGCTATCTACTCGTCAGCAGCCTCGTCATACTCCACGTAGTAGCCACCATGGGGATCCTCGGAAACGTAGTATGCGGAAACCACAGCCCCAAAGGGGTCAGTACAGACAAGTACTGGCAAGCAAGACTCACAAGATACCAAAGTGTACCCGGCAACACCAAGTACAAATGCGTTGGGTTCAACGGAAGAATAGGTGATACAAAAGTGCGGCAGCGGGCTGCCTAACCAACTACAGAGACTCGCTACAACTTCCGGCTAAAAGAGAGGGATAAGATAGCGTATCGAAACCAACTATAACTAACCTCAAACAAACCCATCCTAGATCTCGCCCCTTATCCAAAGAAGCAATCCAAGGATAACTCACACAGTTGGATTAATGATGGGTCAAGTTATTGTGTCAATAAGGTCTATTACTAGTCAACATTAGTTTTAAATTAGGTGTAAGTTGTCTAATCCTTGTTAGCCAGCCCTATCACCAAGTCATCCATAACCGCGGACAACACGGCTTCTCGAGAAGATTTAACCCTGCAGGGATGCACCAATTTGGCCGTACACGTAAGAATACCCCGCCAGATGGAAATGCACTTCCACCAAGCGAGGCACTCAACACAACCCAACTCTTCTTCGCATCAAGCCCAAAGAACCCCGTGCAATTGAGCGCACGGCTAATCAAGCCCCACGAAGAAAAGGGGACCCTCATAGCACTCTAAGAACGTGTCTCCCTAAATGCCGACTACAAAAGTTCCACCCTGGCCTCGGGTTCGCACCTGCATATGCATGCGGCAAATGGAAAACCCGAACTAAATGAGGCGATTTGGACGAGATGCGAATCGAATCAAATTGAGGGGGGCGCCCATACACGCTTCCCATGCGGTTAGCGCGCTCATCATGGATCTAGAGGACAAAGACTTTTCCTGAGTTCGACACTAGCAGGCCTCAAAACCATACCCGGCCTCCTGCCGGTGCCTTATCATCAAATTAGCATTACCTCAAACATTAACAGGTTGTTGTTTAAACATCGAGCCCCCAGAACATAATAAATATGTTAACAGAAATAACGGACAACAGACTCGAGCATTAACAACCCTAAGCATGCTAGTAAGACACAGGCAACAAGCAATGGGGTTATATGTGTGGAAGATAGGCTATATCAGGGTTACATGATAACATGTGATAGGATCGGAACACAAGCAACGAATCTTAAGGCTAGCAGAATAGACAACGGAAAGTATCGATATCCAGTGTGGAAAGGACACAATGGTTCATGTGAGTGAATACTTGCCTGCAAACTCAGTAGCCTGGTACTGGGCTAACTCCTCAGAAGTAGTGTCGTAAACCTCGTCTGTCTCAACGTCGTCGTCTATCCGAGAAGAAGCAAACAAACAACGAAGAGAGACAACCAATCAATAACATGGCATAATGCAAAATCATGGGATGATGCATGACAATTTAATTGATGCATTAAAGGTAAGCTAGTTGACATGGTAACATAATTAAATGGGCCCATATGCACTTTGGATTGCATATGGAAAAGCCCATGAATTAAGGTTGATTTATATGATCTATAACTAACCATCATGTGAAAGTTGTTTAGAATGATGCATGGATGAAATAAAACAATGAGAAAACAACATTAGCTTCAATTTGAAAAGGTGTTTACCAAGTTTGGAAATTTTTATTTATTAAGTTATGTAAATTGGCTTCTTAAAGGAGTTACACAAGCATTTGTTGTTTTCACCAATTTTAATTGTTCAAAATAGACAACAAAGTTCATATTTGGAAAGAACACAAAATTTTAGGTGGAATACATGTTTCATTTGTTGAAAAAGGAATTAAAATGAATTAATTATGAATTAAACAAGTTTAAACAAGATTTAAATGACTTTAATTCAAGTATGAAATTATTTGAATTTTTATTTGTTCAAAACATTAAATGAAATTCATATTTGAAAGGATTACATTTTTCTGGTTTGAAAACATATTTTATATGTTCAAAAGAATTTAATTTGACCAAGTTATGAATTTAGCAATTTTAAATGATTTAAACAAGGTTTAAATTATTTAACCAATTTAAAGTATTCAAAACAGGTAGCAAAGTTTATATTTGGAAAGGTGGTTTAATTTTGCATGGAAAACATATTTTATATGGGACATTTGAATTAAATTTGAAATAGTTATGAATTTGACCAAATTTGAAATGAGTTGTTTGAATTTGAATTTTGAAAACATTTGAAATGTTCAAAACAGTAAACAAATGGTTTAAACATGTAGAGAATTAAATTTGGTTCAGAAAACATATTTTTTTTATTTTATTTGGATTTGAAATACACAAGTTATTTGAATTTGAAATTTCAGGGGCTATTTTGTGATTTAAACAGTTACAGAAAAGTTCCAGGGGCTTGGATGCAAAAGAAACTTACGGAAAGGCCCCTGGAAACCCTTTTCTACCCAGCAGAACAACCCCTGGGCCACTGGCCTATGGGCCAGCGCCCAGCTGGCGTTGCGGCTGGGATCTGGCGTGGCACCCACTGCCTATGGCAGGTGGGCCCTGCCTGCCCGCGTGGCAAATGCGCAAAAAGGGGTTTTATTCTGCGCGCGGCGGGGGGGGATCGAACCCGCGCCGCGGGCGTGCACGCCGTTAGATCCAACCAGTACGATGCGGATGCGTTTGGTGATAGAGAGGGGGTGCGCGTGGTTTTGAGGTTCAGATCTGGGCGTTCTCGTTTAACTGACGAAACTGAACCCAAGGTTCAGTCTTTCGTCTGAACCGTGGCGACAGACGGGACGGCGGTGCGCGCTCACCGTCGATGACCACTAAATGGAGGTGCTAGGGTGTTGCGTGTGCACGCTGGTTGGGTGTGGAGTGTGTGCGCCTGCTTGGACGGCCCGGAAACGCACGGGATCGTGCTCGATTGCAACCATGGCGGCACGGTGGCGGAAGCTACCGGAGTTTCAGAACCGGCGCGTGCGAAACAGGAAACGAGGGGGGCAGGAGAGAGGCTTGGGACGACGGGTGCCTCACCGTGAGTGTGTTGGAGTAGACTAGAGGGGTTGCCGTGGACGAGGACGACGAGATGACGACGAAGTTCAGTTCTGCCCGTGAGGAAGAAGAAGACGGCGTGGATGATCCTGGTCTCCGATGAGCGAATCGAGGCGACGAGGAGGTAGACGTGGTCGCGGTGGTCGCCTCCGTGTGCTCAACCGTGCCCGAGGTGCTCCATGGCGGCGTGTCGACGGCGAGCTCCCCTGCTGTTCTTCCTCCCCCCCCCCCCAAAACGCCGGCAAGAAATCAGAGAGGAGGAAGGGATGGAGAAGAGGGCTGGCGGCAGCAGAAAGGAGGGAGAGGGCTAGGCTAGGGTTTAGGGAGCTCGGGTGGTAGATATAGGGCGAGCAGGGAGCAGGTGGAGGGCGCTGTGGTGCGTGCTGCGTGCGCGCTGGCGTCAGCTGACGCCAGCCGTACGGAGAAAGAAGAAAGGGGGTCGCGGGCCTGCGCTGCGCGCGCGCTGGGGTTAGGTGGGCTGGGCTGGCCCAGTCTGCCTTCCCCGGCCGTTTTGTTTTTATTTTTTTCTTTCTCCCTTTTTTTTGCAGAAAAGAAAAGAGAAGAAAAAGATGGTTTTTGGGGTTGGAAAAATTTAGGGAAAAATGTCTATAAGTTATTTATTGTAAAAGCACCAATGTGCAAACTTTTGTTTTTCCAAAATTTCAAATTGTGTTGCTGTTTGTAATTTAATTGAATTTGAGTGAATTTGGGATTAATTGAATTAATTGAAAGAAGCAACTTAATAGTTTTTAATTTCAAGTTTATTAGAAACAAATGATTGGTTTGATTTGTAATTTCCATTTGAAACATTGTAACAGAACAAGTATGAAACAAAATTTGAAATTTGGTTTGAAATTCAAATGGAAAAACAAGGGAAAACAAATGGAAAACAAATGCAAAGCCTATGATGACATGATGCAAAACATAAATTAACATGAATCAAACATTCTAAAGGTGTTTTTCATACTTGGGATGTTACACATCGCGATATCGCGAACGCTCTTCGTCCGGCTCTTCGGATGACGAAACCTGCTTTGCCCGCAGCATCCGCGAAGCACCTCTACCCAGAAGGTTCAAGCTCAGCACAGAAGTAACAAAGTACGACGGCTCACTCGAGCCCTCTTCATGGCTAAACGATTACCTCACAGCAGTAAAATGCCAGCGTGGGAACAAGAACACGGCTATGCAATACCTCAATCTACATCTCGTCGGCGCGGCCCGTAGCTGGCTGGAAGGGAGACCAAGATCCTGTTACGCATCGTGGGACGACCTACACCGCGATTTCTGCAAAAACTTCCAATCGACCTACAAGAGGCCAGCCACCATTGAAGAACTGCGAGCCTGCAAACAGAAAAGCGGCGAGTCCACCCGCGAGTATATCCAGCGATGGACCACGCTCAGGAACACTGCGGGAAACATCTCGGAAGAAGTAGCGGTTGAAGCCTTCGCGAAAGGCGCCCGAAGAACTGCTTTCAGAGAAGAACTAGGCAGATCCGCACCCAAAACTATTGGGGAGCTGATGATCATAGCCGAAAAATGGGCTAACAGAGAAGACGGAGTGCGCAATAAGAGAGCATCATCACCTGCACATGAAGAAGACCGCCATGGCCGAAGAAAAAGGAGGAAATACTACGATCACGAGGATCTTGAGGAGATGGTAGCGGCGGAATTCACGCAAAGTCACGATACCGGACGCCGTGGAAGTCGCGAGTGGAGACCAAAGGCTGAAGACAAAACTCCCGAGGAGGACCTCGATGCGTACTGCTCGCTACATCTATTTACAGATAAACGCACGGGCAAAACAAAGGCAACACACCTTCTTAAGGATTGCCGGAAGTTTATTGAAATCTCGGAGGCCTTCTCGAGGAAAAGCAGACCGGCAGCCAGTCAAAATTACCCACCTCTTCCAGGGGCAGGACACCAAGGATTCCAGCCGGCACAATCCCTGTCTCCACCAGCAAATCCAAACATGACGTTAGCTGCACTGCCTGCGCCACCTGCGCAAAACGCTGGAGCCAACGCGTACCCGAACCCGGCAGGACAATTAGCAATGATCCAGAAGGTATGTCCATCTCGCGGAGCTCAAAAGACTAACACGAGGCAGTTATGCATGGCTGTGCAGACACCGCCAACAAGGCCCGAATACTTGAAGATGGCGGACCAACCGATCACATTCTCGATGAAAGACCACCCACCACGAGTCTATCGACCAGGACACGCCGCCCTCGTCATCCAAGCGCAGATTGGCAACTACGACTTGGCCCGCGTATTCATGGATGGTGGCAGTGGTATTAACATTATCTACGCGGATACACTCCGTCGGATGAACAGGAACCTGGATGGCCTTGCGGAATCAGAAACATCCTTCCACGGGATAGTTCCGGGAAAGGCAATCCGTCCACTCGGAACAATTAACCTAGAAGTCGTGTTGGGCAATCAAAGCAACTACAGAAGAGAATTCCTTGACTTTGAAGTTGTCGAGTGGCCCTCACAGTACCACGCCATTCTTGGTCGAACAGCGTTCGCCAGATTCATGGCAGTACCACACTACGCGTACCTGAAGCTCAACTTACCCGGAGAATACGGTGTTATCACCATCGACGGAGATTTTCAGAAATCCAACAAGTGCGACATTGAGTTCAACGATATTGCAAAATCCTTTGGGATGCAAGAAGAACTGCAAGAGCTGGCAAAAACCACGGACCACTCTGTGATGCCCCTCACGAAGAAAAACGCGCCCGAGTTGGAATTCAGCGCCAACAGTGACACCCGAAAGCATCAGGTGCACCCGATAGATTCTGCGAAGACAGCGATGGTCTCAACCACCCTCTCGCAAGCATAGGAAAGCGCGCTTTTCGAACTCCTCCGTGAGTACTGGGAAATTTTTGCCTGGCAACCCTCAGATATGCCAGGAATACCCAGGGAGTTCGCCGAGCAATCACTCGAAGTCTTCCAGGATGCAAAACCCATCAAGCAGACTACTCGACGATTTTCAGAAACCAAGCAGAAAGCGCTTGGAGAAGAAGTAAACAGATTGCTAGCAGCAAAATTCATCAGGGAGATCAAGATATCCACTTGGTTAGCAAACCCAGTGTTGGTTCCCAAAACGAACACTGACATCCTTCGGGTGTGCATCGTTAAATAAGCACTGCCCCAAGGATAACTTTCACCTCCCGCGAATCGACCAGATCGTAGACTCCACGGGAGGCTGTCAACGCCTCTCCTTCCTGGACGCTTATTCGGGATATAATCAAATACGGATGAAGCAGGAAGACGAAGAAAAGACAACATTCATCACACCACACGGTGTATACTGCTACACGACAATGCCCTTCGGGCTCAACAATGCAGGCGCAACATATCAGCGCTGCATGCAAAAATGCCTCGCCAAGCTCATTGGCAAGAACGTACAAGTGTACGTTGACGACATCGTCATCAAGACTCGAGTAGAGGACACACTCCTCGAGGACATTAGAGAAACATTCGACGCCCTCAACGCATACAGGATCAAGCTCAATCCGACAAAATGCGTCTTCGGCGTTCCAGCAGGAAAACTTCTCGGGTACCTGGTATCCGCCAGAGGCATCGAAGCCAACCCAGAGAAAATACAAGCAATCTTGACAATGAAGGAGCCAACCAATCTACGCGGAGTCCAACAGCTCGCAGGGCGACTAGCCGCCTTGAGCAGGTTCATCGCACGATTGGGGGAGCAAGCATTACCCTTCTATAAGCTGTTGAAGAAAACAGACAAATTCGAGTGGACACCAGAAGCTAAACAAGCGTTCGCAGATCTGAAGCGATCGTTGCAAAGAAGGCGCATCCTTGTAACACCGCAAGAGAGGGAGCCACTCTACTTGTACCTAGCCGCCACAAACCAGGTCATCAGCACAGCAATTGTAGTCGAACGACCTGAGAAAGGCAAAGCGTACGGAGTCCAACGACCGATTTATTACATCAGTGAAGTGCTCTCGCCATGCAAGCAACGATATCCTCATTACCAGAAGCTCGCATATGGAGTTGTTCTTACAGCTCGAAAACTCAAGCACTATTTCCAGGAACACGCCATCACAGTGGTTAATGATGCGTCACTCGGTACAATCATGAACAACCCTATGGCATCCGGAAGAATAGCAAAATGGAGCATCGAGCTAGGCGCTTGGGACATCACCTATGCAGGACGCAATGCAGTCAAATCCCAAGTACTCGTGGAATTCCTAAGCGAGTGGACAGATCTACAAACGCCCGGACCGCCTGAGTACACGAGCAACTGGATAATGTATTTTGACGGGTCCAAAAGAAATGAAGGAGCAGGAGCTGGAATCGTCCTCATATCGCCTAGGGGAGACAAGCTGCAATACGTCCTACGATTGGACTTTCCACCCGATGATCCAACATCAAACAACGACGCAGAATATGAAGCCCTATTGTATGGGATGAAGATGGCAGTCGCCTGCGGAGCCACCCGATTAATGATCTACGGCGACTCCAATCTCATCGTGCAGCAGGCAATGAAAGAATGTGACGCAATTGCTGAAAACATGGTCGCATATCGTGACATGTACAACCTACTCGAAGGAAGCTTCAAAGGATGCGAGCTGAAGCATATTGCGAGATCCAGCAACGAAGAAGCAGATAGGCTGGCAAACATGGGTTCCACAAACACACCCATACCGCCAGGGATATATTTCGAACGGATGACTAAGCGATCGGTCAAAGTCAAAAAAGCTGCAGGAGCACCCGCAGCACCAGAAACAGAGGTCAGCCCGCAAGTTGCCATCATCGAGCTCATTCATAACATTTCACGGCAAGCTTTTCTGGTCGAGCCAGTCTGGACGCAGAAATATCTCGACTACCTGTCCGCCAAGCAGCTCCCGGCCGATCCTCGCGAAGCTCGACAGATAATCAGACGTAGTAAATCCTTTCGGGTGGTCAACGGAGAATTATACACACAGAGCATCTCGGGTATACTTCAGCGCTGCATCGCACCCAAAGACGGCAAAGAATTACTCCAAGACATCCACCAAGGAGACTGTGGACATCATGCTAGCTGGAAAGCAATCATGGGAAAAGCCTTCCGAGCAGGATTCTACTGGCTCACGGCAGCCACCGACGCAAAGGAGCTGGTCGACAGGTGCGACGCTTGCCAGCGATTTGCACCAAGACCACATGCACCCGCTACGGAATTGCATATGATACCCATCGCCTGGCGGGGAGTTGGACATGGTAGGACCACTACGCAAGTCCACGCCGGGTGGATACACACACTTGCTGGTCGCAGTTGACAAATTTACCAAGTGGATTGAGGCCATGCCAGTAACCTCGGCTAGCGCTCAATGCGCCGTCAAGTTCCTCGATTCCATCGTATGTAGATTTGGAGTGCCACATGACATCATTACAGACAATGGTACAAACTTCACAGCAAAGGAAACACAACAGTTCTGCGAGGAAAAGGGCATCAACTTCAAGTTTGCTTCAGTTGCCCATCCGCAAACGAACGGACAAGTCGAAAGATCCAACGGCTTAGTTTCAGCTGGCATCAAGAAACGTCTACTCGATCGTCTGCACCCAGCAGCGGGACATTGGGCCGAAGAGCTACCTTCCGTACTATGGAGCCTCTGCACAACTCCGAACCGATCCACAAATTACACACCATTTTTCATGGTATACAGCGCAGAAGCAGTCCTTCCCGAGGACGTCAGATTCAGCGCCCCACGGGTTGTGGCATACAGCGAAGAAACTTCCAACAAGGCACTCGCGGAAGATATGGACGCACTCGACGAAATGCGCGATATTGCACTCGCAAGATCCGCACTATATCAACAGTCACTGCGAAATTATCATAGTCGTCGCATACGCCACAGAGCCTTCGCAGTAGGAGATCTGGTGTTACGGCTCAAGCAGAAGGAAGGACACAAGCTCGAGCCACCGTGGGAAGGACCCTTCATAATACACGAAGTTATCCCAGGCGGAGCCTATAGACTGAAGAACCTGGCGACTGGACGCATCTATTCCAATCCTTGGAATATCGCACACCTCCGCAAATTTTATCCCTAGATCTATTTTTCGCAGCAATAAGGCTATATTAGCCACTCTTGTCGTTCGAATACATGACTTCTCAGTCATCGAAGTAAAATACATGGTTTCTCAACCATAGATACCCGAAGATTATTCATCCTTACATGCTAAAAGTTACAGGTACACACCCCAAAAAACACACGGGGGCTACGCCTAAATTCAGCATCACAGGAAAATTTATATGTACAAGGTTACACACCTTACAACAGTTTTTACAAACTATACAGCACGACAGGATATATACATCCTACAATCATGCATGGCGCTGGGCATTCTCGGCCGCCAGCACACGATCTACTTGGTTAGAGGTCAATCGAATGATTTCTTCCGCTGCTGGACGAACAACCCTATAATGTGGAGAAATATCGTTGATTGGGCTGTCCGGAAGTCTAGCAATGGAGTTGAAGTTCACCTCAGGATGCCATAATCGGACAAAGGCGAGACCACAACCGATCCGCAAGTCATTTGATTGCGAACACACTCGCGAATCTCCCCTTCTTTCCCGAACACCCTAAGAAGATGCCTCCAATCCTCAGGACCCCTTTGCAGCGGATAGAACGCGGCGTTCATTGCAATTAAGACCTCGTGAAAAGAACTCACGAGTATCTTCGCCTGGATGACTCGGAACTTCAAGGTAGCCAGCACAAAACCTCGATCGCGATCAGACCAAAAATTATTCGCATGAGGCTTTGAGCTGCTTGCTTCTTGAAGAATATGGTTTTCTACCCAGTGTTTCTCATCCTTATCATCCGGATGAACAACTGAAAAGAAAAGGATCGCGATCAAACAAGGAAACAAGACAAAGAAGACTTGAGGGCTGCATCACTTACACAGCAAATCTCTAGTGACAGAAGCCAACTCATCCATCAAAAACTGTTCGCGTTCAACCGCCAGTTTTTGCTTGGACTTCGCCACATCGGCTACCCCGCGCAAAGCTTTCAGCTTGCGCTCACCCTCCTGGACCCGATCACGGAGACCTGCATAGGTCCCAACAGCGGAAACAAGAGGATTCGCTGGAATAGCACGTCCACCTGAAGACTCCGCGGCAACCCCAACAGCCTGGAAGAATACAAGGAAAGGAGTAAGATGCCCTATTCGAGATATATCTAGTCGCATATTTGACGAATGCTCAGGGGCTACTCCCATCGGGAGGAAACACACAATTGCGGGAAACATTTCAGAAGAACATCTCGATTAAGACAATGGAAATACGGGAGCACATCCCAAGGTTCATTACAATCGAGGCGACTAAGTAAAAGAAAAACAAACTAAGGAGCTACTGTGGTGCTGCCACTCGCAGCGGTGGTCCCCCCCGTAAGACGAGCAAACAGCTCAGATAACTTCCGAGCGAGGATTTCGGCCGGCTCGCCAAAACGACGAAGCCCTACCTTTTTTCCTGTGGAAGGATCGACAGGGAGATCCGAGTAGGCCTCCTCCAAGCCGCTAACTCCATGCGCCAACGCGAACTGGATGCCAGTCTTTGCCCCAGATTCCGACTGAGCGACCGCGTAGGCATCAAGGAGATTGCTCTCCGAAAAAATCTTCAGCAGATCACCTAGCGCGGGTGGAGATACAGCATTGACGAGGAGGCGACCATGCAGTTGTGTCAGCACTTGGGTGGCATTGCCAACCAAAGTGCAAACTCCTTCGGCATGCCTTCTGAGCTGAGCAGGGGAGTCCGTCAGAGCGTCTACCCGCTGGACTCCAGGAACTTCCAGAGGAGCACCCAGAAGACCTACAAAGGAAAAAAACGTCAAGACCCAAAAAACTCACCAGGATAGAAGACAAAATTGCAAGATAAAAATAGCTTACCCGCAAAACGCTCGGTGAGAGGACGAAGGAAGGCGACAAGGTTAGCATCCGTCTTAGTGCCAGCATCCTCCAAGCTCTTCAGAGCATCCTGGGCAGCCGCAAGCTTCCCTTCAAAATCAGCCGATTGCATGCGGGAAGCCTCGAGATCTCGTCGAACAGCCGCCAGATCAACCTCCTGAGTTGTTTCCCGAGCAGAGATACTCTCCTTCTCGGCCTTCAAAAACTCAAGTTGAGCTGCACAACGACATTTATCAGAAGAAAAAAAATTGACGGAAGGATGAAAACAGGAAAAGATGGTAAAACTTACTTCGAAGAAGCTCGTTTTCGGAGACGAGTCGACTACGGTCTGCTCGAAGCGTCCCGCATTCCGACTCAGCAAAAACAACACGGCGACCAATCGCCGCAAGGGAGTCAACGAGCGACTGCAAAAAATACGGAGTTAGAAGAATTAGAAGAGTGAAGTTGGAGCCTATACCCGATTGCAACCATTCGAGTATAGCCTCGGGGGCTACTCCCATCGGGAGCACTGCCGTGCACCCGATAAAACTAAGAAGAAGAAAGAGACAATCTCTGAGCCTGTAGCCGATCGCATGCGATCGACTACAGCCTCGGGGGCTACTCCCATCGGGAGCACTGTCGTGCACCCGATAACGAATTCAATGATGTTAAAAGCATTAAAAGGCGAATAACGGAATTTACCTGGCCCTCAGCAAGGGAAAGGGGATCAGCCGAGCTGCCCGACACCTCTTTTGAAGCCGAAGCTCCAGCAGCAGAACTAGGAATTATGTATTCCGTAGTCGCCACATTGGGAGCTACACTTGGCGAATTTTGAACGGTGCCGGCAGTAGGACTTTCACCCGCAGCTCCCACTTTATTCCTCCTTTCGGGAGGAAGGGAACAAGCGTACCTGCGAGGACTAATAGCTTGCAGGCTGCAATAAAGACAAATTGTCAGCAAGATGCAAAAAGAATTGTTCGACTAAGGACAGAGAGAAAAACTTACTCGTCATCATCGTCCTCCTCATCCAGCATATCCGCATTCCAGGCGGTTTGGATTACTGGGAACGAAGGAGAAGGGGCGAGTGAGCGCAGTGGAGTTGCAGAGATGGGCCCCTTCCTGGGCGATTCCTCCAAGGAGTTATCCTTGGAAGTAGCCTCGTCATCCTCCACTCGACGGCGTTTGTGGAGACCGCCATTCGAATCCTCTGCACCATCTGAAGAATCGTGCTCAGAACTCGAAGAAGCGCTGGCAACACTAGTATCGGCCGGGCTGTCCAGGTTACTCGCCAACCAATCCGAGGCCTCCTTCCCAGAAACTGGAGGGTAGCAGTTGGCCACGGATAAGCTCTACGGAAGAAGACAGAAGAAAGCAAGAGAAAATTCAATCGACCAAAACTCAGAACAAGCAAGAAAGTAAAGGAGGAAAAGAAGAACAAACTCACCTCGGCTGGCGGAGGCTTTGATGCATCGAAGGCTGCGACTGTGCAATCGGGGAATTTCTCTCCCACCTTCAGGCTAGTGATAGCCGTGATCTTCTTCTCGAACTCGACGTTCGAGAGCTCTTCTCGACTCACTCGGCTAGGATCCTCAGAGCCCTAGTACTCCCACATCGTGGAAGGTCTGAGCTGCAGGGGCTGGATTCTGCGCTTAAGGAAAATGCTCACCAGGTGCAGCCCATTTAGCACGACTCTAGCTCCCTAGTCGCGGAGGGTGGCCACCCTGGCGAGTATTGGCGTGACGACCTCGGTCTCTTCAGTCGACAACTTGTGCGCCCACGACTTCCTCTTCTTCAAGACAGCGAGCGGATGGAATTCCTGAATCCCATCCGAGCTGTTGTCGATGATGTAGAACCACTTTTTTCTCCATCCCTGGGCGGAGTCGATGAAGTACATGCTGAAGTAGCTGGTCTCCGACTTTGCTTGGATCCCAAAGTCACCCGTGCGTAATGGCTCGCCGGGCTCAGACTCTACCCGCGACCTCTCACGGAAGATTCAAACTTTGAAAAAGGGCCTTCCAGAGCCCCCAGTGTGGGAGAATGCCCAAGAAGCATTCGCAGAACACGATGAAGCACGATATGTGTTGCACCGCATTCGGAGGAAGATTGTGGAGCTGTATGCCATAGACATACAGCAATGCCACGAGAAATGGATGGAGGGGAAAAGAAAGACCGCGCGACACGTGGTCCGCGAAGACCACGCGTTCGTTCGCTTGCGGGTTGGGTACCTCCTCCTTCCTGCCGAGGCGCACCCGCTTCTCGGACTCCGCAGGCAGCAGCCCCTCCCGCTGCATCTCCTTGATGCTTTTCGCCGTAGTGTTGGACGAACGCTTGTCGCCCAAACGAGGTGCAGGTTGTGCCGAGGCTTCCTCGGACGCGGAAACGGCAGCGCCGCGTCTCTTGCCTCCCGCCATCGCTGCTAAACACGATCTCTAGGAAAGAAGGGAGACGAGCGCGAGGAAGGAGATGAACTGGAAGACGAAGGCTGGGAAAGTTTCACCGCATCACCAAGACCCGTACTTATACACGGGGCTACTCGATCCTGGACACTCGATGCGCCACGTGGCGCCCATCGCAGCCATCACGTGCGAAGGCGAAACGAGGAGGCGGTGGATGCTGTTTCCTGCCACGATCTTAACAGTAGATCGTGCGCATTTACTGCACGGTTTGCGTGAAAACCGGGAACGACGTCTCGTTTCCGGTCAAAAAGCTGACTAGGTGGGCCAGCACTTCTGCTCTCGCCCCGTCACGTCCCATCGGGAGAACAAAGTGCGCCATGACATCATAGCGTGCATCATCAAGCTAAAGAAAAATTTCGAATGAAGAGTTCAAGCACGAAAACAACTTCGTATGAACAAAACTTCTTCGGATAAGAAAATCCAAACATGGAAGCAACTTTTCAGGACAAATCAAGAAGAAAGATCTCTTTCCAACAGAGAAAAATACCCTACACACGAAAACTCTTTCGTATGGGCACAACATCCCAAACATGAAAACTCTTTCATATGGGCATAAAACTCCTAACACGAAAACTCTTTCGTATGGATAAGGATCTTCAAGCTTAAAAATTACGCGAGTAGGTAGAACCTGCCCTTTCATTCACATGATATTTATATGTCATAAAACCTGGATTGTTCAACCGACTAGGCACATCCGGATGCCACATTCTTTCGAATATGAAGGTAAGACCCGAAATGATCTCTCTTGAGGGCCTGGAATCGCACTCAAGCTGCGTCCTACGGTATGATTCCGTGTCAACAACACGAAGAAAAATCCCAGCGGACGCGCCGGGTACCCCCATAGGTTAAGCTCGACTCGATAAGACCACAACGGCCCAGTCGCAACAATCACCTCATCGGGTTCGAGTCAGAGGTCTCAAACCTGTGTAGGCCAGAATTGTTTTTGCCCTAGTCGCAATTAATTGGCCCTGATCTTTCGGGAGAGCCAAGCTACTGTGCCATATGCTTCTGCGATAAAAAGCAATAAAGACAGGCACTTGTATTACTTGATACTCGGGTATAAAAACTCATTTCACAGGGTACGCGCCCTCTAAACAGGAAATAACCATACTGGTTATCCGAAAGGAAGAAAGACCGAAAAAGGTTTGACCGTCTACTCGACTGGAAAATTCTACTCGAGCAAACGCTCGGGGGCTACTGACGAAGGCATGGATCCTGGACCCTGCGGGTAAGGACACCCCGTCTCAGGCCCAAGGTTAAGGCCCAAGAAGAGGAGCCCTTGGAGTGATCCAGAAGGCCCACGTGAAGCCCACCCGCACTGCCTTGCGGGTTAAGTTAGGAAACCTGTAACCGACCTAGGGTTAGAGTTCGAGTCCTCTCCGGGTAGGGTTTGAGACCTGGCCACCTATATAAGGCCAGGAGAGCCACCGGAAGAGGACCAAGCAATACCGCAACACCAAAGCCTTGAGCACGAGATCATACTCTCGACTTGAGCCACCATCATTGTAATCGATCTACTCGAATAATACAGATCGACAGAGGCAGGAGTAAGGGTTTTACCTCTACAAGGGCCCCGAACCTGGGTAAATCTTGCCCCTTGTTTAGCCGACGATCGCCACCAGCGCTCATGAGTTCTCCTATTCGAAACCCGATAGGGTCACCTGAGGGATTTGCCGAACAGCATATTCGACACCCACCTCACTTCCTCTCCACCCGCTGCTCCATTCCATTGTCTCTGGCTTGGCGAAGCCCTGACCGTGGGATTCTTCACCACCACCACTCCGTCGTGCTGCTGGAGTTCCGAGGGATCCTCTACTTCCGCCTCCCCTCTGGATCGAGGGAATGGTGGTCGTCATCAACCGTACGTGTGACCGATCACGGAGGCACTGCCGGATTGCGGTGCACATCTTCTCGCTCTCGGGATCGGTATGAGTACGATTACGCCAACAACACGATTTGATATCGTAACGCTTTGTGTCTTCGAGGGTATGTTCTTCTTAAGACTCTCTCTATGCCCGTTGCTTTCATCTCCTAGATTAGATCTTGGCCTTTCGGATGTCTCTCGCGTAGAATTTTTTTGTTTTCCATGCAACGACCCCTTCATGTTGTTCAACAGGCTCATGAGATACAATCACTCGCTAAAGAACTTGAGAAGTGTATGTTACCGAACAAATTTGTGGCCAGAGGCATTATTGCCCAGCTTCCATTTTCATGGAGCACCTTTGCTACTTCTCTGAAACACAAGAGACAAGACTTTTCCGTTTTGGACCTCATCGGATCTCTTGATGTGGAAGAAAAGGCGAGAGCAAAGGATACACGTGCTCGGGTTGCTGAGTGAAAGCAAAGTATGGGCACCTAGAGGGGGGGTGAATAGGTGCTACGACCAATTTTAATTTTTCTTAAAGTTTAGGCTTGACAAGAAGGTAAATTCTCTAGATAGTGCAACTAGTGGTGAATTTCCCTATATGACAAGTCAAGCAATTAATGCAACGAGTACGAGTAAGTAAAGAGAGGGAGGAACGAGGTAACCGATGGAAGCACACGGAGACACGATGTATTTCCGAGTTCCTCCTTTTTAGGGGAGTACGTCTCGTTGGAGGGGTGTGAGCTCGCCACAAAGGCCTACTCAACGCCACTAAGGCTTCACCCTATTCTCCGATGAACTTCGCCACAAAGGCCTAGTTCACCTTCCACTATAGAACCCCTTTGAGGCGGGGATCAAATCCTTTACAAACAACTTGGGGCACACACCCACAACTTAATTGGGGGCTCCCAACTCTTCTTGAATCACCAACAAGTAACAAGATGCCTAGGTTCTCCACAAGAGGAAACCCTAGGCAAGATCCCTCGAGCTAGAGAGGGGGAAATGAAGAACGGGTTGGTGAAGATGTAGATCCGGTGGTCCTCCTTCAATCCTCAAAGAATCAACGAGTTTGGGTGGAGGAGGAAGGAGATCTTGCTAGTGGGTGAGCTCCATTAATGGTGTCTTCAATGCTGGGGAGAGCTAACCCTTGGAGAGAGAAGTGATGCTCTATTTATAGCCTCCAAGAAAACTAGCCGTTTTTGGGCCAGATTCCGACCAGCCCGGAATGGTCCGGAATTTTCCGGACCCCCGGAATATTCCGGCGCAATCCGGATGCCAACCGAACATTTTTCCGTTGTGGCCGGAATGACCCCCGGAATATTCCGGATGCCAACAGAACATTTTTCCGTTGCGGCCGGAATGGCCCCGGAAAATTCCGGCTGCCGGAATCGTCCGGAATATTCCGGATTGCAACAGAGCCTTTTTCCATAGTGGCCGGAATAATCCGGAAGCATTCCGGAGCCCCGGAATTTTCCGGGCTTTCCTTTGAAACTCTGTTAATGGCCAGAAAAGTTCCATTTGATCTTCGAATTCTTCACCATTTCTTTGACACCGTATACGTGCTGATTTAAGACCAATCCTTTGACAAAATAGCACATACGGTTAGCAACTTCTTCATGTTGTTAACAAACACACAAAACAGTGAGATATCGAGAATGCACTTTCAATCTCCCCCTTTTTGGTGTTTGATGACAACATAAAAATTTCACGGGGATAAAACAATATGAACTAAAGAAATGGTGTCCAAAAAATAGACAGAGTTCTTCCTCGATGTGTGTCGTGAGACACACACTTCATAGGCTTTGCTCCCCCTATGTTTTAAACACCAAGCCGACTAAACAAGTTCATACATCATGCATAGATAAAGATAGACAATAATGGTACGCATGATAATAGTAACATAACCACGGGAAGGGTGACACGAATACGTCACGAGGTTCCACACACATAGAACGAAGTTTTAAAACGAAGAAACGAAATAAAGATACCGGAGCACAAGCCTATAAGATCGAAATCAAAGGCAAAAAAGACTTGTGCCCCAACCCTTGCAAAGCCCGTGGATTCCTAATATGGGGGACTCCTTCTCCCCCTTTGGAATCAAGACGCCAAAAAGGGACAAAGAGTCCACTAGCGCCCCAAGAGATCACTCCATGTCGTCATCTTCTCCATGTCCTTCCTCATCATCGCCTTCTTCCTCATCATCACGTCCTCCAAGCCCAGCAGAATCAAAGTCATCTTCATCATTGGAATGCTCCTCCTCATCAACATTTGCCGGTGGGACCCCGAAGTAGAAGTCATCATCATGGATCTCGGGCATCTCAATGGGGACAAGATCGGCAGCAGCAAGAGAAGTGGGATCGGCAGGCACATCAAAACCAGCAGCCCTACGGTCGGCGTTCTGAATACGCCTAGTATCCTTGGCCAACTCACGCGCCTCATGGGCAATGGCCCTAGTGTCCTTGCACATGTTGAACATAGACTTGAAGAATTTAGCAATTCCACTAGAGGGACGCTCAGGAATGCCACTGGAGGAAGCAGAAGGAGTGGCCGAGGGGGACTTGGACTTCCCACGAGCAAACTCCGGAATCTCATCACCATTGGTCAACCGAGGAGCCATCTTCTTGCACTTGATCACCTCATAGTTTTCCATGATCTCAACCCCTACCTTGGAATTGATGAACTTTTGAATGAGTGGGCCATAAGCGGGCTTCCTCTTCTCCATGACCCCTAGACAAATCTCCCGGTAGATGAAGTCCATCACATAAATCTTCCTTTGGTTCTTAGGCCTAGTGAGGAACATGAGGTTCACCATGAAGGCCCTGATAGCGGAGAAGTCACCGGCCTTGATCACAATGGAGGCACGGAAGATCTTGGAGAGCAAGTTGTAGTAGGGGTACATGTTGGAGTTGAAAGGCTTAGTCTTGCCTTTAGCATTGGGAGGATAGCAGAAATCCAGACTCGAGATATCATACTCAGGGGCGTCATGAATTCTGTAACCGTGATCAGCATAGGTGGCAGTCCAGGTGTAGCCCAAGGCCTCAGCAAACTCAGTCAAATTACTGGTGATCTTCTCCTCCCCACACATCCAAGTCATGGAGCGCGTGGCATCACCCTTAGCATGGAGAGTGCAGTAGAACTGAGCAACCAACTCCGGGCAAAACTCACTCTCGGTGTTGTCAAACAGAGGCATCAGGCCAAGCTTCTCCAAACAGGCATGCACATGGCGGAGCTCAGAGTTTTTGTACCTATTGTAGACGTCCATGTCCACTTGGGCTTGCACACAAGTAAGAGGCTGCTGGGTAGAATAGAACTCATCCCAACACTTGAGCTGCAGATTTGTCCAGAACCGAGGATCCTCACAGGTGGAATCAGGGAAGCGGTAAGGGTTCTTCCGCTTGATATACTTCCACTGAGGGATGGAGCAACCTTTCAGATCAAACTCAGGAACACTTTCAGTGTTAACATCGTCACGAGTCCCACGAAAGGAGGAAGCACGTCCTCTGACCGGACGAGCACCCCTTGAAACAGATTGCTTCCTTTTCAGACCAGTACGAGCTCCAGGACCTGCGAATAGAGGATAAAGGAGTAGCAAAGATAAGTGCATATGCCATACGGGTCAAAAGGAACTCCAAAAGGTTTGGTGTAGTGCAAAAACTCGAATTCCTGGCAGCATCCGGAAAATTCCGGAGTGATCCGGATTATTCCGGCTGGGCCGGAATGGTCCGGAATATTCCGGCTGGGCCGGAATTTTCCGGAGCAATTCCGGGCTCCTCGATTTGATTCGAGGAACTGCCCAAAACTTCGAATTTTTTGTCTCAACAACTACACCAAACATCTAGGAATACCAAAGAGGATGCGCCTAGAATAGATCTACGTGCTGGAAAAAGTGGGAAGGTAACCAGCTATGATTTGGATCTAAGTCTAGATTTATCGAGTGGTTAGACTAGATCAAGAGAAAACATGGCATCTAGGTAGTGATTGGCAAGATGAACACATTCATAGAACTTGGAACTAGATCAAACCCTAGTGAGATTGCATCTAGAGCCAAAATCAACCAATCAAAACGAAAAATAAGAGATGCCAAACAACATACCGTCCATGGGGAAGTCCTTGTCCAAAGGAGGGATCCAACAATCCTCCCTAGGGGCAACGGGGACGAAATCGACGAAAGGAGGCGGCTAGGGCACGGGAGGAGAGAAAGAAGTGGAGGAAAAAACGTCCTCCCGTGCGTGCGGGGTATTTATAGAAGAAAACTGCCCAACCGGAATGGCCCGGAAAATTCCGGAGGTCCGGAATATTCCGGGGTAATCCGGCTGTCCGGAATGGTCCGGAAAATTCCGGATGGCCGGAAAATTCCGGCAGGAGCAACAATCAGCTCCAAAAATTTCGGGGGGGCAAGTTTTTTGAAGGGCAAGGAATGATGTGTGATGTGTGGAGTATGGCATATGCATAGATGAACATGAGAGAGGATAAATAGAGCAAAACACAAGGGTTAGGTTTCCTAGTCTTACTTCTCGGGAAAAAAAAACAAATAAGATCGAAATAGCAACGAGAAGTAGTATTCGGAGAAGAAAAACACGATAACCATAAAATATTCAACTAAGAACCAACTCTTCACGTGGGAAGAGGTTGGTGGCCTAAGCCACCATGTAAGAGTTCATGGTATGCAACCGCGAAGATATATCTTGGGGGCATTGCCAATACTCAACATTGAAGCTCACAATTCAACATTAGAAAAAGAGAGATCACAATGAATTTTTTGCTATGGGCATAATGGGGGGAGGGAGAACCCAATGTGTTAGGATAACACTCCCCCTATGTCCGTGCCTACATCTAAACTCGAACACGTTCCATCTATAGGGGTGTGTGCAAGATCCTCAAGTCAAACTCCTAGAATCAATCACATTTAGTTCATTCCTCAAGAATAAGAATCTTGCATCATCAAGTGGCTTCGTGAAAATGTCCGCAAGATTGTCCTTGGTGGGCACATACGATAGTGTGATGTCTCCTCTTGCCACGTGATCACGGATGAAGTGGTGGCGGATCTCAATGTGTTTGGTCCTTGTATGTTGCACCGGATTGTATGCAATTTTGATGGCACTTTCATTGTCACATAAAAGAGGCACCTTATCCAAATGAACTCCATACTCCTTGAGAGTTTGCCTCATCCATAACAATTGAGTGCATGCACTTGCGGCGGCAACATACTCGGCCTCGGTGGTGGAGAGAGAGATGCAATTTTGCTTCTTCGAGGACCAACTTACAAGGGACCTACCAAGAAATTGGCAAGCCCCGGAAGTTGACTTCCTATCATCTTGATCACCGCCCAATCGGAATCCGTATATCCATTGAGAGAAAATTGTGCCCCCTTTGGGTACCACAAACCAAATCTTGGGGTATGAACCAAATAACGAAAGATCCTATGCACCGCCATTAAATGGCAATCCTTAGGAGCCGCTTGATACATTGCACACACACCTACACTCAAAACGATATCGGGCCTAGATGCACAAAGATAGAGCAAAGAACCAATCATAGAACGATAAAGCTTTTGGTCCACATCCTTACTCCCTTTTGGATTACGAGAGAGATGACACTTGACTTGCATAGGAGATGTCTTGTTCTTAGCATCTTGGAAGTTAAACCTCTTGATCATATCTTGGGTATACTTGGCTTGAGAAATGAAAGTCCCACGAGCCAATTGCTTGATCTCAAAGCCAAGGAAGAATTTAAGATCACCCATCATAGACATCTCGAACCTGTCAGTCATAAGCTTAGAGAACTCATTATTGAAAGCTTGGTTAGTTGAGCCAAAGATGATATCGTCCACATAGAGTTGGCATATGAAAAGCTCTCCCTTTACTCTCTTGGTGAAGAGAGTGGGGTCAATCTTCCCAACTTCGAAACCACGATCATCTAACAACTCCCTAAGGTGCTCATACCAAGCACGAGGTGCTTGTTTGAGACCATAGAGAGCCTTGTCAAGTTTGTAAACGTGGTTAGGAAAGTTGAGATTCTCGAACCCCGGAGGTTGCTTGACATATACCTCCTATTTTAGTGGACCATTCAAGAAAGCACTTTTCACTTCCATTTGTTGCAATTTGAAATTACGTGAGGATGCATAAGCAAGGAGGATACGGATGGACTCAAGGCGAGCCACGGGCGCGTAGGTTTCATCAAAGTCAATGCCTTCAACTTGGGTGTAACCTTGAGCGACCAATCTTGCCTTGTTCCTAATTACAATGCCATTCTCATCTTGCTTGTTCTTGAAAATCCACTTGGTGCCAATAACATTGTGGCAATCCTTGGGTTTCTCAACCAATCTCCAAACTTTGTTGCGCTCAAAGTTATTGAGCTCATCATGCATAGCTTCAACCCAATCGGAGTCCTCAAGAGCTTCATACACTTTCTTAGGCTCCACCATAGAGATATGAGCTTGAGGCTCACAAAAATGAGCCAATTGCCTTCTAGTGGATCTTCTAGTTTGAACATCCTCCAAGACCTTGTCATCTTGGGCATCAATTTGCTTCAAAGCTCTTCTTATCCTTTTGATGCGACGGGCTTCGATCTCCTCATTATTGCGAGGAGGGATCACTTGATCATCTTGATCATTTGGGTCCCCATCTTGACCATCATGGCCTTGATCATCAACATCGTCACCAACAATATCTTCAATACTAGCTTCAACTTGAGAAGAGGATGAAGAGGGTGATTGATCTTGGCCTTGATCTTGACTCGCATTAGTGAGAGGAGTGGGTACGACTTGCGGAGTCACTTGATCAACGAGAGGAGGGTCTTGAATATGTTCTTGGTTAGGTGTAGTAGTTGGCTCCTTGGCTTGATCTTCTAATGTAGAGGAGGGCTCCACTTGGGTAGAGCATAGTCCTTCTCGAGTCGCCATAAGGTGTCCCTCGATGGGGCGGAAGAATCCCACACCCATCCTTCCTATGGCTTCTTGAGGCATTTCAACATCTACATTTGAAACATGAAATTGCGCCACTTGGGAGCCGTCATTTTCCTCGAAAACCACACTACAAGATTCTATGACAATCCGTGAGGCTTTGTCATAGACTCTATAAGTGTGGGATTCAGCACCGTAACCAACAAAAATACCCTCAATAGTTTTGGATTGAAATTTCGACAACCTAATACCCTTAATCAAATAGAAGCACTTACAACCGAATACACGGAAGTAGGATACGTTGGGCTTGTTGCCGGTGAGGATCTAATATGGGGTCTTGCTCAAGCCTTTGCGGATGTAGAGGCGGTTGGAGGAGTGGCATGCGGTGGATATGGCCTCGGCCCATAAATATTGGGGAGAAGAGTACTCCGCCAACATGGTCCTTGTCATATCCAAGAGAGTGCGATTCTTCCTTTCGGCAACACCATTTTGTTGAGGAGTGTAAGTAGCGGAGTATTGGTGACGAATGCCTTCTTCACTAAGAAATTCGTTCAATGTATAGTTCTTGAACTCCGAGCCATTATCACTCCTAATAGCCATGATTTGCACATTGTGTTGACGTTGCACTTCGTTGGAGAAGTCGATGATGGTTTGTTGGGTCTCACTTTTGCACTTGAAGAAATAAACCCAAGTGTATCTTGAATAATCATCGACAATCACCAAGCAATACTTCTTGCCGCCAAGACTTGCCTCGGGCACCGCACCAAAGAGATCAACATGGAGAAGCTCCAAGATCCTCTTTGATGAAATAATAGTCTTGGCCTTGTGCACAATGTCATGCATCTTCCCTTCAACACATGACCTACAAACGCGATCCTTTGCAAAGGAAACATTTTCTTTTAGTCCAACAATAAGGCCACTTTTGTGAAGACTTTGCAAAGTTCTCATGTTGACATGGGATAGGCGGCGATGCCATAACCATCCCAAGTCCGCCTTCCCGAAAAGACACATTGCTTGAGTGTTGGTTGACTTCGAAAAGTCCACCACATACAACTCATTTTAAACATGTCCCACGTGAGCGACGTCAAGAGTCTTGCTCCTCAAAAGGACCACAATATCACCATCAAAGAAGACGGAGAAACCCATCTTACTAAGAGAGCGGACGGAAAGTAAATTGGAACCAAGGGATTCGACAAGCATGACGTTCACGATAGTTATATCGGGAGCCACCACAACCTTGCCGAATCCGGATACCTTAGACTTGGATGAGTCCCCATAAGTGACGGTTGCTTGGATGTCATTTGGTCGCAACTCCGTCACAAGTTCTTTGCTTCCGGTCATATGATTAGTGCATCCACTATCAAGAATCCATTTAGTCCCACCGGAAGCATAGTCCTGCAAGAGATCATTGACTAGAGTTAGGACCCGAGTTGGGTCCCTTCATGTTAGCAACAAGGGTCTTGGGAACCCAAATAGTGTAGTCAATGAAACCCTCAATAGGACCAACATATTTAGCTTGCACAACACCATAATAATCAACATATAAGAAATGGTGTGGATTGTTAGTTCCCGCGGAGGTGCTACGAGTAGTGGTGTCCCTCATGACACTACTACTTGAGGCAACATTGTTTTCTTGAGCGGGTGTGCTACGAGTAGTGTTGTCCCTCATGACAATACCACCCAAAGCACTACGTTGGTTCTTCTTCTTGTTCTTCTTCTTCTTGTTATTTCTCTTGGCTACATAGCCAAGACCTTGCTTACCCACTTGTTGCCTTGGAGCACTCAAATGTGGTCTAGTGACGGCCGCGTTTGAGCTTGGAGCAACCACTTGTGGGGTGGCTAACACCACCTTCTCAACTTGAGGGCTTTTGCCCTTGAGCCTTGCTACCTCATCCTTCAACCTAGCATTTTCCTCAATAATATTTGCATAATCACAATAAGAAGTAGAGGAGCTAGGATGGTTAGATTGAGTAAGTTGAGTTTGAAGTTGTTCATGCAAATCTTTGAGGGATGAGTGTTGGCTTTCCAAAGCTTTGTGAGCATTGGTTAGCTTTTCAAACTCCTCGGTTAGTTTACCATGACCAACCCCAAACTCCACTTTGTCCTTTTTAGCCTTTTTATATTTAGCAATAGCGAGATCACGTTCCTTAATGATTTTAGAGAAAAGTTCATTATGGGTAGTTTCAATAGTTTCAAGTTCATCCTCTAGAGAAACTCTACCATCATGCTCTTCTTCAAGAGTCATTGAGAGGGATGCAATTTCATCCGCATCCCTTCTCTCAACCTCACCTTTCTTCTCAAGGGCCTCTTGGGCCTCTCCCAATTGCCTCATGAGATGCTCAAAGTACTTCTTGGTCTCCCCTTGCATGTTAGACATAAACCGGTCCAAGGAGGCCCTTTCCTCTTCTTCTCTAAGACTAGCAATATGTTCTAGTTCACTAGGGGTCTTAGAGTTAGGAGAAGATGATACCTCCGTGGCCTTAGCCATGAAGCACTTGGCATTGCATTGAGGAAGATTTTCATTGGGGGATTCAAAGAGAGATGACGAAGATGGAGTGGAAGCAATAGCTAGAGCGGCCACTTCACTTGTTGTTTCTTCTTCTTCATCACTCCCGGAATCATACTCCTCTTGAGTCAAGAGCACAAACTTGGTGGGGGTTTTCTTGTTGAAAGGTTTCTTCTTGAAATGAGGTTTCTTGTATTCAACCTTGGACTTGTCCTTGCAGATGAGCTGGCCACTATGGTTCTCTCTATTCTCGTAGGGGCACTCTGCAATGAAATGGTACTTGTCTTGGCAATTGAAGAAAGATCTCACTTTTTGAGCCCCATCATTACCATAACTAGACTTGGTCTTCTCCTCAACAAATTTCTTGCCTTTAGGGGGATTGTTCCAATACTTTTGCACGGTGAGAGCAATTAGATCCTTTAGAACGGGATCATATTCTTGTTCCTTCAATGGGGGAAATGCTTCTTCACCATCTTCATCATTCTCAACTTCTCTTGAAAACACCTTGGCCTTCAAAGCAACGGAAGCTCCTTGATGCATTCCAGTGGACCTAGCACGGTTGTCAAGAGCATTCTTGGTTTGCACTTTGTAGGAGCACAATTCTTGCATAACTTGGGTTGAGGTCATGGTGGAGAAATCATGTCTCCCTTGAATGCTCTTCATATCCGTGCCCTCAAAAGGCATCACGGCAATTATGTACTTCCTCTTGATCCAAGCATCATCAATATGTGTTGCACCCGCATTAGAGAAAGCGGTGGCAAGAGTTTTGAGTCTTCGATACATGTCAACGTGATCTTCTCCATCACGCATGAAAAATCCTTCGGCCTCATTGGTCAAGGTGTCATAGCGATTTCTCTGCATGCTCTCATTCCCAACAAACATGATGACAAGTGCATCCCATGTTTCTTTGGCGGTGGAGAAGTGTTGAAGATGCGGCATGTGATTGGGGCCCACGGCTTGATGAAGGATGGATAAAGCGGTGTAATTGAGTTGGCAATCTACAACCTCTCTTCTTGTGAGATTCTTGGGATCATATGGCTTGTATCCATCACGAGTGATTCTCCAAAGATCTATACAAGAAGAGTTCAAGTGAGTCTCCATGTAGTATTGCCATTCACGAAAAGAATATGCCTCAATTTTAGGTGGATCTCCTCTAGGGATTATATGAGGAAAAGGGATGGGGGGATCGGGAGAATATTGGCCTTCAACGGCGTGATATCCTTCCTTTCCACTCGCACCCTTCTTAGCGGATTGTTCGGCGGAAGCAGTTTTAAGTGGTTCACCATCAACCCCTTTCTTGGCACCCTCCGTCTCCGGAAGGGATGAGTCGACCACCTCCGGTCCTTTGGCTTTGAGGAGTGTTGTCATGAGTTGACGCAACTCCTCAAATTTAGTGTCTATGGATGAGTTCAATGATTCTCTCAAAGCATTGAGATCATTCATGGACACATTTCCATCGGACGGAGCGTCATCCATCTCATCTCCCATACTTAAACTCTTAGGCGGTTAAGCCCGGTAGAAGAGCCGAGGCTCTGATACCAATTGAAAGCAAAGTATGGGCACCTAGAGGGGGGGTGAATAGGTGCTACGAACAATTTTAATTTTTCTTAAAGTTTAGGCTTGACAAGAAGGTAAATTCTCTAGATAGTGCAACTAGTGGTGAATTTCCCTATATGACAAGTCAAGCAATTAATGCAACGAGTACGAGTAAGTAAAGAGAGGGAGGAACGAGGTAACCGATGGAAGCACACGGAGACACGATGTATTTCCGAGTTCCTCCTTTTTAGGGGAGTACGTCTCGTTGGAGGGGTGTGAGATCGCCACAAAGGCCTACTCAACGCCACTAAGGCTTCACCCTATTCTCCGATGAACTTCGCCACAAAGGCCTAGTTCACCTTCCACTATAGAACCCCTTTGAGGCGGGGATCAAATCCTTTACAAACAACTTGGGGCACACACCCACAACTTAATTGGGGGCTCCCAACTCTTCTTGAATCACCAACAAGTAACAAGATGCCTAGGTTCTCCACAAGAGGAAACCCTAGGCAAGATCCCTCGAGCTAGAGAGGGGGAAATGAAGAACGGGTTGGTGAAGATGTAGATCCGGTGGTCCTCCTTCAATCCTCAAAGAATCAACGAGTTTGGGTGGAGGAGGAAGGAGATCTTGCTAGTGGGTGAGCTCCATTAATGGTGTCTTCAATGCTGGGGAGAGCTAACCCTTAGAGAGAGAAGTGATGCTCTATTTATAGCCTCCAAGAAAACTAGCCGTTTTTGGGCCAGATTCCGACCAGCCCGGAATGGTCCGGAATTTTCCGGACCCCCGGAATATTCCGGCGCAATCCGGATGCCAACCGAACATTTTTCCGTTGTGGCCGGAATGACCCCCGGAATATTCCGGATGCCAACAGAACATTTTTCCGTTGCGGACGGAATGGCCCCGGAAAATTCCGGCTGCCGGAATCGTCCGGAATATTCCGGATTGCAACAGAGCCTTTTTCCATAGTGGCCGGAATAATCCGGAAGCATTCCGGAGCCCCGGAATTTTCCGGGCTTTCCTTTGAAACTCTGTTAATGGCCAGAAAAGTTCCATTTGATCTTCGAATTCTTCACCATTTCTTTGACACCGTATACGTGCTGATTTAAGACCAATCCTTTGACAAAATAGCACATACGGTTAGCAACTTCTTCATGTTGTTAACAAACACACAAAACAGTGAGATATCGAGAATGCACTTTCACTGAGGTAGGTTCTGCTGCCACAGATGAAACACTACCCGCCCAAAAAGGCTAAATATAACAAGAAGAAATCTGAGGGTAAAGGCAAACCCGATGGGAAGTTTAAGCCGTCGCACTCTACCAACTTCATGAAGAGGAAGGGGTCATGTCACGTTTGAGGTGAACCAACTCATTGGGCACCAAGGTGTCATAAACGTTATGAGTTGCGGCAACAAGAGAATAGCGGCAAGACCGCCAGTGTTGTCATGGCTGACACTGAGATGAACGATACTGGATATGGTATAGTTCCTACTATTCTTTCAGTTTGTCGTTCACCTGAATGGTTAGTTGACACAGGTGACTACATGTTTGTGCTGATGCTTCCATGTTCTCTTCTTATCAGGTCACATGGACTTCTTCCGTGCTGATGGGGAACGGTTCACATGCTACTGTTCGTGGTGTTGGTACGGTCAATCTTAAGTTTACTTCGGGGAAGGTCGTGCGACTGAAGAACATTAATCGTGTGCCCACCATCAATAAAAATCTCGTCAGCGGCTCACGTTTATGTCGAGATGGTTTTAAGTTGGTTTTCGAGTCTAATAAAGTTGTAATTTCCATGTATGGACAATTTATTGGTAAAGGATATGAGTGCGGATGCTTGTTCCTCTTATCCTTGTCAGATATTTGCACCAAAGTTATTAATCATGTTTACCACGATGATGATTCCAATGTTTGGATTCACGACTTTGTCATATTAATTTTGGTTGCATGACGGGATTAGCAAATGTGAGTTTAATTCCGAAATTTAGTACTATTAAAGGTTCCAAATGTCAAGTGTGTATTCAAGCTAAGTAACCTCGCAAGTCTCATAAGATTGCGGAGGCGAGAGACTTGGCACCACTGGAACTTATACATTCTGATCTTTGTGAGATGAATGATGTATTGACAAAAGGTGGAAAGAAATATTTCATGACACTTATTGATGACTCCACTAGATATTGTTATGTGTATCTTCTGAAATCTAAAGATGAAGCTTTAACTTATTTAAAGAACTATAAGGCCAAAGATGAGAACCAACTTGATCGTAAAATTAAATGGCTTAGGTCTGATCGTGGTGGAGAGTACTTTTCCAACGAGTTCAATTATTTTTTGCGCGGAACATGGAATTATTCATGAGAGGACGTCTATCTACTCACCTCAATCAAATGGGGTGGCTGAAATAAAGAACCGAATGTTTTATGATTTGGTTAACGCCATGGTAGATACTTCGGGTCTCTCCAAGGCATGGTGGGGGAAAGCGCTAATGATTGCATGCCATTTCCTACACCGAGTTCCCACAAATAATAAAACCATTAATCCATGTGAGGAATGGGAAAGGAAAATGTTGAAACTCTCCTACCTACGTACTTGGGGTTGTTTGGCGAAAGTCAATATACTAATTCCCAAGAAGCGCAAGTTTGGACCAAAAACCGTAAATTGTGTTCTTCTAGCCTATTCTTTTAATAGCATTTGTTATAGATTTTTGATAGTAAAATCTGAGATATCCGACATGCATGTTGGTATGATTATGGAGTCAAATTATGCGACTTTCTTTGAGAATATATTTCCTATGAAGGATATGCCTAGCTCATCAAATCAGGAGAAACATGTTTCATCTAGTCAGGAATTAGCTAAGATTCCTGAACCCACCATTCCGATAGAACACTTTGAGAATCCCGTGGATGATGACAATGAAGTTCCTGTAAGGAGCAAGAGACAAAGGACTGCAAAGTTCTTTGGTAATGATTTCATTATGTACCTCGTGGATGACACACCTAGGACTATTTTAGAAGCCTATGCATCTATTGATGCTGACTACTGGAAGGAGGTTGTCCGTTGTGAAATGGATTCCATCCTGGCTAACGGAACCTAGGAAATCACTGATCGTCCTTATGATGCAAACCTGTAGGATGCAAGTGGGTGGTCAAGAAATATCTTAGGCCTGATGGTACAATTGAGAAGTACAAGGCAAAGCTTGTGGCCAAGGGTTATACCCAGAAAGAAGGTGAAGACTTCTTTGATACTTATTCACCTATGGCTAGACTGACCACTATTTGTGTGCTACTTTCACTGGCTGCCTCGCACGGTCTTCTCGTTCATAAAATGGACGTTAAGACGGCTTTCCTCAATGGAGAGTTGGATGAGGGAATTTACATGGATCAGCCAGACGGTTTCGTAGTACCCGGTCAGGAAGGCAAGGTGTGCAAGTTATTGAAGTCGTAATACGGCCTCAAGCGAGCACCTAAGCAATGGCATGAAAAGTTTGAAAGGACTTTGACTGTTGAAGGCTTGGTAGTAAACGAAGATAACAAGTGTGTGTACTATCGCCATGGTGGGGGTGAGGGAGTTGTTCTATGTCTGTATGTCGATGGCATATTAATATTTGGGACCAATCTTGATTTAGTCAAGGAAGTTAAGGATTTTTTTATCTCGCTGTTTTGAGATGAACGATCTAGGAGTAGCTGATGTTATCTTGAACATCAAACTGTTAAGAGATGATAATGGTAGGATCACACTGCTGTAGTCCCACTATGTGGAAAAGGTGTTGAGTCGCTTCGGGTATAGTGACTGCAAGTCTTCTTCAACTCCATATGATGCTAGTGTGTTGCTTCGAAAGAATCGATGGATTGCTAGAGATCAACTGAGATATTCTCAGATTATAGGCTTCTTTATGTATTTGGCTAGTGCCATGAGGCCTGGCATCTCTTTTGCTGTGAGCAAATTGAGCCGGTTTGTTTCCAATCCGAGAGATGATCATTGGCATGCGCTTGAGAGAGTTATGCGCTATTTAAAAGGCACTACGAGCTATGGAATTCACTATACCAGAAACCCAAGGGTTCTGCAAGAATATAGTGATTCTAATTGAATATATGATGCTGATGAGCTTAAGGCCACTAGTGGTTATATTTTTACACTTGGTGGTGGCGCTGTTTCTTGGAAGTCTTGCAAGCAGACCATCTTAACGAGGTCAACTATGGAAGCATAACTCGCATCATTAGACACAACCACTGTTGAAACAGAGTGGCTTTGTGAGCTCTTGATTGACTTGCATGTGGTTGAAGAACCAATACCCGCAATCCTAATGAACTGTGATTATCAAACTGTGATCATCAAAGTGAACAGTTCTAAGGGCCTCTTTGTTTGGGGTTTTAGATGCTTTCCACAAGAATAAGCTGGACAAACGAAACAAAAGGGGTGGCTTCGCGTTAGGCTTTTACCAAAGCCAGTCGGTTTCCTTCATATTCAAAAAAGCACGTTCCAAGGTGCTTCGGCCGGCTTCCCGCAGCCTTGCCACTAAAAAATTGAACTGGTACATATGGTTGCCCTTTTCGTTGCGATTAATTACATGAAACTGCCATCCTGCATCGCGCGCGCAGAGCACCAACATCACATGTAGCCACCACCGTACCAACCATATGCACCAAAAAAGCACACTAGCTCCACTAGTCACAGGCTGGCACGTGACATCCTTTGGTAACTGGTTGTACACGCGATGGTATGCATGTGCTTATGTTTAATGGTTGTGCTTATGTTTGTTTATTTTTTGGCATACACAGTGGAAAAAAAGGCACGGGCTCAGCTTAATGACGTGCTCATTTTTCCGTGGTGTTAAAATTTCTCCAGAAAAGAATGATCCATATGATCAGTGAATAATTTGATGAATTAGATTTGATAGTGTTGAAAATTGTCTAAAAAAGATATTTTATGAATTATTTGATGTGCTTATTCTTTATCACACATATATAAGAAAAATTATACGTTATCATGAGTTTAAAGGGTATTTCGGAAAATTTGTCAGTTTACAGCCAGCCAGCTAGCTAAATTGCCAAAGAGTAAAACTCGGAACAGCGGCTTTCCATGCACAGCAGCATTCTCTGCGCAGCATCACAGCCAGCCACAGCCAGCCCAAACAAAGAGGCCCTAAGGATAATGTAAAGTCATCAAGACATGTGAAGAGGAGATTGAAATCTGTCAGGAAATTGAAGAACTTCAGAGTTATTGCGTTGGATTATATTCAAACATTTATAAACTTGGCACATCTCTTCTCAAAGGTTTTATCACGTAATGTGATAGGTAATGCATCGAGGGAGATGGGTTTGAGACCCACGGTATGAGTTGTCCATAGTGGTAACTCACTCTATGTGATCGGAGATCCCGTGAATTAGAAGTGAGAGACAAGCTGTTGGTCTGCTGAGAGAAGCGTATCCTTATATTTTATCCCACTCTGTGAAGATGCAATACTCTCCTAATCTGTATGATAGGTTGACATTTGTCTTAATGTGTTCCAAGTGGCTTATTTATGTAAGCAGAGATGTGTCCTACAGAACATCTCCTGAGGAACTCACCTATATGAGTTTGACTATCAAACGTTGCAGTCTATGAGAATCGGGTGCTCTCTAATAAACTCATGAAAGGCCATAGGTGTATGACGTATACGCTTCACCCGCGGGGAAGCCTTGCGGCAGCCTAGTATCGGTCCATATGTTGTGTGAAATTGGTATCACAGAAAACTTGTAGTTCAAGGCGTAGTCCACTATTAAAGTTGTGAACTAGTGTAGCATAATGTTCTAAGTGGAAGTTCAACTAAACCCCATTATATAAACAATGTTTTGGAATTGTGATTATGAGATATGCTAATGACACTTTGTGGAGGGTTGTTGGAATTTATATGGGCTTCACACACCTATCCCAACTAAGCCCAATAAAATTCTGAAATTATCATGGCTCATTCATGAATAATACAAGTGGAGGGTGGGACTAAAGTTTAGTCCCACATTGCTAGTTTGGAGAGGATGGCACCACCTTATAAGGTAAACCACTTTAGCTCATGTATGAGTTGGTGAGACAAGAGGAGAAGTGTGTCACACGCGCGCTCCTCCTCCGCTGCCCGCCTCGCCACGGCACGACACGTCACGACGCGCCGCGCCGCGGGTTGCGGGAATGAGCCAAGCCGAGAAAAACCGTTTCTGTTTTTCTTTTGGATCGTGGAACCGAACCGACTCGGATGTGGAGTTACGCCCACGTCTCTCCCAGTCCACTGTATAAATACACGCATAGATAAACCCTAGCCGCCACTTCGTATTATGGTTTCACACCGTTCTAAAGCACTGTGCCGCCAATCAAGTCTTCTCCATCCCTCCTTCCGGCGTGCACTGCGAGAAGGGACAGCAGGCTTCCGGAATCCAGCCTCTTGTGATCTTGTACGGGAGAGGGGCGATCAGGTTTTTAGGGAGCGCACTTGCGCGACTGCTGACGACGACTATTTCCCCAACGACGACTGGTTTCTAAATCTCGACAACCTCTTCATCGACGACATGGGCGACAACATCAACAACACTGCAGCCGGTGCCGCTGCCGCTGCGTCGTACGTATCTCTCTCTCAGTTGTACAAGATATTACTGTAATTTCTTTGTCTAGTTCTTGTTGTAGATTGGATCGGTTTCACTACTGCACTAGATTTTGATGTGTGCATGCTTACTGTATTTGCTACGGTCATAATTTATTTAATGCTATTTCGGATTAAATCATACGCTAAATTGGTTATATTTTTAACAGCACGTACCCCGTCCAACAGACAAACAACCATAGAACAAATGAGGGGGCATGGTTGGTGCGCAAATCCGATGGGATTCCGTGTATCGTCCATTCTGTGATGCTTGATTTCTCACTAAGAAGCCGATGAGGGATACAAACCGAGAGCAACCGATCTAGACAAAACGCATGCTATAGAAGCAACTAAGAAACCTACTCCCTCGGATACTAAAAAAAGTGCCGCCACAAATAAACTAATCACATACAACTATACAACTTATAGTCATAACTCCGGGCATTTTTTTTTAGAATTGGAGAGAGTAGTTCCTGCAATTGGGGAATCAAACACTCGAATCCCCTTCTCAGATCGCGTCGCCGAGCACCTCCACCTACCTTGTCTCCTATTTTTCTCTTTGTCGCCGCCTCGGGTCTCCTTGCTCGATTAGCTTTCATCTCTGTAGTGTCTACTGTTTAAAATGGGCAGGTGTCTCTTTGCACAAAAAAAAACACTATGTCCAAACAATAAATCTAAAGACAATGGAAAACAATAACCATTTGAAACAAAAAGAAACAACACGTCCACTGCAGACCACGGGAACCACATCAACACTACGCGTGCGGGCAACCCGCAGAAAACAAACAAGGAAGTAAAACGAGCCCAGACAGCCCACAACACATGAAACGCAACATAAATTTTGGTAAAACAATTTTTCACTACTGCACTAAATTTTGATGTGTGCATACTTACTGTATTTGCTACGGTCATAATTTATTTGATGCTATTTCGGATTAAATCATATGCTAAATTGGTTATATTTTTAACAACACGTACCCCGTCCAACAGACAAACAACCATAGAACAAATGAGGGGGCACGGTTGCTGCGCAAATCCGATGGGATTCCGTGTATCGTCCATTCTGTGATGCTTGATTTCTCACTAAGAAGCCGATGAGGGATACAAACCGAGAGCAACCGATCTAGACAAAACGCATGCTATAGAAGCAACTAAGAAACCTACTCCCTCGGATACTAAAAAAAGTGCCGCCACAAATAAACTAATCACATACAACTATACAACTTATAGTCATAACTCCGGACATTTTTTTTAGAATTGGAGAGAGTAGTTCCTGCAATTGGGGAATCAAACACTCGAATCCCCTTCTCAGATCGCGTCGCCGAGCACCTCCACCTACCTTGTCTCCTATTTTTCTCTTTGCTGCCGCCTTGGGTCACCTTGCTCGATTAGCTTTCATCTCTGTAGTGTCTACTGTTTCAAATGGGCAGGTGTCTATTTGCACAAAAAAACACTATGTCCAAACAATAAATCTAAAGAAAATGGAAAACAATAACCATTTGAAACAAAAAAGAAACAACACGTCCACTGCAGACCACGGGAACCACATCAACACTACGCGTGCGGGCAACCCGCAGAAAACAAACAAGGAAGCAAAAGGAGCCCAGACAGCCCACAACACATGAAACGCAACATAAATTTTGGTAAAACAATTTTTCTAATAGAAACTAGGTCATAACACTCATGGATTGGTGTCGAGCAAGAGTAACATCCCTTCCTCCACCATATTCTCAAATACATCATCAACTTTGTAACACATACATGATACAATACCATTTTTCTGTTTTCAAAACATCTTTTTCATAAATCATTTCAAGTTCAATTTGGCCTCGCTAGCCGGCAATGATCATGGACACAATTGTTCGAATAGTTTAACACTTGATAGAGGCTGTAAAATTTATCCACAAGATTATGTACACTTATTTTTTCATCCACATCCAGCCATAACATTCTCCTTTTCACCAAGTATAGGTCCGCCAACAAGCTTAACCCTTTAACACCAGGAGTCTAGACCAACCAGAATGCAACCCAACCCAAATTTATAGTTATGTTATGCTGAAATTTAAATGAAGTACCTATCATCATAACTAGCAATAACATCTAGTTCCACCGACAAGCATCTTTGCATAAAAAGGAGCCCGATCAAAAAATAAAAGTTCATTTCTTATCTTTCGTTAATCTAGAAATAGGTGTTTACAGTTACCTGAATTCTCCATACTAAAATTTGCAATATACTCAATTATGCACCTTCCCACATAGGGGTATTGTGGTTGCACATGTGAGGCTAGATTTTTGTGGCACCAACACATTGAAAAGTTTCTATAATATCCTTTTCATTTCTCCTTCATTTTCTCAACTTTATTTTCGGAAAACTCTCTTCTAAAATAAGGCTTCCCAAGGTTTTTTCAAAAAAAATTATTTCTTTCAAAAAGAACTTCCCATGACCTAATCGACTCTCTCTTTATTGTATACAAAGTTTGATGCTCTTTAAGACATACTAATATAAGTACTTTCCGTATGGTTAGGAAAGACTAGTGGTTGGCAACCTAATTAGGGGTGACCAAACATGGTGTTATCATAAAACAAATTATCTAGTTGACATAGGAACATGACAAGACTATAGCCTTTAAATATAGCATGGAATAAACAAAACATGAGTGTAATAATTACTTGAGTATAAAGAATATGAAAATATAGGAGCAACATGATCAAAGTGGGTGCTTCTTGAGGTACTGCTTACCGAGTTGGGCCGTACCGAGTTGGTACGTGATGGATAGAATCATACTGAGCAGATTGGCTACCGAGTTGGAGCTACTCGGTAGGAAGGACAATAGGACAAAGTGAAGATATGAGTACTTGTCTGGATCATCCGAGTAGCACTTGGAAGATCTGGATAGGGCATGGTGCTGCTCTACTCGGAGGCAAAGTCAATGGAGCCGCTGAGCAGATCCTATATATCCAGGGAGAGAACAGGCGTGCGGTTGAACTTAGTAGGCGTGATGATGTGTATGCATACGCTGGTACAGTGTGCAGTATGGGAGAGGCCATGTCCTGTCTATGACAAGGTGGACAGGACATGTCAACGACCAGACCGCGAAGACTTTCGGCCACTGTCAGCGGAGAAGCGGAGTCGTGCGCTACGGCACAGTGTGTAGTCACCTAACCTGTACTTGTAGTTGGTGGCCACCAGTATATAAGGTGGCATCCCCCCTCCTGCGTGAGGATCGACTCTTTGGACATCACCACTTACGAGAGAACATAGGCGCTGGTCGTTTGAGTAGAGAGAGAGACATAGCAGAAGAGGTTCTTCTTCCTCTAGCTCCTTGAGCTTGAGGAGTTCTTGTACTCGGTTCCCACATTATACAGAGAGAGAGGCAGGAGTATGGGTGTTACCTCCTCACGAGGGCCCCAAACCTGGGTAGATCTTATTGTTCGCAGTGTAGTGAGCGTGCCAGCTAGGCGTGCGATCCCTCCCCGGATACCCACACCGTCCATCGGTCCCAACTCAAGCCATCCTATGGCATCCGTCTTCTCCACACCACGACAGTTGGCGCCCATCGTGGGGCCGGCGCTGGCTGGGGTTTCTATCAGGATGGGACCCGTTTCTCGTTCGGGGGAGCGCGTGTTTTTTGGCCTCGTCCACAGATTCGTCTCCCTCGATTTCGTCACCGACAACACGGGCGATTTCTGCGGCAGAGCCGTGCCCACGGGCAGCTCCGTCGTCAGCTTCGGCGCGCATTTGGTGTACGTCGCCACCACCGTCATCCGCGAGTATCCCGTGGTGGTGCTCGTTACTGCTGATCCTCCTGTCGTTCTCGCCGTCCGCGGGCAGCCCGGCGCTAGCTCTACGGGCAGCGTGGAGGTGATGATGACCGATCCGGTTCCTGCTGCCGGGAAGGGCGCGCCGCCCGAGGCTGCTGGCGCGTCGACTCGGCTGAGCCACAAGCCATACGACAAGCCTGAGAACCAACCTGGTTTCAAGGCCCCTTCTACATCGACTACGATACCGACTCCTCTCGCCGGTGCCATTGAGAAGCTGGGCATGCCCTTAGCCGCGGATACGGATCCGGCGGTGTTGCGGGCGCAGCTCGAGGAGCAGCGCCTGGCCATGCTCCATGAGGCCAACGAGATGACAAAGGTCAGGCTCGAATTTGATCTTGACCAGAATGAGTACAATAGGGTTCATGGTTTTACTCCTGTTGCTAAAAACCCTGGTCGGGTAGGGGTTATTCGCCGCAACCTAGGTGCTGAGTTGGCTAGGGATGGTAGAACTGCTAGCAAGTCCGCTAGTATGAACTCGGCTGGTAGGCCCAAATATAGTTCTCCTGCCAAAACACTTCAAAAGCAGTTGCTGCCGAGCTGTCAAACCTATCCGGTGAAGCTCGCATTAGGCAGCAGGACCCGCTTAATGAGATTGTTCTTGAAGCTGGTAGGCAGAATGAGGCGTTCCGGAAAGAGAATCCGGGAGCTGGTGCGTCCCATGTTGTTCAGTCGTATGGGGCAAGATCCGGAGGCCAGGCCTCCTCACCTCATCTCGGTGGGGGGAGATCTCGGAGTGTGAACTCCGCGAGACATAAGCAGATGCAGGTGTATGATCCGGCTGTCGTCGAAAAACAGTTTGCTGTAGAGCCGGTCAAGAACACATTCCTCAAGATGGTGGCCATAATGCCGCCCAAATTCATTAAGAAGGACAAGGAGGCAACCGAGATGGCCCATCTCGGAATTAGGTTGCCAACCCAGCTCAGCCTCAGCCCGGTGCAGGTCCTATTGTTCAGCCGCAAGCAGTGGTTGCCCCTTTGGTCAACCCGGTTCCTCAACCCGGGGTTGCGCGACAAGACCGCTACAATGATGGGTACTCGGCAATGGAGCAAGCCGGATATCAGAGAAATGATCAGTATGCTGACCCAAGCGATGTTGGAGCTCGGATTGGAGCACGAGTGCTGCAGCCGAGTGACACAAGGTACAAGTTGGACATAATCTATCTGTCAGAGGAGATAGAGTTGCGGGGCCCACCCGAACCTCTTTGCTTCGGTCCAGGATCATGAACGAGCTGGCTGTGCCCAAGTTCCAGCTGGCGAGGGGGACCAAAACTTATGATGGGAGCACCAAGCTTGAGGATTGGCTAAGTGACTATGTTACTGATGTGCACATTGCCCGTGGTAACCGCAGATGGGCAGTGAGATATGTGCCCCTTATGTTGGAGGGACCATCCCGGATTTGGCTCAACAACCTGCCGAGAGACAACATCAATTGCTGGCTTGATTTCTCGGAGGCCTTCATCAGCAACTTCACAAGAACCTACAAGAGGCCAAACCGGCCACAACAGCTTTCTGCGTGCAAGCAGAGGGAAGAGGAGACATACCAAGAGTATCTTACTCGGTGGAGCACACCGAGGAACACCTACGAGGCTGTGAACGAGTCACAGGCAATTTCCTGGTTCGCTCAAGGCTGCCGACATGGCAGTATGCTGTGGCAAAAGTTGCAGAGGGAGATGTTGAGTACGCTCGCCGAGACCATCAAAATTGCTGATATGTATGCACTCGGCGATCCTACTCACCCTCTACTTGATTCATTTGAGCCAAGAAGGAGAAATCAGGGCCATGATGGTGGTAGCCGGAATGATCGCCAAGACTACCGGAACAAGAGGCGTGATGATCGTATGGATATCCGCTATGGATCATACCATGTTGCTGCAGTTGATCCGGATCAGCCCGCTGTCGGAAGCAGTCAAAGGCAAAAAACCTGCTGGGACCCAGTATGGGCAAAACCAGAACCAGGGCCAGAACTACAAGAAGCAGTACAATGATCCCAACCAGTCCGGAGATGCTCCTCAGAGGTTTACCTTTGAGATGATGAGGGATGGGTCATGCGGCTACCACAATCGGCATCCGAGTAGCCCGGCAAACCACACTTCCCAGCAATGCAGCTGGTGGGACCGGATTAAGAGTGAGGGCCTTGGCCAGTTGCCTCCTCCTCCGTCTCTGCCCCTCTCGGTTGCTAATGCTCAGCCTATCCGGGCAGCTGCTCCCAGACCCGCTGAGAACCAGAGGAGGGAGGATGTGAATCGAGTGGCGCAAGGGGCCAACAACAACAACAATCGCAACAACAACCGCAACAACAACAAAAGCTTCAACCGGAACAACAACGACGACCATAACGTCAATGGTGGTGGTGAAGACCAGAACCAGTACCAGGAGTATCATGAGAGCTACATGGTATTCTCCACCGAGCCGGATGACAAGCAGAGCTTGCGCACGCGTGCGATGGAAGTGAACGCGGTGATGTCGGCAGTACCGGATTTATACACAACATACCATGCCATCTGTGCACAGAACAAAAATATGTGTTTAGCATGGAAATTGATAATAGACTGCAAATAACTATCAAAAGAATAGAAGCATCAAGGTTTATGAATAAAACACGACAAATAAAGAACTAAAAGTTATATGATGCAAGTATATTGAGATTCTATGTATTGGAAAGTTAACCATCAAGTGTATACTAACATTTTGTCAATCCTATGGTCTCGGCGGGAACGGATGAACGCCTTCTAGCGTGTTGAATGTCCGGATGTCACGTTGCTGTCGTAGGTGTGCTTCTATGTCACGATTGCTCGGGGGTGCGTGGCCGTGGAAGAAAAGACACCCCGAGGGATGGCATCCGACTTGAGTATCGTGCAGATCCTCTGCTTGGTGCAACGGAACTCAGCTCTCATATTCATCGGGGGTGTTGGCCATCTTTGTGGTCATGTCTCGGAGATGACTTGGTAACAATACCTCTTGTGCATCCTTTAAGTACTCCCTCATCTTAAAGATGGCATACCAAGCTTCCAACCCAGATTCTTGTGCCGATTGCTTGAGGCAGAGGAAGTTGATTACGTGGTTGCACACGTAGGAGCCTCGGACTATTTTCTCCTTTTAAGGGGCTTGCCTAAATCGGAGGCGAAGCCGTTGAGGGCACTATTAAGAATAGCTTTGATCTCGTTGTAGTCCTTCTGCACCACCCTACCCGCATCGAGATAAGTCACTTGCGACCAATGCGGTTCCATGACGATGAGTGTGCATCCTCCTTTTCTGCGCGGAACATTTCGAACAAGCCATCATCATCGGAATGATTTGATGATCCAGTTCATTCTTTCTAACGCCATCATGTTGTGCAAGAATGCCGGCCCAAGATTGGTGATATCGTCCACGATATGGACCAAGAGATGTACCATAATGTCAAAGAAGGCAGGTGGGAAGTACATCTCAAGCTCGCATAGGATGGTGACGATCTCTTCCTGCAGTCTTCCGAGTTTCCACGCTTAACGACTTCCGAGTGATGACGTCGAAAAAGTTACAGAGGCCAGTCAGCGTTTGACAGACGTGCGGTTCCATTATCCCTCTGATTGCAACCGAAAGTATCTGCGTCATCATCATGTGACAGTCATGAGACGACCGATGAGAGAGTGATAGATCTAGAAGTAGCTAGTGGTGCATTTGTAGTGAGATCTACTGTCCGGTTAGTAGATCTAGCGGAGATTTGAAAGAGGACAAGTAGGGTAGGGTAACTAGTTAAAATATATCAAACATGATTGGTTAAATTAGCTAAAAAGGATGGAGATGTGTGGGAGATAGAGCTTGGAGCACTAATTGGTCGATTTTGGAGTAGGGGTGAGTGAGTGTGGTGGATAGTGGGTATTGCCTGTTACCACAGGAGAAGAGTGGATATATGCGCTTGTGCAATGGGGTGGGGGTGGGGGGCAGCGGGCTAGGATTACCACAGTCGCATTGGCCTTTGTTCGCCAGCGCTAGGGTACCTTAGCGCACGCGAATATAGGGCTCATTCGCCTGCGGTACAGTGCCTGGGGTGCCCCAGGCGCATCGCAGAGCTGTTCGCCAGCTTTATTTACCGCAGACGCATAGCATTGTCTGTGCGCCTGTAGTAGGATATGCTATAACCATTTCCCTAGTGGGGGTGGTATCGAAACCGGTGGTGTGTGTTTGTGGCGTCTAGTATGCTAGCGTCGTGTGGACAATGGTTCTCTCTTGTGTGGTTTTCGGCCAATAAAGATGATATAAATTGGATCAATCTCTTCTTTTATTCGACGGTGGATATCGACTAACTTAAACTAAAACAAAAAACCTGGAGACGAACCCCCGAATCAACCATGAGAATGTGACCAGGGTCAATCTTCAATACCGGTGTGGGATTTTCTCTGATGTACGCCTTCCCATCACTTACACATCCCGGCTTTTACCGGTTAAATAGTGGTTAGCTGAACCACAACCTGCTTCTCGATGTGCCAGCGGTTCAGTTATAACGTTACCGTGCCATCCATTCCTACATGGAAGAGGGCACTGTCTATCAATGGTGAGTTTTGTTTTTTACAATCTACTGAGTGCTGTGGGATTTTTGGCTTAGATAACTACAGTTGTTAATTTGGTGCGATGTGCCAGGAGTTTCCGTGTGCATCTCAAAGGCATCTTCTGTATGTAACTGAACCTTGTACATAGATCATTTGGGAATGTGAAAAGAAATCATTTATATCCTACAAGTGCCGTCAATTACATCTGTGGGAGGAAGAATGGAACTAGTTCTATGTTGATTTACAGTAAGCAGTAAGAAGCAGCAGTCTCTTCACATAACAGACTAAACACGGGTGTTTTGCCAGAACGAGTATGTAGGAGCCAATTTGGCGATGATTTGCACAAGAGATCAAAGCTGTAAGAGCTGGCAAAGAAGAGAACCGCTGCAAGGGCCTTCACTTATATGCAGTTGGAATAAGAAGCAGTGCTCCGAGTTGGATGCTTACCAAGCTCCACGCCGCCGTCAGATGAAGAACATGCTGTTCTTCAGATCCTCGTGCATCTGCGGTAACACAGAACCAGACTGAGAGGCCGAGGACGATGGCCCGGGGTTCTGGGCCTGGGACGCCACGTAGTAGTCCCTGCCGCGGTAGGCCGCGAGGTCGGCGTACTTGACGGGCGTCGTCAGCGAAACAGGCTTGGTGCAGCGCGCGAAGGTGAAGCAGAGGTTGAAGACAAGCTTCTGCAGGTCCACAGGCTCGAAGCCGTGGTCGTCCGTCAGCCTGTAGTAGTGCGTGGGCCGGCTCGTCCCGTTCAGCCCCTCGTGGCTGCAGAGGAAGAAGTCCTCGGGCTGCTTGTCGACCACGTCGGTGTCCACAACTGTGCCAGGGAGCACGTTGCCCTTTCTCGTCTTGAGCTCCTCCTTTTCGTTGGGCACCGGAAACAACCGTGTGTTGTGCCGCTTCTTGGCCACGATCACTGTGATCGTCGGCGAGTAGCCGTCCACACTGATCTTACTCCTCATGGGCTTCACCTCCTGCTCGAGGACCTTGTCGAACTGCTCATCGCTCACACCATCACGGAAGTATATGATCTTCTCAGGCTTCACACCGTTCCTCTCCTCGAAGACTTTGAGGAGCTCCTTGCACATATCAGCAACCTCAGCGATCATCTCGCTGCCCTGAGCCTGGGCACGGATTCGTGACGCGTACTTGCTGGCACTTGGGTAATCCATGGAGGCAACGACAGCTGCTATGGACACACTCTCCTTATCTCCTGGGGATGGATGGTTCACATCCGCACCGATGAACATGAAAGGCTTGCCAGCCACCTGCGGGAGCTCGTCAGATAGCTGGACATTGCTTCCCCCGAGCTTACTGTTGATCTTAAGCGCAAGGTTGGACATGTACTGGTCCTGGTTCTTGGAGTTGTTCGCTAGGTAGCTCAGGAAACACTGGGTCTGGATCCCAAGCTGCGTCTCGCAGATCAGCTTCAGTGTCTTGTAACCTGTATGCTGGGCAGACATCGGGCAGAAGAGAAGCTGCAGATTTTTAGCACCCCGCTTTGCATTGTTGAGCGCCTCGAACAATTGCTGTGGATCCGATAGCACTGACATTGATGAAGGACGCACAATACATGGTTCATGACGCATCTCAATTCCAAGTCCACGGCACTTCCTGACGATATTGGCAGCGAACATCTCCCGATCACGTTCTTCCTGACTGCGGTCAGATTGTCCAGCGCTGAAGTCGAGAATGCCCCAGTACTGGAGATGCTTGCCTTCAAATATTTTGTGACCCTGAAGGCTCCACTGGCAGTTACCGGAGGCAATTTTGAATTCAGAGGAGTCACCTAGTTTCAGCATTGGGGCACCAAGGATCTTGCCAGTGACTTCTGTCATTTTGTTGTCCAGTGAAATCTGTAACTCCTTGCCTCTATCGCCTCTGTTGGTAAAAGGATAATTAGTAGCTGGTAATAAACACGAGTTCATTTTGCTAATTTTCTAATAAACATCACACCCTTTCTTGAAATAAAGACAAACATCACCGCCATCCAAAGAAAAAAAAATGACAGAAAATACTAAAGTAGCTTGAACAAAAATTACACGAGGGAACAGTGAGTTGACGCATATCCCACTAACAAAGTTTTTAATTAGCATATATGTCAGCACAAGTTTCGAGTTTAATTGTAGCAGTATTGTTTACACATGGAAAACTATTGCATTTAATCTCTAGCAAATTAAATTGCAATGGATTTACAGTTTCAGCAGCAAGTAACCATGTTGATAAATTAAGCTTACAACTACGTAACGAAAATAAAGGATGGTTCGGCATTTACACATAGTAGAAGTGCACCCACACTCAAAACAGTTACCTGCAAGGTCCATCTTCTACCATTCGCAGAATCTCGACTCTCCTGTCATCTGAACTCATTAGACTCCTCGGTTTCTGGTTGGGATCCTTAGGACACCTCTGCCAGCGATGAAGATTGCATAGCTCAATCGGGACAAAATTTGGTCTGTCCTGCCTCTTGTTCAGAATCAAACATGGAAGCTTCTTATGCCGAATCACCTGACCATGCCTCTGACGATAATACTGAACCAGGCCCCAAGTTTTGTCCGTCTTATCTGCGTCGAAATCCGAGAAAGTAATCTCTCCAGCACATTCATCTGTCACGCCTTGAACCTTGTACTTCCGAAGGGACTTCTGGTAGCTCAAGGTAATGCAGAGGCCTTTAAGCTGACCCTCCAAAATTTTCCACTCTTCCTTGCTTAGGTCTACAATAGACTTCTTGGAGTCAATACGGTTCACCAAGTGATTCACGAGATCCAGAACACTGCTTCCAGGTTCGCAAAATTCCATAGCTGAATGATCCACACATAGGATCATGCCTTGGTTGGTAAGCTTTAGCATCTGCTTAGTTCCTTTCAGAGAAGTAATAGCAAATTGCTTAGTTCCACTCACTGCAGACTGCTTTGGCGTATAAAATCTCTGTCCAACGATAATCTTGTCCAAGCTAGAGGCATCACGCACAATGACATCAAGGCACTGCAAGACTTCTGTTGGCACAGGCTTGTGAAGTAGTAGGCTCAACGGCAGCTCCTGCTTAAGCTCTGCTGATGCATTATAGGTCTGTGACCGGACTTTCACAGTGTACACAGTTTCTGGCAGTTTGACAAAGGTGAACAGATGTCCCTTCCCATCATAAGAAACAGCCAATGAATCTTCCTTTAGTAACTTATAGAGTTGAGCCTTTGCAGACTTCAGATCTTCCGAGGAGAGTTGCTGCAGCTGCATGCTTGAAGGCCCAGAAGAATCTTGCTCGAGCTTTTCAAAATGTTGAGCTAGCTTGATCTCATACTGAAAGATTGATGATTCCTCAAATTTGATTACAAAGTGGTTCACCAGAATTCTGACTTGTTTGGGAAAAAGAGCTCGGCCTAGAGGGGAACAAAGAGCAGTTAGAACCAGCGAAAGTTTACATAAGGAATACAATAAAATACAATAGCATAGCATGCTGTTAGAGAGGGGGAATGGAGAATCAGAAAATACTACAGCTTGCCTCGCAGTTTGAATTGACACTACAGTTTCTCAAATTAAAATTCTCAAGTAAATTTACTACTACATGCCCAAAAAAGGCCCATATTTCTTCTCCATGATGAGTCCAAATCATAGCATGAAGCAATTTTCATTGATTAATGCATGTCCAGCCTACTTGTGAAATAACACATTCCTAAGAGAAGTCCAAAAAGAATCGGATACAAGTTTTCACTAGTAATAACTCTGATGCTTTCTTTTCAGAAAAATACTGTGAGACTTTCTTGTCTTCTTGATAAATGATACAGTACATAATAAATGATGTTCTGAAACTAAAAGGTGAAAAACCAAAACTACAAGGTTCCTCTAATGCTAGCTGGCAGAATTTCTCATATGATGTCCATCCTCTCAAACAACCATTTCTCATCACAAAAATTTCGGTACAGAGTTTACAAATAACAGTTCAAAAGTTTAGTTGCATCTAGGCGAGGTCACCATCCCATATTCCTTCCAATAGCTCCCATAAGTATATCTCTAATAGAGGGAATGCAGCAAAGGGAACTTATCATACTGAGAGATATAATCCCCATTACAATCTATCTCGATCTATAAATCTGGAGCACATTTAGGCATCCCCAATACTACAAGAAAACCGTGTGAAATTTCGAGCAGCCAGAGATACTACAAAATAGTGGACAACAATCAGAAAGGGAAACAGTCTGAGATCACCGATGCAGATAATACTGTGAATCAGCACGCGGCCAAGAGAAATTGCAACCGCAGTCCGCGCTATTGCAACATGGACGCCTGGAGAAACACATCGGCTCGATGGCTCGATCAACCGCGCACACAAACGAAATCGAACAGCGTAGGATCTAATTAACTAACCATCACGAAACCCTTGATTGGCTTGATACCGATCACCACCGTACTTCGAACGATTCAGAGGAGCGAAGCATGCCATAATTCACAACGCTCGCAAGTAAATCATGAACCGGTGCTTACCAACAGGCCTCGATGAGGAAGAGCTCGCCATCTCGCTTGACGCGATCTCCTTCCGCTCCGGTGTCCGGGCGTACGGCCGGGGGTCATAGCCCGAATGCGCCTGTCCCCGCCCAGGCTGCTGGTAGACGGACCCGCTGCCAGAACCGCTCCATCGTCCTCCCTGGACTCTGCCTGGCGACAAACCTCCGCTGGGGAAGCGGGGTCCTCCTCCACTCCGGCCGCTTCCCCGGGGGTTGTTGAAGCCTTCGCCGCGGCTGTTGAAGCCTCCGCCGTAAGAGCCACGGCCATAAGGGTAACCTCTGCCTTGATTGATGCCACCTCCGCCGTAAGGGCCGACCGGCCCGCGATTGATTCCGCCTCCGCCATGAGGGTCACCTCCGACTCGATCAGTAGCGCCTCGGCCACACGAGTCACCTCCGCTTCGCTTCTTCTTCATCTCGACATTAATCCAGGGGTTGTTCGGGTCATCGCCCCCGTCGCCGAGACCTCCGCCTCCGGCGCCGGACATTCTCCGCCGTGGGGCTTGGCCGGAACAGCGGCGGACGGGTGGAATCGATGGCGGTGGTGTTCGATTTGGGGGATTTGTTTCGAGAACTTCTCGAAGGGGGAGGCGGTTACGGGGACGGCCGTTGCGGTGGGGCCCACGACATATAGGAGGGAGACGAGCGCCGGCGAAACTTGAACACGCCCGCGATGTTTTGGGACGAAATGTCTGTGGTACCCCTCGTTTGTATCGGAAACTTGCAGTCTCCGTGGTGAGAATTGGGGGCATGACAGTCAAATCGGTCAAAATTGCCAGCTGGACGAGTCGCTGCGGCCGTGGCCGGCTCTCTCTCCTGTGTGGTTCTGCCTGAGTTTTAGTACTAGCTGTGAGCTAACTAATCTGAACAATTTTTACTTTAATATTCATGGGCTTATCTATTTACATTTTACTTTTGAAAATTGAATTGCTTGTTGCTTTGAAATAATACTCAATGTCATTCCAAATAGATGTAACTAGTTTTGAAATACATGTAGATACATCTGTTCGAGCGGCACTTATTTTGAGATGGAAGAAGTAGATGACTTCTACTACTAACTCTTCCTATGGTTTTGAGTGGAGGTTATTGCTCCTAGTTTTCCACGCAAAACACATGGATAACTGGTTTAATGTAGCATCACACTTTTTGACTTACTAGTTTACCACAAATTTTTTGTGCACAATATTCTCGTACTTCTGCTTCCACGATAGAAACACCGAGAGCACCCAGTAGAGGGCAACGAGCTGGTTGATGTTTTTATTTCAAATCTGTTTTTTTTTAGTACATATAGTCATATAGAAGGATTACGTAGTACATGAAACCACCACAGTCACTACCTGCCTCCCTATTCTCTTCAATTCCGAACCACAGCCTCCCCTCCCTTTGAGAGTCCACCCGTAGCTCCCATCCATCCCTCTCTCATCCGCGACCTCTTCGACCGGAGAGGGGGGAGGCGGACCGATATAATAGATCGTTGTAGGAAAAGATTTAGATCTATGATTCAGCAGAGTCTTGAATTCTTGACTTTATGGTGGCAATTGGCCATAAATTATATGGTTCCAGAGTAGCCGGCGGAACAGTTTTGTCCTCTTCAGGAGGCTATTCTGTAGAAAAGAAGAGAAAGAGTTTGAGAGTTTTGAAAGATTTGGCCCGAGTAGACGGCAACTCGGTCAAGTTTTTGACTACTCGGCCTGAATCTCGGGGACTGGGGAGTGGCTAAAAGGAAAAGAAGAACAGAAGAGAAGAGAAGAAGAAAAGAGAAACTGCAACTCGGAAAAAGCAGGAAAGAAGAAAACACTTACAGCATAAGTTTGCTCGACGTCCTCGGCGGCTTTGCGCAAGCAGAACAGCTTCCCGGCCAGAGTGCAGGTGGGGGTGGCGATGGTCATCGGAACAGAGCCGACATCGGCCTTGTTCCAATCAATCCGGTAGTGGTCGATTGGACCCAGCTTAAGGCCATTCCACTTTGGGTTGCCAAGGGCCTCGCTGTCCCAAGCTGGGTCCACAAACCCTACTCGGTCCAAGATCGCCGTCAGGCCCTCTGATTCAATCTCATCCTCATCTGCCTCGCGCGACAAAAGCGAAGGAACTGGTGCTGGCCCTTTGCCCTTGGACTTGGCGTCGGTCGCCTTGGCCTGGCCTCCCTTCAGGGCAGAAAGTTTCTTCTCGCCTTTGGCCAGTGAGATATCATGTTGCTTGGACACCTCCAGCAGGTATTGTGGCCAGCTGGGTTGTGCACGGACAGCAGCTCCAGCACTCGGCCCTTCGCCAGGACCGGCTGATCCAGCAGCAGCCGGGTTGCTGCTAGAGGTGGGCACACCAATGGTCAGCTGTGTACTCTTAGCCACCTGCTTCGCGGCTTGTCCAGTTGGTGGCTTGGGTGGCGGCATCTGGTCTCCAGCCAGCACAACTTTGCGCGGTGGGTTCTTTCGTGTAGGCGCGGCCCCAGACTTAGCAGTCTTCTTGGGGCTGGGAGCAGTGTCCGCCCGAGAAGCAGACGAAGGCATTTGCTGAGAAGTAGTCGTTGATGCAGTCTTTGTTGGTGGAGGGATTGGCGCTTTCGGTGGAGTCGCCTGCTGGGTAGGCGGCACAGGGGGCCGGCTACCCGGCGCAGCATCTGGCTGCGCTTGGCTCTGGCGGACGGGCTCCACCACTATCTCGTCTACCAGCTGCTCGGCAGCGGGATCAGGTCTTGAGTCTGTTACTTCCTCTACCCGCGGCCTGGCCGCGGGATCGTCTTGAGCTGCAGCTTGACTATCATGCTGCTCGGTGGTGTCGTCTTGCCGCTCCAAGGCGGCACTGTCTGGTTGCTGGAGGTTTTCTTCAGTGTTTTCCCCATCTGTTGCGGCTGGGGGAGAGGGAGGCATCTCGGTGTGAGCAGCATCCTGCGCAGTCTGATGCGCGTCAGTCTGCTGCTCGAAGTTCTCATCGTCAACTTTATCACCAGCGCCAGTGTTCTCGGCGCCGGTATCTGCTTCCACTTTAATAGGAGAGGACGCACGCGTCCTGTCCTGCTGGCCTGGCTCTTCCTCGTCGTCTGAGAGATCGACGAGTTTCTCAAGGTCCACGACGGCCTTCCTCTTGGTGCGAGTGGGGGCTGCAGCGGCATCAGCGTCCAGAGGGGCGCTGGAAGAAGGAAATAGTTCATAGAAGCAGAAGGAGAAGAGCACGACGAGAAGCGGTAACGAGTTGGTATTCGGATGGAATAACTTACCCTTTGCTGGTGGGGGGTTGTCTTCTGGCGGTGGTCTTCTTCCCGCCTGTCTTCTTGGTTTTCTTGGGAGGAGGCTCCTGGGCACCACTGCCAACCCTCTTCCGAGTGTTGGGAGCTGCCTCAGACAGAGGATTAACCTCCAAGGCCTCTTCATCATCGTCCAGCTCAGACTCCTCTACAGAGTAGAAGAAGAAATAGATTCAGAAACAGAGAAGGGAATCAAGGTGCGTTGCTAGTGAGCAGAGAGGTGAACTCGGTCACCTTCGTCATCCTCGAACCAGTCCCGGATAGACGCGTCAACTCGGGACTTACCAGGCTGATTGGCGTGAGGGATGAAGAGGGTGTCTTGGGTGTCGTAGGCGGTCGTATCGTCCTCTGCTCGGTCCTCGGACCAGTTTCTCTCGAAGGTTTCGATATCTTCTTCTCGCTGGCGATCGATGTGTTGTTGAGGAAAAAATGAAACACTATGAGTTGGTTTCTCGGCTAAGGATTTCTACTCGAAACAGCATGCAAACACAAAGCATATTCAGTTGAGTAATCCTACCCGGCATGGCATGCAAACACAAAGCATATAAAGCCAAAAGCATATTCAGTTGAGTAATCCTACCCGGAATGGCATGCAAACACAAAGCATATAAAGCCAAAAGCATATTTAGCTAAGTAATCCTACCCGGCACGGCATGCAAACACAAAGCATATAAAGCCAAAGGGATATTTGTAATGTCCTACTCGGTGCAGCATGCAAAGATTAAGCATACAAAGCTGAGAAACCATCTACTCGGTATCAAAGTGCAAAAACAAAGCACAGAAGGCTAACCTGTCCAATAGGCTTGAGGCGTCTATACGGCTCGAAGCCATATAGCCAAGTGTCAGTAAGCGAGGTCTGCATGATGGACCTGGCCCAGATGGCCACCTCGGCTTTGGTGAGCTCGAATGTTGTTGTCCTTGTGCAGTCTCGGGGTCCTCCCATGTGGCACATCTTGTGCGATCGACGCTGCGGTGGGAGCACTCGGCGTGATATCCAGCACGCGATGGGATCGTCCCGACGGAATCCTTCCGAGATCAACTCGGTCAGGCGTCGCTCCACCTGAAGGACATCCTCGATGGTCTTGTTGGGGTCGTAGCCCCAATTCTGCTGCGTGGGCCTTGCATTCTTGAACTTTGGAAGCCCTATTCGGTCCTCGATAGGCTTCCCCTTCTCGGCAGAAACATTCTTCACATACAGAAAATTGCGCTGCCATTTGCGCACAGTTTCCAGTCCCTTTACCCGCGGGTGATGCCCGGTCTTGCGCTGGATCATCATGGCGCATCCGGTCTGGGTCATCGTGCGAGCACTCTCGGTGTTCCCAGGATTGGGAACACTCTGCTTTCGGAAGAATAAATACCTAGTCCATGTGTGGACGGTTGGATAGACGCCTAAGAAGGCCTCACACACAACGGCGTGGATGGATAGCATTACAAGGGCATTGGGTGGAAGATGATGTGGCTGGAGGCCGAAATGGCGGAGGAATTCGGCGAAGAACTCGGAAACAGGAAGGCCAAATCCCCTTTTGAAGTGGGAAAGGAAGACAACGTATTCGTCCTTCTCAGGTTTGGGGATGATTTCAGTACCTAGGTGCCTACACACGACGCCGGGAGGAACGCGGCGCGTGTTGACGAGCCACTAGCAGTCTTCCGCCGTGACTTCTGATCCTTCCCAGCCGGCGCGGGCGGCGGCATCGTCGTCTCTGTGAGAAGCCATGGAGGCGGAAGCACTCGTGGGAGATTGGAGGCGGAGGCGAGCAAAGGAGTTCCTCTCTGTCTCTCTCGCGGTGCGTGGAGCAGCGGCGCAGCAAGTATTTGCGGTCGCGATGTGCTCGACGGCGGCGGAGAGGCGAGGGGGTGCGAGATTGGAAAGAACAGGAAAGAGGAGACGGGAGCGTCGCGGGGGTATTTATCTCTCCCCCTCGAGTTTCCGTTACCAGTGGATTGATCGTGGCATTGATCGTGGGCCACGATCGTGCGGCGTGGGTTAAGTGTCCGTTAGAAACGCACATAGCGCATAACGCGCGCGTAACGGGCGCAGTTAATCCCACGTCCAGATCGTGGGCTCTCGAGTACAACTGACGTGACCTAACGGGCTGGTGGGCCCAGGTTGCAGAGATTGGCGCGTGGCCTTCTGTGTCCCTGGCATCGAGGCGTCGGGGGCACAGGGTGTGACACGTGCCCTGTAGCGACACGGAGAGGTGGATTCAGTCCGTTTCAGCGGGATTGTGTTCGAAATTGCGCTAAGTTATTTTACTCGGCATCACAGAAGAAAGCTAGCGCTACTCGGAGAAGAAGAGATTCAAGCAAGAGTTAAGGGGCCATATGGAGGTGCTACTCGGCCTCTTTCAGTTGCAAAGACAAGGTTTGTTTTAAGCTGGCAGGGCCCAGTGAACAAGTTCGCAGGACTCTACCAGCTTCGGGGACTAATGTCGGGGGGTTACCCCCGAGTAGGGGTAAGGCAAGTGCTAAAGGCAAGGTCAAGGGGCAGTTTGACCGGGTAGATGGCTACCCGGGTACTTGCTACCCGGTAGGTTTCTATCCTGCCGTACCCAGCAATGGCCAAGAGAAGATATCAAGGAAGTTACATTCGTCCGAGTAGAGAAGTTGGTCTAAGTAGACGGAGGGCAATCCTACTCGGGCCAGAAGTCAATGGAGCCGTTCTGACAAGGGATCCCGCGTATCCTGCGTCCGTACCGGCGTGCGGTTCAACTTACGGAGCGCGTGATTATCCGCGCTACGGCGTGGCTACAGTGCGGTAGGCGCCTGTCAAGTCCTGTCACTGACAGAGGGGACAGGACAGGTCTAGGGTCCTACCCTATCTCACTGGCAAGGTGGACAAGGGCTGTCAGGCGTACGGCGCGGCGCTTCTCCGCGCGGGATCTCGGAGGCGTGCTGTCGTCACAGTTGTCAAGTCACATCACCGTACCTTTTAGTCTTTATTTACTCGGCTGGGCACCAGTATATAAGGTGCCCTGCCCCCTCCTGCGCGAGGGACGTTGCTACACTTCGCATTTATTGCTAGAGCGTACAGTAGAGCAAGAGAGAGCAGCAGAGTGGCTACTCGGCTAGAGGCATACATCGTACTGTGGCTACTCGGTTACACACATATAGAGAGGAAAGGCAGGAGTAGGGGTGTTACCTCCACACGAGGGCCCTGAACCTGGGTAAGATTTGTTTTTGCAGTGCTTGAGACATCTTAGCGCGGCGCTACTCGCCGTGCGATCCCTCCCCGGATACCTCCAGCGTCCATCGGCCCCAACACTTAAGCCATCCCATGGCGTCTGCCGTGATACCACCACGACAGTTGCGCATTTTATCTTACTCACATAGGTTGCTCACATAGATGCACATCTAGAGAACCTTATCTTATCTTGCTTAGCCCCACTAAAAGGAAAATAAAAGAAAAATTGGTAGTTAACCTATTCACCCCTCCCCCCTCTAGTTGACCATAGTGCACTTTCACCGTGGTCCGGGTTCTTCTAGAATCCGGTTTCCTGCACGTCAGCTTACTCGGCCGCATAATGGATCTTGCTCCATTGTCTGCGGGCCACCCTAGCAACCCGGCCTTTGGCCAATGCTGGATATACCCCTAGTTGGCATATATAGACAAACAAGTAAAAGGAATCTTACCGGTTAACGAGATATACAAAGGTATAGTGAGCCAATGATTGTTTCACGACAATACCATAATCCATATTATCGGGTAAGTTAGGTATCGCGAGTAACGGGAATATTGTATAGTAGTCAACAGGTTCAACGAGTGTCTTTCCATAGTGAGTGGGGGTCGATAGAGGCGTCCTTGTCCCTGCTATTGATTATTGAGAAGGAAAGAGTTTCCTGTTTCATGTCCACACACTATCGGACCTATAGGGGTAACACGCTTAAGTTAGGTCTGATTTATGTGTATATTGCTAGGTTCGGATCAGCAAGAAGTATCATCGAAACAGTTTTCTGCATGATAGATACATTTCATATATTCAGAGAATTTATATTGAGTACATTGGATGTCCCAGAGTAATAGAAATAGTTTCTATTACTGTCGGTATTTATTCCGGAGTTTTTCTGATAGAGAAAATAAAGTTGCACGCTTTCCGGAGAAGTGTCGGGGGGCGTGAGATGTCCCCAGATGTCAGAAGTATATTTCTGATAGTGTTAGATAAGGGTTCGATGATTTTATATATAGGGGTCACATGGTTCTGGAAGAGTTTCGCACAAGAACCAAGAAGGAGGGAAGTGACGGAGGGGGGGGGGAAATTTCTCCCATGGCCGCACCCATCATATGGGGGCTGCCAGGTGGATCCCAGGGTACCACATCTAGGCGCATTGCTCCTGCCTGATTTTCCCATATTTGGTTTAAGAGAGAAAACTAAAAGCAAAACGGGAAAAGGGAAAAAAAAGGACGAGGAGTTGGACTCCACATGGGATTCCAATCTTATTCCTCCTAGGAGGGTGGTGCGGCCACCCTTGTGGTGCAACCACCTCCTTGGTGGAATTGGGAAGGGACTCCTCCCTACCAAGGAAGGTCTTCCCCCTCCTCCACCTATAAAAAGGACCCCAAGCATCAAGGAAAATCATAGCAATTGGCTCTCAAGACTCTCTCTCTCTCTCTCCCTCTCTCCCTCTCTCTCTCCCTCTCTCCCTCTCTCTCTCTCCCTCTCTCTCTCTCTCTCTCTCTCCCTCTCTCTCTCTCTCTCTGAAAAAATGGAGGTATAATTAGATCCCCTCTAATTTAATTATACCTTCTTCTAATTGGGATTTTGAGGTGTCCTCTCCAATTAGATCTAGCTTCTAATCGAGCTCTCTCATGTGTTGTGAACTCCGCCTTTTTATAAACTTGTGGCTTCTAGTCTTGGACAGCAAAGCGCTGCAGAATTGGTCCCGAACATATGTCTGCGAACTCTTAGAGGAGTAACACGTGAGACTCTCACTCTGCTAGATCAAGGTGTTGGATCCGGGGAGTCGGAAACATCCTCACCCACAATCTTGTGCCTAAGGATCTTCTACAGGCTTCATCGACATCGTCACCGGCATCTCTTCCTCTTCTACGGTGTCTGATACACGGTCTCGAACTAAATCTGGGAATCATTATTCAGTTGTATCTTCACATATAGATCTTGGAGGTTGCGTACCATGCATGTAAAAAAAATTAAATTTTCCATACACGCAAACCAGTACAATGTTAAGTCATTATTCTATCTCCAAGTTTAGAATTAAATTTATGTCAGCATGCTATAACCGCTATAGTACTTGAAAATGTGGTTTGAAATAAAAACCTTTGTCCGGGTGTGAAGATATAAACAAACAAGTGTTCCTAATATTGTATTATGGTTAGTGATATGATCATGTTTTCCTAATCATGGACTTTTATAAAGTATAGCAAACATAAGAGTTTATTTTTGTGGTAACAATAGTATTGAACCGACCGAAGTATATGATCTTGCTAAGAGACTAACAATTGTAATGTATTTAGCAAAGTACATATGGAGTTGTCAATTACTAAAATTCCTATACTACGAGAATATCTAGTGACCGCACAATCGATAGGGATGCTTTGGATGTCTTCAACCGTCCACCATAACAGGGGAATATAACGTTAACATTTGGGTATAACCTAGAGCGTGTAATGGAACTGAGATCATTCAAGAATAATACTTAACTCCTCCATCGGATATGGATGAGAAAGAGAACGATATCTTTTCTATCATGGGTGTCCACGACCCCTCTGTTGGTTATTGTTCGGTAAGTTTTCGAACATGTATGCGTGTTATGGAACCTTTACGGGTCACACGGTTAAGTTGTGTCAACCTTTAATTGAGAGAATAAAGAGTTTGCTTATGTTTTTATGAATGTTCGATGTCGATACGATGTCACAGAAACAAGTCCGTGGTCAATCCGAGGTGTTTCGGGGAAGTTTCTATGAGAGAGAAATAAGGTCAATAATTTTATCTATAGAGTCCAAGGTCCCATGAGAGTTGCATGAAAAATCGAGAAGGGGGAAGTGTCGGAGGGGGAAGAATTTCCCCCCATGTCCACACCCATTATTTGGGGGCTTGCGGGTGGGACCTAGGGCACCACACGAGGGCACCACCCCTACTGGTTCCTTCCGTATTTGGTTTGAGAGAGAAAATAAAAAGACCAAAGGAAAAAAGGAAAATGGAGGGGAGTTTGACTCCAACTTGGAGTCCAATCCGGTTCCTCCTTGGAGGAGGGGTGCGGCCACCATCTTTGGTGCGGATTAGGGGAGGGACTCTCTCACTCCCAAGGAAAATCTCGCCCTTCCTCCATCTATAAAAGGACCCGGGTCCCTTGAACCAAAACACATCAATTTGCTATCAAGCCCCTCTCTCTCTCTCTCTCTCTCTTGTAGAATTAGAGCCCCTAATTAAACTATCTAATTAAAGCCCCTATAATTGAGTTGGATCTTCTTCTAATTTGGTTTTTGATGTATCCTCTCTTGATTAGACGTATCTCGAATATCTCTTATTTCTCATGTGTTGATAACTTTAAAATTCATACAGGTCTAATCCAAATTGATTAGATCTACCAATTAGCAACACCGAAAGGTTGTCTCTCTTCGTCGATATCGAGTCCTGGACGGCGGAGCGCTGGCGGGTTGACACGAGCGTACGCGTGCACGCCATAAGAGGGATTGCACGTGTGATTCTTAACGAGGGAATCTTAGCGACATCGTTGCAACTAGGCCTACTTGTGAGGATCTACAATTGTTCATATCTCGACTACAACTACATCGATTTTCCACCGCCGGTGAGTCGTGGTTCCGAATCTTTGCATGTATGGGCATGCTTCGTTATCTCGATAGTGATCTTGGTTGTTACATAGGAAAAATAAATAAATTATGCAACATACACTAGTAGATGGTGACTGCTGGAGTGGCGTCCCGACGATGGAAGGAGGATGGAGGTGATGGTGGCCGAGTGCGGGGGGAGGTGAGATGTCTCGGGCTGGCCCAATTTGTGATGGCGACGGGCCGTCCTCTGGTCGTGGATGGAGGCAGATCCACAGTGGGGACGTGGAGGTCCAGGGTTGCGGATTAGGGGTTGGCATCTCGCGCTGCCGTCCTCCGGTACCCAGACTTTGTGGAAGCCGGGGCGGCAGCCCCGGACGGTCGGCCGCATTCCACAATGTGGTGGGGCTTCACTGATTGTGGTGTCGTGACCGCCATGGCCTACAGCTGAGCTTGGTGGTCGGCAGCTTGGCCTCAAGGCCCTCCCTCAGCTCCTCTCGCTTTGCGGCCGGATCGAACTCTTGGGCGAAAGCTCTACATGGACTTTGTCCATGCTAACGACGATGACGCCTTTGGCGTCGTTCGCCTTCTTGATTGCGTCGTTGTGGTTGTTCGATCCCGATCGATGCAAGTGCTCCTGAAACATCCATGGGAAACCTAAGCTCTTCGGAGCTGGCGACAGCGACGGACGTGTGTGTTTGTGGCGGTGGCAGTGGCCGAGTGTTGTAAGTAGGAGCGGTGGCATCGAAGCCGGCGGTGTGTGTTTGTGGGGTTTGGTATGCTAACGTCGTGTGGACGATGGTCCTCTGTTGTGTGGTTTTCGGCCAATAAACATGATATTGTATAGTCTATATGTTTTGACCCGGTTTTCCTTATAAATTGGGTCAATCTCTTCTATTTATTCGACGGTGGATATCGACTACCTTACACTCAAAAAAAAAAAAAAAAAAAGGAGACGAACCCCCGAATCAACGATGAGAATGTGACCAGGGTCAATCTTCGCGTGGGATTCTCTCTGATGTACACCTTCCCATCACTTACACAGGCCCGGCTATTACCGGGATTGGCTGAACCACAACCTGCTTCTCGATGTGCCAGCGGTTCAGTTATAACTTTACCGTGCCATCCATTCCTACATGGAAGAGGGCACTGTCTATCAATGGTGAGTTTTGTTTTTTACAATCTACTGAGTGCTGTGGGATTTTTGGCTTAGATAACTACAGTTGTTAATTTGGTGCGATGTGCCAGGAGTTTCCGTGTACACTAGTGCATCTCAAAGGCATCTTCTGTATGTAACTGAACCTTGTACATAGATCATTTGGGAATGTGAAAAGAAATCATTTATATCCTTTCCCTCAATTACATGTTGGAAATATCACAAGTGCCGTCAATTACATCTGTGGGAGGAAGAATGGAACTAGTTCTATGTTGATTTACAGTAAGCAGTAAGAAGCAGCAGTCTCTTCACATAACAGACTAAACACGGGTGTTTTGCCAGAACGAGTATGTAGGAGCCAATTCGGCGATGATTTGCACAAGAGATCAAAGCTGTAAGAGCTGGCAAAGAAGAGAACCGCTGCAAGGGCCTTCACTTATATGCAGTTGGAATAAGAAGCAGTGCTCCGAGTTGGATGCTTACCAAGCTCCACGCCGCCGTCAGATGAAGAACATGCTGTTCTTCAGATCCTCGTGCATCTGCGGTAACACAGAAGCAGACTGAGAGGCCGAGGACGATGGCCCGGGGTTCTGGGCCTGGGACGCCACGTAGTAGTCCCTGCCGCGGTAGGCCGCGAGGTCGGCGTACTTGACGGGCGTCGTCAGCGAAACAGGCTTGGTGCAGCGCGCGAAGGTGAAGCAGAGGTTGAAGACAAGCTTCTGCAGGTCCACAGGCTCGAAGCCGTGGTCGTCCGTCAGCCTGTAGTAGTGCGTGGGCCGGCTCGTCCCGTTCAGCCCCTCGTGGCTGCAGAGGAAGAAGTCCTCGGGCTGCTTGTCGACCACGTCGGTGTCCACAACTGTGCCAGGGAGCACGTTGCCCTTTCTCGTCTTGAGCTCCTCCTTTTCGTTGGGCACCGGAAACAACCGTGTGTTGTGCCGCTTCTTGGCCACGATCACTGTGATCGTCGGCGAGTAGCCGTCCACACTGATCTTACTCCTCATGGGCTTCACCTCCTGCTCGAGGACCTTGTCGAACTGCTCATCGCTCACACCATCACGGAAGTATATGATCTTCTCAGGCTTCACACCGTTCCTCTCCTCGAAGACTTTGAGGAGCTCCTTGCACATATCAGCAACCTCAGCGATCATCTCGCTGCCCTGAGCCTGGGCACGGATTCGTGACGCGTACTTGCTGGCACTTGGGTAATCCATGGAGGCAACGACAGCTGCTATGGACACACTCTCCTTATCTCCTGGGGACGGGTGGTTCACATCCGCACCGATGAACATGAAAGGCTTGCCAGCCACCTGCGGGAGCTCGTCAGATAGCTGGACATTGCTTCCCCCGAGCTTACTGTTGATCTTAAGCGCAAGGTTGGACATGTACTGGTCCTGGTTCTTGGAGTTGTTCGCTAGGTAGCTCAGGAAACACTGGGTCTGGATCCCAAGCTGCGTCTCGCAGATCAGCTTCAGTGTCTTGTAACCTGTATGCTGGGCAGACATCGGGCAGAAGAGAAGCTGCAGATTTTTAGCACCCCGCTTTGCATTGTTGAGCGCCTCGAACAATTGGTGTGGATCCGATAGCACTGACATTGATGAAGAATGCTCAATACATGGTTTAGGATGCATCTCAATTCCAAGTTCACGGCACTTCCTGACGATATTGGCAGTGAACATCTCCCGATCACGTTCTTCCAGACTGCGGTGAGATTGTCCAGCGCTGAAGTCGAGAATGCCCCAGTACTGGAGACGCTTGCCTTCAAATATTTTGTGACCCTGAAGGCTCCACTGGCAGTTACCGGAGGCAATTTTGAATTCAGAGGAGTCACCTAGTTTCAGCATTGGGGCACCAAGGATCTTGCCAGTGACTTCTGTCATTTTGTTGTCCAGTGAAATCTGTAACTCCTTGCCTCTATCGCCTCTGTTGGTAAAAGGTTAATTAGTAGCTGGTACTAAACACGAGTTCATTTTGCTAATTTTCTAATAAGCATCACACCCTTTCTTGAAATAAAGACAAACATCACCGCCATCCAAAGAAAAAAAATGACAGAAAATACTAAAGTAGCTTGAACAAAAATTACACGAGGGAACAGTGAATTGACGCATATCCCACTAACATAGTTTTTAATTAGCATATATGTCAGCACAAGTTTCGAGTTTAATTGTAGCAGTATTGTTTACACATGGAAAACTATTGCATTTAATCTCTAGCAAATTAAATTGCAATGGATTTACAGTTTCAGCAGCAAGTAACCATGTTGATAAATTAAGCTTACAACTAACGAAAATAAAGGATGGTTCGGCATTTACACATAGTAGAAGGGCACCCACACTCAAAACGGTTACCTGCAAGGTCCATCTTCTACCATTCGCAGAATCTCGACTCTCCTGTCATCTGAACTCATTAGACTCCTCGGTTTCTGGTTGGGATCCTTAGGACACCTCTGCCAGCGATGAAGATTGCATAGCTCAATCGGGACAAAATTTGGTCTGTCCTGCCTCTTGTTCAGAATCAAACATGGAAGCTTCTTATGCCGAATCACCTGACCATGCCTCTGACGATAATACTGAACCAGGCCCCAAGTTTTGTCCGTCTTATCTGCGTCGAAATCCGAGAAAGTAATCTCTCCAGCACATTCATCTGTCACGCCTTGAACCTTGTACTTCCGAAGGGACTTCTGGTAGCTCAAGGTAATGCAGAGGCCTTTAAGCTGACCCTCCAAAATTTTCCACTCTTCCTTGCTTAGGTCTACAATAGACTTCTTGGAGTCAATACGGTTCACCAAGTGATTCACGAGATCCAGAACACTGCTTCCAGGTTCGCAAAATTCCATAGCTGAATGATCCACACATAGGATCATGCCTTGGTTGGTAAGCTTTAGCATCTGCTTAGTTCCTTTCAGAGAAGTAATAGCAAATTGCTTAGTTCCACTCACTGCAGACTGCTTTGGCGTATAAAATCTCTGTCCAACGATAATCTTGTCCAAGCTAGAGGCATCACGCACAATGACATCAAGGCACTGCAAGACTTCTGTTGGCACAGGCTTGTGAAGTAGTAGGCTCAACGGCAGCTCCTGCTTAAGCTCTGCTGATGCATTATAGGTCTGTGACCGGACTTTCACAGTGTACACAGTTTCTGGCAGTTTGACAAAGGTGAACAGATGTCCCTTCCCATCATAAGAAACAGCCAATGAATCTTCCTTTAGTAACTTATAGAGTTGAGCCTTTGCAGACTTCAGATCTTCCGAGGAGAGTTGCTGCAGCTGCATGCTTGAAGGCCCAGAAGAATCTTGCTCGAGCTTTTCAAAATGTTGAGCTAGCTTGATCTCATACTGAAAGATTGATGATTCCTCAAATTTGATTACAAAGTGGTTCACCAGAATTCTGACTTGTTTGGGAAAAAGAGCTCGGCCTAGAGGGGAACAAAGAGCAGTTAGAACCAGCGAAAGTTTACATAAGGAATACAATAAAATACAATAGCATAGCATGCTGTTAGAGAGGGGGAATGGAGAATCAGAAAATACTACAGCTTGCCTCGCAGTTTGAATTGACACTACAGTTTCTCAAATTAAAATTCTCAAGTAAATTTACTACTACAAAATTTGCCCAAAAAAGGCCCATATTTCTTCTCCATGATGAGTCCAAATCATAGCATGAAGCAATTTTCATTGATTAATGCATGTCCAGCCTACTTGTGAAATAACACATTCCTAAGAGAAGTCCAAAAAGAATCGGATACAAGTTTTCACTAGTAATAACTCTGATGCTTTCTTTTCAGAAAAATACTGTGAGACTTTCTTGTCTTCTTGATAAATGATACAGTACATAATAAATGATGTTCTGAAACTAAAAGGTGAAAAACCAAAACTACAAGGTTCCTCTAATGCTAGCTGGCAGAATTTCTCATATGATGTCCATCCTCTCAAACAACCATTTCTCATCACAAAAATTTCGGTACAGAGTTTACAAATAACAGTTCAAAAGTTTAGTTGCATCTAGGCGAGGTCAGCATCCCATATTCCTTCCAATAGCTCCCATAAGTATATCTCTAATAGAGGGAATGCAGCAAAGGGAACTTATCATACTGAGAGATATAATCCCCATTACAATCTATCTCGATCTATAAATCTGGAGCACATTTAGGCATCCCCAATACTACAAGAAAACCGTGTGAAATTTCGAGCAGCCAGAGATACTACAAAATAGTGGACAACAATCAGAAAGGGAAACAGTCTGAGATCACCGATGCAGATAATACTGTGAATCAGCACGCGGCCAAGAGAAATTGCAACCGCAGTCCGCGCTATTGCAACATGGACGCCTGGAGAAACACATCGGCTCGATGGCTCGATCAACCGCGCACACAAACGAAATCGAACAGCGTAGGATCTAATTAACTAACCATCACGAAACCCTTGATTGGCTTGATACCGATCACCACCGTACTTCGAACGATTCAGAGGAGCGAAGCATGCCATAATTCACAACGCTCGCAAGTAAATCATGAACCGGTGCTTACCAACAGGCCTCGATGAGGAAGAGCTCGCCATCTCGCTTGACGCGATCTCCTTCCGCTCCGGTGTCCGGGCGTACGGCCGGGGGTCATAGCCCGAATGCGCCTGTCCCCGCCCAGGCTGCTGGTAGACGGACCCGCTGCCAGAACCGCTCCATCGTCCTCCCTGGACTCTGCCTGGCGACAAACCTCCGCTGGGGAAGCGGGGTCCTCCTCCACTCCGGCCGCTTCCCCGGGGGTTGTTGAAGCCTTCGCCGCGGCTGTTGAAGCCTCCGCCGTAAGAGCCACGGCCATAAGGGTAACCTCTGCCTTGATTGATGCCAGCCTCCGCCGTAAGGGCCGACCGGCCCGCGATTGATTCCGCCTCCGCCATGAGGGTCACCTCCGACTCGATCAGTAGCGCCTCGGCCACACGAGTCACCTCCGCTTCGCTTCTTCTTCATCTCGACATTAATCCAGGGGTTGTTCGGGTCATCGCCCCCGTCGCCGAGACCTCCGCCTCCGGCGCCGGACATTCTCCGCCGTGGGGCTTGGCCGGAACAGCGGCGGACGGGTGGAATCGATGGCGGTGGTGTTCGATTTGGGGGATTTGTTTCGAGAACTTCTCGAAGGGGGAGGCGGTTACGGGGACGGCCGTTGCGGTGGGGCCCACGACATATAGGAGGGAGACGAGCGCCGGCGAAACTTGAACACGCCCGCGATGTTTTGGGACGAAATGTCTGTGGTACCCCTCGTTTGTATCGGAAACTTGCAGTCTCCGTGGTGAGAATTGGGGGCATGACAGTCAAATCGGTCAAAATTGCCAGCTGGACGAGTCGCTGCGGCCGTGGCCGGCTCTCTCTCCTGTGTGGTTCTGCCTGAGTTTTAGTACTAGCTGTGAGCTAACTAATCTGAACAATTTTTACTTTAATATTCATGGGCTTATCTATTTACATTTTACTTTTGAAAATTGAATTGCTTGTTGCTTTGAAATAATACTCAATGTCATTCCAAATAGATGTAACTAGTTTTGAAATACATGTAGATACATCTGTTCGAGCGGGACTTATTTTGAGATGGAAGAAGTAGATGACTTCTACTACTAACTCTTCCTATGGTTTTGAGTGGAGGTTATTGCTCCTAGTTTTCCACGCAAAACACACGGATAACTGGTTTAATGTAGCATCACACTTTTTGACTTACTAGTTTACCACAAATTTTTTGTGCACAATATTCTCGTACTTCTGCTTCCACGATAGAAACACCGAGAGCACCCAGTAGAGGGCAACGAGCTGGTTGATGTTTTTATTTCAAATCTGTTTTTTTTTAGTACATATAGTCATATAGAAGGATTACGTAGTACATGAAACCACCACAGTCACTACCTGCCTCCCTATTCTCTTCAATTCCGAACCACAACCTCCCCTCCCTTTGAGAGTCCACCCGTAGCTCCCATCCATCCCTCTCTCATCCGCGACCTCTTCGACCGGAGAGGGGGGAGGCGGACCGATATAATAGATCGTTGTAGGAAAAGATTTAGATCTATGATTCAGCAGAGTCTTGAATGTAACAGCCCAAGTATGAAAACCTACCATTTAGAATGTTTGATTTCTTGTTATTAAGGTATTGCATCATGTCATCATATTGTTGCATTTGTTTCTTTTGTTTTGCATCTGTTATTCTTTGTTTTCAGAAGGGAAATCAAACAATTTCAACTGCTTTGTTTTCATACTTGTTCTATTACAACTTTTGGAATAAAAATAACAAGTGAAAACAACCAAATTGTTCCATTTTATTTCATGTTGATCACTCCTTAAATTGTTGGTTTTAATAAAACAATTAATTCAATCAATTAATTCCAAATCATTTCAAATTCAAATCAAATCTTCAAAACATCAATCAACTTGAGTTTATAACAAATCTCCAAAACAATCAAACTCATTTTTTAATCACTTTAATCAATAGGGTTCACCCTAATAAAATCCTTGTTTTCAATATTAATCTATTAATTTCTAAATTGCTCAAATTCAAATCAAATGCATCAAACAAGAACACCTTTGAACTTATAAACTTTAACAAGCAAATCAACTACTTTCAATCAAATTAATCATAGGGGTTACCCTATTTAACTATTGGTTTTATCAATGATCTCTAATATTAAAAAAGTTCTCCCAAAATTGGTTTAAATCCCAAACAACAATTTATTTTCAAACTTTCTGTAAAACAAAAACTTGGCAGTGTTTTCTTTTAATCTAATTAGCTTAACCTAATTTTCCTACAATTTTTACTAACCTAAAACATCTCCTTTTCTTCCAAATCCTTTTGTGCAAAAAAAAAATCAGAACAATTGATAAAAAGAAACGGCTGGGGGGAGAAGCAGGCTGGGCCAAGCCCAGCCCACCACCCCAGCACGCTAACCCCTCACGGCCTGCTGGCCCTCTTCTCCTAGCTCCGTACCGATGACGTCGTCGCACGCCAGCGCAGCACCGAGCTCCACCTGCTCCCTCGATGCTATATCTACCCCGATCCCCTCAAACCCTAGGTCTAGGCCCCTACTCCCCCTCTACCCTAGCGTCGTCGTCGCTCCTCTCTCTCCCCCCCCCCCCCACGATTCTCTTCTGTATCGGATCCACCACCCCCTGTAACTCCACTGAAACCGAGCACACGCCAGAGTTTCTCCTCCGCCTTGGCGCCGCGTCCGACCGCCTCCGGCCACCCCGAGGACTCCCACGCGAAGATGGTAACATCTCTTTTCCATTCCCCTACTCTCCCCTCTCGTTCCCTTGCTGTTTGCACCTCGATGTTGTCGGCCATGGAGGCATTCGCTGCCTGTTTGTGTTCGTCAGAGAAGGGCAACAGCAGGTTGATCGTGTGCAGTTTTAGTTACAGCGATGTGCTGGTTCAAAACCAATAGCTCCCCATAGGCAATCAAACGATCACAGCAGACCAGCTGGTACTGCCTCTCCTCGCGCACCCAGAGATCCCGAGATCGATTCCCAGCCCCACCCCCTTTTTACTGCTTATTATTCCGAATTGTTCAGTAGTCATCCCATTGGTTCTGTCCCCTTTGCGCGTCCAGGAGGTGGGGGGATCGAATCCCACCTCCTGCAGAATAAACATCTCTTTTATTTTACATGTGTTTGGTCACAGAACTTGTCAGTAATCACCAATAGGCCCCTGGTAATTAATCTAGACCCCTGTAAAAATATTTCCTAAGTCCCTATATGAATTAAAATGGCAGATTGCACCCTAAAATTGTAAATTGCATAACTATTTCATTTTAACTCCAATTTTAACTTTTTAAATATGTTTTCTGTCCCAAATTAAATGTTCTATCCAAATATAAAATTTGTTTACTGTTTTGAACATTTTAAATTGGTGCAAAATTTGAAAACTTGTCAAATTCACTTAAACTTGCAAAATTCATAACTTGTTCATAAAAATTCCAAATTGCACAAACCAAATATGTTTTCCAATCAACTTTTCATGTACTTTCCAAATATAAATTTTGTTTGCTGTTTTGAATATTTTAAATTGCTGAAAACAACTGTTTCTTAATTATTGCATTTAAAATTGCCAAAATAATAACTTGCTCATTTTAAATCCAATTTCAACAAATGAAATATGTTTTCCATGCAAAATTAAACCACCTTTTCAAATATAAAATTTGTTTCATGATTTGAATAATTAAAATTGGTTAAATGATTTAAACCTTGTTTAAATCATTTAATATTGTTAAATTCATAACTTTATCAAAACAAATTCTTTTGGGACATATAAAATATGTTTTCAAACCATAAAAGCATAAACTTTTCAAATATGAATCTCACTTAATGTTTTGAACAAATAAAAATTCAAATAAGTTCATGTTTGGATTAAATGCAATTAAAACTTGTTCAAACTTGTTTAATTCATAAATAATTTATTTGAAATCCTTTTTCAACAAGTGAAACATGTAATCCAACCAAAATTGTGTGTTCTTTTCAAATATAAACTTTGTTATTTGTTTTGAACACTTTAACTTGTTGAAAACAACAATTACTTGTGTGACATGTTTTAAGTAACCAAACTTTCCAAACTTAATCAATGATTTCCAAAACTTGTTCCAATCCTTTTTCACTTGCATCTATCATTGTTATTGTTGTTATTTTGTTGTTATCATCATGCATGCATCATGCTAACAACTCTCACATAACAATTAATTGTAAACCATTTGTTTCCACTTATTTCAATGAATCTTTTCCATATGCAATCCAATTGCATATGGGTCCAATTAAATTGTGTTATCTTGTCAAGTAGTTTATTTTGATGCATCTATTAACATGACATGCATCATCCCATGTTTGTGCACCTATGCCATTATATTGATTGTTTATCTTTCTGCATTGTTTGTTTGCTTCTTCTCGGATAAACGACGACGTTGAGACCGACGATCCTTACGACATCCCTTCTAAGGATTTAGCTCAGTACCAGGCTACTGGGTTTTGCAGGAAAGTTATCACTCACATGAACCATCGTGTTCCTTTCAACATTGACTACCGATACTTTCCGTTGTTCTTTTCTGCTAGCCTTAGTAGTAGTTGTTCTGTTACGAACCCATCACATGAATCCCTTAACCTTGATATTGCCTCACCTCCACTCCTATCACCCCTTGGTTGAGCCAGTGTCTTACTAGCATGCTTAGGTTGTTTTGCTCGAGTCTGTTACCCGTTACTTTCTGTTACTACTCTTTTACGTTCTGGGGGCTCGATGTTTAATCAATCAATCATGCTAATGTTACTAATAATAATAAATTTGATGATAAGGCACCGGCAGGAGGCCCAGGGTGGTTTTGAGGCCTGCTAGTGTCGACCCCCTAATTAGGAAAAGGGTCTTGTCTACTGATCCATGATGAGCGCACTACCCGCATGTGGGAAGCGAGTATGGGCGCCCCCCTCAACTTGACCCGATTCGCATCTCGTCCAAATCGCCGTACTAGTTCGGGCTTTCCATTTGCTGCATGCATGATCTTGCGAGCCCTTGGCGCCCGGGTGGAACTTTCGTTGTCGGCATTTAGGGCGGCGTGGTCTTCCAGTGCTATGAGGGTCCTCCTTTTCTTCGGGGGGCTCGATTAGCCGCGCCCGCACAGCACGCGGTGCTTTGGGCTTGATGCGAAGAAGGGTTGGTTGTGTTGAGTACCTCGCTTGGTGAGGTGATTTCCCATCTGGCGGGTTATTCATGCGTGTACGGCTAAATTGGTGCAACCCTGCAGGGATAATCTTCTCGAGAAGCCGTGTTTTCCGCGGTTATGGATTACTTGGTGAAAGTACTGGCTAACAAGTACTCAGGACAACTTAAACATAATGATCAAACATGTTACACCCAATGATTAATAACTTGACTAGTAATAGGTTGATGACACAATAACTTGATTCACCTTATTACAACTGTGTGAGTTATCCTCGGATTGCTTCTTTGGATAAGGGGCGAGATCCAGGATGGGTTTGTTTGAAGTTATCTTTCAGTTGGTTACAATCCTCGATCTTATCTTCTTTCTGTTAGCCGGAAGTGGTAGAATCTCTGTAGTTGGTTAGTGCAGCCAGTTGCAGCATCTTTTATATCCCCTCTCTTCCGTTGAACCCAAGGCATCTGTGCTTGGTGTTGACGGGTTACACTTTGGTGAACTGTGAGTCTTGCTTGCCAGTACGTTTATGTACTGACCCCTTTGGGGCTGTGGTTTCCGCAGACCTACGTTTCCGAGGATCTACATGGTGGCTACTACGTGGAGTATGACGAGACTGCTGACGAGTAGATAGCGGACCCGGGCAGGATCCGAGACTTCGTGGATGGGCTCCGTTTGTTCGTTTCCGGCCTCTTAGGCCTATTTGGTTCTTGTCTGTACTCAGACATGTTGAATGCTTCCGCTGTATTGTACTGATGTATTGTTGGGACATGTGTCCTCTGAATGAGCGTATTTGTTATCTCTGCTCTAATGAGAGCTATTTGCAATCTTATTTCAATCTTTTGTGTCGTAGAGATCTGTTGTGATATCAGTTGTTCAACGCCGTTGACGTACCATGTATGTATGGTTTGAAGTACGTCGACGGAAGTGCCTTTGATCTCTAGTGGATAGTTTACATCGACGATGGAATAGCAGGGCTTGTGTTGTCGCGCATAAGCGCAGGCCTACCAGGAAGCTGGGACGTGGGAGCAGTTATGCCCCATAATCCAAGCACCTGCTATCCAGTTCGGCCCGATGAGTATCCCCTAGAAATCAGGGTGCGACAAATGGTATCAGAGCCTGTCTGCCTGTAGGATCCCTTTTTACTGGTCGCAGTTGAGTCTAGAAACTATTTTGTAGCTATATAGGAAAAATGAAACGTGAGAGTAGGAATTCTGTTCTTTTTCTTCTTTCCCCACCCACCCACCCTTTTCTGGTAAGGAAGTGCAACGTTGTTTTTCCCTTCTCATCTAAACTTTCAAGTTAGGATTTCACGTATTCTGGTTTCTCTGGGATAGTTATATCTACTAGACCATAGGAATGGAGGTGGTTGTGACATGATTTATCATGTTGCCTACTCACGATTGAGAACGGAGGCGTGTAAGCCCCGGAAGCAAATCCTCTATTCCTTAAGCAGTAGATATTGATCCTCTAGAAGCCCGGATGGGTTTTTCCGTAGTACCTCAGGAGTTTTGATCTCGTTTTCCCGGAGTTGCTTCATTATCCTGTTCTTCTCAACATCCTTTTCGTCCGTTGAAATCTTGTTGCTGTTTTCCACTTCAATTCTTCTACCGGCGTCTAATCAAACTTCCCAAATATCAAGTCTGTCTGGCCAGAAAGGTTGCTGTTGTTGTTGTTGTTGTTGTTGTTGATTCCAGGCTATGAGAGCTGGCATTCCTATCACCTGGGGTTGTTTCGAGAAAGCATTCCTGAAGCACCACATTCCAGATAGTCTATTCTCCAAATGAATCAAATTCTATCCAGCTATACATCCTCCATACAAAACCTATACCTCTACTAATATTGTTCCGGTGGTTTCCAAATTCCCTGACGTCTATCCAAGGTGCACGATGTGTTTCACGTGACACAACTCAAGAGGATCTTCGCAAGAAGTATCCGGACCTTTTCTTTTCTCAGTAGGAATCTCGGGGCGCGATTCCTTCAAGGGGGGCGTTTTGTAACAGCCCAAGTATGAAAACCTACCATTTAGAATGTTTGATTTCTTGTTATTAAGGTATTGCATCATGTCATCATATTGTTGCATTTGTTTCTTTTGTTTTGCATCTGTTATTCTTTGTTTTCACAAGGGAAATCAAACAATTTCAACTGCTTTGTTTTCATATTTGTTCTGTTACAACTTTTGGAATAAAAATAACAAGTGAAAACAACCAAATTGTTCCATTTTATTTCATGTTGATCACTCCTTAAATTGTTGGTTTTAATCAAACAATTAATTCAATCAATTAATTCCAAATCATTTCAAATTCAAATCAAATCTTCAAAACATCAATCAACTTGAGTTTATAACAAATCTCCAAAACAATCAAACTCATTTTTTAATCACTTTAATCAATAGGGTTCACCCTAATAAAATCCTTGTTTTCAATATTAATCTATTAATTTCTAAATTGCTCAAATTCAAATCAAATGCATCAAACAAGAACACCTTTGAACTTATAAACTTTAACAAGCAAATCAACTACTTTCAATCAAATTAATCATAGGGGTTACCCTATTTAACTATTGGTTTTATCAATGATCTCTAATATTAAAAAAGTTCTCCCAAAATTGGTTTAAATCCCAAACAACAATTTATTTTCAAACTTTCTGTAAAACAAAAACTTGGCAGTGTCTTCTTTTAATCTAATTAGCTTAACCTAATTTTCCTACAATTTTTACTAACCTAAAACATCTCCTTTTCTGCAAAAAAAAAAATCAGAACAATTGATAAAAAGAAACGGCTGGGGGGAGAAGCAGGCTGGGCCAAGCCCAGCCCACCACCCCAGCACGCTAACCCCTCACGGCCTGCTGGCCCTCTTCTCCTAGCTCCGTACCGATGACGTCGTCGCACGCCAGCGCAGCACCGAGCTCCACCTGCTCCCTCGATGCTATATCTACCCCGATCCCCTCAAACCCTAGGTCTAGGCCCCTACTCCCCCTCTACCCTAGCGCCACCGTCGCTCCTCTCTCTCCCCCCCCCCCCCACGATTCTCTTCTGTATCGGATCCACCACCCCCTGTAACTCCACTGAAACCGAGCACACGCCGGAGTTTCTCCTCCGCCTTGGCGCCGCGTCCGACCGCCTCCGGCCACCCCGAGGACTCCCACGCGAAGATGGTAACATCTCCTTTCCATTCCCCTACTCTCCCCTCTCGTTCCCTTGCTGTTTGCACCTCGATGTTGCCGGCCATGGAGGCATTCGCTGCCTGTTTGTGTTCGTCAGAGAAGGGCAACAGCAGGTTGATCGTGTGCAGTTTTAGTTACAGCGATGTGCTGGTTCAAAACCAATAGCTCCCCATAGGCAATCAAACGATCGCAGCAGACCAGCTGGTACTGCCTCTCCTCGCGCACCCAGAGATCCCGAGATCGATTCCCAGCCCCACCCCCTTTTTACTGCTTATTATTCCGAATTGTTCAGTAGTCATCCCATTGGTTCTATCCCCTTTGCGCGTCCAGGAGGTGGGGGGATCGAATCCCACCTCCTGCAGAATAAACATCTCTTTTATTTTACATGTGTTTGGTCACAGAACTTGTCAGTAATCACCAATAGGCCCCTGGTAATTAATCTAGACCCCTGTAAAAATATTTCCTAAGTCCCTAGATGAATTAAAATGGCACATTGCACCCTAAAATTGTAAATTGCATAACTATTTCATTTTAACTCCAATTTTAACTTTTTAAATATGTTTTCTGTCCCAAATTAAATGTTCTATCCAAATATAAAATTTGTTTACTGTTTTGAACATTTTAAATTGGTGCAAAATTTGAAAACTTGTCAAATTCACTTAAACTTGCAAAATTCATAACTTGTTCATAAAAATTCCAAATTGCACAAACCAAATATGTTTTCCAATCAACTTTTCATGTACTTTCCAAATATAAATTTTGTTTGCTGTTTTGAATATTTTAAATTGCTGAAAACAACTGTTTCTTAATTATTGCATTTAAAATTGCCAAAATAATAACTTGCTCATTTTAAATCCAATTTCCACAAATGAAATATGTTTTCCATGCAAAATTAAACCACCTTTTCAAATATAAAATTTGTTTCATGATTTGAATAATTAAAATTGGTTAAATGATTTAAACCTTGTTTAAATCATTTAATATTGTTAAATTCATAACTTTATCAAAACAAATTCTTTTGGGACATATAAAATATGTTTTCAAACCATAAAAGCATAAACTTTTCAAATATGAATCTCACTTAATGTTTTGAACAAATAAAAATTCAAATAAGTTCATGTTTGGATTAAATGCAATTAAAACTTGTTCAAACTTGTTTAATTCATAAATAATTTATTTGAAATCCTTTTTCAACAAGTGAAACATGTAATCCAACCAAAATTGTGTGTTCTTTTCAAATATAAACTTTGTTATTTGTTTTGAACACTTTAACTTGTTGAAAACAACAATTACTTGTGTGACATGTTTTAAGTAACCAAACTTTCCAAACTTAATCAATGATTTCCAAAACTTGTTCCAATCCTTTTTCACTTGCATCTATCATTGTTATTGTTGTTATTTTGTTGTTATCATCATGCATGCATCATGCTAACAACTCTCACATAACAATTAATTGTAAACCATTTGTTTCCACTTATTTCAATGAATCTTTTCCATATGCAATCCAATTGCATATGGGTCCAATTAAATTGTGTTATCTTGTCAAGTAGTTTATTTTGATGCATCTATTAACATGACATGCATCATCCCATGTTTGTGCACCTATGCCATTATATTGATTGTTTATCTTTCTGCATTGTTTGTTTGCTTCTTCTCGGATAAACGACGACGTTGAGACCGACGATCCTTACGACATCCCTTCTAAGGATTTAGCTCAGTAACAGGCTACTGGGTTTTGCAGGCAAGTTATCACTCACATGAACCATCGTGTTCCTTTCAACATTGACTACCGATACTTTCCGTTGTTCTTTTCTGCTAGCCTTAGTAGTAGTTGTTCTGTTACGAACCCATCACATGAATCCCTTAACCTTGATATTGCCTCACCTCCACTCCTATCACCCCTTGGTTGAGCCAGTGTCTTACTAGCATGCTTAGGTTGTTTTGCTCGAGTCTGTTACCCGTTACTTTCTGTTACTACTCTTTTACGTTCTGGGGGCTCGATGTTTAATCAATCAATCATGCTAATGTTACTAATAATAATAAATTTGATGATAAGGCACCGGCAGGAGGCCCGGGGTGGTTTTGAGGCCTGCTAGTGTCGACCCCCTAATTAGGAAAAGGGTCTTGTCTACTGATCCATGATGAGCGCACTACCCGCATGTGGGAAGCGAGTATGGGCGCCCCCCTCAACTTGACCCGATTCGCATCTCGTCCAAATCGCCGTACTAGTTCGGGTTTTTCATTTGCTGCATGCATGATCTTGCGAGCCCTTGGCGCCCGGGTGGAACTTTCGTAGTCGGCATTTAGGGCGGCGTGGTCTTCCAGTGCTATGAGGGTCCTCCTTTTCTTCGGGGGGCTCGATTAGCCGCGCACGCACAGCACGCGGTGCTTTGGGCTTGATGCGAAGAAGGGTTGGTTTTGTTGAGTACCTCGCTTGGTGGGGTGATTTCCCATCTGGCGGGTTATTCATGCGTGTACGGCTAAATTGGTGCAACCCTGCAGGGATAATCCTCTCGAGAAGCCATGTTTTCCGCGGTTATGGATTACTTGGTGAAAGTACTGGCTAACAAGTACTCAGGACAACTTAAACATAATGATCAAACATGTTACACCCAATGATTAATAACTTGACTAGTAATAGGTTGATGACACAATAACTTGATTCACCTTATTACAACTGTGTGAGTTATCCTCGGATTGCTTCTTTGGATAAGGGGCGAGATCCAGGATGGGTTTGTTTGAAGTTATCTTTCAGTTGGTTACAATCCTCGATCTTATCTTCTTTCTGTTAGCCGGAAGTGGTAGAATCTCTGTAGTTGGTTAGTGCAGCCAGTTGCAGCATCTTTTATATCCCCTCTCTTCCGTTGAACCCAAGGCATCTGTGCTTGGTGTTGACGGGTTACACTTTGGTGAACTGTGAGTCTTGCTTGCCAGTACGTTTATGTACTGACCCCTTTGGGGCTGTGGTTTCCGCAGACCTACGTTTCCGAGGATCTACATGGTGGCTACTACGTGGAGTATGACGAGACTGCTGACAAGTAGATAGCGGACCCGGGCAGGATCCGAGACTTCGTGGATGGGCTCCGTCTGTTCGTTTCCGGCCTCTTAGGCCTATTTGGTTCTTGTCTGTACTCAGACATGTTGAATGCTTCGCTGTATTGTACTGATGTATTGTTGGGACATGTGTCCTCTGAATGAGCGTATTTGTTATCTCTGCTCTAATGAGAGCTATTTGCAATCTTATTTCAATCTTTTGTGTCGTAGAGATCTGTTGTGATATCAGTTGTTCAACGCCGTTGACGTACCATGTATGTATGGTTTGAAGTACGTCGACGGAAGTGCCTTTGATCTCTAGTGGATAGTTTACATCGACGATGGAATAGCAGGGCTTGTGTTGTCGCGCATAAGCGCAGGCCTACCAGGAAGCTAGGACGTGGGAGCAGTTATGCCCCATAATCCAAGCACCTGCTATCCAGTTCGGCCCGATGAGTATCCCCTAGAAATCAGGGTGCGACATTGAATTCTTGACTTTATGGTGGCAATTGGCCATAAATTGTGGGGATTTTTTCCCCGTTGTTCTATGCTGTGTTGGGTCGTTGCGGGTGTCGAACTACGATGACCCCCGAGGTGGAAACCGAGTCATGGTGGTGGTTCCAGCGGGATCCTCTTCAATAAGCGCAATAAAGAGACAAATATCAGGTATGATGCTTCCTTTTTCTGGTCATCGGAATGACACACGACCCATGCGACGTTGGTTCCTGCTTTGGATCTACTAATAACGGAGAGCATGCAAGATCATAAATAACATACACATGAAAATATCATAATGATTGGACATAGCATTCAAGATCCCAGCAAACACAACATATAAAATTACAATAATATGATGTTGATCTTATAGGGAAGCTCACAAGATATAAACATGAGGTATAAAGAGGAAATAACAACCATCTAGCTACTGCTATGGACCCGTAGTACAAGGATGAACTACTCACGCATCATTCCGGAGACGGGCATGTTGGTGTAGAGCCCTCTGGTGATAAATTCCACTCCTGGCAGGGTGTCGGGGCGAGCTCCAGAACCCTCCCAAATTAGGGTTGGCGATGACGGCGGCTGCGGATGGTTTTGGTGGAAAAGGCTCGAGTATCTAGGTTTTACCTCCCGAGAGGTAAAAATAGGTGAGAGGGCAACGTCGGTAGGCGGCCAGGGGCCCACACCACCCCTGGGCGCAGCCAGGGGGAGCGCGCTGCCTTATGGTGTGAGCCCCTATGGCCCCAATCCGAGTCCCCTCCGGACTCCATGTGCGTGACGGATTTCTAAGACTTACGGGCTTCCAATCGTCCAATTCCGAGAATATTTCTAGAACAACTTTTCTAAATCTTTTAGGGGTTTTGCATCAGGGGGTTATATAGGCGAAAGGGCGATGTCGGTGGGCGCCCGAGGGGGCCCACACCACCAGTTGGCGCGGCCATGGGGGACCGTGCCCCCCTATGGTGTGGCCCCCTCCGGGTCTCCTTTGGACTCCGTTGACGTGCCGGGAATTCTAGGACTCTGGGATTTTGTTCGTCCAATTCCAAGAATATTTTCAGAACAGCTTTTCTAAAACCAAAAACGGCAGCAAACAAGAACTGGCTCTGTGGCATCTTGTCAATAGGTTAGTCCCAGAAAATCGATAAAAATGACATAAAGTGTATAGGAAACATGTAGCATATGGCATGAAAACAACATGGAACATCATAAATTATGGATACGTTTGAGACGTATCAATAGAAATCTGAAATAAAAATAGCAGCAAGCAAACATGTAGCAAAACTGGTTGAAAATGGTGTTTCAATGCTTAGAAACAAGGCCTAGGGATCATACTTTCACTAGTGAACACTCAACAATAATAACATAATTGAATGCATAAATATCTCTCTTCACTACGCTACTCCGAACCAATCTCCGGCCGAATAACAAGCACAATCAATGCGTAGGGCTATAAAAGCACTCCTTAGAGATCGCATTTCCCCATCTAGGTAACCCCCACGCTATCACCATGAGACCTAGATGGTTCCAAACAAACACCACAATTTCATAGGGTCATCCAACACAAAATATAAATATCATGCTAAACCACATGGTGCACACACTATCAACTTTACACCGTGATCAAAGTGTTTAGGGAGATCTCATAACAAAACCACTTGAGTAGCATAACAGATGAAGAGTAACATCTACTTATTCAACTAGATTACAAAGCTCATGATCACATAAAGATCACACCATGGGAGCAACAGATGAAGCACATAGCTTCCGCCAGAACCCTCAGCCCCGGGGGAGAACTACTCCCTTCTCGTCATGGGAGTCAACAAGGGTGATGTATATGGCGGGGGAGTCGATGGAGATGGCCCTGGGGGCACTTCCCCGTCCTGGCAGGGTGCTGGAACAAAGATTTCTGTCCCCCGAAACTTGTCGGCGGCGACGGCGGAGCTACAGAACTTTTCGTGGAAGGGGGCTGATATATCTAGGATTTATGCCTCGGGGGGACTTTATAGGCGAAAGGGCGATGGTGGTGGGCGCCCGAGGGGCTCACACCACCTATAGGCACGGACAGGGGGCCCGTTCCCACCCATGGTGTGGTGGCTCCAGGGCACCCCTCCGGGTCTCCTTTGTACTACGTTGATGTGTCGGTAATTCTAAGACTTTTGGCTTTTGTTACGTCTAATTCCGAGAATATTTCCAGAAAAACTTTTCTGAAACCAAAAACAGCAAAAAAAAAACATGAACTAACTCTGTGGCATCTTGTCAATAGGTTAGTCCATGAAAACGTCCGGAAAACGAAGCAAAACATGTGAAAACATAAAGGTATTGTATAGAAAAACAAGCATGAAGCATCGAAAATTATAGATACGTTTGATATGTATCAAACACCAGAGACTCCGGACACTCTCCAGACCGCATCCAGTGGGCGACACCACTTTGTCTTGGCTCTGGAAAATATTCATGGGAGGAGACTCCGGTCTTCACAGGTCGGAGACTCTGGCCTTGTCAGAGACTCCGCAAAGACTCCGCACAAATTTCTCTGTAGAGTGCAGAGAGTGTCTAGGTAGCTTCGTGTGTAGGGAAACGCCAAGAGTCCAGAGACTCCGGCTCCTGCACGCCGAAGATTCTGTCTGGGCCGGAAACTCCGTGAACTCTTCAAACACATTCCGGAGGGGGTCCAGAGGGTGACACCAAGTGCTTCTTCGCTGGGCATTCCTGAGTCCGGAGACTCAGGCCTGAGATAGGGAGACTCCGGCCAGGAGGAAAATCGCAGCACCTCCAGCACATTGAATTCTCTTTTGTTCCTTTTTGAGAAACATATCCACCTTTAATAAATATTTAATAATGACCCCTAAAACATAAACACTCATTAGAATAATACTAGTGTTGTTAACAAACACACAAAACAAGATTTAGGCGGGTTTGCGCTTTCAACTCCTACGTCGCGTCCTGTTGGTGAGGTTGGAGTTGACTTTGCGGAGGACAAGGGTGCTGAGCTATATGGTTGTTTCTCCCCTTGTGGCTGGGATAGTTTGGCATCGTTCTATGCCTTTCCCTCTATTATATCATTCGCTGAATGTGAGGTCATCGCCACAGTGAAGACTCCCATGTTGCAGATCATCCTTGAGCTTCCAGAGCTTTATGCGAGCTTGTCTTTGCCTCTATGAGTGGAGCATACGAAGGTGGACTCGCCGACAACTTTGAACTCACCCGAGCGTTTAGAGGTTGCTTTCACGCCCATTCCGCCCGGCTGACACACATTGCAAATGTTCTCTCTGCTAAAGAGCTTTGCGACAGCTTCCAGAGCTTTATGCGAGCTTGTCTTTGCCTCTATGAGTGGAGCATACGAAGGTGGACTCGCCAACAACTTTGAACTCACCCGAGCATTTAGAGGTTGCTTTCACGCCCATTCCGCCCGGCTGACACACGTTGCAAATGTTCTCTCTGCTAAAGAGCTTTGCGACTTGCTTAGCAGTGTGGAAACTGCTATTCCTAGATGCGGAAGAGCGATCGCTTGCCTCCTAACAGGGACATCAACCAAGGGAAAAAGTAATAAGGTGGGTGATTGTCTTCGGTCTGGCATTCGGAAGGAAAGATCTCTCAAGACTAAGGATAAAAAGAGTGGCGCTACATAAAAGGTCCCACTAATGTTTGATTGGGTTTCTTTGCTTGTCGTTGCCCATTGCTTTTTGTTTGAGATTTTGGTAGGGTTCTGTTGCGTTGTTCAAGGGGCTTTTTATCGAATTGCCCACAACGGACCACTTGTACTCAGTTTTACCCCTAGCGCCGAATCGACCTCAGTTTTGCCCCTAGTCTGTGCGCAACTACTATGGAGAGGCTGGAACGGTAAGTTTGGAGTCAAATCCATTAGGCGAAGTGGGCCCGGAGGAGTCAGAATCCGTTTCACGAAGTGGGTCCGCGTGGGACTGCCAGTTCGTTGAAACCGTCCGGAGCTTATAGGTGGGACCGCGCAGTTAGTTGAATAATCTGAATAGTCCACACCCGAGCTTCCCGCCACCACCGTCGTGCACTGCCGCCCAATTTAGTTGCCCCGCCGTCGTGCGCTTCCGCTCTCGCCGCCGCCACCTCCGCACCACCCCCTGCTGCGCCACGAGCACCTGCGGCACCACCACCACCTGCGGCGCCACCACCACCTGCGGCACCGCCACCTTCCTCAGCCAGCGCCCCACCGCCACCTGTGTCGCAGCCAGCAGCACACATTTCCGCCGCCAGCACCAGCTGCACCGCCGCGGCCGTTCCGCGTGGCCACCTGCTTCACCGCCGGGGCCGTCCTGCGACGCCGCTGGTGGGGCGCTCGTTCCACCACTCTGCCCGCCACCTGCTCGACGAAATGGATAGGAATGAAATGGAGAGCGGCCGCGCCATGGGGCCAGAGACACGCCGCGTCCACGATTGGGTTCCCATTGGGTAAGTACTGAGCTTTGAATTGTCGATTAGACATGGGATGCCATTGATTTGCAGCTGATTGCGTCTCTGTTTTCGTGGGTTAGGATGGAGTTGCAGTTTGCTTTCTTGGTGAACGTTAGAAGAGAGCGCTACATCGCCGATGCAGACAGTAAGAAGAAATACCAAGGAGATTTCAGTTATTCGGTCCCAATGGATTGTAACTAGAGTTTCAGACAATTTGGGGAGATAGTTTGCAGCCCATATCCTTGGGGTTTGCATGATGAAGTGGAATTTAGATACTTTGATGGGGGAAAGGATTGGATCCAAATTAGTAATGATGAAGAGCTCGCTACCATGTTTGCTAAGCATAAGGAGGCAGAGAATTTTAATGTGAAGCTGCAAATGATGTGGTTGTGCCGGCAGTTGTCCACATTATGGCGGGTTCATCTTCTGTGGCAGGACCATCATGTCGTACTGCCAACTCCAGCCAGAACAATTCAAAACCAGCTCGACGTGGTGGCTCGACAAGTGTGGGCACCGGGAAAAAGGTTCATGTTGAAGTGGAGGAGGATGCCTGCATTTCTGCGGATGATGAAGAGAGGCTATATCCTGATGTTATTCAGAATTTAAGACAGACACCTCAGACTGAAATCCAATATGAGTCTGACAGTGACGATGAATAAGAGGAAGACCGGACACCTATTGAATGGAACCCTGCGAACCCTCTTATGGCAGAAGGTTGCATTTTTTCTTCCATGGCTGAGTGTAGAAATGCACTTGTGACGTACTGCATGAAGGTAGAACGTGCCTTTATAGTTGACAGGAGCGATAAAAGGCGCTACACCGTGCATTGTGTGTCTGAAGATTGTCAATGGAGGATGCACGCATCTAAAATGCGTGGCAGCACCAATGTTCAGGTAAAAGTGAACCCTTTTCCCCACACATGCGAATAATCAACCCTTAGGAAGCAAACAATCAGCAGAGCCAAGTCAAGATGGGTGGCGGATGAAGTAAAAAAATGGGTGGCAGAAAACCATCAAGTGAGTGCAAAGCAATTGCAGAAAAACATCAAAGACAAATTCAAGATAGATTTACCATACATGAGGGTGTTCAATGGTAAAAACAAAGCATTGGAATCTATCCATGGTAACTGGAATGAAAGTTTTCAGTTGTTGTATTCATTCAAAGCTGAAGTGGAGAGGACAAGCCCAGGCAGTGTTGTTGAAATTGATCACCACGCCGTGGATTACACATTGAAGAAAGTGACAAGGACCAAGCAATGCTTTAGGAGGGTTCTTACGTGCTTTTAAGCTTGCAAATTGGGTTTTTTGGTAGGCTCCAGGCCTTATTTGGCCATTGATGCTACTTTTCTCACAGGGAGGTTTAAAGGCCAGCTAGTAGCAGCTTGTGCAGTTGATGCACACAGTTTCGTTTTTCCAGTTGCCTACGGTGTGCTGGAGACAGAGTCCGAGGAGAGCTGGACATGGTTTTTGCAGAATCTGCGCCAGGCTATTGGACATCCCAATGGATTGGTAATCCACACAAATGCATGCAAAGGTTTAGAAGTGGCCATGGATAATGTGTTCCCAGGAGTAGAGCACAGGGAATGTATGCGTCACCTTGCTGCAAAATTTGTGAAGAAATTCAAAGGAAAGTTTTTTACCGAGAATTTATGGCATGCATCTTTGACTTGCAGTGTGAGGAAGCACAACTACCACATGAGGCAGTTGTACACAAATGAGAAAGTGATGGAAACACACCACTCGAAGTTATGGGCTAGAAGCCAATTCAGTGAATTGAGCAAAGTTGATTATGTGCACAATAATCTTGCAGAATCTTTCAACTCAACGATCCGGAGACTAAAGGATCTTTATTTGGCTGATTTGCTTGACAGGATAAGGATAGAATACGCCGAGAAATTTCATTTCCGTCTTTAAATAACTAATGCAAAATTCATGGGCCACGTTATTATCCCGAATGTGATGAAGGCGTTGAAGCAAAAAATAGAGGGCTTGAATATGAACATGAGATTTGTCTCGGATACCAAATCAGAGGTATCAATCTTTGATAAAAGTAACAAAGAATGGAGATATCTAGTGGATTTAGAAGAGAAAACTTGCAGTTGTAGGCAATGGCAGATAATTGGTTTGCCATGCATTCATGCCTTGTTTTTCATCACTTCTCTCACAGGTCCAGCAGGGGATATACAGCAGTATGTCCATGATTACTACTCTGTAGCAATGTTCGGAGCCACGTATGCACATGCCTTGCCTGCTTTGGAGGGAAAACAGCAGTGGGATAGAGTGGACCCTGGATTCAAACTTTGTGCTCCGGTTCTGAAGAGAGCTGCAGGTAGACCGAGGAAGAGTCGACACCGACGTCGCAGTGAAGGTGGAGTTGGAGCGAGGGTGCGTAAGTGCACAAGGTGTGGTGGGACTGGTCATTTCGGCAAATATTGTGATAACGCAGTAGATCCTGGGTTTGGAGAGAGTATGCCTGATGAAAATGATGGTCAGCAGCCGGATGCAACATTTGAAAATGATGATCAACAGCCGGATGAAACATTTGAAAATGATGATCAGCAGTCAAGTGATTCAGATGATGCTCCAAAACAAAATGATGATCGAGTACATGATCCAACTGATTATTCAAATGATGATCAAGTCCATGATGCTCCATATGCTCCATTCGATGATCCAGATGCTCCAGCTGATGATCCGCTGGATGCTCCAGCTGATGATTCATATGATGCTCCAGATGCTCCAGATGCTCCAGCTGATGGTCCGCTGGATGCTCCAGTCGATGATTCTGCCATGATCTCACCAGTTTCATTGGATGCTCCATTGGATGATTCTGCCATGATCTCACAAGTTTCATTGGATGATTCTGCCATGGTCTCACAAGTTTCATTGGATGCTCCATTGGATGATTCTGCCATGATCTCACCAGTTACAAGCTTAGATGGGTATGTAAATCCTGCCATGATCTCACCAGTTTTCATTTTTCATTTTATTTATTTATCATGATCCTTTATGTTTTGAACAGATCTGGTGTAGTTTCAAAGAAGAAGGCCAAGGTACCGACTACCAAGAGGAGAAGACCAGAAGTTGTGAGCAAGATGAGCACAAGGAGCAAAGGGCCACCAAAACAGCCAAGGATCACAAAGAATCTCCGACGCTATTTAGACTAAGTTGGTTTTGTATTTCTGTTGAATAATGTTGTATTTATGTTGACTGGTGATGTATCTAAGTTAGAACATAGTTGGATGATGTTTGAATAATGTTGGATGATGTTGAACCAAGTCGTTTCAAAATTTTAGGAAAATGTGCTTCAAATGAGGTCTCAAGCTAGGGTAGACACCCCCGTTTGAAATTTCATGAAAAATTCGACCTTGTCAAAAAATTTGAAATAAATTTGAGGAGCAACTATATCACATATAACAACATTGTGCGTTGGATTCATGTCATTTTGATTTTTTTGAATTATTTATGCTCATTTGAAACCATCGCTCTATTCTCATGAGAAATGTGCTTCAAATGAGGTGTGAAGCTAGGGTAAACACCCCCGTTTGTAATTTCATGAAAAAATCTACCTTGTCAAAATTATCCAACTAAATTTGAGAAGCAACTATATCGCATATAACAACATGGTGCGTTGGATTCATGTCATTTTGATTTTTTTTGAATTATTTATGCTCATTTGAAACCATCGCTCTATTCTCACGAGAAATGTGCTTCAAATGAGGTCCGAAGCTAGGGTAAATACCCCCATTTGTGCTTCAACATTTTTTGGCATCTTGTCTAAATCAGAAAAATTAATTTTTTAGACATCTATTCTACATATATAGTGTAAATCTGAAGTTTCATTATGTTTCGAATAATTCTTCTATTTTTTTAATATTTTATTTAAATAACATGGTTTAATAGAAAATTCATATGTAAAACAGATAAAAATCATCGCTCTAGTAAATCTGAAGTTTCATTATGTTTTGAATAAGGGTATTCTTCTATTTTTTTATTTAAATAACATGGTTTAATACTTAACAGCAAAGAAATCATATGTAGAACAGATAGAAACCATCGATCCCTGTGGCCAACGGACCAACCAATCAGAGCGCAGAACGAGCGTCTCGCGGATCGCTGTGGCTACGAGCGCATCCGTCCGATGCACGATTCCTTCTAGAAGACGTCGATCCAACAGCCCAGGTCAAATCTCTGTGTTTCCTTCTAGAAGCTTTTCGGCTGGTCAAACAGAGGGTTGACCAAGCTTGAAATGAGCATACATAATTCAAAAAAAATCAAAAAAATATAAAGCCGACGCACATAGTAGTGTTATGTCATATAGCAACGAGAAAAAAAAAACCTGTCTTATAAAGAATGGAACGAAAAAGCCTTGTGTAACATGTGATATCTTGAACAGTCTAGTAAAGAGTTCACGATAATGAGATGAGTTTCAAACCTTTTGAACTCAAATAAGGTCAAAATCTCACCAAAGCATCATTTTGGTGTGACTAAGAAAGATCCAAAGTTATTTTTTCATTTTGATGTTTTAAACTTGTTTTATTTACGATTTTCGATTAAAACCATTATTATTCAAAAGAAAATAAATAATACGAATATTCATCCAATAAATTTTCAGGCTTCAGAATTGCACTATATAGGTCTATTACAAGTCTAGAAAAAAATAAATAGGATTTATAAACATTAGAACGAAAGCCATCACTAAAATGAGATTCCTCTAATACAGGAGTAGAGATTTCAAAGAATATGAGGTGGAAACATGGTGAATCTTCCGAATAGGTGGGTCCTACCTTTTATTTTGTGTTCCAATGGGCTATCCTAGCAGAACCAAGCAAATAGTTCCACATTGCTACCCCCTTTCGACACAGTTATCGCGTGTTCCGTATAAGTCCGGTATTTCTCCAGCGGGTAGGGTTTCACCGGGAGGGGGGCTACGGAGTGTCTGGATACCAACACAAGCTAGGGGGTGCCATACCATGTTAGTATAGGTGTGTTGTGTGCTTTGGATGTCAAAGATTTCTCTCCGGGGTGTGACCCGGCTTCACCGGCATCCACTTCTCTCTCGTAGGCGCTTATAGGGTGAAACTCCCGTATCAGACCAAACACCGTGAATCTTCCGAAGAGGTGGGTTCTACCTTTTTTTTCGTGTTCCTATGGGCTATCCTAGCACAACCAAGCAAATAGTTCCACATTGCTACCCTCTTTCGACGCAGTTACCGCGTGTTTCCGTATAAGTCCCGTATTTCTCCAGCGGGGCTAGGGTTTCACCGGGAGGGCGGCTACGGAGCGTCTGGATCCCAACACAAGCTAGGGGGTGCCATACCATGATAGTATAGGTGTGTTGTGTGCTTTGGATATCAAATATTGCTCTCCGGGGTGTGACCCGGCTTCACCGGCATCCACTTCTCTCTCGTATGCGCTTATAGGGTGAAACTCCCGTATCGGACCAAACACCGTGAATCTTCCGAAGAGGTGGGTTCTACCTTTTTGTTTTGTGCTCATATGGGCTATCCTAGCACAACCAAGCAAATAGTTCCACATTGCTACCCCCTTTCGACGCAGTTACCGCGTGTTTCCGTATAAGTCCGGTATTTCTCCAGCGGGTCTAGGGTTTCACCCGGAGGGGGCTACGGAGCGTCTGGATCCCAACACAAGCTAGGGGGCGCCATACCATGTTAGTATAGGCGTGTTGTGTTCTTTGGATGTCAAAGATTGCTCTCCGGGGTGTGACCCGGCTTCACCGGCATCCACTTCTCTCTCGTAGGCGCTTATAGGGTGAAACTCCCGTATCGGACCAAACACCGTGAATCTTCCAAAGAGGTGGGTTCTACCTTTTGTTTTGTGCTCCTATGGGCTATCCTAGAACAACCAAGCAAATAGTTCCACATTGCTACCCCATTTCGACGCAGTTACCGCGTGTTTCCGTATAAGTCCGGTATTTCTCCAGCGGGTCTAGGGTTTCACCGGGAGGGGGGCTACGGAGCATCTGGATCCCAACCCAAGCTAGGGGGTGCCATACCATGTTAGTATAGGTGTGTTTTGTGCTTTGGATGTCACAGATTGCTCTCCGGGGTGTAACCTGGCTTCATCGGCATCCACTTCTCTCTCGTAGGCGCTTATAGGGTGAAACTCCCGTATCGGACCAAACACCATGAATCTTCTGAAGAGGTGGGTTCTAAATTTTTGTGTTGTGTTCCTATGGGCTATCCTAGCATAACCAAGCAAATATTTCCACATTGCTACCCCCTTTCGACGCAGTTATCGCATGTTTCTGTATAAGTCCGGTATTTCTCCAGCGGGTCTAGGGTTTCACCGGGAGGGGGGCTACGGAGTGTCTGGATACCAACACAAGCTAGGGGGTGCCATACCATGTTAGTATAGGTGTGTTGTGTGCTTTGGATGTCAAACATTGCTCTCCGGGGTGTGACCCGGCTTCACCGGCATCCACTTCTCTCTCGTAGGCGCTTATAGGGTGAAACTCCCGTATCGCACAAAACACCGTGAATCTTCCGAAGAGGTGGGTTCTACCTTTTTATTTTGTGTTCCTATGGGCTATACTAGCACAAACAAGCAAATAGTTCCACATTGCTACCCCCTTTCGACGCAGTTACCGCATGTTTCCGTATAAGTCCGGTATTTCTCCAGCGGGGCTATGGTTTCACCGGGAGGGCGGCTACGGAGCGTCTGGATACCAACACAAGCTAGGGGTGCCATACCATGATAGTATAGGTGTGTTGTGTGCTTTGGATGTCAAAGATTGCTCTACGGGGTGTGACCCGGCTTCACCGGCATCCACTTCTCTCTCGTAGGCGCTTATAGGGTGAAACTCCCGTATCGGACCAAACACCGTGAATCTTCCGAAGAGGTGGGTTCTACCTTTTTGTTTTGTGTTCCTATGTTCTATCCTAGCACAACCAAGCAAATAGTTCCACATTGCTACCCCCTTTCGACACAGTTACCGCGTGTTTCCGTATAAGTCCGGTATTTCTCCAGCGGGTCTAGGGTTTCACCGGGAGGGGCGCTACGGAGCGTCTGGATCCCAACACAAGCTAGGGGTGCCATACCATGTTAGTATAGGTGTGTTGTGTGCTTTAGATGTCAAATATTGCTCTCCGGGGTGTGACCCGGCTTCACCGGCATCCACTTCTCTCTCGTAGGCGCTTATAGGGTGAAACTCAAGTATCGGACCAAACATCGTGAATCTTCCGAAGAGGTGGGTTCTACCTTTTTGTTTTGTGTTCCTAAGGGCTATCCTAGCACAACCAAGCAAATAGTTCCACATTGCTAACCCCTTTCGACGCAGTTACCGCGTGTGTCCGTATAAGTCAGGTATTTCTCCAGCGGGGCTTGGGTTTCAACGGGAGGGGGGCTACTTTGCGTCTGGATCCCAACACAAGCTAGGGGGTCACCGCACTGTACCAACTATCTCTAAAAATGTCTAGAAATGACATGGTCGAGTAGTGCAGACAGCACCCGTCTACACTATTGTACATGCCCTAAAAACAGAGGGAACCAGATCCTCTTACTTTGCCCACCTTACGTTTTCTGACTTTCTCCCATGACACGTGGGTCCGGTGTGTGATGGGCTCCATTTGTAAGTGACCTAAAGTCAGAGGATCACGTTCCCGCACAGATAAGCGCTCGTCTCAGCGTCTGCAGGCCGTTGCCGCCGTAGTTTGCATGCATGGACTCGATCTGCACCGTTCCTTACGATCAAACGATCGAAAATGAAGCGGTGCATGGACTGGGTGTTTTGTCTCAGTGTAACTACATGCAACAACGGACACTGTCTAGTGGGGGGCCGTTCACCAGCCCGGTGCATGCACGCCTCGTTTTTTCAGAGTAAACAACGTGGCAGAAAAAGAAAAGACTAAACGTCGCGTCGCATTTGCAGCCAGAAACACGAGTCGCGTCGCATTTGTAGCGACGCAGCCCTCCACGCCTCGTTTTCAGAAGATACGCATCAATGCATATGCAGCGAGGCAGGATTTGGCGTAAGACTTTGGATTTCTTCTCTTCACCTCTTTAATACATGCATGCAACGTCGAATCACTAGCTGTCCTACGCCTACGCATGTTCTACACCGCTTTGACCATGCATCTCGACTGTTCTACACTGCATCCTACGTTTTCACATAGTTTGCTTCATCTACCCCAATTAATTCACGTCTCATCGTGTCTTTAAATAGCCCGTTTCACTCGTCCTCCATCTTCTCATCCCTCTCCAGCCCCTTTGCCTTCTCTCCCTTCAAGCCACGAACACCATGTCTTCCTACTCTCTCCCTTCAAGCCCCGAGTCTGTCTCCGACGAGGACAACCACCCCAAGGCTCGGCCTTGGTACGAGCCCAACTGGACGCCGGAGGAGACGGGCCTCGTGCCCGTCGAATCTCCCGAACGGGAGCGATCGCCGTCGTCCGACCACGACAGCGTCGAGCGCGCCAAGAACCTCTCCCCCAAGACGAAGAACCGCCTCCTCAAGAAAGAGGAGCGACTGGAGAAGAAGGAGCTCGAGAAGGAGGAGGAGAAGGCTCTCCGGGCCCGCATCAAGAGGGCCCGTGAGAACGACGAGGAGAGGATGCGGGACGCGAACCGCCGCGCCCGGATCAAGGATGAGATCGAGACCAGAGCGGCGGAGTGGAAGAAGTAGGCCAACCGCCGGCGGTTGGCCGGACGGCGGGAAGGCCGCCCGCATGCATTCCGCGGGCGGTTAGGGTTTAGGGCTACGGCCCCTTTTTTTTGTCGGGCCCCACTAAATATATGTAAAGTGGGGCCAATGATTATCCATATATATATGTCCACTGTTTAATTATGTTTGCCAATGAATATATGTTTAAATCTGTTTGCCCAAATAAACTCAATGTTCAAATTATATTTGTCCGAATATTGGTCCGAATGTTTAAATTATATTTGTCCGAATGTTTAAATTTATTTTGTCCAAATGTTTAAATTATATTTGTCCAATGTTTAAATTATTTTTGTCCACTGTTTGTCCGTGCTAGTATACGTTTGGGGCTCATTTAACATTGGGCCTGTCTTGATTTTAGATGGTCCTGCCCTTTTATCCTGAACTGAACCTGAACTGAACTGAACACTAAACCTGAACTGAACTGAACACTGAACCTGTACATACGAACACTGAAAACTGAACATACGAACTGAAACAAACCAATCAGGGCTGGATTCCTGACGCATTTATTCCAAGTCTTAGCCATACACAAATTGACCATGTCAAGCTAATTACAACACTAACTAAATTATTTTTGACTAATGATCTGCAAATACACAATTCCAAGAACAATTGCACATAAATAAAAATTTGCAGCCAGCATATTGCTCTGTTTCTTTAGATCCACAAGCGTCTCCAGCTGTTTGGCCATCTTCTTCAACTCGTCCTTCTGCACCCCATTGTGCACCGTAGCAGATCTCAATTGCTCCACCGCCGGTAGCAAATTGGGCACTTTTTTTTGTCCTCCTTTTGAATCCTCTTTATGTAATCCTCAAGCCACTCGAAATGGTCACATGGAGGAAGATCCTGCAAATACGAAAACCCAAATCGGATGAAAACCCAAATCGGGTGAAAATTGTGGAAAACAAAATGAAATTAACAGAGGAGAACACAGATCTCACCTCCCCAAGCTGTTCTTTGCTCTCGCATTTCACATACTTGCGCCCGCGGTTGCTGCGCTTGTCGCTCCCGGTGACCCGCCGCTGCAGGGGCGCTGTCCGTGGGCAGTCAGGGCATCTTCCCATCGGAACTGGCCGGAAGCGCGGCCATTTAGAGTGGGATTCGGAAGCAGAGGTCGACGACATGCCGCCGGAGAAAAAGGGGACGCGCCGCCGGAGAAGAAGCGGAGCTGGGCTGATTTTTCTGCTCACCGCCGCGAGCTCCGCCGCTTTTAAACCGCCGGCCGCAAGCAACGGCCAACAGATGAGGCCCACAAACCGCTCCAACGGTCAACAGCTGAGCCCACAAGCCGTGCCAACGCTCAACAGCTGGGGCCCACAGGACCTGCCAACGGTTCTATGATGGTTCCCACAGGTCAGCATCCTAACGGGGGCAGAAAATAACGGTGGGAGCAGCGAAAGGAGTCCTTGCGCACAGACTAGGGGCAAAACTGAGATCGATTCGGCGTTAGAGGTAAAACTGAGGTCGTGGTGCCAACTGAGGGCACCCTGTTAAATATCCCTTGTTCAAGTGTTAGTGATTGCGGTGCGTTGGTATAGTTACCATTGCAGCCCGTTTGGGTTTTCTTGCATTGTGAGTAGTTCGCTTTTAAACTGCGTGTATTGTTTTTGCCCGTTGTTCCGTGATTAATTTGCGCAATTATCTCCTTCTTGATTAATAGATTAGATTGGGGGCAAAACTTCTGCTTCGGTTTGAAAAAAAAAGAAACTAGTCGAACAAAAATCAAAGATCATGGTTCGCGCGCAAAGCAAATACTGGTACAAAATTAATCCAGTTAAGCTACGGTAGAAAAACCGGACGCGCACGACGGGGTTGCACTCGTTCTAGCTAGGCGCGCGATTATTTTACCAAAGCGTAGGCCTTGTCAGGTCGGTCAAACGATGTCTTGGCTCTACTCTAGTTTAGTTCCGACTCCGTTAAGGGCTTGCACGTACACGCATAGCCCCTTCTTGCTCACCAAACCAAATTAGCTCGCCACGCGAATATCCAACTCCACCCGATTTCACGCCTCTCGGAAAAAGCGTATATAAGCTCGGACTGAGCGGGAGGCATCCAGGTAAGCAGAGCAGCACACTCGACTGGCCTCCCACCCGGCGTCGTCACGGCCGGTCCCGCACCACCCACCTTGCCTCCGCCCCACGCAACAGCCACAGCCACGGCCATGGATAGGCGGGCGAGCGGCAGCAAGCGCGGCGCGTCCCCGGCGGCGCCCAAGGTGGTGGGCGTGCTCGCGGGCCTGCTGGAGCGCGCCGCGAAGCGCGGCGACGCGGACGGGTCGGGGTCGGGGTCGGCGTTCCGGAGCCCCGGAGGGCGGAAGCCCGAAATCGGCGTGCGGCGGTACGCGGAGCGCATATACCGGTACGCCGGGTGCAGCCCGGCGTGCTTCGTCGTCGCCTACGCCTACCTCGACCGCCTCGCGCTGGGCGAGGAGGAGGAGGAGGGCGGGGTGGGGGCGGCGGTGGGCGTGGACTCGTACAGCGTGCACCGCCTGCTCATCACCAGCGTCATGGTGGCCGCCAAGTTCATGGACGACATGTGAGTGCCTCCCTCCTCCTCTGTTCTCCGACCTCCGTTCCGTCGCGCGTCAACAGCAATTCAATTCCAGCTCGCTCGCGGTGTTCAACGCATTTCGTCGCCGCCGCCAGTTCCCGAGCGAGCGAGTAGTTGGAGCGATTAATAACAAGTCGGGAAATCGAAGCGCGCGCGGCAGAGTTGACCGCCGGCGGATCCCAACCATCTGGTAATTAAGTTGAGGGTGTGCGGTCGGTCGAATCGAGATGCAGTGCGTTTGTGAGCTGGATTAAGAAGCATCTCTGGTTCAGTTGGAACGAATCCAATTTAGAAGCTGTTGAACGAAGCTGTCGGTGCAGAGCTAGAGCAGCGGGTGTGTCGGCGAAGGCCAGTGCGAATCGTTAATGCTGACACCTAGCCGCGCCCCGTCGTGCGGACTGACACGTCGGCGCGATTCTGGGATCTGACGTAGCACGGGCTGTCTCGCTCGTGCGCTCTGCCTCGTGTACACCCGGTATACGTGGATCGCAGAGCTAGCTGTTCTTGCTGCCAGTCGAGCTGGATCGCAACCGCCGTCATTTCCTCCAGATTAATACTAGTAGGTGTGGTCGATGCACAACAAGTGCTCCAGCAAAAGGTAGAGTTCAGGCAATTGTTTTCTAGCGTCACGAAGCAGGGTGTGCTAAATCCATTTGGTCCTTACGCTGGCAGTATGCAAGTTAGTACTCGTATTAGTATTTTGTTTTGTTATGCGCCGAAACAAATGAAAGGACCGACGGTAGGTGCACGGTCGACACATCGGCCGGTCGGGCCAGCTAGCTTGTCGCTGTGGCGTTGCCCTCCCACACGAACTGAGCTCGATCGCTCACCTAACTCGATCCACGCAGGCACCAAACACCACTAGCTACCACTTAACCGCTAATCATGCATGCTTCCATGTTACTTTATCTCTCTGATGACAACAAGTACAGCAGATAGTATGTAGCATTCCGGATAAGAGCGTACGTAGTTTTAAAATGTGACAATCCATCTTCATTTGAGTACGAAAACATGAGCTAATGATGTTTTCTTTTTTGCAAATTCCAGACACTACAACAACGCCTACTTCGCGCGTGTCGGCGGCGTGGAGGTGGCGGAGATGAACGGGCTGGAGCTAGAGTTCCTCTTCGCGCTGCGCTTCCGCCTCAACGTCACCCCGGACGACTTCGCCGCCTACTGCGCCACGCTCGAGGGCCAGATGCCCATCACCGCCTCGCCGCCGCCCATGCCGCTGTCACCGACAACGCCGCTAACCATGTCGCCGGAAGAGGAAGAGAGCCGCCGGCAGGAGCAGAAGGACGCCGTGGGGATGGCAACCTATGTCACGGCTGCTCGGATATCATCAGTAGCCGAGATCACCCAATGACAAGAGCTCAAGAGCTCACCTCACCTCCCTCCGTGTCCGGCCGTGGCCATATGACAACCTTCGTCCCGGCTGCTCGAGTGATTCTTTCGTTTCCTTTTCTTTTCCGCTTTTGATCCATAGTTTCTCGGTGAGGTGCACACAACGATTGTAGCTTTGTTTAGTTCGATTCATTACAAGTGGTTAGATGTCGTTGCGTGGATGGGCCAAGGGGGGCATCAATGAATAAGCCAATGCATTCCGATCATTCAACCTATCGATAAAAGAATGGGAGAAGCTCCCTCTTCTGGATAGACGTTTGGTTAGGGGATAGACCACTCCGATTGGCCTTTCCTAATCTCTTTGCGATTTGCGCAGCTCCGATGATGTCTGTAGCCGAAGCGGCCCCGAATGGAATTTGGAACATCTCGTTCCGAAGGACGTTTGGCCCTGCGGAGGCGGCAGCATGGAATGAGCTTAACGCCTTATTACCGGGCCCCTTAGGGGATTCCCCGGACCAGGTTACGTGGAGCCTAACCACCTCGGGCGCCTTCTCCGTTAAGTCGGCCTACCGCAGTCTTTTCCTCGGGCCGGGGCAAACGTGGTCCGCTGGCCTGTGGAAAGCTCCGTTGCCACTAAAGATCAAGATCTTTACCTGGCAATGGCTGCGAGACCGCCTCCCTTCGGGGGTGGAGGTGCGGAAGCGTCAGGGTCCGGGGGATGGCAAATGTCCGCTGTGTGGGGTTCCGGAGACGGAGACCCATATCTTGTTCATATGCCCCGCGGCCAGGTTCCTATGGAACGTAGTGTATGAAGGTCTGGGGCCCGACTGGAGGGCCTCAGACCTTGCCGGGTTCCTGGAATGCCAGGCGAGGAAGACCGGGAGGGGGCGTCGCCTCTTCTGGGTCATCCTCGCCGGGATGACGTGGACCCTTTGGGGGCATAGGGATTCTGGCCTCCCGGAAGATGAATACCGCCCTTATGCTTAAATGGGTTTGGCGTATCTTGCAGGACGAGGGCGGGCTCTGGCTCCAGCTCATCAAAGCGAAATACCTTAGAGGATGCCCGTTACTGTCTTGCGAACGTCGGGAAGGCTCCCAATTCTGGAGAGCCATCCAAGCCATAAAGGGTGAAATCCGGAAAGGGACTGCTGTCGGGGGGTTACCCCCGAGTAGGGTAAAGACAGGTGGTAAAGGCCGCTTACAGAAGAGAGGTTTGGTCGAGTAGCCGACTGCCGGGTACTCGCTACCCGGACGACTGCTACTCGGTTTCACCTCAAGATGGCCAGAAGGAGATATCAATCAAGTTCTACCCTGTCGAGTAGAAGGTGTGGCCCGAGTACAATTGGCGGGAACCTTTGGCGGGAAACTACTCGGGCAGGAAGTCAAAGGAGCCGTTCTGACACAGGATCCCGCGTATCCTGGGTCCGTACTTGGCAGCATTCGAACTACTGTTCACGTGGGGACGGCCTGCCTGACAGTGACAGCATGGAAGCAGGCCGTGGCAGGATAAGGGGGGCCTACTCTGTGCCTAGGTACAGTGATACCAGTCTGTCCCCTAGTTTTGCCCAACGACTTTACGGAAGCAGCCAAGATCAACGACCAAAGCTGTCAGCGGGTACTCGGAGAAAGGACAGTGTGCACACTATGTCGACACTTGTTTAGATTTGGACGTATCCGGCTGGGCACCATGTATATAAGGTGCCCCGCCGCCTCCTGCGCGAGGCAGGCTCCCATACGTACACACAGGCTCATAGTGAACCCTAGAAACCCTAAGTTCTTGACCTAGCTCTACTCGGAGAAGAGAGAGAGAGGCTACTCGGTAGCGTTACCATTTGTACTGTGGCTACTCGGAGAGACATCGTAATACATAGAGAAAGGCAGGAGTAGGGGTTTTACCTCCTCACGAGGGCCCTGAACCTGGGTACATCGTGTTGTTTGTGTTGTGTGGATCTTACCTCACGCGGCTACTCGTCGCGTGATCCCTCCCCGGACACCTCCAGCGTCCATCGTCCCCACATCTTTAGCCATCCCATGGCATCTGCCGTGACACCACCACGACAGTTGGCGCCCACCGTGGGGCAACCAGCGGCGCTGGCTGGAGTTACTGTTCGGACGGGATCTTCATCGGCGGAGCGCGTAGTTTGTGGCCTTGTCCACAGATTCGGCTCCTTCGACTTCGTCACCGACAACGCCGGCTGTTTCGGCGGTATGGCCATGCCCGAGGGCGGCTCGGTGATCTCCTTCGGCTCGCATCTCGTCTACGTCGCCACCGTCGCCAACAGCAACTACCCCGAGCTGGTGCATGACGCGGAGGATCCTCCCGCGGTGGTTGCTGCTCGCGGAAGGCCTGCACGCAGCTCTGCATGCTGCGCTGAGGTGATGGTGACGGGCTTGGCGGCGAATGCTGGCGCAGCTGCCACTGGCGCTGCGGCCGTAGTCGAGGAGGTTGACGACCCGCCTGCTGGTGGCAGGAACCACCGGCCCTACGAGAAGGAGAGCAACTTGCCGCCTTCCACGTCTACGGTCATCCCCGCGTCTGCCGCGCGAACCGGCATGCCCACGCCCACCGACGTCGAGCTCCTAGCCGCGCGGGAGCAGCTCGAGCGGCAACGCCAGGAGCTGCTTGCCGAGCAGACGGAGTTGGAGAAGATCAGGTTGGAGCTGAGCCTGGACCAGCTCGAGTACAACAAGGCCCATGGTTTCACGCCAGTCGCCAGGAGGCCCAGCAGAGTAGGCGCTACGCGGCGCAACCTGGGTGCCGAGATGGCGACAGTGGCGGAGGAGCCCGCGCAGTCCGCCACCGCGAACACCTTCACAAGGCCAAGGTACAGCACACCCGCCAAGACGCTCAGAGCCGCGCAGGCTGTGGCTGCCGAGTTGCCGCGCCTAGATGGAGAGGCGCGTCTCAGGCAGCAGGAGAGGCTCAATGAGTTGGTGCTGGAGGCCGCCAGGCAGAACGAGGAGTTCCGGAAGGCCAATCCGGGAGCTGGAGCCTCGCAGGTAGTTCACTCGCATGCGGCAAGATCTAACGATCAAGCCTCATCTCCGCATCCTAGCCGCGAGAAGAGCCGCAGCGGGCGTTCGGGTAGAGACAGGCAAATGCAGGTGTATGACCCGGCTGCTGCCGCGAAACAGACTGCTGTGCCGCAGCAGCCCGGGCAGGAACACAACACTGCAAGAGCGGGCTCTCAAGCCCATCAAGCTCAAAGCCGTGCCCGAGAAGCCGCGCGTCCGGGTACTTCTCGGCAACCCGCAGCTCAGCCTACTCGGCAAAGGCAGCAGCCGCGCCCAGTGGCGCCAGTCGCCAACCCGGTGGAGCAGCCCGCAGCAATGCAGGTGGATAGGTATGATGATGGCTACTCGGCTATGGAGATGGCTGGTTATGACATCCATGACCGTGTTGGTGAGCGTGTGTTGGCGCCTGGAGATGCAAGGCACCAGTTGGATCGTCTCAGCTTGTCGGCGCGGCTTGAAAGCACGGGTCCTCCTGGCCCCGAGTGCTTTGGCCCGCGCATCATGAACGAGCCATCCGTGAAGGGTTTCCAGCTCGCAAGAGGCACCAAGAGCTACAATGGTAGCACCAAGCCTGAAGATTGGCTCAACGACTACGTCACCGCAGTCCACATTGCGGGTGGCAACAGGAGATGGGCGGTGCGCTATGTGCCGCAGATGCTAGAGGGTCCAGCCCGCACTTGGCTCAACAACTTGCCCAAGCACAGCATTAACTGCTGGCTGGACTTCTCGGACGCATTCGTCAGCAACTTCACCAGCACCTACAAGAGGCCGAATAGGCCACAGCAGTTGTCGGCTTGCCGGCAGCGAGAAGACGAGACGGACCGCGAGTACCTTACTCGGTGGAGCACCATGAGGAACACCTGTGAGGGTGTGAATGAAGCGCAGGCCATCACTTGGTTTGCGCAGGGTTGCCGACATGGCAGCATGCTTTGGCAAAGATTGCAGAGGGAGATGCCGAATACCCTGGCCGAGACCATCAAGATTGCGGATCAGTATGCACTCGGAGATCCTACTCAGCCACTGATGGATTCCTCTGAGCCGAGAAGAAACTTCAACAGCAGCAAGCGCAACGAGTTCCGCAACAAGCGCCGAGTAGATACTCGGTATGACCCTGAGGAGGTGAATGCAGTGAATGTCGGAGGCGGTGGTGGCCAAAGGCAAAAACCTGCTGGAGCCTACGGGCAGAACCAGAACCAGGGCCAAGGCAACAAGAAACCGTTCCGCACTGCTCAGCCGGGTAGCGGGAACTCCGAGCAGCCGAAGAAGTTTGTCTTCGATGACATGAAGGATGGTCCGTGTAGCTTCCACACTCACCACCCCTCAAGGCCTGCCAACCACACTACTCGGCAATGCGAATGGTGGGATGTGATCAAGAGTGATGGCTTGCCTCCTCCACCTCCTCTGCCAGCCGCGAATGCCACTGTTCAGCCTACTCGCGCTCCTGCAGCTCGGCCGCCAGTGTACCCGAGAAGAGAGAATGTCAACCAGGTGGCTTTAGGAGCCAACCGGAACTTCAACAACGAGAGATACCGCAACAACAACAACAACTACAACCGCAACAACAATAACAGAGGCAACAACGGCTATCAGGGCAACAACAATGGCAACAATGGCAACAATGGGGGCAATGGCTCCAATCAGTACCAAGAGCACCATGAGAGCTATATGATCTTCACTTCCGAGGCAGTCGACAAGCAGTCACAGCACAGGCGGGCCATGGAGGTCAATGCAGTGATTCCGGCTGTCCCTCACTACATGTATTGGTGTGACCAGGAGATCAGGTGGACTCGGGCAGATCACCCCAAGGTGATGCCCAATCCGGGTACTTATGCCTTGGAGCTGGATCCTACCTTCCTGGGCCCCGAGAAGAATGTGAGGTTCAGCAAGGTACTGATCGACAACGGCAGCAGCATCAACATTGTGTACAAGGACACACTCGAGAAGCTTGGCCTGGCCGAGAACATGATGCTGCCCAGCAAGACCACTTTCCATGGCATTGTGCCCGGGATCTCATGCAACCCGATTGGCCGAGTGTGGATTGATGTGCTATTCGGTACTCGGGAGAACTGCCGCACAGAGCGCCTGCAGTTTGAAGTGGTGGATCATCAGAGCCCATATCATGCTCTACTCGGCAGGCCTACTCTGAGCAAGTTCATGGCCTCCACCCATGTGGCTTATCTGAAGATGAAGATCCCCGGCCCCAATGGCATTATCACCATCTCGGGAGATTACAAGAAGTCCATGGAGTGTGCCTCAGCTAGCTCCCAGCTGGCGGAATCAATGGTGATTGCTGCCGAGAAGAAGAAGATGTACGAGGTGGTGGCCATGGCTCAGTCCGCACAAGCTGGCGCACAAGGTGTACCGAGTACTCAGCATGGTACTGCTTTCCAAGCTGCCAAGGAGACCAAGACAGTCCAGGTTGACCCCGAGTTCCCGGAGCGTGTGGCTATCATTGGTGCCGGGTTGGCCGAGAAATAGGAAAGCGCGCTCATCCACTTCCTCCGTGAGAATCGGGATGTTTTCGCCTGGACCAATGAAGATCTACCAGGAGTCCCGAGGGAGTTGGTTGAGCACTCTTTGCATGTGCGTCCTGACGCCAAGCCCGTGAAGCAGGCTTTACGCCGCTTCGGGGATGAGAGAAGGAAGGCCATCGGTGATCAAATCACCAAGCTGCTGATCAGTAACTTCATCATGGAGGTGCTGCACCCGGACTGGTTGGCCAACCCGGTCATGGTCGAGAAGAAAAAGGAAGATCCCAAGGCTGCCACCGCATGGCGCATGTGTGTCGACTACACCGACTTGAACAAGGCATGCCCCAAGGATCCCTTCCCGCTACCTCGCATCGATCAGGTGATCGATTCCACCGCCGGCTGTGAGCTGTTGTCTTTCATAGATGCCTACTCTGGTTTCCACCAGATTGCACTCAACCCCGCTGATCAAATAAAGACTGCTTTCATTACCCCGTACGGGGCTTATTGCTATCGTGTCATGTGTTTTGGCCTGAGGAATGCGGGTGCAACCTATCAGAGATGCATGCAGAAATGCTTGCATGACCAGCTCGGCAAGAATGTGCAGGTGTACGTAGATGACATTGTCATCAAAACGAATAAAACACATACTCTGCTTGCCGACCTGGAGGAAACCTTTGCTAACCTACGCAGGTACAAAATGAAACTGAATCCGAGTAAGTGCACCTTTGGTGTACCAGCTGGAAAGCTACTCGGTTTTCTCGTTTCTAGTCGGGGCATTGAAGCCAATCCGTCTAAGATAAAAGCTATTGAGAGCATGTCTTTGCCGAGATCATTGAAGGATGTGCAAAAGTTCACGGGTTGTCTGGCGTCATTGAGCCGTTTTCTGGGCCGAATGGGCGAGAAGGCTCTACCTCTGTACCAGCTGATGAAGAAAAGCGACAAGTTTGTCTGGACTCCGCAAGCGGACGTGGCATTCAATGAGCTGAAAGCAATGCTGGCTACTGCTCCCGTCTTGGCTAGTCCGCTACCCAAGGAGCCTATGCTTCTGTACATTGCTGCGACTAACCGAGTAGTCAGCGTGGTGATAGTGGTGGAGCGAGAAGAAGAAGGCAAGAGTGTGCAGCGCCCAGTCTATTATCTCAGTGAAGTGTTGTCCAGTTCCAAGCAAAACTATCCACATTACCAGAAGATGACATATGGTGTGTACCTGGGCGCCAGGAAGCTGAAACATTACTTCCAGGAGCATCCCATCACTGTTGTGAGCTCAGCTCCCATCTCGGACATCATGGGGAACAAGGAGGCGAGTGGCAGAGTAGCCAAGTGGGCGATTGAGCTAGCCGCGTACGCTCCCGCGTATACGAGAAGAGAAGCAATCAAGTCTCAGGTACTGGCGGAATTTCTTGTGGACTGGGCCGAAATGCAATATGAACCTCCTGCTCCAGTTTCCAACTATTGGAAGATGCACTTTGATGGCTCAAAGGTGAAAGAAGGCCTTGGGGCTGGCGTTGTGCTTACGTCACCCAAGCGGGATCAGCTCAAGTATGTGTTGCAGATTCATTTCAAGGCATCTAACAATGTAGCCGAGTACGAGGCAGTGGTGCATGGTTTGCGAGTAGCAAAGGAGGTTGGTGTGCAGCGCATTATATGCTATGGCGATTCAGATCTGGTGGTGCAGCAAGTCTCAGGTACCTGGGATGCTTTGGATGCCAACATGGCATCGTATCGCTTCCTGGTGCAGTCAATGACTGGGTTTTTCGAAGGCTGTGAGTTTCAGCATATTCACCGAGCAGAGAACGAAGCAGCAGACGAGCTATCCAAGTTGGGATCTTCTCGGCAGTCCATCCCGGCAGGGATTGCCTTGGAGCATTTGAGGAAGCCATCCATCAAGCCTTCCCCCAACTCGGAATCCATCTTTGTCCCTTCTCTGCCAAGTGAAGAATCTGACCCAATGGAGATTGACTGGGAGAGTGCTGCAGGGAACCCGGGGACTGCCGTCCTCTACTCGGGGACTGCCATTCCCTACTCGGGGACTGCCATTCCTTACTCGGGGACTGCCACTCCCTACCCGGGGACTGCCATTCCCTACTCGGGGACTGCCATTCCTTACTCGGGGACTGCCACTCCCTACTCGGGGACTGCCACTCCCTACTCGGGGACTGCCACTCCTTACCCGGGGACTGCCATTCCTTACTCGGGGACTGCCACTCCTTACTCGGGGACTGCCGCCCTCAACCCAGAAGCTGTTGCGTTCATTGAAGAAGTTCTCGCCAATCGGTCTGGGCTGCAGAGAAGCGCTCCTACTCCTCCTGTGCAACCAACAGAGCCTGTCCCAATGGAAATGGACGAACCAGTGTTTCCCGTGCGGGAGACACCGAGTTGGGCAATGCCCATATTATCCTTTCTAAGGGACGGCACTTTACCTGAAGATGAGGTGACTGCGAGGCAGATTCAGAGAAGGTCCAAGGGCTACACCATAGTCCGATATGTGCTGCATAAGAGAAGTGCCACTGGTGTGCTACAGCGTTGTGTAAGCCCAGAAGAAGGAGAAGAAATCCTGGTGGAGATACATCAAGGGGAGTGTGGGCATCACGCCTCTTCTCGGGCTTTAGTCAAGAAAGCTTTTCGGCATGGCTTCTACTGGCTCACTGCATTGCAGCAAGCAGAAGATATTGTGAGGAAGTGCACTGGCTGCCAGATGTTCGCAAGTAAGATTCACATGCCAGCTTCCGAGTTGAAAACAATTCCTATCACATGGCCCTTTGCTGTCTGGTGCTTGGATATGGTTGGTCCTTTCAAGCCGGCTAAAGGCAACATGACTCATATCTTGGTCATGGTGGACAAGTTCACCAAGTGGATCGAGGTGAAGCCTATTCGGAAGTGCGATGGAGTCACAGCTGTGAAGTTCGTGAAGGATGTGATCATGAGATATGGCTACCCGCACAGTATCATCACCGACAATGGCACCAACTTTGCAGAGGGGGCAATGGTGCGATTCTGCAGAGATAAGCATATCCGACTAGACGTTGCGTCAGTCGCGCACCCTGCCTCCAATGGGCAAGTTGAGAGAGCAAATGGGATGGTACTGGCAGGCATCAAGCCAAGGCTAATTGAGCCACTGCTGAAAACACCTGGGTGTTGGCTAGAAGAGTTGCCAGCGGTGTTGTGGAGTCTAAGGACTACCCCTAACCGGTCAACCGGCTACACGCCATTCTTCTTGGTATACGGGGCTGAGGCCGTGTTGCCAATAGACCTAGAGCATGACTCCCCCCGAGTAGTGTGACGCCCCGAGATCGGGCACTATGCAGATTTCAGCATTCCCGCCAAATCCGCATAATAACCGATTCCAGGTTGCCATTTATGATAACATTACAATAGTTCACGAATAATCCACAATTACAACAGCATCAGGAAGATACAAGATGACTCAACGAGCCAGGGATTACAACTGATACAATACAAAGATCCAAATAACAGCGGAAGAAACAAACGTCCGGCTACGGACAAGATCCAAATTGGACTAAGAGTCCTGAAGATAACCGAAGGCGTCCAATCCCTGCCCAGGCCAAGCCGGAGGGATTCCCAAGCTAACGTCGTCAGACTTCAAACCTGTTGACTGCAAGTTGGAATTTGCAGCCACGAAAAAGGATTCGTGGGTCAGTACGGTTAAGTACTGGCAAGGGGGATAAAACCCATACTCACAAGTTACCGGCGTAGCCAGTCATCACAAGATACAAATACTTTAGGATCAACGGAAAGGAAGGGGGTTATGGAAAATAAGCGACAGCAGGCTGCACTAACCAACTACAGAGATTCTATTGCTTCCAACTATCAGAAAGGAGATAAGATCGAGTGATAGTAACCAACTGAAAGATAACTTCAAACAAACCCATCCTGGATCTCGCCCCTTATCCGAAGAAGCAATCCGAGGATAACTCACACCGTGGTATTAAAGATGAGTCAAGTTATTGTGTGAATAACCTATTACTAGTCCAGTTATTAATCATTGGGTGAAACATGATTGATCATTATGTTGAAGTTGTCCCGAGTACTTGTTAGCCAGTACTTTCACCAAGTAATCCATAACCGCGGAAAACACGGCTTCTCGAGAAGATTTACCCTGCAGGGGTGCACCATAGTAACCACACTCATGAATATCCCGCCAGATGGAATGCCTCCCACCAAGCGGGGCACTCAACACAATCCAACCCTTCTTCGCATCAAGCCCAAAGCACCGCGTGCTGTGCGTGCGCGGCTAATCGAGCCCCACGAAGAAAAGGGGACCCTCATAGCACTGGAAGACCACGCCGCCCTAAATGCCGACTACGAAAGTTCCACCCGGGATCCAAGGGCTCGCAAGATCATGCATGCAGCAAATGGAAAGCCCGAACTAGTACGGCGATTTGGACGAGATGCGAATCGAGTCAAACTGAGGGGGAGCCCATACTCCCCAAATGCGGGTAGTGCGCTCATCATGGATCAGTAGACAAGACCCTTTTCCTAATTAGGGGGTCGACACTAGCGGGCCTCAAAACCACCCGTGGGCCTCCCGCCGGTGCCTTATCGTCAAATTTATTATTAACATTAGCATTATCAGGATTGATTGATTAACATCGAGCCCCGGTACGGTAACAATAGTAATAGAATGATGGTAAAAGAAGTAACCGACAACGAGCTCGAGCAAAAGCAACCCTAAGCAAGATAGTAAGGCACAGGCTCAAGCAAAGGTTATAGGTATGGAGGTGAGGCCATATCAAGGTTTAGGGATTCATGTGATGGGTTCGTAACAGAAACAGCTACCACTAAGGCTAGCAGAAAAGAATCAACGGAAATAATCGGTAACAAGTGATGAAAGGCAGCCATATGGCATGCAAGTGAGTATACTTGCCTGAGATCCCGCAAGGTAGCAGAACTTGTCGTTGCTCACATCATCTCAACGTCCTATCCGGGAAGAAGCAATGAACCTCGAACAAACACCGGAATGCAACAATTACTACTACGGCAAAAGATCCAGCATGATCAAGATATGGATGCATGACAGGTTTAAAGATGCATCAAGGTAATCTAGTTGACAAGATAACACAATTTAAATGGACACATATGCAATTTTGAGTTGCATATGAAAGCCCATGAATTATGGTTGAAACAATTGTTTTCCAACTAACCAATAGGTGAAAGTGGATTAGCATGATGCATGGATGAGGAAAACAACCAAATAACAACATTAGAATCAATTTAAGATAGGGTGTAGCAATTTAGAATTTTATTATTAACTTAGGGAATTTTGGGTGCCTTAAAGGGAACACACAAGTATTTGTTGTTTTCAACCATTTCAAATGTTCAAAACAAATAACAAAGTTGATATTTGAAAAGAACATCAAATTTTAGTTGGATTACATGTTTCACATTTTGAAATTGGACTTTGGATTATTTAATTATGAATTAAACAATATTAAACAATTTTTTAATTGAATTAAACAAGATTTAAATTGTTTAAGCAATTTTAATTATTCAAAACAGAAAACAAAATTTATATTTGATTAGCTTATTTAAAATGGTATTGAAAACATATTTTATTTGTAATTGTTGGATTAATAAATAATTAGTTATGGAATTTAAGAAATTGCATTTGAATTATTCAAATTTGAAATTTAATTGCATTTGAAATTGTCAAAGCAGTAAACAAATGGATTATTTGGATAGATGATTAAATTTGGAGCAACAACCATATTTAGAGTTTTTGATTTGGAGGCATATTTAAAAAGTTATTAACAGGTTAAGATGGAGGACCAAAATGATGTTTTTAGGGACTTAGAACAATTAACAGGGACCTAGAAGAACTGGCAGGGACCTATTTGTGAAACTGGGTGTTGCTCTGGATCTGAAAAATAAAAAGGAAAAAAGTTGGCTAATTGGGCAGGGAGGGGGATCGAACCCCTGCCTCTCGCTTGCGCGCTGGGGAGCTGCTACCAGTGCGGTAGTGGTGCGATTGGTGACAGAACAGGGGGCAGAGGGGGGTTAAGCTGTAACGAAACTAACTGAACCTAACTGAACAATCTGCAGGGTGTTCTTCTCCGTCAGATAGCAACAGAGCAGAGCAGCAAAACTGCGCGCCAGGGAGGGGTCGATCCCGGGTCTCCACGGCCTGCGCGCGGGAGGCTACCACTACGCCACCTCCAGCTCGGTGTTGCACCACGGCCAGATCGAACAAGAAGTACTAACTCTTGTGCGTTGGAAAATCTGACGAACAACACAACCGAGAACGAACGACGAACAGAGGAAGAAAGCGGCGATCTGGAGCGGTACCTGGCGATGACGCCTTCTGCAAACTTGGTGATGGCGGGTTGCTTGTTCCATTCCCGGGAAAAGATCCTCCTCGAGGTGCCCGTGTGACCGGCGATGAGGGGAGGAAGGTGGCAGTTTCGGTGGTCTCCGGTGGTTCAGAAGGTGCAGTGGTGATCTTCAGAGAGAAAAGATGGGAGCAGAGGGGAGTTGGCTGCGATGGTGTGGAGAAGGAGAGATCCTGGCTTGGGGAGGAGGAAGGTGGAGTGGTTGAGGGAGGCGTGGAGGAGGGGAAAGATAAGGGGGAATCGGGGCAGGTGGTGGTGCTGCCTGCGTGCTCTCTGTCTGCTTTTCTGCAGAGACAGCGACGGGGAGCAGGGGGATGACGTCGGGGGGGTGGACTGGGTCGTGGTACTGGGTTGGGCTAGATGGGCTAGGTTAGGTAGATAGGTTAGTTGGTGTCTCCTTTCTTTTCCTTTCTGATTTTTATATTTTTTTTTTTTTCCTGAAAACAGATTTGGAAGAAAAATGGATAGATTTTGTTTAGGGAAAAATTCCAGTAAATTTAGGGTAGGTTATTTAGGTAATTAGAAATACATTTCCAAGATTTGATTTCAAAATTTTGATATTTAAAATAAAGTTTGTATTTGAAACCAATTTAGAGGATGTTCAATATTAATAAACCATTATAAAAACATGCTTTTAAATAGGGTTACCCCTAAGATTTAATTTGATTGAAAATTAGTTGATTGCCTTGTTAAGGTATGAATTCAAAAGTGGTTATGGTTGAGGCATTTGATTAGAAGATGGAGGTGATTTAATTAATTAATTGAAAATAGTTGTTTGATTAAACCCAACAATTCAATGAATGATTTGGTTTAAACTTTTGAGTTAGCCATTAGGGTTTTAACAAGAGGGGGGAAGTTATTAACAAGCAATTGGATTAAACAATTTTCAAACTATTGAAGAACAAATGAGGGGTGTAGTTTGCAAGTTTGAAATTGGAAATTTTGGGCAAGGGTGAAAGTTTAAATTGTTTTGAAATTTTCAGTGGTGATGCAAAATGGTGCAATGCAATGTGGTGCATATGATGCAAGCAAACAAACAGGTAACACCCCAGGTGTTACAGACGACACCACTAACAAGGGATTGCGCCCTCGCAATCCACCTGCTAACCCGGGAGGGGACAGAAGTTCGACTATCGATTCTTCGCGCTTCCGTTGATCTCCTCGACACCACTAACAAGGGATTCTTGCTCGGAGTGACGACGATGTTCTTCCACCGGTGATCTTCCGAGGATCGAACCTATTAGGTTAAAGGCTCAGAAAACGTCCACCCACGTAGGATCCTAACACCTTGAAAGATAGACAAGGGGGGAAACTCCAAAACAAATAAGATGGGAGGGGAAATAGAATAAAGGTAAGGAGAAAATAAGAATCCTATTGAGATGTTTTTCCAAAATAGTTTAGCAGAAATAGTTTTTGACACTCTAGAAACAACGACCGTTAGCGAGGTTATCCTACAGGCTTTGCGGACCCGTTGCTTCGATAACCATTCGTATCGAAACAATCTCGGGAATCGGAACCAAGGCTCTGATACCATTTGTGACGCCCCGAGATCGGGCACTATGCAGATTTCAGCATTCCCGCCAAATCCGCATAATAACCGATTCCAGGTTGCCATTTATGATAACATTACAATAGTTCACGAATAATCCACAATTACAACAGCATCAGGAAGATACAAGATGACTCAACGAGCCAGGGATTACAACTGATACAATACAAAGATCCAAATAACAGCGGAAGAAACAAACGTCCGGCTACGGACAAGATCCAAATTGGACTAAGAGTCCTGAAGATAACCGAAGGCGTCCAATCCCTGCCCAGGCCAAGCCGGAGGGATTCCCAAGCTAACGTCGTCAGACTTCAAACCTGTTGACTGCAAGTTGGAATTTGCAGCCACGAAAAAGGATTCGTGGGTCAGTACGGTTAAGTACTGGCAAGGGGGATAAAACCCATACTCACAAGTTACCGGCGTAGCCAGTCATCACAAGATACAAATACTTTAGGATCAACGGAAAGGAAGGGGGTTATGGCAAATAAGCGACAGCAGGCTGCACTAACCAACTACAGAGATTCTATTGCTTCCAACTATCAGAAAGGAGATAAGATCGAGTGATAGTAACCAACTGAAAGATAACTTCAAACAAACCCATCCTGGATCTCGCCCCTTATCCGAAGAAGCAATCCGAGGATAACTCACACCGTGGTATTAAAGATGAGTCAAGTTATTGTGTGAATAACCTATTACTAGTCCAGTTATTAATCATTGGGTGAAACATGATTGATCATTATGTTGAAGTTGTCCTGAGTACTTGTTAGCCAGTACTTTCACCAAGTAATCCATAACCGCGGAAAACACGGCTTCTCGAGAAGATTTACCCTGCAGGGGTGCACCATAGTAACCACACTCATGAATATCCCGCCAGATGGAATGCCTCCCACCAAGCGGGGCACTCAACACAATCCAACCCTTCTTCGCATCAAGCCCAAAGCACCGCGTGCTGTGCGTGCGCGGCTAATCGAGCCCCACGAAGAAAAGGGGACCCTCATAGCACTGGAAGACCACGCCGCCCTAAATGCCGACTACGAAAGTTCCACCCGGGATCCAAGGGCTCGCAAGATCATGCATGCAGCAAATGGAAAGCCCGAACTAGTACGGCGATTTGGACGAGATGCGAATCGAGTCAAACTGAGGGGGAGCCCATACTCCCCAAATGCGGGTAGTGCGCTCATCATGGATCAGTAGACAAGACCCTTTTCCTAATTAGGGGGTCGACACTAGCGGGCCTCAAAACCACCCGTGGGCCTCCCGCCGGTGCCTTATCGTCAAATTTATTATTAACATTAGCATTATCAGGATTGATTGATTAACATCGAGCCCCGGTACGGTAACAATAGTAATAGAATGATGGTAAAAGAAGTAACCGACAACGAGCTCGAGCAAAAGCAACCCTAAGCAAGATAGTAAGGCACAGGCTCAAGCAAAGGTTATAGGTATGGAGGTGAGGCCATATCAAGGTTTAGGGATTCATGTGATGGGTTCGTAACAGAAACAGCTACCACTAAGGCTAGCAGAAAAGAATCAACGGAAAGAATCGGTAACAAGTGATGAAAGGCAGCCATATGGCATGCAAGTGAGTATACTTGCCTGAGATCCCGCAAGGTAGCAGAACTTGTCGTTGCTCACATCATCTCAACGTCCTATCCGGGAAGAAGCAATGAACCTCGAACAAACACCGGAATGCAACAATTACTACTACGGCAAAAGATCCAGCATGATCAAGATATGGATGCATGACAGGTTTAAAGATGCATCAAGGTAATCTAGTTGACAAGATAACACAATTTAAATGGACACATATGCAATTTTGAGTTGCATATGAAAGCCCATGAATTATGGTTGAAACAATTGTTTTCCAACTAACCAATAGGTGAAAGTGGATTAGCATGATGCATGGATGAGGAAAACAACCAAATAACAACATTAGAATCAATTTAAGATAGGGTGTAGCAATTTAGAATTTTATTATTAACTTAGGGAATTTTGGGTGCCTTAAAGGGAACACACAAGTATTTGTTGTTTTCAACCATTTCAAATGTTCAAAACAAATAACAAAGTTGATATTTGAAAAGAACATCAAATTTTAGTTGGATTACATGTTTCACATTTTGAAATTGGACTTTGGATTATTTAATTATGAATTAAACAATATTAAACAATTTTTTAATTGAATTAAACAAGATTTAAATTGTTTAAGCAATTTTAATTATTCAAAACAGAAAACAAAATTTATATTTGATTAGCTTATTTAAAATGGTATTGAAAACATATTTTATTTGTAATTGTTGGATTAATAAATAATTAGTTATGGAATTTAAGAAATTGCATTTGAATTATTCAAATTTGAAATTTAATTGCATTTGAAATTGTCAAAGCAGTAAACAAATGGATTATTTGGATAGATGATTAAATTTGGAGCAACAACCATATTTAGAGTTTTTGATTTGGAGGCATATTTAAAAAGTTATTAACAGGTTAAGATGGAGGACCAAAATGATGTTTTTAGGGACTTAGAACAATTAACAGGGACCTAGAAGAACTGGCAGGGACCTATTTGTGAAACTGGGTGTTGCTCTGGATCTGAAAAATAAAAAGGAAAAAAGTTGGCTAATTGGGCAGGGAGGGGGATCGAACCCCTGCCTCTCGCTTGCGCGCTGGGGAGCTGCTACCAGTGCGGTAGTGGTGCGATTGGTGACAGAACAGGGGGCAGAGGGGGGTTAAGCTGTAACGAAACTAACTGAACCTAACTGAACAATCTGCAGGGTGTTCTTCTCCGTCAGATAGCAACAGAGCAGAGCAGCAAAACTGCGCGCCAGGGAGGGGTCGATCCCGGGTCTCCACGGCCTGCGCGCGGGAGGCTACCACTACGCCACCTCCAGCTCGGTGTTGCACCACGGCCAGATCGAACAAGAAGTACTAACTCTTGTGCGTTGGAAAATCTGACGAACAACACAACCGAGAACGAACGACGAACAGAGGAAGAAAGCGGCGATCTGGAGCGGTACCTGGCGATGACGCCTTCTGCAAACTTGGTGATGGCGGGTTGCTTGTTCCATTCCCGGGAAAAGATCCTCCTCGAGGTGCCCGTGTGACCGGCGATGAGGGGAGGAAGGTGGCAGTTTCGGTGGTCTCCGGTGGTTCAGAAGGTGCAGTGGTGATCTTCAGAGAGAAAAGATGGGAGCAGAGGGGAGTTGGCTGCGATGGTGTGGAGAAGGAGAGATCCTGGCTTGGGGAGGAGGAAGGTGGAGTGGTTGAGGGAGGCGTGGAGGAGGGGAAAGATAAGGGGGAATCGGGGCAGGTGGTGGTGCTGCCTGCGTGCTCTCTGTCTGCTTTTCTGCAGAGACAGCGACGGGGAGCAGGGGGATGACGTCGGGGGGGTGGACTGGGTCGTGGTACTGGGTTGGGCTAGATGGGCTAGGTTAGGTAGATAGGTTAGTTGGTGTCTCCTTTCTTTTCCTTTCTGATTTTTATATATATATTTTTTTTTTCCTGAAAACAGATTTGGAAGAAAAATGGATAGATTTTGTTTAGGGAAAAATTCCAGTAAATTTAGGGTAGGTTATTTAGGTAATTAGAAATACATTTCCAAGATTTGATTTCAAAATTTTGATATTTAAAATAAAGTTTGTATTTGAAACCAATTTAGAGGATGTTCAATATTAATAAACCATTATAAAAACATGCTTTTAAATAGGGTTACCCCTAAGATTTAATTTGATTGAAAATTAGTTGATTGCCTTGTTAAGGTATGAATTCAAAAGTGGTTATGGTTGAGGCATTTGATTAGAAGATGGAGGTGATTTAATTAATTAATTGAAAATAGTTGTTTGATTAAACCCAACAATTCAATGAATGATTTGGTTTAAACTTTTGAGTTAGCCATTAGGGTTTTAACAAGAGGGGGGAAGTTATTAACAAGCAATTGGATTAAACAATTTTCAAACTATTGAAGAACAAATGAGGGGTGTAGTTTGCAAGTTTGAAATTGGAAATTTTGGGCAAGGGTGAAAGTTTAAATTGTTTTGAAATTTTCAGTGGTGATGCAAAATGGTGCAATGCAATGTGGTGCATATGATGCAAGCAAACAAACAGGTAACACCCCAGGTGTTACAAGTAGCCCTCTACACTGAGGTGGAGGCGAGAGAAGCTCGAGAAGACGACGTTGACCTGCTTGAAGAAGCGAGAGAGCTGACTCTGTCACGTTCGGCTGTCTACCAGCAAAACCTGCGGCGCTATCATAGCCGAAAGGTGAACCCAAGGGTTTTCCGAGAAGGAGACATGGTCCTTAGGCTTGTGCAGCGCACAGCCGGGATGCACAAGTTGTCTCCTCCATGGGAAGGGCCTTTCATTGTCAGCAAAGCGCTGCACAATGACGCGTACTATCTTGTAGATGTGCGCCCATCGCAGGCGAACAGGGCAGATAAAGCTGGAGAGGAAACCAAGCGTCCCTGGAATGTAGCTCTACTTCGTCGTTTTCATTCGTAAGCAAAGATGTGTATGTACCCTCTTATCCGAGTTGAAACTCTACTCTGCAATCTGAAATTGTTCTCGGGGACTGCCCTCGTCCAAAATTGCTCTAAGTGTTTTTCCTACTCGGCTTGTCCCTTTGTCTATTCGGTTGCTCCACTTCAGAACTCAAAAGTGCATTGAGTACTGTGTTTAAACCTATATGCCAACTCTTCGACTTTGCTGCTGTCCGAAACCCGGCTTCATGGCAAGCAAGAGAACAAGCAAAAGGTCAATGAGCACACGAAAATCACTAAGGAAGGAAGAGTGCAGGAACCGAGTAGATTGTCGGTTACTTTTTGCTCCCCGTTTTCGTCTTCTCGGCTAGGTGGTGGGCTGCGTTACCATGATTGTTTCTAGCGGCTAAGTATTTGCAGCTCTGCTACTTGATTCTTGTGACTCGAATACCAAACAAGCGACAAGTCGCAGGTAGAGCAGAGATGAAAAGACAGGGTGAATAAGAAATGCTACTCGGGGACTCGCATGGAAACACAACTCGGCATTAAGCCAGTGTCGTTCAAATTGATTAATGTCAACATAAACAGAGTGGGCATAAAAACTGAGTAGCAAGCAAGATAAAGGTAGTCTATTACATCTGCTCCCGGCATCCCGGGGATCTGATAAGTTTTCGAGTAAAAAAGAGTGCAGGTTGCTTCAAGTTGAGGAGGCAGTGTTCTCGGCGCTGGTCTTGGCAGCAGCTTCTTCGGTGGCAGTCGTGGCGGCTGTTCCTTCGGTGCTGGCGTGGGTGGCATCCGCCTCCGTCTGCACGGCGGCGGATTCCTCCATCTCGGCATCCTCCTGGGTGGCCGCTTGCTCGGAAGTGGCCGTGGCCACCGAGACGGGTCCTGGAGCCGAGGAGGAGCCTGAAGCGTGGCCAGGAGGAGGCACCGTGTCGTCGAGAGCAGCACCTGAGGAGGTGCCGAAGTCGAGTGGCTCGCTGTCGATGTGCGCCCCTTCGTCTTCATCGCTACTCGCGACAACGGCAGATTTTCCCTTCCCGGCCTTGCCCTTGGGAGATTCGAAGAAGTCACCAAGTTCTTCCTCTTCGTCATCATCTTCTTCGTCCTCGTACTCGGTGTCGGGTTCGGGGACGCCATCGATGTAGACCTCCGTCTCGGCGCACTCTGCGACCTCATACGCAATCTGCTTGCGCAAGGCCACGCTCTCGGCATCCGTCTCCCACTTGGAATTATTGCGCTTCCCGCGGATGCGCTGCATATCCAGGTTTTCATACCAAGATGCTATGCAGAGAAGCATCACGTCCGCACCAGCACGGGCTCCAGAGGCTCGCCATTTTTTCAGCTCGGCCTTCACGTTCTCCAGCTTGTGGGCGAGCTCCCGCATGTTTCTTGGCTGGGGGTCATGAGGCCAGAACAGCCGGTGGAGCTCAAAGCCCACATGAATCAAGTCAGTTCCGACGCCGGCCAGCATTTCGAAGTAATCTTTGAGCACCAGCAAGCTGTCCTCGATTTCAGCCCTGGTGTCAATTGGCTCACCCAGCGAAAGGCGAACTGCTCGGGCCTTGGCTACCGTAGGCGCAGAGGTAGAATCAAGACGAGGCCAGATATCTGAAATAGCAAGTGGCAAGATCAAAAACCGAGAAAGAAAAAAGGAAGCCGAGAAGGAATAAGACCGAGAAGAAAAGGTGCAACGAAGAGAAAACTTACCGATCAGTTGGCGGCGCAGCTGCTGCAGCTTGGTTCTCCAGGACTCCTCGTTGCCAATGTGCTTTGATTGGATCTGGCGCAGGGTGTCCATCTGAGCGAAAAGATCAGCATTGGTCTTCTTCAGAGTCTCGCATTCAGCCTCGAGGGCCCTCTCCTTGGCCTTGAAAGTGGTCTCGGCCTTGGCCTTCTCGGCGATGGCCTTGTCCCTCTCGGCGCCAATCTTCACGGCATCTTGGAGTGCCTTCTGAAGCTGGACCTGCAGCTTCTCCATCTCGGTGGTGTGGTCCTTCACCAGAGTAATGGCCTGGTCGGATAGCTGTTTCTCCACCTCCGCTGGCTTGACGCAATCTTGGTGTGCCTCAGCAAATGACTTATGATCTTCTGCGAAAAGATAGATGAGGTTAGTAAATAAGCAGAGAAGAACCAAATTCAAGGTCACACCGAGTAAACAGCAAACTCACCTTCAAGTTTCTTTATGGTGGCCTCGGCGTTCGCCACGAAAGTGCGGCATTTCTCATGCTCATCGGCCAAGGCCTTCAGTTTGTCTGCAGAGAAGGAAAGGTTAGCGCGTAAGAAAGCAAAAGCGGGCGTACACATAAAACGCAGAAACCGCGGAGCTAAAGGCGTACCTTGCACTTCAGCCAGCTGTTGGGTGCTGGTGGTAGCATCTTTGCTCGCGGCCTCGGCCATTGCTTTCTCCTTCTCCAGTACGGCGATACGCCTCCTGGCGATGGAGTGGTTCCAGAGAAGGATGCGGTATAAGTTGGTCCGCTTAAGAACGCTATCCTGAAAACCGAGAAGAAAATGAGTTAGGCAAAGCAGAGAAGATTCGGCCCGAGTAGGAGGCTACTCGGAGAGTATCCATCTACTCGACCCAAATCTCGGGGACTGGGGGTGATGGTAAGAAAGAAGAAAGGCGAATAGAAGAGAAGAAAATTCAACTCGGAAAAGGCAAAAAAGACTTACTGCGTAGCTCTGTTCGATATCTTCGGCGTTCTTGCGGTGCAAGAACATCTTGGCTGCGAGGGTTGCGGTATCAGTGGAGACGGACATGGGCTGGTGTCCCAGGTCGATCTTGTTCCACTCCACGCGGTAGTGGTCGATGGAGCCAAGGGTCAAGCCGTGCCACTTCTCCTCTCCGAGAACCCTGCTGTCCCACTTGGCGCTGATGTGGCCAACAGTGTCCAGTACCTGCTCAAGACCCTTGGAGGTTATTGGCTTGTCTTGGGCTCCCCGAGAAGCAATATTGACGGGTTTGTTTTGAGCTGGATCGAAGGGAGGAGTATTCCTGGCTACAACTTTCCTTCCCTTCTGAATAGCTAAAGCTTTATCTTGGGGAGGGAAGCCGGTGGTGTGCTGTTGGCTAACCTCGATCATGTACTCCGGGTAGCAAGGCTGGCCAGCAGCGCGAGCGTCAGCCGAGAGCGCAGCAGGAATGGGGCCGGACTCGCGGATCACGAGCGCTCCGCCTGCGGATGCGCCTTGGTCTCTGGCCCTTTTCTTCGTTTGCTCCTTCTCGATTCCCTGATTCTCGAGATCCTCGGGTTTCTTCCCGTCAGTCTTGGCCTTTGCCTTCTCGGCGACTGCTTTCTCGGCAGCTTGCTTCTCGGCCTTCTTCTGCTCAGCCCTGGCTTTCTTCTGCTCGGCCTTGGCTCTCTCAGCAGCTTCCTTCTCAGCCTTGGCCTTCTCGGCGGCTTCTTCCTCGGCCTTGGCCTTCTCAGCAGCCTCCTTATCGGCAGCTTCCTTCTCAGAAAGGCCTTTATCGGAACAGTAATCCCTCAGAGCATCAAGGGCCCGTTGCCTGGTTACTCGCCCAGGAGGGCTGGAGGTGTCCTTGCTCTGTGGCGACGAGGAGGAAGTTGGTGGTGTAGGGCCTTGCGCAGTTGGTGGCGTAGGGCCTTGCGCAGTTGGTGGCGCCACAGATCCGTCGCCCGGTGCAGCTCCTGGCTGAACACTACTCGGTGCGCCGCCTGGCAGTGGGTAGACATCTGCTATGGTAGCATCCGCGGCGGTGTCGTCTTTCACTAGCTGCTCGGCAGTGGTGTTCTCTTGTGCGGCAGCCTCGGTGGTGGGCTGCTCCCGTTCTACTTCTGGCCGCTCAAGGGCGGCGGCGTCTTGCATTTCTTGTTCTTGGTTCTCCTCGGCGTTGCTAGCCGGAGGAGAAGGGGGTCTCTCTTCGTGAATGGTGGTATCTTGTGCTGCTGGCTCTGGTTCTGCTCCTCGAGCATCACTAGCCTGTGCGCTGGTGGCAGCAGCATTGGCGGCGTCGTTCTCGTCGTCAACAAGGTCGATCAGGGGTACTGCTGTCTCCCTGACTTGGTCGGACGCAAAGGCTGCGTTCGCATCCATGGCAGGACTGCAGAGAAGAAAGAAATCAGGGATTGGAAGAAGATTTGGGAGAAAACAGTACTACGCGAGAAGGAGGGCAAACGAGAAGAGAACTCACGCGGTGGTGGATTTAAGCTGTCGTCGGGGTTTCTTTACAGTAACCTTCTTCTTCTTCTCGGCGGCCTCCTCCTTCTCGGCGGGCTTCTTCTTCTTGGCTGGAGGTGCCTCTGCTCCGCTGCCGGTCCGCTTGCGGGTTTCGGGAGGGGCAGTAGACAGAGGTTGGACGACAAGGGGCGCATCGCCCTCGTTCTCGTCTTCATCCTCGTCGTCCTTCTCCGCAGCGGCCTCATCTGAGAAATTCAAAAGAGAAGAAGGAAGAATCAGAAACAGCAATGCAAGGGGTTGGTGTTTCTCAGAAACAAACAAGATGAAAATAACAATACCGTGAGAGCCTTCATCCGACCAAGTGCGGAGAGCATCGCGCTTGTCAGGAACGGGACTGCTCTGTTCCGCGTCATCAGAAGGCAGCATGTCATCCTCCTCGCGATCGGCGAACCAGTTGTCCTCAAAAACTTCGCGACTCTCAATCAACTGTCGAGTAAGAGTCTGAAAGACAGAGAAGGATCATAAGTCAACCGAGTATCAGGATGGAACTCTACTCGGATAGGCGTGCAAACACAAAGCACACTAAGCCTATGCAATTTTCTAAGTATTCTACTCGGATAGGCGTGCAGACACAAAGCACACTAAGCCTATGCAGGTTTCTAAGTGTTCTACCCGGATAGGCGTGCAAACACAAAGCATACTAAGCCTAAGCGCGAGTCGACTAAGTGCTCTACTCGGTGCACCAGGTGATTGCTAGTCGGGGCGGAAAGGGAAGTTATCTACTCGGGAAGCAGAGGCGAAAACAGAGTAGGAACAGCGTACCCGGGCAATCGGTTGCGTGCGGCTGTACGGGACGAAACCATACCGCCACTTCTCGCTAAGGCTTGTCTTCAGAATGTTCTTGGCATGATAGGCAACGTCGACGTCGTCGATTTCGACGGTGGTGGTCCTGGTGCAGTCGCGGGGGCCTCCCATGTAACACATGAGATGGCAGCGCTCCTGCAGAGGGAGCACTCGGCGCTTGATCCAGCACACCACCGGGTCGTCGTTCTTGAGGCCCAGTTTCTTCAGCTCGCCGAGTCTATCTTCTATCTCGATGGCGATTTCGTCGATGGTGGGCTTCTCCTTCCAGTTCGACCCGAGTGGAGCACGATTCCTCCAAGCGGGCAGGTTGATTCGATCATCAACCGCACCCCCTTCCGTGGCGGGGACATTCTTGACATAGAAGAACGTCTGCTGCCACATTCGGCAGGAATCCAGCCCCTGGATGCGGGGATGATTCGTCCCGGTCCGCTGCACCATCATGGCACAGCCCGTGTCGGTGGCGCGGCCGATGCCTGCGGCGTCTTTCTTCCCGACTGACTGTTGGCGAAGATTAAAATACCTGAGCCACGTATCAGTCGTGGGCCTGACGCCGAGGAAAGCCTCGCAGACCACGGCATGGTAGGCGAGGAAGACGACCGCGTTGGGCGGCAGATGATGCATCTGCAGCCCGAAGTGGTCGAGGAACTTGCGCAGGAAGTCGGAGGCGGGCAGTCCAAAGCCGCGCTCGAAGTGCGACATGAAGACCACCCGCTCGCCGTCCCGTGGAGCTGGCACAACCTCGTCGTCGGGTGCCCGGCACTCCACGCCGGGGGGAACCCTTCTGCTGGTCACGAGCCAGGCGAGATTGGCCTTGGTGACGGAGGAACCCGCCCAGCTAGCCTTGGCCATCGTTGCGAGTGGGAGGAGTGGATGATTTTCGAGTGGAGTTGCTCGGTGGAGTGAGTCCGCGGCGGCGCGGAAGCTTGCGCGGCGGCGGAGGGCTCGGTGGCGAGGAAGAACAAGAGGCAGAAGGGGAAAAGTGCAGGGAAGGGGAAAAGGAAGTTACCGCGGGGGTATTTATATCTCCCTCGCGAGATTACCGTTACCACCGCGGAAGTGGGATCGACTGTGGCGTGTGGTGGGACCTGTGGCCGGCTAGAAACGCACACAAGCGCGGGCTGCGCGCGTAACGGCCGCATTTGATCCCACCATCAGATCGTGGCCAGTAATTGCGCGTGATGGGACATGACGGCCGGTGGGCCCACAGCGTGAAAACTGGACACGTGGCGTCGTGTCCTGGGCAACCAAACGACGAGGTCGTGGATGCTTGACACGTGGGCAGTGCCTGCGTGAAGGGCTGGATGTTGCTCTGCGCTGCAGAGGCTCAGTTTGCGAAATTTCGCTAAGTCTTTTTACTCGGTTACAGAGTAGAAAGCAAGTGCTACTCGGAAGAGAGGAAACTCAAGGTACTTTCCAGATAGCTACTCGGAGGACCTACTCGGCATCTTGAGGTTCGATGGCTGAGATGCAAAGGCTGGTTTTAAGCTGGCAGAGCCTAGTGAACAAGTTCGCAAGACTCAACCAGCTTCGGGGACTGCTGTCGGGGGGTTACCCCCGAGTAGGGTAAAGACAGGTGGTAAAGGCCGCTTACAGAAGAGAGGTTTGGTCGAGTAGCCGACTGCCGGGTACTCGCTACCCGGACGACTGCTACTCGGTTTCACCTCAAGATGGCCAGAAGGAGATATCAATCAAGTTCTACCCTGTCGAGTAGAAGGTGTGGCCCGAGTACAATTGGCGGGAACCTTTGGCGGGAAACTACTCGGGCAGGAAGTCAAAGGAGCCGTTCTGACACAGGATCCCGCGTATCCTGGGTCCGTACTTGGCAGCATTCGAACTACTGTTCACGTGGGGACGGCCTGCCTGACAGTGACAGCATGGAAGCAGGCCGTGGCAGGATAAGGGGGGCCTACTCTGTGCCTAGGTACAGTGATACCAGTCTGTCCCCTAGTTTTGCCCAACGACTTTACGGAAGCAGCCAAGATCAACGACCAAAGCTGTCAGCGGGTACTCGGAGAAAGGACAGTGTGCACACTATGTCGACACTTGTTTAGATTTGGACGTATCCGGCTGGGCACCATGTATATAAGGTGCCCCGCCGCCTCCTGCGCGAGGCAGGCTCCCATACGTACACACAGGCTCATAGTGAACCCTAGAAACCCTAAGTTCTTGACCTAGCTCTACTCGGAGAAGAGAGAGAGAGGCTACTCGGTAGCGTTACCATTTGTACTGTGGCTACTCGGAGAGACATCGTAATACATAGAGAAAGGCAGGAGTAGGGGTTTTACCTCCTCACGAGGGCCCTGAACCTGGGTACATCGTGTTGTTTGTGTTGTGTGGATCTTACCTCACGCGGCTACTCGTCGCGTGATCCCTCCCCGGACACCTCCAGCGTCCATCGTCCCCACATCTTTAGCCATCCCATGGCATCTGCCGTGACACCACCACGACAGCGCGCTTCTGCGTTGGGAATGGGAGAAGCTCCCTCTTCTGGATAGACGTTTGGTTAGGGGATAGACCACTCCGATTGGCCTTTCCTAATCTCTTTGCGATTTGCGCAGCTCCGATGATGTCTGTAGCCGAAGCGGCCCCGAATGGAATTTGGAACATCTCGTTCCGAAGGACGTTTGGCCCTGCGGAGGCGGCAGCATGGAATGAGCTTAACGCCTTATTACCGGGCCCCTTAGGGGATTCCCCGGACCAGGTTACGTGGAGCCTAACCACCTCGGGCGCCTTCTCCGTTAAGTCGGCCTACCGCAGTCTTTTCCTCGGGCCGGGGCAAACGTGGTCCGCTGGCCTGTGGAAAGCTCCGTTGCCACTAAAGATCAAGATCTTTACCTGGCAATGGCTGCGAGACCGCCTCCCTTCGGGGGTGGAGGTGCGGAAGCGTCAGGGTCCGGGGGATGGCAAATGTCCGCTGTGTGGGGTTCCGGAGACGGAGACCCATATATTGTTCACATGCCCCGCGGCCAGGTTCCTATGGAACGTAGTGTATGAAGGTCTGGGGCCCGACTGGAGGGCCTCAGACCTTGCCGGGTTCCTGGAATGCCAGGCGAGGAAGACCGGGAGGGGGCGTCGCCTCTTCTGGGTCATCCTCGCCGGGATGACGTGGACCCTTTGGGGGCATAGGGATTCTGGCCTCCCGGAAGATGAATACCGCCCTTATGCTTAAATGGGTTTGGCGTATCTTGCAGGACGAGGGTGGGCTCTGGCTCCAGCTCATCAAAGCGAAATACCTTAGAGGATGCCCGTTACTGTCTTGCGAACGTCGGGAAGGCTCCCAATTCTGGAGAGCCATCCAAGCCATAAAGGGTGAAATCCGGAAAGGGGCGCGCTTCTGCGTTGGGAATGGGAGAAGCTCCCTCTTCTGGATAGACGTTTGGTTAGGGGATAGACCACTCCGATTGGTCTTTCCTAATCTCTTTGCGATTTGCGCAGCTCCGATGATGTCTGTAGCCGAAGCGGCCCCGAATGGAATTTGGAACATCTCGTTCCGAAGGACGTTTGGCCCTGCGGAGGCGGCAGCATGGAATGAGCTTAACGCCTTATTACCGGGCCCCTTAGGGGATTCCCCGGACCAGGTTACGTGGAGCCTAACCACCTCGGGCGCCTTCTCCGTTAAGTCGGCCTACCGCAGTCTTTTCCTCGGGCCGGGGCAAACGTGGTCCGCTGGCCTGTGGAAAGCTCCGTTGCCACTAAAGATCAAGATCTTTACCTGGCAATGGCTGCGAGACCGCCTCCCTTCGGGGGTGGAGGTGCGGAAGCGTCAGGGTCCGGGGGATGGAAAATGTCCGCTGTGTGGGGTTCCGGAGACGCAGACCCATATCTTGTTCACATGCCCCGCGGCCAGGTTCCTATGGAACGTAGTGTATGAAGGTCTGGGGCCCGACTGGAGGGCCTCAGACCTTGCCGGGTTCCTGGAATGCCAGGCGAGGAAGACCGGGAGGGGGCGTCGCCTCTTCTGGGTCATCCTCGCCGGGATGACGTGGACCCTTTGGGGGCATAGGGATTCTGGCCTCCCGGAAGATGAATACCGCCCTTATGCTTAAATGGGTTTGGCGTATCTTGCAGGACGAGGGTGGGCTCTGGCTCCAGCTCATCAAAGCGAAATACCTTAGAGGATGCCCGTTACTGTCTTGCGAACGTCGGGAAGGCTCCCAATTCTGGAGAGCCATCCAAGCCATAAAGGGTGAAATCCGGAAAGGGGCGCGCTTCTGCGTTGGGAATGGGAGAAGCTCCCTCTTCTGGATAGACGTTTGGTTAGGGGATAGACCACTCCGATTGGCCTTTCCTAATCTCTTTGCGATTTGCACAGCTCCGATGATGTCTGTAGCCGAAGCGGCCCCGAATGGAATTTGGAACATCTCGTTCCGAAGGACGTTTGGCCCTGCGGAGGCGGCAGCATGGAATGAGCTTAACGCCTTATTACCGGGCCCCTTAGGGGATTCCCCGGACCAGGTTACGTGGAGCCTAACCACCTCGGGCGCCTTCTCCGTTAAGTCGGCCTACCGCAGTCTTTTCCTCGGGCCGGGGCAAACGTGGTCCGCTGGCCTGTGGAAAGCTCCGTTGCCACTAAAGATCAAGATCTTTACCTGGCAATGGCTGCGAGACCGCCTCCCTTCGGGGGTGGAGGTGCGGAAGCGTCAGGGTCCGGGGGATGGCAAATGTCCGCTGTGTGGGGTTCCGGAGACGCAGACCCATATCTTGTTCACATGCCCCGCGGCCAGGTTCCTATGGAACGTAGTGTATGAAGGTCTGGGGCCCGACTGGAGGGCCTCAGACCTTGCCGGGTTCCTGGAATGCCAGGCGAGGAAGACCGGGAGGGGGCGTCGCCTCTTCTGGGTCATCCTCGCCGGGATGACGTGGACCCTTTGGACTATTAGGAATAAGATGGTGATTGAGCGGATCTTTCTTCGGCGCGCTTCTGACTCGATTTTCAAACTTCTTGCTTTTCTGCAGCAGTGGCACCCGCTATGTAGTCAGCGGGACAGGGCTCAGCTGGACGTCATGCTGGACCGTTTGGTGGTGGTGGCGCGTCGCATCTCCGCCTCCTCTACCCCTTCGAGCTGAGCCCGAGGTTGCGACGGCACTTTGCGACCTTTGCTTCGCCTAGATCTCTTTCCCCCTCCTTTTCTTTTTGTTCCTGCTGTTGTAGCATCCTTTGCTTTGGGCTTATTTGTGCTGCTGCCCCAGCGAACTTTTACATTACTTTATGCTCCCCTCTCCTCTCCTCTCCTCTGGCGGGTGTTGTATGAACTTGGTTTGGTGTTGCTTTATTTATAAAGCGGGGCGGAAGGCCTTTTTCGGTAATCGATAAAAAGTTCTTTTATTCATGAAACCTATAGCACCTACTTAGTTTTTTTTTGCGGAACGCCGTGGACTCATGGCCACATGGCCGTTCTTGGGTTTTAATTTTTTTTTTAATTCTCGAGAATTAGCTCGGAGCTCAATCAACTCTTTCTTTACTTGTTGGATGCTGATGCGCGGTGCTGATCATTGTAATTTTTTACTTTTTCAGTTAGTACAACTGAATATTTTTCCAGCTGCACAACGGTAGCAACTCATTTTTCCTTTTCTTTTCAGATGCGGGTGATGTTAAAGAGTTAAGCTAATTCTCATTTAAATAAACACTGTGCGGACCTATTTTTTACTTGCTAGAGAAACACTGGTCGAGTGCATCATGGTAAAAACATTGTACACAATTAACCAAAACAATTTCCACTTGTCATGTGAAGTGAGATTCTCTAAATGGTGAAAACAAATTGTTAAATTGTTTATTTTGTTGGAAACGAGTAAAGCTACATTGGTCACGATGGATGGAACAACTTCAGTTGCACAAGAGCGTAAGTATGTAGGAAACAAATCATGAGCTATTTTCTAGATTAATTAATGGAAAATACTTTTTTTATTTACAAGGAATTGCTTTTGATAGAAAAGTATTTTTTTAACAATAAAGGATTTTATTCATGAAAAGCATACGTCTGAAAAACATTGCATGCAATCAACCGAAACCAATTGTTTTGTATTGGAAACGAATAAAGCTACATTGCACCGTAAGTAAACTTTTGTGCTTTTCGAAACAAGAGCATATGTAGGGCATAAATCATGATCTATTTTCTTGATTGATTAACTAAAAGTAATTTTTGACTTATATGAATTTGTTCCTAAAATGTTGTATGAAAATAGTAAGATCTAAAGCTAGGATGATATACCAACTCCTCGTCCTAACCAATAGAAAATAATGTCACTCTACATTTTAGCTCGAAAAGCTTGACTACTACTCCTTTGCAAATAGTTTAAGACATTTCTAAGACAAAGACACTTAAACTTGGTGTCCTCCAGATCAGGGTTGTCGATGAGGGTGAGAGAAGTGAGCGATCGACCTGGCCCCCAAAAAATTGGGGCCCCTAAATCCCACGTAACTTTGAATAAACAGTAAGAACGAAGAGAAAGTTGTAGGATAAGATAGGGCGGTTGTCCTAACTTGTTTTTTTTTCTCGTTTTTACTCTACATGTGCGGTCCATCTGAAGTGAGCTTGCAGCGCCGCCATGGAGGAACTCGGTCGACCATGGTAGGGCGAGAGGAAAGAAGAAGGCCAGGATAGAGGTAAGTTGTAGATGCATTATGAGCTGGTGTCATGGGCCTTAGTGAAAATAATTATTCTAAAAAAAACAGTTAAAAAAAGTAATCTAGTCGACTCATATATGTCTGTCTTGGAACGAGCTAAAGTATACCATGTATCTTTTGCCCCAGATCAATAGTGGGTTTCCAGGCTCATTCATTTTTTCCGTAGATTTTTTCCTTCTCTTCTTTAACAAAGGCAAACAAAATAATCTTGGAAGGGAACTTTTCCCAAAGGAGTAAACACTTTTCCCTCTCGCTAGGGTTTTTGTCCTTGTGCCGCCCCGGCGGCGTCGAGAAAAAAATATCTTGCCGCTAGTTCCGATTGCTTGCCGATCGGAGTAGCGTGGGAGTAAGTTCGGAGTTCCGTTGTTGTTTTGATAAGTGCTGATGGCGGAGGCGATAGGAGACTCGTCGTCGAGCAAGGCAGACAACCTTGAGACAATGATGTGGAATTGAGGATAAGGAAGAAGACCTAGATGATGCGGGTTTTGAGGAGGAAAATCAGCCGCCCCGGGAAGACATCGATGGGTGCTGATTGTTAGGTTTAACACAGATCAGGAGTTCAGCAAATTATGGTTCTTCAAGAACATGTGCTCGGCATGGGATTTAACTCTAACTGTGAAGATCAAGACTCACGAAGATAATCTCTATATCATGCAATTCTCATGCTTAGGTGATTGGGAAAAGGTGACTATAGGGGCCTTGGCACTTCCAAGGTAATGTGGTTATCTTTGCACACTATGACGGATTCACTAGACCATCTACGACCGAGCTCAATACTTTGGACATTTGGATTCAGATTCATGACTTGCCCATTGGATATCGCTCCATGATTAAATATCTCTTTCCAAAGTTGGTAAATTCGTCTATTCAGAGCCACCATCGATGATTTTACTGGGAACTTTTTAGGGTACGAGTTATAGTGGACGTGCGAGTTCCATTGAGAAATCATGTTTCCTTAACTCGGGCTAGACAATGAGAAATTTTCATGGTTAAATACGAAAAGCTTTCGAAGTGGTGTTCTTCTTGTGGCATGGTAGGCCATAGGTACAAGAGGCATGGTGACGGGATCCATCCACAGTTGGCCCTCCTCTTCAAAAATCATAGGGCGGAGTGGGCTATGAGACATGCAAACCATTCTGAAGGAGGTCGCGGAAGGGTCCGAGGGCGTGGTGCGGGTCTTGACCGAGGTGGGCATGACATCGAAGAGATTAATTGGGAGATCAGTATTTTGATACAATGTTAGAGGATATACAGGGTTACAATTTATGAGAACAAGGAGAAAGAAACTGAGCACATGAATATCCCTTCTACTGACTCCAAAGCTAGGAAACGCTTACAAATGGGAAATCACACAATTCAACGAACTGGGACTAATTCAGAAGATAATGGAGCTAATAGTGTTCTTATTAAAGATGGAGCTTTGGTTCCCTTTGGGAGTAATGAGGAGCTGCCGAGTAATATTTTGCATCGTCATTAACTATGTAGGATAAGAAGAGGTCTAAGAAAGATGGAGAGTGAAAGGACATTTGTTCCCTAATCTTATTTTGGTGTTTGATCACAACATATGGAAGATCTAATCGTTTCCACTAAGCGTGTTTAGGAATGCAAATGGAAACTTGGGGACTTTTGGTATGGAGAAAAGTAAAAACAATTGTCTTCTGAACTCTGCTGATTTGACAATCAACGGTGAAGACATCGCAAAAAGTAAGAAAGAAGAAAGAAAGGGGGAAACTGCCTAGCCGACCTATCTGGCCGGCCTGGCCGGGCGGCTCGGGCAGGGTCCCGGCCTAAGGCAGCAGGCACGCTAGCCCCAGGCCGGGTTCCAGCCGGCCTCGCGAGTGCCTTAGGCCGAGGTGGGGGAAGCCGGCCCCAGGCCGGGTTCCAGCCGGCCACGCTAGTGTTCCAGGCTGGGGAGGTCTGTTGCCCTGCCGGCCTCCCCTCTACGCCCAGGCCGGCCTGGCCGGCATCCCATGCCGGGTTTCCTGGCTGGGTGGAAATTACCCCCAACGACCACTTCCCCCTTCCACTATAAATAGGGGTCTTACCCTACCTTTATAATGTGTCAAATAAAATTTCTCTCTCCACCATTTCTGACCACCTTCGAGCTCAAGCATCTCCCCTAATACCCAACCAAATCTCTTGATCTCTTGAAATTTGGAGGATACACACTAGATCTATAACTTCACCAAACCGACTTGTCAGCATCCCACTCATCCCCTAGGGATCTTGTTGTTCTTGATCCAATGGAGCCTAGAACCTTGTTGCTCTTAGCTCATTGGAGCTTGGAGCCTTGTTGGTGTCCCCGAAGCTTTGAAGCTCGTGAATCTTGTTTCCCGGAGTCTTGGCGGCTCCCGATATTTGGTGAGGACCCTCCAAGTTGTGGAGTATGCCTCATCCTTGTAAAGGTTCTAGTTGTTAACCTTTTTTTAGATAAAAGACATAACGGTGCCCGATCTTGAATTAACAAAGCCAGCAGAATCCACAAATAAGGTAATACATAGGCTGAGGAGCTTTGCCAAAGGAAAAGAGCAGCGGAGAGCCTAAAAACACAAGTGGCTCCCCAAAAAGCAAAGCAGCAGTAACAAGAAAGCCTACGGCTGGGTGGTCCTAGAGACCCACAAACGGAACAGCTTCTTGAGATCCTCAATGGCCCAGTGCGCAACAAAGAGGGTATTCCTTTACTTGGTGACGTATTTTTGCTGTTGTATCTACCTTCAAAAGAGGGTATATTTGAAGAGTGGGCAACAAAGAAAACATTAACATTTGGACTGACCCTTGGATACCGTCAAGTCCAGATAGAAAGTTTATTTCTCATAGAGATGGAGCGGTATATACTAAATTTAGTGAGTTGATCAACCCTATTTTGGGAAGATAGGATGAGGACAAGATGGGGAGTTTATTCTCCTCTGTTGATATGGGCCAAATTCTTCATATTCCCCTAAATAATAATGGCTTTGATGTTCGGGTGGTTTGGCTTTGAACCATGTATGGAAAACATTGTGGAAACTAAAGACTCCATGTAAAGTGAATTTTTTTATCCGGCGGGCTCTTCACGGAATATTGCCTTTAAAAAGCATTTTAGCTAATCTTCATGTGGCTACTAGTGAGGGTGTCCGATTTGCAATCAAGGTGTCGAGGATGTGTTTCATTTATTGTTCAGGTGCCCAACAACCCAAGAGATGTGGACTGAATTAGGGCTGATTGAATTAATAGAAGCTACAAGCAGTTTAGACAGATCGGGGTTCGTGGTACTATAAGAGCCCTTGAGACGCCAGAGTTGCCTTCTACCCGGGTTTGATAACATCAGACTGAATGAAACAATTGCTATGACGTGTTGGTATTTATAGTGGATAAGTGAAAGTGCACTATGGTCAACTAGAGGGGGTGAATAGGTTGACTACCAATTTTTCTTCTTTTCCTTTAATTAGGGCTAAGCAAGATAAGATAAGGTTCTCTAGATGTGCAACTAGGTCAGCAACCTAAGTGATACAAGATAAGATACGCAACGGAAGTAAAACGAAAGGCAACAAGATAAACAACAAGTGTAAACAAGGAGACAAGGATATGTTTCCCGTAGTTCCTTCTCAAGAGAAGTACGTCTACGTTGGAGAGATGAGGAGCCACCTAGACGCTCCTCAATAGCACGGTTGTGCACACCTTATTCACCTTGAGCTTCTCTGGTGAGGGAGTTTCTCGTTTCCACTATGAGGTCGACTTGAAGGCGTTGACCAAACCTTTACACGAGGTTGAGGACACTCCACAAGATGGATGGAGTCTCTCAACGAATCCGAAGCTTCTTGCAACAAGGTGGAAGCTACAACCACACGATCTACTAAGGTTTCTAAACCTCAAGTAGGATTCTAGATCTACTAGGATGTGGTGGATGGATTTGGAATTCCTTTGGTGGAATCACGGATCTAGATCTCCTCTAGCTCTTCACGGAGTTTCAGAGTGTTTGGGTGGTTGGAGAGGGAGATCTAGGAGGTTGAAGCTTTCATTAATGGCTAGGAGAGAGTGGGAAAAACTTAGCATTTATGAGGTAGGGTAAGGCTTTAAATACCCCTTCCCCAATGTGGCCGTTGTGCAGTCGACGCAACATCGGAGGCTCCGGTGGTCTTAACTTATGTGCGCAGCTCGTTTGCTTTAATATGAAATCTTCTGGACGGAGGTTCCGGTGGGGTTGGCGAAGGTTCCGCCCACCGGAGGGTCACCGGAGGCTCCGCTGCAGCCTCCGCTCTTATGCACCCGAAGGTGTTTTTAGCGGAGGCCACACCGGAGGCGCCACCGGAGGCTAGCCCCAAAGTGGGGCAGTGGAGCCAGCGGAGGCTCCGGTGGTTTTACCGGAGGCTCCGCTGCAGCCTCCGCTCTTATGCACCCGAAGGTGTTTTTAGTGCAGGCTACACCATATCCACCACCGGAGGCCAGCGCCTGGAAGAGCTGGGGAATGCATGGGGCAGAGGTTCCAGTGGTTTCACCGGAGCCTCCGCGGCTTGCAGAAATGGCACTCTAGCTTTGTTTCTTCGAGCTCTTTCCATTCGAAACATTTTTGTAACCCATTGAGATTGTATCTTGATGAACCTGGGCATTTTCATATATATCAAATAGGACCTGCAAGTACTCTCAAACAGACATTATTCCAATAGTTATGTTGTCATCAATTATCAAAACGGAAGATTATCTTTCATTCTCCCCCTTTTTGGTAATTGATGATAACATCCCTATTTTCATAAGTATAACACACACAACATGGACGGAGCACTTGTCCCAGTTGGTGATGGTATCCTTCACCGGGGACTCCACGGATTCTCCACCATCATGAAGAAGCTGTCTCCCAGCCTTTGCTGCCTTGTGGTGCTTAAGCTCCTTGTCATAGTGAAGTTCCCATTGGTGTTGCTCGACCTTCTTGTTCACTCGGAACACTTTCTTGAGAGCCCTTGCCATCCACTTGAAGGCACTGTCAGAAGGAGGAGGAGGAGAGGGACCAACTTCCTCTTCTTCGTATTCCTCATCAATGATGACCCGTGGCTTGGCCTTGCCTTTGCGAGCAGCGGGAGTGGGATGCACAATAGGCTCGGTGTGGTCCTTGATGAGAAGCCTTTTCTCCGTATGTGGGATCCAATTAGCATCATCAAGAGGATTTTCCAGGAACTTGTTCTACCACACATTCAAGATGATATTCATTATGAAGGGCCCAAAGCAAGCAGTTTTCCTTTGTATAATGACATTCCACAACTCATTCCACAGATAATTGAGCACATCAAGCTTGTGAGTCAGACCGGAAAGCCGCTTCTCATGAGTAAGAAGCATGAGGTTCTTGAAGAAGCCTTGAATCTCATCAATGTTTCCCTCCTTTGGGTTGATGGTCTCTCGATAGATGCAGAGCATAATATCATAAGTGGGATAGAGCCCTTTGACAAACCCAACAGCGAACTTCTTCCAGTGATAAACAGGAGTGAGTTGATCCTTGGCGAGTGATTGAGTATTGGTAGCATGAACATGGAACCAACCATTGTCAAACTCCGGGCCACCGGCAAAGGGTCCATGATCCGGATAACCGCCAAGAAGGACTCCAACCTCGGACCACTTGATAGTGAGCTTCTGTCCCTTGGTCATCCAGATAAGATGATGCTCTGTTTCATTGGCGAGGTGCACCGTGGCCAAGAACTCACAAACCAATCCCTCATCATAATCTTGTTGCACTTGCATAATGGGAGCAAGGCCAAATGCATCAACAATCTCTAGTGCTTCTCCAAAGTACTCGGGCTTCCTCTCCATATGACCAAAATTGATAGCATGTTGAGGTGCAACATTTTCCTTGGACTTCCGCATCAAAATCTCGTGATGAATTTGGGCTTGAAACACGGTGTGGAATCGTGGATCCTTACCCCAGAACTGTGGCATCAAGCGGTTGCGTTCAACATTATATGGATTCTAGCAACGAGTCGCCAAGAATACTCCCTCAGACACTTGGGAGGCTGATTTCTCCTTGCGAGGCAAAGTCTTCTCGGGAGCCGGGAATCTCGTCTTGCGCTTGGGCTGAGATGGGTCCAATGTCTACTCGATTTCATCAACTCTTGGAGCCTTGCGACTAGCCACGCTCTTGGTGCGAGTGCCCTCGCCCTTGGAACCGGAGGCATCTATGAAAGAGATATAGCAAGAAAAGCATGAAGAAGAGGTAATGCTCAAGTTCATACGACGCACAGATCTGAGAAACAAAGATATGAGGAATATTAGGGATGAATGACAAGGGGGTAGGGCACATGAACAAATCCACCCTAAGATCCAAAGTGATTCATGCCTAATACTCACAATCTAGGTTTCTAGGGTTCGTACTCGTGATTTCCTACTCCAAAACCAAAATCCACGCATCTAGATGTGAAGAACATGTGGCTCCTAGTGCTTCCCCATCCATAAACTAGATGGGAGAGAGAGAGAGAGAGAGAGAGAGCATACATACCCGCATCCATGGTGGAAGGTGAGAGAGGAAGAAGATCCCAGAGCGGTCCAAGACAAGGAGGAGGGCCTCCCGGGGATGGAGACGTAGGAGGCAGCGGCGGTTTGGAGGAGGAAGAGGGAGGGAGAGTGGGGGGAAATAAGATCTTAGATCTTGTTGACCCCACTCGCCCTAGGTCTTATCCCGCAGATCACCGGAGGTTCCGCCTCCTGTCCACGAAGCGTTGTGCAGTACAGATCCACTGGGCGAGTTTCGCACCAGCGGAGGTACCGGTGGGCTCTGGTGGATAGGCGCAGCGGAGCCTCCGGTGGTTTTACCGGAGCCTCCGCCAGACCCAGTCTGAGCACGCCGAGATCAGAAAAACGAGAGCATTCGGATAGAAGTGGTCTTTTGGGCAAAGAGAGCTTGGGTTGGAAGATTGTAATTGTCATACGAGAGACATTACTCGATGTGGGTTCGCAAGATGCAAGGAAATAAAGACCAAACCCGCACAAGTTGTCAAGGGGGAATAGTATGTGCATGAAAGAGCCAAAATAAAAACAACTCCGAGAGGAGGAGGTCTGTGGCCGGATCCACCATGTTTGAGTGTGTACTTTGACACCGCGAAGATGTATCTTGGGTCCAAGAGTACTACTCACAATTAAGCACAATGAGTCAATTGACTAGATATGCAATGACGAATTGATTTTTGCATAATAAGAGGAGTGTATACTCATGATTTGAGTGACGCTCCCCCTATGTCCATGCCTACATCCAAACCTAATAACACTCATAATGAAAGTACATATGCAAGGTCTCAAGTGAAGTTGGATGAATCGATGATATTTAGTTCATTCCTCAAAGCTCAAAATCTTGGTTCATCAAGGGCCTTCGTGAAGATATCGACAAGTTGATCCTTGGTGGATACATATGAGAGATCAATATCACCCTTCTCAACATGATCCCGGATAAAATGATGATGGATCTCAATGTGCTTCGTCTTGGAGTGAAGAACGGGGTTGTAGGCGATCTTGATAGTACTCTCATTGTCACAAAGAAGAGGCACCTTGTTAAAACGAATACCATAATCCTTCAAGGTTTGCCTCATCCAAAGCAATTGGGCACAACAACTTGCCGCAGAGATATACTCAGCCTCGGTGGTGGAGAGAGCAACGCAGTTTTGCTTCTTTGAAGACCAACATACTAAGGAGCGGCCAAGGAATTGGCAACCCTCGGATGTGGACTTCCTATCCGTCTTTTCTCCCGCATAATCCGCATCCGAATACCCAATGAGCTGAAAACTTGAACCCTTGGGATACCAAAGACCAAAATTTGGGGTATGAACTAAATATCGAAAGATTTGTTTCACCGCTTCCAAATGACTTTGCCTCGGAGAGGCTTGAAACCTTGCACATTTACCTACACTATACATGATATCCGGTCTAGATGCACAAAGGTAGAGCAAAGAGCCAATCATGGAGCGGTATACCTTTTGATCTACCTCTTTACCGTTGGGGTCGGGTTTCAAGTCAATGGTTGTGGACATGGGAGTCCTCATAGGCTTGGCATCATGCATATTGAATCTCTTGAGCATGTCTTGAGTGTATTTGGCTTGTTTGATGAAAGTTCCTTCATGATATTGATTCACTTCAAAGCCAAGGAAAAACTCCAATTCTCCCATCATAGACATCTCAAACCTATCGGTCATAAGCTTGCAAAACTCTTCATTGAACAAAGTGTTAGTATACCCAAAAATGATGTCATCCACATAGAGTTGGCATATGAATAATTCACCTCCAACCGTCTTGGTAAAGAGGGTGGGATCAATTAAACCAACATTAAACCCACGATCCAGTAGAAACTCTTTAAGGTGCTCGTACCACGCACGTGGAGCTTGTTTAAGTCCATAGAGTGCCTTATCGAGTTTATAGACATAATCGGGGTGGTTGGGATCCTCGAAATCCGGAGGTTGCTTAACATATACTAGCTCACTAATGGGACCATTTAGAAAAACACTCTTAACATCCATTTTGTTGCAACTTAAAATTATGATGAGATGCATAAGCAAGTAAGATGCGAATGGATTCAAGAAGAGCTACAAGGGCAAAGGTTTCACGGAAATCAGCACCTTCGACTTGAGAAAACCCTTGAGCCACCAATCTTGCCTTGTTGCGAATGACGATACCATCTTTGTCTTGCTTGTTGTTGAACACCCATTTGGTTCCAATAACATTCTTGCAATACTTGGGTCTTGGCACTAACTTCCACACTTTGTTGCGCTCGGAGTTATTGAGTTCATCATGCATGGCTTCAAGCCAATCTTGATATTCGAGAGCTTCATATACCTTCTTGGGTTCAATGAAAGAGACAAAAGCACGAGCCTTGCTAAAATCCGCCAATTTCTTCCTAGTGACAACCCTTCCACGAACTTGCCCAAGTATCTTGTCCTTCGTGTGTCCCGCTCGTTCAAGATTCTCTAGCCTTCTCTTTTCTCTACGAGCTAGTATCTCCTCCAAAGATTCTTTGGATATTGCTTGAGAATCACCTTCTTCATCGGAGACATTTCCATCTTCATCTTGTCCTTGATCATTAGTGGGTGAAGGATCACCACTAGGTTGATCTCTCTCAACAATGATGGGACTTCAATCATGACTTTGATGAGAATTTTGGCCTTGATCATTATCTTAGCCTTTATTATTTGCTTGAACTTGATCATTAGTTTGAGGTCTTGGTGCATCTTGTTGGTTAGCTTGTGTATCAATGGGTGTAGTCAATGGATCCACTTGAGTGGGGCATAGTCCTTCTCCCTCTGTCATCCGGTAACCCTCAATGGGAATTATCTCACCAATCCCCATTCTTCTTATGACGATGGGAGGAATTGCATCTCCTACAACACCATGATCTATACGCCCCCCTTGGGAGCCGTTATCCTCATCAAACACTACGTCTATAGCTTCTTCAACTTGTCTGGTGGACTTGTTGTAGACTCTATAGGCGTGAGCGTTTGTGGCATAGCCAACAAAAAATACCCTCATAAGATATGGTCTCAAATTTTGACAAATGTTACCTTTCTTGCGAATGAAGCACTTGCAGCCAAAGACCTTGAAGTAAGATACGTCCGGTTTTTTGCCCGTGAAAATCTCATAGGGAGTCTTGTTTAAGATCTTGCGGAGATATAACCGGTTGGTAGCATGACAAGCGGTGGAGATGGTTGCGGCCCAAAAGTTATAAGGAGAAGAGAACTCCGCAATCATTGTCCTAGCCGCATCCATCAAAGTCCGGTTATTCCTTTCCACAACACCATTTTGTTGAGGGGTATAGGGAGAGGAGTATTGATGAGCAATACCCTCTTCACTAAGAAATCCCTCAACGGTATAGTTCTTGAACTCCGTACCATTATCACTCTGGATGACCAATATGGAAGCATTGTGTTGGTGCTCCACTAGAGTGATAAACTTGATGACTCTCTTTTGAGTCTCACTCTTCCTCTTGAATAAATACACCCAACAATATCTTGAATAATCATCCACAATCACCAAGAAATAGTTCTTTCCTCCGAGACTATCATAAGATAGTGGACCAAAGAGATCTAAGTGAATGAGCTCAAGAATTCTTGTTGTGGAGATATTGGTCTTGGTTGGGTGAAGTTCTCCATGTTGCTTTCCAAAGGCGCAAGAACTACACACGATCTTTAGCAAACTTAGATTTGGTTAGTCCTAGAACATGATTGCCACTTTGAAGGTCATGCAACATTTTCATATTGGTGTGGGATAACCGGCGATGCCAAAGCCACCCCACATCAAGTTTAGCCATTAGGCATGTCGTGGCACACGTGTCTCCTTTAGAGAAGTCCACTACATACATGTCGTTCTCGACAAACCCAACAAAGGCTACTTTAAGAGTTGTTTCCCAAGTGACAATCACATTATCTTTAATAAAGAAAGAGGTAAAACCACAATTTGCAAGTTAAAGAACGAACATCAAGTTATAATCAAGGGACTCAATAAGGAGAACATTCTCAATTGATACATCATTTGAGATAGCCACCTTGCCTCGTCTCAATACCTTAAGTTCGGAATTGTCACCAATAGTGACGCAATTGAGATGAGTTAATGGAGGTTCAATATTTCTCATTGCGTCATTGCTTCCGGTCATATGTTGGGATGCACCACTATCCACCGTCCATCTACCCGACCCGGAAGCACTTCACTACAAGAGATCAATTTCTTGATTTAGGTACCCATCCTTCAATGGGCCCTCTTTTGTTAGTAACAAGGGTCTTAGGAACCCAAATAGTCCAATGATAATCATCACCATAAGAAGTACCAACGTATTTAGCATAAACATGACCATCTCTAGATTTCATAAGAACATAAGAGGGGTTATATTTTTCGGCAAAGTCGTTGTGAGTGATGCTCCCCCTAGAGGTATCAACACCCACCATGGTGTTGGTATCCTTCTCCTTGGTCATCTATCCCTCTTTCACAAAGACAACATTCCGAGAGGAAGAGGTAACATTCTTGGTTTTCTTCTTTGACTTGGCAACGAAGCCAGTCCCTTCCTTTCCTTTCTTGGTTACTTGAGAGCTTATGGCGTCATTGAGAATTTTATATCTTCCTACAATGTTAGTATTAGTACAAGAGGTAGGCATGATAATAATGCTATTAGAGGAAGAAGTCACTTGCTTATTAGATTGTTGATCTAGAAGCTTATTTCGGGATATGGTGAGTTTGTCATGGATTTTTTAAGATACGTGAACTCCTTTTCTAGTTTTCCATGACGCTCAACAAGTTCCTCATGAGCTATTACTAGCTTCAACTCTTCTTCTTCAAAGGTTTTAAGTAAAGCAAGAGATTTTTCATTATCATTACTAAGTTTGGAAACACTAATAGCATAAGTCTCTTCTAGACTAGATAGTCTCTCTTCAATAGAGGCTCTCAAGGATATCTCTTTCTCAAGACCTTCTACAAGCTCATTTCCATGATTCTCATGGCCACCACCAGAGCTCTCCAAGGTCGTGATGATTTCTTCCTTCTCATCTATGAGAGAGTTAGAATCATCAAGTTGCCTCAAGAGGGCCTTTACCTTTTCCTTGGTTTCACCTTCAAGACTACATAGCCAAGAGCTAAGATTCTTGGTCTCCTCATCATCCACAATGTTTTCAACAGAATCCAATAATGAGGGAGAACTAGTAGCAATAGACTTGGAGGTGGAAGATATTACCGCGGTGGCTTTTGCCATGAGACATGTAGGTCAGACCAATGCCTTCTCATTGGGGGATTCAAATAGAGAGACCGATGAAGAGGAAGTCGTAGCTATGGCGACATGGGCCACACCTAGGACTTCATCTTCTCCTTCATCTCCGGAGTAGTATGTTTCCAATGTGGGGCCTTCTTGAACATATAGAGCCCTTGGGACTCTTCTAGCGAGATTCTTGTTTTGTGGAGCTTTGTTCTTGTCCTTGCGAACAAGCTTCCCTTAATTATCTTCTCTTGGCTCAAAAGTACACTCCTTAACAAAGTGATTTGCACTTCCACAATTGAAGCATGTCCTTGGCCTCTCCCCCTTCTTCTTGTAGATCTTGTTTCTTGAAGGTCTAGGAGCACCGGCCTTGTGAGCCTCCCACCTCTTCCAATAACCATGCATGGAAAGAGCAATGCACTTGTGAGCATGTAACATCCCAAGTCTGAAAAATAGCCATTAGAATGTTTGCTCTCTGTTATTTTATGTTTTGCATCATGGCATCATGTTCATTGCATTTGTTTTGCTTGTTTTCCTTTGTTTTCTATTTGAATTTCAAACCAAAACTCAAACCTTTTGTTTCATCCTTGTGATGTTACAATTTGCAAAATGTTATTTCAAATAAAAACAACCAAATTGTTTTCTTTTATTCCATAATGCTCACTTGTTAAGTTAATGGTTTTAATCAATCAATTGTTTCCAAATCACATTCAAAAATTCAATACATTGTATAAACAACACCCAATTGGAAAATTATGAAAATTACCAAAACAATCTAATCTTTTGTTTCCAATTATTTCCATGTTTGATCAACTAATAATATGGTGCTTTTGTTTCAAATAAATAAATTCCCAAATTGCTTTCAAGCTCAAACTCAAATTCAAACAGCACCAAAATTTCCAATTCATGAAAACTGACAAACCATTCCAATAAGTTAATCCAAGTTAATAATAGGGTTACCCTATTAAATTTGATGTTTTCCAATATTAAATCAACTAGTTGCAAATTATTCAAATTTCAAATCAGTTGGCAAACAGCAACCCAAAATTTGGTTTTCCAAAAACTTAAGTGGTAAGGTGGTAGAGTTTGAACCTACCAGCCCACTGGAATTTTTCCAAGATTTTATCCACTCAAAAAAACTATCAAATGTTTCCATTTGCTTTTTGCTACAAAAAAAAACTGCAGAACAAAATAAATACATAAAAGAAACGGTTCAAGAGGGGGGAGAAAGCCAGCCCAGCCCATTTTTCCCTATCTGGCCCGGTAACCCTTGTCCTTACTGTCGATGTCTTCCTCCTCGCGATGACGTCAACAGTACGATCTCCTCCCCCACCGTGCGATCTCTCCCTCCTCCGCTCGATGACTACCGTACCGAGCTCGATGTGCACGTTGAAACCTACACCTCCCCTCAGCCTAGCCCTAGCCCTCCTCTCCCCTCGAGCGCCGCCGATTCTCCTTCTTCTTCCTCCCTGTCTCTGCTCCTCTGTACGCAACCAACATCAGCAGCCCACAACCACCCTCACCGTTGATCGCCGTGGGCAGCGGAAACCCCACCCGAGGGCGGGAATGGAACCATGGAGGTTCCACCTCGCACCTCGCCTACTCGACGCCTGCTGGGAGTCCCCGGGGAGTCCGCGCCGTCGCCGGAACCGCGGCTGCACCTCCACCATCACCACTGCCTGCACCAACCTCTGTCCGCCCCGACTCCCTCCTCCATCGAGCGCTTGAGGTGAGGCCCGCGATCCCTTTCCCCTCCATCCCCTCGCCTCTCCTCCAACCGCCCGGCGCCCCCACGGCCAACCGCGACCACCGCCCCGGCCGCTCGCCACCACCCCCGATCGCTGCGTCCTCTGTTAGTTGCAGAGACAGCGAACTGCACTTGCAGTTCAGTTAGAATCCCGCAAAACTGCAGCACATACCCCCCGGTTCCCCTCTCTGTTCACAATTAGAGCAGTAGCCCATCTGGTTCAGGTCCCCTTGCGCAGCCAGGAGGTGGGGGGATCGAATCCCACCTCCCACCAATAAAACCACCTTTTTAATTTTGCAAGGTTTTGATACAGCACTTGTCAGAAATCACAACTAGGCCCTTCTAACTTATTTCTAGCCCCTGCAAAATTATTTCTAAGTCCCTAGCAGCTAAAAAATGGCAGATTGCACCCCAAATTTGTAAAATGCATAAAAAATTCATCCCAACTCCAATTTTAACTTTTTAAATATGTTTTCTGTCCCAAATTAAATGTTCTATCCAAATATAAAATTTATTTGCTGTTTTGAATATTTTAAATTGGTGAAACATTTGAATACTTGTCAAATTCACTTAAACTTGCAAAATTCATAACTTGTTCATAAAAATTCCAAATTCAACAAACTAAATATGTTTTCCAATCAATTTTTCATGTACTTTCCAAATATAAATTTTTTTTGCTGTTTTGAATAATTTAAATTGCTGAAAACAACTGTTTCCTAATTATTGCATTTAAAATTGCCAAAATAATAACTTGCTCATTTTAAATCCAATTTGCACAAATGAAATATGTTTTCCATGCAAAATTAAACCACCTTTCCAAATATAAAATTTGTTTCATGTTTTGAATAATTAAAATTGGTTAAATAATTTAAATCTTGTTTAAATCATTTAATATTGTTAAATTCATAACTTGCTCAAATTAAATTATTTTTGAACATGCAAAATATGTTTTCAAATCATCAAAGCATAACCTTTTCAAATATGAACTTCACTTAATGTTTTGAACAAATAAAAATTCAAATAAATTCATGTCTGAATTAAATTCATTTAATTCTTGCTTAAACTTGTTTAATTCATAAATAACTTATTTGAAATCCTTTTTCAATAAGTGAAACATGTAATCCACCCAAAATTGTGTGTTCTTTTCAAATATAAACTTTGTTAACTATTTTGAACAATTTAACTTGATGAAAACAACAATTTCTTGAGCAACACCTTTAAGTAACCAAAATTCCAAAACTTAATAAATGAATTTCCAAACTTGGTAAACCTTATTTCTGTTTGGTTCTATTGTTGTTATTTTGTTGTTTTCCTCATCCATGCATCATGCTAATCCACTTACACAATTTGATTAGTTGTAAAACAATTAATTCAACCATAATTCATGGGCTTTTCAGGTGCAACTCAAATTGCATGTGGGTCCATTTAATCCTGTTTCTATCTTGTCAACTAGTTTATTTCTACGCATCAATTAAATGGTCATGCATCATCCCATGTTTGCGCATTAAGCCATGATATTGATTGTTTATCTTCTGCCTTGTTTGTTTGCTTCTTCTCGGATAAACGACGACGTTGAGACCGACGATACTTACGACACCCCTTCTAAGGAGTTAGCTCAGTACCAGGCTACTGGGTTTGCAGGCAAGTTATCACTCACATGAACCACTGTGTTCCTTTCAACATTGGTTACCGATACTTTCCGTTGTCTATTCTGCTAGCCATAGTATTAGTTGTTTCTGTTACGAACCTATCACATGTATCCTTTAACCCTGATATTGCCTCACCTCCATACCTATAACCATTGTTTGAGCCCGTGTCTTACTAGCATGCTTAGGTTGTTTTGCTCGAGTCTGTTACCCATTACTTTCTGTTACTATATTCCATTATGTTCTGGGGGCTCGATGTTTAATCAATCAATCATGCTAATGTTATTATCAATAATAAATTTGATGATAAGGCACCGGCAGGAGGCCCTTTGTGGTTTTGAGGCCTGCTAGTGTCGACCCTAATAGGAAAAGGGTCTTGTCTACTGATCCATGATGAGCGCACTAACCGCATGTGGGAAGCGAGTATGGGCGCCCCCCTCAATTTGATTCGATTCGCATCTCGTCCAAATCGCCTCATTTAGTTCGGGTTTTCCATTTGCTGCATGCATGATCTTGCGAGCCCTTGGTACCCGGGTGGAACTTTCGTAGTCGGCATATAGGGGGACACGTTCTTAGAGTGCTATGAGGGTCCATTTTCTTCTGGGCTCGATTAGCCGTGCGCCCAAGGTGCTTTGGGCTTGATGCGAAGAAGAGTTGAGTTGTGTTGAGTGCCCCGCTTGGTGGAAGGGCCTTTCCATCTGGCGGGTTATTCATGCGTGTACGGATAAATTGGTGCAACCCTGCAGGGATAATCTTCTCGAGAAGCCGTGTTTTCCGCGGTTATGGATTACTTGGTGAAAGTACTGGCTAACAAGTACTCAGGACAACTTAAACCTAATGATTAACAACCTTACACCCAATGATTAACAATTTGACTAGTAATAGGCTTATTGACACAATAATATGAAACATCATTAATTCAACTGTGTGAGTTATCCTCGGATTGCTTCTTTGGATAAGGGGCGAGATCCAGGATGGGTTTGTTTGGAGTTAGTTGATAGGTTGGTTACGATACTCGATCTTATCTTCTTTCTGTTAGCCGGAAGTGGTAGAATCTCTGTAGTTGTTTAGCGCAGCCAGTTGCAGCATCTTTTATACCCCCTTTCTTCCGTTGATCCCAAGGCATCTGTGCTTGGTGTTGACGGGCTACACTTTGGTGAACTGTGAGTCTTGCTTGCCAGTACGTTTATGTACTGACCCCTTTGGGGCTGTGGTTTCCGCAGACCTACGTTTTCGAAGATCTACATGGTGGCAACTACGTGGAGTATGACGAGACTGCCGACGAGTAGATAGCGGACCCGGGCAGGATCCGAGACTTCGTGGATGGGCTCCGTCTTTTCGTTTCCGGCCTCTTAGGCCTATTTGGTTCTTGTCTGTACTCAGACATTTTGAATGCTTCCGCTGTGTTGTAATGATGTATTGTTGGGACATGTGTCCTCTGGATGATTGTATTTGCTATCTCTGCTCTAATGAGAGCTATTTGCAACTTATTTCAATCTTTTGTGTCGTAGAGATCTGTTGTGATATCAGTTGTTCAACGCCGTTGACGTACCATGTGTGTATGGTTTGAAGTACGTCAATGGAAGTGTCCTGATTTCTATGGGATAGTTTACGTCGACGCTGAACAGATAGGGGTTGGTTGTCACAATACGTGTGTTGGCCTACTTGTAAGAGGACGCGGGTGCCGGTAAGCCCCGTAATCCAATCTACTACTGTTCAATGGAACGGCGAGTATCCTTTAGAAGTCCGGGTGCGACAAATGGTATCAGAGCCTGTCTGCCTGTAGGATCCCTTTTACTGGTCGCAGTTGAGTCTAGAAACTATTTTGTAGCTATATAGGAAAAATGAAACGTGAGAGTAGGAATTCTGTTCTTTTTCTTCTTTTCCCCACCCTCCCTCCCTTTTCTGGTAAGGAAGTGCAACGTTGATTTCTCCCTTCTCATCTAAACTTTCAAGTTAGGATTTCACGTGTTTTTGGGTTCTCCGTAGTACCTCAGGTTTTTGGTCTCGTTTTCCCGATGTTGCTTCAATATCCTGTTCTTCGCAACATCATTTTCGTCCGTTGAAATCTTGTTGTTGTTTTCCACTTCAATTCTTCTACCGGCGTCTAATCAAAGTTTCCTCGTTCATCTACTAAACTCTATTCCAGCTAAAGTGTTATTTGATACCGGAGCATCACATTCTTTTGTGTCAAAGATCTTTTCCACAACATACAACCTATTTGTGGTTCCACTAAGCAATCAAATCACCGTTCACTCCTCGGGATCTCAAATGTTGACTTCCAAGTTCAGTCACAGAAATCAAATTCTAATTAAAGGCCACATATTCCTTTCTTCTCTCATACTACTTGAAAATTCTGACATTGATGTCATTCTTAGTATTGGATTGATGTCAATAACTCTGTTCCACCCTTATTACAGATAGTCTATTCTCCAAATGAATCAAGTTCCATTCAGCTATACACCCTTGGTGCAGAACCTCTCCCTTTACTTGAAAATGTTCCGGTGGTTTGCAAATTCCCTGACGTCTATCCAAGGTGCACGGTGTGTTTCACGTGTCACAGCTCAAGAGGATCTTCGTAAGAAGTATCCGGACCTTTTCTTTTCTCAGTAGGAATCTCGGGGCGCGATTCCTTCAAGGGGGGGCGTTTTGTAACATCCCAAGTCTGAAAAATAGCCATTAGAATGTTTGCTCTCAGTTATTTTATGTTTTGCATCATGGCATCATGTTCATTGCATTTGTTTTGCTTGTTTTCCTTTGTTTTCTATTTGAATTTCAAACCAAAACTCAAACCTTTTGTTTCATCCTTGTGATGTTACAATTTGCAAAATGTTATTTCAAATAAAAACAACCAAATTGTTTTCTTTTATTCCATAATGCTCACTTGTTAAGTTAATGGTTTTAATCAATCAATTGTTTCCAAATCACATTCAAAAATTCAATACATTGTATAAACAACACCCAATTGGAAAATTATGAAAATTACCAAAACAATCTAATCTTTTGTTTCCAATTATTTCCATGTTTGATCAACTAATAATATGATGCTTTTGTTTCAAATAAATAAATTCCCAAATTGCTTTCAAACTCAAACTCAAATTCAAACAGCACCAAAATTTCCAATTCATGAAAACTGACAAACCATTCCAATAAGTTAATCCAAGTTAATAATAGGGTTACCCTATTAAATTTGATGTTTTCCAATATTAAATCAACTAGTTGCAAATTATTCAAATTTCACATCAGTTGGCAAACAGCAACCCAAAATTTGGTTTTCCAAAAACTTAAGTGGTAAGGTGGTAGAGTTTGAACCTACCAGCCCACTGGAATTTTTCCAAGATTTTATCCACTCAAAAAAACTATCAAATGTTTCCATTTGCTTTTTGCTACAAAAAAAAAAACTGCAGAACAAAATAAATACATAAAAGAAACGGTTCAAGAGGGGGGAGAAAGCCAGCCCAGCCCATTTTTCCCTATCTGGCCCGGTAACCCTTGTCCTTACTGTCGCTGTCTTCCTCCTCGCGATGACGTCAACAGTACGATCTCCTCCCCCACCGTGCGATCTCTCCCTCCTCCGCTCGATGACTGCCGTACCGAGCTCGATGTGCACGTTAAAACCTACACCTCCCCTCAGCCTAGCCCTAGCCCTCCTCTCCCCTCGAGCGCCGCCGATTCTCCTTCTTCTTCCTCCCTGTCTCTGCTCCTCTGTACGCAACCAACAGCAGCAGCCCCCAACCACCCTCACCGGTGATCGCCGTGGGCAGCGGAAACCCCACCCGAGGGCGGGAATGGAACCATGGAGGTTCCACCTCGCACCTCGCCTACTCGACGCCTGCTGGGAGTCCCCGGGGAGTCCGCGCCGTCGCCGGAACCGCGGCTGCACCTCCACCATCGCCACTGCCTGCACCAACCTCTGCCCGCCCCGACTCCCTCCTCCATCGAGCGCTTGAGGTGAGGCCCGCGACCCCTTTCCCCTCCATCCCCTCGCCTCTCCTCCAACCGCCCGGCGCCCCCACGGCCAACCGCGACCACCGCCCCGGCCGCTCGCCACCACCCCCGATCGCTGCGTCCTCTGTTAGTTGCAGAGACAGCGAACTGCACTTGCAGTTCAGTTAGAATCCCGCAAAACTGCAGCACATACCCCCCGGTTCCCCTCTCTGTTCACAATTAGAGCAGTAGCCCATCTGGTTCAGGTCCCCTTGCGCAGCCAGGAGGTGGGGGGATCGAATCCCACCTCCCACCAATAAAACCACCTTTTTAATTTTGCAAGGTTTTGATACAGCACTTGTCAGAAATCACAACTAGGCCCTTCTAACTTATTTCTAGCCCCTGCAAAATTATTTCTAAGTCCCTAGCAGCTAAAAAATGGCAGATTGCACCCCAAATTTGTAAAATGCATAAAAAGTTCATCCCAACTCCAATTTTAACTTTTTAAATATGTTTTCTGTCCCAAATTAAATGTTCTATCCAAATATAAAATTTATTTGCTGTTTTGAATATTTTAAATTGGTGAAACATTTGAATACTTGTCAAATTCACTTAAACTTGCAAAATTCATAACTTGTTCATAAAAATTCCAAATTCAACAAACTAAATATGTTTTCCAATCAATTTTTCATGTACTTTCCAAATATAAATTTTGTTTGCTGTTTTGAATAATTTAAATTGCTGAAAACAACTGTTTCCTAATTATTGCATTTAAAATTGCCAAAATAATAACTTGCTCATTTTAAATCCAATTTGCACAAATGAAATATGTTTTCCATGCAAAATTAAACCACCTTTCCAAATATAATTTTTTTTTCATGTTTTGAATAATTAAAATTGGTTAAATAATTTAAATCTTGTTTAAATCATTTAATATTGTTAAATTCATAACTTGCTCAAATTAAATTATTTTTGAACATGCAAAATATGTTTTCAAATCATCAAAGCATAACCTTTTCAAATATGAACTTCACTTAATGTTTTGAACAAATAAAAATTCAAATAAGTTCATGTCTGAATTAAATTCATTTAATTCTTGCTTAAACTTGTTTAATTCATAAATAACTTATTTGAAATCCTTTTTCAATAAGTGAAACATGTAATCCACCCAAAATTGTGTGTTCTTTTCAAATATAAACTTTGTTAACTATTTTGAACAATTTAACTTGATGAAAACAACAATTGCTTGAGCAACACCTTTAAGTAACCAAAATTCCAAAACTTAATAAATGAATTTCCAAACTTGGTAAACCTTATTTCTGTTTGGTTCTATTGTTGTTATTTTGTTGTTTTCCTCATCCATGCATCATACTAATCCACTTACACAATTTGATTAGTTGTAAAACAATTAATTCAACCATAATTCATGGGCTTTTCAGGTGCAACTCAAATTGCATGTGGGTCCATTTAATCCTGTTTCTATCTTGTCAACTAGTTTATTTCTATGCATCAATTAAATGGTCATGCATCATCCCATGTTTGCGCATTAAGCCATGATATTGATTGTTTATCTTCTGCCTTGTTTGTTTGCTTCTTCTCGGATAAACGACGACGTTGAGACCGACGATACTTACGACACCCCTTCTAAGGAGTTAGCTCAGTACCAGGCTACTGGGTTTGCAGGCAAGTTATCACTCACATGAACCACTGTGTTCCTTTCAACATTGGTTACCGATACTTTCCGTTGTCTATTCTGCTAGCCATAGTATTAGTTGTTTCTGTTACGAACCTATCACATGTATCCTTTAACCCTGATATTGCCTCACCTCCATACCTATAACCATTGTTTGAGCCCGTGTCTTACTAGCATGCTTAGGTTGTTTTGCTCGAGTCTGTTACCCGTTACTTTCTGTTACTATATTCCATTATGTTCTGGGGGCTCGATGTTTAATCAATCAATCATGCTAATGTTATTATCAATAATAAATTTGATGATAAGGCACCGGCAGGAGGCCCTTTGTGGTTTTGAGGCCTGCTAGTGTCGACCCTAATAGGAAAAGGGTCTTGTCTACTGATCCATGATGAGCGCACTAACCGCATGTGGGAAGCGAGTATGGGCGCCCCCCTCAATTTGATTCGATTCGCATCTCGTCCAAATCGCCTCATTTAGTTCGGGTTTTCCATTTGCTGCATGCATGATCTTGCGAGCCCTTGGTACCCGGGTGGAACTTTCGTAGTCGGCATATAGGGGGACACGTTCTTAGAGTGCTATGAGGGTCCATTTTCTTCTGGGCTCGATTAGCCGTGCGCCCAAGGTGCTTTGGGCTTGATGCGAAGAAGAGTTGAGTTGTGTTGAGTGCCCCGCTTGGTGGAAGGGCCTTTCCATCTGGCGGGTTATTCATGCGTGTACGGATAAATTGGTGCAACCCTGCAGGGATAATCTTCTCGAGAAGCCGTGTTTTCCGCGGTTATGGATTACTTGGTGAAAGTACTGGCTAACAAGTACTCAGGACAACTTAAACCTAATGATTAACAACCTTACACCCAATGATTAACAATTTGACTAGTAATAGGCTTATTGACACAATAATATGAAACATCATTAATTCAACTGTGTGAGTTATCCTCGGATTGCTTCTTTGGATAAGGGGCGAGATCCAGGATGGGTTTGTTTGGAGTTAGTTGATAGGTTGGTTACGATACTCGATCTTATCTTCTTTCTGTTAGCCGGAAGTGGTAGAATCTCTGTAGTTGTTTAGCGCAGCCAGTTGCAGCATCTTTTATACCCCCTTTCTTCCGTTGATCCCAAGGCATCTGTGCTTGGTGTTGACGGGCTACACTTTGGTGAACTGTGAGTCTTGCTTGCCAGTACGTTTATGTACTGACCCCTTTGGGGCTGTGGTTTCCGCAGACCTACGTTTCCGAAGATCTACATGGTGGCAACTACGTGGAGTATGACGAGACTGCTGACGAGTAGATAGCGGACCCGGGCAGGATCCGAGACTTCGTGGATGGGCTCCGTCTTTTCGTTTCCGGCCTCTTAGGCCTATTTGGTTCTGGTCTGTACTCAGACATTTTGAATGCTTCCGCTGTGTTGTAATGATGTATTGTTGGGACATGTGTCCTCTGGATGATTGTATTTGCTATCTCTGCTCTAATGAGAGCTATTTGCAACTTATTTCAATCTTTTGTGTCGTAGAGATCTGTTGTGATATCAGTTGTTCAACGCCGTTGACGTACCATGTGTGTATGGTTTGAAGTACGTCAATGGAAGTGTCCTGATTTCTATGGGATAGTTTACGTCGACGCTGAACAGATAGGGGTTGGTTGTCACACATACGTGTGTTGGCCTACTCGTAAGAGGACGCGGGTGCCGGTAAGCCCCGTAATCCAATCTACTACTGTTCAATGGAACGGCGAGTATCCTTTAGAAGTACGGGTGCAACAGAGCACCCTTGTGTGTATCTTCATAATCCTCATCATCCTCATCAACTTATTCTATACGAGCAACCGCCTTGGACTTCAAGGCGAGGTTGGGAGACTTTCCAACTCCTCTTGAGCGAGCGAGAGCATCATCCGCGCTCTTGTGACATAGGGATATGGCTATGAACTCACTAAGAACACCAATGGAGTTGAGGGAGTTGTAGTCCGATCTTGTTCGAATGCTAGTGGAGAGGTTCTTCTCAAAAGGAGTTATGGCCTTGACAAACTTCCTCTTGATCCACTCGGCAGAGATCTCCTCTTTTCCAAAGTTCCTCAATTGGTTGCCAAGAGTGACAACTCTTCTATATAGTTCTTCGAGACTTTCATCTTCAAGCATAACAAAGTTCTCGGACTTGTCAAGAGCCACATCATACTTGGAGGATTGGATGCTAGTATTGCCTTGAAACAAGGTGTCAAGTTTATCCCAAGCCTCCTTGGCGGTCTTGATACCGCGGATGTGTTCAAGATGTTCTCTTGGGAGGGCCTTCTGGATAGTGACAAGAGCGGTCTTGTTGAGTTGAAATTCCACGTCTTCTCTTGGAGTCAAGTTGTTTGCATCGTGAGGATGAAATCCATGGAGAACACTTTTCCACAAGGCGGTGCAAGACCCTAAAATATGAGACTCGATATCGAACTTCCAAGAAGAGAATTCGTTAGTATTAAGCATGAGAGGAAGTCCAACATTTAGAATGTGTGGCATTGTGGCAATAAGATGGATAGTGTCATAATTGGGAGGTGGTGGTACTTTTGAGTTAGACCCCGAACCCTTAGCCGATTGAGACTTGGAGCCTTCGGAGCTCCCACCGCTCTTAGCCTTTTTATTGGCTTCACCTTGGCTTTCGCCTTGGCTAAAGCAATGTTAGCTTCCATTTCGGCGATGTCCGGAATGGACCCATCATCCGAGCTAACATCATCGGCGGTGAGAGGTGGTTCCTCGTACTCCTTGGTTTTCCCCATCATGGCCTCCAACATTTTCTTTATGCTAGAAACCTCCGAGCCAACACTAGAGCTAACCTTGGACAATTCGGTTTGGAGGGTTCCAATCGTTTCTTGTAGGTTAGTTATAGTGTCGGCCATTTTGGCGATTTCCGCACTAGAACCTTCAGGCTCATTTTCATTGACCATTATACTCTTAGGCGGTTAATCCCTTAGCAAAGGCCGAGGCTCTGATATCAATTGAAAGTGCACTATGGTCAACTAGGGGGGGGGGAATAGGTTGACTACCAAATTTTCTTATTTTCCTTTAATTAGGGCAAAGAAAGATAAGATAAGGTTCTCTAGATGTGCAACTAGGTGAGAAACCTAAGTGATACAAGATAAGATACACAACGGAAGTAAAACGAAAGGCAACAAGATAAACAACAAGTGTAAAATCTCAAGTGGGGCGATTTTCTCAAGGCAGATTGGGATACATGGTTTGGTAGAAGGGTTTCGGTTTCTGGTGATTCTCGTGGTATTCGCGGTGGATTTAGGGGCCGTGGAAGGGACCAGTCAGGTCGAGGTCCTCCTCCAACACCATCGGAAAAATTCACTAACAGTTGGCGCCACAATGCCCTGGCGCCCTATAAACAACCAGGGGGTTCGATTGACGATCCTCTTACCGATACAGCTACTAGTCCATTGAAACCATCAGACAGCTTGATGACAGATAAGGAGGAAGAAGGATCAGCTAGGAAACGATTATCATATGAGAAGGATGAGGAAAACGATCACATGGACAAAACAGATATGGCAACAATTATGGATTCAGATGAAGTAGAGGAGGGTTTAATCAACTCTAACTCCCAGGGTTCTAATCGGTCAAAAAAGGCCAAGATGGCTGGAGCTATCTCCCCATCACTCGGATCGGCGGGTTCCCGTGAGGAATCCGTCCGGTCGCAATGAAACTCTGTGGATCAAACTGCCGTGGTCTCCAGAAAACCACGGCAGTTAGGTCGCTCTTGGGGGTTCAAGAGCGGATAAAATCAGATGTTCTCTTTTTGGCGGAAACTCACCTTTCAAAGAACAAGGCTGATAATCTTAGAAGAAGGCTTGGTTTTGATAAAATGATTTTTTCTGAAAGCGATGGACGCAGTGGTGGTCTCATCCTTTTCTGGAATAATTCGTTAAATGTTACTTCTTTTTATGTGCATACTAATTTTCTGGATATTCGTATCGATGAAGGTACAAATTCTGCTTGGAGGATAACGGGATTCTATGGTGAACCAAGCAGTGACAGGAAGCATTATTCTTGGGATTATATTCGTAACCTTCATGGAATGGTCTCCCTACCATGGGTTCTTCTTGGTGATTTCAATGAAATATTATCCAATGCTGAAAAAGAGGGTGGTATTTTAAGATCTCAACGGTGTATGCAGGGGTTTCGTGATGCTCTTGTTGATTGTGATCTGATTGATCTCGGATATCATGGCGATATTTTCACGTTGAGAAGGGGTCGGATCAGGGAACGTCTCGACAGGGCAGTTGCAAACCAAGAATGGATCAATAAATTCCAATCTTCGGGTGTTATTCATGAGGAGTTTTACAAGTCTGACCATAGGCCAATTACTGTGGATACTGAGTATTTGGCTAATGTTGGTTTTACCATCTCGGGTAGAAGCAAAAAATTTGAGGCTAAATGGCTGCTTGAGGAAACGGTAAATGATGTGGTGGACTCGGCCTGGCTGGAGGCCCAACAGGCCGGCCTACCATCAGTGGCCCTCAAATTGGCCCATGTTCATGAAGCCTTACATGCATGGGACATGCACACGCTGAAAGAGCCGGTACGTACACTTCGATCATTGCAAAAGGAGCTAAATTCGGTACTGTCTGGTCCACTTTCGGATGTAGCTACTGCTAGGCAACAATCCATCCAAATTGATATTGAAAAAGAAATGGAAAAAGAGGAAATCAAATGGGTCCAGAGGAGTCGCGTTAATTGGCTCCAGTTTGGTGACCGTAACACAAGCTTTTTTCATAAGTTTGCATCTGAGAGGAAAAAACGTAATATCATTAAATTGCTTGAAGATGACGATGGCAATGTGATTGAAGGAGAGGAGCTCCCAGGCTATATTAATTCTTATTTTCAGGGTCTTTTTTCTTCCGAAGTAGCGAATCCGAATGAGGAGGTTATTGCTAAGGTGAAAAGGAAGGTAACGAGAGCTATGAATACTACTTTAACTGGGCCTTATTCTAGAGATGAGGTCAAGAAGGCACTCTTCAATATTGGTGATCTTAAAGCTCCGGGCCCCGATGGTCTTCATGCCATATTCTTCAAAAAATATTGGGGTCTATTTGGAGATGAACTTACTGATGAAATTCGTATGGCAATCAATTCGGCTACTATCCCTTCAGGTTGGAATGATACCACAATAGTCCTTATTCCGAAAGTTAATAGTCCCCTGAAGGTAACCCAATTTAGACCTATTAGTCTTTGCAATGTTATGTATAAGGTGATCTCGAAAGTTATTGCAGCTAGATTAAAAGGTATTCTCCCGGAGATTATTTCACCAACCCAAAGTGCTTTCGTTCCGGGCCGTCTGATTACTGATAATGTTCTTGTTGCTTACGAATCTTTTCATACCATCAAGAAGAAGAGAACTGGCAAATTTGGGTGGTGTGCTATTAAATTGGATATGCATAAAGCATATGACAGAGTTGAATGGACATTCCTGGAAAAAATATTGGAGAAATTGGGGTTTGATCATGAGTGGATTATGCTCGTAATGGCGTGTGTCAAGTCTGTGAGATACAGAGTTCGTTTTAATGGCTCTGAAACCGATTTTTTCACCCCTTCGAGGGGATTGAGGCAGGGGGATCCCCTGTCCCCATACCTCTTTCTATTATGTGCTGAAGGATTAACGAGTCTCTTACAAGACGCAGAGGACAATGGCCGCCTGGTGGGAGTAAAGGTTAGCCGTCATGCCCCTGCGGTCTCCCATTTATTATTTGCTGACGATTTGTTGATTCTTATGAAAGCTGACCTGGATAATGCAAGAACTTTGAGCTCTGTTTTACTTGATTATTGTTCATCCTCGGGTCAGTTGGTGAGCGAGGCCAAATCAAGTATTTTTTTCAGCCCTTGTACGACTGTTGAGATGCGGGCTGATATCTGCACTGAACTTAATATTATGACGGAGGCAATTACTGATACTTATTTGGGGTTACCGACTCAAGTGGGTGTGGATAGGTCTGATTGTTTTATGCATATTGTTGATAGAATTATTCAAAGACTGAGAGGGTATAAGGAGAAAATTCTATCATATGGTGGTAAGGAGATTTTATTGAAGGCAGTGGCGCAGGCTATTCCTACATATGCTATGTCAGTTTTTAAACTTCCTAAGCTAGTTATAAAAGGGATCACAAATGCTATGTCCCAATACTGGTGGGGAGATGAAGAAGGACAAAAACATATGCATTGGTTTGCGTGGTGGAAAATGTGCGTACCAAAGAAAAAAGGGGGAATGGGGTTTAGAGACCTTCATTGCTTCAATTTAGCTATGCTAGCTCGCCAAGTCTGGAGATTAATCTGTGAGCCTGACTCTCTGTGTGCTCAGGTTCTGAAGGCCAAGTACTATCCTTCAGGTGACATTCTTAATGCAAGCTTAAAGAAAGGATCTTCTTTCACTTGGCAAAGTATCTGGGCTGGTATTCAAACATTTAAAAGGGGTTGTATTTGGAGAGTGGGTAATGGTGATAGTATAAAAATTTGGGAGGATCCATGGATTCCCAAAAGTCCCTCGAGGAGAGTGGTTTCGGAAAGGAGGGGTTCTACCCTTAATATGGTTTCGGATCTTATTGATTTCTATGGCAGGTGTTGGGATTTACAGAAACTACAGGACAATTTTATCCCAGTTGATATTACACGTATTCTGCAAATTCCTCTTTCCTTCGGATTAATGGAGGATTTTGTTTCCTGGAACTATACAAAAAATGGAATATTTACGGTTCGATCAGCTTATTATACTGAGTGGGACCATCAACACGGGAGAAAGCTGATCAGAACTAGCGGACCAGGTACGTCTGATATTAACCCAGTATGGAGTATTCTTTGGAGTTTGCGTGTTCCCTCAAAAATTAAAATTTTTGCTTGGAGATTTTTACATGGTACAATTCCTTGCAAAAGTATTCTTGCCAATAGACATATTATTTCGGATAGTTCATGTCCTATTTGCAAAACCGAATGTGAAGACTTGAAGCATGGTTTTTTCGGTTGTGTGCGGGTGAAGGAGATATGGGAGAATTTGGGCCTCTTTTCTCCTATTTCGGAATTATTGACACAAGACAGAGAGGGTTCTGGTATTTTGGAATTGATCTTAAGGAGTAATATCAATACTGTTCCGGGTTTTGAGGAACTGAAGGCAAAGGAACTCATTATCTCAGCCTGCTGGTTCTTCTGGTGGGAGCGCAGGAAGATTAGCCGGGAGGAACCTGTACCTAAACCGGCGGTTACGACCCAAACCATACTGGCCATGGTCCTCAATTTTGCTAGATCTATTAAAAAGAATGTTCGGGCCAAGAGAGGTGGTTGGATCAAACCTGCTAGTGATCATGTCAAACTTAATTTTGATGCATCATTTAGTAGTAATGATAGCCGGGGTTCTATTGGTGCTGTGATAAGAGATGATAAGGGGCTGTTCTTAGCGGCTTCTTCCAGGTCCTTACCTAGTATTCATGATGTCTTAAGTGCAGAAGCCACCGCGTTGAGGGATGGCTTAATCCTTGCGGGACAGATCGGTTGTAACAGAATTGAGGTTAACGGTGATTGTTTGGAGGTGATCAATGTCATGTTGGACGGGAGAAATTCTATCGGTGCTGATGCGGCTATCTTCGAGGAGTGCTCTTTTTTAGCCCGCAGCTTTACTTTTGTTAGTTTTTCTCACTGTCCTAGGGATAGCAATAGAGTGGCTCATGCTTTAGCTAGCAAAGCGGATTCTCCCAATTCAGTTTCTTGGATTGAAGAACCCCCTGATTTTCTTAATGAGCTACTAGCTTCTGATGTAAACCTCTTCGAGGAAACTATGTAATCTTGTTGGCGCCAAGTTTTCTTACGCACTCTTTTCCCTACAGGGTACCTAAGGGGACTGTAGGGTTTTTAATGAGGCGGGCTTGGTTGCTTTTTATTTATATATATGGAAAATTCAAAAAAAAAAAAACAACAAGTGTAAACAAGGAGACAAGGATATGTTTCCCGTAGTTCCTTCTCAAGAGAAGTACGTCTACGTTGGAGAGATGGGGAGCCACCTAGGCGCTCCTCAATAGCACGGTTGTGCACACCTTATTCTCCTTGAGCTTCTCCGGTGAGGGAGATTCTCGTTTTCACTATGAGGTCGACTTGAAGGCGTTGACCAAACCTTTACACGAGGTTGAGGACACTCCACAAGATGGATGGAGGCTCTAAACGAATCCGAAGGTTCTTGCAACAAGGTGGAAGCTACAAGCACAAGATATACTAATGTTTCTAAGCCTCAAGTAGGATTCTAGATCTACTAGGATGTGGTGGATGGATTTGGAATTCCTTTGGTGGAATCACGGATCTAGGTCTCCTCTAGCTCTCCACAAAGTTTTGGAGTGTTTGGATGGTTGGAGAGGGAGATCTAGGAGGTTGAAGCTTTCACTAATGGCTAGGAGAGAGAGTGGGAAAAGCTTAGAATTTATGAGGTAGGGGAAGGCTTTAAATACCCCTTCCCCAATGTGGCTGTTGTGCAGTCCACGCAGCACCGGAGGCTCCGGTGGTCTTCATTTATGCGCACACGCGCAACTCGTTTGCTTTAATCTGAAATCTTCTGGGCGGAGGTTCTGGTGGCGTTGGCGAAGGTTCCGCCCACCGGATGGTCACCGGAGGCTCCGCTGCAGCCTCCACTCTTATGCACCCGCAGATGTTTTTAGCGGAGGCCACACCGGAGGCGCCACCGGAGGCTAGTCCCACAGTGGGGCAGTGGAGCCAGTGGAGGCTCCGGTGGTTTTACCGGAGGCTCCGTCCACCGGATGTTCACCGGAGGCTCCGCTGCAGCCTCCGCTATTATGCACCCGAAGGTGTTTTTAGCGGAGGCTACACCGGATCCACCACCGGAGGCCAGCGCCTAGAAGAGTTGGGAAATGCATGGGGCGGAGGTTCCGGTGGTTTCACCGGAGCCTCCGCTGCTTGCAAAAATGGCACTCCAGCTTTGTTTTTTCGAGCTCTTTCCATTCGAAATATTTTTGTAACCCATTGAGATTGTATACTTGATGAACCTGGGCATTTTCATATATATCAAATAGGACCTCCAAGTACTCTCAAATAGACATTAGTCAAATAATTATGTTGTCATCAATTATCAAAACGGAAGACGATCTTTCAATAAGACGACAACGGACACATAATGAAGTTGTTTCACCTTTATATAAATGCAAAATATCTATTCTTTTAATTGCATGTTATGCAGCTAAACCTAAAAAGGATGACAATGCACCAATGACATCACGGACTAAACCTATGCCAAGGCAAGTAAAATTGAATGTTGACGCCTCTTATTTAGATGATGTGCATGCAGTGTAATTGGAGCCGTTCTACGTGATTACCATGGGAAATTTATAACATCTACAACTTGTTACTTACCTCATGTGGCATCGACATCTCTAGCGGAAACAATGGCAATGAAAGAGGGATTGAAATTGGCTAACAAATTGAATTTTAGTAGGTTAATAGCATAATCATATTTTGAAGAAACAATTGAAGTTTGCACTGGGGATCAACAATGGTGGAGCGAAGCAATGGCCATTTTTGCAGATTGTGTGGACATTACTATCTCCATTGGAAACTTCTCATTGAACACTATCCAAGGGAGATCAACCAGGTGGCTCATGAGTTAGCAAAAAGTAGCTATAATAGTAAAACAACTTGTAATTGGGTCGACGAACCCCCTAACTTTTTGCTACAAACTCCCCTCAATGATGCAACCTGTTAAACTCATAGCAGCAAGTTTCTTACACACTATTCTCCTTATCAGAATACCTAAGGGGACTGGATGGTTTTTAATGAGGTGGGTTGCTTGCTAATAGTAATTGTGTTTTAAAATAAAAATTGGAAGGAGGAGACCATCACACTTAATTTCTTTTTGCGCCAAAACAATAGAGTAAATAATACCAATTTATTGGTTCGACACCTTATATTTGCTCTTTGATTGTCACAAGAGTCCAATTATTTTTTTCGTGTGATTATGGATAATTCCAGTTCAATACAATCTCTTGAAATAAACATATCAATAAATTCATGTTCATTGCAATATCACGAGTAGAAAAATCTGGAGGACACAATGATATTGCAAGGACAAATATTACGATGCAACGATGTGGCAAAATTTCAGGCCCAATTTTCGGTTCCGCTCCGAGGGCCCCAATTTATGAAAACGACCCTGCTCCAGATATTACAAGAGAGCGAGTTTTGATAGCTCAACCAAATTTAAACGAGTATGTTACCTCCTTGCCTACGCTCTCCGAATTCACTGAAAGGAACTATCCATATTTTCGGACATATAAATTTCACATAAAGACGTTTTCCATGGAAAACATGAAAAAAAATTAGCGTTTCAAAACAGAGCCTTTTTGTACATTATCTTGAGCTTGAGTGATCTCGATATATATTTGAGAACTAATAAATTTTAAACAGTGAAAATTACACTATCATGAGCATGAGTATCTCGATACTTTTTTTAGAAAAAAAAACATCCAAATTTTTTTAGTCTATGAAAATTGCGAAAAGTGCTATTGGCTCCTGAACTCACTGGGGCCCTTTTTTAATAAAAACTAACCACATTTTAAAATCTCTAGAATTTATCTAAAAAATATATGAGTACATCTACATGTCTAGTACATACGGCACAAATTCCTTCAAAATATATTATTGACCATGATCTACAAAGAAATATATCAAAAACAACTTTTTTTTTCTTTTTTTTAGAGCCACAAAATGTCGTGCAATTATAAACTAGCTTTCTTGAAATTTTGCAGATCTGTGGATCATATAAATATGTATCCACATATCAAAGACCATAATTTGGTAAAACGTCTACTTATTTTTCTTTCAAATACCGGTTCCATGGAGCCGGGCTCCAAATGGACGCACTCGTGAAAATTGCTACTGTAGTATACTTACAAAAGTTTCACTGTGTACATGAGGTGGGCCCCCATTTGACATTATAGAACGAGAACCGCCGCTCGCCCACTCAGCTCCAGTCCACTCCAAAGTCCCCAAAGTCCACAGTCCCCACTCGTCCCTCCCCAAAACCCTCGCCCATGGCGACCGCGCCACCGCCGCCCAAGGAGCTCGCTCACGACGACGGAGCCGAAGAGGAGGAGGAGGAGGACCCGGAGGAGGTGGAGCCGTGGCTCTCGTCCCCCGACTCGGATCCGGAGGGATACCCGGTGCCCGAGCCGTGGAACTCTTCCCCCGTCCCGGAGCTGGAGCAGCTGCCGCCGTTGTCTGCACCGACGAATTCGGCGTCCGAGGCGATGGTGGAGGGAAAGTTGCAGGAGGAGGCGCCTCCGCGGTGGCCTGGGTTTCCCGGCGCGAGCGTGTTCCGGCTGGTCGTGGCCGGGGACAAGGTGGGCGGCCTCATCGGGCGCCGGGGCGATATCATCAGGCGTCTCTGCGAGGAGACCCGCGCCCGCGTCCGCGTCCTCGATGTCATGGACGGCGTCGCCAGCCGGATCGTAAGGCTTCTCCCTCGGTAATTTTGGCTGATCAATGCTAGGGTTTATGGCTCGGTGGCGGTTAGGACATGGAAATTTGGGAAATGGCATGCCATTGCAGGGCCTCACTTGCTCCGTGCTTGGTGTGGGGGCTGGGCACGTGGAGCATGATTTCTTCGGTCAGCTAGAGGCTTGCTAAACTAGAAATTTGCTCCTGGTTTTTTTCCATGGGGATTGTCAATTGGACCGTGGCACAAGAACGTCGTTCTTGCTTAGATCAGCAATTCTGTGCCAGAGTTGCCCTGTTTTGGTTACTGATTTCCAAGTTATCTTGGGACTGGGGCATTTTGGGCTTTTGGCCGTTGACACATTGTTACTGACACCTGGCAATGCTATGGTATTGTGTTGTTTCCTGCATTAGGGACAGTTATACTTTGTCACAAGGTCAAGTAATTAAATATCTAGTGATCCGACCTGTTTAGGGTGCTTTCGTGCTCTTTAAAGTTCCCCCTCACATGGAGGCAGCCTAATCATCAGATTCAGTGGATAAGACCATAGGCCAGGTTGGTCCAGCTGTCAACTATTTAACCTGTATGTTCTGTCCCAACTGTCAGCTTGTGACACTTTTGTCTGTTAGTGTTAAGTAGAGAAGTGACTTGTTATTTTATTTGGTTGTTCTACAAGATGTCTGTTGTTATGTGGGGATTAAAGTCTGCCATGTTATCTGTTGGGTTCTCGTTTTAGTTTAACACTTTCTTGCAATCATAGGAACAAATGCATTATTAAGGCCATGTGTTGGGGAAGTTGAAAAATGACTTGACAAAGTAAAAATTACTCTCAGTCTTGTAAGCATACACTTTTTAAGTGGGAGGAATCTAGTGTGACATGCTGAGGTGGTACTTGTTATGAGTGCAATTAAAAAATTCAAACCAAGTTCATTCGTTTTGCAATTGTTTATTCACTGTGTTAATTTTGTTTCTCTCTTTAGGTTTTGATATCAGCAACAGAAGAAACACAAGCAGAATTGGCACCTGCGATGCATGCCACAATTAAGATCTTCAAACATGTAAATGATATCGAAGGAATCAACCCCGATGTCATATTATCTGCTGCTGCACCAGAAATTTGTTCTGCCAGATTATTGGTTCCTAAAGCACAATCTGCGCACCTAATTGGCAAGCAAGGAGCCACGGTCAAGTCAATCCAGGAAACTACTGGTGCTACCGTAAGGATTATAGATGAAGGTACATGGTTATACATACTGTTATCTCAAAGTATTGGTTGAATTTCCAGTTTGATTCTTAGGATCACCAGTCATTTTTGTTACCTATGAATTGATGACATTGATTTCACTTTTGGAAACAAGGAACTATACTTGGGGTACTCTAAAGCAAACATGTTGCCCTAAACTTGTATGATCCATCATTTCTTATACAAAGTCCACCCATATCTGCATGTCCACCTCTTTTTGCCAAGAAAAATCTAAAAAAACAATTGGACCGTTTTCCCAACATATTTTGTAGCACCAACCTTCTCTGAAAAGTATCATCTGTCTTCTCCAAAGAAGTAGCACCAGCCCTGTTCACAAGAATAGTAGTGGGTACCCTGTTTCACCACTGGAAAAGTAGTGAAAATGATAGGATTCTTGTTCTCCTGTTACCTAACTTGCTCTTGTTCTCCTGTTACCTAACTTGCTAGCCTGAGAACACTTGTTTTTGTTGTGGTAGAAACCATCAAACCAATTAGTCAACCAATGGTTTATTCTGACCCTTGTAGAAAATGGTGATCTCTGAAGAGTTGTACACTGAGACCGTGTACACCTTCTAGCCCTATCACTTGAAAAATCGTAATTCGACCAATCACTTGAAAATTCAAACCCTTCATTTGTTGCAAAATATTAAGAAAACAGTAACAGAGTAGTTAAAGTCAGATAAGCTTCCAGATTGCAGTGCGTTCCTAGATACCAGGGGGATAGCTGTAATAGCTTGTATACTTCCATGCTACATAAAGCGTTGGGATGTTCCATGCAACAGAGACGTACGTTCATTTCTATCTGGTATCTGTAGCTACCAATACCATGGAGATTCTTTTGCACGTCTATAAAGTCTACCTGATGGCGTTACACTTTTGAAAAGCCAAACAAAACAATTTCCACTTCGGTTGAGCTTATACCCTTTTGGCTAGCTTTTCTATTTCCGATCTCATCTTGTTAGTTGTGAATTCCAGTCTAGATCCTTGGATGTAACATTTTGCCATTTTGTACTGGATATACTTTTCTAGATGAGATTTTGAGTTATCAGATGGTGGATGAAAGAATTGTGGAGATACGTGGTGCTTCCCTCAAGGTCCTCAATGCCCTGAAATCGGTACTTGGGGTTCTTCGGAAGTTCCTAGTTGATCATGGTGTCCTTCATCTATTTGAAAGAAAGGTAATCTGTATTGTGGTTGTTGCTGCATGCTTTATAATGCATAAAAATGAGAGCAGCTTGTAATGTTCTCATGGAATCGATGTTTCTGTTGCTCATCTGCAGAACCAAGCAGTAGCTCAGGCACATGATGGTTCTCAAGAAAATCCGGTTGCCTGTGGTCATGCCCTTCCAGTGAACCAAGACCTTTTATTATCCGACTGTCGAAGTCCTCTTAACCTAAATGGCAGCAGATATTTGTTGTATAGACAAAACCCATCTGTTTGTGATCCGTATTCGTCAGATTATGCCCTTCCAGTGAACCAAGACCTTTTGTTATCCGACCGTCGAAATCCTCCCCCAAATGGCAGCGGATATTCGTCGTATGGACGAGACCCATCTATCTGTGACCCATATTCATCAGATATCAAACGCCCAGCTGATTCATTTATACCAAAGGTGTAATGCTATAACTGTTATCCCCTGGATTCTAGTTGCATACCTATATCATGTCAGTTAGCTTGTAACATCTTACATCAGGCTGCTACATACTCTGCTCTTACATAATGCTTTGTCTTTCAGATCACACAGACAATGCAGATCCCGTTGCCACTAGCTGAAGAGATAATTGGTGCCCAGGGACAAACCATTGCTAATATACGTTCTGTCAGTGGTGCGGTTGTTGTTCTCGAGGAAGTTGGTGATTATTTGGAGGAGGTTCTAGTTACGCTCGAAGGCAGTTCTTCAGAAGTTCAGACTGCGCATCAACTTATACAGGTTGATTACCTATGTCCCGATTTTTTTTTCCCCGATTCCTACTCCTGTATCGAATTGTTGAATTAAACTAGGATGCCATCTGATCTTCTTTGTGCCTAGCGATGTGCCTACGTCCTTATGTTTATTGTACTTTGCTATGCATTTGTCTCCAAGAAACTTAGCATACAGAGACAGTTAACACCACCAGTTTTGTATATCTGGGTTGAGCCGAGGACTAAATGTACTACAGTACAAGATTGTTTTGCTTAGAGCAACAAGTTCAGTGTAGTTTACACAAGGTTGGCATTCATCATAAAGTTCTCTTAGACAATTAGACTTGTAGGATATTAGGAGGAACGCGGATATGGCTGCTTTCATCCCCAGGGTCTGGAGCTGGCTAGGACTTGCGAAAGCCACTTGTTCGCAAGGCATGACATAAGAGAAAGCTACTTGCTCAGTTGGTCCTAATATAACTTCTATTGTTGATTAATCCTTGATGACATACTACTCCGTCCGTTACTAAATGTAAGATGTTCTAGCTATTGGACATGTCGACTAGATACGGACTAAAATGAGTGAACATATACACTAAAAGTTGTATAGATGCATGTGAATGTGGAAAAAGGCTAGAACATCTTATATTTAGGAACGGAGGGAGTAGCTCCGGCTTGCTGGTGCAGCTACCCAGCACCTGATAACTAAAACTGGAAAACACATTTACACAACACAACCCGCGCTACTACACAGTTAATTTATTGATACCGTCACGCTCGAGATATACCGAAATTGCATGATGGATGATGTCCGACTTGCTGCCATGTTCGCAGGAGATCCTATCGGGCGGCAGGGAACCTCCGCCACCGAGGAGCAGCTATGGCAACACCGACGCCGGCCTGTTTGCTCGGCATGACGTTGGAGCAAGCCGGGACTACGCGCCACCGCCTCCCTACCGCGAGTACCAACCGTCCAGCGACTCCCGCGGACGTACTGACTTCCACGGATGCAGGATGTACTAGCACGCAGGGCCGAGCAGCTAACCGCGCCTAGCTTCTTCTATGGCTGGCTGGACACCTCTCCGCCGAGCAAGCTGACCATTGCTGTTGCCGTGATGTTTTTTCGGCGTCGAGTTTAGAGACTCTAGATTCTAGTAGAATGGACGGGCGATATGCCACTGCAGTACTGAACTTTAAAGAGCTGCTGATACAGTATTGAACTGATGATGGTTTCTAGTACTGAGTAACATTCTCTGATGATGGTTTAATGATAGTGCATTGCGAGTTGCGACAATCCAGTAATTTTTGTCCGCTTTCGTGGCTATTACCACAACGCAGTTTCAGCACCTGTAAAACCTAGCCAAAAGAATCGTAGAACGAAACGCTTGTCAGCTCAGCTCCATGGAACCATTGCCTTTTGACTCTGGAAGAAAAAGATGCTTGTCAGCTCAGCTCCATGGAACCATTGCCTTGCCCGTCATGTGGGCCCGTACACGACACAAGCGTTTTTCTTTTCTTTTGGCAGCGACCAAGTCAAGACAGTTTTGAAACCTGAATTCAGCTTCACGGCTTTAAACACAAAATTCACATCTCCGTCGCGTGCTGGAAAAGCCCCTCTATAAATTGCTAAACCCCCACACCCACACAGAGCCAAAACATTCCCCGGGTGGCCGGGACACCTCTCCGCCCGCCACGCGCTCCCCGAGGCCGCGCCTCTCCTCCCCCACCGACCCGAGCACGCCCGCCACCGCCGAGGTATCCCTCCCTTCCCCATCCTCCTCCCCCTGTCTCCCTCGCCGTCCCCCGCCCCACCGCACCGGCGTAGAGCTACTTAGAGCGGGAGGCCCGTCCCTGTTTCCCTCGCGTCAACCCCTCTCGCCGCCGACGTACGGACGAGAGACTCCATCGGCCCGCTTCGAGTTTTGTTGCTCCGGTAGGCGCTAGTTCGGCTTCCCTCTGAGCGACCCGCTCCGAACCTTCTCGTCGCGGATTTTATTTTGCTTGCGAAATGCCGGAGAAATGTTTCGAACCGAATCGGGGGGTTTTCCCGTGTCGGAATCGTCGCGGGGTGGGTTTGCTTTTCTGATCGGGTGGTCGTGCGGCGGGGAACCCGTCGGAGACGGAGATGGTTCTAGAACGCTGGTGCTTGCTTCCGCGTAGCTGCTACTATTGCGAGTCCCTCTCCTCTGCCTGGAACGCGGCGCGGTTCGAGGTTTTTTTTTCCCAAGGTTTTTGGTCCTCGCAGGAGCGCTGTTTCGATCGGATTTCGCGTGCGGATTTCTAGGGTTATTGGTGCTGATCCGAGGGGTACGGGGCGCTCGAATCGGACCAATGCTGCTGGGTTGGGGGTTTCTCTCGTGCTCTCAGCGCAGGTACGGACAGGGATGAAGTCGCGTTGTGCTTCATCTCAGTCCTGCTTTTTTGGGGTCGTATTCGAGGTCTATGGCGCTGGAGGTTCTGCGATTGCACACCGTGTTTTGGCCATTTCGCAGCGCGCTTGATTTCGGATTTGGGGGGAGACAGACTGTTTCATCGGCTACTCCTAACTGCGCATCTGTTTTGTGACGAAATATCTGGAATGCTGCGCTAATTGCTGGTCTTCGTGCGTTCGAATCATCTGGCTGGCCACTTATAGAGTGTAATTAGCTGCTGTTTTCACAACGGTGGTCAGGTCCCAACTGTAGCGTGTACCACATCCTGTCTCCCCCTTTAGAGGCTTCCTTCAGAAATCATATGCTGTGTTTTCCTCAATATTTTGTTCACTCTGTGCTGAGTAGGTTAAAGATATACTGGGGTTGTCATGCTTTTGTTCATAACTTCAGATATGTTACTTGGCGTAAGACATCATAGCAGCATGTATTTTTGTTTTTCTACCCCTGTGCGATGATCGATCAGTTTACTTACTACTTTCCTCAGTAAGAGATTGCTGCATGTGCTTTCAAAGTGTGTTTGAGCTGGAGCAACCGAGCAAGTAGTATCCATCTCAGTGCTTGTCGTGGTGGTGTCACGGCAGATGCCATAGGATGGCTAAAGATGTGGGAACGATGGACGCTGGAGGTGTCCGGGGAGGGATCACGCGACGAGTAGCCGCGTGAGGTGAGATCCATACAACACAAACAACACGATGTACCCAGGTTCAGGGCCCTCGTGAGGAGGTAAAACCCCTACTCCTGCCTTTCTCTATGTATTGCTATATGTCACCGAGTAGCTCACAGTACAAGGAATGATGTTCACCGAGTAGCCTCTCTATGCTCCCGAGTAGAGCTAGGTCAAGAACTTAGGGTTTCTAGGGTTTCCTCTCAATGTCTCCCAGCGTGCCCCGCGCAGGAGGCGGCGGGGCACCTTATATACACGGTGCCCAGCCGGATACGTCCAAATCCTAGACAAGTGTCGACATAGTGTTCACATGTCCTTTCTCCGAGTACGGCCTGACAGCTTTGGTCGTTGGTCTTGGCCGCTTCTGTAAAGTCGTTGGGCAAAACTAGGGGACAGACTGGTATCACTGTACCTAGTCACAGAGCAGGCCCCCCTTATCCTGCCACCGACTGCTTCCATGCTGTCACTGTCAGGCAGGCCGTCCCCACGTGAACAGTAGTTCGAATGCTGCCAAGTACGGACCCAGGATACGCGGGATCCTGTGTCAGAACGGCTCTTTTGACTTCCTGCCCGAGTAGTTTCCCGCCAAAGGTTCCCGCCAATTGTACTCGGGCCAAAGTTTCTACTCGACAGGGTAGAAACTGATTGATATCTCCGTCTGGCCATCTCGAGGTGAGACCGGGTAGCAGACTACCGGGTAGCGAGTACTCGGTAGTCGGATACTCGACCAAACCTTTCTTCTGTACGCGGCCTTTATCATCTGTCTTTACCCTACTCGGGGGTAACCCCCCGACAGCAGTCCCCGAAGCTGGTTGAGTCTTGCGAACTTGTTCACTAGGCTCTGCCAGCTTAAAACCAGCCTTTGCATCTTACCCATCGAACCTCAAGATGCCGAGTAGGTCCTCCGAGTAGCTATCTGGAAAGTATCTTGAGTCTCCTCTTTTCCGAGTAGCACTCGCTTTCTACTCTGTATCCGAGTAAAAAGACTTAGCGAAATTTCGCAAACTGAGCCTCTGCAGCGCAGAGCAACATCCAGCCCTTCACGCAGGCACTGCCTACGTGTCAAGCATCCACGACCTTGTCGTTTGGTTGCCCAGGACACGACGCCACGTGTCCAGTTTTCACGCCGTGGGCCCACCGGCCGTCGTGTCCCATCAAGCGCAATTACTGGCCACGATCTGAAGGTGGGATCAAATGCGGCCGTTACGCGCGCAGCCTGCGCTTGTGTGCGTTTCTATTCGGCCACAGGACCCACCACACGCCACAATCGATCCCACTCCCGCAGCGGTAACGGTAATCTCGCCGAGGGGGTATAAATACCTCCGCGGTAACTTCCTTTTCCCCTTCCCTGCTCATTTCCTCTTCTTCCTCCCGTTCTTCTTCGCCACCGAGCGCTCCGCCGCCGCGCTAGCCTCTGCGCCGCCGCGGACTCGCTCCACCACCAAACCCATTTGATTTCCGATTCCTCCACTCGCAACCATGGCCAAGTCCTGCTGGGCCGGTTCCTCCATCACCCAAGCCAACCTCGCCTGGCTTGTGAATGAGAGAAGGGTTCCCCCCGGCGTGGAGTGCCGGGCGCCCGACGACGAGACCGTGCCCAAGCCCAGGGACGGAGAGCGCGTGGTGTTCATGTCCCACTTCGAGCGCGGGTTCGGGCTGCCAGCGTCGGACTTCATGCGTAAGTTCCTGAACCACTTCGGGCTGCAGATGCACCATCTGCCGCCCAATGCAGTTGTTTTCCTCGCATACCACGCCGTGGTGTGCGAGGCTTTTCTCGGCATCAGGCCCACCGTGGAGACGTGGCTCCGCTACTTCCACCTCCGCCAACAATCTGCCGGGAAGAAGGACAGCGCGGGCGTTCCTCGCGCCACCGACGTCGGCTGTGCCATGATGGTGCAGCGGAACGGCACGAACCACCCCCGTATCCAGGGGCTGGATTCCTGCCGAATGTGGCAGCAAACGTTCTTCTACGTGAGGAACGTTGCCGCCGCTGATGGAGCCCCCGTCGACGATCGGATCAATCTGCCCCCTTGGAGCAAGCGTGCTCCACTCGGGTCGAATTGGAAGGAGAAGCCCGTCAACGACGAGATCGCCACCGAGATAGAGACGCAACTCGGCTGGCTGAAGACGCATGGCCTCCGGAATGACGATCCAGTGGCGTGCTGGATCAAACGCCGGGTGCTCCCTCTGCAGGAGCGATGCCACCTCATGTGTTACATGGGAGGGCCTCGCGATTGCACCAGGACTACCACCGTCGAGATCGACGACGCTGACGTTCCCCGGCTTGCCAGGAACATTCTGAAGACCGGCCTCAACGAGAAGTGGCGGTACGGGTTCGTTCCGTTCAGCCGCAGGACTCCAATCTTACGGGTATGTCTCCCTTACTCTGTTTTCGTCTCTGCCTTCCGAGTAGATAGCTTATTTTTTCGCCTCGACTAGCAATCACCTTGTGCACCGAGTAGGACACTTAGCTAAATCGCCTTAGGCTTAGTGTGCTTTGTGCTTGCATGCCTCGTCGAGTAGGAAACTTAGAAAAAAGCCTGGGCTTAGTGTGCTTCGTGGGTGCACGCCTACCCGAGTAGAGTTCTATTCTGGTACTCGGCTAACTCGTGATCCTTCTCTGCCTTTCAGACTCTTACTCGCCAGCTCACTGAAAGCAGCGAGGTCCTCGAGGAGAACTGGTCCAAGGATCGCGAGGAGGATGATCTACCTCCCTCTGATGACGCGGAGCAGAGCAGCCCCGTTCCCGAGAAGCGCGACGTCCTCAGCACTTGGTCGGATGAAGGCTCTCACGGTACTGTTATCTTTATCCCGTTTGTTTCTGAAGAACATCAACCTCTTGCGTTGCTGTTTCTGATTCTTCCTTCTTTTCCCTTGAATTTCTCAGACGAGGCCGCTGCGGAGGAGGACGACGAGGATGAGGACGAGAACAAGGGCGATGCGCCCCTTGTCGTCAAGCCTCTGTCGGTTGCCCCCCCCGAAACTCGCAAACGGACAGGCGGCGAAGCACGAGCGCCCCCTGCCAAGAAGAAGAAGAAGCCCGCCGAGGAGGGAGAGACCCCCGAGAAGAAGAAACCCACCAAGCTCACCACGAAGAGAAAGAGGAAACAGCTCTCTTCCACTACCGCGTAAGCTTCCTTCCCAGTCGTCTTACTTCTCGCGCAGTACCATTTTCCCCATTTTCTTCCGCTTCCTGATTCCCTTCTCCTCTTTCCACAGAGCTCCCCTGGACGTGAACGCCGCTTGCGCGTCCGGCCAAGCCAAGGAAACCCCAATTCCTCTGATCAACGTCGATGACGACGAGGAGGACAACACTGCCCACGCTGCTGCCGCCAACGCACCGATCACTTCTGCTCAGGGAGCAGGATCCGAAGCGGCAGCTCAGGACGCTGCCGTCCACCCCGAAAGATCACCTTCTCCTCCGGCTAGCAAAGCCGAGGAGATCCGAGACCATGATATGCAAGACACTGCCGCCCCCGAGCGGCCTGAAGCAGAACCAGAGCAAACCAGCACAGAGGCTGGTGCACGAGACAATCTTGCTGTCGAGCAGCAAGTAGGAGACAACGCCGCTGCGGATGCCACCGTCACGGATGCTTATCCGTTGCCAGGCGGCGCTCCGAGTAGCGCCCAGCTAGAGACTGCGCTGGGTGACGGGTCTGCAGCGCCACCAACTGTGCAAGACCCTACACCGCCGACATCTTCCTTGTCGCCACAGGGTAAGAACACACCCAGCCCTCCTGGGCGAGTAACCAGGCAACGGGCCCTTGATGCTCTGAGGGATTACTGCTCCGAGAAGGGCCCTTCTGAGAAGGAGGCTGCCGATAAGGTGGCTGCTGAGGAGGCCAAGGCCAAGGAGAAGGCCGCCGAGAAGGCCAAAGCCGAGAAAGAAACTGCTGAGAGAGCCAAGGCCGAGCAGAAGAAGCTCAGGGCTGAACAGAAGAAAGCCGAGAAGCGAGCTGCCGAGGAAGCAGTCGCCGAGAAGGCAAAGGCCAAAACTGAGGGGAAGAAACCCGAGGACCCCGAGAAGCAGAAGATCGAGAAGGAGCAGAGGAAGGAAAGGGCCAGAGAGCAAGGCGCATCTGCAGGCGGAGCACTCGTGATCCGCGACTCCGGCCCAATTCCTGCTGCGCTCTCTGCGGGCGCTCGCGCTGCTGGTCAGCCCTGCTACCCGGAATACATGATTGAGGTTAGCCACCAACATAGCATTGGTTTCCCTCCCCAAGATAAAGCTGTAGCTATTCAGAAGGGGAGGAAAGCTGTAGCCAGGATTACTCCTCCCTTCGATCCAGCCCAGAACAAGCCCATCAATATTGCTTCTCGGGGAGTCCAAGACAAGCCAATAACCTCCAAGGGTCTTGAGCAGGTACTGGACACTGTCGGCTACATCAGCGCCAAGTGGGACAGCGCTGTTCTTGGAGAGGAGAAGTGGCACGGCTTGACTCTTGGCTCCGTCGACCACTACCGCGTGGAGTGGAACAAGATCGACTTGGGACACCAGCCCATGTCCGTCTCCACCGATACCGCCACCCTCGCAGCCAAGATGTTCTTGCATCGCAAGAATGCCGAGGATATCGAACAGAGCTACGCAGTAAGTCTTTTGGCCTTTTCCGAGTTGAATTTTCTTCTCTTCTACTCGCCTTTCTTCTTTCTCACCATCACTCCCAGTCCCCGAGATTTGGGGCGAGTAGGTGGATACTCTCCGAGTAGCCTCCTACTCGGGCCAAATCTTCTCTGCTTTGCCTAACTCATTTTCTTCTCGGTTTTCAGGATACCGTTCTCAAGCGGACCAACTTGTACCGCATCCTTCTCTGGAACCACTCCATCGCCAGGAGGCGCATCACCGCACTGGAGAAAGAGAAGGCAGATGCCGAGGCCGCAAGCAAGAACGCCAAAGAGAGCAGCCAGCAGCTGGCTGAAGTGCAGGGTAGGCCTTTTAGCTACGCGGTTTCTGCGTTTTATTTTTACGCCCGCTCCTGCTTTCTTTGGCCCTAACCTTTCCTTCTCTGCAGCTAACCTGAAAGCCCTAGTCGACGAGCACGAGAAGTGCCGTGCTTTTGTGGCAGACGCCGAGGCCACCATAAAGAGACTTGAAGGTGAGCTTGCTGTTTACTCGGTTCTGTATTAAGTCTGTTTCCTGTTTTACTTCTCGGCTAACCTTATCAATCTCTTCGCAGAAGATCACAAGTCATTTGCTGAGGCGCACCAAGATTGCATCAAGCCAGCAGAGGTGGAGAAACAGCTGTCTGACCAGACCATCGCTCTGGTGAAGGACCACACCACCGAGATGGAATCCCTGCAGCTCCGACTTCAGCAAGCACTCCAGGACGCTGTGAAGATTGGCGCCGAGAGGGACGCGGCCATCGCCGAGAAAGCCAAGGCCGAGACCACTTTCAAGGCCAAGGAGAGGGCCCTCGAGTCTGAATGCGAAACTCTGAAGAAAACCAATGCCAATCTCTTCGCTCAGATGACCACTCTTCGCGGAATCCAAGACAAACGTATTGGCAACGAGGAGTCCTGGAAATCCAAGCTGCAGCAGCTGTGCCGCCAATTGAGGGGTAAGTTTTCTTCTTCCCTGCATCCTCTCTTCTCGGTCTCTCTCTTCTCGGTTTCCCTTTTCTCGGTTTTTGAAGTTGCCATTTGCTATTTCAGATATCTGGCCTGCTCTCGATTCCACATCTGCGCCTACTCTGGCCACAAACCGAGCGCTTCGCCTTTCGAAGGGCGAGGAGGCAGATACTAGTTCTGAGATCGAGGACGTCTTGCTGGTGCTCAAAAGCTTCTTCGATCAGCTAGTCGGTCTTGGAACCGACTTGGTGCACGTGGGCTTTGAGCTTCACAGGTTGTTCTGGCCTCATGACCCCCAGCCAAGAAAGATGCGGGATCTCGCCCACAAGCTGGAGGCAGCGAAGGCCGAGCTGAAGAAGTGGCGAGCCTCTGCAGCCCGTGCTGGTGCAGATGTGATGCTTCTCTGCATGGCGTCTTGGTACGAGAACCTTGACATGCAGCGCATCCGCGGGAAGCGCAGTAACTCCAAGTGGGAAAACGATGCCGCTAGCGTGGCCTTGCGCAAGCAGATCGCTTATGAAGTTGCCGAGTATGCCGAGACGGAGGTCTACATCGACGGCCCCCCCGAGCCGGACACTGATTATGAAGATGAGGAGGAAGCCGACTTGGAGGACGACGAGGACGACGATGAGGAAGAACTTGCGGACTACTTCGAATCTCCCAAGGGCAAGGCCGGGAAGGGCAAGGCCACCGTCGTCGCGAGTAGCGATGAGGAAGAGCATGCCCACATCGACAGCGAGCCACTCAACTTCGGCACCTCCTCGGGTGCTGCTCTCGACGACACGGTGCCACCTCCTAGCCACACCGCTGGCTCCTCTTCGGCTCCAGGCCCCATCTCGGTGGCCACAGCTACATCCGAGCAGACGGCCACCCAGATTGATGTTGAGATGGAGGAGTCCGCCGCCGTACAGACGGAAACGGACGCCACCAACAACGAAGAAGCTGCCGAGAAAGCCACCGCTGAAGAAACTGCTACCAAGACAGCCGTCGAGGAAGCAACTGCCCATGCCAGCGCCGAGAACACTGCCTCCTCAACCTGAGGCCACCTGCAACTTTTTTAACTTGAACATTTATCAGATCCCCGGGATGCCGGGAGCATATGTATCAGACAATATTTGTTTTCGCTTGCTACTCAGTTTTTATGCCCACTCAGTTTACGTTGACATTAATCAATTTGAACGACAATGGCTCAATGCCGAGTTGTGTTTCCATGCGAGTCCCCGAGTAGCTTTTCTTATTCACCCTGCCTTTTCATCTCTGCTCTACCTGCGACTTGTCGCTTGTTTGGTATTCGAGTCACAAGAATTAAAGAACAAGGCTGCAAATACTTAGCCGCTAGAGAACAATCATGATAACGCAGCCCACCATTTAGCCGAGAAGACGAAAACGAGGAACAAAAAGTAACCGACAATCTACTCGGTTCCTGCACTTTTTCTTCCTTAGCGATTTTCGTGTGCTCATTGACCTTTTGCTTGTTCTCTTGCTTGCCATGAAGCCGGGTTTCGGACAGCAGCGAAGTCGAAGAGTTGGCATGTAGGTTTAAACACAGTACTCAATGCACTTTTGAGTTCTGAAGTGAAGCAACCGAATAGACAGAGGAACAAACCGAGTAAAAACACTTAGAGCAATTTTGGACGAGGGCAGTCCCCGAGAACAATTTTAGATTGCAGAGTAGAATTTCAACTCGGATGAAAGAGTACATACACATCTTTGCTTACGAATGAAAACGACGAAGTAGAGCTACATTCCAGGGACGCTTGGTTTCCTCTCCAGCTTTATCTGCCCTGTTCGCCTGCGATGGGCGCATATCTACAAGATAGTACGCGTCATTGTGCAGCGCTTTGCTGACAATGAAAGGCCCTTCCCATGGAGGAGACAACTTGTGCATCCCGGCTGTGCGCTGCACAAGCCTAAGGACCATGTCTCCTTCTCGGAAAACCCTTGGGTTCACCTTTCGGCTATGATAGCGCCGCAGGTTTTGCTGGTAGACAGCCGAACGTGACAGAGTCAGCTCTCTTGCTTCTTCAAGCAGGTCAACGTCGTCTTCTCGAGCTTCTCTCGCCTCCACCTCAGTGTAGAGGGCTACTCGAGGGGAGTCATGCTCTAAGTCTATTGGCAACACGGCCTCAGCCCCGTATACCAAGAAGAATGGCGTGTAGCCGGTTGACCGGTTAGGGGTAGTCCTTAGACTCCACAACACCGCTGGCAACTCTTCTAGCCAACACCCAGGTGTTTTCAGCAATGGCTCAATCAGCCTCGGCTTGATGCCTGCCAGTACCATCCCATTTGCTCTCTCAACTTGCCCATTGGAGGCAGGGTGCGCGACTGACGCAACGTCTAGTCGGATATGCTTATCTCTGCAGAATCGCACCATTGCCCCCTCTGCAAAGTTGGTACCGTTGTCGGTGATGATACTGTGTGGGTAGCCATATCTCATGATCACATCTTTCACGAACTTCACAGCTGTGACTCCATCACACTTCCGAATAGGCTTCACCTCGATCCACTTGGTGAACTTGTCCACCATGACCAAGATATGTGTCATATTGCCCTTAGCCGGCTTGAAAGGACCAACCATATCCAAGCACCAAACAGCAAACGGCCATGTGATAGGAATTGTTTTCAACTCGGATGCTGGCACGTGAATCTTACTTGCGAACATCTGGCAGCCGGCGCACTTCCTCACAATGTCCTCAGCTTGCTGCAATGCAGTGAGCCAGTAGAAGCCATGCCGAAAAGCTTTCTTGACTAAGGCCCGAGAAGAGGCATGATGCCCACATTCTCCTTGATGTATCTCCACCAGGATTTCTTCTCCTTCCTCTGGGCTCACACAACGTTGCAGCACACCAGTGGCACTTCTCTTGTGCAGCACATCTCGGACTAAGGCGTAGCCCTTGGATCTTCTCTGAATCTGCCTCGCGGTCACCTCATCTTCAGGTAAAGTACCGTCCCTTAGAAAGGATAATATGGGCATTGCCCAACTCGGTGTCTCCCGCACGGGAAACACTGGTTCGTCCATTTCCATTGGGACAGGCTCTGGTGGTTGCACAGGAGGAGTAGGAGCGCTTCTTTGCAGCCCAGATCGATTGGCGAGAACTTCTTCAATGAATGCAACAGCTTCTGGGTTGAGGACGGCAGTCCCCGAGTAAGGAGTGGCAGTCCCCGGGTAAGGAGTGGCAGTCCCCGAGTAGGGAGCGGCAGTCCCCGAGTAGGGAGTGGCAGTCCCCGGGTAAGGAGTGGCAGTCCCCGGGTTCCCTCCAGCACTCTCCCAGTCGATCTCCATTGGGTCAGATTCTTCACTCGGCAGAGAGGGAACAAAGATGGATTCCGAGTTGGGGGAAGGCTTGATGGACGGCTTCCTCAAATGCTCCAAGGCAATCCCTGCCGGGATAGACTGCCGAGAAGATCCCAACTTGGACAGCTCATCCGCTGCTTCGTTTTCTGCTCGGTGGATGTGCTGGAACTCACAGCCTTCGAAAAACCCAGTCATTGACTGCACCAGGAAACGATACGACGCCATGTTGGCATCCAAGGCATCCCAGGTACCTGAGACTTGCTGCACCACCAGGTCCGAGTCGCCATAGCAGATAATGCGCTGCACACCAACCTCCTTTGCTACACGCAAACCATGCACAACTGCCTCGTACTCGGCTACGTTGTTGGATGCCTTGAAATGAATCTGCAACACATACTTGAGCTGATCCCGCTTGGGTGATGTAAGCACAACGCCAGCACCAAGGCCTTCTTTCACCTTTGAGCCATCAAAGTGCATCTTCCAGTAGTTCGAGACTGGAGCAGGAGGTTCATATTGCATCTCGGCCCAGTCGACAAGAAATTCTGCCAGCACCTGAGACTTGATGGCTTCTCTTCTCGTATATGCGGGAGCATACGCAGCTAGCTCAATTGCCCACTTTGCTACTCTGCCACTCGCCTCCTTGTTACCCATGATGTCCGAGATGGGAGCTGAGCTCACAACAGTGATGGGATGCTCCTGGAAGTAATGTTTCAGCTTCCTGGCGCCCAGGTACACACCATATGTCATCTTCTGGTAATGCGGGTAGTTTTGCTTGGAACTGGACAGCACTTCACTGAGATAGTAGACTGGGCGCTGCACACTCTTGCCTTCTTCTTCTCGCTCCACCACTATCACCACGCTGACTACTCGGTTAGTCGCGGCAATGTATAGCAGCATAGGCTCCTTGGGTAGCGGACTAGCCAAGACAGGAGCACTAGCCAACATTGCTTTCAGCTCATTGAATGCCACATCCGCTTGCGGAGTCCAGACAAACTTGTCGCTTTTCTTCATCAGCTGGTACAGAGGCAGAGCCTTCTCGCCCATTCGGCCCAGGAAACGGCTCAGAGATGCCAAACAACCCGTGAATTTCTGCACATCCTTCAATGATCTCGGCAAAGACATGCTCTCAATAGCTTTTATCTTAGACGGATTGGCTTCAATGCCCCGACTAGAAACAAGAAAACCGAGTAGCTTTCCAGCTGGTACACCAAAGGTACACTTACTCGGATTCAGTTTCATTTTGTACTTGCGTAGGTTAGCAAAGGTTTCCTCAAGATCGGCAAGCAGAGTATGTGTTTTATTCGTTTTGATGACAATGTCATCTACGTACACCTGCACATTCTTGCCGAGCTGATCATGCAAGCATTTCTGCATGCATCTCTGATAGGTTGCACCCGCATTCCTCAAGCCAAAACACATGACACGATAGCAATAAGCCCCGTACGGGGTAATGAAAGCAGTCTTTATTTGATCAGCAGGGTTGAGTGCGATCTGGTGGAAACCAGAGTAGGCATCAATGAAAGACAACAGTTCACAACCGGCAGTGGAATCGATCACCTGATCGATGCGAGGTAGCGGGAAAGGATCCTTGGGGCACGCCTTGTTCAAGTCGGTGTAGTCGACGCACATGCGCCATGCAGTGGTAGCCTTGGGATCTTCCTTTTTCTTCTCGACCATGACCGGGTTGGCTAACCAGTCCGGGTGCAGCACCTCCATGATGAAGTTACTGATCAGTAGCTTGGTGATTTGATCACCGATGGCCTTCCTTCTCTCATCCCCGAAACGGCGCAAGGCCTGCTTCACGGGCTTGGCGTCAGGACGCACATGCAAAGAGTGCTCAACCAACTCCCTCGGGACTCCTGGTAGATCTTCATTGGTCCAGGCGAACACGTCCCGATTCTCACGGAGGAAGTGGATGAGCGCGCTTTCCTATTTCTCGGCCAGCCCGGCACCAATGATGGCCACGCGCTCCGGGAACTCGGGGTCAACCTGAACAGTCTTGGTCTCCTTGGCAGCTTGGAAAGCAGTACCATGCTGAGTACTCGGCACACCTTGTGCGCCAGCTTGTGCGGACTGAGCCATGGCTACCACCTCGTACATCTTCTTCTTCTCGGCAGCAATCACCATTGATTCCGCCAGCTGAGAGCTAGCAGAGGCACACTCCATGGACTTCTTGTAATCTCCCGAGATGGTGATGATACCATTTGGCCCAGGGATCTTCATCTTCAGGTAAGCCACATGAGTAGAGGCCATGAACTTGCTCAGAGCAGGCCTTCCGAGTAGAGCATGATATGGGCTCTGATGATCCACCACCTCGAACTGCAGGCGCTCTGTGCGGCAGTTCTCCCGAGTACCGAATAGCACATCAATCCACACCCGGCCAATCGGGTTGCACGAGATCCCGGGCACAATCCCATGGAAAGTGGTCTTGCTGGGCAGCATCATGTTCTCGGCCAGGCCAAGCTTCTCGAGTGTGTCCTTATACACAATGTTGATGCTGCTGCCGTTGTCGATCAGCACTTTGCTGAACCTCACATTCTTCTCGGGACCCAGGAAGGTAGGATCCAGCACCAAAGCATAGGTACCCGGATTGGGCATCACCTTGGGGTGATCTGCCCGAGTCCACCTGATCTCCTGGTCGCACCAATACATGTAGTGAGGGACAGCCGGAACCACTGCATTGACCTCCATGGCCCGCCTGTGTTGTGACTGCTTGTCGACTGCCTCAGAAGTGAAGATCATATAGCTCTCATGGTGCTCTTGGTATTGGTTAGGGCCATTGCCCCCGTTGTTGCCATTGTTGCCATTGTTGTTGTTGCCCTGATAGTTGTTGTTGCCTCTGTTGTTGTTGTTGCGGTTATAGTTGTTGTTGTTGTTGCGGTATCTCTCATTGTTGAAGTTCTGGTTGGCTCCTAAAGCCACCTGGTTGACATTCTCCCTTCTCGGATACACTGGGGGCCGAGCTGCGGGTGCCCGAGTAGGCTGAACAGCGGCATTTGCGGCTGGCAGGGGAGGAGGAGGAGGCAAGCCATCACTCTTGATTATGTCCCACCATTCGCACTGCCGAGTAGTATGGTTCGCAGGCCTTGAGGGGTGATGAGTGTGGAAGCTGCACGGACCATCCTTCATGTCGTCGAAGACAAACTTCTTCGGCTGCTCGGAGTTCCCGCTACTCGGCTGCGCAGTGCGGAACGGTTTCTTGTTGCCTTGGCCCTGGTTCTGGTTCTGCCCGTAGGCTCCAGCAGGTTTCTGCCTTTGGCCACCACCGCCTCCGATGTTCACTGCATTCACCTCCTCGGGATCATACCGAGTATCTACTCGGCGTTTGTTGCGGAACTCGTTGCGCTTGTTGCTGTTGAAGTTCCTTCTCGGCTCAGAGGAGTCCATCAGTGGCTGAGTAGGATCACCGAGCGCGTACTGATCCGCGATCTTGATGGTCTCGGCCAGGGTGTTGGGCATCTCCCTCTGCAATCTTTGCCAAAGCATGCTGCCGTGCCGGCAACCTTGCGCAAACCAAGTGATGGCCTGTGCCTCATTCACACCCTCACAGGTGTTCCTCAGGGTGCTCCACCGAGTAAGGTACTCGCGGTCCGTCTCATCTTCTCGCTGCCGGCAGGCCGACAACTGCTGTGGCCTATTCGGCCTCTTGTAGGTGCTGGTGAAGTTGCTGACGAATGCGTCCGAGAAGTCCAGCCAGCAGTTTATGCTGTGCTTGGGTAAGTTGTTGAGCCAAGTACGAGCTGGACCCTCTAGCATCTGCGGCACATAGCGCACCGCCCATCTCCGGTTGCCACCCGCAATGTGGACTGCGGTGACGTAGTCATTGAGCCAATCTTCGGGCTTGGTGCTACCATTGTAGCTCTTGGTGCCTCTTGCGAGCTGGAAGCCCTTCACGGACGGCTCGTTCATGATGCGCGGGCCAAAACACTCGGGGCCGGGAGGACCCGTGCTCTCAAGCCGCGCCGACAAGCTGATACGGTCCAGCTGGTGCCTTGCATCTCCAGGCGCCAACACGCGCTCACCCACACGGTCATGGATGTCATAACCGGCCATCTCCATAGCCGAGTAGCCATCATCATACCTATCCGGCTGCATAGCTGCGGGCTGCTCCACCGGGTTGACGACTGGTGCCACTGGACGCGGCTGTAGCCTCTGCCGAGTAGGCGGAGCTGCGGGTTGCCGAGAAGTACCCGGACGTGCGGCTTCTCGGACACGGCTTTGAGCTTGATGGGCTTGAGAGCCTGCTCTTGCAGCGTTGTGTTCCCGCCCGGGCTGCTGCGGCACAGCAACCTGTTTCGCGGCAGCAGCCGGGTCATACACCTGCATTTGCCTGTCTCTACCCGTACGCCCGCTGCGGCTCTTCTCGCGGCTAGGATGCGGAGATGAGGCTTGATCATTAGATCTTGCCGCGTGCGAATGAACCACTTGCGAAGCTCCAGCTCCCGGGTTGGCCTTCCGGAACTCCTCGTTCTGCCTGGCGGCCTCCAGCACCAGTTCGCCTAGCCTCTCCTGCTGCCTGCGACGCGCCTCTCCCTCTAGGCGCGGCAACTCGGCAGCCACAGCCTCCGCAGCCCGCAGCGTCTTGGCGGGCGTGCTGTACCTTGGCCTTGTGAAGGTGTTCGCGGTGGCGGACTGAGCGGGCTCCTCCGCAACAGTCGCCATCTCGGCGCCTAGGTTGCGCCGCGTTGCGCCTACCCTGCTGGGCCTCCTGGCAACCGGCGTGAAGCCGTGAGCCTTGTTGTACTCGAGCTGGTCCAGGCTCAGCTCCAATCTGATCTTCTCCAACTCCGCCTGCTCGGCGAGCAGCTCCTGGCGTTGCCGCTCGAGCTGCTCCCGCGTGGCTAGGAGCTCGACGTCGGTGGGCGTGGGCATGCCGGTCCGCGCTGCAGACGCGGGGATGACCGTAGAGGTGGAAGGCGGCAAGTTGCATTGCTTCTCGTAGGGCCGATGATCTCTGCCACCAGCAGGCGGGTCGTCAACCTCCTCGACGATGGCCGCAGCGCCAGTAGCGGCTGCGCCAACGTTTGCCGCCACGCCCGTCACCATCACCTCAGCGCAGCACGCAGAGCTGCATGCAGGCCTTCCACGAGCAGCAACAACCGCGGGAGGATCCTCCGCGTCGTGCACCAGCTCGGGGTAGGCGTCGTTGGCGACGGTGGCGACGTAGACGAGATGCGAGCCGAAGGAGATCACCGAGCCGCCCTCCGGCATAGCCTTACCGCCGAAACAGCCGGCGTTGTCAGTGACGAAGTCGAAGGAGCCGAATCTGTGGACAAGGCCACAAACCACGCGCTCCGCAGATGAAGATCCCGTCCGAACAGTAACTCCAGCCAGCGCCGCTGGTTGCCCCACGGTGGGCGCCAACTGTCGTGGTGGTGTCACGGCAGATGCCATAGGATGGCTAAAGATGTGGGAACGATGGACGCTGGAGGTGTCCGGGGAGGGATCACGCGACGAGTAGCCGCGTGAGGTGAGATCCATACAACACAAACAACACGATGTACCCAGGTTCAGGGCCCTCGTGAGGAGGTAAAACCCCTACTCCTGCCTTTCTCTATGTATTGCTATATGTCACCGAGTAGCTCACAGTACAAGGAATGATGTTCACCGAGTAGCCTCTCTATGCTCCCGAGTAGAGCTAGGTCAAGAACTTAGGGTTTCTAGGGTTTCCTCTCAATGTCTCCCAGCGTGCCCCGCGCAGGAGGCGGCGGGGCACCTTATATACACGGTGCCCAGCCGGATACGTCCAAATCCTAGACAAGTGTCGACATAGTGTTCACATGTCCTTTCTCCGAGTACGGCCTGACAGCTTTGGTCGTTGGTCTTGGCCGCTTCTGTAAAGTCGTTGGGCAAAACTAGGGGACAGACTGGTATCACTGTACCTAGTCACAGAGCAGGCCCCCCTTATCCTGCCACCGACTGCTTCCATGCTGTCACTGTCAGGCAGGCCGTCCCCACGTGAACAGTAGTTCGAATGCTGCCAAGTACGGACCCAGGATACGCGGGATCCTGTGTCAGAACGGCTCTTTTGACTTCCTGCCCGAGTAGTTTCCCGCCAAAGGTTCCCGCCAATTGTACTCGGGCCAAAGTTTCTACTCGACAGGGTAGAAACTGATTGATATCTCCGTCTGGCCATCTCGAGGTGAGACCGGGTAGCAGACTACCGGGTAGCGAGTACTCGGTAGTCGGATACTCGACCAAACCTTTCTTCTGTACGCGGCCTTTATCATCTGTCTTTACCCTACTCGGGGGTAACCCCCCGACAGTGCTGTACATAAGAGAAGTAATTCGCAGACATTACTGGACAAACATTTGTAGGTTGCTTGCGTCACATTGGAATTATGCACTGTACATAGCCCATCTCATTATAAGACAGTTAGCAGCCTCAGGCGGCAAATTTCGCAAAAAACTATCGTTATAAGCAGTATGTGGTTGAATTATAAATGTTGGTCCCATTTTTTCCATTGCATTTGTTCGATAGATAGAAGGATGCATTACTCTTAATTCTGGTTTACGTTTTAACGACACGGTTCTTTATTTATGTGTCTTGAGTAAGAAAGATCCACTACATGTTGGTTTTATCTGGTTTTGCTTACATCTCTGGTTCAACTTCTGGTATCTTTGTTTCTCATTGGAGAAGCCAAACATACACCTATTTCCGCTTGAAGTAGCAAGAGATATTGGCAGGATGCAGTGTATGTTATGTAGGAGTATATGTTTTTTGAATTTTGGAATAAATTTAACTCGCTGTTGGATAATTTTTAACTAGCGTTTACCTTTTTGAATCATCAGAGGTTTTGCTGTTTTACAACTTGTGAACTAGAAAGATGGTAAACCCAGAAATGGTACACCCAGAAATGCCTGACATCGAGACTAAGGTCGCAGGACTGACAATTGGGACGGAGTATGACTCCTTAAATCTGGAACAGAACACAAAATTGCTTGGACGGTATAAATCTTGTGGGGTGAGTAAAGCAATCTTAAAAAAGGTAGAACATGATGGCGAGGCCGGTGAAATGCCAAAAGGTTCTATTACTTGGGCAGAATCAACTACAGACACAAGTGCACTGCACAGGCACACAGTGTCAACTGCTTGGGAGGCCCTAAGGAAATCAATAGTGAACTTCAGAAATGAACCAATTGGGACTCTTGCTGCAGTAGACAAGTCTCAGGCAGAACTCAACTATGACCAGGTTACCTTTTCCTTTCCAGTTCACCGTTGCTTATGTTTTTCCTTTTAATTATGGACATTTCTTACTCTGTTGTATCATGTTTACATGCCCTTCTCAATTCTATTTTATGGAACATGCTAGTCTCAGAATTCTTGATGCTCTTGGTTATTCTATCTTCTCTGAAAAGCACCTGTCGTGTGTCTCATGGACAAACTTATAAATCTCCTTGTACCCTATATGCATTATTATCAATGGTGATGAGATTTTTCTTCCATATTCTTGAACAGGTTTTCATGAGAGATTTCGTTCCCAGTGCCTTGGCTTTCTTGTTTAATGGAGAACCAGATATAGTGAAGAATTTCCTGTTAGAGACTGCTCGCCTTCAATCAAGAGAGAAGATGGTTGATCTTTTTAAGCTTGGACAGGGTGTGATGCCAGCAAGCTTCAAGGTGCATCATTCCAACCCTACAAAGGAAACTCTGCTTGCTGATTTCGGTGAAATTGCTATCGGAAGAGTTGCTCCTGTGGATTCTGGCCTTTGGTGGATTTTTCTTCTTCATGCTTACAACACATATACGACGGACAAATCTCTGGCTGAAAGTCCTCACTGCCGAAGGGCCATGCGTCTTATTCTCAAGCTGTGGCTCTCTGAAGGGTTTGATACATCTCCGGCCTTACTTTGCTCTGATGGATGCTCCATGATTGACCGTAGAATGGTAAGCCACTCAGACATCACTGAAGAAATTTATTTTGTTATTATGGTGGAGAAATGTCTCTTGCATCCTTGCATACTTTCTTACGTCTTGTTACAAAGCTACAGTCCAGACACATTGTCACAAATGCAGCTCTTGATCAAAATTAAATTATATTTAGCTCATTTTGGAATATATTGGTGCTTGTTAGATATTTCTATGTGGTTCAAGGGAAGAACCTTGGAATGAAGCCAGAGATCTGAAACTTGATCATGAACATTAAGAATCTGAGTGTGCACAATAATGCATTAGTTTTGGTAGATATTTGAGTTTCTTGTGGTTATGAAGAGTGTACTACTCCCTCCGTTCCATATTAGATGACTCCCACGTAGATGTATCTAGACATATTTCAATACTAGATACATCTATGTGGGAGTCATCTAATATGGAACGGAGGGAGTATTAGATAACTGGGGATTGCCATTAATCAAAGTGCCGAGGGGATGAGTGATGATTCGTTTTAGTCGCATAGCACAACCGTTTTAGAAGTAGGAACTGGTAACAAATTACACTTCCAGTTACATACTAATATTGTAGAAGGTCAAGTAAAAAGTACAAACCATCTTGGTGCTCTTTGGGATGGGAAATTATCTAAACGTATATCTTGAGCGTTTATTCGTGGTCTTCGTTTCTCTTACTTATAGTAATTATAATATGTGCAGGGTATATATGGCTATCCGATTGAAATCCAGGCTCTGTTTTTCATGGCTCTGAGATGCGCCTCAAATTTGCTGAAAGGGTCTGGTGATGAGCTTCTGAACCAAATATCAAAGAGGATCAAAGCTTTGAGGTACCATCTGCACAGTTACTATTGGCTGGACTTCCAGAGACTCAATGACATATATCGCTACAAGACCGAAGAGTACTCACAGACAGCCGTGAACAAGTTCAATGTGATACCTGAGTCAATCCCTGACTGGATATTTGACTTCATGCCTAGCCGTGGTGGTTACTTCATTGGCAATGTCAGCCCTGCAAGGATGGACTTCCGCTGGTTCTCCTTGGGGAACTTCATCGCGATTCTGTCATCATTAGCAACTGGAGAACAAGCTGAAGCAATACTGGATCTCGTGGAGGAACGCTGGGAGGAACTTATTGGGGAGATGCCCTTGAAGATCTGTTACCCTGCAATGGAAAACCACGAATGGCAGATAGTCACTGGATGCGACCCAAAGAACACCCGATGGAGTTACCACAATGGGGGATCATGGCCAGGTAAGTCTCAATACTAGTTAGATTTCTACCTGCTGATAGTACAAATTTTAGGCTGCTTTAGGAAGAATGTTGATCTGTTTGGCTCGCTCTTCTGTCAAGGATTGATTTTTTATGTATGATTCCTTTGTGAACCTTGGTGAAGCTGCAAGCTTGACACAGTATCTCATACAAAGTAAACAAAATCTTATCTAGCAATACTCTTATCGTATTTTATGTAGGAGTTGACTATGGCAATCCCTAGGCCTTTGATTTCAGGAAAAAGGGTTGTGTACAGTATCGGTACTTTTTATCGATCCATGAAGTATTTGATATTTCCAGGAAACCTGATGATGAAACCTGTCCTTATCATACCTAAAGCATATGCAGCTGTTTCATGCCGCTGCGGTAATACCGGTTTAGGGGACTTTGAGGACACAGTTGCGTTGTAGTAGTAGTATTTTTACTTTCTTGTTCAGCTTTGTACCTGTCCATGGTAGCATATATGAATGTCCTGAAATCAAAGAACCAGATGAGATTGGTAGTTTTGGTGCATACATATGGATGATGTTATGGTGAATAGCTTAAAAAACATTATGTGTGCCACTACCATTTATCACTGCACCTCTGCTCCTTCAGTATTAGCTGTGCCCATGCATTATATTTCTTGGATACACGCACCACATTTCTATATATGGCATATGTTTACCCTTGTGTTCTCCTTTTTCCGGTGTGTGCAAAGCAGTACTTCTATGGCTCCTGGTGGCGGTGAGCGTGAAGCTGGCGCGCCCCCACATCGCCCGCCGTGCCATGGAGCTGATGGAGCGGCGGCTGGTCAAGGACAACTTCCCCGAGTACTACGACGGGCGTGCGGGGCAGTTCGTCGGGAAGCAGGCGCGCAAGAACCAGACGTGGTCCATCGCGGGCTACCTGGTGGCCGAGGCGCTCATGGACGACCCGTCCAGTCTCCACGCCATCTTCCTGGAGGACGACGTCCACATCCGGGAGCCCGTCCTGAAGCGCAGCAACTCGTGCCCTGGTCGCCTGCAACTGATGGAGAGTTAGAGGAGAGGTACATTACAATTACATACGTCGTCACACGGTAACCGCCATCTGCATAGATCGCTGTCACTTGTTACGGTAGAAAGAGGTACTGGTAGGATAATCGAGGAAACTGTGAGGATTTTGCTTGTGCATGCGCTGCTTCACCGGATGATGTCTGTGGCCGGTGAAAGGAGGTTTTGGTGTAAGTAGCTCAGGTTTTTCGCGTGCACGGATTTTGGGATGGAATTGTTGAGTGGCTACTGATGGATGATGCTGAGTGTTCTTGGGTGACCGATGATGGTACACTGTTGGGTGTTGTCTGTGTGTGTTCATAGTAATGAAATGGCTGGTTCTGGATGATGGCGAATTGGTGATGTGTGGGTTACTCACTGTACCTCCTGCTTGTTGATCAGTCCTTTCTGGCCTTCCCTGTGTTGGCTGCTTGCGTTGTTGGGATGTCGTTGCCACTTGAACAGTACTCCCTCTGTCCCATATAGAACGAAGGGAGTACTTTCGATGTTACAAGGATGATAAAGTCAGTCGACGTTGATGATCATCGAGGCGAAACAGAGCATTAAGTGTGCGCTCAATGTTAAAACATGTGTTTTTTTGAACAAGGTTAAAACACGTGTTCCTGCTGCTCGCAACGTTTGCACCTAGCATAGCATACTCGGTGGACGAACACACTGGCTGGCTCGTGGACACCACGAATTGTGCTTCCCTGGACTTACCTACATGCCATCTTCGTTCAAGGAAAATGTCAAATTGTGCTTTCGATGCCCCAGGAAAAGGTTTCCAGAAAGAAAAAAAAGTACACTAGAATGAGAAGGTACAAGTTGTAATTAGCTCAGCGGTGCCCTTTTTCACCATCTTCTTTAGCATTTCCTCTTCTTTTCCCAACACCCAGTTTCTCTTTTCTCTTATCTGGAGTCTGGACACTGATATTAATCCAAACTTTTAAATTCCTACTGCATACATACAGTTCGAATTCATAATTTTTGGACCCACCCACGCAGGCAGCCACGTCAAGGGTGCCCCCTCCGCCACCTCAGCAAAAAAAGGCAACCCCCTCTCCCACTCTATCCTCAAAGGGGGAAGAAAGGGATAGAGTGAGGAGCAGAGCTCAGCTCACTTCAGCTCAGCAGCCAAGCCGGGAAGCCCACATGGCCATGGCGACCTCCACCTTCTCCCCCCACCCGCTAACGCTCAAGCCCCAGCTCGGCCCCAAACCCCACCGCCTCCACCTCGCCCCCTTCCCGCGCCTCCGCACCAACCGCCGCCTCGCCGCCGCCGCCGGGGAGGCCCCGGTCGAGGCGCCGCCCAAGCCGGAAGATCCCTCCCCCGCCGCCTCCAACGGCTCCGCTGCCTCTGTCGCCGCTCCGGTCGCCGCCAAGGCCAAGGTCAAGGTTGAGGCCGCGGAGGTGGAGGCTTTGCCCAAGTTCCAGGACTCAAGGTGGGTGAACGGGACCTGGGACCTCAGCCGGTTCGGAAGCACGGGCGGCGCCGTCGACTGGGACGCCGTCATAGACGCGGGTGAGATTACTGGTCGCCCTCGTGCCCTTCGTGGCTTCATTCTGCTTCCGTGATGTGTGCTCAGTAGCAGTGGACTGTAGCTAAGCGTATTAGGATTTCATCCGGATCCAGATGAGGAATATATTAGTAGATGGGATTGCTCGTCTACCTATATTAGAGTAAGTACATAGATTTCCTTGCGGGTTGTACTCCTACAAATGGTTGCACGAGATGGAAGCAGCGTTGTTTAGACGGTTGCGGAAACGGCTGCCGCATTAGCTATTGTGGTTGAGTTGCTTGTGGGCTTGATGAGATAAAATGCTCATGGTGATACAAGCTGTAGAAGGGATATGTAACTTTGTGCTATACTACTCCATGTGTCTGTGGACCTACCGGAGCATGTTGTGTATTATTTGCAGAATCACAAAGCTTTTTTTGCGCTATGCTAGCGACCTCCGTCTTAGGTGCAGCTAAGGAGCATGCACGCTGATCGAACAATACACCTACGGCACCTTCCTGCCCTTTGGTGTTTCTCTAATCAGTGGTTGACAACGAACTTCCGCATCCCCGGAACTTTTGCACGGTTTTGATGCTTCCATATGCACTGTATTTTGTTCCTCAAGAGTGGCATAGATGGAAAGGTTCGACAACTTAGACGGTTCCCATTAGGAGATCACAACTTTATGTAAAAGTGGCACTCCCGTAAAAGTAACTAAAAGTTCGAAGAGGTTTCAAAATTTCTAAATCGGCAATATTCTTCGAACTAATTCCAAATAGTTCTATCTTGCCCGCTGTTTTGCATGAACCAACCCGAACACAGTTTTGCACACATGTGGCTGTGGGCACTTGTAATCATGCAGCAGCTTATGACACTTGTCAGTGTGCTGCAGTGGATGCAACAAACATTGCATTCCCTGACAACCTGACGAGACTGAATGGCACCTTTGTTTGTTTCCAGAGGCCAGGAGGAGGAAATGGCTTGAAGATTCCCCAGAGGCAAGTAGCAGCGATGACGCCGTTGTGTTTGACACTTCGGTCATACCATGGTGGGCCTGGGTGAAGAGGTTCCATCTCCCTGAAGCCGAGAAGCTAAATGGTTATTCTTGAATCCTTCCCATTTTAAATAACTAAATTATGTGTTTTCGATCACATCAAACTGCTGGGGCGAATGAACGGGTATGGCATGTACAGGAAAAAATAGTACTACATTCATATCTAGCTATTGCCTTCTTCACATCTTCTAATAGTGTAACCAATGCGTCTATGCAGGCCGTGCTGCCATGGTTGGCTTCTTCATGGCCTACTTCGTTGATAGCTTGACAGGCGTGGGGCTCGTCGACCAAATGGGCAACTTCTTCTGCAAAACCCTGCTGTTTGTTGCCGTGGCTGGCGTGCTGCTGGTCAGGAAAAACGAGGACATCGACAATCTGAAAAAGCTCATTGACGAGTCAACGTTCTATGACAAGCAATGGCAGTCGACTTGGCAAGATGATTCCCCTACCGGGCCGAAGAAGTAGCTGGGAAGTTGAATTTTGCGGTAGCTGAGAGGGGCAAAGTGGGCTTTCTCCTCCTTATGTTGTACTGTTTCTTTTACCAGCATTTTGTTTCCCGATATTAGTGAGGCTCAGTATGTATCGATGAATTGTAAAAAGTATGAACTCACTTCTGTGCTAGAGCCTAGAGGTAAACGCTACTGCGGGTTACTTAGCTGAATGTTTTTGCTTATGTGAATCGCATAATAACATGTGCCTGTAGGCGGCGCAGGTACAACCTTGTTGTGTATGCTTGCTACTCCCTCCGTTCAACAATAGATGACTTGCATTTGTCTATATATGGATGTATCTATACACTAAAACATGTCTAGATACATCCATATATAGATAAGTGGAAGTCATCTATTGTTGAACGGAGGGAGTAGTTGATACCCACTTTGTACCATGCAGTGCTATTGTGTACTCCTGTCGCAACAGAGCTGATATTTTTTCCAAGAAACATTAATCCCAAAAGATACTTAAATGCTCTTATTTCCGTGATCATGGCGTATCAGAAATCATCTATTCTCCATCATTCTTTCTCGTCAGCATACCAAGGTTTCAAGTGTTACAGGTTCATGTTTCCCAATTTACAGAATGATGAAGCTCTCAAGAATAAAATTGTTCCAGAATTCATGTGCGCTGTTCGCTCTGACAATGTTTAACAAAATTACTACTCCAGATTCCCTAGTTTTTAGTAAACTGGCAGCCCTTCGAATATACACACACGCACGATGCATTCCTCGAGCGATTCATCCTGCGGAAATCAGGCATGTGATGATATAAAATTAAACTGTAAACCGTCGAAGCAAATTTTAATCCTTCATCCTGCGGAAATAAGACATGCAATGATATAAAATTAGACTCTAAACCGTCAAAGCAAACTTCAATCATGAAAGGCGCATCAGACAAACCTGAAAAGTAGGCAGCCTGGCATTTCGCTGCTTAAAGACCTACTGCTTTTGATCTGGCATGGAATTCAAATCAGGCATGACACGGATGAATTCTGACCTGCAAACATAGCACATAAATATGAATTTTTCTGTCGTTGCATCCGGGGTAACTATGTTGCAGAGAAAGCGGCCACAACTTCACAAAAACGTAACTGATAGCACAACTATTTTGCAGCTGAAGGGAGTAGCATGTGAAAGGTAATAATACAGATTAACAGTAACCTGCTGGACGAAATGTAAATCTTATGACATCTTCACTCCAAAATAAATAAATAAAAGGTACTTTAAGTAGGCATAATATTCAGATAAACGTGATAGAAAATTGAGAGTGCACAGGTGAATGTATAGACAAACAAATTTAGTAGATTAACACATCTGTTTCTTTTTAACTAGGGAACATATTCAACATAACCAATGCTGCATTGTGGGTGTATCAATCTAGGGCTAAAATTAAGGAACAAATAATTAGACATGGACAGAGAGGAACAGATGTGGAAACAAGCAGAGAACATGCATGAACATCGCAAACACATATTCCCATAACAGGCTGTGGGTATATGGAAACAAGAAAAGAACAATACTATTATTGAAAAGAAAATAAAGTAAAACCTCAGAAAAAATAAAATAAATAATGTAAAAAATAAAGCTATAACTTACCCACAGGTAGAACATTTCTTATGGTACTTGCAGAATATTGACAAGCAAACTGAACAAACATATCCCATGTCAATAGTCTTCTTGTGGCAGAAACATCTGTGGAGCACTTAAACAAGTAAGAGGCTGCTGACTGTCCAAGTGTAAATGAAATCAGCAAACTGCGCAGAGCTCACAACTCAGAACAATATGGAAACCTAATTTGGTAGTTCTAACAATATCTTTGGTAAAGTAGAATTACACTATGTTAATAACTATATACCTAGCATCTCAAAGTTATATGATACAGACTCTTGAAATGCTAGTTAACCTAATGCCCCGTGAGTACCATTGCACAAGAAGCGGAAATGTACATAGAAGAGAGAAAGCTGAAAAGAACTTACGAGGCACGGAAATCCACTCCCAGGGTCTTAGGGAGGCGCAGAAAGGTTCTCGAGTGTAAATCACATGCAAAAACAGCCTGCATATTTTCTGAACGAGTCACGGACTAAAGCTCAAAAGATAATGTAGGAACAGTGACAGACAGAGGGGAACCATTCAAAGACAAACAGGAAAAAACCCTGGTACTGCCAAACAAAGGGAAGACACCGAAACAAGATATTTGAATCACACTACAAATCATTATCTACTCTGTGAAAGAATGTAAGCATATGCAACTCAGAATTATATAACCAGTGTCGGACCTGTATACAAAGTTACAAACATAAAGTGTCCTAATCTAGAGAGTGTTCCTAACATCTGAACTTGTTCCAGAGATGATTTATGATATATCCACCACTTGAAACAGAAAACTCAAAGTTGCACCGGATGAGCATGGCCCGTGAATTTGAATTTTTGGCTTTATAGCCTAGAACATTCCAGAATTATTTTAGATAATCAGCTCAGAGATGCAACCTTGTACACAACTTCCAATAAAATATTGCATGCGGATCATGCTATATTCCTTTTTTTTTCTTATTATGTAAAATATGATGGGTGAGAATGTGACCATAACAAGAAAAGAATAACATAAGCTTTGATATAAATACATTACACTTTCAAAAACATAAGAGACACGACTACAGAAGAAAATAATTGGGTTGTAAACTTACAGCCAGGTATTCAATTAGACCACTTAGTTCTTGTGGCTTCATATAAACTCCTCCTGTTATATATGAAGCCTGCAAAATGGAGCGCCAGTATGTAATTAGTAAGGAGAAGAAGATGGTATGGTGGCAACTGGCACCGCTAATAAATGACGATATAATCAGTAAAATGCAAGTGGTGCATCAAGGAACATCACCTGCTGCAAAAAAGCAGAGTCTTGGGTCCCCACGATACATGAATCAATTGGAACCTAAAAATTTGTTAAACATTTGAAGTATTATGCAGTGGAAGTAGTTAGCGAATGATTTAAACCAGCAATATACAACGACGTATCAGAAGGTATGGTTCTTGTTCTTTAAAAGTAATAGAATCGAAAGTAATCACAATAAGAAGAACCGGCCAAGTAATCCAAATTCTAATATGAGTAAATAATAAAGTAATTCATGTAATACCATGGAGCGTTGTGCCGAAAATATTGAATTCATAATGGCCACGTATCTGCATAGCATCTGGCTAAGTAAGAACATGTCCGAGAAAATACATGTGTGCATAAACATGCGTTACTGATGAAGTGTGCATACTGTTCAGGTCCATCTGGAGAACCCTGCAGGCACAAAATCTGTATTTCATGTTAGCATAAGGTATGGTGGTAAGGTATTGTATATGTGACAAAACTGACTAGAAGAATTCAAAAGAACTAATATTAAAATGTATCATCAACTACGAGCAAGGTTTTTGTTAAGCCAATTATGTCCATTGCATTCATATGTGCTAACTGATACACTTTTCCTTGTACATCATTTCATCAGTAAATCAACCAAAATGCATAAAAAACAAAGCACTACTGAAGAAATAGATACTCACCCGAGGTTGTGGATGCCGAGTACCAGACCGAAAAATCCTCTGTATATCTGAACAACCACAAGTTAAGTACATAAATGCAGCAAGGGAAAAGTAGCCAATGCAGAACAAGCAAGAAACTTGATCATAGGATACAGCACAGAGCAATAGACAGCGCGCCAGAAAAGAGCGACGCAGCACCGCCAGCAGCAACGGTGCCATTGCCGGCAGTCTCACGGGCGTCTTGCTTAATGAACTCTTCCACCTTGCGGCTCGCCTTGTCTAAGGTTGCAGCAACATCCGCCGTGCCGGAGGCACCAGCATTGCTTGAGTCGAAGACGTACCCGCAAGAGCTGACACCCGCGGCAATGACGACCACGTGGTTGAGGTGGTTCAGCAGCAGGAGCGAGTTCACGAAGTGGATCAGCTGCACCAACACAAAATTCAGTAAATTACATCAAATGATAATAGGAAAAACTATTGGAAAAATCAAATAAAATTTGGTCAGATAAACGCAGAGCTAGCCCTACATCTCTCAAAAGGGTCTAAAAAAAATTAATAGTGAAAAGGGAACCAGATAGTGGGAAGGCAGGGGTTAGGGTTTGGGGAGCACGGCTACTGCGTACGTGGGAGAAGAAGTCGGCGAAGGGGAGCGCGGCGCCGGCCCAGAAGAAGGGGTTGGTGTCGACGACCACCACGACGAGGCTGACGTCATCTGCGAGGCGTATCCGTCAGCTAGAGCAACGCGGGGTTATCGCAGAAAACGATGAGGACAGACTGGTGCATACCGGAGTAGAGCTTGGAGTGTGCGGTGGTCATCGCCGGCAGTGGAGACGGATCTGGCGCGCTAGGTGATAAGCGCCGGCCGGTCCGCTGGTGCGTAGGCAAGGCCAGGGAACGGGAGCAGGGGCGGCGCCGGCGGCGGGAGGGAGCGCGGTGGCTGCGACTGGGAGGTCGTGGAGGGGGCCTTCGACCTGGGAACAGGCCGGGAGTCTCTTGGTGGAGATATCAGGCCCAGTTAAAGAAAGGTCTAATCTTGGGCCTTTTCTTTTTTTTAGAAATAAGTACAAACGGAAAGCGCTCGTATAGATGCACATACACTTACCCTATGAACGCGCGCACACATACTACTCCTATGAGTATCTCCAAGAGACTGAGCCGGCGGGTCGATCTTGAAATTGACAAAATCACCGTAGATGACTCGCTATCGACGGAAACATCATCTTCGAAAGAATATTCCACCAATATACGACACACAAGTGACAAACCTGGGGCCTGAACTCACAGAGGATACAACCACCCTCCCAACCTTTCAATCAACAAGTTGAATCGCGCTAATCTTGGCCTTGAAATAAGTTTTGTAGCCATATGACGGTGTCCTTGTCTCAAAGGCCTCAAACCCATCAGAGAAGAATGGGCCTAAAAACTTGATGAAACATTTGCTTAAATTTAGGGAGTGTCTAACTGTCAACTAGCTGAAAATGCTTTTCGGCGTCAGCTAGTTTTCGTTTTAATCGTTGAGTCCCTCATTTTTCTCTCGGTCCCCCGTACTCGGATCGTGACATTAATTGCCGGTCAGCGGCAGCGTGCATGTCGCAGGAAAAAAACGGCACTGTTTTTTTTTGCTTACGTTCGAACGATTTTTTTTGTTTCAGCGTGATCCAAACGCCCCGAGACAGTTAATGTATCCATACATGAGTTAAAACGGAGCGCTGGCCCATTAATGAAAAAATGGCCGAAAATAGAAAACCCCAAATAACGATCATCTTCTTCTCCAAGCCACGAACGGAGCTCCCCCCTCTCTCCTCCTAAACAGTCGTCGATGCCTCTCTCGCTGTACAAAGTGTAGTGATCAGAAACCAGATCTGGCAAAACACCAAAACGTACAGAAGAAATGGAATGGAATGAAGAACAGCTGATGAACAACCTCAAGCTGAAGGAATCTACAGCCGTACCTTCAAGTCATGTTGGGTTGTTTACAGAGGTAACCCTCCCCCACTAGACCACTCCCTTGATCATTTTAATTGGCAACTACAGGAGATAATGAACTCCCACTACCCGCCATCCATTCATCAGCACCTCCACCCCCCCACACACACAGTAACCGCCACACCAACCTCCACCGATCTTTATTCTGAACATAATTCATCAAACAAAAAGTTCAGATACGATTTGTGCCCAAACGCTTCTGATTCAGCTAAACTTGTACTGATTGCTCACCTGTCAAAATAACAGAGCATACTGATGAAAAAGAAAATCAGCTATACCAATTAGCACAAAGAATAAAAACACACATGGGCCCTAATTATTCCAGACTCTTAGATGGGTGAGCATGAGAAAAATAAGCTTGCTAGAGGGTATGAATGCTAATACTAACATTAGAAAAATGTATGACACATTGCTGCATCTAGAAAAACAAATTATGCAAAAAAATTGACATTAGTTCCCCCCCCCCCCCCATTGGTTTTGTGTTACAAAAACAGCATAACAAAAAAGAAAAAAATGAACTAAAAAACAAAACAAGTCTGAGATGACAAAAAGCATATTACTATAATGACAAAATAACACCTACCTCTCTCTCTTGTACATAAATATAGGACCTGCAATCAGGAGTGAGCTCGCAGAGGTTCCCTCGATCTCTTGACGTCAATGATGACTTCTTTGAACAGGTAAACATTTTGAATTTACAATCGCGAAGAAAGAAACAAAAGAGTGAACCCATGCATTGTTTGAAAAAAAAGCCATCCCTAAAAAGCAATCTTAACTTTCGAAAAATGCAGGACGGGTTTTCTTACACTAATTTTCTCCTTGATGGATTAGAAGATCCTCAAAATTACCAACCAACTACTGGTCAGGTATGTTTTGTGTCCATACATCGTTGATAACACAAGAAATGATTGAAGAAAAAACAGAATATGAAACTGAACAAAAGAAACTCCTACAGGTTAGGAATCCAAGCTTTATAGACAATGTGGGTGGTGCTGAGGTTACACCACCACTCAAAGATGTGTTCAGTGATCCTCAAAGCCCAGCCAGTACTTCTGACTTTCAGGTAATAATGTTTCCTCTTTTTTTGCAATTATTTTTGCGTTGCTATTCACTGTAAAAGGGAGACCAAGGTTGTTGACTATAAAAGAGCGTATAAAAAAGAACCTATTCTACAACTGCAGTCATTGTGGGTCGAACAAGCACACACTAAAGAATTGTGATTAGAACCACCTGGTATTCGATCTCCCAAAGAAAAAAATAGCCAGAAAGGGAAAAGTACCTGGTAAGAACGCTTTTTTACCACAGAAAAAAAGAACAAATAAAAAATTTGCTTGTTATTTCTTTTGGAAAAACATGTATTGCTATATTTCAATTAATAAACTTTGTCACAAAAAATAAATGAAAACAACTGAGGGAGTGCCTGTGAACAAGGAAAAGGAAGCACGAGTTGAAGCTGGGACAGCTTCACATGTAGTCGATTCTACTCCTGTGAACAAGCGACTAGATGGTATGAAAAAATCAAATTCATTGTGACATTACTTCATAGGTTATTAAATTTGAACTGAATTTCAACTGACTACACTTTAAAAAACTCAGGTCATGAAGTTGTAACACCAAAACGAAGAAAGTCAACTGCCAAGCAGAAAAGAGAGAAAGAAGAGACGGGTGGGAAACAATTGGAACCGAGTGTGTGCCCTCCGGCGGACCGGCAAGGAGGCGACGCGTGAGGGTGATGACAATGCACAAAAGATAAGAGATACAAAAGGACAAGCATAAAAAATGATTCAATGCTAGTGGACTATGATTATCTGACGGTCATTTGTAATGAACTTAGTATGAAGAACTAAAAAAAATAAAAAACATATAACCTTGAAGCTTCTTATTATCTTATGTATTTTGTGTTTTTGGATTCCATTACAGCTTATGTTGTGGCAGTGGAAAAAGAGAAAAATATCAAAGAGCCCCCAGGATAAGTTCGCCTTCTCGAACCAATTTGTTCACAAAAAAAGGAATTTGTTGTTACAAATCTTTTGAATAAATCAAGTAAAAACATACACAAAAATCCTTTTGTTACGAAAACAAACTCGCACTTATCATGTAATCCAAAATAAAAAAGAAGGGATTATTACTCATGTGCCCCCGGTTTCTTGGTTCTGCTCATGTTTTCCCACGGTTGAAACTTTTACTCACTTTTCCCCATCTCCTTAGGTGAAACTCTCACGAATGCTCACACCTGACATTGTTGTGTCTTCCGTTAACTCTGACTAGTGGGGCCGGACTGCGTCGCTCGTTGGAACTGACAAGTAGGACAAGTGCGGATGCGTTTCTGTGGTATGTCCGTTGTGCCGTTGTATGCTTTGTACGTCGTAGAACGGGCCGAGTTTGTTGATAATTAAATTCAGCCTGCTAGCATACCCACGCGAGCGGTCAGCCTTTTATGCATGCTATCGTTTCAGGCTGCTATGCATGCGCCCGATGTTGGCATTGATGAGCGCAACATTGACTAGTTTACATGATTAAAAGCCTGCAATTCAGCCGTCACCTAGCCATGCACGGCTGCGATTCAGTGGCAACACTGCCATGCACGCAGCCACCTATCCACCTAGCCACGCACGCGTGTGTGATTCGGTTGCCACCTAGCCATCTAGCCACGCACGCAGCTTGATTCAGTCGCACACTCGATTAATTTGTCGCGTCGTTTCACGTGTCGAGCCACGCATCGGGGCACGACCGAACTGAGTGATGAAAAAACGGCGGTTCCTCCACCCCCTCCTCTCCACAGTACAACCGCGACGCCTCGATGCAGTGCGAAGAAACGGCGACGCCTCGATGCAGTGTGAAGAAACGGCGACGCCTCGATGCAGTGTGAAAAAAAGTACAAACGTGACGCCTCGATGCAGTGTGAAAAACCGGCGGTTCCATCCACCCCATCCTCTCCCTTGGCTACTTAAACCGCGTATCGTAACCTCCTCCTCCATATTTTCAATCTCCGCCTCCTCCCAATTCTCTTCTCTCCAACCAGAGCCAAAGCACAACCGACGACTCGACGTACGTGAAGATGCAGTTCAACGCACCCACCTTCCGCTTCCCACCCACCGTGCCGGAGGTCCGCTACCCCCGGTAGGTTCGTTGACACCGCGCTGCGCGTCTGGGCGTTCTCACGCTGGAGGAACAATACGGAGTTGGCCCATCTCTTCCTCCGTGCGGGCTTTAACCACCTCCCAGCGGGGTCGCCAGTCAAGTTCCGTCTGGAGGAACAACGCTCCCACTCCACTCCTCCAGTGGTAGACCTCGTCGCCTACTTCACAAACAGGTTTGATGCGTACTACCTGCTCGGCCGCGTGTTCTGGTGTGGATGCGAGTTCATCACATTCACGACTCACAACATGTACACCGACTTCGAGAGCATCTTCCCCGAGGAAAACCACATGCACACCCTCCCCTACTATCTTGGCGATGACGGTGTCGAGGAGCAGTGAAGACGACGAGTACGGCGGCAACAAGGAGTGAAGACGATGACGGTGAAGTCCATACGGTGTTGGTGTTGCGCGCCCGTAGTGTTGCCGGCCCTAGCTAGTGTACCATGCTATGTACCGTATATCATGTGTTCCCCGTTCTATGTAGAGATCTAAGAATCCCATATCTAAGTTATTTATCATTGGCCGTGTGTGATGTGTTCTTTTTTACCTGTATTCATATTATTTTCAAGTGGTTTGCCCCAAGTTAATTAAGACACGACTAAGAGCACATACAACGCAACCTTTTAGAGTAGACGCAACCTTTTTTATCTTTTTTTTTCTATATTTGAACTAGTAGTTACACTAGTTTGTGAAAAAGAAAAGAACCCAAACTAAAAAGTAAGTAAGACAAATTTATAAACTAGTTCTGTGTATGTTGAGATAATGAAAGAAAATCAAAACAGATTTGTGAACTAAATAAGGTTAGATATCAAACTATTCGAAAATATAACTCATTTTTTTGCACGTGCATGACAACTAACTTGTGGAAAAAAAGAAAAATAATATTCTGTCCCTTCTTTTTTTTGGCATTCTTAAAAGGTCCCTTCTTAAAACCCTTTGCAGTTTGGGAACACTTTGTATTTTTCTATCACCTCCAGCAAATAGAATAGGGTGGGCAATCAAACCTCAAATAAATGAAATCTCTTTGAATCGTCGAAAGAAAAAAAATCAGAGCATCGCGTGTTTGTGGATTTTTCCTAGAACTTGGTGTAATCAAACTGAAACTAAACTGAACTGAAGAGAGTGTTCCTCTGAAGAAGAGATGATCTCGAGGTATTTGTGCTACGCAAGTAGTGCTAACTCTCATCTGGTCAACTAAAAAACTAGATACAGTAACAAACAAACTTAGATGGTCTCGAAAGATGCACATTAAAATCCATCGCATTAAGGTTTCATGACATGGACTTAATATACAGTTAACAGTACACAACATCTGTAACGAGGCTTGACCAGCAAGTAAACAAATCCTACAGTAACAATGCAAAAATAAAAGCCTAAAGCTATCATATTTTCTTGCTGCATCACTTGAATCATCTGCTTCAAGTTCTTGTTCATCTTCTTCAATTCACCCTTCAGATCTTCATCCCCCACTGTCGGATCATCCTTCAATTTTGCATTCCCCATGTTCTTCATGGATGGAGGCAGATTGAGCTCGAGGGTTGGAGCCCCCTTTAAATCAATCAAGTCCTCCCTTTGAAGCCTCTCCACATACTCATCCATCCACTCGAAATGATTGCATTTTTTCACGATCTGAAAACGAAATAATGAAGCATAAATACCAGCTCCGTGGATGCAAGAAGAGAACCCAAATCTGGAAACAAAAAATTCAGAGCTAAAGGATGCGAGAGGAACCAAGATCTACCTGCTCCTCCGTCCTGCTCTCGCATCTGACGAACTCGCGCCCAAAGTTTCCATTTTTCTCCTCCTTCGAAGTTCACCGCTTCAGTGGTGTGGTGCGTGGGCAGTCCGTAAACCGCTGCATCGGCACTGACCATACGTAGGCCACGAGGGGAGGGAGGATGAAGTGGAGGTTGAAATTTTGCCGGAGAGGAAGAAGAACTGCTCTGTCGCGGAGATCCAAAGGGGAGGCGGGCACAGGCTGCTGTGTGACTGTGTCGATGGGTGGAGGAGGGCACGGCCTGCTGTGTGACTGTGTTGATGTGTCAGTGGAATACAACAGCGCAGCCAATCAGGATTTAGAACCAGCCTCCTGCGGGTCGCCCGCCCTTCTAGAAGACTGAACTCTTATCTCAACCGTCGACGCCATCCAACGGCGCGAAGACGGCGCGTGGGCCTGTCCCCAGAATTCCTTCTAGAAGGTCAGATCTTACGGCTGGCATTGACGGCAGGGTATGATCGGATGGCTGACGTTCGGCGCTAGGGTTTTGGGGTTACGAGGTTATCGGGGTTTTGGGGTTATTAGAGTATGACAGAACTTCAAATGGCCATAACTAATTCAAAAAAAATCAAAAAAATGGAAACGAAGCGTAGTTTGTTAGCTTATAAGATATAATTACTAGAAAAAATATATAAACATGCTATAGGAACATTTTAAAGAAAAATCATTTTCAGAAGCGAGCCATCAAAACCAGGTTCAAATAACCATAACTAATTCCAAAAAATCAAAAAAATGCACGGCAAGCTCACATAGCCGTAATATGTGACATGGTTATGAGAAAAAAATATATAAATTCGGTGCCAAGACATTTTCATGAAAAAGGCTTCTTACAAATGAGCAACCGTGCATAGACCTGTTTATAGTTCGATGGAGAGTGAAGGAGGGTTTTGGTTTCGAAAAAAATCAAAAAAATCACCAATGCTTCCTCTTGGAGTGAATAAGACGGTTCTGAACTTTTACATTTTCATATCTCAAACGGGTGTTTTGGTGGTTTTCAATTAAAAAAAATATATATGGAAAACAATTCAATAAATAGTGAGACTTTGATTGGACACTATTTAGATGGAATAAGTGTCACCTAAAAAATATTGGCTCATTTAGAGAAGGTCGAAAAAAACTTTACTACAAATGGGAATGTTTACCCTAGATTCAGATCTCATTTGTAGCACGTTTCTCCTTCGGATTGATCACCTTCAAATATTGGGGTTCAAATGTTGGTGAAAATTCAACTTTAGTTCAAACAAGTACTAAAGATCAACAAACTTGAAATTTTTGTACAACTTCAACTTTGCCTCAAATTATAATTTTGTTCCAAATTCAAATATTGCTTCAAATTCAACCTTTGTTTCAAATATGCATTCTGCCTCACATATGATACCAAAGCACAAACAATATTATTAAGACTTATAAGTTATCACAAGATCTAAAGTTGACAACACAAACACCTAACTACAAATCCATCAAATTCAAATTCATAGTTCAAATTCAAATCTTCGACCTGCTCCTTGTGTGAGCAGATGGCTTCACCGTCTTGCTCCGGGTTTCCCTAGCTGGAGTACTCTTTGGAATAATCTTGTTCCTTCTGATCTTCCCTTGGGGTTGTGGCTGTGGAGGTGGTGATGGAGTAATTCCACTCGGCGAGCACTCGACGACAAGTTGACGGTCATCTGTGTGTTCAGTAGTCCTTAGAGGAACAACTGGTACAATTACTCTCTCCTCTTCTTCTCTTATAGCTTCAAAACCATTAAGAGCTATTGATTCAAATTCTAAGCCATCCGATGATGACTGAACTTCATTTTCTTGGGCTCTATCCTCTTCTTCTCTTATAGCTTCCTCTCTACACCTTTTCTTCCCTCTTCCTCCATTTATCCTAGTGCTGAGAAATAAAAGTATAAGACGTATGGAGAAAAGAGAACAAAATGCATAAAAAGGGAATGCACACACATACCAAGGTTTTGCTTCAACGAGGAGTGCATCTTCAGACTCAATTGCTGCTGCATGGCCCCCTCCATCTTCAATCTCCATTGCTGATGCATTCTCCTCTGCATTTGCTGCTGTCCATCGGTCCTCTTCTCCAAATGATGCATCCACGGGATTGGAACAAAGCCTAGCAATGTGCCCCAGAATTCCACATTTTTTGCACGCCCTCTTTTTTGGTACACGGCCCTCTTCACCTGCTCTATACCTGTTTTTTCTTGGTCTTCCTGGTGGTCTAGTCAGTAAAGGAGAGTGGAGTTTGAACCCTGGATCTACTATGTTCCATTGGTCTTTTCCCACGAGTGCATGCACATTGTGAGCATAAGCAGCCTTAAATTTAGCAACAGAGAAATACTCAGAGCAATACTGATCAACTTCACCATCTTCACCCCAATCAAAGTCATCAGATGTAGAGCATGTATGCATGGCTTCCCACGAATCTGCCATTGCCTACAACTGCATTCCCTAGTGGCTAGGTTCACTGGATACCTCCATTCCCTATTTTTACTGTGAGTGTATGCTACCTCAGCCTCGTATGTCGACGATCGAATGCATATAATCTTCAGTCCTCTTGCCTTGTGATGCAATGCCTTAATCAATGATGGGAGTATAACATGGCCAACATATTGTGTTTCAGCAATTCTTTTGCGAAGAGCCATCTTTATCATGATCATCTGCCTCATCCTGTCAAATGCTTGCCAAACCAAATAACCCTTGACTGACCTGAACTTTGCATTGAAGCATTCTGCAAGATTACCGGTCATATAGTCTACTTTGCATATGGTGTTGAATTTGCTTCTTGACCACACATTTCCATGATGTGCATCCATATACTCCGTCACCTCTGGATGTTTCTGAGCATGCACCACTCTCAAATGGTTCTCATGCTTCCTTTCACTGCATGTGTATGATGATGGCCATAAGTTCTCATAAAAAACTTTTCCTTTGAACTTCTTTTTAAAATTTTGCGCTAGGTGTCGCATACATTCCCTATGCTCCACTCCAGGGAATACAATTTCTACTGCACTCTCTAGACCTTTATAAGAATCTGTATATATAGCTAAACTTGGGGGTGTGCCTATAATGTTGCGCAACTGCTGCAGAAACCAGACCCAACTTTCCCCGGGCTCTGCCTCCAAAACACCAAATGCAACTGGGAATAGCTAGTTGTGTCCATCAACTGCAGAAGCTTCTACTAGTTGTCCTCTCCATCTTCCAGTCAAATGGGTAGCATCTACGGCCAAATTAGGCCCGAATCCATCAAGAAACCCCTGCCAACAAGCCTTGAAACATACAAAAGCCCTTCTGAAGCACTCCTCAAATGACTTCCCTTTTATTTTGAATGGAGCTGCATGCTTGTCAATTTCTATAACACTACCTGGACTAGCCATCTCCACTTCATCTTTGAAGGTGTAAAGGAACTGAAAACTTTCATTCCATTGACCATTAATCCTGTCAAGAGCCACTTCTTTAGCTTTGAAAATCCTCATGTAAGGAATTACAATCTTATACTTCTCAAAAAGCTTCCCTTGGAGTGATGTTGGACCAAGACCAGTTTTTTTTCTCTCAGCCAATCCAATATTGCATCTGCCACCCATCAAGTTTTTGCTAGTTTGGATTTTCCCTTCCCCCTCCCCCTCCAGGTGGACATGTGTGCTTGTGTGGGTTTTTCTTTATCTGAAACAAAAGAAAGGGTAAAAAATAATGGATAAGAAACATTACTTAATGATCTGGAAAAAAATCAATCAACTTGGAGTACCCGAATCAGTTTGCTCTTTAGCATACGGGATGCATGCAACCTCCACATACACCTATCATATGGACAATAAACTGTGAACCTTCTTGGCTCACTCTCCTTTTAATCTTATACGAATTTTCAGTAAGAATGCAATATGTAGTTACTTCATTCCGACAGTCCACCATCGATTGGAATATGGTGCCTTTAGTAAGCTCAGGATTCTCACTGTTCCACTCAATTGTTGGCACGTCGTCACCATCGTATTCATCCAAAATTAAGCTGTCATTGTTCTCCGCATCCTCTTCATCGTCAGTGTCATCAAACCTAGCTCGGCTCATGGGCACCTCCGGATATTCATCATCCACTGCTTGCTGACTAGCTCTATCTACCAGTTCAGGGTACATCATCTCGTCTTCATCATCATTTCGAGGCACTTCCTGGTCAGGTTCTGCATCTTCTTCTACAACGACCATAGCAGGTACAGGAGAAGCAGCAGCACTACCGGCAGCAGATTCAGCAGGAGACATGTTGTGGCTCCATGAACCACTCGCTTTATTTGGTCTCGACCTACAAAGAGTCCCGGGGTGCTGGCTATTAGCAGAGACAGATGATTGCCGAACACCCTTCCCCTTGACTGGTTTCGCGTGTGGTTGAAGCACGTCGATATGAAGTTTACGGAAACGACTGCCAGCATTCAGAGTAAAAAACAACCCGAGATGCTCGTCGCAAGTTAGTGGGAGAAATCTTTGCTCGGTACTGCTGAAGTAACTCAATTCAACAGCATCGGCATCGCTCCACGGATAGGCTGAACGGAGGGTAGTGAGAAAATCTCTCAAGCAAATGTTTGTTTCTATCACAACCGGATAGAAAAACTAATGAAGAAAATGCGGGTTAGTACCACGTAGCACACTAGTTTCCATTCTAACCGCCAGCCGGAAAGCCAGCGCAAGATGAATCCTATTTAGTTCAAACATACGACTGCAGATAGGCATGGGACAGAGGAGATAAATTGGAATGATTCAAGCTAAAAAAATGTCAAATACGGCCTTACTTACAAGCTAGAACAACAATTCAAGGGGAAACGTTGCTTACCCGGGTCTAATCCATGAAGTATCTGCCGTTGATTTGACCCAGTCCTCTCCACGGCTGAGGGCATTCTGGGGGTCCTGAATCAACATGGCTTCAGAGATGGTGAGGTGGGGTTGATGGTGAGGTGGGGTAGATGGGTCGGGTAACACGGCGGAGGGGATGGGGCGGCGGCGAACGCGGCACAACGGCGACGGAGGGGATGGGGCAGCGGCGGAGGGGGCAAGGTTGCGCGATGCGGCGGTGTCGATCTGTTTCAGCTTCAACAAGCTGGCCTACGTGTCTCCTTGCGGTCCTACTAGGAACGCAACGGTCAAAGGAGAACCCAACCCCACTTGTCAGCACAAACTCAGAAGTTGACGGTCAATGCATTGACTGGACGGCAAACGCCGGTTATCAACTTTTGCGGGAGTTTCAACTAAGAGAATCAGGAAAAGTGAGCAAAATTTTAGAGTGTGGGGAGGAACGAGAAAGACTAAGTGTGACGCCCCGAGATCGGGCACTATGCAGATTTCGGCATTTCCACCCAAATCCGCATAATAACCGTTTCCAGGTTGCCACTTGTGATAACATTACAACAGTTCACGAATATTCCGCAACAACAACAGAAGAGATATATACAAGACGACTCAAACGAGTAAAGGATACAACTGATACAATACAAAGATCCAAATAACATCGGAAGAAACAACATAGCGTCCGACTACGGACAAGATACAATTTGGACTAAGAGTCCTGAAGATAACCGATGGCGTCCAATCCCTGCCCAGGCCAAGCCGGAGGGATTCCCAAGCTAACGTCGTCAGACTTCAAACCTGTTGACTGCAATGTGGAATATGCAGCCATGAAAAGGATTCGTGGGTCAGTACGGTTAAGTACTGGCAAGCGGATAAACCATACTCACAAGATACCAGCGTAACCAATCGTCACAAGATACAAATACTTTGGGTACAACGGAAAGGAGGGGATTATTGCAAATAAGCGGCAGCGGGCTGCACTAACTAACTACAGAGACGCGCTACAACATCCGGCTAAAAGAAAGGGATAAGATAGCGTATCAGAACTAACTACAACTACTCACCAAACAATACCCATCCAATGTTACCCCCTACTAAGGAAGCAACCCAAGGAAACTCACACTGTTAATTAAGGTGACATTCATTTTTATGGTGGAGGTAATCTATATTACTAGTCAAGTTATCATCGTTAAGTGTAAGTTGTCTGAGTACTTGTTAGCCAGCACTTTCACCAAGTCATCCATAACCGCGGACAACACGGCTTCTCGAGAAGATTTAACCCTGCAGGGATGCACCAATTTGGCCGTACACGTAAGAATAACCCGCCAGACGGGGGATCAACCCACCAAGCGAGGTAATCAACACAACCCAACTCTTCTTCGCATCAAGCCCAAAGAACCTCGTGCAGTTGAGCGCACGGCTAATCAAGCCGCACGAAGAAAAGGGGACCCTCATAGCACTCTAAGAACGTGTCTCCCTAAATGCCGACTACAAAAGTTCCACCCTGGCGCCAAGGGTTCGCACCTGCATATGCATGCGGCAAATGGAAAACCCGAACTAAATGAGGCGATTTGGACGAGATGCGAATCGAATTAGAATTGCGGGGGGCGCCCATACTCGCTTCCCACATGCGATTAGTGCGCTCATCATGGATCAATGGACAAGACCCTTTTCCTAATTAGGGTCGACACTAGCAGGCCTCAAAACCACGCCGGGCCTCCTGCCGGTGCCTTATCATCAAATTATTATTACCCAAAACATTAACATGTTGTTGATTGAATTGAAACCCAACTATCAAACTAAACATGTGTTAAGACGGACAACAAGATTTGAGCACAAACAACACTAAGCATGCAACTACGACACGAGGCCAACAGGGTAAACAAACAACAACTAATAGGAAGTGGAAGGAAGGCTATATCATGGCTGCAAGGTAAACATATGATAGGATCGAGACACAAGCATCGAATCATAAGGCTAGAATAAAGGCAACGGGAAGAATCGGTAACAAGTGATGAAAGGCAGCCATAGGCAGCAAGTAAGTATACTTGCCTGGAATCCAGCAAGTAGAGGTACATCCGCAGAACTTGTCGTTGCTCACATCATCTCAACGTCCTATCCGCGAAGAAGCAACGAACTAGAACAAACACCGGATGCAACAGTTACTTCTACGGCAAAAGATCCGGCATGATCAAGATATGGATGCATGACAAGTTTAAGGATGCATCAAAGATAAACTAGTTGACATGGTAAACATATTTAAATGGGCCCATATGCAATTTGGATTGCATATGGAAAAGCCCATGAATTAATGTTGAATTAAATGATCTACAAATAACCATCATGTGAAAGTTGATTAGAATGATGCATGGATGATGAAAACAATAAGAAAACAACAATAGATTCAATTTGATATGTTGTTTACCAAGTTTGGAATTTTATTTATGAAGTTATGAACTTTGGCATTTTAAATGATTTAAACAAACATTTGTTGTTTTCACCAATTTTAAATGTTCAAAACAGATAACAAAATTTATATTTGGAAAGAACACAAAATTTTAGATGGAATACATATTTCATTTGTTGAATTTGGATTTTTGAGGAGCAAGTTATTAAATTGACAATTTTAAATGCATTAATTAAGAAATAGTTGTTTTCAGCAATTTAATTTATTCAAAATAGAAAACAAAGTTTATATTTGGAAAGCTTATTCAATTTTGCATGGAAAACATATTTTACATGTTGGAATTGGATTTGAATTGCCCAAGTTATGAATTTTGCAACTTAAAAGGTGTAATTAAAGCATTGAATTATTGCACCAATTTTAATTAGGAAAAACAGTAAACAAATTGTATTGAAAAGGTTGAAAACATGTAGCAAATGTTTCACTGAACATTTTGAGCTATTAAACATAATTTTTGGACCATTATTGAATTTATTATGCATTTTTTCATAAGCATTTTTATTCTGCCCCTTTTAGTAAACAGAAGGAAACATGTTCAAATTTAATTCAATTGTGACCAAATAAAATACCAATGTGTAGAGTTTGTTAAGACAAATTTTTAGAGCCCAAGTTTGCTCAAATTGGATGAACAGAACTCAAGTTATGAATTCCCAAAGTTTCAAATTTTTATTGCATTTTCTGTATTTAATTATTTAGTGCAAAATTTATTACAGGAACATGTTGCAACTTTGTGACTAATAGAAAGAGCACAAGATTCTGAATCCACAGAAACTTGAATCATTGAAATTGGAGCATTTTTCAATTTGTTATGGATTTTACAAATAAAGGCTCATATCTGTTTTTCTGGATTCGGGAAATAAAAGAAAAAATAGAGGAAAAAGGGGTGGCTTTGCGCCTGGGGGGGATTCGAACTCGGAGCCTCCAGGGTGCGGGACAGGGCGCCAAGCCACTGGGCTAGCTGTGCGAGTTGTGATTGTATACAGTTCAGACATAACAAGAGGTAGTCAAGGCGCGTGAACTGAACTTTCAATCTGAAAGTTTCATACTACGGACAGGACGACGACGGAGGACAGAACGACGACCGTGACGGCCGTGCCGCTCGACGGCGGACACGCAGAGCAGGAGGGAGAAGAGAAGGGATGCATCCCGAGGGACGGAGCTCTCACCGCGGGGTTCCTCGACGTAGCAGCGGAGGAGGAAGGCTCGGGGACGAGGGGAAAAAAATGCGGCCTGACGGAGCTGCGGCCGCCAGGAGATGGGCGGCGGAAGAACTCGACAGCGTCGGCACTGTAGCCCGCCTCCGCCCCCGGGGCCTTCACCAAAAACGAGGCCGGCACTTCCCCGATTCCATTCCCGCGGAGACCTTGGCCGGAGGACGAGCGTAGCGGCGGCGCCATGGTCCACAACTTCCGGCCATGGAGGGTCCCTGTTCTTCTTCAGAAGTTACAGAGAGGTGGGGAAAAAGGACAGAGGAGGAAGGGAAGGAGGGTGGCGGCGGCTGCAGGGAGAGAGAGGGGGGAGAGCTAGGGTTTGGGAGGAGGGGAGGGGCTGCTTTAAGGTGGGGGGGAGCAGGTGAGGAGGGGTCCTTTTTCCCCATGGCTGGCGTCAGCCACCGTACGGAGGTGGGAGAAGAGAGGGAGGTGGGCTGGGCGCTCGAGTTGTAGGTGGCCGACTGGGCCTTGTTGGCCTAGTTCGGCTGCCTCCTCACTCCCTTTCTTTTTCTTTTATTTATTTCTCTTTTTTTTGTAGGAGATGAATAAGAGAGAGAGAGATAGAAGGGTTTTGGGGTTTCCAAAAATTATGGAGTTAATTTTTATGGTTCATTATTGCAAATGCCCAAGTGCATGCTATTTGGTTTTGAGAATTTCAAATTGTTGGTGGTGTTTGAAATTTGAATTTGAAATTCAAATTAGGGTTTTAATAAAAGATGATTTATTTAACCAAGCAAATATTAATTCCAAGTCAACTTTTATTGAAAAACAATTTGAGTTTGAAAAACACAGGTCCATTGTTTGAAAATTTTAAATTGATTTGAATTTTTGTTTTGTGTTTGAATTGGTTTGCAAACAATGTGCAAATGATGCATGTGATGCAATGCCATGCAAAAAAAAAGAAACGACAACCAAAATCTAACTGGGGGGAAATCCCCCGAGTGTTACAGACGACACCACTAACAAGAGATTGCGCCCTCGCAATCCACCCACTAACCCGGGAGGGGAAAGAAGTTCGACTATCGATTCTTCATGCTTCCAGTTGATCTCCTCGACACCACTAACAAGAGATTCTTGCTCGGGTTGATGACGATCTTCTTCCACCAGGAATCTTCCGATGATCGAATCTATTGGGTTAAAGGCTCAGAAAACGTCCACCCACGTAGGATCCTAAAACTTTGAAAGATAGATAAGGGAAGAGACTCCAAAACAAATAAGGTAGGAGGAGAAATAGAATAGAGATAAGGAGAAAACAAGAATCCTATCGAGATGTTTCCAAAACAGGTTTTGCACAAATAGTTTTTGACACTCTAGAAACACGACCGTTAGCGAGGTTATCCTACAGGCTTTGCGGACCCGTTGCTTCGATAACCATTCGTATCGAAACAATATCGGGAATCGAAAACCATGCTCTGATACCATTTGTGACGCCCCGAGATCGGGCACTATGCAGATTTCGGCATTTCCACCCAAATCCGCATAATAACCGATTCCAGGTTGCCACTTGTGATAACATTACAACAGTTCACGAATATTCCGCAACAACAACAGAAGAGATATATACAAGACGACTCAAATGAGTCAAGGATACAACTGATACAATACAAAGATCCAAATAACAGCGGAAGAAACAACATAGCGTCCAACTACGGACAAGATACAATTTGGACTAAGAGTCCTGAAGATAACCGATGGCGTCCAATCCCTGCCCAGGCCAAGCCGGAGGGATTCCCAAGCTAACATCGTCAGACTTCAAACCTGTTGACTGCAATGTGGAATATGCAGCCACGAAAAGGATTCGTGGGTCAGTACGGTTAAGTACTGGCAAGCGGATAAACCATACTCACAAGATACCAGCGTAACCAATCATCACAAGATACAAATACTTTGGGTACAACGGAAAGGAGGGGATTATTGCAAATAAGCGGCAGCGGGCTGCACTAACTAACTACAGAGACGCGCTACAACATCCGGCTAAAAGAAAGGGATAAGATAGCGTATCAGAACTAACTACAACTACTCACCAAACAATACCCATCCAATGTTACCCCCTACTAAGGAAGCAACCCAAGGAAACTCACACTGTTAATTAAGGTGACATTCATTTTTATGGTGGAGGTAATCTATATTACTAGTCAAGTTATCATCGTTAAGTGTAAGTTGTCTGAGTACTTGTTAGCCAGCACTTTCACCAAGTCATCCATAACCGCGGACAACACGGCTTCTCGAGAAGATTTAACCCTGCAGGGATGCACCAATTTGGCCGTACACGTAAGAATAACCCGCCAGACGGGGGATCAACCCACCAAGCGAGGTACTCAACACAAACCAACTCTTCTTCGCATCAAGCCCAAAGAACCCCGTGCAGTTGAGCGCATGGCTAATCAAGCCCCACGAAGAAAAGGGGACCCTCATAGCACTCTAAGAACGTGTCTCCCTAAATACCGACTACAAAAGTTCCACCCTGGCGCCAAGGGTTCGCACCTGCATATGCATGCGGCAAATGGAAAACCCGAACTAAATGAGGCGATTTGGACGAGATGCGAATCGAATCAGAATTGCGGGGGGCGCCCATACTCGCTTCCCACATGCGGTTAGTGCGCTCATCATGGATCAATGGACAAGACCCTTTTCCTAATTAGGGTCGACACTAGCAGGCCTCAAAACCACGCCGGGCCTCCTGCCGGTGCCTTATCATCAAATTATTATTACCCAAAACATTAACATGTTGTTGATTGAATTGAAACCCAACTATCAAACTAAACAGGTGTTAAGACGGACAACAAGATTTGAGCACAAACAACACTAAGCATGCAACTACGACACGAGGCCAACAGGGTAAACAAACAACAGCTAATAGGAAGTGGAAGGAAGGCTATATCATGGCTGCAAGGTAAACATATGATAGGATCGAGACACAAGCATCGAATCATAAGGCTAGAATAAAGGCAACGGGAAGAATCGGTAACAAGTGATGAAAGGCAGCCATAGGCAGCAAGTGAGTATACTTGCCTAGAATCCAGCAAGTAGAGGTACATCCGCAGAACTTGTCATTGCTCACATCATCTCAACGTCCTATCCACGAAGAAGCAACGAACTAGAACAAACACCGGATGCAACAGTTACTTCTACGGCAAAAGATCCGGCATGATCAATATATGGATGCATGACAAGTTTAAGGATGCATCAAAGATAAACTAGTTGACATGGTAAACATATTTAAATGGGTCCATATGCAATTTGGATTGCATATGGAAAAGCCCATGAATTAATGTTGAATTAAATGATCTACAAATAACCATCATGTGAAAGTTGATTAGAATGATGCATGGATGATGAAAACAATAAGAAAACAACAATAGCTTCAATTTGATATGTTGTTTACCAAGTTTGGAATTTTATTTATGAAGTTATGAACTTTGGCATTTTAAATGATTTAAACAAACATTTGTTGTTTTCACCAATTTTACATGTTCAAAACAGATAACAAAATTTATATTTGGAAAGAACACAAAATTTTAGATGGAATACATATTTCATTTGTTGAATTTGGATTTTTGAGGAGCAAGTTATTAAATTGACAATTTTAAATGCATTAATTAAGGAATAGTTGTTTTCAGCAATTTAATTTATTCAAAATAGAAAACAAAGTTTATATTTGGAAAGCTTATTCAATTTTGCATGGAAAACATATTTCACATGTTGGAATTGGATTTGAATTGCCCAAGTTATGAATTTTGCAACTTAAAAGGTGTAATTAAAGCATTGAATTATTGCACCACTTTTAATTAGGAAAAACAGTAAACAAATTGTATTGAAAAGGTTGAAAACATGTAGCAAATGTTTCACTGAACATTTTGAGCTATTAAACATAATTTTTGGATCATTATTGAATTTATTATGCATTTTTCCATAAGCATTTTTATTCTGTCCCTTTTACTAAACAGAAGGAAACATGTTCAAATTTAGTTCAATTGTGACCAAATAAAATACCAATGTGTAGAGTTTGTTAAGACAAATTTTTAGAGCCCAAGTTTGCTCAAATTGGATGAACAGAACTCAAGTTATGAATTCCCAAAGTTTCAAATTTTTATTGCATTTTCCGTTTTTAATTATTTAGTGCAAATTTTATTACAGGAACATGTTGCAACTTTGTGACTAATAGAAAGAGCACAAGATTCTGAATCCACAGAAACTTGAATCATTGAAATTGGAGCATTTTTCAATTTGTTATGGATTTTACAAATAAAGGCTCAGATCTGTTTTTCTGGATTCGGGAAATAAAAGAAAAAATAGAGGAAAAAGGGGTGGCTTTGCGCCTGGGGGGGATTCGAACTCGGGGCCTCCAGGGTGCGGGACAGGGCGCCAAGCCACTGGGCTAGCTGTGCGAGCTGTGATTGTATACAGTTCAGACATAACAAGAGGTAGTCAAGGCGCGTGAACTGAACTTTCAATCTGAAAGTTTCATACTACGGACAGGACGACGACGGAGGACAGAACGACGACCGTGACGGCCGTGCCGCTCGACGGCGGACACGCAGAGCAGGAGGGAGAAGAGAAGGGATGCGTCCCGAGGGACGGAGCTCTCACCGCGGGGTTCCTCGACGTAGCAGCGGAGGAGGAAGGCTCGGGGACGAGGGGAAACAATGCGGCCTGACGGAGCTGCATTGAAATTAGGGTTTTAATAAAAGATGATTTATTTAACCAAGCAAATATTAATTCCAAGTCAACTTTTATTGAAAAACAATTTGAGTTTGAAAAACACAGGTCCATTGTTTGAAAATTTTAAATTGATTTGAATTTTTGTTTTGTGTTTGAATTGGTTTGCAAAAGAAACGACAACCAAAATCTAACTGGGGGGAAATCCCCCGGGTGTTACACTAAGGAATCGTGTCGGGGGGCTACCCCCGAGTAGGGGTAAGGCAAGTGGCAAAAGTGAAGATCAGTGTACTATTGACCGGGCTGGTGGCTACCCGGATAACCTCTACCCGGTCATAAGTACTGAAGGCCAAGAGAAGATATTCAGGAAGATTGGATTCGTCCGAATAGAGAAGTTATGGTCCGAGTATATGGGTTGCGTTCCTACTCGGGCCAGAAGTCAATGGAGCCATTCTGACAAGATCCCGCGTATCCTGTGGCCGTACAGGCGGGCGGCTCAACTTACGGAGCGCGTGATTATCCGCGCTACGGCGTGGCTACAGTGAGGTAGGCGCCTGTCAAGTCCTGTCACTGACAGAGGGGACATGACATGTCTAGGGGCCTACTCTATGTGACTGACAGGGCTGACAGGTCCCATCTGCCGAACGGCGCGGCGACTTCCCGCACCCGCGTCAGCGAGAAGCCGGAGGCGTGCGCTGTCCTGCAGTAGGCGTGTCCCATCAAGTTGTACCTTATAATCTTTGTTTATTCAGCTGGGCACCAGTATATAAGGTGCCCTGCCCCCTCCCGCGCGAGGGACGTTGCCTCAGATCGCAATTATTACAAGGACCAGCACTAGAGCGAGAGAGAGCAGCCGAGTGGCTACTCGGCTAAGAGGCAAACTTGTACTGTGGCTACTCGGAGATTATACATACAGAGAGATAGGCAGGAGTAGGGGTGTTACCTCCACACGAGGGCCCCGAACCTGGGTAGTTCTTGTTGTTTACAGTGATAGAGATACCTGAGCGCGGCTACTCGCCGTGCGATCCCTCCCCGGATACCTACAGCGTCCATCCGCCCCAACACTTTAGCCATCCAATGGCATATGTCTTCTCCACACCACGACAGTTGGCGCCCACCGTGGGGCCAGCAGCGGCGCTGGCTGGGGTTCATATTCGAACGGGACCCGTTTCTGCTTCAGGGGAGCGCGTGGTGTGTGGCCTTGTCCACAGATTCGGCTCCTTCGACTTCGTCACCGACAACACCGGCGATTTCGACGGAAGGCCTGTGCTGGCAGGCGGCTCGTTGCTTTCCTTCGGCGTGCATCTGGTCTACGTCGCCACCACCGTCATCCGCGAGTTCCCGGAGGAGGTGCTCGTCGCGGAAGATCCTCCTGTTGTACTCGCTGCCCGCGGGAAGCCTTCTGGCTGCTCTGCGGACAACGTGGAGGTGATGATGACAGGCCCGGCTATCGATGCCGGGAAAGGCGCTACCGCTGCCGCGGGAGTCATCGAGGAACCTGTTGGCGCAAGGGTCCACAAGCCCTACGACATGCCCCAGAACATTCCGGGCTACGTGGATGCTTCCACGTCCGCGGCTATACCAGTCGCTTGCGATGGCGCCACCGAGCGGCTGGTCATGCCGCCTCCCACCGAGCTTGAGCTCATGACCATGAAGGCGCAACTCGAGCAGCAGCGTCAAGCGCTAATCGCGGAGTCCCAGGATCTGGAGAAGATTAGGCTTGAGCTTAACCTAGATCAAAATGAGCACAACAGAGCACATGGTTTTACTCCTGTTTCTAGGCTGCCTAGCAAGCTAGGTGCTACCCGTCGCAACTTAGGCGCTGAGCTGGCTAGAGATGGTAGGGCTTCTAGCCAATCTGCTAGTTTGAACACTGCTGGTAGGCCCAAGTATAGCACTCCTGCCAAAACTCTTAGGGCTGCAGAGGCAGTGGCTGCTGAGTTGCCGCATCTCGCTGGCGACGCGCGCGCTAGGCAGCCGGATAGGTTGAATGAGCTAGTGCTAGAGGCTGCCAGGCAGAACGAGGAGTTCCGGAAAGCCAATTCGGGTGCTGGCGCTTGTCAGGTTGTGCACTCGCATGCGGTCAGATCTACGGATCAGGCCTCATCGCCGTTTCCTGGCAATGAGAGGGACCAGAGTGTGAACTCTGGAAAGAACAAACAGATGCATGCGTACGACCCGGCTGTCGCCACAAACAGCACGCTGTGCCGCGGCAGCCCGGGCAGAAACACAACTCTGCAGGAGCAGGCTATCAAGCCAATAAAGCTCACAACAAGGGGCAAGGAGGAAATCGTGCAGGACCATCTCGGCATCAGGCCGCAAACCCAAGAGTGCGGCAGCCAACGGCTGTGCAGACGCAAGTAGTTGAGGCAGCAGCCAACCCGGTGGCTCAACCCGGCCCTGTGACGCAAGATCGCTATGATGATGGGTACTCGGCGATGGGGCTAGCCGGGTATGCTGACCCAAGAGATGTCACTGGTCGTTTGGGTGACCGCATGCTGGAGCCCAGCGATGCAAGGTATAAGATGGACCGGATCAATCGGTCTGCGCAGCTCGAGAACAAGGGGCCACCCGGCCCAGACTGTTTTGGTCGCCGCATCATGGAGGAGCCCTCCGTGAAACAGTTTCAGCTGGCTAGGGGGACCAAGTGCTATGATGGTGGCACCAAGCCGGAAGACTGGCTGAGTGACTACGTTACCGCTGTGCACATTGCCGACGGCAACAGGAGATGGGTCGTGCGGTATGTTCCGCAGATGCTAGAGGGCCCTGCTCGTATTTGGCTCAACAACCTGCCTAGAGACATCATCAACTGTTGGCTAGACTTCTCGGAAGTCTTCATCAGCAACTTCACCAGCACGTACAAGAGACCGAATAGGCCGCAAAAACTGTCTGCTTGCAAGCAGCGAGAAGAGGAGACTGATCGAGAGTACCTTACTCGGTGGAGCACACTTAGGAACACCCGTGAGGGTGTGAATGAGTCACAGGCAATCGCCTGGTTTGCTCAAGGCTGCAGGCATGGCAGCATGTTGTGACAAAAGTTACAGAGAGAGATGCCGAGTACGCTCGCCGAGACAATCAAGATTGCTGATATGTATGCACTCGGAGACCCTACTCAGCCTCTGCTCGATACATTCGAGCCGAGAAGGAAGCACCATGACAGCAGCAGACGCCAAGACTTCAGAAACAAGCGCAGAGGTGACCGCATTGATACTCGGTATGATCCCGAGGAGGTGAATGCTGTGATCCAAGGCCCTGCGGCTGCTGGGAGTAGCCAAAGGCAAAAAAATGCTGGAGCCCAATACGGGCAGAACCAGAATCAGGGCCAAGGCATCAAGAAGCCATACAATGCTCCCCAGCAGGGTAGCGGCAACCCGGATCCAAGAGAGACTCAGACTTTTGTTCGGTCAGCTGCCCCCTCCTCCTCCTTTGCCGCCTGCGAATGCCAATGTGCAGCCTATTCGGGCAGCTGCTCCCAGGCCTGCAATGAATTCGAGAAGGGAGAACATGAACCAAGTGGCTCAGGGAGCCAACAGCAACTACAACAACAACAACCGCAACTACAACAACAACAACAACCGCAACTACAACAACAACAACAACAACAACAACAACAACAACAACGGCAACAATGGTGGTGGAGACCGCAACCAGTACCAGGAGCACCATGAGAGCTACATGATATTCACCACTGAGCCAGACGACAAGCAGTCGCTGCATAGGCGTGCGATGGAGGTAAATGCAGTGATCCCGGCCGTGCCTCACTACCTGCACTGGTGCGACCAAGAGGTCACTTGGTCCAGAGCTGATCATCCCAAGGTGATGCCCAATCCGGGTACCTATGCTCTGGTGGTGGATCCCACTTTCTTGGGAACCCAGAAGAATGTCAGGTTCAGCAAGGTGCTGATTGATAACGGCAGCAACATCAACATCATGTACCGGGATACACTGGAGAAGCTTGGCCTCGCCGAGAACATGCTGCTACCCAGCAGGACCACTTTCCATGGCATTGTGCCGGGAGTATCTTGTGCTCTAATCGGCCGCATCTGGTTTGATGTCCTATTCGGCACCAGGGAGAACTGCCGCACCGAGTGCCTGGAGTTTGAAGTAGTTGATTTTCAGAGCCCCTACCATGCTCTACTCGGTAGGCCTGCCCTCAGCAAGTTCATGGCCTCAACCCATGCAGCCTACCTGAAGATGAAGCTACCTGGTCCCAATGGTGTCATCACCATCTCGGGTGATTACAAGTCTTCCTTGGAATGCGCGTCTACTAGTTCTCAACTGGCGGAGTCCATGGTCATTGCTGCCTAGAAGAAGAAGATACACGAGGTGGTTGCTATGGCTCAAGCGGCGCAAGGTGGTGCGCCTGGCATGCCGGGTTCCCAGTACGGAACGGCTTTCCAGGCGTCCCAGGAGACAAAGAAGGTCCAGGTTGATCCTGAGTTCCCAGATCGTGTTGCCATCATTGACGCCGGGTTGGGAGAGAAATAGGAAAGCGAGCTCATCCACTTCCTCCGTGAGAATCGGGATGTCTTTGCATGGTCCAATGAGGATCTGCCGGGCGTCCTGAGGGAGTTGGTTGAGCACTCGCTGCATGTGCGGCATGACGCCAAGCCGGTTAAGCAGGCTATGCGCCGCTTTGGTGATGAGAGGAGGAAAGCCAACGGTGATCAGATCACCAAGTTGCTGATAAGCGGATTTATCATGGAGGTGTTGCATCCGGATTGGCTGGCCAACCCGGTTATGGTTGAGAAGAATAAGGAGGACCCCAAGGCCGATACTGCATGGCGCATGTGCGTGGACTACACCGACCTGAACAAGGCCTGCCCCAAGGATCCATTCCCGCTACCCCGCATAGATCAGGTGATTGATTCCACGACCTGGTGTGAACTTTTGTCTTTCATCGATGCCTACTTTTGTTTCCATCAGATAGCTCTCAACCCGGATGATCAAATAAAAATTGCCTTTATTACCCCGTACGGGGCTTATTGCTATCGTGTCATGTGCTTTGGGTTGCGGAATGCTGGGGCTACCTATCAGAGATGCATGCAGAAATGCTTGCATGATCAAATTGGCAAGAATGTGCAGGTGTACATAGATGACATTGTCATAAAAACGAATAAAACACATGCTATGCTTAGTGATCTTGAGGAAATCTTTGCCAACTTGCGAAAGTACAGGATGAAGTTGAATCCAACTAAATGCACCTTTGGCGTCCTGGCTGGCAAGTTACTCGGCTTGTTGGTATCCAGTCGGGGCATTGAAGCCAATCCTTCGAAGATAAAAGCTATAGAGAGCATGTCTTTGCCGAGATCACTGAAGGATGTGCAGAAGTTCACCGGATGCCCGGCTTCTCTGAGCCGCTTCCTGGGCAGAATGGGCGAGAAGGCTTTGCCTCTTTACCAACTCATGAAGAAGAGTGACAAGTTTGTCTGGACACCACAAGCTGATGTGGCATTCAAGGAGCTGAAGACCATGCTGGGTAGCGCTCCCATCCTGGCTAGCCCGCTACCCAAAGAGCCAATGCTGCTCTACATTGCAGCAACCAACCGGGTAGTCAGCGTGGTGATAGTGGTGGAAAGAGAAGAGGAAGGCAAGACTGTGCAGCGGCCAGTGTACTATCTCAGTGAGGTGCTATCCAGCTCCAAGCAGAACTACCCGCACTACCAGAAGATGACTTACAACGTGTACATGGGTGCCAATAAGCTCAAGCATTATTTCCAAGAGCATCCCATCACGGTGGTGAGTACTGCTCCCATCTCGGAGATCATGGGCAACAAGGAAGCAAGGGGACGGGTAGCCAAGTGGGCAATCAAGCTAGCCGCGTACACTCCTCTATACGCGAGAAGAGAAGCAATAAAGTCACAAACTCTGGCAGATTTCTTGGTGGATTGGGCCGAGATGCAGTATGAGCCTCCCTTGCCGGAAACCAACTACTGGAAGATGCATTTTGATGGCTCCATAGTGAAGGAAGGCCTTGGTGCTGGCGTAGTTCTTACGTCACCCAAGCGAGATCAACTCAAGTACGTGCTGCAGATTCATTTCAAGGCATCTAACAATATGGCCGAGTATGAGGCTACCGGTTTCTGGTGCAAACCATGACTGGCTTCTTTGAAGGGTGTGAGTTCCATCATATACACCGACCTGAAAATGATGCAGCTGATGAACTGTCCAAGTTGGGGTCCTCTCGGCAGTTCATCCCGGCTGGGATTGCCTTGGAGCATTTGAGAAAGCCATCTATCAAGCCATCCCCCAACTCGGAGTCTATGTTTGTTCCTTCTCTACCAGGAGAGGAAGCTGTTCTAATGGAGATTGATTGGGAGGCTGCAAAAGAGAACCCGGGGACTATCGTCTCCAACCTGGGGACTGGCACCTGCAACCCGGGGACTACTCCATTCAACCCGGGGACTGTCGCATTCATCGAGGGGGTCCTTTCCGAGTACTCGGGGACTCGCCCCCAACTCAAAAGAGGTCTTGGTAGCTGATCCAATGGAAGTGGACGAACCAGTGTTTCCCACACGGGAGACACCGAGTTGGGCTCTGCCCATATTATCCTTTCTAACGAATGGCACCTTGCCAAGTGACGAGGTCACAGCCAGGCAGATACAGAGAAGATCCAAGGGCTACACTATCCTCAACAAGGTACTGCATAGAAGGAGTCCTACTAGTGTGCTGCAACGCTGCGTTGAGCCATAGGAAGGAGAAGAAATTCTTGTGGAGATACACCAGGGGGAATGCGGGCATCACGCCTCTTCTCGGGCTTTGGTCAACAAGGCTTTCCGGCATGGTTTCTTTTGGCTCACTGCCTTGAAGCAAGTTGAAGATATAGTGAGAAAGTGCAACGGCTGCCAGAGATTTGCAAGTAAGATTCATATGCCAGCCTCCGAGTTGAAAACCATTCCCATTACTTGGCAATTCGCAGTTTGGTGTTTGGATATGGTGGGGCCTTTCAAGCCAGCTAGAGGCAACATGACTCACATCTTGGTCATGGTTGACAAGTTCACCAAGTGGATTGAGGTCAAGCCTATTCGGAAGTGTGATGGGGTCACAGCTGTGAGTTTCCTGAAGGATGTGATCCTGAGATACGGCTACCCGCACAACATCATCACTGATAATGGCACGCACTTTGCTGAGGGTGCTTTCGCAAGATTCTACAAAGAGAAGCGGATCCGGCTAGATGTTGCATCTGTTGCGCATCCGGCCTCCAATGGGCAAGTTGAAAGAGCAAATGGCATGGTGCTATCCGGCATAAAGCCAAGGCTGATGGAGCCATTACAGCGAACCCCTGGTTGTTGGCTGGACGAGTTGCCGGCGGTGTTGTGGAGTCTAAGGACTACCCCTAACCGATCAACCGGATACACACCATTCTTCCTGGTATATGGAGCTGAGGCCGTGTTGCCCACTGACCTAGAGCATGACTCGCCATGAGTAACCCTCTACACTTAGGCGGAGGTGAGAGAAGCTCGAGAAAATGACGTTGACCTGCTAGAAGAAGCAAGAGAGTTAACTCTGTCACGTTCAGCTGTCTACCAGCAAAACTTGAGGCGTTATCACAGCCGGAAAGTAAACCCAAGGGTTTTCCGAGAAGGAGACATGGTCCTTAGGCTCGTGCAGCGCACGGCCGGGATGCACAAACTGTCCCCTCCGTGGGAAGGGCCTTTCATTTTGAGCAAGGCTCTGCACAATGATGCCTAGTATCTAATTGACGCACAGGCACCCCAGAAGAACAGGCCGGATAGAGCTGGAGAGGAATCTAAGCGCCCCTGGAATGTAGCTCTACTCCGCCGTTTTCATTCATGAGCAGAAAGTTTTATGTATCTCCTCAGCCGAGTTAAAATTCTAGTTGGCACTCCGAATTCAAACTCGGGGACTGCCCTTGTCCAAATTTCTTCTGTGTTGTTCTACTCTGTTTTACTTTATCTACTCGGTTGCTTTACTTAGAATTTCATAAGCATATCTAGTAATGTGTTTAAACCCAAGGGCCAACTCTTCGACTCTGCTGCTGTCTGCAACCCGGCTTCATGGCAAGCAAGAGAACAAGCCAAAGGTCAACGAGAACACGAAAAATTGCTAAGGAGAAGAGAGGTGTAGCAACCGAGTAGGGTGTTCTTTTCTGTTTCTGTTGTCACTTTTCGGCTAAGTGGTGGGCAGCGTTACTATGCATTTCTCTAAGTGGCTAAGTATTTGAAACTCAAACTTTGAAATCTTGTGACTCTACTACCAAAAAAGCCACAAGTGGCAGGTAAGAGCTGAGACAAAGAGAATGAGTGGATAAAAAATGCAACTCGGGGACTCGCATAGAAACGCAACCCGACATTGAGCCGGAGTTGCTAAACGGTTAACTGGATTAAAAACTGAGTAGCAAAGGACATAATTGTACTGATTACATATGCGCCTGGCATCCCGGGGATCTGATAAAGTTTGGAGATAAGATTTGCAGGAATTACACAATAGTAGAAGCCGTGTTGTCCGCGTTGGTGTTTGCAGAGGCAGCTTGATTGGAAGTTGATGTAGCCACGGAGATGGGATCCGTTGCAGAGTCGGAAGCTAGAGGGTAAAGACTGTTCGTAGCAGCAACAGTCGCGCCCAACTCGGGAGCCAGGTCTTGGATCACCATCTCGGTGGTGATGGTGGCCTCCTGCGCGGCGGACTGCGGCTGCTTGGCCTCTGAGTTGGCTGCCAACTCGTAGTCCTCAGCGTTGCCTTCCTGCTTGTGCCCCTCCGTCCCCTTGGCCTTCTCCTGCTTGGATCCCTCCTCCTTGGCACCCTCAGCGAAGTCGGCTAAGTCTTCATCATTAATTCTATCCGCATCATCATCATCGTCATCGTCCTCTTCGCCAACATCCGTATCAGGCTCGGTGGGGCCATCAATGAAGACGCTGGTGTCGGCGTAAGAGGCGAGCTCATAAGCCACCTCTTTTCGGCGAGCGATGCAATCCGGATCTTCAGTCCACTTGGAGTCTTCACGGCGTGTGCTAATTCTTTGGAGATCCAAGTTCTCGTACCAGGACAAGACAAAGTGCAGCAGCTCGTCAGCTCCTGCCCGAGCTGCGGAGGCACGCCATTTCTGGAGTTCCACCTTGACCTCATCCAGGTGATCAGCAATCTCGCGGAAGGTTTCCGGGACCTCCTTCTCGGGCCAGAAAAGCTTATGCAACTTGATACCAGTGGACACCATGGAGGTGCCCAGGCCTTTGAGGGAGCGGATCTGTGTCTTGATGTTGAGGAGATGGTCATTGATGCTGGAGGTGTTGTCGATGTTCAGACCAGAGGCAGCCCTAGCCTGTCTTGCCTTGTCCAGAGCAGGTACACCAGCGGAACGGAGTTCCGGGAAGATATCTTCATAAGGAACTAAGTTGAGTCAGAAGCAGAGACCGGGTAGAAGAAGGTAAAGAAGAAAAACCGGGTAGAAGAAGGTAAAGAAGAAAAAGACAAGAGAAGAAGGGGGTAGCGGCAACTCACATTCCATTTCTACCAGCAGTTGCCCCAGCTTGACCTTCCAGTCCTCTGATTCTTGGAGATATTTGTCATGGACGTGGCGTGAGTCATTGATCTGAATTTCGAGGGCTCGGTTCCTGTCCTTGAGCATACTGATTTCCAGCTCGAGTGCTCGCTTCTCAGCTTTGGCTGTCGCCTCAAACTCCTGCTTCTCGCGGACTTGGTTGATTGCGGTTTGGAGCGCGTCTGTAAGATCGACCTGGAGTTTCTCCATGTCTGTCTTCTCGGCCGCGCGCTCCTTCTCAATCTCCGCTTCTCGGGCCTGCATTTGCTTTTGTACTTCAGCGGGTGTGAGGCAGTCCAGATGCTGCTCCCAGAACTTCTTGTATTCTTCTGCGGGTAGAAGAGCGTTATCAGCAGAGTAGCCAACAGAGAGAAGACAAATACAGAGAAGAGAGATGATTGTTCACCTTCCAGAGAAGTGATTTTGCTTTGTGCAGAGGCAGCGAAGACCTCGCAGTCTTGGTGCCTTTCCACCAGAGCCTTGAGCTCGCCTGCAGAGAAGACAACAATTGAGCAAAAAGCAAATAACGGGCATAAGTATAAAACGCATAAACCGAGATGCTAAAATCTTACTCTCTATTTCGGAAAGCTTGAGGGTGTGCTCCAGGGCTTGCTCCTCCATAGCGTCCTTGTCTTTCTTCTCGGCCTCCAGGGCTTGGTTCCGCTCCCTGGCTTGGCGATGGTTCCAGAGAAGTTGACGAAAAATATGTGTCCTTTTCTGGACGCTATTCTACAGAGTAGAAAGGAAGATATGAGTACGGGAAGATTTGGCCCGAGTAAATTTCAACTCGGTGGAGTCTTCACCTACTCGGCCCGAATCTCGGGGATTGGGGGAATGACTAAGAGAAGAAGAGAAGAGAAAGAAGAAATCAGCAACTCGGAAAATGCAAAAAAGAGAGAGACACTTACCACATAACTTTGCTCGATGTCCTCGGCGTTCTTGCGCATGACAAACAGCTTTCCGGCCAAGGTGCAGCAAGGGTTGGCGACCGTCATACCAACAGAGCCAATGTCGGCCTTGTTCCAGTCCGTTCGGTAGTGGTCGAGTTTCCCCAACTCAGTACCATCCCAGGAATTGTTGCCGAGCACCTTGCTGTCCTAGGCCTTCCTGATTTGGCCTACTCGGTCCAAGATGGCCGCAAGGCCTTCTTCGGGAAGCTCCTCCTCGTCTTCGCCGCAGGAAGAAAGTTCTACCACGGCTTCCTTCTTTCCTTTGGACTTGGAGGTTCCCACGGCTTGGCGCGCTTTGAGAGCGACTTGTCGCTTCTCCTCCTTGGACAACGGGATTTGGTGTTGCTGCGACAGATCTACCCAGTATTCAGGATATTTGCGCTGCACGCTGGCGCCAGCACCAGCATTCGACTTCTCGGCAGGGCCAAAGGTGACCCCGGAGGCAACCAGGTTGGCGCTCGGAGTAAGTGTCAGCTGAGTGCTCTTAACTGGCTTCTTGGACGGCTCGCCTTGCGGCTTGGAAGGCTGCGGCGCCTGCCCAGCATGTGAGGCAACATATTTCGGCTGCGTCTGGGTTGCCTCAGCTCCAGTCTTGGTGGTCTTGTTGGTAGTTGGCGCGGGAGTTGGCTGAGGAGGTGGTGGCACTTGTTGAACTGGCGGAGATGGTTGCTGAGTTGGTGGAGGAACTGAGGAGCGGGGTGGAGTCGCCTGCTGAGTTGGCGGCACAGGTGGCCGGCTACTCGGTGCAGCGTCTGGCTGCGCTTGGTCTTGGCGGGTTGGCTCCACCACATCGTCTACCCGCTGCTCCGCAGCGGGATCAGGTCTTGCGGCGACATTATCTTCTACCCGCGGCTCGGCCGCAGGGTCGTGCTGCTCTGCAGCGTTGTCTTCACGCTGCTGCTCTGCAGCAGCCTCTGGACGCTCCAGGGCGGCGTCTCCTTGCTGCTGCTCGGCAGCTCGCTCAATGTTCTCCTCCGCTGATGCAACTGGAGGAGTTGGCGGTCTCTGGATGTCAGCAGCGTCTTGGGCAGCCTGCTGCGCTTCCGGCTGCTGCTGCTCGGGGGCTTGGTCGATGTCGTCCCCGACGCCATCATTCTCGGCGCCGAGATCTTGTTCTTCATCAACAGGGGAGGACGCACGCGTCCTACCCTGCGGTTCCTGGTCTTCCTCTTCATCCGAGAGATTTACGAGCTGATCTGGGGGCACGGGATTTGTCTTCCTCTTGGGACGAGGTGCAGCAGTGGCATCAGCGTCGAGAGGCGCACTGGAAGAAGAAATAGGATAAGAAAGAAAGCAGAAAAAGGGAGAAGGGAAAAGCACAACAGAGAACGGCAACAAGTCAAGGTTTGCTCGGAGAACACTTACCCCTTGCTGGTGGGGGCCTTCCTCTTACGGGAAACGACGGCTTTGTTGGCTGGCTGCTTCTTGGTTCTCTTGCCAAGAGGTGCCTGCGCATCGCTGCCAACCCTCTTCCGAGTAGAGGGAGCAGCCATGGACACAGGCACCGCGTCCACGGGATCCTCCAGCTCGTCCACCTCAGGCTCATCTGCAGAGAAGAGGGGAGAATTCAGAATAAGCAAAAAAGAAGGGAAGCAAAGCAAACCGCGAGTAAACAGAAAGGTGAACCAAGTCACCTCCGTCGTCTTCGGACCAATCCCGAATAGAGGCATCTGCTCGGGACTTACCGGGTTGATTGGCGTGAGGGATGCACAAGGTGTCTTGGGTGTCGTATGCCTTGGTGTCGTCCTCAGTCCTGTCATCGTGCCAGTTGGACTCGAATATCTCACTGTCCTCTTCTCTCTGGCGATCGATGTGCTGTTGGTACAAGCAAGCACTGTGAGTTGAGTTCTCGGCTAAGTGTTTCTACTCGGGATAGCGTGCAAACACTAAGCACATGAAGCTAAGAAGTTCTACTCGGGATAGCGTGCAAACACTAAGCACATGAAGCTAAGTGAACCTACTCGGAACAACATGCAAACACAAAGCATACAAAGCTAAAGGTTCCTACTCAGCATAGCATGCAAATACAAAGCATATGAAGCTAAAAGGAGTACTACTCGGTGCCACGTACAAAGAATAAGGGTGCAGAGAAGAGCACTAACCTGAGGGATCTTCTTGATGCGGATATACGGCATGAAGCCGTATGCCCAGGTGTCGGAGAGCGCGGTCTGCATGATAGACCTGGCCCAGATGGCCACCTCAGCCTTGCTGAGCTCAAAGGTTGTTGTCCTGGTGCAATCCCGAGGACCTCCCATGTAGCACATCTTGTGTGCTCGCTCCTGGAGAGGGAGTACTCGGCGGGAGATCCAACAGGCGATGGGATCGTCCTGAAGGAGCCCTTCCGAGATCAACTCGGTCAGGTGACTCTCGACCTGGAGGACGTCTGGGACGGTCTTCTTTGGATCGTAGCCCCAGTGCTGCCCGGTGGGCAGCGCGTTCTTGAACTTTGGGAGCCCTATCCGGTCTTTGATGGGCTTCCCCTTCTCGGCGGCAACATTCTTCACGTAGAGGAAGCCGCGCTGCCACTTGCGCACGGTTTCCAATCCGAGCACCCGCGGGTGGTGCCCGGTCTTGCGCTGCAACATCATCGCGCTACCCGTCTGGGTCATCGCGTGAGGGGCGTGAGTGTTACCCGGATCGGGAACACTTTGCTTGCGGAGAAAGAAGTATCTTGCCGATGTGTGGACAGTTGGGTAGACGCCCAGGAAGGCCTCACACACGGTGGCGTGTATGGAGAGCATGACGATGGCGTTTGGGGGAAGATGGTGTGGCTGGAGGCCAAAGTGGTTGAGGAAATCGGAAAGGAATTTTGAGATGGGAAGGCCGAAGCCGCGTTTGAAATGAGAAAGGAAGACAACGTACTCGTCCTTCTCAGGTTCCGGGACGAGCTCGGTGCCAGGATGCCGACAAACCACGCCGGGAGGAACACGACGGGTGTTTACCAGCCATTGGCAGTCCTCGGCGGTGACGTCCGAGCCCTCCCAGCCGGCTCGGGCGGAAGCCGCCTCGTCTCCGTGCGGAGCCATGGAAGGGAGGTTGCTGGTGGAGAGGAAAAGCTCGTGGAGATTGAGGATGGCGGCGATGGCGCGCCGGGATGCTTGCTCTCAGATCTCACGATGGCGGCACAGTGAGTGCTCGCGGCGGTGCTGTGCTCGACGGCGGCGACAGAGGAGTTGGGAGTGCGAGATTGGGAATGCAGAGGAAAGAGAAGAAGTGGGCGGCGCGGGGGTATTTATCTCTCTCCGCGCGTTGAAGTTACTACTGGATCAATCGTGGACATTGATCGTGCGGCGTGGGTTAACTGCCCGTTAGAAACGCACACAGCGCGAAACGCGCGCGTAACGGGCGCAGTTAATACCACGTCCCAGATCGTGGGCTCTCGAGTACCCGTGCGACGTGACCTAACGGGCTGTGGGCCCTGGTTGCAGTGAAGGGCGCGTGGCCTGCTGTGTCCCTGGCACCGAGGCGTCGGGGTACGTGAGCTTGACACGTGCCCAGCAGCGACACGTGAAGATGGATTTGGTCTGATCCAGCGGGATCGTGTTCAAAATTTCACTAAGTCAATTTACTCGGCCGCGCAGTAGAGAGATTGCTCTACTCGGCTACAAGGAAGTTTCTTTTGTGGCCACAGTTGGAGAGATTTGAGAAGGAGTTCTTGGCCCAAAGTGGAGGTGCAACTCGGCATTACTACTTCAAGAAGACAAGTTTGGTTTAAGCTGGCAGGGCCCAGTGAACAAGTTCACTGGACTCTACCAGCTTCGGGGACTAATGTCGGGGGGCTACCCCCAAGTAGGGGTAAGGCAAGTGGCAAAAGTGAAGATCAGTGTACTATTGGCCGGGTTGGTGGCTACCCGGATAACCTCTACCCGGTCATAAGTACTGAAGGCCAAGAGAAGATATTAAGGAAGATTGGATTCGTCCGAATAGAGAAGTTATGGTTCGAGTAGATGGGTTGCGTTCCTACTCGGGCCAGAAGTCAATGGAGCCGTTCTGACAAGATCCCGCGTATCCTGTGGCCATACAGGCGTGCGGCTCAACTTACGGAGCGCGTGATTATCCGCGCTATGGCGTGGCTACAGTGAGGTAGGCGCCTGTCAAGTCCTATCACTGACAGAGGGGACAGGACATGTCTAGGGGCCTACTCTATGTGACTGACAGGGTGGACAGGTCCCATCTGCCGAACGGCGCGGCGACTTCCCGCACCCGCGTCAGCGAGAAGCCGGAGGCGTGCGCTGTCCTGCAGTAGGCGTGTCCCATCAAGTTGTACCTTATAGTCTTTGTTTATTCGGCTGGGCACCAGTATATAAGGTGCCCTGCCCCCTCCTGCGCGAGGGACGCTGCCTCAGATCGCATTTATTACAAGGACCAACACTAGAGCGAGAGAGAGAAGCCGAGTGGCTACTCGGCTAAGAGGCAAACTTGTACTGTGGCTACTCGGAGATTATACATACAGAGAGATAGGCAGGAGTAGGGGTGTTACCTCCACACGAGGGCCCCGAACCTGGGTAGTTCTTGTTGTTTACAGTGATAGAGATACCTGAGCGCGGCTACTCGCCGTGCGATCCCTCCCCGGATACCTACAACGTCCATCGGCCCCAACACTTTAGCCATCCCATGGCATCTGTGTTCTCCACACCACGACAAATCGGGAGCACATGAGTAATAATCCCAATTTTTTTTTAGAAAAAACAGACACAAAAAAATAATAAACCTTGGATGTGGGTTTCTCTCACAAACGAGACACACACCTCTTACCCCACACAGTTCACACACATATTAAAAAAGATACATGGAAAAGTTCTCTCGAAGAAATACAAAATGTCTGCAGTACAAAACAACACAACTTGATAGTCCATTTTTATGAAAAACATCTAAACATTTCAAATAGCAAACAGAAGGGGAAAAGCAAGATAGGCCCCTTTATTTCATCTTGAAAATCCACTTTCAAAAATCATCATCAAAGCAGTCTGCATGCCTTATAGTTCATGGAACAGAACTGAAACCTTCCGGTCGTCAATCATCTGAAACAGCAACAACAACACCGTCCCCGCTACGAAATTGTTTTTCTCCACAAATTCTTGCCATCCACTTTTGAACCTTGTTCTACCATCGGCACACCTTGCGTATTCATCTTTGGTTGCACCATACCCCGCTGAAAGGAGTGCATACCCATTCTTCTTTAGGTTCAGTGATTATGAAATGGACTTTGGTATCCTCCATGCATAAGAAAAAAATGTGTTACAAAAATAAGAAATATTGCATGAGCTAAAAAAATATAATGAACAAAAAAGAAACAAAAAGAAAGAAAAAATTCTCTAACAGAAAAGGTAAAGAAAAGGTTAATTACCAGGTAGCCATGTTGTATATCTTAAGTTGAGAGACAGTGCAGAAATGAAAGATCTCTATACGAAGCACCAGCCACTATACCATTGTAATTATCGAGCTGGATGCAGCTTAACTCAACTGGGATTCCACTTGTGTTTTGGTTGCAAATTATAACTGTTGCATTCTGAGCTGATAAAAAATAAAAAGAAGAACAAAAAAAAGATAAGTAAAAAAGGGACACGCAATTAGCTCGTGTAAAAAAAACTAGTCAAAAAAGAAAAAGAAAAATACCTATAAAACGGTTCTTAGGTTGTCCATTGGCTGTTTCTGAAAAAATAGGAATCTTCTCGGGTCGACCATTCATATAGACCATTACTTGGTCTCCTGCATTCAGGCCATAATAGGCTATGAAATTCTCATAATCATTCCCTCTTAAGCGAGTTGGCCGATCAGGTTTGCTCCTGATGTTAAAAAGATACTTGTTACCACAAGGGGCTACTACCCGGATTACATTCCAGGTGTTCCTCTCAAATGAATTCTTCACATGGAAAGGCACAATCTACATACACATTAAAAAATAAAAGAAAAAGGGGAGTATAAATAGAAATGACACAACATAAAAATATGTAGCAAGAAGGCACATTACGTTGTGTCGGAACTAATGTAACAAAGATTCACTATTCTCCATGAAAAAAGATCAAACCAAAAAGAAATCTCACCATGAACTTGTCGAAATCAGGATTGAGATGCACATAGAATGGCTCACTAAAACTTCTCCTTTCATTGCAAATCCCGCCATGAGTCCCGCAAATCTCGCATGCCATCTGCATCAAAAAAAGGGAGGATAAAGATTTTCTGGCAGTAAGATTAAAGAATTACAAGATCCAATTATACCAGATCCACCTTTGAGGAAAGGTCAAAATACTGAGTGTAACAGAGAAAACAGGACACTCCCAACAGAAAGGACAGATCTTGCTAGGATGAGGAGAAGAATGAAAGAGGGAGGCTATATATAGATGGATATTGCCACCATTTTCAAATTTGTAAAACCATCCCACACGCAACCACACACACACACACTTAAAGGCTAGAATCAGGGAGAGTAAATGCAGAGATCTGAAAAAAATAACCATGAGTAACTACTAACACATGGTCCCAATGAGCTAAAAAAGACACCGACTGCAAGGCTATAAATATATGGCAGCAATAAAAGGATATGGCAGACTGAGTCAACAAACATAGGCTCTCAAAAACATACAGGGCATAAAAAAATAGGCAACATTTACTCCTCTAAGACCATTCACTGGTAACACTGCATCACTGAAAGTCCAGACATGCTGATAACGCTGCTTCACTGATAAAACACTGCTAGAACACTAAAAACACTTACTCACTGGCATTCACACAGCAAAAGGAAATAACTGCAAGCACTGAATCACTGCCAACAACGCAACAAATGAACCTTTGAGGAAAAGGTCAAAAAACTGAGTCACTGAAACACTGACACATCTGTAACACGACTGAAAATGAGGAAACCAATAGACCGGACTAAAACTGAGGTAAATTAAACAGATATATATACTAAATGAAGACTAGACAGAAGAATGATGAGTAACAAAAATAATAAAAAATAAAAAGAATAAGTGATTTATCCTCCTCCTTTACCCCGGGCTTGGAACCGGCTACAAAAAAACAAAAAAAGGTAGGTGGAGTTAAAAATAAAAAAACTAGAAAGATGTTTAAAAACCACGAAGGAAAACTGGCATAACTGAGAAAGAAACAAACATAATAAGACCGAGTAAATGAAGATTAAACAAATAAGAAAACTGCAAGACTTATGAAGGAGAATGATAAATGATAAAACATATGACTGAAAATTGAGTAATGAGGAACAATGAGCAAATAGGCATGGCTATAAATAATGAATGAAGACTAAGAAGGCTACAGAGAGAACACTGGCAAACAGATAACTGAGACAAGACTGAAGAGATACAAATTAAATGAAGAGGCTGAAAACTGAGGAAAGACAAAAAAACACAAGAAATGAGCAAAAGATTACTGAGAAAATTCAATATGAAAGAAGAATGAGAGTACGAAGAAATTAGAGTACTAAGAAAATAAAGACTAAAGTTAACTGAGCAAAAGAAAATAAGAAACTAAAGACTGAATCCAAACAGAGAAATGACAAGCAAAAAAAAGAAAATTAAAAGACAAAGAGAGAAATGAGACAAGACTGAAGAGATACAAATTAACACTACCTAAGAGTAAATCAGAGATTGAAGAAAACTGATAAATGAAGAGGCCGAAAACTGAGGAAAGACAGACAAAACAAAAAATGAGCAAAAGTTAACCGAGAAAATTCAAAATGAAAGAAGAATGAGAACTAAGGACTTAATCCAAACAGAGAAATGACAAGAAAAAAAAGAAAATTAAAAGATGAATGAAGTGAATGACAACTAAATGAGGATTGACATACATGAAGAATGAAAGAAATGATAACTACAAAATGAAGAATGAGAGAATTGATCAATGAAACTAAAGACTGAATAAAAATAGAGAAATGACAAATAAATATAAATGAGCACTGAAATACTCAAAGGCTGCAGAATGAAAAGAACAAATGAGGAGTACACTGAATTTAACTAAAAGACTGAACAAGGAACAATGAAACAATATAAGCAAATGGATGAATAACAATACATCATGAAGCTATCCAACATTGTTGTAACATCCCAAGTATGAAAAACTCCCAACTTAGAATGTGTGTTTCTTGTTTTTGTTTCAAGTGCATCATGTCATCATAATGCATTCATGTGTTGAGTTTGAATTGCAAATCAAATTTCAAATCATTATGTTTCACACTTGGTCTGTTACAACTTTTTCAAATAAAACATTCAAATCAAACCATTTATTTGTTTCCAATAAACTTGAATTTTCATATAATTAACTTGCCTAATTTTCAATATTTCAATTATTGCAAAAATTCAATCAAATCCAATAAAATTTCAAACAGCATCAAAATTCAAAATTTTGAAAAACAAAAGTTTGTACAACTAGGCTTTTGCAATAAGGAACTCATAAAAACTTATCACCATAATTTTTTTGGATCCCAAAAATCCCTTGTTTTTCCTTCTCTTGTCCTTTCTACAAAAAAAGGAATAAAAAGAAAAGAAAGGGGGTGGCAGTCTAATTGGGCCCAATCCAGCCCAATACCCCTTGGCTCCTTTCTTCCTCGTACGGAACAGGCAGCACGAGGAGCAGGTGAGCTCCTGTGGTTCTCCATGCCTCCACGTCTCCTCCTCCTCCTCTCCCCTCTCCCCTCTACTTATTCCCCTCCACAAGCAGAACCCTAGCCCCCTTTCCTTTCTCCTCTAGCCGCCGCCGCCACCCTACTCCCTCTCCCCTCAGATCCCCTTCGTTTACTGAACTTTTCTGTACCCAAAACTCCATTTCTGGCCGAAAGTTGGAGGTGTTGGTGCGGATGCTGTGCTCGTCGAGGGAGGCCGTTCTTCGCGGGAATGGAAACTAGACACTCCCCTCTACAACTTTGCTGAAGACCCCGAGGCCGGAGGACGTCCACATCGACCGCCGTCGAGCTCGTCGTTCGCCCGCGCGTACTGCAGTTCAGGTCGTCGTCAGGTTCTGCATTTGTTCGTCGTCCGGTCGTCGCATCGACCTCGCCTGCTCCCGGCCGCTCCGCCCGCTGTGAGCCCTCTTTCCCTCCGTCTCTTGTCCGCACGCACGCTGCGCGCGCGCGCCGGGCCGCAGCTGCCGGCCGCCGGCACCGTGCCGTCCCGGTCGTCCGTCCACGTCCTCGTTCCAGTTCAGAAACTGAACGTAGATTCAGTTTTCAGTTATTTCCGACCGAGCCACCTCAAAACCACATGTTTTCAAGTATTTACCATGCTTTTGTAACTGAAAGTACCTCTTTTTAAATTGTTTACCAAAAATGGCAGAAATGAAAACAATAAGAATTAATTCTTATTTATTATTTTCTTCACCCAAAAATTATGGAAACTATACCAAAATGGAAAGAACTTCAATTAATAACAGGAAAGCATCATTTCATGCATGTGGGAATACTAGTGAGGTATTGGTCTTATTAAAATTAATAATAGGCCACTAAGATAAATATGAGAGGTTTCCAAATAATGCAAACTTATTTGGGACACTCATTTAACTTGATAATCATGTCCATGATCTCTTGCTTGCATTAAAATGTCATGCATCATCCCATGTTTGTGCATTATGCCATGTTATTGATTGCCCGTCTCTCTCCGTTGTTTGTTTGCTTCTTCTCGAATAGACGACGACGTTGAGGCATACGAGGTTTACGATACCACTTCAGAGGTGTTAGCCCAGTACCAGGCTACTGAGTTTGCAGGCAAGTATTCACTCACATGAACCATTGTGTCCTTTCCACACTTGATACCGATACTTTCCGTTGTCTAATCTGCTAGCCTTATGATTCGTTGCTTGTGTTCTGATCCTATCACATGTCATCCTGCAGCCATGAATATAGCCTCACCCCCACACCTACAACCCTGTTGTTTGTTAGCCTGTGTCGTAGTATCATGCTTAGGTTTGTTGTGCTCGAGTCTTGTTGTCATTTATCTTATCACCTGTTTAGTTTGATAGATGGGCTTGTTATAATCCATATCATGTTAATGTTTGGGGTAATAATAATTTGATGATAAGGCACCGGCAGGAGGCCCCGGTTAGGGTTTTGAAGCCTGCTAGTGTCGACCCTAATTAGGAAAAGGGTCTTGTCCTCTGATCCATGATGAGCGTGCTCACCGCATCCGGGTGGTCGTATGGAACCCCCCTCGACTTTGACCTGATCCGCAGTTTGTCCGAAGAGCCACACTTAGTTCGGGTGTTCCATTTGCGCATACGCATGAATGGGTCGCGCCCATGGTTGATGATTATGATGATGATGATGCATATAGGGCGAGGCCTGTGGTGCCGGGGGTGTGGTTTTCACCCTTGCGCTTAGGTTAGGTCGGACTGGCCGGGACCTTATAGCTCCGTGACTCCTAGGACGGGTTGCAGAGATGGTTCGAGTCGTGTTGAGTCCACCTGAGTTTTAGTTGGTGGCTCGAGTGTGTACGGGTACTGGAGCACACCCTGTAGGGATGAATCTTCTCGAGAAGCCGTGTTGTCCGCGGTTATGTGACGACTTGCTGAAAGTGCTGGCTAACAAGTACTCAGACAACTTACACCTAATTAATAATAATTTGACTAGTAATAGGCATATTGTCACAATAACCTGAACCTTCATTAATCCAACTGTGTGGGTTATCCTCGGATTGCTTCTTTGGATAAGGGGCGAGATCCAGGATGGGTTTGTTTGAGGTTGGTGGTAGTTGGCCCCGATGCGCTATCTTATCCCTTTCTTTTAGCCGGATGTTGTAGCGTGTCTCTGTAGTTGGTTAGTGCAGCCCGCTGCCGCACCTTTGTATCACCTATCTTCCGTTGAACCCAAAGCATCTGTACTTGGTGTTGTCGGGTACACTTTGGTATCTTGTGCGTCTTGCTTGCCAGTACTCGTCCGTACTGACCCCTTTGGGGCTGCTGGTTCTGCAGACTACGTTTCCGAGGATCCCCATGGTGGCTACTACGTGGAAGACGAGGAGGCTGCTGACGAGTAGATAGCGGACCTGGGCAGGATCCGAGACTTCGTGGATGGGCTCCGTTCTTTTCGTTTCCGGCCTCTTAGGCCTATTTGGATCTTGTCTGTACTCAGACACTTTGTTTGCTTCCGCTGTGATGTAATGATGACTTGTTGGGACATGTGTCCTCTGTATGACTGTATTTGCTATCTTTGCTCTAGTGAGAGCTTTTGCCACTTATTTCTATTTCCTTGTGTCTTAGAGATTTGTTGTGATATCACTTGTTCAAATGCCGTTGACGTACCATGTGTGTATGTTATGAAGTACGTCAATGGAAGTATTCGGATTCCTTTTGGATGGTTTCACAGACGATGAATAGTAGAGAATGGTTGTCACACGTTTACGTGTTGGCCTACTCATATTGAGACGCGGGTGCAGGTAGGCCCCGTAAGCCAATTATCTACTATTTAGCGGGCTGTGTGTGTCCTCTAGAAGTCTGGGTGCGACAAATGGTATCAGAGCCTGTCTGCCTGTAGGATCCCTTTTACTGGTCGAAGTTGAGTATAGAAACTATTTTGTAGCAATATAGGAAAAATGAAACGTGAGAGTAGGAATTCTGTTCTTTTATTTCTTTCCCCACCCACCCTCCCTTTTCTGGTAGGAAGTGCAACGTTGTTTTTCTCTTCTCACCTAAACTTTCAAGTTAGGATTTCACGTATCCTGGTTTCTCGAGGATGGTTATATCTACTAGACCATAGGAATGGAGGTGGTTGTGACACGATTTTCGTGTTGCCTACTCACGATTGAGAACGGTGGCAAATAAGCCCCGGAAGCAGATCCTCTATTCCTTAAGCAGTAGATATTGATCCTCTAGAAGCCCGGATGGGTTTTTCCGTAGTACCTCAGGTGTTTGTGGTCTCCAGTTTCCCAGTTGTTGCTTCGATATCGTCCTTCACAAATCGTCTCTTTTGTTGTAACAACTTACCTGTTGATTCGTTGTTAACCTCCATCCGTTTTGTTCCGGAGATTTCTTCTTCAACACGGATATCCGTGTGGTACGCGAACCATTTATGGTGAACGTTGAGGGTAGTATATGTTTGCTCCATGCTACCTTCTTACCGTCTGAAGTAAGCCTTGTAAGCACTTATATTGGATTTTGTTATCCGGTTAGTGTGTTAATCTTGGTATCCTCTTTAGGATGGAAAGTGGTGACGAAGAACCCACACTGCCACCCGAGATGGGGAAAGTGCTGTCTTAGATGACACAAGTTATAAGGCAGATGCAGCAGAACCAAGACCTTGGGAGTAATGGCAACACCCGTGTGTCTATTCGGGAGTTCCTTGAGCTTAATCCGCGCACGTTTGATACCTCCTCCGAGCCATTGGATGCTGATGACTGGCTCCGTGAAATGAACCGTACTCTTATGGTAGCTCATGTGGCTGACGAGGACCGTGTTCCTTGACCTACCTTCTCCGTGGACAATCCATGTCTTGGTGGGAGAACTTCCAAGAAATGAGAGGTCCTAGTGTGGCAATCACATGGGAGGATTTCAAGCAAGCCTTCGTGCGCCATCACATTCCCGATGGGCTCATGGAGAGAATGCGTGAGGAATTCTATTCTTTCACACAAGGCAATTTGGACGTTCTCGAATACCAAAGAGAGTTCAATCACCTGGCTCGCTACACCGGAGATGAAGTCTCCACGGGAGCGAAAAAGATGGCAAAGTTCCGCAGGGGTCTCAACCCGGAACTCAAGTATGCTCTCACCAACGTCAAGGCCAAGAATTTTGAGGACCTCATCAACATCGCTCTAAATGAAGAGCATGGGCGCAAGTTGGTTGAGGAATCTCGTAAGCACTCTCGTGAACAGGCTAATCTCTCAAAAGCTATCATGCCTCCACAAAAACGAAGAGTTTGGGTTCCATATACCACTCCAACACCGCCCATCTGCTTGCCAAGCCCGGCAGGATTTCTTGCCCGCCCTCCCACCCCAGTGGTATCTTCAGGAGGTGCTCCATCTCAGCCAGGTCCAACAACTCCTCGTTCTGTTGTTACATGCTACAAGTGTGGACAGCCGGGCCACTATTCCGATAAGTGTCCGCAAAGGCACCTCTTTCCACCTCCACCTCGCCACAGGTCAACCCCGACAAGAATACGTGGTCCTCCGTTGGGTTGCTACAACAGCAACGAACTTGGCGTGAGAACCGTCAAGGTGAACCATGTCAAGGCCCAGGGAGTAGAAGAATCTCCAGAGGTTGTAATGGGCACACTTCTTCTGAACTCGTTTCGTGCTAAAGTCTTGTTCGATTCTGGTGCTTCACACTCTTTCATCTCTCAATGCTTTGCAAACACCAGTAAAATCAACTTCGAACAGTTGTCTATCCATCTCCTAGTGAAATCACCGGGATCTAGCTGGCAAAGCAATAAAGTTAGCCAGAACATCGAGATCACAATTGGAAACCTTCTATTCCAGGCATCTCTGATAGCTCTCCACTCTTCAGATATTGATGTCATTCTTGGGATGGATTGGCTGGTAGCCAACAAAGCAGTCATTGATTGTCCTGCTAAGTCTGTCAAAATCACACACCCTTCTGGCCAGATAGTCTACTTCCATGCTGAAAATCCAGTTGTTCAACTCTACACTCTCAATGCAAATCCTCTACCATCTATTGAAACTGTTCTGGTGGTTTGTGACTTCCCCGATGTCTTTCCAGAAGAATTGCCAGGAATGCCTCCTGACAGAGCTGTTGAGTTCATCATCGAACTTGAACTACTCCAAGTATCCATACAAGATAGCTCCTCCTGAACTGAAATAGTTAAAGGAGCAAATCGATATGTACATGGAAAAAGGTTACATTCAACCTAGTTCCTCAGCTTGGGGATGCCCAACTCTCTTTGCGGCAAAGAAGGATCAAACAAAGAGACTCGTTGTTGACTATCGTCCTCTTAACGAGAAAACCATAAAAAATAAGTATCCAATTCCTCGCATCGATGATATCTTTGATCAACTTGCTGGAGCCTCTATATTCTCCAAGTTGGACTTGAGAATGGGTTACCATCAAATAAAGATCAGAAAAGAGGATGTTCCAAAGACAACCTTTGTCACTCGCTTCGGTCGCTATGAAGACACCGTCATGTCCTTTGGCCTCACCAATGCACCGGCGACTTTCTCTCGACTCATGAATTCTGTCTTCCATGAATACCTCGACAAGTTCGTTGTGGTATATCTTGATGATATTCTTGTCTACTCCAAATCCGAGAAAGAGCATGAAGAACATCTTTGTCTCATCCTCATGAAGCTTCGCGAGCATCGCCTCTATGCCAAGTTTTCCAAATGTGAGTTCTGGATTTCCGAAGTCACTTACCTTGGTCATGTCATATCTGCCAAGGGCATAGCTATTGACCCAGAAAAGGTTAAGGCCATTGTTGAATGGAAACCGCCTAAAACGGTGAAGCAAGTCAGAAGTTTTCTTGGTTTGGCTAGCTATTGTCGTCGCTTCGTCCAAAACTTCTCCAAGATTGCCAAACCTCTCACTGACCTCACAAAGAAGGACAAGAAGTTCGTCTGGTCTCCACAATGTGATGAAAGCTTCAATCTCCTGAAGACTGAACTCACTTCTACACCAGTTCTGGTTGGCCCAGATCCTTCCAAACCTTTCCAAATATTCTGTGATGCTTCTCTCCAAGGACTAGGTGCAGTTCTCATGCAAGAACGTCAAGTTGTGGCTTATGCTTCTCGCCAGTTGAACACACATGAGCTCAACTATCCTATTCATGACCTTGAGCTTGCAGCAGTTGTCTTTGCCCTCAAGAAATGGAGACAATACTTGTTGGGTAATCGCACTGAGATCTTTTCCGACCACAACAGTCTAAAGTACATCTTCAGTCAACCAGATCTAAAACTCAGACAAAGGAGATGGATTGAGAAGATCAAAGACTTCGATCTCACCATTTCCGACACTCCAGGAAAGGCTAATGTTATGGCTGATGATCTCAGTCGCAAGCCCTATTGCAACAATCTCATGATCATGAAAAGCCAACCTCCTCTTCATGAAGAATTCCAAAAGCTGAATCTTGGACTTGTTCCTCAAGGCTATCTTGCAAACTTGACAGCCAGTCCAACGCTTGAGGACAAGATTCGTTCTGAACAACTTCGTGATGCTGAGATCAAGAAGATCTCAAAGAACATCAAAGCAGGCAATGTGAAGTATGAGTGCTTCTCAATTGATGACAAGGGAACAGTGTTTTTCCAAGGACGCATTGCAGTTCCCGAAATCCAAAGTCTGAAAGATGTGATTCTCAAGGAGGCTCATGATACTCCTCTTTCCGTACACCCTGGAAGTACAAAGATGTACCAGGATCTCAAAACAATGTTTTGGTGGTCTGGCATGAAGCGCGAAATTGCTAAATATGTCTCTGAATGCGATGTTTGTCAACGCGTCAAAGCAGTTCATCAGAAATCACCGGGGCTTCTCCAACCTCTGAAAATTCCTGAATGGAAGTGGGACATGATTGAAATGGACTTTGTCACTGGTTTTCCAAAGTCCAAGAGGGGCAACGATGCAATCTTCGTTGTCATTGATCGACTCACTAAAGTCGCTCACTTCTTTCCTGTCAAAGAGACAATCTCAGCTAGTCAATTGTCAGAGCTCTACACCACAAGAATTGTTCCTCTTCATGGTGTTCCGTTGGAAATCAGCTCAGACCGTGGAAGCATCTTCACTTCTCATTTCTAGAAAAGCTTTCAAGAAGCCTTGGGCACCAAGCTTCTGTTCAGCTCAGCTTATCACCCTCAGTCTCAAGGGCAAGTCGAAAGAGTCAATCAGATTCTCGAGGATATGCTCAGAGCATGTGGTCTCTCTTTTGGCATGAAATGGGAGGAATGTCTTCCATATGCTGAATTCTCCTACAACAACAGCTTCCAGGCAAGTCTAGGCATGGCACCTTTTGAGGCTCTCTATGGTCGCAGATGCAGGAGTCCTATTAATTGGTCTGGAGCTGGTGAACGTTCACTCTTAGGCCCTGACATTGTTAAGGAGGCCGAAGAGAAAGTCCGCATCATTCGTGACAATCTGAAGATTGCTCAGTCTCGTCAGAAAAGCTACTATGACAGCAAACACAGAGATATGGTCTATGCAGCTGGTGATAAGGCCTACCTCCGTGTCACTCCTCTCAGAGGCACTCATCGTTTTGGTGTCAAGGGAAAGCTTGCTCCATGTTATATTGGTCCCTTCAACATTCTCTCAAGGCGTGCAGAAAATGCCTATCGTCTTGAACTTCTAGAAAAGTTATCCAACGTGCACGATGTCTTTCACGTGTCACAGCTCAAGAAGTGCTTCAAAGACCCAGGTCGTGCAGTTGATCATGATTCCATTCAACTGCAAGAAGACCTCTCTTATGAGGAGCACCCTATTCGCATTCTCGATGAGGCCGAGCGCAAAACTCGCAACAAGAGCACCAAGTTCTTAAAAGTGCAGTGGTCTCATCATTCCGATAAAGAGGCAACATGGGAGACCGAAGAGGATCTTCGCAAGAAGTATCCGGACCTTTTCTCTTCTCAGTAGGAATCTCGGGGCGCGATTCCTTCAAGGGGGGGGGGCATTTTGTAACATCCCAAGTATAAAAAACTCCCAAGTTAGAATGTTTGTTTCTTGTTTTTGTTTCAAGTGCATCATGTCATCATAATGCATTCATGTGTTGAGTTTGAATTTCAAATCAAATTTCAAATCATTATGTTTCACTCTTGGTCTGTTACAACTTTTTCAAATAAAACATTCAAATCAAACCATTTATTTGTTTCCAATAAACTTGAATTTTCATATAATTAACTTGCCTAATTTTCAATATTTCAATTAATGCAAAAATTCAGTCAAATCCAATTAAATTTCAAACAGCAGCAAACTTCAAAATTTTGAAAAACTAAAGTTTGTACAACTGGGCTTTTGCAATAAGGAACTCATAAAAACTTATCACCATAAATTTTTTGGATCCCCAAAACCCCTTCGTTTTCCTTCTCTTGTCCTTTCTACAAAAAAAAAGGAATAAAAAGAAAAGAAAGGGGGTGGCAGTCTAATTGGGCCCAATCCAGCCCAATACCCCTTGGCTCCTTTCTTCCTCGTACGGAACAGGCAGCACGAGGAGCAGGTGAGCTCCTGTGGTTCTCCATGCCTCCACGTCTCCTCCTCCTCTCCCCTCTCCCCTCTACTTATTCCCCTCCACAAGCAGAACCCTAGCCCCCTTTCTTTTCTCCTCTAGCCGCCGCCGCCACCCTACTCCCTCTCCCCTCAGATCCCCTTCGTTTACTGAACTTTTCTGTACCCAAAACTCCATTTCTGGCCGAAAGTTGGAGGTGTTGGTGCGGATGCTGTGCTCGTCGAGGGAGGCCGTTCTTCGCGGGAATGGAAACTAGACACTCCCCTCTACAACTTTGCTGAAGACCCCGAGGCCGGAGGACGTCCACATCGACCGCCGTCGAGCTCGTCGTTCGCCCGCGCGTACTGCAGTTCAGGTCGTCGTCAGGTTCTGCATCTGTTCGTCGTCCGGTCGTCGCATCGACCTCGCCTGCTCCCGGCCGCTCCGCCCGCTGTGAGCCCTCTTTCCCTCCGTCTCTTGTCCGCACGCACGCTGCGCGCGCGCGCCGGGCCGCAGCTACCGGCCGCCGGCACCGTGCCGTCCCGGCCGTCCGTCCCCGTCCTCGTTCCAGTTCAGAAACTGAACGTAGATTCAGTTTTCAGTTATTTCCGACCGAGCCACCTCAAAACCAAACGCGCTCTAGTTCCATCACAAACGCAGCCGCAGCCCACTGGCTAGCGACCCGCGCGCGCACCCAGGAGACCCGAGTTCGATCCCTCCCCGCAGCGGAATAAAACCCACCTTTTTTTTCCACTTTTTCTTTCTGAAATTTCTGTTCTGAAAAAAAAAGACAGAATTGCAGTTTCAAATGTTTAATTGTAAAATCAATAACTAATTCATACATGCTCCAAATGTGGTGATTCAAATTTCTACAAACTCACCATGAGGAGCACTTTCTGTTAATGTCAAAGTTGCAATATGTTTCTGTTAACAATTTCGCACTAAATAATTAAATACAGAAAATGGAATAAAAACGGAAATCTTGCAAAATTCATAAATTGAGTTCTGTTCACCCAAATTGAGCAAACTTGAGCTCTAAAAATTTGTCTTAACAAACTCTACACAGTGGTATTTTATTTGGTCACAATTGAATTAAATTTGAACATGTTTCCTTCTGTTTACTAAAAGGGGCAGAATAAAAATGCTTATGGAAAAATGCATAATAAATTCAATAATGATCCAACAATTATGTTTAATATCTCAAAATGTTCAGTGAAACATTGTCCACATGTTTTCAAGTATTTCCCATGCTTTTGTAGCTGAAAGTACCTCTTTTTAAATTGTTTACCAAAAATGGCAGAAATGAAAACAATAAGAATTAATTCTTATTTATTATTTTCTTCACCCAAACATTATGGAAACTATACCAAAATGGAAAGAACTTCAATTAATAACAGGAAAGCATCATTTCATGCATGTAGGAATACTAGTGAGGTATTGGTCTTATTAAAATTAATAATAGGCCACTAAGATAAATATGAGAGGTTTCCAAATAATGCAAACTTATTTGGGACACTCATTTAACTTGATAATCATGTCCATGATCTCTTGCTTGCATTAAAATGTCATGCATCATCCCATGTTTGTGCATTATGCCATGTTATTGATTGTCCGTCTCTCTTCGTTGTTTGTTTTCTTCTTCTCGAATAGACGACGACGTTGAGGCATACGAGGTTTACGATACCACTTCAGAGGAGTTAGCCCAGTACCAGGCTACTGAGTTTGCAGGCAAGTATTCACTCACATGAACCATTGTGTCTTTTACACACTTGATACCGATACTTTCCGTTGCCTAATCTGCTAGCCTTATGATTCGTTGCTTGTGTTCCGATCCTATCACATGTCATCCTGCAGCCATGAATATAGCCTCACCCCCACACCTACAACCCTGTTGTTTGTTAGCCTGTGTCGTAGTATCATGCTTAGGTTTGTTGTGCTCGAGTCTTGTTGTCATTTATCTTATCACCTGTTTAGTTTGATAGATGGGCTTGTTATAATCCATATCATGTTAATGTTTGGGGTAATAATAATTTGATGATAAGGCACCGACAGGAGGCCCCGGTTAGGGTTTTGAAGCCTGCTAGTGTCGACCCTAATTAGGAAAAGGGTCTTGTCCTCTGATCCATGATGAGCGCGCTCACCGCATCCGGGTGGTCGTATGGAACCCCCCTCGAATTTGACCTGATCCGCAGTTTGTCCGAAGAGCCACACTTAGTTCGGGTGTTCCATTTGCGCATACGCATGAATGGGTCGCGCCCATGGTTGATGATTATGATGACGATGATGCATATAGGGCGAGGCCTGTGGTGCCGGGGGGTGTGGTTTTCACCCTTGCGCTTAGGTTAGGTCGGACTAGCCGGGACCTTATAGCTCCGTGGCTCCTAGGACGGGTTGCAGAGATGGTTCGAGTCGTGTTGAGTCCAGCTGAGTTTTAGTTGGTGGCTCGAGTGTGTACGGTACTGGAGCACACCCTGCAGGGATGAATCTTGTCGAGAAGCCGTGTTGTCCGCGGTTATGTGACGACTTGGTGAAAGTGCTGGCTAACAAGTACTTAGACAACTTACACCTAATTAATAATAATTTGACTAGTGATAGGCATATTGTCACAATAACCTGAACCTTCATTAATCCAACTGTGTGGGTTATCCTCGGATTGCTTCTTTGGATAAGGGGCGAGATCCAGGATGGGTTTGTTTGAGGTTGGTGGTAGTTGGCCCCGATGTGCTATCTTATCCCTTTCTTTTAGCCGGATGTTGTAGCATGTCTCTGTAGTTGGTTAGTGCAGCCCGCTGCCGCACCTTTGTATCACCTATCTTCTGTTGAACCCAAAGCATCTGTACTTGGTGTTCTCGGGTACACTTTGGTATCTTGTGCGTCTTGCTTGCCAGTACTCGTCCGTACTGACCCCTTTGGGGCTGCTGGTTCTGCAGACTACGTTTCCTAGGATCCCCATGGTGGCTACTACGTGGAAGATGACGAGGCTGCTGACGAGTAGATAGCGGACCCGGGCAGGATCCGAGACTTCGTGGATGGGCCCCGTTCTTTTCGTTTCCGGCCTCTTAGGCCTATTTGGATCTTGTCTATACTCAGACACTTTGTTTGCTTCCGCTGTGATGTAATGATGACTTGTTGGGACATGTGTCCTCTGTATGACTGTATTTGCTATCTTTGCTCTAGTGAGAGCTTTTGCCACTTATTTCTATTTCCTTGTGTCTTAGAGATTTGTTATGATATCACTTGTTCAAATGCCGTTGACGTACCATGTGTGTATTTTATGAAGTACGTCAATGGAAGTATTCGGATTCCTTTTGGATGGTTTCACAGACGATGAATAGTAGAGAATGGCTGTCACACGTTTACGTGTTTGCCTACTCATATTGAGACGCGGGTGCAGGTAGGCCCCGTAAGCCAATTATCTACTATTTAGCGGGCTGTGTGTATCCTCTAGAAGTCTGGGTGCGACAATTGTTCAAATATATTATTTGTTCCAACATTGTTTTCCAACAATTATAAATAGAAAATTTAATCCAATAGAACATAAACAAAAGCGGTTTTAGTGAAGCTGCATCATGAAGCTATCTTGTGAAAAAAAGTCAAACTGTCAAAAAAAAAAAAGAACAATTAGGAAAAACAAAACAAAAAAATCTATAAAAAATAGATACAACAATTAAAACCACATGTACCTTGTTGAAGAAGTTTTTCACTAAAGTGGCGTCAACTTTGTTGCCGCTATGAAAGAAGAGGTGGTTCACATACTGGATTCTGATATATGGGACATCATCCTTCGTGAAGAATTTGCAAAGGTCCCTAGCAGGATCAAAATGCTCCATAGCCATCATTGTCATGATGCCGCAATCATGGCTGCAAAAAAGGGGGAAAAACCCCAGAAACATAAGCAAAATGGTCTTTCAAAAACAAAAGACGGGAGAATAAAAAAGAAGTTAACAAACTACGAAGGAAAAAAAGGGAAAAGGGGAAGAAGTTCAAACTATAAAATCTTACGGGTTATCTTGTAGTGGAATTTTGCCGTTGAAAACTTTGAATTTGCTGAAGTTAGGCTCGTTTGTTTGAAAAATATCAAGCCAAAGACTAGTAAAATTAGCTATCCGAGGAGGAACAAAAATAACAAAAAGTTAAAGAAGGGTCTTGCTAACAAAAACAGACGCAAAAGAAGATTACAAGAAAATACAAAAGGTAAAAAAATGCTTCCAAAGAGCAGCAAAAAAGCTTACTAGCCGTCCTTGAGCTTAATGTTGACACTCAGAATTTGGGAAATAATAAGAGTCTAGGAAGACAAACAGCTTCCACTGGAAATTAACGACGAAAGTGAACCAGTGTTCTTCATGGCAGATAGCAAAAAACAGCTGCACAAAAGAGAAAAAAATGTAGAGTAAAAATCACGCGGGGGGGGGGGCATAGAAAACTGACAACGAAACAGAAAAGATGACCCCTGTGGTAGAACCATTAACTCTGTTGGACGAGTCAAGCTTCTTCGATTTACTGGCCGATGCAGCTCCCATAAGCGAGTTGCGGACAATGTAAAGGGCATAATTTGTGCGTGTGTGCTTCAGAATGCTTTCCTGCATGCAGGGGACCCTCCAAAAAATATAAAAAAGGTACGTTATCTAAAAAATGATTTCGTGACCCAAAACGGTGAAAATTTACACTCTGAACAAAAAAAAAATACCCCGATGTACGAGAAAAGGTAGTTTATGCTAGACTTGCTAGGATGCTTATCCTCAAATAGTTTACGATATAAACATGGGATAAAGAAACTGTCAATGTGTCCATCTGGCATGAGCGTCTGTCCAAGAGATATGTAACTGCAGTGAACTCCATGATATTATATTGCGTAATCCTTGCCACTCACAAACACACGCATGAAAAAAAAGAATTCTTTTTTCAAAAAAGCAACGGAAGATGCGGAAAAATTACATAAGTAAACAAATGAAAAAACAGATACAAACAAAATGAAGATAAAAAAGGAGCAAACAGAGAAATATACACTCACTTCTGTACTTTTTCCATGTATGCAATGTCGATAATGGCACAATAGTGCATGATATATTCACCAGATACAGGGAACCTCGAGTTGTGGGGGAGAGGTAGAATTAATGTTTTCTTTGGCTGAAGAGTTATCAGGCGATTAGAGGTTGTCTCTTTTCCTGGAGTTACCAAATCTGGGTTAGCTTCTTTCTGGACATCCAAGACTTCAATGACACTAGGCTGAAAAGGCAAGACACTAGGTTGCTTGCGAGAAGCCTGAATTTTGGAAAATTTCATTGCTTCAAGTGATTTGTTGTAGACTGCATCTGTCTCCTTCCCAAACTTGTTCTGGCGATGCTTAAAACTTGATGTACCGGTTATAGTTACCCCGAGAGAGTTTTTAACCTGTTGCATGAGTTACGAAAACGTCTATGGGCGGCCAGGGGGGCCACACCACCCCATTGCGCGGCCAGGGGCGCACTGCCCTATGGTGTGGGGCCCCTGTGGCCCCCCTTCGGGTCTCTTCTGGACTCCATGAATCCTCCGGGAATTCTAAGACTTTTGGGCTTCGAATTTTCCAATTCCGAGAATATTTCCAGAACAACTTTTCTAAAACTAAAAACAGCAGAAAACGGGAACATGCTCAGTGGCATCTTGTCAATAGGTTAGTCCCAGAAATCGATAAAAATGACATAAAGTGTAAAGGAAACATGTAGCAAATAAAATGAAAAAAAACATGGAACATCAGAAAATATGGATACTTTTATGACGTATCAACATCCCCAAGCTTAGTTCCTACTCGTCCTCGAGTAGGTAAACGACAAAAGAAATAATTTCCGAGGTGACATGCTACCAACATAAACTTGATCATCTAAATTGTAAAAACATAAGTAAGCTGAGATCATAGTACTTTAAACACAAGCATGATAGATATACTTTTAACAATGAAACATAGCAATCACTTTGCATCATGAAAAGTAACACAAATAAAAGATTATGAATAATAATGCACTCGAAAGTTATACGTTTGTTTCAAGCATAGAGAAACATAAATGCGAGGACACCTTCAAAGTTTAAGAGAATGACTAGAACAAATAATTTGAGAGCAAATAATAACACGTCACAAATAAATTAATAATGTTTCTGAGACAAATGCATAAACTCAGAATGGAAACTATGCTCTCTAAACTATGCATAAATTTAGAAGACGGAGACTCAACATAAAAGTAAAGGAAAGGCCATTCGCAGAGGGAAGCAGGGATTAACTCATGTGCTAGAGCTTTTTATTTTATTAAACAGAGGTATTGAAAACATTTTTAGAGAGGTGTTGATACGTCTCCAACGTATCTATAATTTCTGATGTTCCATGATGATATTATGCCAATTGCTACATGTTTTCTCCCTTCTTTATGTCATTTTTATCAATTTTCCGGATTAACCTATTAACAAGATGCCACAAAGCCAGTTCCCTATTTTCTGCTGTTTTTAGTTTCAGAAAAAGTTGTTCAGGAAATATTCTCAGAATTTGAAAATTCGAAGCCCGGAAGTCTTAGAACTCCCGAAGGTTCCACGGAGTCCCGAAGAGACCCGGAGAGGGGCCTCAGGGGGCCACACCATGGGGTGGCGCGCCCCCCTTGGGCGCGCCGGGGGGGGGGGGGGGGGTGGTGTGGGGCCCCAGGGATCCACCGCCTTTTCCCTTTCGCCTATTTAATCCCCTCCGAAGGTAAACCCTAAGCACCTGATAAAAAAATCCCCGAAAAGTTCCGCAGCCGCCATCGTCGTCAACCCTAGATCAGGGGGGTTCTGAAGCTGTCTCCCGGCACCCTGCTGGAGAGGAGATCATCACCGGAGGCCTCTTTATCACCATGCCTGCCTCCGGAGTGATGCGTGAGTAGTTCATCCTTGGACTACGGGTCCATAGCAGTAGCTAGATAGTTGTATTCTCCTCCTATGCCTCAATGTTTAGATCTCGTGAGCTGCCTAACATGATCGAGATTGTTCTTATGTAATTCTATGTGTTGTGTTTGCTGGGATCCGATGAATATTGAGCTTATGCCAAGTTGATTATAGTCTTTAATGCATATGTTATTTGTGATCTTGCATGCTTTCCGTTTCTAGTGGTTGCTCTGGCCATGTAGTTTCTAGTGACTCCAAGAGGGAGTATTTATGCTCAATAGTTTGGGTTCATGCCTCTTTTTCGCCTGTGCTCGAGTGACAGAAACGTGACGGGGGAGGACGTGTTGTTGCCACTAGGGAGAAAACAACGGTGTGAGTGCACGCGTGCACAATCATTGCTTACATTACACACATTGCTTAATGCGATTATATGTTGTTTGCAACTTAATACCTAAGGGCGTTCCGATGATAACCTGAGGGTGGATTATTACTCATAGATGCAGTTGGATTACGGTCTATGTATATTGTTGTAATGCCCGCACTAAATATCATAGTAGTCATCATGTCATGAATGTGCACTACGGTGCAACCTCTATCTGTCAATTGCCTAGTTGTAATTTGTTCACCCAGCATGCTATCTTTTACGGAGAGGCACCACTAGTGAACCTATGAACCCCGGTTCAATTTCCTACACTGCTAAACAAACCACTACAATTTCCTGCTTTCTTTACTTACTGCAAGCATACACTATTTCCACACTATACGTCTATTCTTTTTTTTCCAGCAAGACCGGCGAGATTGACAACCTCACTGTACCGTTGGGACAAAGTATTTTGGTTGTGTTGTGTGCAGGTTCCGCGTTGTTGCTGACACCGGTGAGCCATCACCACCGTCAGTGGCATTAACCTTCCGAAGATCCTATTTCTCCTACTGGATTGATAACCTTGGTTCTAAACTGAGGGAAATTCTTACCGCTGCACTCATCACACCTTCCTCTTGGGGTTCCCAACACACAGGAATTTGTGTAGCAAAAGGAATTTCTGGCACCTTTGCCGGGGATTCAAAGCCATCAAGAAGCAACCACTCCCTCATCAACTCTGCAAGCAACAGGTGTATGCTTATGTTAATGAATGGTAAACAGAAAATACAGTACGTCATAATCCAACTACACTTCACAAGAGCGATACCCATAGAAGGACGCATCTGGGTAGAAGGTCTGTCACGATCCCGGACCCAAAGGTATACATACCATTATGCGCTCCTAGTCATGGACCCACAAGGGCTTCAGGGTTACCAGCCCTAGTCGCAACAAACAACGGAAGGCAGACCGGATTCATTGGCACGCAGGCCGGATCACCACGGTACTACTACTACTTGTGTCCATGCTAGTCATAACCAACTATTTATATCAAAGCATCCACGAATCGTACAAAACTGAAGGAAACAGGACCAAAGCTATACAGAGATGCTATGTGTCCAGAAAGTGCAACAACAATCAAGGGTTACTGGGGTTACCAAGCCCCATGCCGAATCACATCGGCAGACATGCTCGGAAATGGATCATCGGCTCCACAACCCCTCGACTGCGACAACTATGCAGGCATAGCCAAAAATGTATAACAACGGGATCAAAACCAACAACCGATCAAAGCAGCACTCTAGACATGGAAACTGTATTAAACATGTGTTACTAGAGTATAGCTTTACAAACAGAGGTCACTCGACCCAACATTACATCAGACAACGGAAGGCAAGATATGTTGCTAGTCAACAAGAACCAAAAAGGCCTAAGAGGCCGCAACATAAGGCAACGTCCCAGCCCATAGATTCCAGGCTGCTACCTGGGAACCCCAAACTACTCGTTGATGTCCATGTTGAATCACCACCGGTGAAAGATCTTCACCTGAACCAAATTTAAGCAAACCTGAGTATGGGAGGTACTCAACAAGACTTAGTTAACCTATTATATATCTGCTGTTATCACAAAGGGTTTTATGAAGGTTAATTTGCGTAAAGAAAAGTTTGTTTTCCAAATCGAGGAAGAACATCACGTCTCAAGGATTGTTTTCAAAACAGATGAGAAAGCCACTCAACTACTGTAATAATCATCTTTTCATCCACCAACATCATTTCCCAGCACCTCACATGCTACAAGGATCACCCCTCTCGGCATCTCCGAGGAGGCACCCTTTAAAAATTGGTAGCAACTTTTAGCCATTCCGTTCAAGTTATCTATGATCACAGAATCCGTTGCCAAGTCGTCCATAACCGAGGAGATTTATCCCTGCAGGGGGTACACTTTACCCACACGTACCATCCGACTCTTAACGCCACATGTACGCTCGTCCATGGAGCGAGGCAGAGGGTGGCTGGCCATGACCTTTACCTTGCTCGACCCTATCCATGAGTCAACGCAAACAGGGCCACCCCGTCAACAGGGAGTTGGCCACCTCCTGACGGCACCTGTTCTGTGAGTCGGGATCTAGATCCGTGTACATCCATCACTTGTCCCGGTCACGCCCTAAGTTTTCTCCAAATCGTTTTCTGACTCACACGCAGATGGAAAGATCAAACTACGTGACTCATGGATGTGGCCAAACAAGTTAGTTAGTCTGGCAAGGTTCATTGGCTCGCGCGTGTGGTTGCACGCTTAGTCTTGGCTTCGAAGGTGAGAACTCGCTCCTAGGGGCATGAACAGGACAAAACGCCACAACCCATTGTGGCCTCGCATCCATGCCGTTATTTAGTCAAGTTATCAAAGATAATACAATTCATAACAACCTAACATAAAGGATTCACGTATTGGCCAGATTCATCAACCGGATGGATCAGATCACAACTATGCATGGCTAAGCAAGACTCACATGCTTTAACGAAGCACGCACAAACAAACCTACACCTGCTAGGTGCAGTGGATTAGGATATTTAGGCGATGCAACAAGTATGGGTGAACTCTATCTAAAGACCATAAATACTTTGGAACCGCATGCAATATACGAGATTCCAAAACACTTAGAAAACCATATATGAGCAGATAAGAGGTTATGCTTGCCTTGGTTCAAGAAAACCAGAGAAAGTCTTCTGGAATAAGTGCTTGACTTGTCGGTTAAGATCAAGTATTCGTCATTGGCATCGCTCGCCTTCTCTTCGGAGTCACGTTCTACCGAGGCGGAACAAACAACAAAACAGGAAGAACAACAATCAACACATGGCATCGATGCAATGCGCAATATGTATGCATGAGCAAGTTAATGCACTAAAATGAAGCTCTAAGCATGTTCGATGGGTTGCTAGGGTTCATATGGCAGTTATGAGATTTTACTGAAATTATCCTGAAATAGACCCTAGAGGGGGACTTCGGGCAATTCTCAAAGCGAGTACAAGTTAAAGTGCTCAAATGGGTTTGAAAACATCATAAATGGATTGCATTTTTCATTTTAAGCATTTTGGTATATAACTTGTATTTTTCTAATTTTATTGATTTAAAACTTATTTTCTCTATTTTAAATGAGTTAAACAAAATTAAATAATGCTCAATTTTTAATTTTGTCAATCATGTGTGAAAATGACATATTCATGTTGAGCTTATTTTTCTGATCACTCCCATATTTTTTACTTTATTTTTATGATTAATATTTCGGGAGATATTCAATTTTCCACATTTAAACATTTTCTGTAATTTATTAAACAGAGGGCCCACGTGTCATATATTAAACATTTATAAAAACGTTTTCATTAAATTTCTTTTGAACCTGACAGGGCGGGCCCACGGCAACGTCACGCTGACGTCATCATGACGTCAGCACTGCCAGGCAGGGGCACACCCGCGGTTGCCGGCGACGATTCCGGCCGAATTGGACCCAACGAGAGGGGGCACTCGACTCGCCTCAACGAGGCCTAGATACTGGAGGTGGCGCCGCCCAGAAAAGGTCGACGACGGCGAGCCTCCATGCTCGGGAAGCGGCGGCGGCCACGGGTCTCCGGCGAAAAGGCGCTCCCGGCCACGGGAGGGAGCGGGGGAGGTGTCGGAAGGTAGCGGAGCTCACCGGGGTTGTGTTGGAGAGGACGGCGAGGCGGAGAGTCGCCAGAATCGTCGGCGGTAGGCGGCGGAAACCGACGGCTGGAGAGAAAAGGAACAGTGTGATTCGCGCGTTTTACGGCATCCCGGCCCGCGCGGATGCTCGAGGACGGAGAGGAAGTTGAGGCGGTCCTCTTGGAGTGCTCGCTGAAGCTCGGGGGTGGCTGTATCACCGGCAGCGATGAAACACGGCGGGGCTAGGGTTTCGGGTTCGTCCGGGCAGAGAGAGAGAGGAGAGCGTTCAAGGAGGGGGGTTTCTACGAGGAGGTCTCGATCCGGACGGCTCCTAGGGTCCTCGTCCCCTCGACTGAGCTGGAAGCAGGAGATAGCAAGCCACCTCGACGTCGCTCTCCCGTCCTTCTGGCCGGAGTTGAGGGAGAAAGGAAAAAGAAAAACAATTTTCGGATAACCCCTTGGGATTTCTGAGATTTATCAGGAGGTCCTTCTCTTAAATAAACATGACAGAAAATAGAGGTTTTGGGGGCCTTTTGCAAACAATTTTTTTTGCCAAAATAATATTTGGAAAGCTCATCGAATTTCCAATCAAACCATTACTTTGTTTTCAAATTTTGAAACTGTTTTAAATTCAAATTTGAAGTGCTCACTTTAAGTGATTTTTATGCAAGTTTCATTTAAATTCAAATTAAAACTTGGTTCAAAATTTTCCATGCATGCTATGCAATGAACACAACACCACAACCCTTATGTTAGAAAAATTTGGGATGTTACAAGGTCATCCCTATTTATCTTTTGTTTACACAATTATGCTTTGACTGATAAATCAGGGGCAAAAATAGTGAAGAGAATTTGATGTACTAAGTTTGGGGCTGGGCACTCCGCTGCCAGCACTTCTAGAAATTGGATAAGCGGATAAAGCCACTAGTCCAGGGTGTGAAATCCAATCAACAAGTGAGATAAAGACTCTATATTCACGTCCTCATGAGCTAAAACAGGAGCACAAAATAGGAGTAATTTTGAAAGTTTTAAAGGTAACACATGAGCAATTTACTTTGGAGTGGCGGTTAAATACCACATGTAGGTAGTTATGGTGGACACATTTGGAAAACTTTGGTTTTGGGGAGTTGGATGCACGATTATATATCTCATACTCAGTACAGGTGGAGGCTAGCAAAAGATTGGGAGGGGCAAATCAAGAGAGCAATAATGGCCATAATCATGCATAGCGACACAAACATTATTAATCAAAGCATAAAGGGTATTACAACTTGAAAAACTAAATGATCATAGAAGCTATAGGTGAATGGTTTGTAGTCATAAACATGGTGTAAGCATGCGCCAAGTCAACCAAATAAAACATTCAAAGGAGAACACCACAAATTTATGCTTCAATGTGATAAAAACAACTCATGATTCTTTCAATGGCACATTAAACACTCTCAGCTATTTGAGACAAGTCATGCTACAAAAATAACCACTAGGATTACAGTTAAAATAACATCTAGCATGACATGAAAAAGTCTATCCATAGTCTATACAAGCTTCTATTTGCCCCGTTATAAGCACGAAAATTATACTACTCCTTTCCAACACCAAGCCTTTTATACTACACAAAAACTCTCTAAGAGATACGACAATGAAACAAGAGGGTACTAACACCTCTACTAAAACTAATAGCTCCGAATAAGTGATGCAAGAAAAACAGGAACTAAAAAGGAATTTTGCAGCAACTAGAAGAAAAACTAAGAATACGAGCATAACGATTATTCATAATAAGAAGCGGAGCATGCCTCTCTCCCAAACAAAAATGATAGGTTCCAATGGTATTATTTCAGCAAGGAAAACAAAATAAAAAAATAAAAGACGCTCCAAGTAAAATTCATATGATGTGACCGAATAAAAAATATAGTTTCACTAGAAGTGACCTGATAATTTGTTGATGAAGAAGGGGATGCCTTGGGAATCCCCAAGCTTAGACGCTTGAGTATTCTTAGAATTTGCTGGGATGAACCACGGGGGCATCCCCAAGATTTTACCTTGCACTCTTCTTGATCACATTATATCACCCTCTTCTCTTGGCACTTGAAAACTTCCTTCACACCACGCTCAATGTAATTATCATTAGAGGATTGGTACACAATCAAAAATTCATGGGTTCTGCATGAGCACAAGCGCAATTAATACTTTTAAACATTAGCTACAGCCACTGATGTTTCGTGAAGCAAAGAAATCCACTCGAAGAGCAAATGCAAGAAAAATGGCAGAATCTGCCAAAAACCAGAACATTCTGTAATGACATATTTTCTCGGGGCACTTAATTTGCTCAGATCAAAAAACGTAAAGAACAAAAAAATTCGGAATTAACTAAGGAATAAGCACAAAATTTTCAGGTCATTTTGATCTTTCTGTGATTTATACGATGTTTTACGGTGAACATCAGAAATCTGTTTTCTGCGCAGAAATCCAAAACCAACTCCAACTTCTGCTAGAAACTTTACTTGGCACAACTAATACATGAAAATAAAGATACAAAGGATTTTCTACAGAAGTATACAACCCCTTTATTCAAATAAAACAGAGAAAAACAAAGCAAAAATAAAACCATGGGTTATAAGTATGAGGAATTGGACCGGGGTCCACAGTTCAATAGAGGTGTCTCTCCCAAGACAGATATATAGCATGTGTGGTAAACAAATTACAGCTGGGAAATTGACAGATATAAAGGCTGCACCGTAGTGCATATGCATGACATGATGATTACTATGTGATTCATGCGGGCATTACAAGAAGACTCATAGACCGTTATCCAACTACATCTATGACTAATAATCCAGCCTCAGAATGCCATCCAAGCAATCCTTGGGTATTAAGTTGCAAGCAACAGATCTCACATTAAGCAAAGTGTGTAATGTAAACAATGTAAACATCGTTGTTTTCTCCCTAATGGCAACAACACATTCTCCATCTATCACGTTTCTGTCACTCGAGCATAGATGCAAAGGAGGCATGAAACCACTATCGAGCATAAATAATCCCTCTTGGAGTCACTAGAATCTACTTGACCAGAGCATCTACTAACAATGGAGAGAAGGTAAGATCATAAATAACATACACATGAAGATAACATGATAGATTATAATCAATAGACATAGCATTCAATATTCATCGGATCGCAGCAAACACAACATGTAGCATTACAATAAGATGATCTTGATCATGTAGGGTAGCTCACAAGATCTAAACATGAGGCATAAAGAGGAGAGAGCAACCATCTAGCTACTTCTATGGACCCGTAGTCCAAAGATGAACTACTCACGCATCATTCCAGAGGCGGGCATGGTGGTGTAGAGCCCTCCGGTGATGATTTCCCCTCCCGACAGGGTGCCGGGGAGAACTCCAGAACTCTCCCGAACTCAGGTTGACGATGACGGCGGCCTCGGGTGTTTTTTGTGGAAAAGGTCAATATTTTTAGGGTTAACCTCCCAAGGGGAATAAATAGGCGAAAGGGCAACATCGGTGGGGGGCCAGGGGGCCCACACCACCCCATGGTGTGGCCAGGGGGCGCGCCGCCCTATGGTGTGTGGCCCCTGTGGGCCCCCTCCGGGTCTCTTCCGGACTCCATGGATCCTCCAGGAATTCTAAGACTTCTGGGCTTCAAATTTTCCAATTCCAAGAATATTTCCAGAACAACTTTTCTGAAAATTAAAACAGCAGAAAACAGGAACTGGCTCTATGGCATCTTGTCAATAGGCTAGTCCCAGAAAATCGATAAAAATGACATGAAGTGTAAAGGAAATATGTAGAAAATAACATGGAACATCAGAAATTATGGATATGTTTATGACGTATCAGTGCATATCATAAGAGGGATTATACATGCACTACCAAATTCCGCGCGATCATGGACGTTTTGAGCGTGATGTTTTGATAATGTCGCGTGTTTCCATCGCTGATGGCTGAAAAGTGGAGTCTGCTCTCGATGTTTTGGTTCGGACTGTCGCACACTGGTTTTGCCCGACTTTTTGCTAGTTTTACGTCGCGGATTTTCGTCTCCGGCCCAGCAGCCCACTAAGAGCTCAGTTTCCTTCGACGAAACTTGCTTGGTCACGTAGAACGTCGTGCATTTTCGTCGGACCATACATCCTGTCCTGTTTGACTGCTTTGACCAGCAACGACCACTCCCTTGGTGCCTAGCCTCACCTTCACGTCGTGTGCACCCTTGTAGCCATTGATATTGTGGGAGTCAATTTAGCCGTTGACACAACTGAACATACCAATTAAATAACTCGACCACACCACAGCAAAGCCACTACTGTCAATCCTCCGCCACCGCTGCCGTAAATCCTCCGCCGTTACCACACTTCTGCCGCTGATGAGGGCGCCCAGCTAAAATTCCCTCTCTCCTCTTTCTCTCTTGGTGATTCTAGGGTCCTTCCATGTCTCCCCCTTTCTCACATGGCGTGCAGGGAAAGCATGGCCGCTAGCGGCGAGAGTTCGTGCTCGTCGCACGAAGGGGGGTCTCCTCCTCGCCGCCACAAACCGGTCCCACACTCCGGCGCCCTTGGACCACTCCAATGAAACCAAATGTAAGTGCGGTTTGAAGATGGCCATGTGGATTTCTTGGACCGACCATAATCCAGTCCGGAGATTTCTGACATGCCAAAGACGCTTGGTAAAGATTCGTGCTTTAGTTTCAGTTTGGTTGCAAGATTTTGCTTATGGTTAAATTTTATCTTATTTTGGTTGTAGAAGTCTGACATTCCTTATGGTTGTAGAAAGTTCTCATGGCATGACCCGGAATGGATAGAATTCCAGGAACAAGTGTTTCTTCAACTGCGTAATGCAGTGTTTAGAGAGATGGACGAGAATAGCACATTGCAGGAAGAGATAAGTGCACTAAGGCAGAAGCTAGATCAGGTGCTGCGGCAAGGGGTACACAGAGAAGGTGCCGATGAAGCTACTGGAAAACCTTCTCATGAAGCCAAGATTCAAGATTCTGGCCATAGTCTATTGACGATTTGGGTTTTTTCAGTTTTATTTGCAATGTGTCTTGGCATGATGATGTCTAGGAGTTGAGTAATCGCATATTAGCAATGTACGGAAGATAGTTGGGTAATGGTAGCACTTGAGTAATATCATGTTCGCGGTCAATTTTATGAGCACTTGTATGTATTCTATGTTTAATGTTATGGTTTTGACATATATGAGACAAATAGCTGAAAATCACACAAACAAAATTCAAAGAAAATGCAAGAATGCACTTCAGTTCAACATGAGCATGCAAGCAGGCATGCACATCAGTTCAACACACAACATGCAAACAAGCATGCACATCAGTTCAACACACAACATGCAAACAAGCATGCACATTAGTTCAACAGAAGAATGCACACAAAGCATGCAAAATCAGTTCGACACAAGCTTGCACATATGCATGCAACACTAGTCAGCATCGCTATCGTCTGCGGGCAGTGCACCCGGTTCACTGTCATACTCTGCATATGTGTCGTCTACTTCATCGTCACTGACTTGTAATTCATCGTCACCATCTTCTACTTCTTTGACACTATCTTGTACTTCACCTTCCTTATGTTGCACAGAAACTTTTTTTCGATCTTTGATATAAGCCCAAATCTCATCTGCTGAGAGGATGCGGGGAGCCATGTCAGTGCGTTCTAGAGTAGCCAAAGGTGGAGGATGGGATATCGGGTCAGTAGGAACATCCTCATTGTCAGAGACTTTGATATTTTGATGTGCTAGAATACTAGGCCTCTCCTCCTCATCATTGTGCTCCTCATCTTTGTTATTATCATGTTCGGACACATCAAAGGTCCGCCTATGCTCAAATTTTTGGACTATCCGCCAGTGTTCTCCCCCTACATTGTATGGCACATAAAACACTTTCTGTGCCTGGGTTGACAAGATATACTTATGATCCTCGTACCACAAATTGGAAATGTTGATGCTCCTGAACAGTTTATCATACTTTCCAATTTTAAACCTGCCCATGCCCCTGCCTCCTTCAAGACGATACCAATCACAGCCAAACAGAACAACTGTCCGTTTATGTTTCTCGTTAGAGATATAAGTCAGCTCTTTGATTTTCTTGAGGACACCATAAAAATCTCTTGCGGCCTCGCTGTGATCTCCAGCAGCCATGACTCCACTGTTTTGCGTTTTCTTGCCTTTTCCACGCTCAGCGGTGACAACCCGAACTAAGTTCACATGGAAAACTGAATATGTTTTAACTTTGCTGTGTGGGCCAAGTGCCAATGCAAACAACTCATCTTCATGAACTTTTGGTCTTTCCCATGCCTTGTGTCGCACCCGGACTTCTAGAGGATACTCGCAGTTCCGTTCAACAGTAAATGATTGGATTACGGGGCTTACCGGCACCCGCATCTCTTACGAGTAGGCCAACACACGTATGTGTGACAACCAACCCCTACTGTTCATCGTCTACGTAAACCATCCCATAGAAATCAGGATACTACCATTGACATACTTCATACCATACACACATGGTACGTCAACGACGTTTAACAAAATGATAACACAACAGATCTCTAACACACAAAAGATGGAAATAAGTGCAAATAGCTCTCATTAGAGCAGAGATAGCAAATACAATCATCCAGAGGACACATGTCCCAACATATCATCATTACAACACAGCGGAAGCATCCAAAATGTCTGAGTACAGACAAGATCCAAATAGGCTTAAGAAGCCGGAAACGAAAAGACGGAGCCCATCCACGATGTCTCGGATCCTGCCCGGGTCCGCTATCTACTCGTCAGCAGCCTCGTCAAACTCCACGTAGTAGCCATCACGGGGATCCTCGTAAGCGTAGTCTGCGGAAACCACAACCCCAAAGGGGTCAGTACATAAACGTACTGGCAAGCAAGACTCACAGTTCACCAAAGTGTACCCCAACAACATCAAGCACAGATGCTTTGGGTTCAACGGAGGAAAGGGTGATATAAAAGATGCGGCAGCTGGCTGCACTAACAAACTACAGAACATACTACAACTTCCGGCTAGCAGAAAGGAGGTAAGATAGCGTATCGTAACCAACTACAACTAACTCCAAACAAACCCATCCTGGATCTCGCCCCTTATCCAAAGAAGCAATCCGAGGATAACTCACACAGTTGAATTAATGATGGTTCAAGTTATTGTGTCAATAAGACTATTACTAGTCAAGTTATCATTAGTTAGGTTTAAGTTGTTCTGAGTACTTGTTAGCCAGTACTTTCACCAAGTTAACCATAACCGCGGAAAACACGGCTTCTCGAGAAGATTTATCCCTGCAGGGGTGCACCAATTTGGCCGTACACGTAAGAATAACCCGCCAGATGGAATGCCTCCCACCAAGCGGGGCACTCAACACAACTCAACTCTTCTTCGCATCAAGCCCAAAGAACCACGTGCTGTGCGTGCGCGGCTAATCGAGCCCCACGAAGAAAAGGGGACCTGAAAGTAGAAGGATGCCGCCTAGAGGGGGGGTGAATAGGCGCTTTAAAATAATTACGGTTTAGGCTTGAGTAAATGCGGAATAAAACTAGCGTTTAATTTATCAAGCACAAAACCTATGCAAGCTAGGTTTATCTATGTGCACCAACAACTTATGCTAGGCATGATATACAACTATGAGATAGCAAGATAGATGACTTCAAGCACGATGGCTATCACAAAGGTAAATGCATAAGTTACGAGCTAGAGTGTAGAGATAACCGAAGCACAAGGAGACACCGGTGTGATTACCGAAGTTCCTTCCCAAGGGAAGTACGTCTTCGTTGGAGAGGTGGGGAGCCACCTAGGCGCTCCTCAATAGCACGGATGTGCACACCTTATTCTCCTTGAGCTTCTCCGGTGAGGGAGATGCTCGTTTCCACTATGAGGTCGACTTGAAGGCGTTGACCAAACCTTACACGAGGTTGAGGCTATCTCCACAACTCAATTGGAGGCTCTCAACGAAGCTTCTTGCAACAAGGTGGAAGCCCCAAGCACTAACCGTCTAGGGTGCTCAATACACCCAAGAGGAACAATCTCTCCGGTGACCAAGCACCCAAGAGTAACAAGCTCACGAACTTCTCTTTCACGAATCTCGTGGGGAACTCAAACCGATGCACCTAATGCAATGGCAAGAACACACAAAGTGGTCAAGAACTTCTCTCCCAAATCCCACCAAAGCAACTAATGCTATGGAGGGAGGAAGGAGGAAGAACAAGGAAAACAACAAATGAATCCCTAGATCTAGATCCAATAGATTCCCCTCACAAAGAGGTGGGATTGATTGGTGAAGTGGTAGATCTAGATCTCCTCTCTCTTTTCCCTCAAGTGGAAGCAAGAATCATTGGAGGGATTGAGAGAGAGCAAGCTTTTGGAGGTCAACAATGGAGGTCAAACTTGCCCAAAAGGTTAGGGAACCATTGGGGAAGAAGGCCCCTTAAATAGGTCACCCAAATATCCAACCGTTGGAGGAAAATTCGCGCAGGGGCGGAACCTCCGGTGAAACCACCGGAACCTCCGCCCCCCGGATGAGTTAGGACATCAAAATGGCTGAAAAAATGCCCCAACCACCGGAGCCTCCGGTGGTTTCACCGGAACCTCCGCCACTTTCAAACCGAAGGGGTTTCCGGCGGAGCTACCACCGGAGCCTCCGCTGGTGGAAAAAACTGCAGAACACCCTATATGAAAACGGTCATAACTTTTGCATCCGGACTCCGTTTTCGATGTTCTTGGGCTCGTTGAAATCGCAACGACGAGCACTACAAGAATATGCAGAGAAACATCATAGTCCAAATGGGAATATAAAACCAAATGATGAAAGGTTTGGCCTATCAATAAAGGACAACCGGTAGAAACCTCCAACAACAAAAATGCGATAAGTTTTTCATACGAAATCCATTTTTGATGAACTTGAGCTTGAAATGAAGAACATGAAAAGATCTAAAACCTTACATGTAGAAAACCCAAATAAGAACCAAGAAGGATGATGCCAAGTATGCAAAGGTTTGAGCTCTCTACGATAGATACGATCAAGAAATGCATTCAAGAGCCCCTCTTGATAGTACGGTTATCTATCCTATAATCCGGTCTCCCAACTAGCATAATGAGACCGGTAAAATAGAAACCCTATATAAGTCATACCTTTGCCTTGCGCAATCCAATTGAGCTAGATGATGGCGATCTTAATCACCTCAAGTTGGACCACCTTTCTTGATTGCGCTTCGCTTCGTGAAGATTGTGAATTGCTCCCCCATAAGCTAATATGAGAGAGCTTATCACATGAACATCTTCACTTGACCATAATCTCCATATGGATGGAAAGGTTCAAGCATAGGATTTCTTCTAGATGCTTCACTTGAGCTTCCACGTCAAGCTAGGTGACGAACATCGCTCGACGATGACATAGACCATGGGCTATATGAAATCTACCTTTTTGTTCATGCCCATGGAAAGATACCTAACCACACATAGAGATGCCACACACACATATATGGGTTAGATCACAAAGCTATATTGACAATTTCTTACCATACCATGAGATACACAATCCCACTTGGTACATCGTGTAGCTTTGTGTGTTGATCACTAGCTTGATCAACCTTGTATCTTTTCTTCTCACTTCAAATGATGATGTCTTGAAGATAACCATGAAGGATAACATAATACTTTTCTTCAAGACACACTAGCAATAACCTCAACTCAAACCATGATCATTCTTCATATAAATCCTTGAATATAACAATGGCCATCAAGGAAGCTAATAGAGTTCAACACATGAACTCCATTATTTCCTATGAACAAGAACTACAAGGATAATTCAATGCAAACGTTAGTCCATAGGGATGCCTTCCATGCTATTTCATCCTTGCTCTTTGTGTTTTGCATGGTTGCTTAATTCATCATATAAACCCTCATAAAAAGGGATTGTCAGTAATTACCAAAACCACATATGGGGCACCATGCACTTTCAATCTCCCCCATTTTGGTAATTGATGACAATCCCTTTTTATGAGGGTTTATATGATGAATTAAGCAACCATGCAAAACACAAAGAGCAAGGATGAAATAGCATGGAAGGCAAATGCTTAAGAACGAAACTAAAGCATAGAACCAAATTCCCTTAAACCCTCTAAACTTCTCCCCCATTGGCATCCATTGCCAAGATGGGAAAAAAAGATTAGAAGGCAAATATAATAAGAGCTCCCCCATAGTGTATGCATTCCTCATGATATGAGTGAAATCAAGAGCATGTATCCAACTAGGAATAGATGGAGGGAGATCAAACTATATTGAGGATCCAAAGAATTACAAGCAAAGTCAAATTGAAGGATACTTTCATAAAGAAGCAACCAACCAAAGGATCCGAAAAAACGATTGACCAAAATGAATATTATGATAAGATCAACCAAGTGTTCTAGAAAATCAAGAGGGAACTCCCCAAGGTACATGCACAATGTTAAATTTGAATTACTATATAATGTGCACAACATGGAATCATCACTCCCTTCTAGATAATTTTGAACACAAACAAGAGCAAGAGAATAGATAGGAAATGGAGCAAATCAACTTGCAAACAAACAAGAGTTGAGCAATTAAGATCAAGAAGCGACAAGTAAAGATTTACTCAACCGAAAGAGATGAGTATGACAAGGAAGGACATTTGTAGGAGACTAATAGGATGAGCAATGCTTCATCATAGTCTTTAAATATATGAGTCACATAGTGCATATCATGTCTTTCCCATACACACAAACCAACAAATGATAAAACACATATGTCCACAAGCTTTATAAGATGCCAAAGGAATACCAAAAGAAAAAGAAAAGCTTGTGCCTTCTAGGAACCACCAAGTAATCTAAAGCAATAAAACATGGTCACTAAGAAATAGAATATCAATTAAAGATGTAACTATTCTCGTGTGTATAAGTTTCTAAGTGGACACCAATCACAAAGATATATATCCACAAAGAAATATGCACACACAAAAATAGGTACAAGGGTAAAGAACATGATATCCAAGATAGGTTCATAAATATACCAATAAGATTTTTGTTTGAAAGCAAAGCACTAGGATTAGTTTAATCTTAAGGGGATATAGATGGACAAACAATAAACTCATCAAAGCATCACAAATATCACAAGGGAAAAGTGATAGTTGGAATGCTTCGAGAAAGGTAACGCATATCACAAAAGATTCAAATGGTTTTTGAGAATTCATAAATATTGCATATGAGAGACTTAAAGTAGAAGTTACTAGATTAATATACTTGGGATTGGTGAATCATGAAATTGATTATAAATATCCCCTTAGTATGTAATCATCCCGGCTTACTCATAGTTGCAATAAATATGTTTTTGATAAGACATTTGCAAGAGCCAAATGAAATGCAACAAATGGAATTCATGTCAAGATGCAACCTACACAAGATTGAAAGCTAAAAATGTATGCATGGAATAGATACTTGTTACCGAGACGACATTTGTGATGAAGAGGATGCGAGTTTGATAATCATCGTAGCTTGACTCATATGATATGATGGTGAGAACACCTTCCTTATGAATGGAGCAAGCAACCAATGTATCTCCATTGTACCTAAAAACAAAAATCAAGTACAACATGGTTCCCAAACTTATTGGGTCCAAAGTAGTTAGAACAACTACAATACATAAGACAAACTCCACATAAGTATATGCATATTAATATGAATTTGAATTGTATGCGCATCTTAGCCATTTAGGATTTGATGGAGTTTATCCTATATATTGGATCAACGAAAGTAAGCATGTCAAAGAATATACATAGTAAATATACATGCACAAAACTTTCAAGAACCAAACAAGATACAAATAGGACAAAATACCAATTAAAACAAAGAAGGCACTCACAAGAGATAAAATCAAACAAAGTGTCCAAGTTATATCAAAACCCCAAACCAACACATGATTTAGGAAATCAAATAGAGAAGATAACAAAAGAAAAACATCAACGAATAAACAAACCCTCTACACTTTTCATGATGGCACACAAAGTACCAAGACGAAAAATGTTCGTCTTCCAAAGAGACAAGTCACTGGGATAAAATACCAATTTCAAGACAACAAGTGTTCAAACACGTATAGGATAGTTCTTCCAATAATAGTGCATTAATTATGATATTGCATTTGAATACAAGATGCACGCAATGGAATCATTACTCTCCATATATATTATTCAAACACTAGTCAAGCTCAAGAAAAGCAATAAGATGCAATACCAATTAAAGAATTGTGTTCTACTCAATGTAGGATAGCTTCCCAAGAAATGAAACACAAAGAAGTATGACTTTGAATAAGAGTGCACACGAATGGGATCATTGCTTTTCCTAACTCAATAAAGCATAAAACAAATTTTGAGTAGAGTAAGGAAGACACAAAGGAGTTTGAACCAAACAAATCCTTGGCAAGAAACAAGGCAATTTTAGAGCAATGGACAAAGTAAATATGATCAATAAACTTACCACAAATTATTATAACTTGTCAAAGACAAGAGATTTATGGAGATATTTCTCGGTGGTATATTTGTTCACAATCATATTCACAAAACATAAGTATGTGGTAAAAGATAGGAATGAAAACACCATACTTAAATAGAGATTCTTGGTGGCTTCAATAATCGAATGATCATGCAAAGAAATGATTAATATATCAAGAAGCAACCGGTTCCCGAGAAGGTAAATTCTAGTGCTAATTTGTGGAAAACCGCACCAAGAAACTCTTTCACGAATAAGATACCAAAAGATGAGCAAATAAAATCATTTAAGAAAATTGGAACTAGTTTGAGCACACATGCCACATAGGAATAAGATAATTAACAATATCAATTCTACGTGGCAAAACCTTAAATGTTCACATTCTTTAGGCTTGTAATATGCACAAACATATTACTCCCCCATAATGTGATAATCCGTATTTTCTTAGCAAGAGTCAAACAAAAACCAACTTGAGATAATTAATAGACATTAGAATTTGAATTTCTCATGAGTATGAGATACCACATAGAGACTAGATAATATTGAAATATCAACACTATGTGGTATTCCTCATGTACACACATTTTGGGATTGTGAAGTGCCAAAGGCATATAACTCTCCCAAAATGGGATAGTCCATTAATCACTCAAAAGAGCCAAATAAGATACACACAAGATGCAATTAGGCTCAAAGCAAACTCATACATACATTTTGTGCGAACCGACAAACACATACTAGATTACTCAAGGATAAGTAAGTATTAAGCACAAAATATACAAAATACAAGCAAGGTACAAAACCAATATATGCAAAGGGGCAAGCAACTTTCAATGTATATATATAATGTAATAACACAAGTTACCGCAAGAAGGAGCATGGAATATGTGATAGAGACGTGATAATCCAAATGACTTGGCTTAAGGAAAATATACGTGATGAAGATCCCTTAATTCTTCATGATATAGCCAAGTCTCCAATGCCCTCCGATAACACCTATTGATCAAGTTTGAGCTTGTTGGTCCCCAACAAAGTTGGGTCCTAAGAGGTTAGTCACAATAGGCTTGGCAACCCAAATGGTTCTTTTCTTGACACCACTTTGAGTACCAACATATTTGGCAAACACATTGCCCACATCATCCTTCCGAATGGAATACACATCATCAATTATGATAGGGTTGGATAATGTACCATTAGTGCATGAAGAAGCAAGATGGCCCTTTTCACGACATAAGTAGCAACAACGACTCCTTTCATTCTTCTTAGTTGATTTCTCAACTTGAGAAGCATTAGCTTGAGTCTTCATAGGAAGAGGCCTTTCTTCAACTTGAAGTTGAGATTGAGGTTGAACTTGTGGCCGCTTCCCTTGTTGCTTCTCGCTAAGTTTCTTCTTCTTCATAGGGCATGATCTAACATGATGCCCTTCAACCTTGCACTTGAAGCAAACAATATTCGCCAAATTCTTGACTTGTTCATGGCCCTTCTTCTTGTCGACCTTGGACTTGTTCTTGTGATTGGAAATGAATCCAAGTCCTCTCTTGTCATTGGGGGATTTTTGGACACTCAACATATTATCAAGTGTGGACTTCCCTTTATGACACTTCTCCAAGTCTTTCTCCAATGAAGTGACTTGGGCCTTGAGCTCTTTGATTTCCTCTACATGGTTAGTATCAACACAAGGGCTAGAGGAAGTAGATGCATCATTATTAGAGCAACAAGGTAAGGAAAGCAATTCATCATAAGATGTGGGAACATTATGAGAGGATGAATTACTAGGACTAGCACAAGGCAATATAGCATTTAGAGTAGATATTGTGCCTTTGTCCACATGAGGCTCACAAGATGTTACCTTAGTTAACATAGCCTTATGAGCTAATTTTAGACTCTCATGGGAGACTAGAAGATCCTTATGAGAGCTTGAGAGCTTTTCATGAGTTTCTTCCAATTTCCCATAATTACTAGTTAGCAACTCAAGTTGAGCCCGTAGCTCAACATTCTCCTTTAATGTGGATGCTTCACAAGAAATAGAGTTAGTAGCACAAGCATCAACATTTTTAGCTTTGAGTTCATTAGCAAGCGAAAGAGATAACTCATTGTCCCTTCTAAGCTTAGAAACGCTAATAGCATATGTTTCTTCTAGACTATATAGTTTCTCTTCAAGAGAAGATCTAAGGGAACGCTCTTTCTCAAAAGCCTTTTCAAGCTCTTTGTCCTTGATAGAATGACTACCACTATGACTTTCGAAAGTCACGATGATATCCTCCTTTTCATCTACAAGAGAGTTAGCCTCATCAAGTTGTTCTAGGAGAGCATTCACATTTTCTTTGGTCTCACCAACAAGGCTTGCGAACCATAAGCGTAATTTCTTAGACTCATCATCATCTTCCTTACCAACATCATCATCACTACTATCATCATAATATATATTGGGGTTCAAAGTTGAAGATACCTTTGAATCCTTGGCCATAAGGCAAAATGTGGTAGATGATGATGAATCATTACTTGAGGCACCACTCAAGTCCACATCTTGTTCCATAGAGAGTTGAGTTTCCTTTAAATTGTTAGCCATACAAATACTAGAGGAAACACAATCATTTTTATCATGGGAACAAGATAAAGCAATCATATCATCATGAGATTTAGTCAAGCAATGACGACATGATATGCAAAGACTATCAACACAAGCATGTAAAACATTTTTTGTGCTAGTTGTGTTTAAGTCTAAAGATGAGACATTGCAATAAGATAGAGATGAAGGATCATCAATAATAATCTCACTATCATTATTGCAAAACCTATCACTACTCACCATCTCATTAGTTTGTGGCTTACCACATGTTGGTGAAGTAGAAGAAGTTGAGAACTCATCACGACCGGAGATGGAGGGAGAGCAATCATCCACAATAATATTGGACACTCCATATTTATCTTGAAGCTTTGTCCAAAATTCATGAGCATTCCGAATAGGAAAAAGTGGCTTAATAACTACAAGGCTCACAAGAAGGAAAAACGCATTAATAGCAAGAGCATCGAGAGATAAGTTTTTCTCTTCCTCTAAAGTTGGATTTTGAGGATCCTTCGGAGGAGAAAAACCCATCTCTACAATTTTCTCCATGTGTGGGTCCATGACCCGGAAATAAATGAGCATGCGAAATTTCCAAAGATCATAGTTTGTGCCATCAAAATGAAATGTGGGATCTTGCACTAATTCACTAAGCGACATCATTACTCTCAAGGCGGTGAAGCCTAACAATGAGAGCCCTGGCTCTGATACCAATTGAAAGTAGAAGGATGCCGCCTAGAGGGGGGGTGAATAGGCGCTTTAAAATAATTACGGTTTAGGCTTGAGTAAATGCGGAATAAAACTAGCGTTTAATTTATCAAGCACAAAACCTATGCAAGCTAGGTTTATCTATGTGCACCAACAACTTATGCTAGGCATGATATACAACTATGAGATAGCAAGATAGATGACTTCAAGCACGATGGCTATCACAAAGGTAAATGCATAAGTTACGAGCTAGAGTGTAGAGATAACCGAAGCACAAGGAGACACCGGTGTGATTACCGAAGTTCCTTCCCAAGGGAAGTACGTCTTCGTTGGAGAGGTGGGGAGCCACCTAGGCGCTCCTCAATAGCACGGATGTGCACACCTTATTCTCCTTGAGCTTCTCCGGTGAGGGAGATGCTCGTTTCCACTATGAGGTCGACTTGAAGGCGTTGACCAAACCTTACACGAGGTTGAGGCTATCTCCACAACTCAATTGGAGGCTCTCAACGAAGCTTCTTGCAACAAGGTGGAAGCCCCAAGCACTAACCGTCTAGGGTGCTCAATACACCCAAGAGGAACAATCTCTCCGGTGACCAAGCACCCAAGAGTAACAAGCTCACGAACTTCTCTTTCACGAATCTCGTGGGGAACTCAAACCGATGCACCTAATGCAATGGCAAGAACACACAAAGTGGTCAAGAACTTCTCTCCCAAATCCCACCAAAGCAACTAATGCTATGGAGGGAGGAAGGAGGAAGAACAAGGAAAACAACAAATGAATCCCTAGATCTAGATCCAATAGATTCCCCTCACAAAGAGGTGGGATTGATTGGTGAAGTGGTAGATCTAGATCTCCTCTCTCTTTTCCCTCAAGTGGAAGCAAGAATCATTGGAGGGATTGAGAGAGAGCAAGCTTTTGGAGGTCAACAATGGAGGTCAAACTTGCCCAAAAGGTTAGGGAACCATTGGGGAAGAAGGCCCCTTAAATAGGTCACCCAAATATCCAACCGTTGGAGGAAAATTCGCGCAGGGGCGGAACCTCCGGTGAAACCACCGGAACCTCCGCCCCCCGGATGAGTTAGGACATCAAAATGGCTGAAAAAATGCCCCAACCACCGGAGCCTCCGGTGGTTTCACCGGAACCTCCGCCACTTTCAAACCGAAGGGGTTTCCGGCGGAGCTACCACCGGAGCCTCCGCTGGTGGAAAAAACTGCAGAACACCCTATATGAAAACGGTCATAACTTTTGCATCCGGACTCCGTTTTCGATGTTCTTGGGCTCGTTGAAATCGCAACGACGAGCACTACAAGAATATGCAGAGAAACATCATAGTCCAAATGGGAATATAAAACCAAATGATGAAAGGTTTGGCCTATCAATAAAGGACAACCGGTAGAAACCTCCAACAACAAAAATGCGATAAGTTTTTCATACGAAATCCATTTTTGATGAACTTGAGCTTGAAATGAAGAACATGAAAAGATCTAAAACCTTACATGTAGAAAACCCAAATAAGAACCAAGAAGGATGATGCCAAGTATGCAAAGGTTTGAGCTCTCTACGATAGATACGATCAAGAAATGCATTCAAGAGCCCCTCTTGATAGTACGGTTATCTATCCTATAATCCGGTCTCCCAACTAGCATAATGAGACCGGTAAAATAGAAACCCTATATAAGTCATACCTTTGCCTTGCGCAATCCAATTGAGCTAGATGATGGCGATCTTAATCACCTCAAGTTGGACCACCTTTCTTGATTGCGCTTCGCTTCGTGAAGATTGTGAATTGCTCCCCCATAAGCTAATATGAGAGAGCTTATCACATGAACATCTTCACTTGACCATAATCTCCATATGGATGGAAAGGTTCAAGCATAGGATTTCTTCTAGATGCTTCACTTGAGCTTCCACGTCAAGCTAGGTGACGAACATCGCTCGACGATGACATAGACCATGGGCTATATGAAATCTACCTTTTTGTTCATGCCCATGGAAAGATACCTAACCACACATAGAGATGCCACACACACATATATGGGTTAGATCACAAAGCTATATTGACAATTTCTTACCATACCATGAGATACACAATCCCACTTGGTACATCGTGTAGCTTTGTGTGTTGATCACTAGCTTGATCAACCTTGTATCTTTTCTTCTCACTTCAAATGATGATGTCTTGAAGATAACCATGAAGGATAACATAATACTTTTCTTCAAGACACACTAGCAATAACCTCAACTCAAACCATGATCATTCTTCATATAAATCCTTGAATATAACAATGGCCATCAAGGAAGCTAATAGAGTTCAACACATGAACTCCATTATTTCCTATGAACAAGAACTACAAGGATAATTCAATGCAAACGTTAGTCCATAGGGATTTTCAGTAATTACCAAAACCACATATGGGGCACCATGCACTTTCAGGACCCTCATAGCACTCTAAGACCACGCCGCCCTAAATGCCGACTACAAAAGTTCCACCCTGGCCTCGGGTTCGAACCTGCATAGGCGTGCATCAAATGGAAAACCCGAACTAAGTGTGGCGATTTGGACGAGATGCGAATCGAATCAAATTGAGGGGGGCGCCCATACACGCTTCCCACATGCGGTTAGTGCGCTCATCATGGATCAGTAGACAAGACCCGTTTCCTAATTAGGGTCGACACTAGCAGGCCTCAAAACCACGCCGGGCCTCCTGCCGGTGCCTTATCATCAAATTATTATTAACCATAACATTAGCATGATTGTTGTTTAAACATCGAGCCCCAGGACATAATCAAAATATAGTAACAGAAAGTAACGGGTAACTGACTCGAGCAGAAACAACCCTAAGCATGCTAGTAAGACACGAGCAACAAGCAATGCGGTTATAGGTGTGGAGGTGAGGCTATATCAGGGTTAAGGGATAACATGTGATAGGTTCGTAACAGAAGCAACTATTCATAGGGCTAGCAGAATAGACAACGGAAAGTACCGGTATCCAATGTTGAAAGGAACACAATGGTTCATGTGAGTGAATACTTGCCTGCAAACTCAGCAGCCTGGTACTGGGCTAACTCCTCAGAAGTAGTGTCGTAAACCTCGTCTGTCTCAACGTCGTCGTCTATTCGAGAAGAAGCAAACAAACAACGCAGAAAGACAAACAATCAATAGCATGGCATAGTGCACAATCAGGGGATGATGCATGACCATTTAATTGATGCATCAAAATAAACTAGTTGACATGGTAACATAACATAATTAAATGGACCCATATGCAATTTGGGATTGCATATGGAAAGCCCATGAATTAAGGTTGGAATAATTGTTTTACAACTAATCAACAGGTGCAAGTGGATTAGTATGATGCATGGATGAGGAAAACAGAAAAATAACAACAATAGAAACAATTTTGAAATAGGGTTTACCAAGTTTGGAATTTTATTTATTAAGTTATGGAATTTTGGTTCCTTAAAGGTGTTACACAAGCAGTTGTTGTTTTCATCAATTTTAATTGTTCAAAATAAATAACAAAATTCATATTTGGAAAGTACACAAAATTTTAGGTGGATTACATGTTTCACTTGTTGAAAAAGGATTTAGAATAAATTAATTATGAATTAAACAAGATTAAACAAGTTTGAATTGAATTTAATTCAAGTATGAATTTATTTGAATTTTTATTTGTTCAAAACATTAATTCAAATTCATATTTGAAAAGTTTATACTTTTCTAGTTTGAAAACATATTTTATATGTTCAAAAATAATTTAATTTGAGCAAGTTATGAATTTAGCAAATTTAAATGATTTAAACAAGGTTTAAATTATTTAAGCAATTTTAATTATTCAAAACATGAAACAAAATTTATATTTGGATAGATGGTTCAATTTAGCATGGAAAACATATTTCATTTGTGTTATTTGAATTAAGTTTGAAATAGTTATGATTTTAACCAAATTTAAAAGGAAGTGTTTGAATTTGAAATTTGAATGCATTTGAAAAGTTCAAAACATAAAACAAATGCTTTTAATAGGTAGAGAATTTAATTTGGTTCAGTGTACATATTTTATTTATTTTATTTGAAGTTGTAATTTAAAAGTTATTTGTATTTTAAAATTAGGGACCAATCTATAAAAGAAAAGGGTTTATTTTTAAAAAGAAAAGGGCAGAAACATTTTACACCCCGCAGCGGCTAGCCCCAGCCACTGACAGAGGGGCCCCTGGCCTGCGTGGCGCTCACGTGGCGCTTGCGTGGCCGCAGGGTCGCTGACAGGGGGGGCCTGCCTGTCAGCACCTGTGCGAAAAAGTGGGCGGATTTAATCCGCGCGGAGGGGGATTCGAACCCTGGGCTCGGGCTTGCGCACGCAGGCTGCTACCACTGCGCTGCGAATCGGTTTGTTGACAGTAGCGATGCGCAGTGAGGAAATGGTTCAGAACGTGCGCGTTTAACTGAACTTTTACAGGTTCGTTTTCTGAACCTTTGGCCGCGACGGGGAGATCGCCGGCGGCGACTAGCGATCTGCTGTGTGCGTGTGCGTGCTTGTGCTGGTGTGCCATGGTGCAGAGAGGGAGGAGGTGGAGGGCACGGTGCTCACCTCCGGTTGAAGGGGAAGCAGAGGGCCGGTGTGGAGGTGGACGGCGGCGTCGACGTCGAGGACGGCGGCGTGGAAGCAGACCCCTCCCGTGCTTGCTGAGGTGTCCAAGAGGTAGAAGGTGGTACGGGGGGCTGATCCCCGTGGTTAGCCAGCGAGGAGGAGCGGCGGAACGGCGGCGATCACCATGGATTCAGAGGTGGGTGGCGCGGTTGCGGTGGTTCAGAGAAGGAGGAGATGCAGAGATGGTGGATGGAGGGAGATGGAGACGGCGGCGCGAGGGAAACGGAGGGGTAGGGTTAGGGCTAGCTCGAGGAGCATCGGGGGTAGGTTTATAGGGGGAGCAGGGCGCTGCTGGCCGTTCCCACTCGCCGTACGGCGACGTGGACAGCCGGATCGGCTGCCGTACGAGGGGAAGAAGGGGAGCGAGGGGGTACCGGGCCTTTTTGGTGGGTCGGGCCTGCCCACTGGCCTGGCCACTCCCTCCGTTTTTCTTTTTAAATTTTCTGTTTCTTTTTTTTTGCTGAAAAGAAATAGGAAGAACAAGAATAGGTTTTTGGGTTAGGAAAATTTAGTGATAAATTTTATAGGATGTTTATTGCAACAACAACTTTGTGCAAGTTTTTGTTTTCAAATATTTCAAAATATTTTGCTGTTTGTAATTTGGTTGAAATTTGAATGAAATTAACATTAATTGAATAATTTTGACTTAAGCAACTTAGAAGTTTTAAGTTCAAATTTTATTGTGAAACAAGTGATTGATTTGTTCTGCAAATTTCATAAATTCAAAATGGTTGCTGTTTGTAATTGAATTTGAATAAAATTTGAATTAAGTGAATTATTAAAAGCCACAATTTTGGATAGTTTGAACCTTATGGTTTAATGGAAACAAATGATTGTTTTGATTGAACTTTTTATTTGGAAAAATTGTAACATAACAAGTATGAAACAAGGTTTGAATTCTTGGTTTGAAATTCAAATAGAAAACAAGGGAAAACAAATGCAAACAAATGGAAAACAAATGCAATGATTAAGATGCCATGATGCAAAACAATAATAAAGCAAGAAACAAACATTCTAAAGGTGATTTTCATACTTGGGATGTTACGAAACGCCCCCCTTGAAGGAATCGCGCCCCGAGATTCCTACTGAGAAGAGAAAAGGTCCGGATACTTCTTGCGAAGATCCTCTTCGGTCTCCCACGTTGCCTCTTTATCGGAATGATGGGACCACTGCACTTTCAAGAACTTGGTGCTCTTGTTGCGAGTCTTACGCTCGGTCTCATCGAGAATACGAACAGGGTGCTCCTCATAAGATAGATCATCTTGTAGTTCAATGGAATCATGATCAACTGCACGATCTGGATCTTTGAAACACCTCTTGAGCTGTGACACGTGAAACACATCGTGCACCTTTGATAGTTTTTCTGGAAGTTCAAGACGATAGGCATTTTCCGCACGTCTTGAGAGAATGTTGAAAGGACCAATGTATCTTGGTGCAAGTTTTCCTTTGACACCGAAACGATGAGTGCCTCTGAGGGGAGTTACACGGAGATATGCTTTGTCACAAGGTGCATAGATCATATCCTTGTGCTTGCTGTCATAGTAGCTTTTCTGACGAGACTGAGCAATCTTGATATTGTCACGAATGATGCGAACTTTCTCTTCGGCTTCCTTAACAATGTCAGGGCCTAAGAGTGAACGTTCACCAGCTCCAGACCAATTGATTGGACTCCTGCATCTGCGGCCATAGAGAGCTTCAAATGGTGCCATGCCTAGGCTTGCCTGGAAGCTGTTGTTGTAGGAGAATTCAGCATATGGAAGGCATTCCTCCCATTTCATGCCAAAGGAGATACCACATGCTCTGAGCATATCCTCGAGAATCTGATTGACTCTTTCGACTTGCCCTTGAGACTGAGGGTGATAAGCTGTGCTGAACAGAAGTTTGGTGCCCAATGCTTCTTGAAAGCTTTTCCAGAAATGAGAAGTGAATATGCTTCCACGGTCTGAGCTTATTTCCAATGGAACACCATGAAGAGGAACAATCTTTGCTGTGTAGAGCTCTGCTAACTGGCTAGCTGAGATTGTTTCTTTGACAGCAAAGAAGTGAGCTACTTTAACAACGAAGATTGCATCGTTGCCCTTCTTGGACTTTGGGAAACCCGTGACAAAGTCCATTTCAATCATGTCCCACTTCCACTCAGGGATTTTCAGAGGTTGGAGAAGACCAGCTGTTTTCTTATGGTCTGCCTTAAACGTTGACAAACGTCGCATTCAGAAACGTATTGAGCAATTTCACGTTTCATACCAGGCCACCAATACAGCGTCTTGAGATCCTGGTACATCTTTGTACTTCCAGGGTGGATGGAGAGAGGAGTTTCATGAGCCTCCTTGAGAATTACATCTTTGAGACTTTGAACTTGAGGAACTGCAATGCGTCCTTCGAAGAACACAGTTCCCTTGTCATCAATTGAGAAGGACATTTCTCCTTGCCTTCTTTGATGTGTTCTACCATCTTCTTGATTTCAGCATCACGAAGTTGTTCAGAACGAATCTTGTCCTCGAGAGTTGGACTGGCTGTCAAGTTCGCAAGATAGCCTTGAGGAACAAGACCAAGGTTCAGCTTCTGGAATTCTTCATGAAGAGGAGGTTGGCTTTCCATGATCATGAGGTTATTGCAATACGACTTGCGACTGAGAGCATCGGCCATAACATTAGCCTTTCCTGGAGTGTAAGAAATGGTGAGATCAAATTCTTTAATCTTTTCAATCCATCTCCTTTGCCTGAGGTTTAGATCTGGTTGAGTGAAGATATATTTCAGACTCTTATGATCGGAAAAGATTTCAGTGCGATTACCCAACAAGTATTGCCTCCATTTCTTGAGGGCAAACACAACTGCTGCAAGTTCTAGGTCATGTGTGGGATAGTTTTGATCATGTGCATTCAACTGACGTGAAGCATAAGCCACAACTTGACGTTCTTGCATAAGAACTGCACCTAGACCTTGGAGAGATGCATCACAGAATATCTGGAAAGGTTTTGTAGTATCTGGGCCAACCAAAACTGGTGTAGAAGTGAGTTTAGTCTTCAGGAGATTGAAACTTTCATCACATTGTGGAGACCAAACGAACTTCTTGTCCTTCTTTGTGAGATCAGTGAGAGGTTTGGCAATCTTGGAAAAGTTTTGGACGAAACGACGACAATAGCTAGCCAAGCCAAGAAAACTTCTTACTTGCTTCACCGTCTTTGGAGGTTTCCAATCAACAATTGCTTTAACCTTTTCTGGATCAATGGCTATGCCCTTGGCGGAGATGACATGACCAAGGTAAGCAACTTCTGGAATCCAGAACTCACATTTGGAGAACTTGGCATATAGACGATGCTCGCGAAGTTTCATGAGAGTGAGACGAAGATATTCTTCATGCTCTTCCTCGCATTTTGAGTAGACCAGAATGTCATCAAGATATACCACAACGAACTTGTCGAGGTATTCATGGAAGACATAATTCATGAGTCGAGAGAATGTCGCCGGTGCATTGGTGAGACCAAAGGACAGGACGGTGTATTCATATAGACCGTACCGAGTGGTGAAGGCTGTTTTTGGAATATCTTCCTTTCTGATCTTTATTTGATGGTAACCCATTCTCAAGACCAACTTGGAGAATATTGAGGCTCCAGCAAGTTGATCAAAAAGATCATCGATACGAGGAATTGGATACTTGTTTTTGATGGCTTTCTCGTTAAGAGGACGATAGTCAACAACGAGTCTCTTTGTTTGATCCTTCTTCGCAACGAACAGAGTTGGGCAACCCCAAGCCGAGGAACTAGGTTGAATGTAACCTTTTTCCATGTACATATCGATTTGCTCCTTTAACAGTTTCAGTTTAGGAGGAGCTATCTTGTATGGGTGCTTAGAGATTGGAGCAGTACCTGGTTCAAGCTCGATCACGAACTCAACTGCTCTGTCCGGAGGCATCCGTGGCAACTCTTCTGGAAAGACGTCAGGGAATTCACAAACCACCGGAACATTTTCAAGTAGAGGTAGAGGTTTTGCATCGAGGGTGTACAGCTGAATGGAACTTGATTCATTTGGAGAATAGACTATCTGGCCAGAAGGGTGGAACAGAGTTATTGACTTTTGAGCACAGTCAATCGTAGCTTTATTGGCCTTCAACCAATCCATACCAAGAATGACATCAATGTCAGAATTGCCAAGCAGTATGAGGGAAACAAGGAATATGTGACCTCCAATTAGGATTTGATTTCTGTGACTGATCTTAGATGTTTGCATAGTTGCTCCAGGGGAGTTTACTACTAGCGGGGAACCCAAACCAACAAAAGGGAGTTTAACTGCTGTCGCAAAGATCTTTGACACGAAAGAATGCGATGCTCCGGTATCAAACAACACTTTAGCTGGGTTAGAGTTTACGGGAAATGTACCGAGAACGACGTCAGGAGATTCCTCAGCTTTGTCGGTCTTGACATGATTCACCCTTGCGGTCCTCCCGACAGGCCTGTTGTTGGAGTTGAAGGCTTTAGGCGGGGGAGCACGCACCATTGCCTGGTTTGTGTTGGGACGAGGTGGTGGTGGAGGTAGCTGCCTCTGCGTGCACTTGTCAGCGTAGTGCCCCGTCTGCTTGCACTTGTAGCAAGTGACAACACGAGGAGGCCCTGGCCTTGGCTGCCCCATTGAAGCCCTCTGATCATGCATCTGAGCAGGGTTGGGTGGGCGGGGAGCGAAGCCTGGAGAAGCTTGGGCGTATGGAGCCCGAGTGACAGCACCATTTGGCACCCATATGCGGCGCTTCTGCGGAGGGGTGGTCATGTTGGAGGAGGAACCACCCTCACGCGAGTGCTTGCGAGACTCCTCGAACGCCTTGCGCCCATTTTCTTCATTGAGCGCGGTGTTAACGAGCTCCTCGAAGTTGTTGGCCTTGATGTTGGTGAGGGCGTACTTGAGTTCCGGGTTAAAACCTCTGCGGAACCTTGCCATCTTCTTAGCCTCAGTGGACACCTCATCACCAGCGTAACGAGCGAGGCGATTGAACTCACTCTGATAGCCAATTACGTCCAGCTTGCCCTGCTTGAGTGAGCAAAACTCTTCACGCATCCTTTCCATGAGACCATCTAGAATGTGGTGCTTCAGGAAGGCTTCCTTGAAAAAACCCCAGGTGATTGGGTAGCCAGCCCTCATGGTCTGGTAGTTTTCCCACCAAGTAGCTGCCTGACCCTTCAGGAGATAGGAGGCATACTTGACCTTGTCTTCCTCAGCAACGTGAGCAATCTCCAGAGCCCTAGCTATCTCACGGATCCAGTCATCAGCATCCAGAGGCTCGCGTGTGGCCACGAAAGCTCTCGGACCCAGACTGAGAAACTCCTTGATACTGACTCGTGGAGCATTCTGGTTGTTGTGCTGATTAGTCTGAAACTGGGCCATCTGCGTCATGACTTGAGTCATCTGAGTCAACAACTCCGTGATTGGCGGTGGCTCAGGCGGGTTGTTCCTTGTTGGCGGGATCCTGAATGGAAATGCATTTTAGCACAACAACAGAAAAGGGTAGCCTTGGAAACCGAAAGAGAGATTATTCCGACGCATGAATAGATAACCAACAGGTACATCAACACATGTTCAAATACATCAGAATATCCAACACACCACAAATGGTTCGAATGGCAAAGGATAACTAAACATAGCTAATAATGGATACATCGGTACTCCCATGCTCATCACCCAGGACGGCGGTGAGTAGTACGACGAGAGGTACGGTGAGGAGCACGCCCACGAAAGTAGGTAGAACGACGATCCACATAGATCTGACGTGGTCTGAGAGCGACTCTAGGTGTGGTGAAGTACATAGCGTCGACTCCCTGTGCTCCAAAGCGTGGAATCCCAGTGTAACCAGCACCGAGGTTAAGGAGTGGACCTCTGATCGGCTCGTAACCTCCAGCATCTGGTAGACGACGACCAACTGGATGATCGAAACGTGCAAAGCGCTCATCTCCAACAAAGTCTGTGGTGTAAGTCGCCAGACGAGTCAAAGCAAGGTAGAGCTGCTCTCTGACGGAAGCCAACTCCTGAGATAGTGTGCTGGCAACTGCGTCACTGTGCCTCACAAACTGAGCGGTGGTGTGCAGCCTGGAGTTATCATGCTCGTAGACATCCAAGTTGTCGTAGAGAGTGAAGTGAGCTCCCTCCGAAGTGATGTAACCACGAGGAATGTGGCGATAGATAGAATCGTCAAATCCCCAGTAGTCAGCACGAAGGACGGTGAGACTCACATACGCTGCCTGCTGCACAGCCATATCCACTGTGGAACCCGCTGCCTCGTAGTGGTGGACTACGCTCATGCCATCATCTGACAGAATGTAGACGATAGTCTGGTAGTAGGTCTGGTCAAACTCTCGCTTCTGCTCGTAGACCTGGTACTCTGGTGCCCAACGGAACCCCAGATAAGTGACCATGTCTCTCAGCATCTCCGGATAACCGGCGGTGCTCTCGCAACGAGTCATCCGAACCACCCGCGGGTAGAACCTGAGATCCATCTGCAGATGATCGGGGAAGTTTTGATTAGACGCCGGTAGAAGAACAGAAGTGGAAAGCAACAACAAGGTTTCAACGGACGAAAGGATGTTGAGAAGAACAGGATATCGAAGCAACATCGGGAAACACGAGACCAAAAACTCCTGAGGTACTACGGAAACCCATCCGGGCTTCTAAAGGATCAATATCTACTGCTTAAGGAATAGAGGATTTGCTTCCGGGGCTTACACGCCTCCGTTCTCAATCGTGAGTAGGCAATATGATAAATCATGTCACAACCACCTCCATTCCTATGGTCTAGTAGATATAACCATCCTAGAGAAACCAGGATTCGTGAAATCCTAACTTGAAAGTTTAGATGAGAAGGGAAAACAACATTGCACTTCCTTACTAGAAAAGGGAGGGTGGGTGGGGAAAGAAATAAAATGGCAGAATTCCTACTCTCACGTTTCATTTTTCCTATATAGCTACAAAATAGTTTCTAGACTCAACTGCGACCAGTAAAAGGGATCCTACAGGCAGACAGGCTCTGATACCATTTGTCGCACCCGGACTTCTAGAGGATACTCGCAGTTCCGTTGAACAGTAAATGATTGGATTACGGGGCTTACCGGCACCCGCATCTCTTACGAGTAGGCCAACACACGTATGTGTGACAACCAACCCCTACTGTTCATCGTCTACGTAAACCATCCCATAGAAATCAGGATACTACCATTGACGTACTTCATACCATACACACATGGTACGTCAACGGCGTTTAACAAAATGATAACACAACAGATCTCTAAGACACAAAAGATGGAAATAAGTGCAAATAGCTCTCACTAGAGCAGAGATAGCAAATACAATCATCCAGAGGACACATGTCCCAACATATCATCATTACAACACAGCGGAAGCATCCAAAATGTCTGAGTACAGACAAGATCCAAATAGGCTTAAGAAGCCAGAAACGAAAATACGGAGCCCATCCACGATGTCTCGGATCCTGCCCGGGTCCGCTATCTACTCGTCAGCAGCCTCATCAAACTCCACGTAGTAGCCATCACGGGGATCCTCGTAAGCGTAGTCTGCGGAAACCACAGCCCCAAAGGGGTCAGTACATAAACGTACTGGCAAGCAAGACTCACAGTTCACCAAAGTGTACCCCAACAACATCAAGCACAGATGCTTTGGGTTCAACGGAGGAAAGGGTGATATAAAAGATGCGGCAGCTGGCTGCACTAACAAACTACAGAACATACTACAACTTCCGACTAGCAGAAAGGAGGTAAGATAGCGTATCGTAACCAACTACAACTAACTCCAAACAAACCCATCCTGGATCTCGCCCCTTATCCAAAGAAGCAATCCGAGGATAACTCACGCAGTTGAATTAATGATGGTTCAAGTTATTGTGTCAATAAGACTATTACTAGTCAAGTTATCATTAGTTAGGTGTAAGTTGTTCTGAGTACTTGTTAGCCAGTACTTTCACCAAGTTAACCATAACCGCGGAAAAACACGGCTTCTCGAGAAGATTTATCCCTGCAGGGGTGCACCAATTTGGCCGTACACGTAAGAATAACCCGCCAGATGGAATTCCTCCCACCAAGCGGGGCACTCAACACAACTCAACTCTTCTTCGCATCAAGCCCAAAGAACCACGTGCTGTGCGTGCGCGGCTAATCGAGCCCCACGAAGAAAAGGGGACCCTCATAGCACTCTAAGACCACGCCGCCCTAAATGCCGACTACAAAAGTTCCACCCTGGCCTCGGGTTCGTAGCTGCATATGCGTGCATCAAATGGAAAGCCCGAACTAAGTGTGGCGATTTGGACGAGATGCGAATCGAATCAAATTGAGGGGGGCGCCCATACACGCTTCCCACATGCGGTTAGTGCGCTTATCATGGATCAGTAGACAAGACCCGTTTCCTAATTAGGGTCGACACTAGCAGGCCTCAAAACCACGCCGGGCCTCCTGCCGGTGCCTTATCATCAAATTATTATTAACCATAACATTAGCATGATTGTTGTTTAAACATCGAGCCCTAGGACATAATGAAAATATAGTAACATAAAGTAACGGGTAACAGACTCGAGCAGAAACAACCCTAAGCATGCTAGTAAGACACGGGCAACAAGCAATGGGGTTATAGGTGTGGAGGTGAGGCTATATCAGGGTTAAGGGATAACATGTGATAGGTTCGTAACAGAAGCAACTATTCATAGGGCTAGCAGAATAGACAACGGAAAGTATCGGTATCCAATGTTGAAAGGAACACAATGGTTCATGTGAGTGAATACTTGCCTGCAAACTCAGCAGCCTGGTACTGGGCTAACTCCTCAGAAGTAGTGTCGTAAACCTCGTCTGTCTCAACGTCGTCGTCTATTCGAGAAGAAGCAAACAAACAACGCAGAAAGACAAACAATCAATAGCATGGCATAGTGCACAATCAGGGGATGATGCATGACCATTTAATTGATGCATCAAAATAAACTAGTTGACATGGTAACATAACATAATTAAATGGACCCATATGCAATTTGGGATTGCATATGGAAAGCCCATGAATTAACGTTGGAATAATTGTTTTACAACTAATCAACAGGTGCAAGTGGATTAGTATGATGCATGGATGAGGAAAGCAGAAAAATAACAACAATAGAAACAATTTTGAAATAGGGTTTACCAAGTTTGGAATTTTATTTATTAAGTTATGGAATTTTGGTTCCTTAAAGGTGTTACACAAGCAGTTGTTGTTTTCATCAATTTTAATTGTTCAAAATAAATAACAAAATTCATATTTGGAAAGTACACAAAATTTTAGGTGGATTACATGTTTCACTTGTTGAAAAAGGATTTAGAATAAATTAATTATGAATTAAACAAGATTAAACAAGTTTGAATTGAATTTAATTCAAGTATGAATTTATTTGAATTTTTATTTGTTCAAAACATTAATTCAAATTCATATTTGAAAAGTTTATACTTTTCTAGTTTGAAAACATATTTTATATGTTCAAAAATAATTTAATTTGAGCAAGTTATGAATTTAGCAAATTTAAATGATTTAAACAAGGTTTAAATTATTTAAGCAATTTTAATTATTCAAAACATGAAACAAAATTTATATTTGGATAGATGGTTCAATTTAGCATGGAAAACATATTTTATTTGTGTTATTTGAATTAAGTTTGAAATAGTTATGATTTTAACCAAATTTAAAAGGAAGTGTTTGAATTTGAAATTTGAATGCATTTGAAAAGTTCAAAACATAAAACAAATGCTTTGAATAGGTAGAGAATTTAATTTGGTTCAGTGTACATATTTTATTTATTTTATTTGAAGTTGTAATTTAAAAGTTATTTGTATTTTAAAATTAGGGACCAATCTATAAAAGAAAAGGGTTTATTTTTAAAAAGAAAAGGGCAGAAACATTTTACACCCCGCAGCGGCTAGCCCCAGCCACTGACAGAGGGGCCCCTGGCCTGCGTGGCGCTCACGTGGCGCTTGCGTGGCCGCAGGGTCGCTGACAGGGGGGGCCTGCCTGTCAGCACCTGTGCGAAAAAGTGGGCGGATTTAATCCGCGCGGAGGGGGATTCGAACCCTGGGCTCGGGCTTGCGCACGCAGGCTGCTACCACTGCGCTGCGAATCGGTTTGTTGACAGTAGCGATGCGCAGTGAGGAAATGGTTCAGAACGTGCGCGTTTAACTGAACTTTTACAGGTTCGTTTTCTGAACCTTTGGCCGCGACGGGGAGATCGCCGGCGGCGACTAGCGATCTGCTGTGTGCGTGCGCGGGCAAGGGCGTGTGCGTGCTTGTGCTGGTGTGCCACGGTGCAGAGAGGGAGGAGGTGGAGGGCACGGTGCTCACCTCCGGTTGAAGGGGAAGCAGAGGGCCGGTGTGGAGGTGGACGGCGGCGTCGACGTCGAGGACGGCGGCGTGGAAGCAGACCCCTCCCGTGCTCGCTGAGGTGTCCAAGAGGTAGAAGGTGGTACGGGGGGATGATCCCCGTGGTTAGCCAGCGAGGAGGAGCGGCGGAACGGCGGCGATCACCATGGATTCAGAGGTGGGTGGCGCGGTTGCGGTGGTTCAGAGAAGGAGGAGATGCAGAGATGGTGGATGGAGGGAGATGGCGACGGCGGCGCGAGGGAAACGGAGGGGTAGGGTTAGGGCTAGCTCGAGGAGCATCGGGGGTAGGTTTATAGGGGGAGCAGGGCGCTGCTGGCCGTTCCCGCTCGCCGTACGGCGACGTGGACAGCCGGATCGGCTGCCGTACGAGGGGAAGAAGGGGAGCGAGGGGGTACCGGGCCTTTTTGGTGGGTCGGGCCTGCCCACTGGCCTGGCCACTCCCTCCGTTTTTCTTTTTAAATTTTCTGTTTCTTTTTTTTTTGCTGAAAAGAAATAGGAAGAACAAGAATAGGTTTTTGGGTTAGGAAAATTTAGTGATAAATTTTATAGGATGTTTATTGCAACTGCAACTTTGTGCAAGTTTTTGTTTTCAAATATTTCAAAATATTTTGCTGTTTGTAATTTGGTTGAAATTTGAATGAAATTAACATTAATTGAATAATTTTGACTTAAGCAACTTAGAAGTTTTAAGTTCAAATTTTATTGTGAAACAAGTGATTGATTTGTTCTGCAAATTTCATAAATTCAAAATGGTTGCTGTTTGTAATTGAATTTGAATAAAATTTGAATTAAGTGAATTATTAAAAGCCATAATTTTGGATAGTTTGAACCTTATGGTTTAATGGAAACAAATGATTGTTTTGATTGAACTTTTTATTTGGAAAAATTGTAACATAACAAGTATGAAACAAGGTTTGAATTCTTGGTTTGAAATTCAAATAGAAAACAAGGGAAAACAAATGCAAACAAATGGAAAACAAATGCAATGATTAAGATGCCATGATGTAAAACAATAATAAAGCAAGAAACAAACATTCTAAAGGTGATTTTCATACTTGGGATGTTACACCTTTTTCCTCATATGTGTACCACAGAAAAAAAGAAAAACAATATGTGTCGGATATATACCAACTAGGGGTATATCAGATGTTAGTCTAAAGTGCCGGTTTACCAGGGTGGCCTAAATGGTAATGGGCTATGGTCCATTAGGCGGCCCAGTAAGACTGATGCACAGAAGCCGGATTCTAGAAGAACCCGGATCATGGCCCATGTGATCTGGCTTGGAGTAGAAGGCGGATTCCTTACTTTCCAAGTTAAAGAGTTACCGTAGTCTTCTAGGTTTCCTACTCTGTATGCCCTAGTCCGGCTATTATATAAAGCCGGACGGGAGATATGATAGATAGACAAGAAGCTAGAGGCTAACTCGCCGAGAGGTTGATCCTTGACGAGCAACTAATAGAACCTCACGTTGTACTCTGTATTTCCAGGCTTTAGTCCTGAATAGTGAGATTGCAGGAGTAGGAACGCCGCATTACTGCGTCGTACCGAACCTGGGTAAAAACCCTGTGTCATTGTCCTTCGCACAACCACGTTCCCCCACGTCTCTATCAGTAGTCTCATGGCACCCCCGTCTATGAATTCTACTACGATGTCTCGACAGTTGGCTCCCACCGTGGGGCTTGCGACGTCAGGCGTTAAGTTTCGATCTGGGATACTCGGCGGGATCGGCAGTTCCATAACTGTCGGAAGCTTGGAGTTCGACAACAACGTTGGACGCTTCCTCGACAACGGATCTTACATACCGGCGCAAAATCATCTGGTCAGTGCCTGCGTGTTACCGATTGGATCTGCAAATATTTTTATCGGATTAGCTGCAGAGGCCATGGGGTTTTGCGGTGGAAGTAAATTTATCCCACCCTCCCTATACCCAGTCGAAGATGACTACGATACCGGGTTTTGCTCAGATCGCCGACATACAAGTGAATCACACTTTATCGGAATGGTGCAATCCGAGATCGCCGAAAACACGGATGAAAGTAATCCCGTGCAAGAGGCAGAAAACAACACTCCCACAACAGAGGTGGAAGACCCGACATCTGTCAACGTCACGACACACTCGGAAGCTGACTCTGTACTAGCCGCCATTGAGGCGAGATTAGAGTCGGAAACCGGATCGGATCACTTCGATACCGAAGACGAAGACGAAGACGCTTTCGAAAGAAAGGTCAAATCCTTCCAAGAGGGATTCCATGAAGTACTGATGGCAAAACCGGCTGAAAACACGGATGCCGACAGTCAGGAAAGCCCTAGAACGCCTCCGCCAGAAGAAGAGAGAGAAGAAGGAGAAACCTCTCCAAAATTCCCCGACATCAAAGAATTGACAGAGGAAGAACCCTGCAGGAAACCTCCCTCTTCCAAGAAGAAACACAAAACTGCTAAAAAGCTCCAATATAAACTCCGGAAGAAGAAATTGGACGATCCAGCCAATGAAAGCCCGGAAGTAGGAGATGCAAGCGGTGTGAAACCTTCGGAGAAGAAAAAAAGAAATCCTTGTTCCGCCAATGACAGAACAAGAAGAACAGGAGTTACTGCAAACACCAGTGGGATCGCATGAACCCCCTGAAGTGCTAGAAGCCAGGAGACAAGCTCTCCAGAGGCAGCAGCAACATCTATTCAGAACTCGTGAACACCTCGAAAAAACCCAGGATGACATCAAGCTCATGAAGGAAGAAATCGAGGAATACGAGAGAAAAAATAGATCTGGACTCAAACCTACAAGGTTACCCAGAATCGTAAGACCGGAAGTACTGCCGCCAAAAGAAAGGTTTCACAACCCATCTTGGCAAAAGCAGGTAAACGGCAAAGATGCCAGAGGCGAACCAATATACAAAACCGCAGCAGAAAATGCGGAAGCAGCGTTCGCCATCCTCAACAATGATATGTACTCCAATGGTTAAAAACTTCAAGGGGTGTATGCTTTCTTAGGAAAAGCATTGCAACAACAACAGCGAGGGCAGCAGCGATCAGTGAAGTTGCATGACGACTCAGCCCTATGCAAAACAGCTACATGCGCCGCTGGAGCACATGGACCGGAAGAACCTGGAGATTCAAGCAATTCAAAAGAGAAGAAAGCAGATCCGAGAAAAGACAAGAAAAATCCCGAAAACAGGGATGAAGCGTCTAGAACCGGATCCCATCTCCCGAAAGACGGACTTAACCCTCGCGATCGGGAAGAAAAGCACCGGAATGACGGAAAAGCAATGCCGCCTTCAAGACGCCCAGCTGAAAAAGCTGGAAGGCAGGATATACCTCACAGGCGTGAGAGATCCCGGACACCCCCCAGAAATAAGGAAAGAAACAGGAGTAGAACTCCACGTTATCCAAAGGGGCAAGATCTCGGAAGAAACAAAGAGAATCCCGGAAAAGCGCGTTCACGCCATAATGGAAAAGAAAGGAGCAGATCCCCTTCTGTCCATTCAGCCGGCAGGTACTCCGCACACATGGATAGAGCGGAAAGAGACGAGCTATACTTTGGACCTAAGTGCTTCACAGATAGGATCCGAAGGATAACCCTACATGCTGGCTTTGCCAAAGTTGGTCCAACATACCAAAAATATACCGGTAGTACAAACCCGGATACCTGGCTCTCAGACTATCATACAGCCGTCCAGATCAACAATGGGACAGACCTGGAAGCTGTATAGTTTCTTCCCCTAATGTTACTGGATGGAGCCAGAGATTGGATCAATGGATTACCCTCCAGAACTGTTGACAGCTGGGATGATATGGCTCGAGTATTTACTCAGCATTTCCGGGGAACCTACAAACGCCCGAATAGCATCAACCAGCTAAACCGTTGCACCCAATTTGAGGACGAACCATACGTGGATTTCATCTCAAGATGGACGGCAATGAAGAATAGTTGCTCTGGAGTAACTGACGTTCATGCAATGCATGCTTTCGTCAATGGCCTAAAACCCGGACTTGTACCGTTCATGATTGGCTCCAAAAAGCACAAAGATCACGGATCTATGCTTATAACCGCCAACGAACACGCTGCAGCCGAGGACGACATCAGGGCAAGAGGAGGCAATATCGATACACTGATACAAGCCAAAAAGAACCCTCGCCCTGAGAAAAAAGGAACTCCAGATGCAACACAGAAGCCCAAAGAGGTCAACATAGCCTTTGTAAGGGAAAATGGCAATAGGTGGAAAGGACGCAGTACCGAGCCGATAAACTACACCAAAGAAGAGTGGGAGAAAATAAAGTCGGAAAACTGTGTCCACCATTCGCAATTTGGGAAGCCTACCCATACTAACGCACAATGCCGCTTGAACAAGCGTATGAAAGGCAGTGCAGGATCCGCAAACAAAGGGAAGAATTCCAAGAGGAAGTTTTCCAAGCAAAAGCCAGAAGCTGAAAAAGAAGACAGTGAATCGGACACTGACGAAAAAATCCAAGAATAGCAGCGAAAAGGCGAGCCCAAGTTTCGGAGAGTTGATGGAGAATGCAACCTAACTTTCCTAGCAACTCCCTCAGAAAAGGTGGCAAAGAGAACGCTTCGAGAAATAAACGCGGTTGTCCCTGCAACCCCGAAATTCTTGAAGTACTCAAATACACCAATTACCTGGGATCAGTCTGATCATCCCGGGAATATCCCTGAACCCTGCACACAAGCTCTAATCGTAAGTCCTATTGTTCAAAACATTAGGCTAAAAAGAGTGCTTATGGACGGAGGATCCAACATTAACATAATGTACCTGGATACACTGAAGCATCTGAAAATTTCCGAGACCCAGCTCAACCACAACAACATACGTTTTCACGGCATCGTCCCTGGTAGACAAGCACGGTCCCTAGGAGAAATTTCCCTAGATGTAACCTTTGGAGACAAAGATCTCTTCCGACAGGAAAAAGTATCCTTCGAGGTTGTGCCGTTCGAAAGCGTGTATCACGCGATACTCGGACGTCCAGTTTTCGCCAAATTCATGGCAAGATCATGTTATATCTATAACAAGCTGAAGATGCCAGGACCCAAAGGAGGAGTAATCACCATATCTGGAGACTTCAAATTGGCAAACAAGCTAGAAAAAGAAAACGCCCTTTGCGCTGAGAAAATCATAGCAAAGGAGGAGTTGAAAGAGCTGGCAAAAGATGTATCGTCGACAGAAATGCCGGCAGGCAAAGAAAGCCGGAAGCCAGCAGATAGCTTCAAGGCTTCCGAGAATACAAGACAGGTAATCCTAGATCCCAAAGATCCGACAAAATTTGTCGTAGTGGGAACTGGGATGACCGACAAATAGGAAAGCGAGCTCATCAAGTTCCTCCGCGAGAACTGGGATATTTTCGCTTGGTGTCCAGCGGACATGCCAGGCGTACCCAGGGAACTTGCTGAGCATCAACTCAAGGTGATTCCAGGCTCGAAACCCGTCAAACAAGGTCTCCGTCGATTTGACGGAAGAAGACGGAAGGCTATTGGCAAGGAGATTATCCGGCTTTTGGCAGCAGATTTTATCCCGGAAGTTATACATACTGAATGGTCTGCAAATCCAGTATTAGTCCCGAAGAAAGATACTACTGCCCTTAGAATGTGTATAGATTACACCGGCCTAAAAAAACTGTGTCCAAAAGATAGGTTTGTGTTACCGCGAATCGATCAAATAATAGATGCCACTGCAGGCTCTGAGCTTTTATGATTTTTTGGATGCATATTCCGGGTATCATCAAATACGCATGAAGGAAGATCAAATCAAAACTTCATTCATAACCCCTTATGGGACGTACTATTACATAACCATGCCATTTGGCCTGAAGAACGCAGGTGCAACCTACCAGCGTTGCATGCAACGGTGTTTGCAAAGTCAGATTGGCAAAAATGTCCATGTTTACGTGGACGACATTGCTGTCGTTACCAAGGAACAAGAAAAACACTCCTTGAGGATTTGCGAGAAACCTTCGAAAATTTGTGCGCTTATAAAATGAAGTTAAATCCATTAAAGTGCGTATTCGGGGTTCCCTCAGGAAAACTTCTGGGTTTCATCGTTTATCATAGAGGAATAGAAGTAAACCCGGAAAATATCAAAGCAATCTTAAACATCTCCAAGCCTACGTGCGTAAAAGATGTGCAAACATTGACGAGTTCCGCTGCAGCCGTCAGCAGGTTTATTAGCCGGCTGGGGGATAAAGCCTTGCCACTATACAAATTGTTGAAGAAATCCGACAAATTTGAATGGACAGAGGAGGCAGATGCAGCGCTAACCCAGTTGAAGGAAACTTTGATGAAAGCTCCGATTTTGGCATCCCCAAAAGACGAAGAACCTATGTTATTGTACCTTACGACTACAAATCGGGTTATTAGTGCGGTAATTGTTGTGGAAAGGAAGAAAGACGAACAAAGCATACCAGACCAGCATCCGGTATATTACATAAGTGAAGTTTTCTCCGAGTCCAAACAAAGGTATCCACACTAGAAAAAACTGGCATATGGCGTATTTTTCGCATCTAGAAAACTTCGCCATTACTTCCAAGGACATTCCATAACAGTGGTATGCAAAGCGTCACTAGGGGATATAATAAACAATGCGGAGGCAACTGGCCGAGTAGCCAAATGGGGCATCGAGCTAGCACCATTCGACATTAAGTACCAGCCTAGGACGGCAATAAAATCCTAGAGTCTGGCAGATTTTGTCGCCGACTGGACGGAAGCAATGGAAAAAACACCAATGCCGGAGTCCGCGTACTGGATCATGCACTTTGAAGGATCCAAGATGAAGGAGGGCGCAGGAGCTGGTGTAGTTCTAAAATCCCCTAAAGGAGATACAATGGAGTATGTATTACAAATACACTTCAACGCCAGTAATAATGTGGCAGAATATGAAGCTTTGCTTCACGGCTTGCATATCGCAAAGGAAATAGGTGTTAAACGCATCCTATGCTATGGCGACTCAGATTTGGTACATCACCAGCTCAACCAAACTTGGGACGCCAAAAGCCCTATAATGGCCGAATACCGGAGAACGGTGGATGAGTTTGCCATCTGTTTCTTTGGATTCGAAGTGCTCCATGTTAAAAGGGAGGAAAATTGGAATGCGGATGCTTTAGCTCACATGGGGTCAGAAAGGGTCAAAACCCTACCACCAGGCGTATTTGTCCAACATTTGTACGAACCATCGATAAAAGGTGGAGATGTCAATTATCCTCTGGCTTTCGAGTCAATTGAAGTCATGCTCATTAACCCGGATTGGACAATCCCATATTTAAACTTCTTAGTCGATCAGAAGTACCCGGATGAAGCAGACGAAGTCTTGCAAAGACAGATTCAGCGTCGATGCAAAGGATACACGGTAATTAATAATTGCCTATATAAACGCAGCACTACCGGAATTTTTCTGCGATGTATTTCACCCTAAGAAGGACGAGAAATCCTGCAAGAAATTTATGCCGGAGATTGCGGACATCATGCTCAATCAAAAAGCATAGTCAAAAAAAGCATTCCGTGCAGGTTTTTTCTGGCTAACAGCCAAGACAGACGCTGAGCACATAGTAAACACGTGTGCAGGGTGTCAATATTACGCCAAGCAGACAAATATGCCAGCCCAAGCACTCAAAACTATCCCCATTACATGTCCGTTTGCGGTCTGGGGGCTAGATATGATGGGACCATTCAAAACTGCCAGAGGCAGACTTACGCATCTACTCGTTGCCGTGGATAAATATACCAAGTGGGTGGTGTAACAGCCCTAGGCTGCTACAGAAAGTTACTACAAATTTGGGTAAAATTTTCACTTTTCCCTTTCTTCATGCATCATGGCATCCATATTAAATTGCTAAAAATAAATCAAGCAAGTTGTAAAGCCTTAAAGAGAAAACAAATCCACCCATAAAGAAAACCATTTTCTTGATCTTCCATACTTGTCAAGGAAGTTCTAAGAATTAAATTGATAGTTTGGCAGCTATAATGAAAATGCCAATGGTTTTAGAAAAAGAGAGGCATGCAATCTAGCTTCATTCAAATGGTTGCAGATTGTTTTCAAAACCAAAGTTCTTCACTTAAGTGCTAAGGTTAATGTAAAACAAATGTTGAAAACAAATTAAAGAGGTGGCAGCACCACTCATGAAAACATTCAACATATTGTTCAAATTTTATCCTTGCAAATTTTCTACTAAATTGAATTTTCTCAAAGGGCAAGACAAAACTATTTTGTGAGCTTCCAAGTTGTTGAGGAAGTTTCAAGGTTGATTTATGGAAGTTGTGAAAACTTTGAAAAAAATTCCAAATGTAAATAAAGGAAAAGGCATTCAAAATTTCTCAGTTCATCTTGAATTCATATATTTTCACAACTTAACAAACCTCAAAAAGAAATGTTGGAGTATGTTCACTTGTTATTACAAGCCTCCAACTATATTTTGGCAAGGTTTGGTTGGAGAAAAACAAATGCCTTATCAATTGGAAAAAAATACCGAAAATTGCCAGAAGGTGAAAACTCAAACAAGTTACTTCTGGAAAATTTCTTCAATTGAGCTCAAAATTTAAGCAAGACTTCCTTATGTTAAATAAGGGTCACAAAAGTGAGGGCACCAAAAATTGAATTGATTAAGGCCCTGAAAACAACGCTATTCTTCACAGCAATAAACAAAAAGTAAAACAAGTTTGTTCTACAAACTGTATCCAATTGCTTTGAAATTTGTACCATAGGTTAATTATGACAAATAAGGAATAATTTCAAGAGCCCATGTATTTTGGAAGTGCTTAACTATTTTTAATCAATCAAATGCATTTCTGGCAGAAATGAAATTAATTCAAGTTTGTTCTACAAACTTTTTCAAAATGATCTAAAATTTCTACCAGTGCTTCCTTATGGTAGATAATAAAGTTCCACAAAATATCATGAGGTTTTTAATTAATTAAATGCCTTAACTAAATGTTTTTAATAAATGGTAGAAAGGAAACTAAAACAATTTTGTTCTGAAAAGTTGCTCCAAATAATCTCAAAATTTTACCACGGCTGATTTGGGTTAAATAAGAACTTACTGCAAATTTTCAGAAAGTTTTGAATTGTTTAAGTGCCTCAATTAAATTCTGGAATCTCGCAGATATCAAGAAAACGGGAAAATAGAGAAGAATTGCCAGGGGGTTTTCTGGAAAATTGATGTCCTTCTTCAACCTCCTGTACGACCATGGCAGGGAGGAGCTGAGCCACACGATGCAGCCCCTCCACACGTCGAGCATCCACGAAGCTGTGAGGAGGATAAGACCACCCGGGCGCCCTCTCTCCTCTTCCCTTGCCTCTCACCCGAAACCCTAACCCTAGTCACCGCCATGGCCGAACCTAGCTCGGGCTTGCACTACACATCGCCGCCGATATAGCCAACCCCTCGTTGATTTGAGCGGGGAAAAAGCTCCGCTGTGACGCCCTCTGCCTCCTCGCCCGAAGAATCGACTTTTGGTTCCCGGAATCGGATCCGCCATCCGTCTTCTTCCTCGCAGCCGGCGAGCTTCACCGCACCATTGCCGTCGTCTCCGTCCACCTCCGGCCTCACCGAGGGCACCCACGCGTCGAGGGTGAGCTCCTCTTCCGATTCCCTATGTTTCCCTTCTTGTTTGCGCGTCGGAGTCGCCGCCGTATGTCCGGTTCATATGGTCGCCGGCACTGCATAATCGTCCGTTCAGTCATGTAAGGTGTTTTGTTGTTGGTTCAGTTAACGTGCCTGAGAAAGGTCTTAAACATGCAGATCTTGTAGATATAACAAGCAAACGCATAGCTCAGTGGCTACACCCTCTGAATCCCGCCCTGGAGATCTGGGGTTCGAATCCCACCGGAGACAGTGGCTTAAACCTTTTTTTGTGATTTAATCCCTCACTCCGGTCCCACCTGTCATTGACCATGGATGCCACGTGTCGCCGGGCCCATCTGTCAGTGGTAAAAAATGCGGGTATGGCCTGGCCCCGGTATAAAACGTTTGGGCCTTTTTCTTTTGTTCTGGGATTTCAGAAAACAGATTCAAAACTTAATTTGTAAAATCAATAACTAAATGAAAAATGCTCCAATTTGAATGATTCAAATTTCTCTAGATTCAGCACTGTGAGCACTTTCAAAATATGTAAAAATGTCAACATGTTTATGTAATAATTTGTGCACTAAATATTTAAATACAAAAAAGGTAATAAAAACTGAAATCTTGCAAAAATCATAACTTCAGTTCTGTTCACCCAAATTGAGCAAACTTGAGCTCTAAAAATTTGTCTTAACAAACTCTGCACAATGGTATTTTATTTGGGCACAGTTGGATAAAAGTGGACCACGAAAACAACCATTTTCTGTTCTGGCCAGAAAAGAAAAGAGAAAAGAAAATGACATAACTAATTAAGTAATGACCCAAAATTTATGTGTAATGCCTTAAAATGTTTAGTGAAACATTATACACATGTTTTCAAGTATTTTACATGCTTTTGGAACTGAAAGTACCTATATTTAAATTGTTTACCAAAAATGGCAGAAATGAATGCAATAAGAATTAATTCATATTTATTGTTTTCTTCAACCCAAAAATTATGGAAACTATATCAAATTGAAAAGCACTTAAGGTAACATCAGAGAACATCATTTTCATGCATGTTGACAAATTATTTAGGTGCTGGTCTTGTTAGTAAAAATTAGTATGCCACTAAGGTAAATATGAGTGTTGCCAAATAATGCACAATTATTTGGGAGCAAACATTTAACATGAAGATCATGGTCATGGTCTTTTAGCTTGCTTTAAAATGTCATGTCATCATGAGTGTGCATTGCACATGTTGTAATTGTTCTTTATTGTGTTTCCTTTCCGAGGTTGTTTGTGCTTTGGTAGATCGAGGAGTTGAAGTGCAACCAAAATTCTTCGACGATTCCTACCTCTGTCATTTCAACAAGGCAAGCGTAAATCCACTTCTTTGAGCATCACTCTTGACCTATGTTTTCCCTCAAGTATTTTCTCCACCATAATATTGCATTCGATTCAAATGTTTTGGCTATACTCTCCTAGTAGTTGCATTTTGTTCCGGACACCAATACCTGTTTCCCTTCCTATTATCCATAGCTTGTGTGTGGCCCGAGATACTGCTATATGCTATTTAATTGCTTAGCCATGCTTAGTTGAGTACTTTGGGTCCGATGAATGGATCGTGGTTGGAAGATATTATATCATGTCTGGATGTGTTGGAGACCGGTTGTCTTCAATTAAAATGCTAACTGGCGTGGATGAGTTGCCATCGGTGAATGATGGTGTTTTGCCCCACTCACGCCCCTAGGAGCGAGTTCTTTACCTCTTGAACCAAGACTGAGCGTGCTTCCATCGATGGGACATATGGACTCCCTATCGACCGACTAACTTGTGAGGGTGTATCCCGGGGTCCTTTAGTTTGAAGCTTTCCATTTGCGTGTGCGTGAAGACGATGGACGAGCTGTGAACAAGGACGGTGGTGTTTAGGAGGTGGCCGCGGTCCAGGGTGTCGGAGGCACTGAACCTGGACTTTAGCTTCACCAATGACCCCGGGATAGATTCATGCAAGCCAAAGGTTGTAACCGCGCCCACTCTGCCATCCTCCCAGGACGAGGCTTATGATCAGGCAAGGAGCCGGACGGTACTGGTGGTTAAAATAGTACACCCCTGCAGGGTTAATCTTTTCGAAAAGCCGTGTCCACGGTTATGGACGCTTGGGAATGGACGATAAGATCATAGAGAACCTAAACAATAAAACTTGAGTAGACAGGTGTGATGCTGGATTGGTGGATGCAATGATCAGAAGCTGAAGAGAGTTACAATTTCTATCTCATTTCAAAACCTTCTTATAGACGTTGCCAAGTTGGTCTTTTAAAAGAAAACTAGCTTTCCGCAAACCAGCTACCAAATAGCCTTGCTAAAGCCTCATTCGAGCTATAACTCTAGTAACCTTGCGAGTGCCTCCTGTACTCACCGTTGCTTTGTTGAATTTTTATTGTATTCTAGCAGAGGACTTCTCCAAAGTAAAAGGTGGTTTCTTCGTGGACATCGACGAGTAGTCTGGGTTTTCCAGGTGGCAGCCTGGGGTGGTTAGGAGCAAGCTGGCGCTCACTTGTTTATCTGCAGGCCTCTTAGGCCATATTTTGGTTCTTGTTGTTTAGAACAACTATGCCTGCTTCCGCTTGTTGTATTGTTGGGTCCGCGACCTCTGATTGTATTCTGCTATATTTTCTCTGTTAAGAGTTGAAATATATAAATGCTTTGTGTCGTAGAGACTGTGATGTGCCAGTTTGTTCCGAGTCTTGATCTCTTTATTATGCAACTTGGTTGGGCCCGACGTTATGTCATGACTGAGGGGTTGTGGGCCGATGATCCATGACCGAGCCGCGCCTGTTGATGTGATTCAACCTGGGGGATGGTAACCCTGGTAACCTTCAGTCGGGTATCGTAACCGGTGACATCCAGCACTTTGCATAGTTCCGAGGTCGGGGCGTTACAAGTTGGTATCAGAGCAGGACTGCCTGTAGGAAACCCTTCTATTAGTCGGTGTTGAGTCTAGTGTTTGTGAAAACTATTTCTAACCTAAAAATGAGTTATGAAAACCCTCTTAGGATTCTTTTTACTCCTTATCTGGTATCGCTCTATCTCTGAGTCATCGTACCTTATTTGATTTAAATGTTTTGTCGCTTATCTGTTACTTCAAATCTTTAGGTTCACGGGGTTGGTTTCTCCCTTTAGTATACTACAAGTTGGTCTGTATCTCTCATCATGATCCGGAGAAATTTCTGTGTTTGGAAACACATTCCTTTTCATTGCTTGGATGTTTTCCATCTGAGTAGTTCCTCCTTCCTTGTGTTTAACATAAGGTCTGCAACCGTAGGTCCCAGATGGTGCTAGAATTCTAGAGTGCTCAATCATGTCGGTTTCAATGGGAGTTTGTCTCGCTCCTCTTTTGAGAGTCGAACATAACAGCCCATTCCTTGAGAATCTAGAAGTATTCCTTCGTTGATCACCGTTCAAAACTCTCTGCTCATACACTCTATGTATGAAGTAATCTCTCGCCTAACCAGAGCTGGATCTCAAGCAGCAACGATGGTTGGGGTTCTTCAAGCTTATTTATTCAGATTTTCTACTTGAACCCTCGGTGTCATAGTGGTTTCGCCTTCTTACTCAATGCTTATGGTCTTGTGCAAAGTTCATATTTACAATTATTATGGACTTGTGCAAAGCTCATATTCCTGTTCTTATGGACTTGTGCAAAGTTCATATTTCCAAATTCCTATGTTCTCGTGCAAGTTCTTATACAATTCCTTGGAGCAGAAGAAGGCCTCCTGTAAGTGGGGTAGATCTTGGTCCTATCTCTCGCTCTTTTCTACTCTAGGAATCTCGGGACGAGATTCTTGTAAGTGGGGTAGTTTGTAACAGCCCTAGGCTGCTACAGAAAGTTACTACAAATTTGGGTAAAATTTTCACTTTCCCCTTTCTTCATGCATCATGGCATCCATATTAAATTGCTAAAAATAAATCAAGCAAGCTGTAAAGCCTTAAAGAGAAAACAAATCCACCCATAAAGAAAACCATTTTCTTGATCTTCCATACTTTTCAAGGAAGTTCCAAGAATTAAATTGATAGTTTGGCAGCTATAATGAAAATGCCAATGGTTTTAGAAAAAGAGAGGCATGCAATCTAGCTTCATTCAAATGGTTGCAGATTGTTTTCAAAACCAAAGTTCTTCACTTAAGTGCTAAGGTTAATGTAAAACAAATGTTGAAAACAAATTAAAGAGGTGGCAGCACCACTCATGAAAATATTCAACATATTGTTCAAATTTTATCCTTGCAAATTTTCTACTAAATTGAATTTCCTCAAAGGGCAAGTCAAAACTATTTTGTGAGCTTCCAAGTTGTTGAGGAAGTTTCAAGATTGATTTATGGAAGTTGTGAAAACTTTGAAAAAAATTCCAAATGTAAATAAAGGAAAAGGCATTCAAAATTTCTCAGTTCATCTTGAATTCACATATTTTCACAGCTTAACAAACCTAAAAAAAAGTGGTGGAGTATGTTCACTTGTTATTACAAGCCTCCAACTATATTTTGGCAAGGTTTGGTTGGAGAAAAACAAATGCCTTATTATTTGAAAAATGCAAAAATTGCGAGAAGGTGAAAACTCAAACAAGTTACTTCTGGAAAATTTCTTAAATTGAGCTCAAAATTTAACCAAGACTTCCTTATGTTAAATAAGGGTCACACAAGTGAGGGCACCAAAAATTGAATTGATTAAGGCCCTGAAAACAACAATATTCTTCACAGCAATAAACAAAAAGTAAAACAAGTTTGTTCTACAAACTGTATCCAATTGCTTTGAAATTTGTACCATAGGTTATTTATGACAAATAAGGAATAATTTCAAGAGCCCATGTATTTTGGAAGTGCTTAACTATTTTTAATCAATCAAATGCATTTCTGGCAGAAATGAAATTAATTCAAGTTTGTTCTACAAACTTTTTCAAAATGATCTAAAATTTCTACCAGTGCTTCCTTATGGTAGATAATAAAGTTCCACAAAATATCATGAGGTTTTTAATTAATTAAATGCCTTAACTAAATGTTTTTAATAAATGGCAGAAAGGAAACTAAAACAAGTTTGTTCTGAAAAGTTGCTCCAAATAATCTCAAAATTTTACCACGGCTGATTTGGGTTAAGTAAGAACTTAATGCAAATTTTCAGAAAGTTTTGAATTGTTTAAGTGCCTCAATTAAATTCTGGAATCTCGCAGATATCAAGAAAACGGGAAAATTGAGAAGAATTGCTAGGGGGGTTTCTAGAAAATTGTTGTCCTTCTTCAACCTCCTGTACGACCATGGCAGGGAGGAGCTGAGCCACACGATGCAGCCCCTCCACACGTCGAGCATCCACGAAGTTGTGAGGAGGATAAGACCACCCGGGCGCCCTCTCTCCTCTTCCCTTGCCTCTCACCCGAAACCCTAACCCTAGCCGCCGCCATGGCCGAACCTAGCTCGGGCTTGCACCACACATCGCCGCCGATATAGCCAACCCCTCGTTGATTTGAGCGGGGAAAAAGCTCCACTGTGACGCCCTCTGCCTCCTCGCCCGAAGAATCGACTCGGGGTTCCCGGAATCGGAGCCGCCATCCGTCTTCTTCCTCGCAGCCGGCGAGCTTCACCGCACCATTGCCGTCGTCTCCGTCCACCTCCGGCCTCACCGAGGGCACCCACGCGTCGAGGGTGAGCTCCTCTTCCGATTCCCTCTGTTTCCCTTCTTGTTTGCGCGTCGGAGTTGCCGCCGTATGTCCGGTTCATATGGTCGCCGGCACTGCATACTCGTCCCGTTCAGTCATATAAGGTGTTTTGTTGTTGGTTCAGTTAACGTGCCTGAGAAAGGTCTTAAACATGCAGATCTTGTAGATATAACAAGCAAACGCATAGCTCAGTTGCTACACACTCTGAATCCCGCCCTGGAGATCTGGGGTTCGAATCCCACCGGAGACAGTGACTTAAACCTTTTTTTTGTGATTTAATCCCTCACTCCTGTCCCACCTGTCATTGACCCTGGATGCCACGTGTCGCTGGGCCCATCTGTCAGTGGTAAAAAAATGCGGGTATGGCCTGGCCCCGGTATAAAACGTTTGGGCCTTTTTCTTTTGTTCTAGGATTTCAGAAAACAGATTCAAAACTTAATTTGTAAAATCAATAACTAAATGAAAAATGCTCCAATTTGAATGATTCAAATTTCTCTAGATTCAGCACTGTGAGCACTTTCAAAATATGTAAAAATGTCAACATGTTTCTGTAATAATTTGTGCACTAAATATTTAAATACAAAAAAGGGAATAAAAACTGAAATCTTGCAAAAATCATAACTTCAGTTCTATTCACCCAAATTGAGCAAACTTGAGCTCTAAAAATTTGTCTTAACAAACTCTACACAATGGTACTTTATTTGGTCACAGTTGGATAAAAGTGGACCACAAAAACAACCATTTTCTGTTCTGGCCAGAAAAGAAAATAGAAAAGAAAATGACATAACTAATTAAGTAATGACCAAAAACTTATGTGTAATGCCTTAAAATGTTTAGTGAAACATTATACACATGTTTTCAAGTATTTTCCATGCTTTTGGAACTGAAAGTACCTCTATTTAAATTGTTTACCAAAAATGGCAGAAATGAATGCAATAAGAATTAATTCATATTTATTGTTTTCTTCAACCCAAAAATTATGGAAACTATATCAAATTGAAAAGCACTTAAGGTAAAATCAGAGAACATCATTTTCATGCATGTTGACAAATTATTTAGGTGCTGGTCTTGTTAGTAAAAATTAGTATGCCACTAAGGTAAAATGAGTGTTGCCAAATATTGCACAATTATTTGGGAGCAAACATTTAACATGAAGATCATAGTCATGGTCTTTTAGCTTGCATTAAAATGTCATGTCATATTGAGTGTGCATTGCACATGTTGTAATTGTTCTTTATTGTGTTTCCTTTCCGAGGTTGTTTGTGCTTCGGTAGATCGAGGAGTTGAAGTGCAACCAAAATTCTTCGACGATTCCTACCTCTGTCATTTCAACAAGGCAAGCGTAAATCCACTTCTTTGAGCATCACTCTTGACCTATGTTTTCCCTCAAGTATTTTCTCCACCATAATATTGCATTCGATTCAAATGTTTTGGCTATACTCTCCTAGTAGTTGCATTTTGTTCCGGACACCAATACATGTTTCCCTTCCTATTATCCATAGCTTGTGTGTGGCCCGAGATACTGCTATATGCTATTTAATTGCTTAGCCATGCTTAGCTGAGTACTTTGGGTCCGATGAATGGATCGTGGTTGGAAGATATTATATCATGTCTGGATGTGTTGGAGACCGGTTGTCTTCAATTAAAATGCTAACTGGCGTGGATGAGTTGCCATCGGTGAATGATGGTGTTTTGCCCCCACTCACGCCCCTAGGAGCGAGTTCTTTACCTATTGAACCAAGACTGAGCGTGCTTCCATCAGTGGGACATATGGACTCCCTATCGACCGACTAACTTGTGAGGGTGTAGCCCGGGGTCCTTTAGTTTGAAGCTTTGCATTTGCGTGTGCGTGAAGACGATGGACGAGCTGTGAACGAGGACGGTGGTGTTTAGGAGGTGGCCGCGGTCCAGGGTGTCGGAGGCACTGAACCTGGACTTCATCTTCACCAATGACCCCGGGATAGATTCATGCAAGCCAAAGGTTGTAACCGCGCCCACTCTGCCATCCTCCCAGGACGAGGACTTATGATCAGGCAAGGAGCCGGACGGTACTGGTGGTTAAAATAGTACACCCCTGCAGGGTTAATCTTTTCGAAAAGCCGTGTCCACGGTTATGGACGCTTGGGAATGGACGATAAGATCATAGAGAACCTGAACAATAAAACTTGAGTAGACATGTGTGATGTTGGATTGGTGGATGTAATGATCAGAAGCTGAAAAGAGTTACAATTTCTATCTCATTTCAAAACCTTCTTATAGACATTGCCAAGTTGGTCTTTTAAAAGAAAACTAGCTTTCCGCAAAACAGCTACCAAATAGCCTTGCTAAAGCCTCATTCGAGCTATAGCTCTAGTAACCTTGCGAGTGCCTCCTGTACTCACCGTTGCTTTGTTGAATTTTTATTGTATTCTAGCAGAGGACTTCTCCAAAGTAAAAGGTGGTTTCTTCGTGGACGTCGACGAGTAGTCTGGGTTTTCCAGGTGGCAGCCTGGGGTGGTTAGGAGCAAGCTGGCGCTGACTTGTTTATCTGCAGGCCTCTTAGGCCATATTTTGGTTCTTGTTGTTTAGAACAACTATACCTGCTTCCGCTTGTTGTATTGTTGGGTCCGCGACCTCTGATTGTATTCTGCTATATTTTCTCTGTTAAGAGTTGAAATATATAAATGCTTTGTGTCGTAGAGACTGTGATGTGTCAGTTTGTTCCGAGTCTTGATCTCTTTATTATGCAACTTGGTTGGGCCCGACGTTATGTCATGACTGAGGGGTTGTGGGCCGATGATCCATGACCGAGCCGCGCCTGTTGATGTGATTCAACCTGGCGGATGGTAACCCTGGTAACCTTCACTCGGGTATCGTAACCGGTGACATCTAGCACTTTGCATAGTTCCGAGGTCGGGGCGTTACAGGTGGATGCCAAACCCATCAAAAAACTTGACGGTGTAACTGCCAGAAATTTCATCATTGACATAGTCATGAGATATGGCGTTCCACACAGCATAATAACCGACAACGGGACAAATTTATCTATTGGAGAGTTGGCAAAATATTGCCGACAAACGGGAATTCGCCTAGATCTCGCATCTGTGGCACACCCGCAATCCAATGGTCAGGTTGAAAGAATGAATAGCTCAATCTTACAAGGAATACGCCCAAGACTCGAATCTCCTCTTCATAGAGCAGCTGGGGCATGGGTAGAAGAGCTGTCTTCCGTTCTTTGGAGTATTCGAACAACACCAAACAGGTCAACTGGGCAAACCCCGTTTTTCCTAGTTTACGGTGCAGAAACAATTCTCCCAACGGACATGATCCATGACAGCCCAAGAGTGCAAGATTTCGATGAATCAGATGCCGAAAATCCACGACAGGATGCCGTCGATCTCTTAGAAGAAGAACGATAACTTGTGCTTCAAAGATCCGCCATCTACCAGCAAGGTTTACGACGTTATCATAGTCGGAAAATCAGGCATTGTTCTTTTAAATAATGTGACCTAGTGCTCAGATTGGTGCAGCAAAGAAAGCACAAACTGGCCCCAGTATGGGAAAGACCATTTGTCATCAGTAAAGCCATGAAGAATGGATCATATTATCTTGTAGACATTCGCGATACGGAAGATGACCCCGAGAATCCGAATCGCAAAAGAAAGAGAAAGATAGATGATGAACTAGGAGAGACAAAGAGGCCCTGGAGTATCCAGCAGTTACGTCCCTTCTATACTTAGTTCAATTTCTATGTAAACATCTTTGAGATCATGAAATAAAGTTGTCGTAATTCTTACATCCATGTTTTTACAAGTTTATTATAGTACAAAGCATGATTCCGTCTTATCTATTTCCCAATGATCTTACAAAATACTCAATGTTAACCCGAATTGTGCCTGCGTGCTCGGCATTTAAAAACTGAATGATTTTTAGCCTACTAATGGTTAAGGGAAACTCGGATTGTGCCTGCGTGCCCGAGATTTATTAAAAAAGTTCCTTACTTTTCTCTAAGCATTATCTGATTGTTTATGTGCTGGGTCACTGGAGCTAGTAAGTAAAAATGCCTTTAGTATGATCCACGTTTCCAAGTTTAAACTAATCGGTTTACCCAGTAACTTGGCGTGAAGATTAAAGTACTACTGAGCCATTTCAAACGCTAAGGACAGTTAAAGCACACAAACCAGAGAACTTGGAAGATAAAGGAATATAAAACCCGGAAAACTTGCAAAGGATTTCATAAAAGTTAAACTGCAAAAGGCGGAGTACTTGTTTATACAAAAGAATAGAAGCATTACAATATAAATTACATTGTAAAGTGCAGTAATGCTCCTATTTCTTGTTTCTCCTATCCAGGGTAGGAAGAATTCTTCAAGCATCCGAGTATTCTTCACTGCTGTCATCCTCGGGGGTTTCTGGAATCTCCTCTTCCGGATAGGTGATGGAGATATTCACCATAGAGGCGATCTTGGTGGCGTGACCCTTGATTTCATCGAAGATGGTGGTCCGCTGGGTCTCCGAGTATCCAAGAGGGATACCGGACGCCACGCGCCAAGATTTGGCACTGGGGTAATGCATACGCATAAGGCCTAAAGCCATGCGTGCACCACCCCGTGCTGCGGAGCGCAAGGTGGATTCCTTCGAGTCCGCCACCTCCAGGATAGCGTCCGGAAGTTTCTCAACTTCCGAGAATTCCCCAGTTCTTACGGGAAGGTATTTGTTGACCAGCTGCATGCCTGCAGCTCGGATCGCAGTGAATACCTTCCCGAAAGCTCGGATTTTCTCAATCCGAGTAAGATCTGGGTTATCTCCTGTTTTTTCAAGACAAAACAACCAAAGGGTTAGCGGAAAAGTAGATAAAGAAGTTAAGACATGGAAAATCCGGTAAAAGTTGATAACTTACCGAGGATCCTGTCCATCTCGGAGCCTTCCTCCAGGCGCAGGGTTAAGGCGTTCGCCAAATCTTGGATAGTAGCCTTGTCCTTGTCCGCTTGTTGGGAGGCCTTGGATTGCGCAATTCCAAGAGCCAGATTGCTGGCCTCCAGATCTTTTTGAACCTTCATAAGTTCCTTATGAAGGTCCAAATTCTCCCGGCGGAGATTCTCGGCATTGCCGGCATCTTCAGCTATTTGCTTGGCTTTCGCCAAAGCAGCTGGAAAGCAAGGAAAAAAAATTCCGGGATAAGAAAACTCGGAAAAGTACTTAGAAAAAATTATGGACAAGGGACTACAGAGAATTAAAAGTATACCTGTTGTTTCCTCTAGCTGTAGCTGAGATGATGCCAGCTCTGTTTCCTTAACTTCAAGAATAGAGAGAAGGTTTCTAACCTCCTTATTCTTGACAGTTAGCTTGTTGAAAACTTCCATGTTTATGGTTTCAGCGGTTTGCTGAAATAAGGAAACGAACCAGAACGCTTAAGTTAGAAACAAGCATGATAAAGATAAAAGCATTAAGTGAAAAGCATTCATTTGACTTATTGCTTGGGGGCTGGAGATAATACCTGGCTCATCCGCTGTAAACCTGCCAAGTTTTCAGTGAACTCCTTTGCGTAGTCAGCAAAAAGAGTCCCAACTGTGCTAAGGCCCTCGTTGATATTTTTGAATTCCTTATCGAAGGTGGGAATTTCCTCCTCAGTTATCCGAGAAGGACCTCCCACCTCAGGGACCGCTCTTTCCCTCGTGTCCGCTTCCGGCACAATGGGCTGGCTGGTCTGCAGAGACTCGGTGTTGGGGGCTGCAGCATGCTCTTCTGTTGCTGCGATCGGTGTATTTGGAGTGGTAGCAGGAGAAGGATGTGGGCCTCTGCTGGCCACAGCCTTGTGCCTCTTCAGCTTTTTCGGCTTCAGAGTAGAGGGAGGCAGGCTAAAAATAATAAAAGCCGGAAAGTTAAAACTCCAAGATAAAGGAAGAAAATCCCGAAAAAAACAAAACAACCCAGATGTTCGAACCTCGAGGTGACGACGGGGACCCCGTCAAGATCAATGACTTCCTGGGAAGCAGAAATCTTCTTGCGCTTACGTCCACCGGCAAAGGCGGCGCGCAATGCCTCCAGATCGGCATCGGAAGCAAGTTCCGACTCAGGAAGTTCGACAATCTGTCAAGAAGGCAAAAATTGAGTTGAAAGCATGAAAACCGAGTAAACGAAAAGAATTTAAACCCAAAAGGCGATTAACTGTACCTTGGGAGCTGGATTTGCGGCCGTATACATTGGCCGGCTTTCTTCATATTGGTCGCGGGATGCGACCAATTGATTTGCGCGTTTCCGCAAATCCTTTGCCGACCAAACCTTGTCGGTTGTCCGCATAGCATCGCCGTCTCCCGAGTATTCGCAGAGAAGGCGAGCGCCGTGATTCGCCAAAGGCTGAATCCGCCTTTCTAACCAGCAAAGGACTGTGTCCATGCCGGTTAGAGGCGTATCAGAAGAGACGAGCTTTGCGATGCGCCGCTTGATCCTGAGAAGATCCGGCGGCAGGGTTTGAACTGCTTCAGTTCCCCAATTTTCTTGGGGAACATCGGCGGTGTTTGAGAAAGGTGGAACCCCGGTGGTTTTCCCAGGAAAGGGAACGTCGGGATGATAAAAGAATGAACCCGTCCAGAATTTGACGGATTCCGATGTTTTGATCTTGGGGAACCAGTCCTCCCTGAATCTACGCAGGGTAAAGGAAATGGTCCCACAAGTTGGGAGTGCGCCCTCCGAAGAGTTCCGCTTAACTCCAAAACAATAAAGCCAGAAATCTAACCTAGGTGCTATACCTAGATATCCCTCGAAAAGGGCCTAAAATCCGGCTAAATAGAGGATGGAGTTGGGTGGCAGGTTGTGGGGTTGGATGTTGTAGTGGGCTAGGATTTGGAGGAAAAAGGCGGACGGCGGAAGACCCATACCTCTCTGAATGTGTGAGGAGAGGAGTACACGTTCTCCGTCCTTCGGCATGGGCTCGGTCTCGTCCTCCGGGAGCCGCCATTTTCCCTTCAGCACGAGCCCCTCCTTCTCCATTGTCGGAAGGAGGGATGGCGGAATACTGCTGGCACTCCAGTTGCCGGCAGTTTCCGCCTCTTCTTCGGCTCCGGCGGCCGCGGACGCTGCGGCCTACGCGGCCGCGAGCTCGTCTCCGACGAGCGCGATTTTCTCCTCCACCGTCTCGGGCGCGAACGGCGGGGGAGGCGCGGAAGAGGACCCCGCAAGATCCGCAGAGGCGAGAGGGATCTCCTCGCCCCCCGCGCCACCTGTGGCCTTTGCTGGCTCGTCGCCGGAGACATGCACCGGTGAATCCAGCAAAGGATCCATAGTGTCGATGATCTCGTCGATGTCTTTTGCGACGGTGCGGGCTGGGGAAGAGCTGGGTGATGCCATCGAGGGGTGGCACTCGGTCGCTCCGGTGAGGTCTTGGGTGCGTTCGTGCGCTCGGGAAGTGCTCTGCGAGAACTTGGGCGCTGGAAATGGCGTTTGCGAAGTGAGAGCGGAAGATTTCCACGGAGGACGAAGACGGCTATTTATAGCCGGAATTTCGTCACGATGCATGCTAACGGCTCTTTTGACCGTTGGATGATCAACACGTGTCACTCGCCGGAAATTCCGGGAAATGAAACGACGGGTGATTATTGCTATCGCCTCGTTTCCCGCGAGAATCTGTCAGAGATATGTTCCTGGGTTTCCCACTTGTAACCCAAACGTACCTTACATCAGCAAGGTTAAAGCGCTGACAAAGGAAGTTCCTTCTCCGCGAAGATTCGTGGAAGAAAAGCCGGATTTTCTGGATTCCGAGTTTTGCGTTATACCATCCTTTGAGAAGAAAAAGAAGAATCAAGACTGCAGGCCGATATTTCCTGGAAAATATGCATTTGGCAAAAGACGGCGAATCCGAGTCTTAATCCTTCTTGGGGGCTACTGTCGGATATATACCAACTAGGGGTATATCAGATGGTAGTCTAAAGTGCCGGATTACCAGGGTGGCCTAAATGGTAATGGCTATGGTCCATTAGGCGGCCCAGTAAGACTGATGCACAGAAGCCGGATTCCAGAAGAACCCGGATCACGGCCCATGTGATCTGGCTTGGAGTAGAAGGCGGATTCCTTACTTTCCAAGTTAAAGAGTTACCGTAGTCTTCTAGGTTTCCTACTCTGTATGCCCTAATCCGGCTATTATATAAAGCCGGACAGGAGATATGATAGATACACAAGAAGCTAGAGGCTAACTCGCCGAGAGGTTGATCCTTGACGAGCAGCTAATAGAACCTCACGTTGTACTCTGTATTTCCAGGCATTAGTTCTGAATAGTGAGATTGCAGGAGTAGGAACGCCGCATTACTGCGTCGTACCGAACCTGGGTAAAAACCCTGTGTCATTGTCCTTCGCACAACCACGTTCCCCCACGTCTCTATCAGTAGTCTCATGGCACCCCCGTCTATGAATTCTACTATGATGTCTCGACAATATGGTCAAAATCATGCAATGAAATGCAAAAGGCCAGAGAGAAATGCAAAAGGAAACTTGCATGCTTTTTGAACCATCTTGGAAAATCCTGCTCAACCCTAACTCCGACATCGGGCGTCCCTTCTTCCTCCAACTTTGTCCCGAACTTTCTGCAAACCAGAGAGTGTATTTGTGACAAATAGCTACAATGTGCATGGTAACATAAAATTCAGACGTAGGGAAGATAGAACATACTGGATATAGCTTGTAACCTTGTTGCAATTGTTTAGGACATACCAAGCCATTCTACGAAGCTCTGTTGACAGGGTCTCAGTGCTATCATGATTGGTCACAGTATATGCTCCAACTAAACGCGCACAATGGCCAAATACATCACAAGATGATTCTTCTTGTTCAACTTTTTCTTTAACCTCATATCTCCGCCGCCGGTTTACCTTGTCTCAGTATATTCTTTCAAGTATCTAGAGGCAAATGTCAAGCACACGGATGCAATGTACGCCTCTGCAACCGAACCTTCTGGATGTGCCATGTTCCTCACATATCTCTTCAAAGTACACAACATCCTCTTGATTGGATACATCCACCCATAGTTCACAGGGCCTCGGAGCAAAGCGTCGTCAGGTAAATGCACAGCCAGGTGGACCATAGCATCAAAAAAGCCGATGGGAAGACGTTTTCAAGCCTGCACAAGATTACTGGGATTTCATCTTTCAGCCGGAGAAGAACACTTCTTTCCAACCTTTTACTGCACAAGTCCTTGAAAAAAATTCCTAGGTCACCAATCGCCCGATAGATGTCGTATTTTAATAATACTCGTAGCCCAGCAGGTAATGTTCTCTGCAACAGGATGTGGCAGTCATGGGTTTTAAGTCCCGAGATCTTGCGTGTTTGTACGTTGACACACTTGGACATGCTGGAACAAAAACCATCTGGATATGTACAATCAAATAGAAACTGGCACAGCTGTGTCTTTGCATCTTTTTTTGGGTATACAGTCCATATTGCATTAAATATTTATATTTCTTCGGGTCCATGTTCGGGGGCATATTCGGTGGATCCAGCTGCAAATAATTTCTAATGCCAAGGGTATAAAGATCCTTCCTCGCATTGACGGTGTCCTTATTCTCCCCTTCCAGTTCAAGGACGGTGCCAAGTATGTTGTCTAAGATGTTCTTTTCGATGTGCATCACGTCGAGATTATGCCGAAGTTTCAACTTTGGCCAGTACTCCAAGTCCCACCAACCAAGCCTACGCTTCCAGATCGGTGTAGGTTCTCCATGCTTCCTCTTCTTGCTGATGCTCTAGGGGACCAATTCCTGGTTTTATATGTCTAACCTTCTCCAACTCAGCTTCTAACTCTTTATCAGTAAATGATTCTGGCCGCTCGTTCTTGACGAAATGTTCACCTTGAAGGTCTGTCTTTCCCCATCAGTAGTGGTCATGGGGGAGGAAATGATGGTGCCCAATGTAGCACAATTTGTTGGTTATGGGCATTGATAGAGGATCTTTGTCATAATGCAGGCATGCAGCATAGCCTTGAGTGGTACGCCCAGACATAGTGCCACAAGCTGGGTAGTCGTGTATGCACCAGAGTACCGCAGCACAAAGATCAAACATTTCCCTAGAAATTGAATCATAAGTCCGCACACCCTTCCAAAGGTCCTGCAAATCTTCAAGCAACGGGTGAATGAAAAGACCAAAGTCCTTTCCATGCATGACTTATTTTGCCAGGGATTAGCAAGCAAAGCATGTAGTATGATGGATCACTGAACTCCTCTGGTGAATGGTTGTACGGAACGACAAACACATGCCACATGTTGTAGCTTGTGCTCATGGTTCCATAGGGATTGAAGCCATCAGAGGCAATGCCGAGCCTTACGTTTCAAGGATCGCCCGCAAATGTTTTGAAGTCACCGTCAAAAGCCTTCCATGCCGCACCATCAGCTGGATGAGTCAATATGTCCTTTTGAGGCTTCCTCTTTAACACATGGCACTTCATGTTCTCCGATGTTTTCCTCGAAGCAAACAATCTCTTCAGCCTCGGTGCCAAAGGAAAATAACGCAACACTTTAACAACAGATCTCTTTCTCTCTTGATACTTCCACCTCGATGCTTGACACTCTGGGTAGTTGTCCTTATCATCATAATCCCCTCTGAAAAGTATGCAGTTGTTTGGGCACACGTGTCGTGGATGTGTAAAGACAGATGTCATACGATGGCTAAAGTTTGAGGCCGATGGACACTGTGGGTATCCGGGGAGGGATCGCACGCCTAGCTGGCGCGCTCACTACACTGCAAACAACAAGATCTACCTAGGTTTGGGGCCCTCGTGTGGAGGTAACACCCCTACTCCTGCCTCTCTATGTGTATATGTGGAAACCGAGTACAAGCACTCCTCAAGCTCGAGGAGCTAGAGGAATAAGAACCTCTCCTGCTACTTCTCTCTCTCTACTCAAACTAGCAGCACTTTTGTTCTTACGTAATGAGCGACCCCCACGCAGGAGGGGGGAGGCCACCTTATATACTGGTGGCCACCAACTAATAGTACATATTAGGTGACTACACACTGTGTCGTAGCGCACGCCTCCGCTATTTCGCTGACAGTCGCCGAAAGTCTTCGCGGTCTAGTCACTGACATGTCCTGCCCCCCTTGTTAGAGACATGATGTGGCCTCGCCCATACAGCGCACTATACCAGCGTATGCATACGCATCATCACGCCTGTACTCTCCCTGATTATACGGGAACACAATGGCTCCATTGACTTTCCCTCCGAGAAGAGTAGCATCATGTCTATCCGGACCCTCCAAGTGCTACTCGGATGATCCAGACAAACACTCATATTTTCACTTGGCTCCTTGTTCTTCCTACCGAGATAGCTCCAACTCGGTAGTAATTCAACTTGGTACCTATCCGGTACGTACCAACTCGGTACGTACCAACTGGGTAAGTAGTACCTCAAACTCCTTTTCTTACCAACCTTGCCCCTACTCGGGGATAGCCCCCGACAACACGTGTATGATGTCATATGAAAGACCCATCTCCTTCATATAAGATTTTGCTTCTCTATATGATTTCGGCAGTGTATTGCCGTCCGGAAGTGTCTTGGCAAATATACGCATCCAAGCATCAAAAGCAGTGTTGCTGACCCGATAATATGATTTGTGATGAAGTAGCTTTATCATTAATGCAAGCCTACCGACGTGTTTATTTCCCGGGTAAAGCGGGCACTCTGACTCTGCCAACAAATTTTCAAATACTTTATCATACCCACCTTCGACCTCAGTTTCTATTCCTTCATGGGCTATTGCTCCCGTGAGGTCTTTCAACATTGCTTCCATTTCATCGGCTTCTCTATCTACCTCATCTTCGTCATCCATATCCATATTATGATTCCCATGACCGGCATTATCATCCTCATCACCACCATTTCCATCATTATGTGGAGGATCTTCAATAATCACGACATCACTTGGCTCTCCATGATGTATCCACCGAAGGTAGGTACTGGAAAATTTGTGGATCTGTAAGTGTCGGGTCATCTCTCCAAAATGCTGCATCTTCATATTTAGGCACCTCGTCAATGGGCATCAAACACGACAATTATCGCCGTTTCTCTCCTTGACTACGCTTAAGAACTCTTTGATTCCATCAACATATGGAGGGTTCCAAGGTCTACCACTTGAAATACAACGCCTATCCATCTATTAAAGAGATAAACAAGCTATTATTGGATTTGTCTGAAAGGGGGCACTCATTTTTTATAACATGCTACTCAATTTGCAGAACAAACTAATCGAGTTTAATGAACATCAAATCACTAACCATGAACAAACTAATAACAGAACATGAGCAAACTAATCAATTGGTAGAATAGTTTCCAGAACAATTCTTGCTATTGTTAGCAAGTAGCACAAGGATGGGAGGGTTCTTTACCTTGGCTTGCGGAGGCGGACGGAAGGGGGCCCCCAACTAGTCGAACAATACAGGCGTGCGCGGGGAATGTGGCCGGAAGGGGAGCATCGGCGACGTAAGCCGTGGAGGGTGGGCGAGGAGACGGCGGACACGGAGGGGGCGATGGTGGGGACAGCGGGATGAGCCTCTTGCGGCTTGCACAACCCCAGGGAGAGGAGTCATGGACGGCTTATAGGGAGAAAAAAGGACGGAAGGGGTGAGCTCCGTGGAGAGCACCTTCCGTCGCCGCCGCCGCTGCAACTAAGGGTGGAGAGAACTGGATCTAGTTTCCAAATGTGATTTTGGTCTGAGCCGTGGTGGGTCCCACATGCCAGCCCCTCTAGCTCCGCATGCTGGGCGGCAACGGGATTTTCGTGGATTCTCCACGTGTTCCCTTTGGCCCCATATGTCTGCCACAGGTTGATTTTTGTTGGACATCATTCTCCACTTCAGTTAATAGCCGAACAAACGTGGAGAGAGCACTATGTACCCTTCTAGTGAGGGAAAACCCCCGTCGTTATTCTCCTCGGGGAGATAACCGCCGCCGCCGCCGTTCTTCTTCACAAGCCGCGAGGTTCTTCCATTTCCCTTCTCCTTTCTTTTTCCTCCGCGCGCATGGAGAGTGCTGTCGGGGGCTACCCCCGAGTAGGGGTAAGGCAGGTGAGAAACATAGTTCGAGATGTTGTTTACCAAGTTTAGCCGTACCAGGTTGGTATGGGTCGGGTAGGCAGCTACCCGGATGTCTGCTATCCGGCTGGTGCTATCCGGCGGAAAGAACAAGAGGCAGGAGGGAAGAATCAAGTGTCTGTCTGGATCAGTCGGGTAGCGCTCGGGTGATCCGGATTGGTGAGAAGATGTTCTACCCGGGCACAAAGTCAGTGGAGCCATTGAGGTGGATCCCGCGTATCCAGGGACCATACAGGCGTGCAGTTCAACTTACTAGGTGTGTGGTTATCGGCAAAGAGATATGGGTACAGTACGGTATGGGAGCTGTCAAGTCCTGTCATTGACGAGGGGGGCAGGACATGTCAGCGACCTACTCTAAGAGACTGACAAGGTGGACAAGACATGTCAGCCGTCTAGCGCGGAGACTTTCGGGGATGTTGTCAGCGGGAACACGGAGGCGTGTGCTGTTGCGTGTGCGGCGGCACAGTGGAGTTGTCTACTCTGTAGTTTTATTCATAAAATAGTGGTTGGCCACCAGTATGTAAGGTGGCCTACCCCCTCCTGCGCGAGGGACGTCACTTACTGGCTCATTTATTGCGAGGCTTGCTACTCATAGAGAAAGAGAAAGAGATAGAGAGAGAGAGAGAGAGAGGAACTTGTCTACTCGGCAGAGATATATACAGAGAGAAAGGCAGGAGTAGGGGTGTTACCTCCACACGAGGGCCCCGAACCTGGGTAAATTGTTGTGTTTGCAGTGTTCCAGAGCGCGCCACCTAGGCGTGCGATCCCTCCCTGGATACCTACAGCGTCCATCGGCCCCAAACTCAAGCCATCCCATGGCATCTGTCTTTTCCCATCCTCGACAGTTGGCGCCCACCGTGGGGCCAGCAGCGGTGCTGGTTGGGGTTTCTATCCGGATGGGACCTGTTTCTCGTTCGGGGGAGTGCGTGGTCAGTGGCCTTGTCCACCGATTCGGCTCCCTCGACTTCGTCTCTGACAACGCTGGTGACTTCGGCGGCATGCCCGTGCCTGCAGGCGGCTCTGTCATCTCCTTCGGCGCGCACTTGGTGTATGTCGCCACCACCGTCATCCGCGAGTATCCCGAGGTGGTGCTCGTTGCTGAGGATCCTCCTGCCGTTATCACCGTCCGCGGGCAGCCATCCGGCCGCTCTGCGGGCAGCATGGAGGTGATGATGACTGGCCCGGCTATCGATGTCGGGAAAGGCGCGCCCGTTGCGCCCGAAGTCGTCGACGAGCCGACTGCTCGCCAGATCCACAAGCCCTACGACCGACCTCAGAACCAGCCGGGCTACAAGGACCCTACTACATCAACTGTGATACCGGCGGCTCGTGACGGTGTCATCGAGCACCTCGGCATGCCTCTCGCCACAGATGCGGATCCGGCTGTGGTGAGGGCGCAGCTCGAGCAGTAGCGCCAGGCCTTGCTTCAGGAGGCCCAGGAGCTGGAAAAGGTTAGGCTTGAGCTCAACCTGGATCAGAATGAGTACAATAGAGCCCATGGTTTTACTCCTGTATCTAGAAATCCTAGCTAGCTAGAGATGGTAGAGCTACTAGCAAGTCTGGTAGTTTAACTTCTGCTGGTAGGCCAAAGTATAGCTCTCCTGCCAAAACACTTAGAGCTGCAGAGGCAGTTGCTGCCGAGTAGCCAAACTTGACCGGTGAGGCTCACGCTAGGCAGCAGGAGCGTCTCAATGAGCTGATTCTGGAAGCTGGCAGGCAGAATGAGGCTTTCCGGAAAGCTAATCCGGGAGCTGGTGCGTCCCATGTTGTTCAGTCGCATGGGGCAAGATCCGGAAAGCAGGCCTCTTCACCGCTTCCCGGTGGTGAAAGGGCCCCGAGTGTTAACTCTGGGAGGAGCAAACAGATGCAGATGTACAACCCGACTGTCGCTGGAAAATAGCACGTTGTAGAGCGGCAGCCCGGTCAGAAACACGATGCTGCAGGAACTGGCCGTCAGGCCGCCCGAGTTCATCAAGAGGGGCAAGGAGGAAACCGAGATGGCCCATCTCGGCATCATGTTGCTAACCTAGTTCAGCATGTTGTTCAGCCACATGCAGTTGCTACGGTGGTCAACCCGGTTGCTCAACCCGGTCCTGTGTACCAGGATCGCTACAACGACGAGTACTCGGCAATGGAGCAAGCCGGGTACGCCGACCCAAGAGATCTCGCAGCTCGGTTGGGAGCAAGGATGTTGGAGCCAAGTGATGCAAGGTACAAGTTGGATCGAATCTATCGGTCCGAGGAGATAGAAGCAAGGGGCCCGCCTGGGCCAAGCTGTTTTGGTCCCAGGATCATGGGGGAGCCGACCGTGCCCAAATTCCAGCTGGCTAGAGGGACCAAGACCTATGACGGAAGAACCAAGCCAGAGGACTGGCTGAATGACTATGTAACTGTTGTGTATGTTGCAGGTGGTAACCGGAGATGGGATGTGAGGTATGTGCCCTAGATGTTGGAGGGCCCTGCCTGAATCTGGCTCAACAACCTGCCGAAATACAGTGTCAACTGCTGGCTAGACTTCTCAAAAGCCTTCATCAAAAACTTCACCAGCACTTATAAGAGACCAAACCGGCCACAACAGCTCTCGGCGTGCAAGCAGAGAGAAGAAGAGACTGACCGCGAGTATCTTACTCGGTGGAGCACTCTGAGGAACACCTGTGAAGGTGTGAACGAGTCACAAGCCATTGCCTGGTTTGCTCAAGGCTGCCGACATGGGAACATGCTGTGGCAGAAACTACAGAGAGAGATGTCGAGTACCCTCGCCGAGACAATCAAGATTGCAGATATGTATGCTCTCGGTGACCCTACTCAGCCTCGGCTCGGTTCTTTTGAGCCGAAGAGGAAGCACCATGATGGAGCCCGACGCCAGGAACGCCAAGACTTCTGTAACAAGAGAAGAGAAGATCGTCCGGATATCCACTATGGGTCGGACCATGTTGCTGCAGTTACTCAAGATCATGGTGCTGCTGGGAGCAGCCAGAGGCAAAAAACTGCTGGAGCCCAGTACGGGCAAAACCAGACTCAGGGCCAGAACTTCAAGAAGCAATACAATGCTCCCCAGCAGAACAATGCCCCCCAGGAGTCCGGAGATCCTCCGAGATTTGTCTTTGAGAACATGAAGGATGGGTCGTGCAGCTTTCACACTCGGCATCCGAGTAGGCCAACCAACCATACTACCCGGAAGTGCAGCTGGTGGGACCGGATCAAGAGCGAGGGGTTTGGTCAGCTGCCTCCTCCTCCTCCTCTTCTGCCCTTGGGCTCCAACGTGCAGCCTATTCGGGCAGCTGCTCCCAGGCCGACCGAGAACCAGAGGAGGGAACATGTGAACCAAGTGGCGCAGGGAGCCAACAACAACTACAACCGCAACTACAACAACAACAACCGCAACAGCAACTACTACACCCGCAATAATAATCACAACAACAACAATGCCAACCAGAACAACAACAACAACAACAATGGTGGTGCTGGGGACCGGAACCAGTACCAGGAGCATCATGAGAGCTACATGGTGTTCACCACTGAGATGGATGACAAGCACTTCCAGCACAGGCGTGCGATGGAGGTGAACGTTGTGATGCCGGCGGTGCCACATTACATTGATTGGTGTGACCAGGACATAGTCTGGTCTAGAGATGATCATCCCAAGATCATGCCCAACCCGGGTACATATGCTCTGGTGGTGGACCCTACTTTCTTGGGGACCAAGAAGAATGTGAAGTTCAGCAAGGTGCTGATCGACAACGGGAGCAGCATCAACATCATGTACCAAGATACTATGGAGAAGCTCGGCATTGCCGAGAACATGCTGCTACCCAGTCGGACTACATTCCATGGCATTGTGCCGGGAGTGTCCTGTGCTCCCATTGGCCGGATCTCGATGGATGTGCTTTTTGGCACAAGGGAGAACTGCCGGACCGAGTGCCTGCAGTTCGAGGTGGTTGATCTTCAGAGCCCCTACCATGCTCTTCTCGGCAGGCCTGCTCTGACCAAGTTCATGGCTTTGACTCATGCGGCCTATCTGAAGATGACTCTTCCCGATCCCAATGACATCATCACCATCTCGGGCGATTACAAGCCCTCCCTGGAGTGTGCCTCTGCTGGATCTCGGCTTGCCGAGTCCATGGTCATTGCTGCCGAGAAGAAGAAGATTCATGAGGTGGTGGCACTGGCACATGCAACTCAACTCGGTATGCCTGGCATGCCGAGCTCTCAGCATGGAGCCACTTTCCAGGCCTCCCAAGAGACAAAGAAGGTGCAGATTGATCCGGAATTCCCGGAGCATGTGGCCATCATTGGTGCCGGGCTGGAGGAGAAATAGGTAAGCGAGCTCATCCACTTCCTCCGTGAGAATTGGGATGTCTTTGCATGGTCTAATCAGGACCTGTCGGGTGTTCCGAGGGAGTTGGTTGATCACTCTTTACATGTGCGTCCGGATGTCAAGCCGGTGAAGTAAGCTATGCGCCGTTTTGCGGCCGAAAGGAGGAAAGCCATAGGTGAAGAGATCACAAGGATACAAGCAAGTGGATTCATCGTGGAGGTGCTGCATCCGGATTGGCTGGCCAATCCGGTCATGGCGGAGAAGAAGAAGGATAACCCCATGGTCGCTGTGGTGTGGCGCATGTGCGTGGACTACACCGATCTGAACAAGGCCTGACCCAAGGACCCGTTCCCGCTACCCCGGATAGATCAGGTGATTGATTCCACTGCCGGGTGCGAACTTTTGTCTTTTGTTGATGACTACTCTGGTTTTCACTAGATCCCTCTTAATCCGGCTGATCAAATAAAGAATACTTTTATTACCCCGTACGGGGCTTATTGCTATCGTGTTATGTGTTTTGGCTTGAGGAATGATGGGGCTACTTATCAGAGATGCATGCAGAAATGCCTGCATGAGCAGATCGGCAAAAATGTGCAGGTGTATGTAGATGACATTGTCATCGAAACAAAAGAAAAACACACTCTGCTGAGCGATATTGAGGAAACACTTGCCAGCTTGCGCAAGTACCAGATGAAGTTGAATCCAACCAAGTGCACATTTGGCGTCCCGGCTGGCAAGCTACTCGGCTTCTTGGTATCCAATCGGGACATTGAGGCCAATCCTTCAAAGATAAAAGCTATAGAGAGCATGTGTTTGTCGAGGTCATTGAAGGATGTGCAGAAGTTCACCGGGTGCCTGGCTTCCCTTAGCCGGTTCCTGGGCAGAATGGGTGAGAAGGCATTGCCTCTTTATCAACTCATGAAGAAAAGTGACAAGTTTGTTTGGACCCCACAAGCTGATGTGGCATTCAAGGAGCTTAAGACCATGCTGGGCAATGCTCCCGTCCTGGCATCTCCACTGCATAAGGAGCCAATGCTGCTCTATATTGCAGCCACCAACCGAGTTGTGAGTGTGGTGGTGGTTGTGGAGTGAGAAGAAGAGGGCAAGTCGGTGCAGAGGCCGGTGTATTATCTGAGTGAAGTGATGTCCAGCTCCAAGCAAAACTATCCGCACTATCAGAAGATTACATATGGGGTTTACCTGGGTGCCAAGAAGCTCAAGCACTATTTCCAGGAACATCCAATGACAGTGGTGAGCACTGCTCCCATCTCGGAGATCATGGGCAACAAGGATGCAAGTGGCCGGTTGGCCAAGTGGGCAATTGAGCTAGCTGCTTACACACCGTTGTATGCAAGAAGAGAAGCCATCAAATCCCAGGCCCTGGCTGATTTCTTTGTTGACTGGGCCGAAATGCAGTATGAGCCTCCCTTGCCGGAAACAAACTTCTGGAGGATGCATTTCGATGGCTCCAAGGTAAAAGAGGGACTCGGCGCTGGTGTTGTACTCACCTCACCCAAGCGGGACCAGCTCAAGTATGTGCTTCAGATTCACTTCCCGGCATCCAATAATGTTGCCGAGTATGAGGCCTTGGTCCATGGGCTGAAAGTGTCCAAGGAGATTGGAATACAGCGGATTGTTTGCTATGGCGACTCAGACCTGGTGGATCAAAAAGTCTCGGGGACTTGGGACGCATTGGATGCCAACATGGCGTCTTATCGGTTCCTCGTCCTGAGTATGACCGGTTTGTTCGATGGGTGTGAGTTTCATCACATCCACCAAGCTGAGAATGATGCGGCAGATGCTCTGTCCAAGTTGGGGTCTTCTTGGCAGTTTATCCCGCCTGGGATTGCTTTGTAACATTTGAGGAAGCCCTCTATCAAGCCATCCCCCAACTCGGATTCCATATTCATCCTGGCTCTGCCAGACTCAGACGTTGTTCCCATGAAGATTGACTGGGAGGGCTCGAAGGAGAACCCGGGGACTGCTCCATCCAACCCGGGGACTGCCTTTGAAAACCCGGGGACTGTCGCATTCATTGAGGGGATCATTTCTCAGTACTTGGGGACTCGGGGACTCAACTCCGGCTCAGAGCAAGTCATGACAGCTGATCTCATGGAAGTGGATGGACCAGTGTTTCCTATTCGGGAGACACCGAGTTGGGCTTTGCCCATATTATCGTTTCTGATGGATGGGACCTTGCCGAGTGACGAGGTCACAGCCAGACAGATACAAAGAAGATCCAAGGGCTACATCATCATCAACAAAGAGCTGCACAAAATAAGTGTGACTGGTGTACTCCAACGATGTGTTGAGCCAGAAGAAGGAGAAGAAATTCTAAGAGAGATACACCAAGGAGAATGTGGGCACCATGCCTCATCTCGGGCCTTGGTCAAGAAAGCATTCCGGCATGGATTCTTTTGGCTCACTGCCTTGCAACAAGTAGAAGATCTGGTGAGGAAGTGCAATGGGTGCCAGAGGTATGCAAGCAAGATCCACATGCCAGCTTCCGAGTTGAAGACAATCCCCATCACTTGGCCATTTGCTGTTTGGTGCTTGGATATGGTGGGTCCTTTCAAGCCAGCTCAGGGCAATATGACTCACATCTTGGTCATGGTTGATAAGTTCACCAAATGGATTGAGGTGAAGCCAATCCGAAAGTGTGATGGAAACACAGCAGTGAGCTTCTTGAAGAACATCATTCTCAGGTACGGCTACCCGCATGGCATCATCTAGGATAATGGGACAAACTTTGCTGAAGGAGCTTTTGCTCGGTTCTGTAAGGAGAAGCAGATCCGACTAGATATTGCATCAGTCGCCCATCCGGCTTCCAATGGGAAGGTTGAAAGAGCAAATGGCATGGTCCTATCCAGAATAAAACCAAGGCTAATTGAGCCATTACAGCAAACCCCTGGTTGTTGGATGGACGAGTTACCGGCGGTGTTGTGTAGTCTAAGGACTACCCCTAACCGATCAACCGGATACACACCATTCTTCCTGGTATATGGAGCAGAGGCCGTGTTTCCCACTGACCTTGAGCATGACTCACCCAGAGTAACCCTCTATACTGAGGCAGAGGCAAGAGAAGCCCGAGAAGACAATGTTGATCTTCTCGAAGAAGCAAGAGAATTAACTCTATCACACCCAGAGGTATATCAACAGAATCTGAGACGTTATCATATCCGCAAAGTAAACCCAAGGGTTTTCCGAGAAGGAGACTTGGTACTGAGGCTCGTGCAACACACAGCCGGGATGCACAAGCTTTCCCCTCCATGGGAAGGTCCTTTCATTGTGAGCAAGGCTCTGCACAATGATGCCTATTATCTCATCGACGCACAGGCACCGCAGAAGAACCAGGCGGATAAATCCGGAGAGGAATCCAAGCATCCCTGGAATGTAGCTCTACTCTGCCGTTTTCATTCTTGACCAAACATTGTATGTATCTCCTCAACCGAGTTGAATTCCAGGTCCGCACTCCGAATTTGAACTCGGGGACTGCCTGTGCCAAACTTGCTATGTGTTATTTATTGTCTTTACTTTGTCTTCTCGGTTGGTTTACTCAGAATTTCACGCGCATGTCTAGTAATGTGTTTAAACCTAAGGGCCAACTCTTCGACTTTGCTGCTGTCCGCAACCCGGCTTCATGGCAAGCAAGAGAACAAGCCAAAGGTCAATGAACACACGAAAAATTGCTAAGGAAAAGAGGAGTGTATCAACCGAGTAGAGCGTTTTTTCCTTTTGTGTTTTGGCTAAGTGTTGGGCAGTGTTAAGTTCAAATCTCAAAGTGGTTAAGTATTAGAAACTTGGTCTTGGAAATCTTGTGACTCGACTACCAAAAATCCACAAGTGGCAGGTAAGAGCAAACAAAAAAGAACCGAGTGGATAAGAAAAGCAACTCGGGGACTTGCATTTAACGCAATCCGACATTGAGCCAGTCTTGCTAAGAAACTTAATAAAACAGAGTAGTACTTGAGATAATAAAACTGTTGGATACATCTACACCCGGCATACCGGGGATCTGATAAAAAGTTTGGAGTTAAGTTTGGGCTTAAGATATATTCGAGGGAGTGGAGTTGGCTTCTGTGCTGGATAGATCCGAGGACTCAAAGGTGAGCGCGGAGACGGGCTCGGGAGCAGCAGTTGAGGTCGGAGGAGCGGACCCATATGCGAAGTCCTCGGTTGTGGCCCGTGTTGCGCCTAACTCGAGAACAGGGGTGGCAATCACCATCTCGGTGGTGACGGCTCTGGCGGAGGTGGTGGACTGCGGGTCAGCCCGAACTTCTTCAGAGCCAGCTCCTGGCTTGGTGGCCCCCTGATCGTTGCCCATCTCGGCCTCCTCCTCGGCATTGTCCTGCTCGGATCCCTCGTTGCGGTTTCTTCATGCTCCTCCTCCTCATCACCATGACCACCTTCCTCGCCGGCATCATCGTCATCTTCTTCATCATCGTCTTCTACATCTGTGTCCGGCTCCGTGGGGCCGTCGATGAACTCAACGGTGTCGGCGTACGAGGCGATCCGGTAGGCGGTCTCCTTGCGGCGCTGTATGTACTCGTCTTGGAGGGTCCACTTGGACTTGTTTCGGAGATCCTTGAGCTTCTCGAGATCCAGATTCTCGTACCAAGATAGCACGAAATGGAGGGCTTCATCTGCGCCAGCTCGGGCTGCTGAGGCGCTCCATTTCTTCAGCTCTTCCTTGACATAGTCTAGTTTGGAGGCTAGCTGGTTGATGGTAGTCGGAAGCTCGATGTCAGGCCAGAAAATCTTGTGGAGGCGCATCCCAGTGGACACCAGAGTGGTGCCCATGCCTTTGAGGAGATGAACTCGGGTCTTGATGTTCTCAATTTGATCATCGGTGAAATCCGAATTGGTAATATCATAGCCGAGATCTTTCCGCTGCTTCCTCGCATTGGCCACAACTTCCTCAGCACTGGTATTGAGGTCCGGGAAGGTCCCTGAGAGAGGTGAAGCTGGGTAGAGTCAAGAAAAACAGAAAAGGAAAACTGGAGAAGAGAAACCAAATGGAAGAAATCGGGTAGAATAAGACAGAGAGAGAGTAACTTACAACGCAGGTCAGTGACAAGGGCCTTAAGCCGGCCAGACCATCCTTCTTAGAGAACATGCTCCCTATCCAGCAGGCTTCGAGAGCTAACCAGCATGGTGTCAAGGTCATTGTTCCGGGTCCGGAGGGATTCAATCTCCCTCTCCAGAGCCAACTTCTCGACTGCAGCTCAGTCCAGCACTTCATTCTTGAGAGTCTCTGCCTGCAGCGCCGACTTGCGGGCTTCAGCGAGTTCGCGCTTGAGCTTAAGTACTTCCTCCTTCTCGGCAGCAAGGTCCCTCTCCAGCTGGGCCTCCCTGGCCTGAACTTGTTGCTGCACCTCGGCTGGGGTGACACACCCTTGGTGCTGCTAGAGGAAAGTTTTGCGTTCATCTACGAGGAAACGAGCCTGGTTAGTAAGGAAGAAGAGGGCGCAAGCCGGAGAAGAGAAGCTGCAAAGTGACTTACCCTCCAGAGAAGAGATCTTGCTCTACGCAGATGTAGCCATAACCTTGCAGTCCTGGTGCTTGTCAGCAAGAGCTTTATACTCACCTGCAGAGAAGCAGAAAGTGAGCAGAGATGAAAAATGGGCATAAACACAAAACGCATAAACCAAAGTGCTGGTACTTAGTCTCGAGAGAGGAGATCTTGGTGGTAGCATCCATGATGCCTTGCTCCAGGACAGCTGTAAGTTGGGAAGTAGGAACCGAGTTAGAAAACTGATGCAGATAAAGCACAAGCAGTAACTCGGTGAGAATAGAGATTACCTCTTTCACCCTTCTCCTCCTCAAGTGCCTGGTTCTTCGCCTTGATAGCCCGGTGAGACCAGATAAGTTGGCGGAAGAGCTTGGTGCGGGTTAGGGTGCACTCCCAAAGAAGAAAATTGAGAGGGTATGAGTGGGAAGATTCGGCCCGAGTAGACTACAACTCGATTGAGCCTTGCCTACTCGGCCCAAATCTTGGGGACTGGATGGTAGATAAGAAAAGAGATAGAAGAAAAATGGAAAAGTTTGCAACTTGGAAATATGGATAGTTAAGAAATATACTTACTCGGTTGGTGTTCTCGGCGTCCTCGGTAGCTTTGCGCAGACAATGCATCTTGTGCGCTAAAGTACTGTTGGACGTGGCTACGGCCATCGAGATAGGGCCATCATCTGCTTGGTTCCAGGCCTGCCGATAGTTGTCCAGACTGCTAAGTCTGGTGCGGTCCCATTCCGGACGACCGAGCTTCTTGCTGTCCCAGTCGAATTCGATGTGGCATATCCGGTCCAGGACAGTATCCATGTCCTCTCGGAGCTCATGGGCGAGCTCCACTATTGGGACAACAGATTGGATGGTCAGGGTACCTGCCTTACCTTTGGACACGGTGGCGGCGAGATTCTTCCTCTTCTTCATCTCCTCGTACTGCGTGGCTTCGTGCTACTGCCGCTGCTTGTGCTCCTCCTGCAGTTCAACCCAGTGATCCGGGAAACTCACTGGGGCAGCTCTCCCACTGATGCCCGCTCCTGAAGCTTGTTGCTCCTTGGATCCGATCTGAATTTTATGTTGCACCAACTTGGTGCTCCGAGTAACACGGCCGCTCCTGGCTTGCTCGGCTCCAGCCGCGTCCAAAGGTCTAGGCTGCTTGGGCTTGTTGAGTGGCCAGTTTGTTTTCTTGGCTGGGGGCTGAGGCTGGTGTGGCTGCACGGTTTGCTTAGCACCTGGCAGCGGGTACTCAGAAGATTGTGTTGGCCGCTGCTGCGGTGGCTGCTGCCGTGACTTCTCGGGCTACTGCTGCCCAGCCTGCCGCTTCTCGGGCTGCTGCTGCCCGGATGGATCTGCAACTCGCTTAGGCTGTTCTTTGGGCGGCTGCTGCTGCAGAGTTGGCCTTGCTACTGGGGGGTGTTGGTTGCTTCCCGGTGACAGGGGTTGGAAGCTGCTGCTGCGGGGTTGGTCTCGCAGCTGGCGGTGTCGGCTGCTTCTCGGCGGCAGGTTGTGGAGTTTGCTGCTGCGGAGTTGGTTGAGGTCCTGGTGGTGTTGGTTGCTGCTCACCCGGCTTTGGTGCTGCCGGTGTTGACTGATGCGGCTCAGAAACAGACTCTAGTGTGGACTGCCGCATCTCGGTGGGGGGTTCCATTGCTGTTTTCTCAATGTTGGGTTTCAGCTGCTCCAGAACCTGACCATCCTCCATCTCGGTGCCAGTTTTGTCGGCACCAAGATCTTGCTTGTTCTTAACGGGAGAAGGCACCTTGTCCTCTCCTCCGGTTGGTATTCTCCTTCGTCGGGATCAAGGTCCACAACGTTCTCGGGCGCACTTGGCTTGGGTGGCGCATTGGTGGCGTCTGCATCCAGCTCGTCGCTAAGAAGAAAAGAAAGAGAGGGGCGCAAATGCAAAGCACAAGAATAGAAAAAACAGAGTAGACAGAGAAAACAGAGAGATGCAAACACAAAGCATAGTGTGAAGCTTCTCGGTTGGACTTAGCCATCCGCGATAGGGCGCCTCTTGCACGTAGTGGTGCGTTTGGTGGTCTTCTTGGTCTTCTTGGCGGGGGGTTCAACGGCTCCGCTGCCCGGCCTCTTCTTCGTTCCAGTAGGGGCGTACATGGACACGGGCTGCGCATCTATTGGCTCTTCCTCCTCCAACTCATCTGATAGCAAGAAAGAAAAATGCCAATACGAGTAAGAGAGGAAACCAGAGTAGATGGAAGGGAAGGCAGTAGTGGACTCGGTCACCTTCATCGTCCTCGGACCAGTCCCAAATGGAGGTGGAAACCCGAGACTTACCGTCTTGGCCGGTGAGCGGGATACATAGCGTATCCTGGACGTCAAACGCCTCTGCGTCGTCTTTGGTCCTATCCGGCTGCCAGTTATGTTCAGGGATGACCTTGTCCTCTATTTTTTTTGGCAAGGAATGACCTAAGGATGCAGGTACAGAGCATAAGGAATAAACTATATTCGAAATTACCGAGTGGAGGTTCTACTCGGTCTAGCATGCAAACACAAAGCATACGAAGCTAAGTCCTAAAGAGGGAAACGGTTTGAGGTTCTACTCGGTCTAGCATGCAAGCACAAAGCATAATAAAGCTAAGTCCTAACAGAGGAGTCCTACTCGGTATAGAATGCAAAACAAAGCATATCGAGCTAAGCCTAAGGGAGAGAATCCAAGATACATCCTACTCGGTGGAATGTGAAGAAACAAGAAATCAGCTAAGTGCATAAAGAAGGGTACTCACTTTGGGGGCTGGATTGTTTTGGCTATACGACGCGAAACCGTAGAACCAGGTGTCTGAGAGCGTGGCCCTGAGGATGGACTTGGTCTAGATAGCCACCTCTGCTTTAGTGAGCTCGAAGGTGGTCGTCTGGGTGTAGTCACGGGCTCCACCCATGTAGCACATCTTGTGCGCTCGTTCTTGAAGAGGGAGAACCTGGCGCTCCACCCAGGTGGCAATCAGGTCGTCTTTTTGGAGTCCTTGCTCGACCAACTCTTTCAAGCGATCGTCTGCCCGGTTCACATCTGCCACAGTCTTCACATCTGCCACAGTCTTCCTGGGGTGATATCCCCAATTCCGCATCTTGGTGGGTGGCACATTCCGGAACTCGGGCAGCTTGATGAGGTCAACTTGCTTCTCGCCTTATACCAGAGTGGGGTTCTTGACGTATAAGAACCCTCTCTGCTACTTCCGGCATGTATCCAGTCCCAGCACCCGCGGGTGGCTACTCGCAGTCCGCTGAATCATCATGGCAGCCCCCGTCTGAGTCATCTCTTTGGGGACAGTCGGGTTGGATGTGTTGGGAAGCACTTGTTGACGGAAGAAAAACTACTTTGCCCAAATGTCTACCGTGGGGTAGACACCGAGGAAAGCCTCGCAGAAAGTGACGTACGTGGAAAGCATAGCAACGGCATTGGCCGGGAGATGGTGTGGTTGGAGACCGAAATGACGGAAGAAATCTTGCATGAATTTAGATACGGGAAGGCCGAAGCCGCGCTTGAAATGGCTCAAGAAGACGACGTACTCACCGGCGCCAGGAGTTGGCTCCAGCTCGTTGCCGGGAGGCCGGCAGATGACGCCGGGAGGCACCCGGCGGGTGTTGACTAGCCATTGGCAGTCGCTGGCCTTGAAGTCAGAGCCCTCCCAGCAGGCGCACTTTGAGGGAGGATCTTCCTGATGGAGATCTGCGGCGGGTTCGAGCTCCATCTGAATCTGACCAGCGAGGAAGAACGAGGAAGAGTTGGTGGTGGAGATGGAGATGGAGGCGCGAGGTCGAGGGCGACAGCAGTGGAAGGTCGAGGATGACGGCACCGCGCGGTGGAGACCGTGGCGCTCTCGGTTGTTCTCCGGCGAGCGGCGGCGCATGGAGATGGATCTCTCCCTCTCTGTGTGCGGAACGGCGGCGAGCGGCGAAGTTTGGCGGAGTCGCGATGGCGGTGCGAGTTCGCTGCGGATTTGGTGAAGGAAAGGAGAGGGCACTGGGGGAAAGTGGCGAGGAAGCCCAGACGAGGGGCGGCGCGGAGTTATTTAAACCTCCCCAGGTACATTTATGGTGTGTGATCAGTTGCGGAGAAGATTGTGCGGCGCGGGGGTTACCACGCCCGTTGGAAACGCATAAAGCGAGTAACTCGTGCGTAACGGGCGCAGTTAATCCCACGTCACGGATTGTGGGCACTTGAGTACCTGTGCGAAGCGACGCAATGACCTGTGGGCCCTGCGTGCAGCGGCAGGCGCGTGCCACGTAACCGCATTAGACCCGAGGCGTCGTGGGCAGCGGTTGCATGACACGTGTAGGCCTGTACACGAGAAGATAGGAACGCTCTGGTTCGAGCGGTAAAGTTTTTGGAAATTTGGCTAAGTGTTGGGATCTCGGCTGGATCCTAGTTAGCTTGGCCTACCTGGCACAATGAAGAAAGTCCCACAGACTACAATGAAGAAGATCCAAGTTCAAATTGAGAGCAACCGAGTTGAGGTGCAACTCGGCTGAAACTCACCACAGAGGTTAATTTGGTTTAACCTGGAAGGGCCCAATGTCCAAGTCCACCGGACTCTACCAGCTTCGGGGACTAATGCCGGGGGGCTACCCCCGAGTAGGGGTAAGGCAGGTGAGAAACAGAGTTCGAGATGATGTTTACCAAGTTCAGCCATACCGGGTTGGTACTGGCTGGGTAGGCATCTACCCGGATGTCTGCTATCCGACCGGTGCTATCCGGCAGAAAGAACAAGAGGCAGGAGGGAAGAATCAAGTGTCTGTCTGGATCAGCCGGGTAGCGCTTGGGTGATCCGGATAGGCGAGAAGATGTTCTACTCGGGCACAAAGTCAATGGAGCCGTTGAGGTGGATCCCGCGTATCCAGGGACCGTAAAGGCGTGCGGTTCAACTTAATAGGTGCGTGGTTATCAGCAAAAAGATGTGGGTACAGTACGATATGGGAGCTGTCAAGTCCTGTCACTGACGAGGGGGACATGACATGTCAGCGACCTACTCTAAGAGACTGACAAGGTGGACAAGACATGTCGGCCGTCTACCGTGGGGACTTTCGGTGACGTTGTCAGCGGGAACATGGAGGCGTGCGTTGTTGCGTGCACGACGGCACAATGGAGTTATCTACTCTGTACTTTTATTTATAGAATAGTGGTTGGCCACCAGTATATAAGGTGGCCTACCCCCTCCTGCGCGAGGGACGTCACTTACTGGCTCATTTATTGCGAGGTTTGCTACTCACAGAGAAAGAGATAGAGAGAGAGAGAGCAACTTGTCTACTCGGCAGAGATATATACAGAGAGAAAGGCAGTAGTAGGGGTGTTACCTCCACACGAGGGCCCCGAACCTAGGTAAATTGTTGTGTTTGCAGTGTTCCAGAGTGCACCATCTAGGCGTGCGATCCCTCCCCGAATACCTACAACGTCCATCGGCCCCAAACGCAAGCCATCCCATGGCATCCGTCTTTTCCCATCCACGACAAGCGCGAGGAGAGAGAATCTCACATTTTCGCGTGCATGCATGCAGCGGTACGTGTGGCCGAATCCGCCGATGGGGTCATCATCGGCGACGACGCAAAGGGTCAGCAAAACACCGGCGACGATGCTCTTCACCATCGGTAAGCACCCTCTTCATCGGCGGTCATCATTGGTTTCAATCTGCTGGGGTTTTTTTTGCCGGCCATGGCGGATGAACAATACAAGTAGTACTACTACCTCCGTTCCATAAACTAGCTTGCTAGAAAGGCTTACAAGAACGGAGGGGAGTACTAATTAGGCCTACCAAACTAGAGAACTATCTCATGAGAACTGTTGTTGCAAACTATCTCATGTGTAGTGATTACTTTCAAACGTAATCGAAATATTCCTGAACATTCTTAAGAAACAAATTATTGAGATAAACTATAAAATTAGTAAACACAACTTAAACATAGTTCGAAACAAATATGCGATAAACTTGCCAGTGCACACACATCAGGTCTTAAACTGAAAGAAATGGATAGCAGGTAACCTGGGACAAGCCCTAAACATGCTCACGCAGGAGCAATGGAGCTTAAGTGGAAGCCCCACTCTGGAAGGAACGACCCTTGCTTGGCCAGTTAGAGTTTCCTGCGGAGGAGAACAATTTCCTTGTCTTTCAGCTCAATCTTCTTTTCGAGGAATGAGACCGTGCTCAGTATGTCGACGTTTTGCATGAGCTTCTCATTCAGCTCACATCATGTTTCCAACGCAGCCCTTTCTGCCTCCTGATAGCAGCCAATAGCTCCTTTAGCCTTGCGACCATTCTCCCTGCACTCCTCTTCCAGATTCTTTAACTCCTCGTCCAGTTCTGCCAAATGGGTCTTGAGCGAGTCGACGACGCCCGATCCGGTGCGTACACTGGAACCACCGGCCATGCACGAAGGGGAACCAGATGTTGAAATAAATCCAAAAGGAATTGAAAAGGTCGAATCAAAATTAAGGAAGAAAAACTGTTGAAATAAATCGTGTTGAAACAAATACCTTGTTGCAGCAGAAGACGACATCGTCGGTGGCGACGAGCAGAAAGGCATGAACGAGCGGCGGAGGGACAACTGATTTCTCTTCGAGGAGAAGAATGGCTGGTTTCTGGGGAAGAAATGCACGGACGAGAGGAGGGATAAGAAAACCCTAAATAGAGCTGGGTGGGGGAGAGGAAGAGGGAGAAGACGAGGAATCCACCCACGAACCCACGCACCGCTTGCAACTGCACGCACGCAACGGTACGTTGGCACGTACGCAACGTACGTGTGCGTTGCCACGTACGTGCACAACCGGCAAGGATTCTCTGACTAACCTCTGGCCGGACTTTTCCTTAACTTTGAGTCATTGACAGCTGGATCCCACGTCTCATGGGAGACATCCATGACAATGCATGCAAGCAAGCTGCGTGCAGAGTTGGCTTCTTTCTAAGTGTGACTTCTTTTAAACTTCTGCTTATTCATACCTCGTGGAAGCCTCTCCTTGGAATTTTTTGTACATTCTACAGGGGTACATTCCACAATCTGAAAAACAAAATTTGCTAAGAACGCAAACTATATGTGAACGGAGGGGAGTACTTCAATATATGTTCGGTCACAAACATCAACATTGCATGGCAGTACACACTTAGTCTTAATTAAACTGAAATAAAATCATAACACATATACTACCTGGGACAAGCCCCAAACACGCTCACGCAGAAGCAAATCGATTTAGATATGGCCAGGCTCCCCTGCTTTCCTGGCCAGCACTTCGATCTCGCCGCGGATGAGATCAGCTTCCTGGTCTTGCATCTGAATCTTATTCCAGAGTTGTTCAATCTTCCTACACAAGTCATGGTTGACCGGCAGAATCTAACCCATGCTGGTAGCAGCCCTCAAAGCTCTCTCCTTCTGCTCCAGCTCGAGTGCACAATATTTTATCTCTCGCTTGGCATTCGCGAGGGTCTCTTTCATGGTCCTGGCTATGTCCTCGTTCCGGATTGCGATCTGTCCCATGGTGACCTTGGCATCTAGAACCTCCCTCGAATGGATAGTGTGGTCCAAGAATGAACTAGGTTTCTCAATGGAACAACCAACCCTGTAGGAAGTTTTGTAAGAAGATGCATGAAAAAATTCCAAAAGGTGGAATCAAAAATTAAAAAATACCCGGCTGCTAGGGAATCCTCGGTCCTCCTCTTCTTAGACGCAGAGGAGATCGGTGAAGATGACATTGTTGGTGAGAAAGAGAGGAGGAAGCAAACTGATTCAGCGTGGTAACGACAGGAGGAAGAAGAGATAAAATGGAGGCGTGTGAAAGTGGCGATATTAACTCAGCTGCAACTGGACTGCTGACACACGTGTGGAAGTGGAGATGGCAAACTGCATTCACTCCTCCCACGAGTGGGATTAACCCACCTTTTCAACATGTACTATACATTGTATTGGCATGTTCAAGTTGTGTTGGCATGTAGGCACACTCGATGGGTACGTACATGGACGACATTCGAAACCACAACACATGGTATGCCAAGGTACTAGGGTTTTTTCGGAGAGGGCTCCGGAGCGTCTGAATGCCACCACAACACATGGTATGCCATACCATGTGTGTTAAAGTTTGGCATGGGTCTTGGATGCCAAATATTCCCTCACTCTCTGTGTTAGGGCTTCACCGACGTCGAATTCTCTCTAGCGGGTTCCACGACTACTTAGAGCCCGAAACTCCCGGATCTGACAGGATGGGGGGAATCTTGCCAAGAGGTTGGCCCTACCATTGACTTGGGTGTTCCTTTGTCCTAATCTAACACAACCAAGCAATTGGTTCCACCTTGCTACCCCCTTCCGGCTCACGTAGAGGGGCCATAACGTCAGTTCCCTCTTTTTCCCCAAGGGTCTAAGGTTTCTCCAAAGAGGGGCTCCAGAGCGTCTGAATGATGCCACAACACATGGTATGCCATACCATGTGTGTTAGAGTATGGAATGTGTCTTGGAATCCCAAGATTCGCTAACTCTATGTGTTAGGGCTTCACCGGCGTCGGATTCTCTCTAGCGGGTTCCAGGACTACTTAGAGCCTAAACTCCTGGATCTGGCGGAACGGGGGGAATCTTGCCAAGAGGTGGGCGCTAAGATTTTCTTTGGTGTTCCTTGGACCTAACCTAACACAACCAATAAATTTGTTCCACTTTTCTACCTCCTTCCGGCTCATGTACGTAGAGAGGCCAAAACGGCAGTTCCGTCTTTTTCCCCAACGAGGCTAGGGTTTCCTCGGAGAGGGGCTCCGGAGCGTCTGAATGCCAGCACAACATATGGTATGACTTACCATGCTTGTTAGAGTGTGGCATGGGTCTTGGATGCCAAAGATTCCCTCAGTCTCCGTGTTAGGGCTTCACGGGCGTCGGATTTTCTCCAGCGGGTTCCAGGACTATATACTTAGAGCCCGAAACTCCCGGATCAGACGGAACGAGGGGAACATTGCCAAGAGGTGGTCCCTACCATTATCTTGGGTGTTCCTTGGGTCTAACCTAACACAACCAAGCAATTTCTTCCACTTTACTAACCCCTTCCCGCTCACGTAGAGCGGCCAGAACGACAATTTCGCCTTTTTTCCCAGTGGGGCTAAGGTTTCTCCGGAGAGGGCTCCAGAGCGTCTGAATGCCACAAAAACACATGGTATGCCATACAATGTGTGTTAGAGTGTTTCATGGGTCTTGGATACCCAATATTACCTCACTCTTTGTGTTAAGGCTACACGGGCGTCAGATTCTCTCTAGCGGGTTCCAGGACTACTTAGAGCCCGATACTCCCGTATCAGTCGGAACATGGGGGAATCTTGCCAAGATGTGGGACCTAACATTTCCTTGGGTGTTACTTTTACCTAAACCTAACACAATGAATCAATTGGTTACACTTTGCTACCCCCTTCCGGCTCACGTAGAGGGGCTAGAACGATAGTTCCGAGTTTTCCCAAAGGGGCTAGGGTTTCTCCGGAGAGGGGCTACGGAGCGTCTGAATGCCGCCACAACACATGGTATGACACACAATGTGTGTTATATTGTGGCATGGGTATTGGATGCCCAATATTCCCTCACTCTCTATGTTAGGGCATCACCGTCCTCGGATTCTCTCTTGCGAGTTCCAACACTACTTAGAGCCTGAAACTCCCGGATCTGATGGAACGAGGGGAATCTTGCCAAGACGTGGGACCGACCATTTTCTTGGGTGTTCCTTGGGCCTAAAATAACATAACCAATCAATTGGTTCCACTTAGCTATCCCCTTCCGGCTCACGTAGAGGGGCCAAAACGGTAGTTCCACCTTTTTCCCCAGCGAGGCTAGGGTTTGTCCCTAAAGGGGCTCCAGAGCTTCTCAATGCCACCACAATAGATGGTATGCCATACCATGTGTGTTAGAGTTTTTCATGGGTATTTGATTCCAAATAATTCCGGATTCATCCGGAATAATTCTGGATTGACTGTTAAAACCTCTGTTGCAATCCGGAATCATTCCAAGTGATTCCGGGATCCGGATTTATTCCGAAGCGATTCTGACATGACCGTGAAAACCTCTGTTCCAATCCGGAATCATTCCGGACCAATCCGGGTTCATTCCGACATGAACACAATTTCTTCTGTTAGGATCCGGATTGCCCCGTATTATTCCGGGAGCCCGTAATTATTCCGGAAGTTCTGGAATCATTCTGGAATGAACTTCGACTCCGAGAAAGACGGCTAGTTTTTGGTGGACCTATAAATAGAAGACCCCCTTCTTCCCCAAGGGGTAGCTCGTCGAGAATTGAATGCTCCATTGATTGAGCTCACCCACCAAGCTAGATCTCCCGTCTCCACCACCCAAACTTGTTGAAACTTGGAGGAGTGAAGGAGAAGCCCTAGATCTAGATCTTCACCAACCATATTTTCATTTCCCCTCATTAGCTTGAGGGATCTTTCCTAGGGTTTCCTCTTGTGGAGAACCTAGGCTTCTTGCTACTCTTGGTGATTCTTGTGATTGTTGGGAGCCCCAATTTGGTTGTGGGTGTGTGCCCCAAGCTCATTTGTAAAGGACTCGATTCCCGCCTCAAAGGGGATCAATAGTGGAAGGTGGACTAGGCCTTTGTGGCGGGGTTCATCGGAGAATAGGGTGAGGCCTTTGTGGCGTTGAGTAGGCCTTCGTGGCGAGCTCACACCCCTCCAACGAGACGTACTCCCTTAACAAGGAGGAACTCGGGAATACATCGTGTCTCTGTGTGCTTCATACTGGTTAGCTAGTTCCCTTCATCCTTTACTTGTGCTTGTATTGTGTTTGTGCTTGTTCTAGTCATATAGGTTAATTCACCACAGTTGCACTATCTAGAGAATTTACCTTTGTGTCAAGCCTAATCTTGTAAGAAAATTAAAATTGTTCGTAGCACCTATTCAACCCCCCTCTAGGTGACCATACATTACTTTCAATTGGTATCAGAGCCTCCGCTCTTTTATAGGGCTTAACCGCCTAAGAGTTAAGTATGGTCGGTGAGACGGAGACTGGTGGTTCCTTGGTGCAAGTCTCTATGGATGATCTCAATGAGTTGAAAATTTCATTGAACTCATCCATGGAGAAAAAAATCGATGAATTGCGACAACTCATGTTGCAATTCATGAAACCAAAGGAACCGGAGGCCTTTACTTCACCTCCTCTGGACGAAGTTCCGGAGGGCGCCGAGAAAGGGGATAATGGTGATCCATCTAAAAAAAATGCTTCCGCTAAGAACCCCACCGATAAGGGCACGGAAAGAGATGGAGAATATCACTCCGTCAAAGGACATTATTCTCCCGATCCTCCTGACCCACATCCGCATATAATACCTAGGGGAGATCCACCTAAAATTGATGCATTTTCTTTTCGTGAATGACAATATTACATGGAAACTCACTTGAACTCTTCTTATATAAAACTTCGGAGGGTCACTCGTGATGGATACAAGCCTCATGACCCCAAGAACTTGACAAGAAGAGAATCCGTAGATTGTCAACTCAACTACACCGCCTTGTCGATTCTTCAACAAGCCGTGGGTCCTAACCACATGCCTCATCTTCAACAATATTCCACCACCAAGGAAACATGGGACGCTCTTGTCGTCATGTTTGTGGGCAATGAAATCATGCAAAGGAATAGGTATGATGCATTGAGCAATGAGGCCGAAGGGTTCTATATGCATGATGGAGAGAGCCATGAAGACATGTACCGAAGGCTCAAGACTCTTACCACTGCATTCCACAATGTTGGTGCCAAGTACATTGATGATGCTTGGATCAAGAGGAAGTACATGATTGCTCTCATGGCATTTGAGCCTGCGAACTTGAAGAGCATTCAAGGAAGACATGACTTTGCTTCGTTGACCTCAAATCAAGTTATGCAAGAGGTGTGCTCCTACCAAGTGCAAACCAAGAATGCTCTTGACAACCGTGCTAGAGCCATAGGAATTCACAAAGGGGCATAAGTTGCTTTGAAGGCCAAGATTGTGTCAAGGGAGGTTGAGTATGAAGAAGAGTGCCATGAGTAGTTGGCTCCATTGAAGGATCAAGAATATGATCCCGTGCTCAAAGATATCATTGCTCTTACCGTGCAAAAGTTTTGGAGGAATCCCCCCAAGGCAAGGCATATGTTGAGGAGAAGACCAAGTCTCGCTATGGCAATGATGGGACTCAATGAGTGAGGTCTTGCTTCAATTATCAAGATAAGCACCATTTCATTATGGAGTGTAACTATGAAAATAAAGAACTCCATGGTGGCAAGCTCATTCTCAAGTACAAGTCAAAGGTTGCTTACAAGAAACCTCACTTCAAGAAGAAACCATTCAACAAGAAGTCCCCCACCAAGTTTGTGCTTGTGATTAAAGAGGAGTATGATTACGAAAGTGATGAAGATGAAGAAGAAGAAACAACAAGTTAAGTGGCCATTCTTGCCATTGCTTCTACTCCATCATCTTCATCTCTCTTTGAATCCCCCAATGAGAATCGTCCTCACCCAAATGCCAAGTGCTTCATGGCTAAGGCCTCGGAGGTATCACATTCTCCCAACTCTAAGACCCCAAGTGAACTAGAAAATCATGCTAGTCTTAGAGTAGAAGATGAAATCCTCTCATTGGAACGCTTTATGTCTAACATGCAAGGAGATACCAAGAAGTAATTTGATCATATCATGAGCCAATTGGGAGAGGCCCATGAAGCTCTTGATAAGAAAGGTGAGATTGAAAGAAGGGATGCGGATGAGATAGCATCCCTCTCTATGACTCTTGAGGAAGAGCATGATGGTAGAATTTCTCTTGAGGAGGAACTTGAATCTATTGAAGAGTCGCATAATGAACTTGTTGCTAATATCACTAAGGAACGTGACCTTGCAGTTGCTAAATATAAAAAGGCTAAAAAGGATAAGGTTGAGTTTGGTGTTGGTCATGATAAACTAACCGAGGAGTTTGAAAATCTAACCAAGGCTCACAAGGCCTTGGAGAGTCAACATTCTTCCCTCAAAGAGTTCATGAACAACTTCAAACTCAACTTAATCAACTTAGCAACCCTAGCACCTCTACTTCTTCTTGTGATCATGCAAATATTATTGAGGAAAATGCTAGGTTGAAGGATGAGCTAACAAGGCTCAAGGGCAAGAGCCCTCAAGTTGAGAAGGTTGTGGCCTCTAACCCACAAGTGGTTGCACCTAGCTCTCATGTGGTTATTTCTAGACCACAAATGAGTGCTCCAAGGCAACAAGGCTCAAGGGCAAGAGCCCTCAAGTTGAGAAGGTTTTGGCCTCTAACCCATAAGTGGTTGCCCCTAGCTCTCATGTGGTTATTGCTAGACCACAAATGAGTGCTCCAAGGCAACAAGTGGGCAAGCAAGGTCTTGGCTAGTTGCCAAGAAGAAGAACAAGAAGAAGAAGAGCAAGAAGAAGGCCAACAATGGTGTTTCTGGTGGTATTTTCATTAGAGACAACACTACTCGTAGCACTCTCGTACAAGCTAGCAATGTTGCTTCAAGTAGTGGTGTCATGCGGGACAACACTACTCGTAGCATTTCCGCGGGAACTAACAATCCACACCATTTCTTATATGTTGATTATTATGGTGTTATGCAAGCTAAATATGTTGGTCCTATTGAAGGTTACATTGACTATACCATTTGGGTTCCAAAAACCCTCGTTGCTAACATGAAGGGACCCTCCTCGGGTCCTAACTCTAGTCAATGATCTCTTGCAGGACTATGCTTTCGGTGGGTCTAAATGGATAATTGATAGTGGATGCACTAGTCATATGGCCGGAAGAAAAGAACTTGTGACAGAGTTGCGCCCAAATGATATTAATGCAACTGTCACTTATGGAGACACGTCCTCGTCTAAGGTATCGGGTTTTGGCAAGGTTGTGATTGCTCCCGATATTACTATCGTGGACGTCATGCTTGTTGAATCCCTTGGTTTCAATTTACTTTAGGTTCGTTCTCTTGGGAAGATGGGTTTCTCCGTCTTCTTTGATGAAGACATTGTGGTCCTTTTGAGGAGCAAGACTCTTGACGTCACATACCTGGGACATGTTTAAAATGAGTTGTTCGTGGTGGACTTTTCGAAGTCTACCAACTCTCAATCAATGTGTCTTTTCGGAAAGGCGGGCGTGGGGTGGTTGTGGCATCGCCGCTTATCCCATGTCAACATGAGAACTTTGCAAAGTCTTCACAAAGGTGGCCTTATTCTCGTACTAAAAGAAAATGTTTCTTTTTCCAAAGATCGCGTTTGTAGGTCGTGTGTTGAAGGAAAGATGCATGATTCCGCCCATAAGGCCAAGACTATTATCTCATCAAAGAGGATCTTGGAGCTCCTCAATGTTGATCTCTTTGGTGTCGTGCCCGAGGCAAGTCTTGGAGGCAAGAAGTATTGCTTGGTGATTGTCGATGACTATTCAAGATACACTTGGGTCTATTTCTTCAAGTGCAAGAGTGAGACCCAACATACTATCATCGACTTCACCAACCAAGTGCAACGTCAACATAGTGTCCAAATCATGGCCATTAGGAGTGAAAATGGCTCCAAGTCCAAGAACTAAAATTTGAATGAATACATTAGTGATGAGGGTATTCGTCATCAATATTCTGCCACCTACACCCCTCAACAAAATGGTGTAGCCGAGCGGAAGAATATGACTCTCTTGGACATGGCAAGGACAATGTTGGCGGAGTACTCTTATCCCCAATATCTTTGGTAAAAGGCTATTTATACCGCATGCCACTCCTCCAACCGCCTCTACATACACAAGGGCTTGGACAATATTCCATATGAGATCCTCACCGGCACCAAGCCCAACGTCTCCTACTTCCGTGTATTCGGTTGTAAGTGCTTCCACTTGATCAAGTGTGTTAGGTTGTCTAAGTTTCAATCCAAAACTATTGAGGGTATATTTTTTGGTTACGGTGCCGAATCCCACACTTATAGAGTCTTTGACAAAGCCTCACGAACTGTCATAGAATCTTGTAGTGTGGTTTTTGAGGAAAATGATGGCTCCCAAGTGGCGCAATTCATGTTTCTAATGTAGATGTTGAAATACCTCAATAAGCCATAGGAAGGATGGGTGTGGGATTTTTCTGCCCCATTGAGGGACACCTTATGGCGACTCGAGAAGGACTATGCTCTACTTAAGTGGAGCCCTCCTCTACAATAGAAGAACAAGCCAAGAAGCCAAGTGATGCACCTAACCAAGAACGTGTTGAAGACCCTCCTCTCATTGACCAAGTTACTATGTAAGATGCAACCACTCCTATCATTCATGCTAGTCAAGGTCAAGGCCAAGATCAACCATCCTCATCCTCCTCTCCTCAAGTTGAAGCTAGTGTTGAAGAGTTGTTGTTGATTATAATGACGATGATGATGATGATCAAGGCCAACTTGGTCAAGACGGGGACCCAAATGATCAAGATGATCAAGTGATTCCTCCTCGCAACAATGAGGAGATCAAAGCCCGTCGTGCTAGAAGGATTAGAAGAGCTTTGAAGAAAATTGATGCTCAAGACAACAAAGTGTTGGAATATGTTCAAGCTCGAAGATCCACAAGAAGGAAATTGGCACATTTTAGTGATCATCAAACTCACATATCTATGATTGAACCAAAGAAAGTGTTTGAAGCTCTTGAGGACTCCGATTGGGTTGAAGCTATGCATGATGAGAACAATAACTTTGAGCACAATAAAGTTTGGAAGCTAGTTGAGAAGCCCAAAGAGTGCCACAATGTTATTGGCACTAAGTGGATTTTCAAGAACAAGCAATATGAGCATGGCATTGTCATAAGGAACAAGGAAAGATTGGTGGCTCAAGGCTACACTCAATTGGAAGGCATTGATTTTGATGAGACTTATGCTCTCGTGGGTCGCCTTGAGTCCATCCGTATCCTCCTTGCATATGCATCTTCGCATAATTTCAAGTTGCAACAAATGGATGTCAAAAGTGCTTTCTTTAATGGTCCACTAAAAGAGGAGGTGTATGTTAAGCAACCTCCGAGGTTCGAGAACCTCAACTTTCCTAACCACGTCTACAAACTTGATAAGGCGCTCTATGGTCTTAAACAAGCAACATGTGCGTGGTATGAGCACCTTAGAGAGTTATTGGAAGACCATGGTTTTGAAGTTGGGAAGATCGACCCCGCCCTCTTCACCAAGAGGGTAAAGGGAGAGATTTTCATATGCTAACTCTATGTGGACGATATTATCTTTGGCTCAACTAACCAAGATTTCAATAATGAGTTCTCAAAGCTTATGAATGACAGGTTTGAGATGTCCATGATGGGAGAGCTTAAATTCTTCCTTGGATTTGAGGTCAAGCAATTGGCTCGTGGTACTTTCATCTCTCAAGCCAAGTACACCCAAGACATGCTCAAGAGGTTTAATTTCCAAGGTGCAAAGTCGAAGCCGTCTCCTATGCAAGTCAAATTCCACCTCAAGCGCAATCCGGATGGTAAAGATGTGGACCAAAAGTTGTATCGTTCTATGATTGGTTCTTTGCTTTACCTTTGTGCATCTAGGCCCGATATCGTTTTGAGTGTAGGTGTGTGTGCAAGGTATCAAGCGGCTCCTAAGGAATGCCACTTAGTGGCGGTCCATAGGATCTTTCGGTATTTGGTTGATACCTCAGGATTTGGTTTGTGGTACCCAAAGGAGGCACAATTTTCACTCAAGGGATACACGGATTCCGATTGGGACAGTGATCAAGATGATAGGAAGTCAACTTCCGGGGCTTTCCAATTCCTTGGAAGGTCCTTGGTGAGTTGGTCTTCCAAGAAGAAAAATTGCATATCTCTCTCCACCGCCGAAGCCGAGTACGTGGCGGTTGTAAGTGCTTTCACCCAATTGCTATGGATGAGGCAAACCCTCAAAGAGTATTACATTCATTTGGATAAGGTGCCTCTCATGTGTGACAATGAAAATTCTATCAAGATCTCCTAGAACCCCGTGCAACATACAAGGACGAAGCACATTGAGATTCGTCATCATTTCATCCAAGATCATGTGGCAAGAGGTGATATTGTGCTAGCTTATGTCCCCACAAAGGATAATCTTGCGGACATCTTCACGAAGCCTCTCGATGATGCAAGATTCATGTTCTTGAGGAATGAGCTAAATATCATTGATTCTAGGAGTTTGACTTGAAGATCTTGCACACACCCCTATAGTTGAGACGTGTTTGGGTTTAGGTGTAGGCATGGACATAGGGGGAGTGTTATCCTAACACATTGGGTTCTCCCTCCCCACATTATGCCCATAGCAAAACTTCATTGTTATCTCTCTTTTTCTAATGTTGAATTGTGAGCTTCAATGTTGAGAATTGGCCATGCACCCAAGATATATCTTCGTGGTTGCATAACATGATCTCTTACATGGTGGCTTAGGCCACCAACCTCTTCTTGGTTGAAGAGTTTGTTCTTAGTTGATTGATTTTGAGTTGTCAAGCTTGTTTGTTTCTCCGAACACTACTCCTTGTTGCTATTTGCTTCTTATTTGTGTCTTTACCAAGGAGTAGGTCTAGGAATTTCTAACCCCTTGTGTTACCTTGTTTTCTCCCGTCTCCTATGTTCATCTATATGCATATGCCTTACTCCACACTAAGTCACGTTGCTCCTAGTCAATTCTCACTTCATTTCCTGCTCAAATCCGGAACGAATCCGGAATAACTCGGAACCATTCCGAGTAGGCCGGAATTAATACGGAAGTGCTCGATTGCCGACCCAGTCGGAATTAATCCGGGACTTCCGGAATAATTCTGGGCCAGCCGGATTCGGTCCGGACCATTCGGGGACTGACAGTTTTTCCGCCTATAAAAGGTCGTGCACGCATGGGAGAGGGTTTGTTTCAACAATTTTCCCCTCCTCTCGTGACCTAGCCACCAAATCTTCGCAACATTCGTTCCCGTTTCCCTAGGGTGGGATTTTTTATCCCCTCTTGGACAAGAACATCCCCCATGGAAGGTATTTGGATTGGCCCCTCATTCTTTTCGATTTTGTTGGTTGGATTTCGTTCCATATGCAATCTCCACCTAGGGTTTGATCTAGTTTTTCGAGTTCCCATCAACTTGTTCATCTTTGGCTAATATTCATACCCTAGTTTCCATGTCCCTAAGATCTTGTCTAAACAACTACCAATCTAGATCTAGATCTCTCATATCCATGTCACACCCATGTATTCCTGCACATTAGTCCTCTTCTAGGATCTATTCTGTGGTATTCCTTAAGTTTGATGCAGTTTGTGAGCCAAATAGTCGAATTTTATGGAAATTTCGAGTCAAATCGAGGTTCTCGGAAAAATTCCGGGCCATATCGGAATAATTCCGGAAATCTCAGATTGAATCCGGATCCTCCAGAAATTCTGAAAATCTGCACTCCGTCAAACTTTTGGAGTTCTTTGTTCCCCGTTTGGCATATGCACTCGTCCCATGTTGTCTCTATGTTCTCTATTAATAGGTCGTGGCTCTCGTGTTGGTACAAAGAGGAAGGCCGCCGCTGGGAGAGGTCCTCGCCCTCAGCGGGGTCGTGGTCCCGGTAGCCGTGCCGGGAGCGGATATGAGGATGAGCTGCCCGAAGGAAACTTATGGTCATCATGGTTTCAGGGTTCATGACAACTCAGAGTATGAAAACTCCATCTTGGATTTCTGCTATCCTCCTGATGCTCAGGGCAAGACTAGGCCATTCAACTCCAACATGTACCCATACTACAATCTTCTGTCCAAGCTTTTCCACTCCACTGTTGTTATAAAGTCTGGAGATTACTCAGCTATTAGGGCCTATATGGTGAACCTCATGATGCTCACCAAGCCCCAGAATCAGCGGAAGATTGATGTGATGGATTTCATTTACCGAGAGATATGTATTGGTGTGATGGAGAAGAGGAAGCATGCCTTTGGCCCCTTGATTCAGAGGCTCATCAATGCCAATCTAGGACTTGAGATCATGGATGCTGCTCCAGTGGTCAAGGGCAAGAAGATGGTTCCTTCTCTCATTCGTGGTCCTGAGATCCCTGAGTTCACCAAGGCCAAGTCGAAGATGTCACGGTCTACTCCTTCTGCTTCCTCGAGTGGTGGTTCTCAGCGTCAGCCCTCTAGTGGCATTGCCAAGTTCTTCAAGGTGATGTTTAGTATGTTCAGTGACACTAGGGCAATTTCTCATGAGGCTAGGGAGCTGGCCAAGAAGACTCGCCGCATTCAGAACGTTGACCGTATGGCTGCTGGGATCGATGTGCCTGCTGATCCTCCACATCTCACTGTTGTTCCCTATCTTCCGGTGGAGATGCCAGAGATTCATGATGATGATTTCTACTTTGGGGTGCCTCCGGCTGATGTTGATGATGAAGAGGAATCTACTGAGGATGATTTTGATGATGCTGGTGACCGTGGAGACCATGAGGGTGAAGAGGAGGAAGACGAAGAGGAGCCCCGCGACGAAGATGACGACTTTGAGTGATCTCTTGGGACACTAGTTGGACTCTTTTATCTCCTTTTTGACATCTTGATGCCAAAGGGGGAGAAGGAGTCCCTATTAGGATATCACGGGTTTCGCAAGGGTGGGGGCACAATTCTTATTTGCCTTTCGATTCGATCTTATAGGCTTGTGCTTCGGTTTCTTTAGTTTTTCGTCATTGCAAACTTTTTCGTATTTGTGTGTGGAACCTTAGTGACTTGGTTGTGTCACTCTTACCCGTGGTTATGCTATTATCATGCTTGCTTACTTTATTGTTATATCCTTACGCATGTATTGTGAACTAGTTTAGATTGCTTGGTGTCTAAAACATAGCGGGAGCAAAGCCTATGAAGTGTGTGCCTCACAGGACACATATCGAGGGGGACCTCCTTCTATATTTTGGAGATCATTTCTTTATGTTCACCTTGTTTATCCCCGTGAATCTTTATGTTGTCATCAAACACCAAAAAGGGGAAGATTGAAAGTGCATTTTCGATATCTCTATGTTTTGTGTGTTTGTTAACAACATAAATGAGTTTTAACCGTGTGTGCTATTTGTAGAGAAAGGTTATAGCTAATATCATGACATAAAGGGTGTCAAACAAAGGGTGAAGTAGATAAAGTTCGGCGGGTGTTTTTCTCGCTCGAAGAAGGGGTTTTTACTATCATCCAGAATAATTCCGGATTGACCGTGAAAACCTCTGTTGCAATCTGGAATCATTCCGGGTGATTCCGGGATCCGGATTTATTCCAGAGCGATTCCGACATGACCGTGAAAACCTCCGTTGCAATCCGGAATCATTCCGGACCAATCCGGGTTCATTCCGACATGAATGCAATTTCTTGTGTTAGGTTTCGGATTGCTCCGGGTTATTCTGGGAGCCCGGAATTATTCCGGAAGTTCCGGAATCATTCCGGAATAAAAATTCGACTGCGATAAAACGCCTAGTTTTTGGTGGATCTATAAATAGAAGACCCCCTTCTTCCCAAAGGGGTAGCTCGTCCATAATTGAATGCTCCATTGATTGAGCTCACCCACCAAGCTAGATCTCCCATCTCCACCACCCAAACTTGTTGAAACTTGTAGGAGTGAAGGAGAAGCCCCAGATCTACATCTTCACCAATCGGGTTTCCATTTCCCCCTCATTAGCTTGAGGGATCTTGCCTAGTGTTTCCTCTTGTGGAGAACCTAGGCTTCTTGCTACTCTTGGTGATTCTTGTGATTGTTGGGAGCCCCCAATTTGGTTGTGGGTGTGTGTCCCAAGCTCGTTTGTAAAGGACTCGATTCCCGACTCAAAGGGGATCAATAGTGGAAGGTGGACTAGGCCTTTGTGGCCGGGTTCATCAGAGAATAGGGTGAGGCCTTTGTGGCGTTGAGTAGGCCTTCGTGGCGAGCTCACACCCCTCCAACGAGACATACTCCCTTAACAAGGAGGAACTCGGGAATACATCGTCTCTCCATGTGCTTCATATCGGTTACCTCGTTCCCTTCATCCTTTACTTGTGCTTGTATTGTGTTTGTGCTTGTTCTAGACATATAGGTTAATTCGCCATACTTGCATTATCTAGAGAATTTACCTTTGTGTCAAGCCTAATCTTGTAAGAAAATTAAAATTGGTCGTAGCACCTATTCACCCCCCTAGGTGCCCATACATTACTTTCACCTTCTGGCTCATGTACGTAGAGAGGCTTTCCCCAAGGGGCTAAGTTTTCTCCGAAGAGGGGCTCCGGAGCTTCTGAATAATGCCACAACACATGGTATGCCATACCATGTTTGTTATAGTGTGTGGCATATGTCTTGGATGCCCAAGATTCCCTCACTCTCTGTGGTAGGGCTTCACCGGCGTCGGATTCTTTCTGGCGGGTTCCAGGACTACTTAGAGCCTAAACTTCCGGATCTGGCAGAACGGGGGGAATCTTGCCAAGAGGTGGGCCCTAACATTGTCTTTGGTGTTCCTTGTAACTAACCTAACACAACCAAGCAATTGGTTCCACTTTGCTACCCCCTTCCGGCTCATGTACGTAGAGAGGCCAGAACGGCCGTTCCGTGTTTTTCCCCAACGGGGCTAGGGTTTCCCCGGAGAGGGGCTCCGGAGCGTCTGAATGCCAGAATAACATATGGTATGACTTAAAATGTGTGTTAGAGTGTAGCATGGGTCTTGGATGCCAAAGATTCCCTTAGTCTCTATGTTAGGGCTTCACCGGCGTCGGATTCTCTCTGGCGGGTTCTAGGACTATATACTTAGAGCCGAAACTCCCGGATCTGACGGAACAAGGGGAATCTTGCCAAGAGGTGTTCCCTACCATTATTTTGGGTGTTCCTTGGGTCTAACCTAACACAACCAAGCAATTTCTTCCACTTTTCTAACCCCTTCCCACTCATGTAGAGGGGCCAGAACGACAATTTCGCCTTTTTCCCTAGTGGGGCTAAGGTTTCTCCGGAGAGGGGCTCTGGAGCGTCTGAATGCCACCACAACACATGGTATGACATACCATGTGTGTTATAGTGTGGAATGGGTCTTGGATGCCGAAGATTCCCTCTCTCTGTGTTAGGGCTTGGCCGACGTCGGATTCTCTCTAGCGGGTTCCAACTTAGAGCCCGAAATTCCTGGATCCGACAGAACAGGGGGGATCTTGCCAAAAGGTGGGCTCTACAATTGCCTTGGGTGTTCCTTGGACCTAACCTAATAGAACCAAGAAATCGGTTCCACTTTGCTACCCCCTTCCGGCTCATGTACGTAAAGAGGCAGAACGGCAGTTCCGTCTTTTTCCCAGCGGGGCTACGGTTTCTCCGGAGAAGGGCTCCGGAGCATCTGAATGCCACCACAACAGATGGTATGACTTACCATTTGTGTTAGAGTGTGGAATGGGTCTTGGATGCCGAATATTCCCTCACTATCTGTGTTAGGGCTTCACCGGCGTCGGATTCCCTTTGGCGGGATCCAGAACTACTTAGAGCCCGAAACTCCTGGATCTGACAGAATGGGGAGAGGTCTTGCCAAAAGGTGTGTCCTACCATTTCCTTGGGTGTTCCTTAGACCTAAACTAACACAACCAAGGAATTGGTTCCACTTTTGTACCCCCTTCCGGCTCATGTACGTAGATAGGCTAGAACGACGGTTCCCTCTTTTCCCCAGCGGGGCTAGGGTTTCTCCGCAGAGGGGCTCTGGAGCGTCTAAATGCGACCACAACAGATGGTATGAATTACCATGTGTGTTAGAGTGTGGCATGGGTTTTGAATGCCAATGATTCCCTCACTCTTTCTATTAGGGCTTCACCGGCGGATTCTCTATGGCAGGTTCCCGGACTATTTAGAGCCCGAAACTCCCGGATCTGTCGGAACAGGGGGAATCTTGCCAAGAGGTGGGACCTAACATTTCCTTGGGTGTTCCTTGAACCTAAACCTAAAACAACCAAGAAATTGGTTCCACTTTGCTGCCCCCTTCCGGCTCATGTAGAGGGGCGAGAACGATAGTTCCGTCTTTTTCCCTAAGGGGCTAGGGTTTCTCCGGAGAGGGGCTACGAAGCGTTTGAATGCCGTCACAACACCTGGTATGCCATACAATGTGTGTTAGAGTGTGGCATGGGTCTTGGAAGCCGGATATTTTCTCACTCTCTGTGTTAGGGCATCACCGTCGTCGGATTCTCTCTGGCGGGTTCCAACACTACTTAGAGCCTGAAACTCCCGGACCTGATGGAACGAGGGGAATCTTTCCAAGAGGTGGGCTCTACCATTTGTCTCGGGTGTTCCTTGGGCCTAAACTAACACAACCAAGCAATTGGTTCCACTTTGCTACCCCCTTTCCGGCTCACGTAGAGGGGGCAGAACGGCAGTTCCGCCGTTTTCCCCACCGGAGCTAGGGTTTGTTCGGAGAGAAGCTCCAGAGCGTCTAAATGCCACCAAATCCCATGGTATGCCATACAACGTGTGTTAGAGTGTGTCATGTGTCTTGGATTACCAATATTCCCTCACTCTCTTTGTTAGGGCTTCACCGGCGTTAGCTTCTCTTTGGCGGGCTCCAGGACTACTTAATGCTCGAAACTCCCCAATCTGACAGAACGGGTGGAATATTGCCAAAAGGTGGGATCTACCATTGTGTTGGGTGTTCCTTGGGCCTAACCTAACAAAACCAAGCAATTTGTTCCACTTTGCTACCCCCTTCCGTCTCATGTACGTAGAGAGGCGAGAACGGCAGTTCCATCTTTTTTACCCAGCGGGGCTAGGGTTTCTCCGGAGAGGGGCTCCAGAGCGTCTGAATGCCACCACAACAGATGGTATAACTTAACATGTGTGTTAGAGTGTGTCATGTGTCTTCGATGCCCAAGATTCTGAAGGGAATATGCCCGAGAGGCAATAATAAAGTGGTTATTATCTTATTACATGTTTATGATTAATGTTTATTTCTCATGCTAGAATTGCATTAACCGGACGTTGATACATGTGTGTTTAATAAACAAAAAATGGTTCCTAGTAAAGCCTCTATTTTAACTAGCTTGTTGATTAATACATGATCAAGGTTTCCTGATCTTAACATTGGATGTTGTTAATAACGAGGTCATGTCATTGATAGAATGATGTGATGAACATAGACCCAATATTAAGATAGCAATATGATCAAGTCATTTAGTTTATATTGTTATATCTTGCATACAAAGTAACTTATTCCTTAGACCATGAGATCATGCCAATCACTGGTACCGGAAGGGTGCTTTGATGTCATCAAACATCACACCGTAACAGGGTGACTATAAAGGTGCCTTTAGGTATTCGGAAAGTACTAGTTGAGGTTCATGGATCAAGAGTGGGATTTGTCCATCCAAAATGACAGAGAGATATACTCTGGGCCCTTTCGGTGATATCACATCGACACCGCTTGCAAGCACGTGATATGATCACAAGGACGTCATATCACAGAAACGAGAAAAGAGTACTTGTCAGGTAACGAGATTGAACAAGGTATGATTGATACCAATGATCAAATCTCGGACAAGTAAAATATCGCGAGACAAAGGGAATAGTTACGACGTTGATGGTTCACACGATCACGAGAGTCATCGTTGAATATATAGGAGTCATCACGGATCTCCAGATCCCGCTGTTGATTATTGATCGGAGAGGTGTCTCGATCATGTCTATGTTATTCGCGAAGCGTAGGGTGACACACTTAAGGTTCGATGACACATTTGAGAGGATACGGAATATCGGAGAAAAGTTTGGACAACATAGAAATGGTTTCGGGGAATATTGAAATAGTTACCGGAATTGTTTCGTGGAATATTGAAATAGTTCAAGGTGGTATATGTTAATGTTTGATTAAAAAATAGTTCAAGGGGGTAAGTGTTAATGTTTGTTAATAGGATTAACAAATATTAAAATAAATAAATGAAATTGTTTTATTTATTTATTAAAGAAAACCCTTGGAATTTTGAGTGGGAATTGATGAGAGAGTGAGTGGGTTGAGTGGAGACTCCACCCACATGATGAGGGGAGAGGTGGAGGCACCAAAAATTCTTGGCTGCCTCCCCCTACTATATAAAGAGGGGTTGGACCTCCCTCTCCCCACACACTTGGTGTCATCTCCACCTCCCTCCTCCCGCTGCTCCACCTCATGTTCATGCGCTTGGAGAAGCCCTGAACGAAGTTTTCTCCACCACACCACGCCATCGTGCTGCTGGAATTCCGAGGGATCCTCTACTTCCGCTGCCCCACTCGATCGTGGGAACAGAGGTCGTCATCAACCGTACGTGTGACCGATCACGAAGGTACCGTCGGATTGCGGTGCACATCTTCTCGCTCTCGGGATCGGTGTGAGTACAACTACGCCAACAACGAGATTTGATCTCGTAACGCTTTGTGTCTTCGAGGGTATGTTCTCCTTAAGACTCTCTCTATGCCCACTGCACTTCGTCTCCTAGATTAGATCTTGGCCTTTCGGGTGTCTCTCGCGTAGGAAATTTTTTGTTTTCTATGCAACGGACCCCTTCAGTGGTATCAGAGCCGGATCTATGCGTATATGTTTTGTATGGGTAGAACACATAGAAGTATGTGGGTGTTGATGATCATGATTTTTCCTCCTTGAGTATTTTATGATCTTAGTGGCATAGTAGGATGAAGCTGCCCTAGACTAAGTTTACGTGTACTCTGTAGCGAGAATTATCTCACGTGTGGCTGAGGGGTGTCCGTTTCTCCCACGATAGTTAAGATCTAATCTACAAAGGGTTGTTAAAAATATGTTTTATCAATGTTGTGGCTCTTTACGTAGGTATGAACGGTTCTATCCTCATAAGCCCAAGCCACGTAAAATACGCAAAAATAAATTAGAAGCGCCTGACTTGTTTTTGCAGGGCATGTGATGTGATATGGTCAATGTTACAAACGTTATGTATGAGATGATATCTTTTGTAAATTATTTACATACCGGCTGGAGCCATATGGTTGTCTTATTTTTATGGCATGCGTGTTGTATATCATATCCATGTGATATGTTGTAATGGACAATCAATATGGAGGTGCCACGGACCTTGGTGCCACGCCGGTGGAATGATGGAGATCATACCATGATGCACAAGATGGAGATCAAGTGCAAGAAGGACCATATCGTATCACATTATCCATGCATGTGATGTTAATCCTTTTCTGCATCTTATTTTGCTTAGATCACGACGGTAGCATTATAAGATGATCCCTCTCACTTAATATCAAGATAATAATGTGTTCTTCCATAAGTATGCATCGTTAAGAAAGTTCGTCGTTTCAAGACATCACGTGATGATCGGGTGTGATAGACTCAACGTTCGCATACAACGGGTGTTTTCAAGCCTAGCATGTACATACATGGACTTGAAACACACGCAATACTACGGTTCTACTTGGCGAGCCTAGCATGTACAAACATGACCTCAGAACACGCAACCGAAAGGTAAAGCATGAGTCATATGGATGATATGATAAACATGTTGATGTTCGCCTTTGCAACTACACCGTCTCACGTGACGATCGGTTTCGGTGTAGTGAATTTGGTTCATGTAATCACTAAAGACGACTAAGAGGGATGTTGTTTTTTAGTGGGAGTTCATGGCATAATTTTGAATTAACTTGAACTTATTTATCATGAACAACCAATCAAAGTGAATTTGCACAAATTTTAGTATTCATCGGCATCCACAAAACTACCTTACACTTAGATTGTTAATTGAGATATAACTGCTATGATCTGGTAAATACCATTTAAGATTGGTACCGTATTAGTGAAATTAAAAAATGAGTCCTATTGTAGATTTTCGGTATTTCCTACCTATCTCCATATGGTTAATGATTGATTGAACTGGAGAGCAAATAATTCCTACTTAGAATCCAGAGTCATGGTTGCTTCCATATGACTTTATCTTCAAAAGAATGTTTTGTTGATCAAGGTGATTTAGGAACTGAAAAGAATTGTTTTCAGAAAAAATCAAGTGAAAGATATATTGATATCTTGAAACTTATTTGTGGCAATATGACTGAGTATAATTTAGCGTGACAATGTATTCTTATATTATTTGAATATATGCAATAATTGAAGACGCTAGGTGTTTGAATACTCCAAGAAGTTGGGCGCTAAAAAATTATCCTCTAACTTCCTTCCTTCGAGCTATAGTAGCTTAATCATAAAATTGTTACGATGGGATGGATTAAAAGTATGGGTAAAAATAGTTTACCTTGCTTAGAGATTGCTAAGAGTGGAAACTGGAAGAATGATATTAATATAGTGATATTAGTAGAACAATCAAACTTAAAGTATGACTCAATGTGTGATAGTATATGACTAACACGCCAAGGAAAATGTGCTAGTACGACTAGCATTGTTTGATGTTGAATGATTCTTCTGTAAATGAAAGGGAATATTAAAAATAGAATTACAAAAATATATATGGCAGAAAAAGAAGATAACTGGAAAAGTTCAACTCAGGAGTATATGCTTGATATACAAGTTATAGATGTATTACTAGTTAACAAAGTATTTTTGGGTATTTTGATACCACATTGGTTGGTATGAGTTGTCATACAAAGCAACGCAATGCAAGAAATACAAGGGCCTAAAAGGAACTAGTAATAGATGTGGAATCGATTATGACAAGAACTGAAATAAACTGTTATTGTGTTCATTGTCGTATCGAACCAAATATTCACGATTTATTTTAAGAACTTAATAAGTTGTTATTTTGTTCTGGTCTTTTATGAGAACAAATGAGATTTTTCAAACTATGACCATATTCCATAATTGATGGATATGTTAATATAAATCATGTTGGTAAAATAAACATATATAAGACTAAATGCTAAACGTTGCAAGACGTAAAAGAGTTTCACTTAAATTGTGACATCGTCATTTTAGTTCATATCAGAAAGGAAAACATGAAGGAACTCCATATTGATGGACTTCTAGAGTCATTTTGTTTTGAATAAATTGACGCTTGTGAGACCTCTTCCAAAAGATGACTAGAATTCCATTCATAGGCCAAATTAGAATGGACGACTAATTTAGGGGAGATTATACATATTGATGTATATAGTCCATTATGTGTAGTCAAGTGTGGTGGATTAATTCTACTTCATAAAATTTTGTCGATGATTTGAGTAGATATGTGAGTATATCTATTTAAAGAGAACGGAGTTTGACATTTTTGAATTGGTTCAAATTGTTGTTAGTGTGAAGTAAAAATCATTGTAACAAGATAATCAAGTATTTATGATTGGATCATAAAGGATAAAGTTTGAGTTACAAGTTTAGCAAAACATCTGAGGAGTTGCAGAATTGTTCTACAACTTATACTTCTCGAATACCCCACATTAGTTTGGAGTATTCAAGATACAAAATCTAACCTTGATTGTCGCACCCGGACTTCTAAAGGATACTCGCCGTTCCGTTGAACAGTAGTAGATTGGATTACGGGGCTTACCGGCACCCGCGTCCTCTTACGAGTAGGCCAACACACGTATGTGTGACAACCAACCCCTATCTGTTCAGCGTCGACGTAAACTATCCCATAGAAATCAGGATACTTCCGTTGACGTACTTCAAAACATACACACATGGTGTCACATCCCAATTTTGCAATACCTGATAACACTGTTGTTTTGATAATTGCTTGACTAATAAACTTTGGTTGTGTTTGTTAAAGTGCAACTAAACAAACTAATTATATAAACTTGCAAACTTAAAAAGATTGCAAAGCAGTAATCTAAAAATATTCAACATATTGTTCCAATGACTTTGACAATATTTTCTAATGTAAATATTGATCAAAGAGTTTTCCAAAAACATCTTATGAATCCAATACTTGTTGAATATTATTCCAAGTTCTAAATTTAAGAAAGAAGAAACACTTAATAAATTTCCCTAAAAGATTATCAGAAAAAGAGGCATTCTTAGATGCTTCACCAAAATATTATCAAATGTTTTTCCAACCTTGCAAACTTAAAAACAAAAGTATTGGATAGCATTGACTGGATATCTCTAGTCATATAAATGTTTGGGCAAAGCATTGCTAAAGAAAAGCTAAGTGCTTTATTAAATAGAAATTCCAATATTTCCATAAACAGAAAACTAAAACAAGTTACTATTGGAAACTTTCTTAAAATGATTTGAAATTCATACCATTGCTTCCTTATATCAAATAAGGAACACACACAAGAGGAGACCAAAATTTGAATCCATTAAAGCCCTGAAAACATGGTTTTTCTCCACAGCAACAATTGGGATTTTGAACAAGTTTGTTCTACAAACTTTTTCCAAATGCCATGAAATAAATACCACATGCTCTATATCATAAATAAGGATGAAAACCAAAAGGGCACAAGTTTTTGAATAATTTAAGTTGCCAAAAACCCCTGTTTCCTTGACAGCACCTTTTTGAAATTTGAACAAGTTTGTTCTATGAAGTAACTCAAAATGACTTGAATTTTCTACCACATAAGGAACACATCAAATAAGGAATGTGTGCCAAAAATTATCATTTTTGGAAGCTCCTAAGTAGGTTAATAAATTCAATGTCCATTTATGTAAAAATTCAAATTTGAACAACTTTGAATTATCAAGTTTAGGCAAATGAGCCAATTTTCATATATGTTGTACATATAAACTAATTATAATTTTGGGCAAAAGGATTTAAAATTATGACTTTGTTTGCTTAGGGAAAACATCCATTTTCAGAGAGAAAAGGACCTATATGTAAATAACCAAGGACCTAAATGTAAGCTGAGTCACACACACCTTCTTCTTCCTGTAGCTGCAAGTTGAGGGCATGGCTGCCCATGCCCCATTGCTTCGAAGGGAAGATTGCTAGGTAGATAAAAACCCCTCAAGTGCATCTCTACCTGCCCCCTCTCTCTCCCTCGAGCTGCACTCTCTCTCTCTAAAAATATCCAAACCGAAACCCTAGGGAAAAAGGACTCGCCGTCGATCGGCCGATAGATAGCACGCCGCCGGTCGCCGTCGGCGCCATCGCCTCCACCTCGTCGAGTAGGCCCTCTCTGCCAAAGGAATCGAGGCGGGAGCCCTCGTGGAGCCCGCGCCGTCCGGTTCCCTTCTGCGGGTCCGGCGGGCTCCGGCGAGGCATTCCGGCCGCCACGACCCTTCTCTTCCGTCTCCGAGCATCCGTGCGCGTTCGTGGTGAGCTGGCGAACATCCCGGTCCACTTTCCCCTCTCCCTCTCCCTCTTGAACGACGCCGTGCCGTGGTCGCCGTCCGGCCGCCGCGGGCCGCCGTCGCCGTTTGCCTTCCGGCCACTCCCAGGAAACGACGATGTCCTCTTTTGGTAGCCCGAGTTGAGTACTACGTGTAGGTGCTGTCGATTCGAAAATTGATGAACGAAAACGCTCGATTAGGCCCTCGCCGGAGATTCTCCCGCCGGCGATGACGCGCGCACGACGTCAGCGCGTGCTTGACCGCGCGGGAGAGAGGTCAAATCGGCAAGTGGGGCCCGGCTGTGCCGCGTGGCTGCCCGCGTGGCCGGATGGCCCGCGAGTCAGCGGCACAGGATAGATCCCGCCGCGGTAGAAGTAGATCTGGCCGGCCCATTTCAGATCTGGGCCCTGTGATGTTTCTTTTCCATTTTAATTTTTGCAGATTGATACCTGTTTACTTTTGGCTTTAAAAACCTACCTAAAATATGAATTTGACCAAACAAAAATTCACAGTTTTACATCAACTAAATCTAAACCATATCCATTTTGTAGATCTACTTTTGGATGGATATTTTTGCAATGAAAAATGTTTTGGCAACAGGTACCAGAAACACCAAAATGAGAACCACTTTAATTTCACAACTCATAATTAAGTGAGGCCAATTGCATTGGAAAGCCCTTGAAATTTCCTAACAGGAGCAATTAACCTTGCTTCCAAATTCATTGTATTTGTGAAATGGAATGCAATTTGGTAAAACACCAGAGAGCACTTTGGTGATTTTTATAAAATTATTAAAAATGATTTTTGATGCAAACTCAACTGGATGGTATTGTATATGTTTAGCGCTATCCAAACCTAGCTGGGTTTAATTTTTAGAGCATCATATAAAATTTGGTGGACAGATCTTTTTTTCACCTGTTTCTGCCATTTTGGCATTTTTAGGTAATTAATTTGTGTGAGTTATTTTTGTGTTGCAATATTGTTTTCTAGCATGTATAAGTTGTGTGAACTTGTTTTCTAAGTGTTACTTAGCTATTTTAACATGTTAGATTGTGTGGACTTGAGTTGAGAAGAAATATGATTTATGGTTATAGCATATGTTTTATCTCTAGTTATTACTTGCATAGAATTTTTGATTGATTAAATTGTGTGCAAGTGATTGAATTGTTGTGTTGAGATATTAGATCCAGTACCATGTTGGTACTTATATTGTGTTGTTATCACCTCTGCTATAGTGCATTTGATTTGGTAGAAAAGCATGAGTAGTTTTGTCATGACTATGAGAATGTTATGGAAAAATTCCCTCATGTGTGGAATTTTTGACATAAGAATTTGTGGTTGTAAAACCACATATTTTTGTGTTGTATTCATAGGACCAGTAGCATTTTGATAAGGTTGTTATGAGTACTTTACCCTTAAAGTTTTCACTTGTGTGAAAATAATAGCATGAGTAGCATTGCCTTGCTTATTTAAGCACCCTATTATTTTCTGCTAGTATTGTTAATGCACTAGATGCTAGTTTAATATTTTGCTAATTTTTGTCAAGTATGACCAGAGGCATTGTGACCTATTAATGCTTTGTTATGCTAGTGGAACACCCACTGGTGTCATTGCATTTTGGGTGGAAACATTATTTCCCCCACACTAGATGCATTTCTTTTATATAGTTTCATAACTAATGAGTGCCTAGTATTTTTGCTTTGGGAATTTTTGTGCTAAACAAAAATGGGTATGCTTCTGTTTGTAAGTGGTTGTAATCATGTGTGGCTTGCTAGGAAAAATACATTCTTGGAGTGTTGAATGATTCCTCTAGTAATGCCCTTTTTATTGCCACTAGTATGTAGGTGTTGCCCTGCAAATTGATGCATTGTTTTATTAAATGGGATATTTTTGTTATAGCAAGTATAGATAATTTTTCACTACTGTTTTTATGACATGGACCCTCTGGTTGTATTTCAATTACTTGATTGAAATGCATCCATTGATTCTTCATGTTTGAGTAGTACTAGTTTCCTTAGCAGTTTTTGTGTTAAATTATTTTTCCTGCCAACCTGTGTTTGGTAGATGTTTATGTATCCTTGCATAAGGACATGTTTTCATTTACCATTATGATAACATGGTTCCTTGTTTGCATTTTAGTATTTTACTTGTTATGCATGCTTGCATAGCAAACCCTTAGTAGAAGCATGTCTATAGGATTCCTCCTTTTTAGTCATTGTTTCTATTGTTCTCACTATGAGAAATTGTGTGTTTTGTGATGAGTATATTTCCTTGTTACACTTGTGTAGGCTCACTGATTTGTAAAAGTAACTTTTGCAAATCATGTGTCTTATTTATTCTTGGTGTGATTTTAGACTTAGTAGGATAGCTACCTTTTTCTTTTTGTGGTTTGGTTGACAGACCCATTGCCATGCTTATTTTTGTGCATGTTTTGTATACTTTTAGTAGTCTCACCTATGTGAAACTAAGTGTATTTTGGGCTTATTAATATCTTGTTATGAGAGTGGCACACCCACTGAATCCATGATATTAAGGTTGTGAGATATGTTCCTCCAACCTTGAGCTGTCTTATTAAATGGCCTTTCTGTCAAGTGTGTTTGTTTGATTGTTTGCCCCAATTAATAATTGTGTGATTGGTTATTATTAGATTTCCTTGCTGTATGTATTGTTATGTATGGTTGCTTGCCTTGATTGGTTCTGAATGTGTGTCCTTTATTCCTTTTTACGACGTTAGAAAACGAAGAGGAAGGAAGTGTCGTGAAGCGCTGTTTCAAGTTCCAGTCACTCCAACACCAGGGACACAAGAGTTACCAGGCAAGCCATCCTGATGCTTGCTGATACAATACTTATCATTATCTATCATGCATGTTTTACCTCTGAAGTTTTACAAAAACTTGATTATCAAAACTATTTTTGATGTGGAATATTACTACTATACTATATTATAGGTTACTATCATGCCAGTAGTTAAACTTGGTAATACCAAGCCCATAGGCCACCATATGGTATTTATTACCATCAAATATACTAGTCCCTAAGTGGACACCCTAAAATTGTGATTCTACAAAACAAAGGCTTTACGGAAAAACCCGGAGAAAAGGCGGATCCTTGTTCTCCGGAGGAATGTGGAAGTGGTCATTTTTGAGAAAGTGGTGTTTTCAAAAATGACACATAACCTAGTCTTCGCTGGACAACCTTTACCGTACTGCCACTTTACCCCAATATGGGTAGGGGCTTGATTAAAAACTTGTTATGGTTAGTATGTGTGCTATCTCAAGTGCTATAGGGGATTGGATCCTCCGAACCGAAATGTCGCTAGGAGTGGAGAATACGGGACATCTAAAGTGTGGGATTAATTTTCCCTCCGGATGCAGCAGTTGGGTCTCCTGTTTGGGCGGTGTGGGACATGGCTTGCCAGGGAGGGGGAACCCCAATTGAAGAGATAGTCATGTACTAGCTTGTACATAGTGGATAGTCAAGATCAGTTATCTGATGTTCTCATAGGTTGAGGACAGTCCATGGGTGTTTCATGGCGGATTCTGGATCTGGTGGAAATGTGTACACCTCTGCAGAGTAAAACTATTTCGAGATAGCCGCGTCCTCGGATATGGACGGTTGAATGGCCACGTAGCTAGCATTGTGTCAATGTTTTCAAAAGAGGATGTTTTTGAAAAGGAATTTTGGAAAGGAAGTGTTGAACTTGTGAAGTTCGGAAAGGAATGGAAACTTATACCGTGGAGGTATCGTCGATGATGAAAAGCCAGATGCTGTTATACAAAACAAAATGTTTTGCAAAGAAAACCTTTTCTACTCTAAGCAAGAATTCTGGAAACTGATTCCAAGAAGTTTTGCAAAGAGAAAATACTCTGTAACAAAACTTTACAAAACCTCTTGTACATGTGATATCTACAAGAGATATAAAACTATATTATTTTATTTTCTTCTGAAGTATCTTCTTCAACGAAGATACAGATTAACCTGACTGCAACTGTGGTGTCATCATATATGAACACCATTGGTAGTGAACCCTATTTATAGCCTACCTATTCCACCATATAAGCATATTTGCATGTTGGTAAGTGATATGATGGATGTCTTGCTGAGTACATTCAAATGTACTCATTATGGTTTCGCCCCTGGTATCTACTTGCCAGACTTTGAGAAGGAGCCTCCGAAGGAGATCTATGAAGATAAGTACGGAGTTGACGGCTTTGCGAACTAGGATCGTCTCCGGGTCAGCAGCCTGTAGGTTAAGGCGTGACTTGGGCTCAACTACGTTGTGTTTTATTTGTCTTCCGCTGTGTTTGATAAGTTGCCTGCCCCATGTGGCAGTTGCGTTAAACTTGATCATGTGATCTTTTTGTAATACCTTTATGTATTCGTGTAATGGATGATGTATTTCTGTGTGCCAACTTTGTATGTTGTTCACGACTGATCTTTCTGGGATCGTGAATGTATGCATACGGAGGGTTTCAGACTGCCGGTCTGGGGTCCTTACACATGGTACGTCAACGACATTGGAACAAGTGATATCACAACAGATCTCTACGACACAAAAGATTGAAATAAGTTGCAAATAGCTCTCATTAGAGCAGAGATAGCAAATACAATCATCCAGAGGACACATGTCCCAACAATTCATCATTACATCACAGCGGAAGCATTCAACATGTCTGAGTACAGACAAGAACCAAATAGGCCTAAGAGGCCGGAAACGAACAGACGGAGCCCATCCACGAAGTCTCGGATCCTGCCCGGGTCCGCTATCTACTCGTCAGCAGTCTCGTCATACTCCACGTAGTAGCCACCATGGGGATCCTCGGAAACGTAGGTCTGCGGAAACCACAGCCCCAAAGGGGTCAGTGCATAAACGTACTGGCAAGCAAGACTCACAGTTGACCAAAGTGTAGCCCGTCAACACCAAGCACAGATGCTTTGGGTTCAACGGAAGGAAGGGGATATAAAAGATGCTGCAACTGGCTGCTCTAACCAACTACAGAGTGCTACCACTTCCGGCAATCAGAAAGGAGATAAGATCGCGTATCGTAACAAACCTATAAACTAACTCCAAACAAACCCATCCTGGATCTCGCCCCTTATCCAAAGAAGCAATCCGAGGATAACTCACACAGTTGGATTAATGATGGTTCAGATTATTGTGTCAATAAGCCTATTACTAGTCAAGTTGTTAATCATTGGGTGAAAGGTTGTTAATCATTAGGTTTAAGTTGTCCTGAGTACTTGTTAGCCAGTACTTTCACCAAGTAGTCCATAACCGCGGAAAACACGGCTTCTCGAGAAGATTATCCCTGCGGGGGTGCACCAATTTGGCCGTACACGTAAGAATAACCCGCCAGACGGGGGATCAACCCACCAAGCGAGGTACTCAACACAACTCAACTCTTCTTCGCATCAAGCCCAAAGCACCTTGGGCGCACGGCTAATCGAGCCCCGAAGAAAGGGGACCCTCATAGCACTCTAAGAACTTGTCCCCCTATATGCCGACTACAAAAGTTCCACCCTGGCCTGGGCTCGCAAAAACATGCATGCGGCAAATGGAAAACACGAACTAAATGAGGCGATTTGGACGAGATGCGAATCGAATCAAATTGAGGGGGGCTCCCATACTCGCTTCCCACATGCGGTTAGTGCGCTCATCATGGATCAGTAGACAAGACCCTTTTCATATTAGGGTCGACACTAGCAGGCCTCAAAACCACGCAGGGCCTCCTGCCGGTGCCTTATCATCAAATTATTATTAACAATAACATTAGCATGATTCATTGTTTAACATCGAGCCCCCAGAACATAATAAAATAGTAACAGAAAGTAACGGGTAACAGACTCGAGCAAAACAACCCTAAGCATGCTAGTAAGACATAGGCAACAAGCAAAAGGTTATAGGTATGGATGTGAGGCAATATCAGGGTTAAAGGATACATGTGATAGGTTCGTAACAGGAACAACTATTCATAGGGCTAGCAGAATAGACAACGGAAAGTATCGGTAACCAATGTTGAAAGGAACACAGTGGTTCATGTGAGCGAATACTTGCCTGCAAACCCAGTAGCCTGGTACTGAGCTAACTCCTTAGAAGGGGTGTCGTAAGTATCGTCGGTCTCAACGTCGTCGTATATCCGAGAAGAAGAAAAAAAACAACGCAGAGAGCAAACAATCAATAACATGGCATAGTGCACAAACATGGGATGATGCATGGCCATTTAATTGATGCATCAAAATAAACTAGTTGACAAGATAATAACATGATTAAATGGACCCACATGCAATTTTGGATTGCATATGGAAAGCCCATGAATTATGGTTGAATTAATTGTTTTACAACTAAACATCATGTGTAAGTGAATTAGCATGATGCATGGATGAGGAAAACAACAAAATAACAACAATAGGACCAAATAGAAATAAGGTTTACCAAGTTTAGAAATTCATTTATTAAGTTTGGGAATTTTGGTTACTTAAAGGTGTCACTCAAGCATTTGTTGTTTTCATCAAGTTAAATTGTTCAAAATAGATAACAAAGTTTATATTTGAAAAGAACACCAAATTTTAGGTGGATTACATGTTTCACTTGTTGAAAAAGGATTTCAAATAAATTATTTACGAATTAAACAAGTTTAAGCAAGAATTAAATGAATTTAATTCAAACATGAACTTATTTGAATTCTTATTTGTTCAAAACATTAGATGAAGTTCATATTTGAAAAGATTATACTTTTGTGGTTTGAAAACATATTTTATATGTCCCAAAAGAATTTGATTTGATCAAGTTATGAATTTAACAATTTCAAATGATTTAAACAAGGTTTAAATTATTTAACCAATTTTAATTATTCAAAACATGAAACAAATTTTATATTTGAAAAGGTGGTTTAATTTTGCATGGAAAACATATTTCATTTGTTGAAATTGGATTTAAAATGAGCAAGTTATTATTTTGGCAATTTTAAATGCATTAAACAAGAAACAGTTGTTTTCAGCAATTTAAATTATTCAAAACAGCAAACAAAATTTATATTTGGAAAGTACATGAAAAGTTGATTGGAAAACATATTTAGTTTGTTGAATTTGGAATTTTTATGCCCAAGTTGTGAATTTTGCAAGTTTAAGTGATTTAAACAAGAATTCAAATATTTCACCAATTTAAAATATTCAAAACAGTAAACAAATTTTATATTTGGATAGAACATTTAATTTGGTATTGAAAACATATTAAAAATGTTGGATTTGGAGTTAAAATGATTTTCTTATGCAATTTACAAGATTTAGTGTAAATCTGCCATTTTTATCACCTCTAGGGACTTAGAAAATATTTTTACAGGGGCTAGAAAAGATTACAAGGACCTATTGGTGATTACTAGGAAGTTTCTGTACCAAACAATTGGGAAATAAAAATGTTGGTTTTATTGAGGGAGGGGGGATTCGAACCCCCCACCTCCTGGCTGCGCATAGGGTGCCTAACCAGTGGGGGTGGATGCGGGTTTGTGATGGAAAGGGGCCTCGGGGGTGGATAAGGTGTGGCTGTCGGGCTGTTCTGAATTTTTGCAAGTAACTGAACATGTCCCTGTACAGATCGCTGAAGGACAGCGATGGAGGCCGATCGCTTCCGATGCGTGCTCGCCGGAGAGGGACCAACCGTGGGGGGTGCGGGCTCGCGGGAGGAGAAGGGAGAGGGAGGAGAGGTATCGATCGGGGGGGGGGAGGCCTCACCTCGATGGCCTCGAGCAGGAGGGGGTCGGGGCGGATGCAGGGCAGCAGCAGGGAGGTGGACCGGCGAAAGGAGTGGACGGCGCCGGCGACCTAGGCCCTCCCGTCCACCGCCGAGGGGTGGAGGAGGTAGGGGGTCGCCGTGCTTTCCATTCCCGGGCCCAAACCGGCCGGAGGGAGGCCCGAGCGCCGGTGACCACCGGAGGAGGAGAGGCTCGGTGGAGGGTTCAGGTTACAGGGAAAATAAATACAGAGATGGGGAAGAGGGAGGTGGAAGAAGGATGGCGGCGCTAGGGCTAGGGTTAGGTCTAGCAAGCAGAGGGGGGGAGGTGGCCATGTTTTATGGGGAGGCCTAGCTCGTACGGCATGAAATCGGAGGAGGGAGAGGTTGATCGGGTGGAGGAGGTGGGTTCGTACAGTGATGACGATCGCTGGGAGGAAGACGACAAAGGGGGAAAGGGTACTGGGCCAGAAGGGGAAAAGAATGGGCTGGGCCTTGTGCTCTCTCCCTGTGTGCTGTTGCTTTTTATTATTTCTTGTTCTCTTTTTTTTTTTTGCTGAAAAGAGATAGGAGGAAAAGCTAGGTTTTTGGGGTGTAGGAAATTAGGAAAAATTGTTATATTGTTTCATTTTTTTGTAACAGCAACAACTTGTAATTTTTTGATTCCAAAAATACTTGAACCATGTGCTGTTTGAAATTTGAGTGAATTTGACTGAATTTGATTATTAAGTGATTTATAGAAAACAAGATTTAATTAGGGTGATCAAATGATTTTAATTGGAAACAAATGATTGATTTGTTTTGCAATTTTCATAACTTTCAACAAGGGTTGTTGTTTGGAAGAAAATCATAACTGAATTTGAAAAGGGTTTGATTATTGGATGCATTTTTATAGAAACAGAACAACAGTTTTGAAATCACACTTTAATGGAAACAATTGATTGTTTTGATTTGAAATATTCATTTGGAAATTGTAACATCACAAGGATGAAACAAAAGGTTTGAATTTTGGTTTGAAATTCAAATAGAAAACAAAGGAAAACAAATCAAAACAGTTGGAAAACAAAGCAAAACAGAGAATAACAAATGGAAAACAAACAAAACAAATGCAATCAACATGATGCCATGATGCAAAACATAAAATAACAGAGAGCAAACATTCTAAAGGCTATTTTTCATACTTGGGATGTTACAAAACGCCCCCCCTTGAAGGAATCGCGCCCCGAGATTCCTACTGAGAAAAGAAAAGGTCCGAATACTTCTTGCGAAGATCCTCTTGAGCTGTGACACGTGAAACACATCGTGCTCCTTGGATAGACGTCAGGGGATTTGCAAACCACCGGAACATTTTCAAGTAAAGGGAGAGGTTTTGTATCGAGGGTGTATAGCAGGATAGAATTTGATTCATTTGTAGAATAGATTATCCGGAATGTGGTGATTCAGGAATGCTTCCTCGAAACAACCCCAGGTGATAGGAATGCCAGCTCTCCTAGCCTGGAATCAACAACAACAACAACAACAACCTTTCTGGCCAGATAGACTTGATATTTGGGAAGTTTTGATTAGACGCCGGTAGAATAACTGAAGTGGGAAGTAACAACAAGATTTCAACGGACGAAAAGGATGTTGAGAAGAACAGGATATCAACATCGGGGAAAACGAGAACAAAACTCCTGAGGTACTACGGGAAACCCATCCGGGCTTCTAAAGGATCATTATCTACTGCTTAAGGAATAGAGGATTTGCTTCCGGGGCTTACACGCCTCCGTTCTCAATCGTGAGTAGGCAACATGATAAATCACGTCACAACCACCTCCATTCCTATGGTCTAGTAGATATAACCATCCTAGAGAAACCAGGATTCGTGAAATCCTAACTTGAAAGTTTAGATGAGAAGAGAAAACAACGTTGCACTTCCTTACTAGAAAAGAGAGGGTGGGTGGGGAAAGAAGAAAAAGAACAGAATTCCTACTCTCACGTTTCCTTTTTCCTATATAGCTACAAAATAGTTTCTAGACTCAACTGCGACCAGTAAAAAGGGATCCTACAGGCAGACATGCTCTGATACCATTTGTCGCACCCGGACTTCTAAAGGATACTCTCCGTTCCATTGAACAGTAGTAGATTGGATTACGGGGCTTACCGGCACCCGCGTCCTCTTACGAGTAGGCCAACACACGTATGTGTGACAACCAACCCCTATCTGTTCAGCGTCGACGTAAACTATCCCATAGAAATCAGGATACTTCCGTTGACGTACTTCAAAACATACACACATGGTACGTCAACGGCATTGGAACAAGTGATATCACAACAGATCTCTACGACACAAAAGATTGAAATAAGTTGCAAATAGCTCTCATTAGAGCAGAGATAGCAAATACAATCATCCAGAGGACACATGTCCCAACAATTCATCATTACATCACAGCGGAAGCATTCAACATGTCTGAGTACAGACAAGAACCAAATAGGCCTAAGAGGCCGGAAACGAACAGACGGAGCCCATCCACGAAGTCTCGGATCCTGCCCGGGTCCGCTATCTACTCGTCAGCAGTCTCGTCATACTCCACGTAGTAGCCACCATGGGGATCCTCGGAAACGTAGGTCTGCGGAAACCACAGCCCCAAAGGGGTCAGTACATAAACGTACTGGCAAGCAAGACTCACAGTTCACCAAAGTGTAGCCTGTCAACACCAAGCACAGATGCTTTGGGTTCAACGGAAGGAAGGGGATATAAAAGATGCTGCAACTGGCTGCTCTAACCAACTACAGAGTGCTACCACTTCCGGCAATCAGAAAGGAGATAAGATCGCGTATCGTAACCAACCTATAAACTAACTCCAAACAAACCCATCCTGGATCTCGCCCCTTATCCAAAGAAGCAATCCGAGGATAACTCACACAGTTGGATTAATGATGGTTCAGATTATTGTGTCAATAAGCCTATTACTAGTCAAGTTGTTAATCATTGGGTGAAAGGTTGTTAATCATTAGGTTTAAGTTGTCCTGAGTACTTGTTAGCCAGTACTTTCACCAAGTAGTCCATAACCGCGGAAAACACGGCTTCTCGAGAAGATTATCCCTGCAGGGGTGCACCAATTTGGCCGTACACGTAAGAATAACCCGCCAGACGGGGGATCAACCCACCAAGCGAGGTACTCAACACAACTCAACTCTTCTTCGCATCAAGCCCAAAGCACCTTGGGCGCACGGCTAATCGAGCCCCGAAGAAAGGGGACCCTCATAGCACTCTAAGAACGTGTCCCCCTATATGCCGACTACAAAAGTTCCACCCTGGCCTGGGCTCGCAAAAACATGCATGCGGCAAATGGAAAACACGAACTAAATGAGGCGATTTGGACGAGATGCGAATCGAATCAAATTGAGGGGGGCGCCCATACTCGCTTCCCACATGCGGTTAGTGGGCTCATCATGGATCAGTAGACAAGACCCTTTTCCTATTAGGGTTGACACTAGCAGGCCTCAAAACCACGCAGGGCCTCCTGCCGGTGCCTTATCATCAAATTATTATTAACAATAACATTAGCATGGTTCATTGTTTAACATCGAGCCCCCAGAACATAATGAAATAGTAACAGAAAGTAACGGGTAACAGACTCGAGCAAAAACGACCCTAAGCATGCTAGTAAGACACGGGCAACAAGCAAAAGGTTATAGGTATGGAGGTGAGGCAATATCAGGGTTAAAGGATACATGTGATAGGTTCGTAACAGGAACAACTATTCATAGGGCTAGCAGAATAGACAACGGAAAGTATCGGTAACCAATGTTGAAAGGAACACAGTGGTTCATGTGAGCGAATACTTGCCTGCAAACCTAGTAGCCTGGTACTGAGCTAACTCCTTAGAAGGGGTGTCGTAAGTATCGTCGGTCTCAACGTCGTCGTATATCCGAGAAGAAGCAAACAAACAACGCAGAGAGCAAACAATCAATAACATGGCATAGTGCACAAACATGGGATGATGCATGGCCATTTAATTGATGCATCAAAATAAACTAGTTGACAAGATAATAACATGATTAAATGGACCCACATGCAATTTTGGATTGCATATGGAAAGCCCATGAATTATGGTTGAATTAATTGTTTTACAACTAAACATCATGTGTAAGTGAATTAGCATGATGCATGGATGAGGAAAACAACAAAATAACAACAATAGAACCAAATAGAAATAAGGTTTACCAAGTTTAGAAATTCATTTATTAAGTTTGGGAATTTTGGTTACTTAAAGGTGTCACACAAGAATTTGTTGTTTTCATCAAGTTAAATTGTTCAAAATAGATAACAAAGTTTATATTTGAAAAGAACACCAAATTTTAGGTGGATTACATGTTTCACTTGTTGGAAAAGGATTTCAAATAAATTATTTATGAATTAAACAAGTTTAAGCAAGAATTAAATGAATTTAATTCAAACATGAACTTATTTGAATTCTTATTTGTTCAAAACATTAGATGAATTTCATATTTGAAAATATTATACTTTTGTGGTTTGAAAACATATTTTATATGTCCCAAAAGAATTTGATTTGATCAAGTTATGAATTTAACAATTTTAAATGATTTAAACAAGGTTTAAATTATTTAACCAATTTTAATTATTCAAAACATGAAACAAATTTTATATTTGAAAAGGTGGTTTAATTTTGCATGGAAAACATATTTCATTTGTTGAAATTGGATTTAAAATGAGCAAGTTATTATTTTGGCAATTTTAAATGCATTAAACAAGAAACAGTTGTTTTCAGCAATTTAAATTATTCAAAACAGCAAACAAATTTTATATTTGGAAATTACATGAAAAGTTGATTGGAAAACATATTTAGTTTGTTGAATTTGGAATTTTTATGCCCAAGTTATGAATTTTGCAAGTTTAAGTGATTTAAACAAGAATTCAAATATTTCACCAATTTAAAATATTCAAAACAGTAAACAAATTTTATATTTGGATAGAACATTTAATTTGGTATTGAAAACATATTAAAAATGTTGGATTTGGAGTTAAAATGATTTTCTTATGCAATTTACAAGATTTAGTGTAAATCTGCCATTTTTATCACCTCTAGGGACTTAGAAAATATTTTTACAGGGGCTAGAAAAGATTACAAGGACCTATTGGTGATTACCAGGAAGTTTCTGTACCAAACAATTGGGAAATAAAAATGTTGGTTCTATTGAGGGAGGGGGGATTCGAACCCCCCACCTCCTGACTGCGCATAGGGTGCCTAACAAGTGGGGTGGATGCGGGTTTGTGATGGAAAGGGGCCTCGGGGGTGGATAAGGTGTGGCTGTCGGGCTGTTCTGAATTTTTGCAAGTAACTGAACATGTCCCTGTACAGATCGCTGAAGGACAGCGATGGAGGCCGATCGCTTCCGATGCGTGCTCGCCGGAGAGGGACCAACCGTGGGGGGTGCGGGCTCGCGGGAGGAGAAGGGAGAGGGAGGAGAGGTAGCGATCGGGGGGGGAGGCCTCACCTCGATGGCCTCGAGCAGGAGGGGGTCGGGGCGGATGCAGGGCAGCAGCAGGGAGGCGGACCGGCGAAAGGAGTGGACGGCGCTGACGACCTGGGCCCTCCCGGCCACCGCCGAGGGGTGGAGGAGGTAGGGGGTCGCAGTGCCTTTCCATTCCCGGGACCAAACCGGCCGGAGGGAGGCCCGAGCGCCGGTGACCACCGGAGGAGGAGAGGCTCGGTGGAGGGTTCAGGTTACAGGGAAAAGAAATACAGAGATGGGGAAGAGGGAGGTGGAAGAAGGATGGCGGCGCTAGGGCTAGGGTTAGGTCTAGCAAGCAGAGGGGGGAGGTGGCCATGTTTTATGGGGAGGCCTAGCTCGTACGGCATGAAATCGGAGGAGGGAGAGGTTGATCGGGTGGAGGAGGTGGGTTCGTACAGTGATGACGATCGCTGGGAGGAAGACGACAAAGGGGGAAAGGGTACTGGGCCAGAAGGGGAAAAGAATGGGCTGGGCCTTGTGCTCTCTCCCTGTGTGCTGTTGCTTTTTATTATTTCTTGTTCTCTTTTTTTTTGCTGAAAAGAGATAGGAGGAAAAGCTAGGTTTTTGGGGTGTAGGAAATTAGGAAAAATTGTTATATTGTTTCATTTTTTTGTAACAGCAACAACTTGTAAGTTTTTGATTCCAAAAATACTTGAACCATGTGCTGTTTGAAATTTGAGTGAATTTGACTGAATTTGATTATTAAGTGATTTATAGAAAACAAGATTTAATTAGGGTGATCAAATGATTTTAATTGGAAACAAATGATTGATTTGTTTTGCAATTTTCATAACTTTCAACAAGGGTTGTTGTTTGGAAGAAAATCATAACTGAATTTGAAAAGGGTTTGATTATTGGATGCATTTTTATAGAAACAGAACAACAGTTTTGAAATCACACTTTAATGGAAACAATTGATTGTTTTGATTTGAAATATTCATTTGGAAATTGTAACATCACAAGGATGAAACAAAAGGTTTGAATTTTAGTTTGAAATTCAAATAGAAAACAAAGGAAAACAAATGAAAACAGTTGGAAAACAAAGCAAAACAAAGAATAACAAATGGAAAACAAACAAAACAAATGCAATCAACATGATGCCATGATGCAAAACATAAAATAACAGAGAGCAAACATTCTAAAGGCTATTTTTCATACTTGGGATGTTACATTGATGACATGGTAAGATTAATAAAATTGCCATTATAATTTTGTAGTTTATACATTAGAGACAGCCGCTTTTACACTAAAAAGAGCACCATCATGATCTGTTGAAATTGACAACATATAAGATATGGTTTGGGTAGTGACCCGAATTGTCTTTTTTTTCTTAATTTTTGGTATGCATGGCATGCGTAAAATGTTTACAACCAAAATAGGATACATATAAGTTTATAAGGTTATCCCAACGAATCCATTGGGTATTTCTCCTATCACTGACCGAAGACAAATGTTGTTTCTCAGAAAGGGTTAATTTCTCGAGAAAATAGTTCTTGCGAAACAAGTGAGTAGGAGGACAGTACAAACTCGACGAGATTAGAGAATCTTCGTTATCATTTCAAGAGTAGCGCAACACTGGAAGTTGTTCCGGGGTTTCCTATTGACCAAGTAGAAGACACTACATATGTTGTAGATACTTTGAATGAGTTTGTGAACTGAACTATAAAAGTCTTAAAACTATGTACTTAGACCAACTTGTGGTTTAAGAGTAAAGTGTTGTTTTGACAACAAAGGACCTGGACCTTATAAAGGAAGCAAATGATGGGCCCTGACTTCGTAAAATTGACTATGATTCATTATATCCGCCATAGTATCCTTGTATGAATATCAAGTATGTGACTTGGTAGTCCTTTCGAAAGGCATGATGCCTAACGATAGAAAAAGGGTCTATATAGCAACAAAGACATGGATTTTTACATCCTTTGAAATTTGTACTTGTCGAAAAGTTGTTTTCGACAAAGTTCAAAGAGTTGACTACTACAATATTTTGATCTTCCGTAGTGATGCTTTAGTCTTTGCGGATAGTTCTAGCAAAAGTTACATATTATGATATGACATTTGAATAACAAAAACCAACTTTCCTCTCAATGATCGAGGATGTGTGCTTTACACAGTCTGAGAGTTTTGTAAAATTCAAAAGGTTGTTGGAAAGGTATGTACACTTCAATGGTTGAAGTGACCATAACGAAGTTGGAATCTTTACCTTAATGAAGTTATCAAAAGATTTTGATTCCATCATGAACGATAAAGATGCTTGTAGAATTACAAGAAATTAAGTGGGAGATATTGGGCATCGATATTGATGAAAGGCTTAGGAGATATTGGGCATCGATATCTATAAGAGATGGATTGAAGCGCCTGATATGATTGAAGCCAAATTACATAGATGAAATATTGAAGTAAGTCAATATCGAAATGACAAGAAGGAGTTCTTGCCACATGGAAAACAATTGAGCAATATTCAAGTGTTTTGACACATGATGAACATAATGAAATGAGATTTCTAATTTACATGTTCCATGCTATGTACACAACCAGATGAGTCCTATGCTATAAAATGTTGTAGCAGGATAATTCATATGATGATTAGACAACAGTGGGAGAGATCCTTATGGCATTTTAGAAATACGAAGGATGTGTTTTCCTATATAGTAATGACAAACTATTTGTTGTAATATGTTACACTAATATCCTTGTCATATCTTCAAATAATTTTATCTCAATTAAAATATGTGATGAAGGGTAGCACAATAGGCTGGATGAAAGTTCCATGTTGGATTTGAAAGAGTTTAAAAATTAAAGTATTGTGACGGATACTACAAAGGCTAAGTATATCGTTGTGTTGACAATAAATAATAAGAGTATTTTGTGTCAAGGAGTTCTTTATTGAACTTGGTGAATTTCCAAGAATAATGACACTATGAAGCTACATTTTCACAATGTTAGTAACATTGGTTTAAGCTGAGGAATTAAGGTTTCACCGGTTGACCAAATATATACAAAGCCATCTCATTAGAGAATGAGTGATGCGTGTATACGCAAAGAACATGCAAATAAAATAGGAACTGAACAGTTCAGATCTTTTTGATGATGTTTACCACATGCAAAGCATGGTAATAAAACTAAAACGCCATATGTGTTAAGTGCTTACAAACTTGATTTATTGACTCTAGTGCAAGTGGGAGACTGAAGGGAATATGCCCGAGAGGCAACAATAAAGTGGTTATTATCTTATTCCTTGTTTATGATAAATGTTTATTTCTCATGCTAGAATTGTATTAACCGGAAACGTTGATACATTGTGTTTAATAAACAAACAATGGTTCCTAATAAGCCTCTCTCTTAACTAGCTTGTTGATTAATAGATGATCAAGGTTTCCTGATCATGAACATTGGATGTTGTTAATAACGGGGTCATGTCATTGGTAGAATGATGTTATGAACATAGACCCAATATCAAGATAACAATACGATCAAGTCATTTAGTTTATATTGTTATATCTTGCATACGAAGTAACTTATTCCTTAGACCATGAGATCATGCCAATCACTGGTACCGGAAGGGTACTTTGATGTCATCAAACGTCACACCGTAACAGGGTGACTATAAAGGTGTCCTTAGGTATTCAGAAAGTATTAGTTCAGGATCATGCATCAAGAGTGGGATTTGTCCATCCAAAATGACGGAGAGATATACTATGTCCCCTCTCTGTGATATCACATCGACACCGCTTGCAAGCACGTGATATGAACACAAGGATGTCATATCACAGAAACGAGAAAAGAGTACTTGTCAGGTAACGAGATTGAACAAGGTATGGTTGATACCAATGATCGAATCTCGGACAAGTTAAATATCGCGAGACAAAGGGAATAGTTATGACGTTGATGGTTCACACGATCACGAGAGTCATCGTTGAATATATAGGAGTCATCACGGATCTCCAGATCCCGCTGTTGATTATTGATCGGAGAGGTGTCTCGATCATGTCTATGTTATTCGCGAACCATAGGGTGACACACTTAAGGTTCGATGACGTATTTGATAGGATACGGAATATCGGAGAAAAATTTGGAAAACACAGCAATTGTTTCGGGGAATATTGAAATAGTCACCGGAATTGTTTCGGGGAATATTGAAATAATTCAAGGTGGTATATGTTAATGTTTGATTAACAAGTAGTTCAAGGGGGTAAGTGTTAATGTTTGTTAATAGGATTAACAAATATTAAAATAAATAAGTAAAATTGTTTTATTTATTTATTAAAGAAAACCCTTGGAATTTTGAGTGGGATTTGATGAGAGAATGAGTGGGTTGAGTGGAGACTCCACCCACATGATGAGGGGAGAGGTGGAGGCACCAAAAATTCGTGGCTGCCTCCCCCTCCTATATAAAGAGGGGTTGGACCTCCCTCTCCCCACACCATTGGTGTCATATCCACCTCCCTTCTCCCGCCGCTCCACCTCATGTTCATGCGCTTGGCGAAGCCCTGAACGAAGTTTTCTCCACCACGCCACACCGTCGTGATGCTGGAATTCTGAGGGATTCTCTACTTCCGCTGGATCGAGGGAACGGAGGTCGTCATCAACCGTACGTGTGACCGATCACGGAGATACCGCCGTATTGCGGTGCACATCTTCTCGCTCTCGGGATCGGTGTGAGTAAGACTACGCCAACAATGAGATTTGATCTTGTAACGCTTTGTGTCTTCGAGGGTATGTTCTCCTTAAGACTCTCTCTATGCCCATTGCACTCCGTCTCCTAGATTAGATCTTGGCCTTTCGGGTGTCTCTCGCATAGGATTTTTTTTGTTTTCTATGCAACGGACCCCTTCAGATTCCCTCACTCTCTATGTTAGGGCATCAACGGCGTCGGATTCTCTCTCGGGGGTTCCAGTTCTACTTAGAGCCTAAACTCCCGGATCTGGCAGAACGGGGGGAATCTTGCCAAGAGGTGGGCCCTAACATTTTCTTTGGTGTTCCTTGTACCTAACCTAACAAAACCAATCAATTGGTTCCACTTTGCTACCCTCTTCCGGCTCATGTACGTAGAGAGGCCAGAACGATAGTTCCGTCTTTTTCCCCAACGGGGCTAGGGTTTCCCTGGAGAGGGGCTCCGGAGCGTCTGAATGCCATCATAACATATGGTATGACTTACCATGTGTTTTAGAGTGTGGCATGGGTCTTGGATGCCAAAGATTCCCTTAGTCTCTGTGTTAGGGCTTCACCGGCGTCGAATTCTCTCTAGCGGGTTCCAGGACTAAATACTTAGAGCCTGAAACTCCCGAATCTGACGGAACGAGGGGAATCTTGCTAAGAGGTGGGCCCTACCATTATCTTGGGTGTTCCTTCGGTCTAACCTAACACAACCAAGCAACTTCTTCCACTTTTCTAACCCCTTCCCGCTCACGTAGAGGGGCCAGAACGACAATTTCGCCTTTTTCCCTAGTGGGGCTAAGGTTTCTCCGGAGAGGGGCTCCAGAGCGTCTAAATGCCACCACAACACATGGTATGCCATAAAATGTGTGTTAGAGTGTGTCATGGGTCTTGGATGCCCAATATTTCCTCACTCTTTGTGTTAAGGCTTCACCGGCGTCAGATTCTCCCTAGCAGGTTCCAAAACTACTTAAAGCCCGAAACTCCCGGATTTGTTGGAACAGGGGGAATATTGCCTACAGGTGGGACCTAACATTGCCTTTGGTGTTCCTTGGATCTAAACCTAACACAAACAAGCAATTGGTTGCAATTTTCTACCCCCTTCCGGCTCATGTACGTAGAGAGGCAAAAACGGCAGTTCCGTCTTTTTTCCCGAAGGGGCTAGGGTTTCTCCGGCGTGGGGCTACGGAGCGTCTGAATGCCGCCACAACACATGCTATTCCATACAATGTATGTTAGAGTGTGGCATGGGTCTTGGATTCCCAATATTCCCTCACTCTCTATGTTAGGGCATCACCGTCGTCGGATTCTCTCTTGCGGGTTCCAACACTACTTAGAGCCTGAAACACCCGAATCTGATGGAACAAGGGGAATCTTGCCAAGAGGTGGTCCATACCATTGTCTTGGGTGTTCATTGGTCCTAAACTAACACAAACAAGCAATTGGTTCCACTTTGCTACCCCCTTCCGGCTCACGTGGAGGGGCCAGAACGACAGTTTCGCCTTTTTCCCCAGCGGGGATAGGGTTTGTCCCGAGAGGGGCTCCGGAGCATATAAATGCCACCAAATCCCATGGTATTCCATAACATGTGTGTTAGAGTGTGTCATGGGTCTTGGGTTCCCAATATTCTCTGATTCTCTGTGTTAGGGATTCATCGGCGTCAAATTCTCTCTCGAGGGTTCTAGGACTACTTAGAGCCCGAAACTCCCGAATCTGACAGAACGGGGGGAATCTTGCCAAAAGGTGGGTTATACCATTGTCTTGGGTGTTACTTGGGCCTAACCTATCACAAAAAAGCAATTGTTTCCACTTTTCTACCCCCTTCCGGCTCATGTACGTAGAGAGGCGAGAACAGCAGTTTCGTATTTTTTCCCAGCGGGGCTAGGGTTTCTCCGGAGAGGGGCTACGGAGCGTCTGAATGCCACCACTTGCCAATAGGTGGGACCTAACATTGTCTTGGGTGTTCCTTGGGACTAACCTAACACAAACAAGCAACTGGTTCCACTTTCTACCCCCTTCCGGCTCACGTAGAGGGGCCAGAAGGGCAGTTCCGCCTTTTTCCCCAGCGGGGCTAGGGTTTCTCCGTAGAGGGGCTCCAGAGCGTATGAATGCTACCACAACACATGGTATTCCATGCCATGCGTGTTAGAGTGTGGCATGGGTCTTAGATTCCAAAGATCCCTTCACTCTTCGTATTAGGGCTCACCGTCGTCAGATTCTCTCTAGTGGGTTCCATGACTACTTTAGAGCCCAAAACTCCCGGATCTGACGGAACGGGGGGAATCTTGCCAATAGGTATGCCCTAAAATTTCTTTTGGTGTTCCTTGGGCCAAACCTAACACGACCAAGCAATTGGTTCCACTTTGCTACCCCCTTCAGGCTCACGTAGAGGGGCCAGAACGGCAGTTCTGTCCTTTCCCCCAATGGGGCTAGGGTTGCTCCGGAGAGGGGCTTCGGAGCGTCTGAATGCCACCAAATCACATGGTAGGATATAACATGTGTGTTAGAGTGTGGCATGGGTATTGGATGCCAAAGATTCCATCACTCTCTATGTTAGGGCTTCACCGGCGTCGGATTCTCTCTAGCGGGTTCGAGGACTACTTAGAGCCCGAAACTCCCGAATCTTTCGGAACGGGGGTAATCTTGCCGAAAGGTGGGATCTACCATTTTCTTTGGTGTTCCTTGGGCCTAACATGACACAACCAAGAAATTGGTTCCACTTTGCTACCCCATTCCGGCTCACGTAGAGGGGCTAGAACGGCAGTTCCGCCTTTTTCCCCAACGGGGCTAGGGTTTGTCCGGAGAGGGGCTCCAGAGCGTATGAATGCCACCAAATCCCATGATATTCCATACCATGTGTGTTGGAGTGTGGCATGGGTATGATATTCCCAAGATTCCCTCACTCTCTTTGTTAGGGCTTCACCGGCATCGGATTCTCTTTGGCGGGCTCCAGGACTACTTAGAGCCCGAAACTCCCGGATCTGTCGGAACGGGGGGGGGACCTCACATAATACTTGTATAGATATGATAGGGTTATATCATGTTAGTATTAGGCAGGAATCCGACATTCCCCACTTTTTGGTCAATTACTTTTATATTTAATTACATAGTCATTTGATAACTAATTGTATAGATTGTTAATTTGTTTAAGTCACCCATCATGCATCCGACGGCCAGCAATGTTTCTGTCCACGCCCACACGAACTCACGCGCGCAGAATTTTCGTGCCGCACCCACCCCAAATTATGGATCAAATTTTGGCGCCTCCCCCACAGTGCGCGCGCACGCCTCTTGACGAAGGGATGGCCCCTAGGCCTGTCGGATGAGCCTACCCGGTGTCAGGCCCACGGCCCAAGCTCCAAAGGAAGCGTCAAGGATTACCCTAGAAGGCCCACTTGGAGCCCATCCGCAAAGCCTTCCGGGTTAAGATAGGAAACTTGTAACCGACATAGGGTTAGAGTTCGAATCCTCCCCGGGTATGGTTTGAGACCTGGCCGCCTATATAAGGCCAGGAGAACCACCGAGAGAAGACCAAGCAATACCGTATCACCAAGCCTTGAGATCGAGATCATACTCTCGACTTAAGCAACCCCCCGTTGTAACCAATCTACTCGTTAATACAGATCGACAAAGGCAGGAGTAAGGGTTTTACCTCTACGAGGGCCCCGAACCTAGGTAAATCGTGTCCCCTGCCTAGCCGACGATTGTCACCAGCGCCTACACGTTCTCCTAATCGAAACCCTATGGGTTCACCCGAGGGACTTGTTGAGATGCAGATTCGACAATTGGCGCCGTCTGTGGGAACGGCGGGCGCTGGATCTCCGGCATCTTCGGCTTCATCGACAACCAACTCACATTGGAAACCTTCGACTTTGACTCCGACCAACCCGATCTGGATCGGATCTGTCGTAGTCACCCCTCACTCGCCGGAATCACGCCCGGTTTTCAGCGATCTGGAGTAGAGCGTCACCTTGACGTTCGGGAGCTTTAAGTTCTACACCAACAAAGAAGGGATCCTTCACTTCCCTGAGGAGTCGGGATCTGAGTCAATTTCCAGCCCAGGAGCTGTCGATTCACGACCCTACTTGGCGAAAAGTGGCGAGTCCATCCGCCTCAACACCAGCAATTTCCATACCCTCTCTACAGAGGAACCCTCTCGGGTCAGAAAAGCCTTTCGAGTTACGCCTAGGACTCACAAGCCATATCTGGCTCAGGTCTGCATGGCAGGATCGGAACAGCCACCCGCAGAAACTGAGCAAAGCGCAAGGGAACACGCTGAGATCAATGTCTCGCGAGACGCCTGGCTCCGAGCAAAGGAGGCTATCCGCACAAGCAAACCACCTGCGGCCGGGGTCCCACACGAAGACATGGTCGCCTACCACTACCATCTAGTGAGAGCGGCCACTGCTATCAAAGAAGCTCGGGAAGATCTGGCCGTACGAAAAAGATTGGCAGACGATTCGAGCCAACGCCGAGCGGAGCTATCCCTAACGCCTTCCGTTGGGAACCACCCCCAGAAGAAGGGACGCGCCTCAAGAACTGCGACCATGGACGGCGAGTCCTTGAGCGGAATCAGCAAATCACTCATGCGCGTGGACGAAGACGGAAACATCCATCCGCAAACTCCCGCAGCCGCGGTGCTAGCCGCAGCCACCTACATGCAAATAAATCAACCAGGGGATAACGACCCCTGCGCGGAACAATATAAGCGAGTGCAGAAAGGACTAGGCATGGCAGCCGCAAAACTCGCCTCCTACGATCGCAGGAAAGCAGCCGCACAGAAAGATAAAGAAGCACCCCGTGGACATAGGGGCACATCACGTGCCAAGGAAAAATCACCCCGTCGGGCACGAGGAAAAAAAAAACTCGACGACGAGGAGATAGCCCAAGTGGCAGCGATAGCAGCACGAGGGGTCGAGGCCGTAGCCGCAGCCCGCGAAGAGGTCGAGGCCGCAGTCCACGGAGGGATAGAGATCGCAGCCCGCGAAAAGATCGAGACAGAAGCCACTCGCGACATCGCAGCAAGGAACCAAGAGGAGACATCAATCGCGACGAACCCAGATACAACGCGCAATCGGACATCGCCCAGCGCAAGGTTGATAAAGGTCGGGCGGCCAGAAACCGTGCGCGCTCCCCATCTACATCCTCCGACGACGAAGTCTGCGGAGCCTTATGCTTTGCTCGCAGCATCCGCGAGGCGCCGCTACCCAAAAGATTTAAGCTATCGACAGAAGTACAGAAATACGATGGTTCACAAGAGCCTTCGGCCTGGTTGTCAGATTACCTCACGGCAGTAAAATGCCAACGTGGGAACAAAAACACAGCTATGCAGTATCTCAACCTACACCTAGTCGGTGCTGCCCGCAGCTGGCTCGAAGGAAGGCCGAAGGCATGTTACAGATCTTGGGATGACCTAAACCTCGATTTCTGCAAAAATTTCCAGGCAACATACAAAAGACTGGCGACCATCGAGGAGCTACGAGCTTGCAACCAGAAAAGTGGCGAGTCTACTCGCGAATATATTCAGCGATGGACCACACTCAGGAACACAGCGGGAAATATATCAGAAGAAGTCGCGGTTGAAGCATTTGCAAAAGGAGCACGGCGAACCTCTTTCAGGGAAGAACTGGGACGACTCGCGCCCAAAACCATGGGAGAATTGATGGCCATAGCCGACAGATGGGCAAACGGCGAAGGCGCAGTGCGCAACGAGAAAGATTCATCTCCGGCACGCGATGACTATCGCCATAGTCGAAAGAAAAGAAGAAATAATTACGACCATGATGATCGAGAAGAATTTGTGGCAGCGGAGTTCAAAAAAAATCGCGACAGCGGATATCGCGGAAAACGCGAGTGGAAGCCAAAGCAGGAAGACAAAACCCCCGAGGAGGACTTCGACGGTTACTGCACGCTACATCTATTCACAGATAAGCGTACCGGCAAAACTAAGGCAACACACCTTCTCAAGGACTGCCAAAAGTTCATTGATATCCATGAGGCCCTCTTGAAGAAAAATAGAGCAGCAATTAACCAGGGTTACCCGCAGCTTCCTGGAGGAGGAGCTCAAGGATTTCAACAGCCGCAAGCCCTGCCCCCAGCAGGAAACCAAAACGCGGTGCTAGCTGCGCTCCCAGCGCCACCCGTCCCAAATCAAGGAGCAAATGGATACCCGAACCCAGCGGGACTCTTAGGCATGATACAGAAGGTATGTCCATCGCGCAGGGCTCAAAACACAAACACACGACAGTTATGCATGGCTGTCCAAACCCCACCTACGAGAACCGAGTACCTGAAGATGGCGGAACAACCAATAACTTTCTCCAAGGAAGACCACCCTCCGCGAGTCTATCGACCAGGACACGCCGCACTTGTCATACAGGCGCAAATTGGCAATTATGAGCTGGCTCGCGTGTTCATGGACGGAGGGAGCGACATCAACATCATCTACGCAGACACGCTCCATCGTATGAACAAGAATTTGGATGGACTCGCGGAATCAGAGACATCCTTCCACGGGATAGTTCCAGGAAAATCAGTCCGTCCACTCGGAACAATCAACCTGGAGGTGGTGCTAGGCAACCGAAATAATTACAGGCGAGAATTTCTTGATTTCGAAGTCGTCGATTGGCCCTCACAGTACCACGTCATTCTTGGTCGAACGGTGTTCGCCAGATTCATGGCAGTACCGCACTACGCATACTTGAAGCTCAAGTTGCCTGGAGTATATGGCACAATCACCATCGACAGTGATTTCCAAAAATCCAATAAATGCGACATCGAATTCAACGAGATCGCCCAATCTTTCGGTATGCAGGAAGAACTACAGGAGATAGCAAAAACCACGGATCACTCTGTGATGCCTCTCACCAAGAAGAACGCTCCAGAGCTCGAGTTCAACACAAACAGCGGTACCCGCAAGCATCAAGTACACCCGACGGATTCTGCGAAGACGGCGATGGTGTCCACCACCCTCTCGCCAGCATAGGAAGGCGCGCTCGTCGAGCTCCTCCGTGAGTACTGGGAAATTATCGTCTGGCAGCCTTCAGATATGCCAGGGATACCAAGGGAGTTCGCCGAGCACTCACTCAAAGTCTTCAAAGACGCCAAGCCTATCAAGCAGACTACCCGAAGGTTCTCAGAGCCCAAACAAAAAGCGCTCGGAGAAGAAGTAAACAGACTACTCGCAGCAAAATTTATTCGCGAGATAAAAATTTCCACCTGGTTAGCAAACCCGGTGCTGGTCCCGAAGAAGAATACCAACATCCATCGCGTGTGCATCGACTACACGTCGCTGAATAAACACTGCCCCAAGGATAACTTTCCCCTGCCAAAGATTGACCAGATCGTGGATTCTACAGCAGGTTGCCAACGCCTCTCTTTCTTGGACGCCTACTCAGGATATAATCAGATCAGGATGAAGAAGGAGGACGAGGAGAAGACGGCGTTTATAACACCCCACGGTGTTTACTGCTACACGACAATGCCCTTCGGGCTGAAGAACACGGGCGCAACATATCAGTGCTGCATGCAAAAATGCCTCGCCAAGCTCATTGGCAAGAACGTTCAAGTGTACGTTGACGACATCGTCATCAAGACTCGAGTGGAAGATACACTCCTCAACGATATCAGAGAAACATTCGACGCGTTGAACGCATACCGAATCAATGTCAACCCGACCAAGTGTGTCTTTGGCGTCCCCGCAGGACAACTTCTCGGGTACCTGGTCTCCGCTCGAGGGATTGAAGCTAACCCAGCGAAAATCCAAGCAATCCTGACAATGAAGGAGCCAACCAATCTCCGTGGTGTGCAGCATTTTGCGGGACTACTAGCCGCCCTAAGCAGACTCATCGCAAGGCTAGGCGAGCAAGCATTACCTTTCTACAAGTTATTGAAGAAAACAGATAAGTTTGAATGGACGCCCGAAGCACAGACAGCATTCGCAGACCTCTAGCGAGCATTGCAGAGCAGGCGTGTCCTAGCAACACCGCAAGAACGGGAGCCATTGTTCCTATATCTAGCCGCGACAAATCAGGTCATCAGCACAGCGATCGTGGTCGAGCGGCCGGAGGACGGAAAGGCGTTTGGCATCCAGAGGCCAATTTATTATATCAGCGAGGTGCTTTCGCCCTGCAAATAGAGATATCCCCATTACCAAAAGCTCGCGTACGGTGTGGTGCTCACAGCCCGAAAGCTCAAACACTACTTCCAGGAACACACCGTCACGGTGGTAAACGACGCATCACTGGCACTACAAGAGAACCGGTCTCTTGCAACGAAATCTGTAGCTACGGTTTTTTTTCGTTGCGATATAATCACAAATTACCACGACCTCTCAGGTTGTGGTGATAGGGCACTCGTATTTCCACGACTCATTTTGGTGGCGATAAATTGTCGTTCTGTTGCGGTAGAGGCCTCCTATTGCCACGATTTGTACTGCTGTTGGAATACAAGCGCGTTGTTGCGACAGAGTATTTTCGTTGCGTGAGGCACTCCTTTTGTTGCCTTAGAGACATGGTATTCCAACGAAATAAGCATTCGTGGTGATATTCAGTCATATATTGCAACATCTGTATTTGTGTTGCGGTAGTTACAAATATTGTTGCAAAAAAAAAAGCTAACTATTGCAACCAAATTTTTTGTGCGGCAATACCATATGTTTTTCGCCTCAAATTTACCCTGCGGCAATACCTATTGTTTACTGCGACAATTTGGGTCGTATGGTAATAGGTTAAACGTAAAGCAACAATCACCGTACTGTTGCGAAAATGAACAAGTTATTTTGCAACGACCATTCATAGACTAGCTTAACGGGCCTCATGGGCCGTGCCCTTGATCACTGTTGCAATTTTCTTAGGACCACAATTCATTTTTGGTCCAGTATCTCAGTTTGGTGAGCACATTATTTTTTTTAAATATTGTTTGCAACTGAATTTCTGCAGCACTTAGCATTTTACTAATGTTGCAACAAGTGACAGTACTTAATAATCAATCAAGAACTCATATAAGACGCAATTTCACTAGTACATTTATCATGGAAATTCAAAATTTCTAAACACTGGAACTTTGGAATCTTTAAACAAAAATTATGTTATTACACGATCTTTCATCCATGCATGTTCATGGCAAAACATTTAAGCCAAACAGTGCAGAGACAGCCTACACAAAGAATCCATGGTCATCATCCAATTCATCTTGTACCAAAGGAGCAACATGACCATCATTTATGTAAGCCTCATCATCATCAGTATCAACATCATATTCGACTTGGTCTTCGTCAAAATCAGCAGGTCTTAAATTATTTATGACTGAAACATCAACGCTGGTTCCTTCATCATCATTTCTGCACCAACTAGTAATATCGTCAGGTAAAGTAAATTCTGGAACTGTAATTCCTGCATCGACGACATCCTGTACATCTGCATCACCACGTTCATCTCCTTCTGCAAGATCATCTAGGTCTGCACCATTTAAAACCGAAGGAGCAAACAAATTGCGTAGATTCATTTTTATAGCACTTTCCCAATTAGGGCTCTTCACATCTCTCACATAGAAAACCTGTGCAGCTTGGATGCCTAGAATGTAAGGGTCTTCCGTGAATCGGTGTACACTAGTGTCAAGGTCAATAATTCCATATTTGTCCCTCCTATACCCCTTACTATGATTTCTATTGGCAGGAGGCACGTCGAACCAGTCGCACTGCAATAGAACAACCTCCTTATCAGGAGGAAAGTCAAGAAATATGATTTTCTTTATCACCCCATAATAATCAGTACTGCCGGTGCTTCCTTGCGCGTTGACTACGACGCCACTATTTTGGGTACTCAAGTCAATCTCTATTTCGGTATTACGAAAGTAATATCCATTCAGTACTGTACGGTTGAACACACGAGCAATTTGATCAGGCCCTTTAGCTAGTGTATACAACAGACTGTTGACCTTCCCATCTTTATGGAGTTGTGTGATCTGTTTCATGGAATAGAATATGTGTGAGTGTACTATACACCATTGTTTTTTTATTACGAGAAACATTTATGAAAATGCTAAAGTAACTTACCCGTCTTTCGAACCAGCCAACAAAATATTCCTTGTGTTTCTTTTTAGGATTAGGACAATTGTTCTTTTTGAGCTCGTCAATATGTTCCCTTCAAAAAGAAATGATATATGGTTACTTCATAACCAAAGTGTTAATGCATATCATGATATGAAACAAATACATAAGTTTCCTTACTGAATCCATGGCTCGGTTTCCTTGCAGTTTGTTATTATGTAGTGCCTCATTTGATTAAGAGCTTCCAAAGACAGTGATTCACGGGCAAAACCTTTCTTGGAGTAATCAACTGCACTCATTATGCTAATCCCTGTTGGTGCCTCATCTGTAGCTCCATCTGCATGGCGTTCGGACTGACTTATTTTTGTAGGCGAGCCTTTAACGAATCGACTGCAGAACGTCATGCACTCTTCAAGTATGTACCCCTCTGCAATTGAACCTTCTGGATGAGCCTTGTTACGTACATATCCCTTCAACGTATGCAGGTATCTCTCAACCGGATACATCCATCTATACTGTACAGGCCCTGCAAACCATGCTTCTCGAGCTAGATGAATTGGGAGATGCATCATAATATCAAAGAAAGCTGGTGGATATATCATCTCTAGCTGACATAGAATTACTGCAATTTGTTGGTCAAAATTCAACAAATCCTCATCCCTTAACTCCTTGGAGCATAAATCGGAAAAGAATTTACTGAGCTGAAGCAATGGGGTAAGGACATTCTCCGACAGAAGCTTGTGCAACGCAATAGGAAGAAGTTTCTGTAATATAACATGGCAGTCATGAGTTTTGAGTCCACTAAACTTGCACTGCTCGAGGACCACACATCGCTTAATGTGTGAAGCATAGCCATCAGGCATCCGTATGCTCTGCAGAAACATGAGCAGCATTATCTTCTCTTCCTTTTTTTAAAGCATACACGCCTTTCTTAAGTTTGTACTTATCCTTACCGGCGGGCTTTGCGTGCTGATCCTCCCTAATTTTCAAAAACTCCAAATCTAGGCGAGCCTTCGTACCATCCTTTGTTTTCCCATCCATCTCAAGCAAAGTACCCAGAATGCTGTCACAAATGTTCTTCTCGATGTGCATAACATCCAAATTGTGCCTCACGAGCAAGTGCTGCCAATACGGGAGCTGGAAGAACACACTTTTCTTCCGCCAATTGTGCCAGGGATTAGTTTCTGGTCGCTTTCTCTTATTTGACCACCCAAATGGTTCATGCTGAATGCTATCAAGCTCCTTTAGAACTTCAATGCCTGTAAGTGGCACCGGGGCTCTCTATGGTCTGGCTTGTTGTTGAACATAACCTTGTTTCGACGCCATTTGTGTTGTTTCCGTAGAAAACATCGGTGTCCCATGTAGCAATGTTTTCTACCATACCGGAGCCATAAAAAGTGTGTATGCTTGTGGCAGTAAGGGCATGCTAGCTTGCCTTTTGTGCTCCAACCACTCAGCATTGCGTAAGCCGGGTAGTCATTGATGGTCCACAACACGCATGCATACAATGTGAAATTTTGTTTAGTTGCCGCATCATATGCTTCAACACCATCCTCCCATAGAACTAACCGTTCATCAATCAAAGGTTGTAAGTACACATCAATGTTATTTCCTGCTGACTTTGGTCCTGGAATAATCATTGACATTATCCAGTTCTCTTGTTTCATACACATCCATGGTGGCAAGTTATATGGGATCAGAATGACAGGCCATGTAGTGTGTGATATACTCATGAGCCCAAAGGGGTTGAATCCATGTGAAGCAAGGCCAAGCCGAACACTGCGAGCATCTTTTGCGAATTCTTTCTGACTATATCTTTCATCAAGGCTTTTCCAGGCCTTCGAATCTGCAGGATGCCTCATTATGCCATCATCTTTACGTTTCTCCTTATGCCATTTCATATCAGTTGACATATCTTCTATCATGTACAGCCTTTGCAGTCTTTGAATGAGTGGGAAATACCATAGAACTTTCTGTGGCACTTGCTTCTTTGATTTACGGATCGATGAATCAGTTTTGTCTACGGTTGGACTTGATTTCCATCGAGACGTATGACAGACAGGGCATTCTTGGGCATCAGCATGCTCATTACGGAATAACACACAATCATTATAGCACGCGTGTATCTTCTTGTAATCCAGTCCAAACTCTCGAATGACCTTCCTTACTTGTGCGAGATTAGTAGGAATGCAGTGACCCTTTGGCAGCACCTCCGTGAACATCCGCAACATTAAGTCACATGCTCTGTTGGTCATCCCAGACACGCACTTGATTTGGTAAAGCTTCACAATGAAAGATATCTTTGTGACCTCCTCACAACCTGGGTACAACGATGTTTTTCCCTCTTCCAATAGTTTGTAGAACGCCTTTGCAGATGCATTTGGCTCCTGTTTCATTCCATCACCGCTCGTGTCTCCTGCATTACTTCCCACTTTTGTGGCCCTTATCAGAGTATCGAGCATGTCACATATCCCTTCACCACCACCTGCATCGTCTTCATCATCAGAATCTTCAGACATGTTGTCCTCCTCGGGTTCACCATGGAATACCCATTTTTTGTAGGACGGATCCATCCCATTCTTAAGCAAGTGCATATGGATCTCCCTTTTAGTTTTCTGAGCATTATTCAGACATTTCGTACACGGGCAAAAGTTTCTTGCGTCTGGTTCAGCACCATCAAAACTAAGTTCCAAGAAACTCTCGATGCCACTTTGCCACTCCACAGAATCTCTATCCTTCTCCATCCAGCTCTTGTCTTGTGACATTTTGCGTTATCTCCGTTTAGCCGGTCTTGTAAAAAAAAGGTGCAGCATTAGTTCACACAAAAGTATTTCGAAACAACAAATACATTAGAGAGACAGGCATATTGGTCTTTCAAGTCAGTAAGAATTGCAGGGGATTACATTAGACATTACTTCACAACACAGCGTTCGATTCAAACTAACACTTACACCTGAAACTGACATGGCTATGAAAATATAAAACCTAGTTCGTACCTGAATTCCTGACATTGCTATGAATATTAAACTAACACTTACAACTGAAACTGATAAAACAGACACGCATATGTGAACACAAGCAGCTAGTCTATCTGACAGCAATTGCAATCGCCATTAACTTCATCGAACCGGCAGGATGGAAACCAAGGATTTCATCAGTATTGGTACAAACCTTGTAATTGCGTCTGACGAGCGGCGGAAGCAGCGGTTGAGTACAAGTCGGCGGGGCAGCGTTGGCGGCAGTTCAATAGTTTACGCTAATCGAGTTCGGATGGCGGCGAGGTAATAGTGGCGGATTGATCGGTCGCGCAGGGCCGATACGGCGGCGAAGTCGCCTGAGGGCGGATAGGGCGGCGTTGTCGTGTGGGGCAGGGCAGTTTGGAGGAGACCGGGCGGACAAACGTAGCCCTTTCGCTCGCCCAATGGCCCAACCGGAGTATGGGCCTATTAATTGTACAATTTGTCTTCACAGCCCATTTGCCTTGTGAACAATATGTTTTTCCCTTGGCAATAACGTTCAAGTATTATAAATGCTCTATTAAGTTTTACTAGTTTCATTTTATGATTAAATTAATTCATTTCGAAATGCATTGTTGTGTTAATATTCAACACTAGTCGGAAAAGCCCTGTTATTGGTGTGGTTTTTCTTCAGTTCTGGCATGAAACTCGTACGCCCCTGCTATCTAGGTGTCCACTGGCGTGTTTCTGGAATCGACACAGGTTATACTACATGATCATTGGCGTTGATGTCATAGTCCACATCACTATCCTATAGAAATCGGTAAATAAAAAGGGTATGTAATATTGACTAGAAGCGCACAAATGGTATTCAATTATGAGATAACATAACAAGCATTAAAAAAAAACCGGATAAACATTCAAAGATTCAACCAGATAGTACTTAACATTAACATGTAATCTAAAAGTTCGCATAAAGCTAGAACTCTCAGCTACAACCATGATACCTACTCATCATCTGACTGAATAATGACAACATGTGTATCCTCAGTAGGGAGCTATGGGAACATCATCTTCGGTGTCTTCAGTATCGTCAGGTCGATCGTAGAGGAAGTAGGTGGACACATCACCTTCATCGAGATAGAATGTCAATCTCCCTGTTGGATCCATCTCGTAGCGTTCCACAAGCTGGCCCCATTGCTGACCACTGAAGTATGTTTTTCCATCCTCATGTGTGACTACAACTTTGTGCTGGTGGTCTGGCACTCTTAAGCTCACCAAGTTCACCTCGAGAGTTCTAGGGTGGTCCCAAATTGCAACTTGAATATGCTCCAAAAAGTCACGCCTGAATCTGCAAGGTATGATCTGTAAAAAAAAAGAAGTACACATTTTTAGTACAAATTTATTGTCAGTTTTCAAAAAGTAGATTGACCGAAAGTATATACCAATCTGTTTTCAAACCCCTCTGGTAGAACAATGGTAAATTTCTTGTTCATGCACTCCTTGTAGCCACACTGTTCACATACATCCATTGCCTGCGGTGGTGCGTTCCATACACTGAATTCAGATACACATCTAACCATTTACCATTCAAAAACCAACTTAAATCTAACAATGTACATCTAATTTTGGTGGCTGAATAAACTTAAATCTAACAATGAAAAACTAATTTCTAAGTCGATCTACATCTAAAATCACAATAATCATCTAACATATAACTCAATCTACATCTAAACCTAACAATGAAAGGTACGGCGGCCGGGGAAACTTACCTGCGGCGCGACGGCTGGCCGGCGCGAGGACGATGGTGGCGGTTGCGGCGGCGTTTGTCGCGGCGTCGTTCCACCGGGTGTCGGTGGGGGATCTGGGGGCGGAGAGGGCTAGCCGTGGCGGCGGTGGGGAATCGGGGGGTGGAGAGGGAGAGGACTCGAGTTCGTGTGTGTAGCAGTTGGTGTGCGTGTAGCAATCGATTAAATTAGAGTATAAAGGGTTTTCTCAAAATTTTCATCATGTGAACGTGCCTCCACATTTGATCTTTCGTAAATTGGTCCTTAATGATGAAGCCAATGATAAACCGTGCCCACCACATTTGATTCCCTCATCCTGGTTAAATGTTGTTGCACCGTGGTGTCGCATGCTGGTGATGAGGGTGTGTTTGGGAGAAATCCTTGTCGGAGTACCGATATTAGAGCGGTGTCGCCATCGGGTGGCATCCTCCCTTCATGAAGGGCATCACGTCTACCCTGCATCCGCCGCCCCGATGTGCCGGGGGAAACCCTAGAAGCGCGACTATCCATGTTGAAGGTGTTGATTGGTATTTGACGTCCCGGTGCTAGCAGCTTGGTTGTAGTTTGTAGGTGGGCGCAGTGGTCGTTTCGTCGATCCACTTGCGTCTCCTTTTCTTTTCTTCTTTTGCGTTTATTGGTTGTCGCCTCAGCCGGCGTTGTATCAAAACTGTTGTACCGGGTGGTTGCTATATTAATATAGCGGTGATTCAGCCTATTTCGCCAGAGCATGGGCAGAATATCCTGTGATACTAGCTCTCTTGCATGCTACCATGGTACCGTTTCGAATAAATGAAGTTTTGGTGATTCAAAAAAATCTAGGAAAAATCACGAGTAGAGTTACTACAATGTGTAATAATTTTATGTCCAGATACGAAAGTAATATTGACTAACCAAAAAGACAAATTCAAATGTGAATATATAGTGCATATTTGCTGATTTGTACTTTTTGTTTCTCAATGTGTAGGTCGAATTTCGACCTGGTTTTTTTTTACATTATGTACACAAATTCTTTGGGAACATTAATATTTTTTTCCGGAATTTTATGAAACATCTATAGTTGATTTTTTAAAATGGTAGCATGGGAGAACAAGGGGCTAGTATCACTGGATATTTTTTCCATTGAGCATGTGTGGTTTGCACCCTTGTTTACATTTTTATGAGTCATAAAATCCAATATGGTAAAGCAAAAATGGTAAAGCTCAGCATAAAAAACAAAATGACATCATGAAAGTAGTAAAACTAAAAGAACATAACATTTAAATTGTGTGAGAATTCAACAATCTAATATAGAGTCTTAACACGGTTTTTATATTGTAGCAACGGGGCTGCATGCATATAGTTGCACACAGAAACCATCAATATCACTACATTCCTATTACAGACCAACTTCAGGGACATGGGTAGCAAACAAGTAGAGCCCTTCAGCGCACTGGTATAGCAATAACAGCATCTTGTCACCCTGTTTGAGATGACTTTCCTTCGCCATGAACTCTTTCCACCCGCTGACGCACAAGCGACCATCAAGATCAGAAATTGAATATGTCGATGTCACCTCAGTTCTCGGGTAGCAAACAATAGTGATTGTACCATTTCTTGCCATATGTGCAGGAATCAGACGGCTTGGAATTTTCTGTTGCATGCAAAGACTTATAGTCAAGAAAAAAGCTATCGGGAAATAATCATGTTAAAAGAAAGGAAATTAAATAGAACAAGTGTACACGTATTACTTTGCGCATAAGAGAAGATGTGTTCTTAAAGATTTACCACGTGTTTATTGAAGTTCTCGCTGTTTGTCCAATTCAGAGTATGCAGCACCCCGACAACCAATTCTGCTTCCTCATACTCTCCAGCTCTGTGGAATAGAACAGTGTAATCCAAGTTTTCAATAGCGTCGATCACCGTCTCCATCATCCTCCAGTTAATCATGGTCCCATCAGTGCTAGAGAGTGAGTCAACAATGTGACGCCTCTCAGGGGACATGTGGTAGTGTGCTGTAAAAATGTAATACGCCTGAAATTAGTGGATTACACATGCCGCAACCAAGTAATATATTAATGTTTATGTGCACAACATAATTTTTTTGTATTAAGTAAGAACTTACACGGATGGATGATTGGGTCATTTCCGGTTATGACCTCAGTTTGGCCTCTTTGTGTGTCGGTCTTGAAAACAAGCTCCATACCAACTTCAAGTTTGTAAACCCTACTAAATTATTTCCAGTAATTTCCCTTCAGAAAGGTTATTCCGTCGATGTTGCCAAGCTCAACTATAAACGAGAATCCTTCCTTGGTAATCAGTGTGGCTTGAAAATTTCTGTCCTCCATAGGGAAAACAGCATGCATTCTTAAGAAATATTGTCTGATGTAGCAGGGGATCACCTAAATAAGAGCATGTATTTTATTAAATTATGAGCCAGTAGTAAATTGGACTTACTAAAAGTAGATATATCCTACAAGAGTAGCTATTTGTACTTTTTTCCTATAATTGGACATTGAAGCAATAGTCCTGTACTGCAAATAACTGAACATGCACTCATAGTTTCAGAATGGTACCCTTCAAGTATTGAAATTGCATGTAGGTAGTTCATAAAAAAAAACACGTCCATAACTACTAGAGATCACAGTCCCAAAAAATTTGCTAGCTAGATCAGCTACGTATATTACATCAATGATTAACACATGACACAATGAGTACTAGCTAGGACCGGTAGATATGCTACGTATATTACATGTGAATAATCACGAAAAATCCAAATCCAATTTGTACATGAGTAGATTAGAATCCTTACCGTCTTCTCCTCAAATCCCTCTACAAGGGTTATGACGAAATAATCAGTCGTCATGTCATCACTGCCACACATCCCTAGTTTGTCAAAACAAACTGGACACTGCGAGAAAAAACGAACAAAAACGATCAGATCTGGTGTGATAATCACGATCAAAGATGCAAAATGATGCGTAAGATCAAGTTGGCACGTCTTTGGTTGGCTTCATGATCGAAGTGGAGGGTGCGCCGGCCGGTAGACTAAAAATTCTAGGTCAAACTTGTGCGGAAGGGCAGGCGGCGGCGAACACGTGGCGAGGGAGGCGTGTGAAGTCGGCGGTTTTCTGTGGGAGAATGATTACACGCATGCTGCCTTAGGTCAGGCCGTAGACTAGCTGTTTTGATGGGACAAATCGTGGGCCGCGCTGGCCATTGTGTAGGTTTAGTAGATTAAAAATAGGCTTATTAGTTTAGGCCCACAAACAAGTGAGTACTATGGGAAAAATCGTGGGCCGCGCTGGCCATTGTGTAGGTTTAGTAGGTCTATGTACACACACGGCACAGGTGCTTCCCGATTTTTTTCTATCGATTTCACACGGAAACCACTTCGAGTCTGCTCCGTACAGAATTAATTTTAATACTCCCCTGTACTTCCATTCGTATTCACCACTGCATCTCTTCCAACCGCTGCACTCCAGTCTCTTCTTCTTCCATCCGCTCCCCTCTCTTCTTCTTCCAAGAATGGACGAACAGAAGTATTTCTGCCGCACGATTAAGGTCCCCATCCATGGCGAGGAAAGCATCGACGTCACGTACACCAACGACCCTGCCGAGGTGCAGCGTGTCGTAGACATGTACGAGCAGTGGATTGATAGCGGAGAAGAAAGGTTTATGGGGCTCGATTTCGAGTACACATCCCACAAGGTTGATATCGAGAAGAAGGTCGCCGTCCTTCAGCTTGCATTACGCCGCCACGTCCTGGTGTACCATCACTCCAGGTTAAAGTCATTTTTCCTCTTGTTTTCTGCAACTAGTACTCATCTGCTCCGCCGCCATGTTCTTGTGATTGCTATTTGGTTATTCCTGGTTCTTGTGATTGGTGTTACTACTACTTTTTTCCTCTTTTTTTCGGCAACTAGTACTCATCTAGATTTTCTGCAACTAGTACTCATCCAGACATGCATGCGTAACAGTTTTCTCACGCACTTTTTTTCGGATCGGAGGGAGTAGTACTTTTCTAAACTCTTGTTACTTGTGTACTTCAGTGGTGACTGGTGGCAATCTGCGACGCTGGCTGATCTTTTTCGTTTTGGCGGCGTCAAATTTGCAAGTGTTGACACCAACAACGACAAGAAAATGTTTGCGAGAACCTGGAATTTTTCTATTCCAAAAGAAAATGATGAGGATATCCAAGATTTATACTTTCATGTGTTCAAAGAAAAGAAAGTTGGAATGGCTACCATGGCAGCAAAATTTATTGATCCCGTCTACAAAAACATGAAGAAGAAGGATTACCGGTGGCACAGCTACTGGGACAACCAAATGCTAGACATGGAACACATCACCTATGCTGCAATTGATGGGTTCCTCTCCCTAGAGTTGTACCGTAAGCTCAAACTCATGAGTGACGCCAAGAAGGCCGAAGAGGGAGGCAGATCAAGGAGGGCGAGGGCGACCCACACTTGGCACTAGATCACCTGCTGCGGCGTAGTATATATGCTACTTTTGTTCTTTGTAATTAGAGTATATGTAAAATTATTCGAGTAGTATATATGCTACTTTTGAGCTATGGATTAATCTTGGTACTTTTGTTCATATTGCAAGTGCTATATCTAACTAGTAGTGCAAATTATGCTACGTGAAGTCTGGTTTGAACTCAATGACAACTCTCCCTCGCTGGCGGTGTTCGAGTAGTTCCCTCCTCGAGGCAGAACTAGTCCTGCCGCCATTCTCCTTTGGGTGGTTCGACGACTAGGGATGTCAAGATGGAGTTTGTTATTCCTAAGAGGCACCAGCATCTGTGGCGACGCGGCTCTGATCTTTGTTTAGGAAAGGCCTTCTCTTGTGTTTGGTTTTTGAGTCTGTGGGACAGTTCTCGGACTAGCCGGTGTGGAGTGGTGTAAGTGATAGTGTTGCTCGCAACGAACTGTCAAGTTAATGTACTCAAACCACTATCTCCTATAAAAATCAGGTGCCAATTGCGTGCCCTCCAAAAAAGAAACAACTCTTTAACAATATTAATAAGCTCTGCTAAACGATAACATAAAAAGGACATAATGTTTCACATAGTGCATCATGCAGGAGTACTGGAAGCAACACATAGTTTAAACAAAAGAAACATTGTCTTCACAGGCACAACTTAGAAGATCTTGTGAACTGGGCCAGCTTCCATGGGATCAGGTATGAGTGGAATGAGTCTATTCACCTTACGGAAGGTGACTTGTTCTCCCTCCCACTCGTACCTCTTCCCGTGACACCTTAGCACATCCTGTCTACGCATCTTGATGTAAAGATACGCGGAGTCTCCCTCTTCGTGAGACTGGACAATGCGCCAGTTGGTAGTACCCAACTTGCTAAGGAGTACACGCGAAACCATGAAAGACGATGGTCGCTGGTTCGGCTTTACCACAGCTTGAAGAACAAAGTTGGTGTGCACCCCCTTTTGCTCCTTTAGCTGAAGTATCACCAGATTGGAGACATGGACGTTGCAAGCTGATTTTTCATCAACATTTGGTGATGTTGGAGGTACTTCTTCAACATCTTCATTATCTTCTCCAGAGCCTCCATCCCCAGAACCATGACCATCTGACAAGGCCAGTCCGCCATCAGATGACTCTTCTTCAACTCTCGGCTCCTAAAATGCAATAAGCCAATATGTTAACTGAAAACTGAAGTTGCTCATTCGTTTTTAACTTTTATATCATTTATTGCTGAAGAATTCAAATGGATATGAAATGTACAACCTATACTAAACCTAGTATATCATAACCAAATCTGATAATTAGAATCCATGTAGGCATGCACGTTTAATTAACCAAAAAGCTACTGTGTACAATTATTACAAAATGAGATATGAAATTGCAGTTGAAATAATTTGAAGATTAACCCAAAAAAGGTTGTAACACCATAAATAGGAGAATCTAGGATGATAACACGCTACACAATTATTTCAACATTAGATATGAAGTTGCAGTTGTAATTATTACATGATGAGATATAAAATGGCATTTGAACTAATGTAAATAACACTTGAGAAATAAAACAATAAAATTAGAAAGCAAAATCGATCTACTCCCTCTTTCTTTGAATAAAAGACCACTATCAAAAATAAAATTTCTATGTATGCAAGACCGCTATCTCTTCCAAAGAGGAATTTATTTCGATTCTACCACATAGAATGGTGCTAATTGATGTCAATGTGCCATGCAACCATAGAGTAATATGCCCCAGTATTTCATAACAAAAACAGATAAATAAAATCTTGCGGATCAAATTACCCAAGCTATATTCATTGAATTTTAATTAAACAAAGTACAGAGTGTACAATTATTACAAAATGAGATATGAAATTGAAGTTGAAATAATGTGAAGATTACTGCAACCCAAAAAAAGGTTGTAACACCATAAATAGGAGAATCTAGGATGATAACACACTATACAATTATTTCAACATTAGATATGAAGTTGCAGTTGTAATTATTACATGATGAGATATAAAATGGCATTTGAACTAATGTAAATAACAGTTGAGAAATAACAGAATAATATTTGAAAGCAAAATCGATCTACTCTCTCTTTCTTTGAATACAAGGCCACTATCAAAAATACAATTTCTATGTATGCTAGACCGCTAACTCTTGCAATGAGGAATTTTTTTCGGTTCTACCACATAGAATGGTGCTCATTGATGTAAATGTGCCATGCAACCATAGAGTAATATGCCCCAGTATTTCATAACAAAAACAGATACTCCCTCCGATCCATATTAATAGTCGCTAAATCGGATGTATCTAGCACTAAAATATGTCTAGATACATCCGATTTAGCGACCATTAATATGGATCGGAGGGAGTAACTAAAATCTTGCGCATCAAATTAACCAAGCTATATTAATTGAATTTTATTAAAACATAGTACAGAATGTACAATTATTAGAAAATGAGATATGAAATTGAAGTTGAAATAATGTGAAGATTATTGCAACCCAAAATAGGTTGTAACATCATAAATAGGAGAATCTAGGATGATAACACACTGTACAATTATTTGAACATTACATATGAAGTTGCAGTTGTAATTATTACATGATGAGATATACAATGGCATTTGAACTAATGTAAATAACATGTGAGAAATAAAATTGCCTAGGCACACACGTGCATATATACCAGGTTGTGCTCCAATCCACCAAAAAATAAAAGAAATTTCCTAGGCACACACGTGCATGCAGTACCATCAGGTTGTGCTCCAATCCACCATAGAACAAAATAAATTTCCTAGGCACACACACGGTACCATCAGGTTGTGCTCCAATCCACCATAGAACAAAATAAATTTCCTAGGCACACACACGGTACCATCAGGTTGTGCTCCAATCCAGCCAAGAACAAAAAAGAGTAAAGTAGCAAACATCACACATAGAGGTTTCTATCTTAGTTCTCTCAACTCACAGAAGTCACGACTCACAACCAAAATAAGTGGCAAACATGAACAACCACAGAGTGCAAAGCAAAATCGATCTACTACCAGTCTGTGAATACAAGGGCATTATCAAAAATACATGGCAAGTTCACTAAAAATAGATCTACTACCTCAGTCGGCGCGGCAGTCGGCGCAGCGGGCGGCGCGGCGGTCGGAGCGTTGGTCAGCTTAGCGGAGATGGCCCCCCACATGGCGTATTCAGCTGATTGGTCGTAGCTTTCGTCAATCTCCTTGTACGCCGCCTCGAGGTCAGATGGCACGGCGGCGTGGGATGGGCCATCTTCTCCGTCCCCGCTCTTCGTCTTCTTCCGATCTATCTCCGAAGAGACATCACGGAGCGCCTCCTCCACCGGCGTGACCTCGCCGGAAGCAGCAGCCACTGTACCAGAGCTGGCCGCGGCTGGGACGACAGCAGAAGATGGCTCGCCAACGACGGACGCCACCTCATTACCTTCCTCGGCGTCGAAGCTTTCGCGTGATCTCTTCATGGCGGATGGGAAGGGCAGGGGAACCGTCGAGGGTTTTGCGGTGGAAGTGGAGGGGAGGATGCGTTTTTTGGGGAAAAGTTGATGCAGAGACGGAGGAAGGAAGGAAGTGGATATGCGTCAAACCGTGTATTTATGGAGTTTCCCTTTTGCTCTCCCTCTGACGCAATGTGCACGCGTGAATCTAGGGTTTCTTTTTGTATAGTTGTTTTTCCATATTTTTTGCACAAAAATGGATAAAATTGAAGACTAAAATTGAAGACAAAAATGGCTTACATTCTCATCTCTGCTGTTTTCCAGGCATCCTAGGTGGAAGGGAACACTGTTCTGGACCGAAAGTGCCCGGAAACGGCTACGACATAAGATTGGTAGGCAACTTGAGAATGGAAGCGGCTTTTTGAGATCCCACACGTGCAATGTTGCTGAAATGAAGCGAGGTTCTTGGAATGCATCATGATTTTGACTTTGGGCATGGGAAACAACAAGTTGGCCAAGGAAATCCCCGTTTCCGGCCGTTCCTTCCGCTTTCGAAGGCAATATAAAACCAGATCACGCATCGCCCACTCATGGACAGGGGTAACAAGGTGCAGTGTTGCATGTGGAGTGAGTTGCTTGGAGTGGGTTGTAAGGATGCCCCAGGTGTCGAGGCTGGCATGCAAGAGCGAGAAGCGGCAAGAATCGTCCCGGTTAACGTCCGGTGCTTCGACGCCACCCATCGCAACGGCGGCACCATACAAGTCCTGCAATGGGGTTCAAGCATTTTGTGTGGGCCCACATTGCCAAGTGTGGCTTACATTCTCATCTCTGCTGTATTCCAGGCATCGTAGGTGGAAGGGAACAATGTTCTGGACCGAAAGTCCCCGGAAACGGCTACGACATAAGATTGGTAGGCAACTTGAGAATGGAAGCGGCCTTTTGAGATCCCACACGTGCAATGTTGCTGAAATGAAGCGAGGTTCTTGGAATGCATCATGATTTCGACTTTGGGCATGGGAAACAATAAGTTGGCCAAGGAAATCCCCGTTTTCGGCCGTTCCTTCCGCTTTCGAAGGCAATATCAAACCAGATCACGCATCGCCCACTCATGGGCAGGGGTAACAAGGTGCAGTGTTGCATGTGGAGTGAGTTGCTTGGAGTGGGTTGTAAGGATGCCCTAGGTGTCGAGGCTGGCATGCAAGAGAGAGAAGCGGCGAGAATCGTCCCGGTTAACGTCCGGTGCTTCGACGCCACCCAGCGCAACGGAGGGACCATACAAGTCCTGCAATGGGGTTCAAGCATTTTGTGTGGGCCCACATTGCCAAGTGTGCCTTACATTCTCATCTCTGCTGTTTTCCAGGCATCCTAGGTGGAAGAGAACACTGTTCTGGACCGAAAGTGCCCGGAAACGGCTACGACATAAGATTGGTAGGCAACTTGAGAATGGAAGCGGCTTTTTGAGATCCCACACGTGCAATGTTGCTGAAATGAAGCGAGGTTCTTGGAATGCATCATGATTTCGACTTTGGGCATGGGAAACAACAAGTTGGCCAAGGAAATCCCCGTTTTCGGCCGTTCCTTCCGCTTTCGAAGGCAATATAAAACCAGATCACGCATCGCCCACTCATGGGCAGGGGTAACAAGGTGCAGTGTTGCATGTGGAGTGAGTTGTTTGGAGTGGGTTGTAAGGATGCCCCAGGTGTCGAGGCTGGCATGCATCATGCCGTCTAGCTTTCTGTAAAACTATCGTCGAATCTATGAATTTGAGCCTATTTCAACGAGTTCGCGTTTTTTAATTAATTTTGATTATTTCTGAACGCAATCACGAGCCAGAATGTAGATTAAAAGCGAAAAGAATGTTTGAATAATGTTGTATGATGCATGTTGAACTAAGTCATTCCAAAATTTTGGGCAAATGTGCTTCAAATGAGGTCTGAAGCTAGGGTAAATCACATATAACAGCATTGTGCGTTGGATTCATGTCATTTTGATATTTTTTTTGAATTATTTAAGCTCATTTGAAACCATCGCTCTATTATCATGAGAAATGTGCTCCAAATGAGGTCTGAAGCTAGGGTACACACCCCCGTTTGAAATTTCATGAAAAAATCGACCTTGCCAAAATTAACCAAATAAATTTGAGGAGCAACTATATCACGTATAACAACACTGTGTGTTGGATTCATGTCAGTTTTATTTTTTTATGAATTATTTATGCTCATTTGCAACCATCGCTCAATTCTCGTGAGAAATGTGCTTCAAATGAGGTCCGAAGCAAGGGTAAATACCCCCGTTTATAATTTCATGAAAAATTCGACTTTGCCAAAATTAACCAAATAAATTTGAGGATCAACTATATCACATATAACAACATTGTGCATTGGATTCATGTCATTTTGAATTTTTTTGAATTATTTATGCTCATTTGCAACCATCGCTCAATTCTCGTGAGAAGTGTGCTTCAAATGAGGTCCGAAGATAGGGTAAACACCCCCGTTTATAATTTCATGAAAAATTCGACCTTGCCAAAATTATCCATAGAAATTTGAGGAGCAACTATATCACATATAACAACGTTGTGCGTTGGATTCATGTCATTTTGATTTGTTTTGAATTTTTTATGCTCATTTGCAACCATCGCTCAATTCTCGTGAGAAGTGTGCTTCAAATGAGGTCCGAAGATAGGGTAAACACCCCCGTTTATAATTTCATGAAAAATTCGACCTTGCCAAAATTATCCATAGAAATTAGAGGAGCAACTATATCACATATAACAACGTTGTGCGTTGGATTCATGTCATTTTGATTTGTTTTGAATTTTTCATGCTCATTTGCAACCATCGCTCAATTCTCGTGAGAAATGTGATTCAAATGAGGTCCGAAGCAAGGGTAAATACCCCCGTTTATAATTTCATGAAAAATTCGACCTTGCCAAAATTAACCAATTAAATTTGAGGATCAACTATATCACATATAACAACATTGTGCGTTGGATTCATGTCATTTTGAATTTTTCTGAATTATTTATGCTCATTTGCAACCATCGCTCAATTCTCGTGAGAAATGTGCTTCAAATGAGGTCCGAAGCTAGGGTAAATACCCCCATTTGTGCTTCAACATTTTTTGGCATATTTTCTAAATCAACCAAATGAATTTCCTAGACATCTATTCTACATGTATAGTGTAAATCTGAAGTTTCATTATGTTTTGAATAATTCTTCTATTTTTTATTTTTTATTTAAATAACATGGTTTAATAGAAAAATCATATGTAAAACTGATAAAAATCATCGCTGTAGTAAATCTGAAGTTTCATTATTTTTTTTATTTAAATAACATGGTTTATAATACTTAACAGCAAAGAAATCATATGTAGAACCATCGATCCCTGTGGCCAACGTACCAACCAATCAGAGCGCAGAACGAACGTCTAGCGGATCGCTGTGGCTGCGAGCGCATCCGTCCGATGCACGATTCCTTCTAGAAGGCGTCGATCCAACAGCCCAGGTCGAATCTCTGTGTTTCCTTCTAGAAGCTTTTCGGGTGGTCAAACTGAGGGTTGACCAAGCTTGAAATTAGCATACATAATTCAAAAAAAATCGAAAAAATATATTGCCGACGCACATAGTAGTGTTATGTCATATAGTAACGAGAAAAAAATATAAACCTGTCTTATAAAGAATGGAACGAAAAAGCCTTGTGTAACATGTGATATCTTGAACAGTCTAGTAGAGAGTTCAAGATAATGAGATGAGTTTCAAACCTTTGGAACTCAAATATGGTCAAAATCTCACCAAAGCTTCATTTTGGTGTGACTAAGAAAGATCCAAAGTTATTTTTTCATTTTGATGTTTTAAACTTGTTTTATTTACAATTTTCGATTAAAACCATTATTATTCAAAAGAAAATAAATAATACGAATATTCATCCAATAAATTTTCAAGCTTCGGAATTGCATTATATAGGTCTAATACAAGTCTAGGAAAAATATAAATAGGATTTATAAACATTAGAACGAAAGCCATCACTAAAATGAGATTCCTCGAATACAGGAGTAGAGATTTCAAAGAATATGAGGTGGAAACATTGTGAATCTTCCGAAGAGGTGGGTTCTACCTTTTTGTTTTGTGTTCCTATGGGCTATCCTAGCACCACCAAGCAAATAGTTCCACATTGCTACCCCCTTTCGACGCCGTTACCGCGTGTTTCCGTATAAGTCCGGTATTTCTCCAGCGGGGCTAGGGTTTCACCGGGAGGGGGGGCTACGGAGTGTCTGGATCCCAACAAGATCTAGGGGGTGCCATACCATGTTAGTATATGTGTGTTGTGTGCTTTGGATGTCAAAGATTGCTCTCCGGGGTGTGACCCGCTTCACCGGCATCCACTTCTCTCTCGTGAGCGCTTATAGGGTGAAACTCCTGTATCGGACCAAACATCGTGATTCTTCCGAAGAGGTGGGTTCTACCTTTTTGTTTTTTGTTCCTATGGGCTATCCTAGCACAACCAAGCAAATAGTTCCAAATTGCTACCCCCTTTCGACGCAGTTACTGCGTGTTTCCGTATAAGTCAGGTATTTCTCCAGCGGGGCTAGGGTTTCACCGGGAGGGGGGCTATCCTAGCACAACCAAGCAAATATCTCTAAAAATGTCGACATGGCCGAGTAGTGCAGACAACACCCGTCTACACTATTGTACATGCCTTAAAAACAGAGGGAACCAGATCCTCTTACTTTGCCCACCTGATGTTCTCTGACTTTCTCCCATGGCACGTGGGTCCGGTGTGTGATGGGCTCCATTTGTCGGTGACCTAAAGTCAGAGGATCGCGTTCCCGCACAGAGAAGCACTCGTCTCAGCGTCTGCAGGCCGTTGCCGCCGTAGTTTGCATGCATGGACTCGATCTGCACCGTTCCTTACGATCAAACGATCGAAAATGAAGCGGTGCATGGACTGGGTGTTTTATCTCAATGTAACAGCCACGTTCACCAGCCCGGTGCATGCACGCCTCGTTTTTTCAGAGTAAACAACGTGGCAGAAGAAGAAAATAGTTAACGTCGCATCGCATTTGCAGCAGCCCTGCACACCTGGTTTCAGAAACACGAGTCGTGTCGCATTTGCAGCGACGCAGCCCTCCACGCCAGGTTTCAGAAACACGAGTCGCGTCGCATTTGCAGCGACGCAGCCCTTCACGCCTAGTTTTCAGAAGATACGCATCAATGCATATGCAGCTAGCGAGGTAGGATTTGGCGTGAGACTTTGGACTTTCTTCTCTTCACCTCTTTAATACATGCATGCAACGTCGAATCACTTCGACTGACGAATGCACACGCGCTCGTACTCCGTGTCACTAGCTGTCCGGCCTACGCCTACGCCTATGCCTGTTCTACACCGCTTTGACCATGCATCGACTCTTCTACACTTCATCCAATGTGTTCACACAGTTTGCTTCATCTACCCAAATAAATTCACGTCTAATCGTGTCTTTAAATAGTCCTTTTCACTCGTCCTCCATATTCTCATCCCTCTCCAGCCCTTTGCCTCTCTCTCCCTTCAAGCCCTAACAATGTCTTCCTACTCACTCCCTTCAAGCCCGGAGTCGGTCTCCGACGAGGACAACCACCCCAAGGCTCGGCCTTGGTACGAGGCCGAGTGGCCCGAGGCGGAGTTGGACATCCTGCCCATCGTGCTTCCCGTCGACGACTCTCCCAAACGGGAGCGATCGCCGACGCCGCCCTTCGTCCACCGCCCCGTCCCTTCCACCACCACCAAGACGTCGGACATCTCCCCCCAGACGAACCGCCGCCTCAAGAGACTGGAGCGGCTGGAGGCGAAGGAGTTGAAGGCGCATGAGAAGGAGGCGAAGGAGGAGGCGAAGGCTTTCCGGGCCAGCATCAAGCGGTCCCGTGAGAGGCAGGAGGAGAGGGTGCGGGCGGAGAACCGCCACGCCCGGATCAACCAGGAGATGGAGATCCGGGCGGCGGAGTGGAGGAAGTAGGAAGGCGCCGGAGGGCGAGAAGGGCTCCCGCATGCATGCAGAGCGGGAGCAGTTAGGGCTAGCCCTTTTTTTTAGTTAAATGTAATGTTTATCGGGCCCCACTGAATATATGTAAAGTGGGGCCAGTTATCCTTTCTAAGTATGTTTAATTATATATAAGCCCTATATATAAAGTTATGTTCTTATATTTGTCCAAATAAACCCACTGTTTAGAAGTTTTATCCTTTCTAATCATCGCTTTAAAATCTGCACATTGTAAACAAAATTTATATATAAGAGATGTGATGCATTATGTTTTCTAAGATAACATAAAAATTTGAGTTGAGCATAGTATATATTTTATATTATTAATACGAATAATTTGATGGTTTAATAAATGGATAATGCGTAGTCTGCATGTAGTGATTAATAAATATAAATGGATAATGTCTACATGTTGACATTGGGCCTCATGTGACATTGGGCTGCAAGGAACGGTCAACAGGTGGGGCCCACATGCAGCGCTAACCGTCAACAGCTGGGGCACACAAACCGCGCCAACGCTCAACACCTGGGGCCCACAGGCCGCGCCAACGGTTCTATGATGGGTCCCACAGGTCAGGATCCTAACGGGGGGGCGAAAGTAACGGTGGGAGCAGCGAAAGGAGTCCTTGCGCACTGACTAGGGGCAAAACTGAGGTCGATTCGGCGCTAGGGGTAAAACTGAAGTCGTGGTGCCAACTGAGGGCACCTTGTTAATTATCCCTTTCGACTTTGGGCATGGGAAACAACAAGTTGGCCAAGGAAATCCCCGTTTTCGGCCGTTCCTTCCGCTTTCGAAGGCAATATAAAACCAGATCACGCATCGCCCACTCATGGGCAGGGGTAACAAGGTGCAGTGTTGCATGTGGAGTGAGTTGCTTGGAGTGGGTTGTAAGGATGCCCCAGGTGTCGAGGCTGGCATGCAAGAGCGAGAAGCGGCGAGAATCGTCCCGGTTAACCCCGGTGCTTCGACGCCACCCAGCGCAACGGCGGCACCATACAAGTCCTGCAATGGGGTTCAAGCATTTTGTGTGGGCCCACATTGCCAAGTGTGGCTTACATTCTCATCTCTGCTGTTTTCCAGGCATCCTAGGTGGAAGGGAACACTGTTCTGGACCGAAAGTGCCCGGAAACGGCTACGACATAAGATTGGTAGGCAACTTGAGAATGGAAGCGGCCTTTTGAGATCCCACACGTGCAATGTTGCTGAAATGAAGCGAGGTTCTTGGAATGCATCATGATTTCGACTTTGGGCATGGGAAACAACAAGTTGGCCAAGGAAATCCCCGTTTTTGGCCGTTCCTTCCGCTTTCGAAGGCAATATAAAACTAGATCACGCATCGCCCACTCATGGGCAGGGGTAACAAGGTGCAGTGTTGCATGTGGAGTGAGTTGCTTGGAGTGGGTTGTAAGGATGCCCCAGGTGTCGAGGCTGGCATGCAAGAGCGAGAAGCGGCGAGAATCGTCCGGGTTAACGTCTGGTGCTTCGACGCCACCCAGCGCAACGGAGGCACCATACAAGTCCTGCAATGGGGTTCAAGCATTTTGTGTGGGCCCACATTGCCAAGTGTGGCTTACATTCTCATCTCTGCTGTTTTCCAGGCATCCTAGGTGGAAAGGAACACTGTTCTGGACCGAAAGTGCCCGGAAACGGCTACGACATAAGATTGGTAGGCAACTTGAGAATGGAAGCGGCTTTTTTAGATCCCACACGTGCAATGTTGCTGAAATGAAGCGAGGTTCTTGGAATGCATCATGATTTCGACTTTGGGCATGGGAAACAACAAGTTGGCCAAGGAAATCCCCGTTTTCGGCCGTTCCTTCCGCTTTCGAAGGCAATATAAAACCAGATCACGCATCGCCCACTCATGGGCAGGCGTAACAAGGTGCAGTGTTGCATGTGGAGTGAGTTGCTTGGAGTGGGTTGTAAGGATGCCCCAGGTGTCGAGGCTGGCATGCAAGAGCGAGAAGCGGCGAGAATCGTCCCGGTTAACGTCCGGTGCTTCGACGCCACCCAGCGCAACGACGGCACCATACAAGTCCTGCAATGGGGTTCAAGCATTGTGTGTGGGCCCACATTGCCAAGTGTGGCTTACATTCTCATCTCTGCTGTTTTCCAGGCATCCTAGGTGGAATGGAACACTGTTCTGGACCGAAAGTGCCCGGAAACGGCTACGACATAAGATTGGTAGGCAACTTGAGAATGGAAGCGGCTTTTTGAGATCCCACACGTGCAATGTTGCTGAAATGAAGCGAGGTTCTTGGAATGCATCATGATTTTGACTTTGGGCATGGGAAACAACAAGTTGGCCAAGGAAATCCCCGTTTTCGGCTGTTCCTTCCGCTTTCGAAGGCAATATAAAACCAGATCACGCATCGCCCACTCATGGACAGGGGTAACAAGGTGCAGTGTTGCATGTGGAGTGAGTTGCTTGGAGTGGGTTGTAAGGATGCCCCAGGTGTTGAGGCTGGCATGCAAGAGCGAGAAGCGGCGAGAATCGTCCCGGTTAACGTCCGGTGCTTCGACGCCACCCAGCGCAACGGCGGCACCATACAAGTCCTGCAATGGGGTTCAAGCATTTTGTGTGGGCCCACATTGCCAAGTGTGGCTTACATTCTCATCTCTGCTGTTTTCCAGGCATCCTAGGTGGAAGGGAACACTGTTCTGGACCGAAAGTGCCCGGAAACGGCTACGACATAAGATAGGTAGGCAACTTGAGAATGGAAGCGGCTTTTTGAGATCCCACACGTGCAATGTTGCTGAAATGAAGCGAGGTTCTTGGAATGCATCATGATTTCGACTTTGGGCATGGGAAACAACAAGTTGGCCAAGGAAATCCCCGTTTTCGGCCGTTCCTTCCGCTTTCGAAGGCAATATAAAACCAGATCACGCATCGCCCACTCATGGGCAGGCGTAACAAGGTGCAGTGTTGCATGTGGAGTGAGTTGCTTGGAGTGGGTTGTAAGGATGCCCCAGGTGTCGAGGCTGGCATGCAAGAGAGAGAAGCGGCGAGAATCGTCCCGGTTAACGTCCGGTGCTTCGACGCCACCCAGCGCAACGACGGCACCATACAAGTCCTGCAATGGGGTTCAAGCATTTTGTGTGGGCCCACATTGCCAAGTGTGGCTTACATTCTCATCTCTGCTGTTTTCCAGGCATCCTAGGTGGAAAGGAACACTGTTCTGGACCGAAAGTGCCCGGAAACGGCTACGACATAAGATTGGTAGGCAACTTGAGAATGGAAGCGGCTTTTTGAGATCCCACACGTGCAATGTTGCTGAAATGAAGCGAGGTTCTTGGAATGCATCATGATTTTGACTTTGGGCATGGGAAACAACAAGTTGGCCAAGGAAATCCCCGTTTTCGGCTGTTCCTTCCGCTTTCGAAGGCAATATAAAACCAGATCACGCATCGCCCACTCATGGACAGGGGTAACAAGGTGCAGTGTTGCATGTGGAGTGAGTTGCTTGAAGTGGGTTGTAAGGATGCCCCAGGTGTTGAGGCTGGCATGCAAGAGCGAGAAGCGGCGAGAATCGTCCCGGTTAACGTCCGGTGCTTCGACGCCACCCAGCGCAACGGCGGCACCATACAAGTCCTGCAATGGGGTTCAAGCATTTTGTGTGGGCCCACATTGCCAAGTGTGGCTTACATTCTCATCTCTGCTGTTTTCCAGGCATCCTAGGTGGAAGGGAACACTGTTCTGGACCGAAAGTGCCCGGAAACGGCTACGACATAAGATTGGTAGGCAACTTGAGAATGGAAGCGGCTTTTTGAGATCCCACACGTGCAATGTTGCTGAAATGAAGCGAGGTTCTTGGAATGCATCATGATTTCGACTTTGGGCATGGGAAACAACAAGTTGGCCAAGGAAATCCCCGTTTTCGGCCGTTCCTTCCGCTTTCGAAGGCAATATAAAACCAGATCACGCATCGCCCACTCATGGGCAGGGGTAACAAGGTGCAGTGTTGCATGTGGAGTGAGTTGCTTGGAATGGGTTGTAAGGATGCCCCAGGTGTCGAGGCTGGCATGCAAGAGCGAGAAGCAGCGAGAATCGTCCCGGTTAACGTCCGGTGCTTCGACGCCACCCAGTGCAACGACGGCACCATACAAGTCCTGCAATGGGGTTCAAGCATTTTGTGTGGGCCCACATTGCCAAGTGTGGCTTACATTCTCATCTCTGTTGTTTTCCAGGCATCCTAGGTGGAAGGGAACACTGTTCTGGACCGAAAGTGCCCGAAAACGGCTACGACATAAGATTGGTAGGCAACTTGAGAATGGAAGCGGCTTTTTGAGATCCCACACGTGCAATGTTGCTGAAATGAAGCGAGGTTCTTGGAATGCATCATGATTTCGACTTTGGGCATGGGAAACAACAAGTTGGCCAAGGAAATCCCCGTTTTCGGCCGTTCCTTCCGCTTTCGAAGGCAATATAAAACCAGATCACGCATCGCCCACTCATGGACAGGGGTAACAAGGTGCAGTGTTGCATGTGGAGTGAGTTGCTTAGAGTGGGTTGTATGGATGCCCCAGGTGTTGAGGCTGGCAGGCAAGAGCGAGAAGCGGCGAGAATCGTCCCGATTAACATCTGGTGCTTCGACGCCACCCAGCACAACGGCGACACCATACAAGTCCTGCAATGGGGTTCAAGCATTTCGTGTGGGCCCACATTGCCAGGTGTGGCTTACATTCTCATCTCTGCTGTTTTCCAGGCATCCTAGGTGGAAGGGAACACTGTTCTGGACCGAAAGTGCCCGGAAACGGCTACGACATAAGATTGGTAGGCAACTTGAGAATGGGAGCGGCTTTTTGAGATCCCACACGTGCAATGTTGCTGAAATGAAGCGAGGTTCTTGGAATGCATCATGATTTCGACTTTGGGCATGGGAAACAACAAGTTGGCCAAGGAAATCCCCGTTTTCGGCCGTTCCTTCCGCTTTCGAAGGCAATATAAAACTAGATCACGCATCGCCCACTCATGGGCAGGGGTAACAAGGTGAAGTGTTGCATGTGGAGTGAGTTGCTTGGAGTGGGTTGTAAGGATGCCCCAGGTGTCGAGGCTGGCATGCAAGAGCGAGAAGCGGCGAGAATCGTCCCGGTGAACGTCCGGTGCTTCGACGCCACCCAGCGCAACGACGGCACCATACAAGTCCTGCAATGGGGTTCAAGCATTTTGTGTGGGCCCACATTGCCAAGTGTGGCTTACATTCTCATCTCTGCTGTTTTCCAGGCATCCTAGGTGGAAGGGAACACTGTTCTGGACCGAAAGTGCCCGGAAACGGCTACGACATAAGATTGGTAGGCAACTTGAGAATGGAAGCGGCCTTTTGAGATCCCACACGTGCAATGTTGCTGAAATGAAGCGAGGTTCTTGGAATGCATCATGATTTCGACTTTGGGCATGGGAAACAACAAGTTGGCCAAGGAAATCCCCGTTTTCGGCCGTACCTTCCGCTCTCGAAGGCAATATAAAACCAGATCACACATCGCCCACTCATGGGCAGGGGTAACAAGGTGCAGTGTTGCATGTGGAGTGAGTTGCTTGGAGTGGGTTGTAAGGATGCCCCAGGTGTCGAGGCTGGCATGCAAGAGCGAGAAGCGGCGAGAATCGTCCCGGTTAACCTCCGGTGCTTCGACGCCACCCAGCGCAACGGCGGCACCATACAAGTCCTGCAATGGGGTTCAAGCATTTTGTGTGGGCCCACATTGCCAGGTGTGGCTTACATTCTCATCTCTGCTGTTTTCCAGGCATCCTAGGTGGAAGGGAACACTGTTCTGGACCGAAAGTGCCCGGAAACGGCTACGACGTAAGATTGGTAGGCAACTTGAGAATGGAAGCGGCTTTTTGAGATCCCACACGTGCAATGTTGCTGAAATGAAGCGAGGTTCTTGGAATGCATCATGATTTCGACTTTGGGCATGGGTTGGAAGTGGCGCGGTTATTACAAGCGGGCAATGCGGCTGTTTACCAAAATAATTGGGAATGGAATACTTTTGTACCAACATTTCTAAAATTGAACACACCATTGGTCTGACAGCCATTAATTACAAAAAAAAGTGCAAAACTTGTCTGGCTTCTCCATGGCGTGGAGTAGGACGAAGATCGTCAGTGGAGAAACAGAGGAGAAAGCAGGGGAGGGAGACGCTCGGTGGCACTTCAGATAGGAACCATAAAAATGGCAACTGCCCCGCGGAAATGTACCCACCATTTGTGGTAACAGACTTACAGGTGGGCCCAAGTATCATCTTCCTCTCGTATTGTCACGTCAAGTTCGCACTCCTCCTCTTTGTGTACCTACAGTTATTTGCTCCGAGAAAACCCTTATTCCGCAGTTCACCGACACCGTCGTCGCCGCCGCCGCCGCCATCCATCTCTCGACCTCGCCGCCCCTCGATCAGCATCCCTCTCTGGGCTGCCGCATTCTCGCGACCGCCGTCGTCGCCAGTCTCTTCATCGCGCTGTAGATTGACCCACGGCGCGTCGATTCACCACTGATCCATCGCGGGCGACACTCAGGTTAGAACTTCACCTCTTGTGGATGCATTGCAGAACGATTTAAGTTCAAACACTCATTTTCTATAAGGTAACTAGTGTCCTACTTGTCTAGACAGGAAAGAAATGTGAAATCTTGTGCTACATATAGATGGTAGCACGTATTTATGTTCGATGTCATTCATGATTGATTTGTCTTTTACACGTTTATGACTAAAGTAAATGGTACTTACATGCATCTGATTGAGATGTTGCACTATACCTTCATGTTAATTTTGATAGTTCCAGGTGCCCAATTGATGTTGGTAGCTGTTGTTGTGTGTGTGCCTTTTTCTAGGTAGGTAATTAGTGATGTTGAAAGTAAGACCTCTGGTACTCACACTGGCATATCTAGGACCAGTACCTACTTTTAGTAATTTCCCTTTTTACTATTCACAAGTACAGTTGACTTTACCCCTTTTTAGGTTCACTAGCTATTTTTAGTAATTTCCATTTTTAATCTTCAGCAGGACAATAGATGTGAGCCATTTTTTAGGACCAGTAGCTATTTCAATTAATTTGCTAAAGCAGTACAACTGATTGTCGGCACACCATTTCCTTGACATACTAGTAGATTTTCTTTTCTGAAGTTCCGTACTTCCATGAAATTCTTGAATGCATGTCAAATTTAAATTGCACCTGTGTATGAATGTCTCTGAACCATGATGCTGCTAGACTGCATTTAGTCCTAAATTTGTAGTGAACCTTCATGTTTCTTAACCTCTGCTGTTTTGGCACGTCTGCTAAATGTAACTGAAGTCATACTTTTTAGTACGATCTACAGGCGGGTTTGCATACGATGGACTACGAGTTCCTCGCTTACGTAGATGATGCTTCATCGGACAAACAGGTATTGTACTCATTTTACTTGACATTTTAGTCAGATAGGTGGAATGATGTTCATGGTTTGCTCTATCCTCTGCTGCAGTCACTGCCTAAGAAGTTCGCAGAGTTGCTAGGGGACCGTAAACCCCGTGCACTGAAGCTGCTTGAGGTCGGCCATCGGCGTAGCACCACGTGGGACGTTGATGTGTGGTTCGACAGCACTGGCCGCATGTTCCTCAAGCGCGGCTGGGAGTGTTTCGCCCGGACCTACAAACTGCAGAGAGGCTTTATTCTGATATGCAATTATGACGGCCGCAATGTCATCACAGTAAAGATGTTCGACCTATGCAGTTGCCGCTTGCAATACAACGCGGCATTCAGTACGTGGACTGTATCACCAAAATGTTAATTCCCGATTATATATGTAGCCGGAAATTGATTTGCATTTCTATTATATGATGAACAGAGGGATCTGTTAAGATGGAGTTGGCAGACTTTGAGTTCTACTCCCTCGTAGTAGACGCTACATCGGACAATGTAAGGACCCCAGACCGGCAGTCTGAAACCCTCCGTATGCATACATTCACGATCCCAGAAAGATCAGTCGTGAACAACATACACAGTTGGCACACAGAAATACATCATCCATTACACGAATACATAAAGGTATTACATAAAAGATCACATGATCAAGTTGAACACAACTGCCACATAGGGCAGGAAACTTATCAAACACAGCGGAAGACAATTAAAAACACAACGTAGATGAGCCCAAGTCACGCCTTAACCTACAGGCTGCTGACCCGGAGACGATCCTAGTTCGCAAAGCCGTCAACTCTGTACTTCTCTTCATAGATCTCCTTCGGAGGCTCCTTCTCAAAGTCTGGCAAGTAGATACCAGGGGTGAAACCATAATGAGTACATTTGAATGTACTCAGCAAGACATCCATCATATCACTTACCAACATGCAAATATGCTTATATGGTGGAATAGGTAGGCTATAAATAGGGTTCACTATCAATGGTGTTCATATATGATGACACCACAGTTGCAGTCAGGTTAATCTGTATCTTCGTTGAAGAAGATACTTCAGAAGAAAATAATATAGTTTTATTTCTCTTGTAGATATCACATGTACAAGAGGTTTTGTAAAGTTTTGTTAAAGAATATTTTCTCTTTGCAAAACTTCTTGGAATCAGTTTCCAGAATTCTTGCGTAGAGTAGAAAAGGTTTTCTTTGCAAAACATTTTGTTTTGTATATCAGCATATGGCTTTTCATCATCGACGATACCTCCACGGTATATGTTTTCCTTCCTTTCCGAACTTCACAAGTTCAACACTTCCTTTCCAAAAATTTCCCTTTCAAAAACATCCTTTTTGAAAACATTGACACAATGCTAGCTACATGGCCATTCAACTGTCCATATCCGAGGACGCGGCTTCTTCGAAAAAGTTATACTCTGCAGAGGTGTACACATCCACCAGATCCAGTACACCTCCCGTGAACAATCACGGACTGTAACAACAATATGTAAACATCAGTTATCTGATCATAACCATCCACTATGTTCAAGCTAGAATATGCCTATCTCTCAGTTGAGTTTTACCACATCCCCGGCACCGAGCTAATCCCCGCCAAGCCAGGATGCCTCAACTGATGCGAACGGAGGGAAAATTAATCCCACACTTTATATGTCTCCACGACATTCGGTTCGAGGGTACGACGTCCCTTATAGCGATTGAGTTAGCACACACTAATAAGAACAAACTTCAAGTTAAGCCCCATGCCCATATTGGGGTAGGGTGGCAGTACGGTAAAGGTTGTCCGGCGAAGACTAGGTTATGTGTCATTTTTTAAAACACCACTTTCTCAAAAATGACCACTTCCACATTCCTCCGGAGAACAAGGATCCGCCTTTTCTCCGGGTTTTTCCGTAAAGCCTTTGTTTTGTAGAATCACAATTTTAGGGTGTCCACTTAGGGACTAGTATATTTGATGGTAATAAATACCATGTGGTGGCTTATGGGCTTGGTATTACCAAGTTTAACTATTGGCATGATAGTAACCTATAATATAGTATAGTAGTAATTTCCACCTCAAAAATAGTTTTGATAATCAAGTTTTTGTAAAACTTTAGAGGTAAGACATGCATGATAGATAATGGTAAGTATTGTATCAGCAAGAAATCAGGATGGCTTGCCTGGTATCTCCTGGTGTCCCTGGGTTTTGGATTGACTGGAACTTGAAACAGAGCTTCACGACACTTCCTTCCTCTTCGTTTTCTAACGCCGTAAAAGGAATAAAGGACACACATTCAGAACCAATCAAGGCAAGCAACAATACATGACAATACATACAGCAAGGAAATCTAATAATAACCAATCACACAATTATTAATTGAGGCAAACAATCAAACAAACCTACTTGGCAGAAATGCCATTTAATCAGACAACTTAAGGTTGGAGGAAACATATCTCACAACCTCAATATCATGGATTCAGTGGGTGTGCCACTCTCATACCAAGATATTAATAAACCCAAAATACACTTAGTTTCACAAGGGTGAGACTACTAAGAGTATATAAAACATGCACAATAATAATCATGGCAATGGGTCTATCAACCACACAACAAAAAGAACAAGGTAGCTAATCTGCTAAGCCTAAATTCACATAAAGAATAAATAAGGCACATGATTTGCAAAAGTTACTTGTACAAATCAGTGAGCCTACACAAGTGTAACAAGGTAATAGACTCATCACAAAACACACAATTCTCATAGTGAGAACAATAGAAACAATGACTAAAAAGGAGGAATCCTATAGACATGTTTTCTACTAAAAGTTTGCTATGCAAGCATGCATAACAAGTAAAGTACTAAAATGCAAACAAGGAACCATGTTATCATAATGGAAAATGAAAACATGTCCTCATGCAAGGATACACAAATATCTACCAAACACAAGTTGGCGGGAAAAATAATTCAATACAAAAATTGCTAAGGAAACTAGTACTACTAAAACATGAAGAATCAATGGATGCATTTCAATCAAGAAATTGAAATACAACCAGAGGGTCCATGTCATAAAAACAGGAGTGAAAAACATCTATACTTGCTATAACAAAAATATCCCATTTGATAAAACAAGGTATCAATTTGCAGGGCAACTCCTACATACTAGTGGTAATAAAAAGGGCATTACTTAGAGGAATCAATCAACACTCCAAATATGTATTTTTCCTAGCAAGCCACACATGATTACAACCACTTACAAATAGAAGTATACACATTTTCATTTAGTACTAAAATTCCCAAAGCAAAAATACAAGGCACTCAATAGTTAGATAACTATATAAAAGAAATGCATCTAGTGTGCGGGAAATAATGTTTCCACCAAAAATGCAATGAAACCAGTGGGTGTTCCACTAGCACAACAAAGCATCAAGAGGTCACAATGCCTCTGGTCCACTTGCTAAAATTAACAAAATACTAAACTAGCATCTAGTGCAATAACCATACTAGTAGAAAATAATAGGATGCAAAAATGAGCAAGGCAATGCTACTCATGCTATTATTTTCACACAAGTGAAAACTCTAGGGATCAAGTACTCATAAGAACATCATCAACATTCTACTGGTACTATGAATACAACACAAAAATATGTGGCTACACAACCACAAATGTTTATGTCAAAAATTCCACACATGAGGGAATTTTTCCATAACATTCTCATAGTCATGACAAAGCTACTCATGCTTTTCTACCAAATCAAATGCAAGCTAGCAGAGGTGATACTAACAAAATATAAGTATCCACATGGTGCTGTATCTAATATCTCAACACAACAATCCAATTGCTTGCACACAAATTAATCAATCAAAAATTCTATGCAAGTAATAACTAGAGATAAAACATATGCTATTAACAAAAATCCTAATTCTTCTCAACTCAAGTCCACACATTCTAACATGCTAAAATAGTTAAGTAACACTTAGAAAACAAGTTCACACAACTTATACATGCTAGAAAACAATATTGCAACTCACAAATATATTCACACAATTTAATTATCTAAAATGCCAAAATGGCAGAAATATGCATTTTAAAGATCTGTCCACCAAATTTTCTAGGATGCTATAAAAATTAAACCAAGATAGTTTTGGATAGTACCAAACATGTACAAGACCACCCAGTTGAGTTTGCATCAAAAATCATTTTTAATAATTTTATAAAAATCACCAAAGTGCTCTCTGGTGTTTTACCAAATTGCATGCAATTTCAAAAATACAATTAATTTGGAAGAAAGGTTAATTTCTCCTGTTAGTAAATTTCAAGGGATTTCCAATGCAATTGTCCTCACTTCATTCTGACTTGTGAAATAAAAATGGTGCTCATTTTTCTGTTTCTGGTACCTGTTGCCAAATTATTTTTAATTTCTAATCTATTCATCCAAATGTAGATCTACAAGTTGGAGGTGGTTTAGATTTAGTTGATGTACAACTGTGATTTTTGGTTTGTTAAAATTCACCTTTTAGATAGGTTTTATTCCCAAAAGTAAACAGGTAACAATCTGTGAAAAAAATTAAAAGGAAAAAGAACTAGACTTGGGCCAGATTTGAATCTGGGCCGGCCTGGATCTTTTTCCACCGCGGCAGATCTAGCCAGCGCCGCTGACCAGCGGGCCATGGTCCATGCGGGCAGCCACGTGGGCGAGCGCGGCCCCACCAGCGGGTTTGACTAGCAGTTGCGCGCGGTCCAGGGCGCTGACGTCGTCACTGTGTCACCCCGACGTCACCGCCGTCGGGACGGGATTCCGGCGAGCTCTACTCGACGCTACTGTTAACCATTTTGCAAAACGAGGGCACCCACGCGCTGCTTGAGACGAGGGGAACCACCCTAGGGGAAACTCGTTTCCTGGGAGGGGCCGGAGGGCGGCGGCGACGGCACGCGCGCGGTGGCCGGACGGGAGCACGGCACGGCGACGTTCAAGCGGGAGAGGGAGGGGGAAAAAGGGCGGCGGGGGTACGCCTGCTCACCACGAACGCAGAGGAGGAGTCGGTGAGGTCGGAGGAGGAGCGACGCGGCGGGAATGGCTCGTCGGAGCTCCGCCGGACCCGTAGAGAGGAAAAGGATGGCGCGGCCACCTCGAGCCCTTCCGGCTCGATTCCTTCTGCAGCGAGGGCCTACTCGACGAGGTGGAGGCGATGGGCACAACGGCTACCGGCGGCGAGCACGGCAATGGCCTAATCGACGGTGAGCTTTTCTAGCTAGGGTTCGGTTTGGGCCTTTTTCACAGAGAGAGAAGCTACTCGAGTGGGGGGAGAGAGAGGGGGCAATGAGCAGACAAGGGCACATGGGGGGCCTCTTATCCCCCTCGAGTTTCTTCCAATCGAAGGCATGGCCTAGGGCTTCTGTATCTACAGAGAGGCTAGAGGTAGAAGATGACTCGGATAACATCTAGGTCCCTGGCAATTTACTAATAGGTCCTTTTGTCTCTTTTCCCTTTCTGAAAAAGGATGTTTTCACCAAGAAACCAAAGTGAAAATTCAAATTCCTTTTGACCAAAATTCTATTTAGTTAAGATACACAACATATGTGAAAATTGGCTCAATTGGAGAAACTTCATAATTCAAAGTTGTTCAAATTTGAATTCTTACATAAATGGACATTGAATTTATTAGTCTACTTAGGAGTTTCCAAAAATGATAATTTTTGGAACACATTCCTTACTTGGTGTGTTCCTTATGTGGTATAAAATTCAAGTCATTTAGAGTTACTTCATAGAACAAACTTGTTCAAATTTCAAAAAGGTGCTGTCTAGAAAACAGGGATTTTTGGCAACTTAAATTATTCAAAAACTTGTACCCTTTTGGTTTTCATCCTTATTTATGATATAGAGAATGTGGTATTTAATTCATGGCATTTTTAAAAAGTTTGTAGAACAAACTTGTTCAAAATTCCAAATGTTGCTGTGGAGAAAAATCATGTTTTCAGGACTTTAATGGGTTCAAATTTTGGTCTCCTCTTGTGTGTGTTCCTTATTTGATATAAGGAAGCACTGGTATTAATTTCAGATCATTTGAAGAAAGTTTCCAATAGTAACTTGTTTTAGTTTCCTGTTTCTGGAAATATTGGAAATTCAATTTAATAAGGCACTTGGCTTTTCTTTAACAATGCTTTGCCAAAATATTTATGTGACTAAAGATAGCAAGTCAATGCTCTCCAATACTTTTGTTTTGAAGCTTTCAAGGTTGGAAAATCATTTGATACGATTTTGGTGAAGCATCTAAGAATGCCTCTTTTTCTGATAATCATTTAGGGAAATTTATTTAGTGTTTCCTCTTTCTTAATTTAGGCCTTGGAATAATATTCAACAAGTATGGGATTCATAAGATAGTTTTGGAAAACTCTTTGATCAATATTTACTTTATAAAATATTGCCAAGGTCATTGGAACAATATGTTGAATATTTTTAGTTTACTGCTTTGCTATCTTTTTAAGTTTGCTTTCCATTTCTTAGCCATGTAAGATTATATAATTAGTTTGTTTAGTTGCACTTAAACAAAGACAACCAAAGTTTATTAGTCAAGCAATTAGCAAAACAACTGTGTTATCAGGTATTCCAAAATTGGGATGTGACAGGTCTTCCCCCCTTAAAAATAATCTCGTCCCCGAGATTCGCAAGCGAGGACTAAGGGAGGGCCAACAAACACAATGTTAGTGTTGGAGTGCCGGTGTTTCCCCCCTTTGACTTTTCTTGGGAGACGGGGTACTCCCCTAAATTAGCAAATCACTTTAAAAAAATACACCAGTACTGTTTTAGGTCCAAAACTTTTGTTTCCTAGTTTTGACGAGACCTGACCAGGGTCTCCTCACCTTGGGTTTTGGACGATTTAGACACAAACAAAATTAAGGTTAGTGCAGAACTACCTGGAAACGTACCGTCAATTATTACATGAGTTTCTAGCTATATCCCACATATTACATACCACATATGGGGTGATGTACCACTCTCATAATAAGGTATATAAGAAGCTAAAAATATAGCTTGTGGGTGCAAAGGTTAGGTTGCTAAGGTAAAACAAACAGACAGAACAAATACTCACGGCAGTGGGTGTTACTCCCCACAAGAAACTATCACTTAATAAGTTCATGATTTTAGTTGGATGTTTTAGTTTCATAAGATACTCTTAAGAACAATCATAACACAAGTATAAACTCATGCTAAGGTAAAACATTTAAACAAAATCCAATAAGCAAGCTAACAACACCACAGATGAATAGACTATTTATTCACTAGGTTATTGTTTAATAGAGGTTTTGGAATCTATCAATCATGAACAAATAGCAAACAACCAGTAGCTAAAAACCAATTAATCCAATCATAAAGATTTTTTTTTTAAACACCATCTTCACACAAGATAAAAACTCTTATTACATAGGCATAACAAAAAAACAGGACTGCACAAATAACATACTAGTATGACAATTCTACACCAGCATGCTATAAGAGATAATCATATCCTATAACCATAGAACATGCAACTAAATAATTCATGGCATGATAACAGAAGTAATAACTTCCTAAACATGCTATATCAACACATATACTCATAAAATAAAAAGAGGGTAATACTAGAGCAAAAATCACCATTTTCTAGTGGTGAAACTAGTTTCACTCTAGAGAAGCAAACAATGCTATCATGATGTTTAAACTTAAACAAGAAAGTCATGAATATAAGTGTACCTAATAACAGTACACAAAACTTACTCATGTTAGTAAGCACAACATCAAAACAATCCCATGAAACAACTATTAAACATGCATAAATTTCTTTTAGCAATTTCTGATTTACTTTAACCAATTACTAGCAAACAAGCAAGGTATAACTCACACAACCAGTAGCTATGAAATTAATGATAAGTTATCTAAACCTTTTCAAAAATCCATACACTCAATTTAAAATTATTCACAAACAATCTACCAATCAAGAGGAATTTATTTTATTTGCGAACAATTTAATTTCAGCACACGATAGTGAAACATTTCTTAACATGATACCCCTAAGGAATATTATGCTAACAAAAGGATCACACCTAAACATATTAGTATTTACTAATAAGAAATAAACTTCTCACTTGCATAAGTGAAAATAAACAATTATATTTTCCATGGTGGAAAATAGAAATCAATCACATAGTGAAACATGCTATTTTCACACCTGTCTATGGTTGGGGATGTTCATCCTCAAGCCAAAATGCAATAGGACCAGTGGGCTATGGCCTACTAATACCAAGGAGAAATAGGTACTAAGCCTCTGGTTACTCATGAAAAACTTTGCATACAAGATAAAAATATAAGGCCATTTAATCTAGTGAAGCAATACTAGTGCATTATTGATAGCAATGCTTACACATGCTTTACTATTAAGAGACATGCATGATAACAGAGGTACAAACATCAAAATAACAGTACATAAATGGTACTGGACTCAAAGAAAACATAGCAAAAAATCTACTAAGAAAGTATACACAGATCTAGTTCTCACAATACTTCCAATTAATAAACTAGAAGATAACAAATGCTATTTCATTTTTATTCGAGCTTCCAATCATGCACACACTTTCTAGGGTAGATTTATTGTAAGAAAACAACATAATAACAAGTCCTAACAACTCCATATAAGTTAGTAAGCAAGATTGAATAAAACACAAATTTATTTCAATCAAGAGCACACAAAGAAACAAAACAGGAAAACTGCTGTTTTCTAGATCTATCATAACCATTCAATCGTTCACTTAATTTCTAAACCCCGAATTTCATAGTACCTACAACATCTACTAAGATTTGGTTTCCAAAGTAGATACACCCAATATCCTATTGACTAGTAAACGAATAAGTCATCATCTTATTTTCTCGTGACTTCTCTTTTTTACCAACTAGATTAAAAGGTGTCGTAAGTCACTTAATTCCTTGGTTTAGAAAGAGTTGTCAGTAGTTCGCATGCTTTGGTTAGGTGTCAACCTAAGATTAGGAAAAGCATGTTAGTCTTGTTAGCTTTCTATTAAATAATGTTTGTCCGACAAGATACGACTGGCGTCATCGTACGTCGAATATTGAATTGTGCTCTTCGGATTGGCTTTTGAGGGGGTTGCGCATCATGGCATGCGAAGACTTCTTTTGCACCCTTCTCCAGAGGAGGGAGGTATATAACTTTTTAAAAGGGGATTTCTCTTGTTTGGTCTTTTAAAAGGGGACATAAATGGTGCAATGTTTAGCTAAACGGGGCAAAACGAGCCTTTTGCAAACAGACAAAACACAGAGGTTTTGGTCAGTATTGGTTGGTTTTCTTCACGCCTTTTCTTCTTTGAGGGTTGTCGTTGTTGGAGATTTATCCATGGGAGTGCATCACTGGTAGCAATGCTATCAGCTCGTGTGGCTTGATGGTCCTCTATTTAGGCCCAACGGTGCTTTCATTAATTGTGGGGGAGATGGTGGTGGTTCACGACGGGTCGCATTATGAAGCGAAAACAAGTATAAGTCTAAGCAACAAATTCTTGTTTTTGAATGCTATACAAACATTTTTGCTTGCAAAAATTTAACAGGAGGCGATTCAAAAACAAGAGCGGGGCAATCACAAATCTGCAAATTTTGAGCACCCCACAAACATATAGAAGCCTAGATGAACCAAAATTCTACACCACACAATAGCACAAAGTCCTACGGACACACATAAGCAAGCCATAACACACAAGCAAGGCTCCATTGGAGCTACGTCAGGGGAGACGACTCATGGAGTTATCGCTAAATTACTCCAAACTAGACTGATCCAAAATCCTAGAAGTGGCTGAAGAACTATATCTACTTCTGACCATCATCACTGTAGAGCTAGGCAAATATTTTGGTCTTCTCGGGACATCGGCAAGTATAAAAGTTTTTGGATGGAAACAAGATAATAGAGGTAAAGTTTCGAGAAAACTTTATGCAACAAATTGTTTTTGAAACTCCAACTATTTTCTGGACAGAAAACTTCAAATACGAGAGATGTTTCAAAAACAGAGCGGAGCAGTTGCAAACAAGTAAGAAATAAACTCTTAACCGAGAGAGATACCAATTCTGTCAGGCCCGCCCTTCGAACCACTGTTCAAGGACGCCCTTGATATGCATTTAGAATCTTTTGAAAAGATCAGAAGGAGGGAAAATATACTAAAATTCCCTTAGATATAAATAATTTAGATAGTAAATAGGTTTTTACTCAAAAATACTTTTCTTTCCTATCTGACGTCCATGCTAACTAAGGTCTCCTAAGGTCAGGATGGCTCTGATACCAACTCTGTAAGGACCCCAGACCGGCAGTCTGAAACCCTCAGTATGCATACATTCACGATCCCAGAAAGATCAGTCATGAACAACATACACAGTTGGCACACAGAAATACATCATCCATTACACGAATACATAAAGGTATTACATAAAAGATCACATGATCAAGTTGAACACAACTGCCACATAGGGCAGGAAACTTATCAAACACAGCGGAAGACAATTAAAAACACAACGTAGATGAGCCCAAGTCACGCCTTAACCTACAGGCTGCTGACCCGGAGACGATCCTAGTTCGCAAAGCCGTCAACTCTGTACTTCTCTTCATAGATCTCCTTCGGAGGCTCCTTCTCAAAGTCTGGCAAGTAGATACCAGGGGCGAAACCATAATGAGTACATTTGAATGTACTCAGCAAGACATCCATCATATCACTTACCAACATGCAAATATGCTTATATGGTGGAATAGGTAGGCTATAAATAGGGTTCACTATCAATGGTGTTCATATATGATGACACCACAGTTGCAGTCAGGTTAATCTGTATCTTCGTTGAAGAAGATACTTCAGAAGAAAATAATATAGTTTTATTTCTCTTGTAGATATCACATGTACAAGAGTTTTTGTAAAGTTTTGTTAAAGAATATTTTCTCTTTGCAAAACTTCTTGGAATCAGTTTCCAGAATTCTTGCGTAGAGTAGAAAAGGTTTTCTTTGCAAAACATTTTGTTTTGTATATCAGCATATGGCTTTTCATCATCGACGATACCTCCACGGTATATGTTTTCCTTCCTTTCCGAACTTCACAAGTTCAACACTTCCTTTCCAAAAATTTCCCTTTCAAAAACATCCTTTTTGAAAACATTGACACAATGCTAGCTACATGGCCATTCAACTGTCCATATCCGAGGACGCGGCTTCTTCGAAAAAGTTATACTCTGCAGAGGTGTACACATCCACCAGATCCAGTACACCTCCCGTGAACAATCACGGATTGTAACAACAGTATGTAAACATCAGGTATCTGATCATAACCATCCACTATGTTCAAGCTAGAATATGCCTATCTCTCAGTTGAGTTTTACCACATCCCCGGCACCGAGCTAATCCCCGCCAAGCCAGGATGCCTCAACTGATGCGACCGGAGGGAAAATTAATCCCACACTTTATATGTCTCCACGACATTCGGTTCGAGGGTACGACGTCCCTTATAGCGATTGAGATAGCACACACTGATAAGAACAAACTTCAAGTTAAGCCCCATGCCCATATTGGGGTAGGGTGGCAGTACGGTAAAGGTTGTCCGGCGAAGACTAGGTTATGTGTCATTTTTGAAAACACCACTTTCTCAAAAATGACCGCTTCCACATTCCTCCGGAGAACAAGGATCCGCCTTTTCTCCGGGTTTTTCCGTAAAGCCTTTGTTTTGTAGAATCACAATTTTAGGGTGTCCACTTAGGGACTAGTATATTTGATGGTAATAAATACCATGTGGTGGCTTATGGGCTTGGTATTACCAAGTTTAACTATTGGCATGATAGTAACCTATAATATAGTATAGTAGTAATTTCCACCTCAAAAATAGTTTTGATAATCAAGTTTTTGTAAAACTTCAGAGGTAAGACATGCATGATAGATAATGGTAAGTATTGTATCAGCAAGCAATCATGATGGCTTGCCTGGTATCTCCTGGTGTCCCTGGGTTTTGGAGTGACTGGAACTTGAAACAGAGCTTCACGACACTTCCTTCCTCTTCGTTTTCTAACGCCGTAAAAGGAATAAAGGACACACATTCAGAACCAATCAAGGCAAGCAACAATACATGAAAATACATACAGCAAGGAAATCTAATAATAACCAATCACACAATTATTAATTGAGGCAAACAATCAAACAAACCTACTTGGCAGAAATGCCATTTAATCAGACAACTTAAGGTTGGAGGAAACATATCTCACAACCTCAATATCATGGATTCAGTGGGTGTGCCACTCTCATACCAAGATATTAATAAACCCAAAATACACTTAGTTTCACAAGGGTGAGACTACTAAGAGTATATAAAACATGCACAATAATAATCATGGCAATGGGTCTATCAACCACACAACAAAAAGAACAAGGTAGCTAATCTGCTAAGCCTAAATTCACATCAAGAATAAATAAGGCACATGATTTGCAAAAGTTACTTGTACAAATCAGTGAGCCTACACAAGTGTAACAAGGTAATAGACTCATCACAAAACACACAATTCTCATAGTGAGAACAATAGAAACAATGACTAAAAAGGAGGAATCCTATAGACATGTTTTCTACTAAAAGTTTGCTATGCAAGCATGCATAACAAGTAAAGTACTAAAATGCAAACAAGGAACCATGTTATCATAATGTAAAATGAAAACATGTCCTCATGCAAGGCTACACAAATATCTACCAAACACAAGTTGGCAGGAAAAATAATTCAATACAAAAACTGCTAAGGAAACTAGTACTACTAAAACATGAAGAATCAATGGATGCATTTCAATCAAGAAATTGAAATAAAACCAGAGGGTCCATGTCATAAAAACAGGAGTGAAAAACATCTATACTTTCTATAACAAAAATATCCCATTTGATAAAACAAGGTATCAATTTGCAGGGCAACTCCTACATACTAGTGGTAATAAAAAGGGCATTACTTAGAGGAATCAATCAACACTCCAAAGATGTATTTTTCCTAGCAAGCCGCACATGATTACAACCACTTACAAACAGAAGTATACACATTTTCATTTAGTACTAAAATTCCCAAAGCAAAAATACAAGGCAATCAATAGTTAGATAACTATATAAAAGAAATGCATCTAGTGTGGGGGAAATAATGTTTCCACCAAAAATGCAATGAAACCAGTGGGTGTTCCACTAGCACAACAAAGCATCAAGAGGTCACAATGCCTCTGGTCCACTTGCTAAAATTAACAAAATACTAAACTAGCATCTAGTGCAATAACCATACTAGTAGAAAATAATAGGATGCAAAAATGAGCAAGGCAATGCTACTCATGCTATTATTTTCACACAAGTGAAAACTCTAGGGATAAAGTACTCATAAGAAAATCATCAACATTCTACTGGTCCTATGAATACAACACAAAAATATGTGGCTACACAACCACAAATGTTTATGTCAAAAATTCCACACATGAGGGAATTTTTCCATAACATTCTCATAGTCATGACAAAGCTACTCATGCTTTTCTACCAAATCAAATGCAAGCTAGAAGAGGTGCTACTAACAAAATATAAGTATCCACATGGTGCTGTATCTAATATCTCAACACAACAATCCAATTGCTTGCACACAAATCAATCAATCAAAAATTCTATGCAAGTAATAACTAGAGATAAAACATATGCTATTAACAAAAATCCTAATTCTTCTCAACTCAAGTCCACACATTCTAACATGCTAAAATAGTTAAGTAACACTTAGAAAACAAGTTCACACAACTTATACATGCTAGAAAACAATATTGCAACTCACAAATATATTCACACAATTTAATTATCTAAAATGCCAAAATGGCAGAAATATGCATTTTAAAGATCTGTCCACCAAATTTTCTAGGATGCTATAAAACTTAAACCAAGCTAGGTTTGGATAGTCCTAAACATGTACAAGACCATCCAGTTGAGTTTGCATCAAAAATCATTTTTAATAATTTTATACAAATCACCAAAGTGCTCTCTGGTGTTTTACCAAATTGCATGCCATTTCAAAAATACAATTAATTTGGAAGCAAGGTTAATTTCTCCTGTTAGTAAATTTCAAGGGATTTACAATGCAATTGGCCTCACTACATTCTGAGTTGTGAAATAAAAATGGTGCTCATTTTTCTGTTTCTGGTACCTGTTGCCAAATCATTTTTAATTTCTAATATATTCATCCAAATGTAGATCTACAAGTTGGAGGTGGTTTAGATTTAGTTCATGTACAACTGTGATTTTTGGTTTGGTCAAATTCACCTTTTAGATAGGTTTTTATGCCCAAAACCTAACAGGTAACAATCTGTGAAAAAAATTAAAAGGAAAAAGAACTAGACTTGGGCCAGATCTGAATCTGGGCCGGCCTGGATCTTTTTCCACCGCGGCAGATCTAGCCAGCGCCGCTGACCAGCGGGCCATGGTCCACGCGGGAAGCCACGCGGGCGAGCGCGGCCCCACCAGCGGGTTTGACTAGCAGTTGCGCGCGGTCCAGGGCGCTGACGTCGTCGCTGTGTCACCCCGACGTCACCGCCGGCGGGACGGGATTCCGGCGAGCTCTACTCGACGCTACCGTTAACCATTTTGCAAAACAAGGGCACCCACGCGCTGCTTGAGACGAGGGGAACCACCCTAGGGGAAACTCGTTTCCTGGGAGGGGCCGGAGGGCGGCGGCGACCGCGCGCGCGGTTGCCGGACGGGAGCACGGCACGGCGACGTTCAAGCGGGAGAGGCAGGGGGCAAAAGGGCGGCGGGGGTACGCCTGCTCACCACGAATGCAGAGGAGGAGTCGGTGAGGTCGGAGGAGGAGCGACGCGGCGGGAATGGCTCGCCGGAGCTCCGCCGGACCCGCAGAGAGGAAAAGGATGGCGCGGCCACCTCGAGCCCTTCCGGCTCGATTCCTTCTGCAGCGAGGCCCTACTCGACGAGGTGGAGGCGATGGGCATAACGGCTACCGGCGGCGAGCACGGAAATGGCCTAATCGACGGTGAGCTTTTCTAGCTAGGGTTCGGTTTGGGCCTTTTTCACAGAGAGAGAAGCTACTCGAGTGGGGGGGAGAGAGGGGGCAATGAGCAGACAAGGGCACATGGGGGGCCTCTTATCCCCCTCGAGTTGCTTCCAATCGAAGGCATGGCCTAGGGCTTCTGTATCTACAGAGAGGCTAGAGGTAGAAGATGACTCGGATAACATCTAGGTCCCTGGCAATTTACTAATAGGTCCTTTTGTCTCTTTTCCCTTTCTGAAAAAGGATGTTTTCACCAAGAAACCAAAGTGAAAATTCAAATTCCTTTTGACCAATATTCTATTTAGTTAAGATACACAACATATGTGAAAATTGGCTCAATTGGAGAAACTACATAATTCAAAGTTGTTCAAATTTGAATTCTTACATAAATGGACATTGAATTTATTATTCTACTTAGGAGTTTCCAAAAATGATAATTTTTGGCACACATTCCTTATTTGGTGTGTTCCTTATATGGTATAAAATTCAAGTCATTTAGAGTTACTTAATAGAACAAACTTGTTCAAATTTCAAAAAGGTGTTGTCTAGAAAACAGGGATTTTTGGCAACTTAAATTATTCAAAAACTTGTGCCCTTTTGGTTTTCATCCTTATTTATGATATAGAGAATGTGGTACTTAATTCATGACATTTTGAAAAAGTTTGTAGAACAAACTTGTTCAAAATTCCAAATGTTGCTGTGGAGAAAAATCATGTTTTCAGGACTTTAATGGGTTCAAATTTTGGTCTCCTCTTGTGTGTGTTCCTTATTTGATATAAGGAATCACTGGTATTAATTTCAGATCGTTTGAAGAAAGTTTCCAATAGTAACTTGTTTTAGTTTCCTGTTTCTGGAAATATTGGAAATTCAATTTAATAAGGCACTTGGCTTTTCTTTAACAATGCTTTGCCAAAATATTTATGTGACTAAAGATAGCAAGTCAATGGTCTCCAATACTTTTGTTTTGAAGCTTTCAAGGTTGGAAAATCATTTGATACGATTTTGGTGAAGCATCTAAGAATGCCTCTTTTTCTGATAATCATTTAGGGAAATTTATTTAGTGTTTCCTCTTTCTTAATTTAGGCCTTGGAATAATATTCAACAAGTATGGGATTCATAAGATAGTTTTGGAAAACTCTTTGATCAATATTTACTTTATAAAATATTGCCAAGGTCATTGGAACAATATGTTGAATATTTTTAGTTTACTGCTTTGCTATCTTTTTAAGTTTGCTTTCCATTTCTTAGCCATGTAAGATTATATAATTAGTTTGTTTAGTTGCACTTAAACAAACACAACCAAAGTTTATTAGTCAAGCAATTAGCAAAACAGCTGTGTTATCAGATATTCCAAAATTGGGATGTGACAGACAATCTGGTACGCTTCATCGACCCACACCACCACTTCAGTTATTTAGTCTGACATAGTGTCTGAGCTAGGATCCTGTAGCTAGTTAAATTTGTGAATCAAATTAAGGTCTAGTAGATGGGTTGTAGTAGCTCAATTGCTCTACGTGAATATGTTCACTCGATATGGTACATTTCAGCTCCCACTGAAAGTTCATCTTTTTGAATTAATGTGGCAAACACCCTTATTGCTCAACTAAGATTTAGTATAACTGATTACTAGGTACTACTTGTTTACATTTTTATATTACTCATCCATCATCAAACAGTAAACTTATTTCTAGTAAGCACTCTTTTCTATCTATTTAACTTTCATATTGTTGCAGGTGCTGCCTAAGAAGTTTGTGGAGTTGCTGAAGGGCCGTGAACCACGTGAACTTAAGCTGCGTGAGGCGGACGATCCGAGTAGCAAGAACTGGGACATGGATGTGCTTTTCGATGAAGCTGGCCGCATTTTCCTCGGGCACGGCTGGGACCAGTTCGCCCAATATTACTTCCTGCAGCGCGGCATGTTCCTCCTCTTCAGTTACGACGGCGACGCCTTGCTCACCGTCAAGGTGTTCAAGTTCGACATGTGCCGCAGGCACTACTTGTACGACCACGACGCTACTACAAGCAATGAAACTGACCCAGATCCCAGGACTGATGAGGAGTCCACGGATGAGGAGTCCACGGATCAGCAGTCCATGGATGAGGATGACCCATTCGACTCTTCCATCATCTTCTCCCAGAGAGCTGATCTTGATGACGATGAGAAGGACCACGTTCGTGAGCTTCTACCCCCAATAGATGAGTACATTGGAGTGCCATACGTGACTCGTTTGACGTGGACAAATGTGGCCAGATATGAGATGGTACGTAAGGTGCCAATGCTATTTATGTTTTTCAACACAATTTATGCTTACAACGTGTGCCTTACTATGACCTACTTCTTTTTGTATGTCATCCACACGCTCGAAATCCAGAAACTACCTCAGTCCATAGCGGACAGTGCTGGCATTCCGTCTTCAGGCCATGCTGGGCTATGCCTCGGAACATCAGAGACGTTCACCACCGTTCCATACAACACGGATAGGGACGGCCGCATTATGTTTGACAGGAATGCATGGCGGGAATTCCTTGAAGGCAAGCATTTATATGAAAAGCAAGCTATTCTCATTACACTTAGGAGCACCCGTAACCGCCACTTGGACGTGAAGATCGTGATGCGGGCGGTGTCGCCCTGGTTGTAGTACGTAGTTTGCCAACTTGGACATTCTCATCGGATCATGAACGTATGGATGTATGTAATTATCGTACTGCCATCAGCGATGTGCTTCAGTGGTTTGATCACCCAAACCTTCATCTGCAGTGAAGATTACTTGTCCTGTTTATATTTTCAGTGGCAATTTCAAGTTTGCAAAAATAAACAAGGCGGCGGCAGCTAATAAGTTGCATGAAATAATTGTTCAGTGACATTACATGACTCATGCGAGACTTCCACATGTTTTCAATCCTACGTTGTAAGCTCTAGGGAATAAATCCGATTAGTTTTCCCTCGATAGTTAAGAGCCTGACGCCTTGAAACTCAATGCAAAATATGCCTTCTAGGCAGCCTGCGATTGCATGCATTGTTTAACTGCTCTATTAGCGCCTATATTGTCGACAAGGCGTTGTGGTTGCTCGAATACGATGTCCCACCAAAAAAATTAAATCCTCCCGCTAAAACGCCAAGTGTAGCGAAATTTTGTGCTCCCACCAAAAAATAAAAGCAGTCACTTTAAATTTCCCGCTAAAGTGTATGTAGAAGTGCACGATGCCCCTCCTGTTTCGCCATAGCATAATCTACGGGCCACCTCTTTCGCCATTGCAGATTAGATCTCATCTCGCCCTCATCACGTTCAGAGCTCTACACATGTCGATGTCGCGATCGGACTCCATGGAACGCGAATCCTCTCAGGTTTTCCTGTCTAATCTGCTTCTCGTCCATCTCTGTGATCTCGCCGTCTCTTATATGGTCTCGATATTGGTTGTTATTCTCTGTTCTTCCTCTGGTTGAAGCGTTAATCCGTGTATGAACACCTAGTCGATCATATGTGTATCTGGTTTTCTATGTGAATAATGCCATGTAACTATTTTTTATTTCAGATCTGCTAACTCACTGATTATTTGGGTTCTCATTTTTCCTTCTATCTAATTGTAGACGACCGAACCCATTTGGAAAGTTAGACTTTTCTATGAGGACGGTGATAAAAACAAAAAAGTTGTGGAAGCAGCCATGGAACCGGAGGAAATCTGCTATATGGAATTCATCAATTTGATTGAAAACGTTGGCTTCAGTGGCGCGCGTGATTACCTGTACTGCAGGCTAAATAATGGCCCTGGCAAAGGAAAACTTGTTCCAATAGACCATGGTAGTGATTTGGAGCAATTGAAACGCATACACTCTAATGATAAGAAGATCTCACTGTGTGTGTTTAGGGAGAAGGCCACGGCGGTTGATATTGCAACAATAGAGTCTCTGCTTGATGATGCAACTGGATCCACCAGAAAAAAGCGACAGATCACTATCACAGGTTATACTTTCATGCCAAATCTCCAACTCGCAACTCCTTCAATACAGACTTTAATAAATATTTTCCCCGGTAACTATTTTATGCATTCCTTACCTAATCCATAATTTTGATAAACATGCAGTTAGGGATGCAACCGAAGAGGAACAAGCTTCAAACGAAGAAGAAGATACAGATTACTCCTTTGGGAACGGTACACAAGTTCATTAATTCTTAATCAGCTTTCTGAATTATGCACAATGTTAATGCTTTGTCCATTTATTGTTAACATTTTCAGTAATAAAGAAAGGATCTGTCTGCATGACAAGGGTTGAAAGTATACTACAATATAAAAAAAGTCAGGGAAAACGTAGACGTGGTAATTTATTTTTGACATTTAAGCTCTGTCTAATATTTGTTTTAATGGATAAAATCTACGATTGCTGATTCAGTACAAATGTTAACCCTGAAACAGGAACTGAACCTAACACTGATGTGTCTGAAACTGACATGTGTTCCGTTGATGATTGGCCTTCCCATGCACGCTGCTATCGCCCGAAGCTACAACTACAAGAAGGTACTAGCTATTTTTTTTACCGTTGTGTCCTAATTTCTTTCAATCAACTACAAAATAAATTGTTTCTTTGTGTGTGTTTTGGGATGTAGGTGATGACATACCGAAGAACAAAGGGCGAGGTGTAGTGAAAGGTTTGAAAGCCAATAAGAAGCGTCATGCCAATGGAGCTGCAAAGCTAGGTATTGATTTCTCTGAAACATTGGGTGGTCCAGTAGGAATGAACAACCGTTCATTCAAAGATGACGTGGTAATCACAATGAAAAGAAGGTTACCAATTATTGGAGTGAGGAGGTGGTCAGACATTCACCCTAACATCCATCGCATGATCGTCACAGATATGTTGGTGAGTACAACCTTTCTCACATGTGTTGTCTGCTTTTTTCGTCCATAATTAATGTACTACTACTAAACTAAGTCTATCTGTTTGTTCTATGCATTACAGGACAGATACGATATGCCAGATACAGACGAAACACACGGAAAAATTCTTAAAATTGCAAAAGAACGCTACAGAGGCTGGCGAGGAAACCTAAGCAGCACTTACAAGGCATACAAAACAGATGATGCCAGAAGGGCAGTTGTCCCAGAAGATTTACAAAAAGAAGAGTGGGAATGGTTGATCGAGTACTTTGGCACTGATCCGAAATTCCTGGTTATTTCTATACTACCTGTTTGTGAATTTTGTACTATCATCAAATGGCTTGTCTGACAAGTTTTTTTTTATAATTGAATGAGCAGGAACTCAGCCAAAAGAACAAGGAAAACCGTACGCAGATGAAGACAAAACATAGAGTAGGATCAAAATCCTACTCTCAACTCAGTTTTGAGAATGTATGGGCCTACTCACTATGCATGCGTCAGTGTGGAGACTGACCCACACAAATAATGAAACATGGACTACAGAAGAGTCCAAGGATGTTTACGTGAGTTAACTGACTTAGAAGCTACTCTAAACATATTTACTGTTCTCCATCTTGGATGTTTCTTCATCTGATTTGAGATTTTTTTTCGTAATCAGGAAACAGCATGTAAAGAGATTGAAAACAGATTAAAGGAAACTGGTGTTCCATTGTCAGCTGAACAAAGAATCAATATTTTCCAGAAAGCATATAAATCTACCGTTCAATGCAAGTCATCGCAGCCTAGTGGGTTCGGATACATGGCCCAGGTGCAAACTAGTTCTCGGCCGTCTAAGTTGCTGTTAGAGGAGCAAGCTCGGGCTACGGCAGAGACCCAAAAAGTTAACTCCCAGCTCACCACGAAGGTCACTACTTTAGAACAGAAGTTACTAGATGAACGTGCAAGCATGGAAGAGAAGATTAATGTAGAGCGGGCTGAGAGAGAAAATCTTGAGAAGAGATTAATGGAAGAGCTTGCTCAAAGGGAACAACTGATGGAGTCGGAGAGAAACTCAAGAAAATAATTTGAAAATAACTTGGTTGCACAGTTTAACTCACGGTTCCAGGCAAAGTTTGACGAGCTCTCCGCACAGATGGAAAAGCAGAAGACGACTACACCTCAGGTGATGATAGTCACACAATTGCAAACTAGTAAGATTTAGTTGTTTACTTACGTTGCTAACAGTGCACTTTGTTTTTGCAGACGTCTAAGAAGTCGAACCAGCAACCATCACTTACCAACAGTCCTGCTAAGAAAATAGTTCCTCCGCACAGCACGATACAGAAAAGTCGAATGTATAAAGCACTTGTAAGTCACAATCTTGTACAGTTTGGTACTAGTACATTCTGTTTTTGCTTCACCCACACTATAGCGTTGCTGCACCCACCCTATACTTGCTGCAGTTTATGTTTCACTATGGGTTGTGGCTTCGTTGAGTTACAACAACTGTTTTTGCTTCATCCACACACTATAGTCTGCTGGTTCTTATGTTTCAGCATGTGTTATTGCTGACTAGACTCACACCTTTTTTTTTACAATTGATTGCAGGACGACAATCAAACTTCTGATGGAAACAAATAGCTGCACTGGATATTTCAGTTTGATTTGATCTTGATTTGATCCATGTTGTACGAGAATTTCATTTGTATATATTAAAAATAGCTATGAGAACTATTATTTTGTGTAAATAAACATATTTTACGTACCGTTTTGAACATTTTAATTCAATGCCCGTATTATTTGTTTCCTTATTTTTTTTTCTATAACGTGGCAATAGGTAGTTTACCACGATAATTGTAGTGTTGCGTGAAGCCTCAGTCGCCACAACAAAGTGTTTTGTTGAAATAGACTCTCACCACCATGAGGGAGACATCGTTGCAATATTTTTTCTCCACCAAACTAACTTTGTTGCGATATTTCATTCACGCCACCAAACTATGTTCGTTGCAATAGAGAATTCCCATACTTCTCGCCACGAAACTAAATTTTGTAGAAATAGAAAGGCGCAACGAATAGTTGAAGTTGTCGCAGTTGCTTCTAGCTACTAAAATTTGTACGTTGAGAATAGTACATGTCGCCACGAAAACAAAATTTGTCGAAATACAATGACGCCACGAAAAGTTGTTATTGTCGCAGTTGTTTCTAGCAACATAAAATGTGGATGTTGCGAATACTACATCTCACCACGAAACTAAAATTTGTAGAAATAGAAAGGCGCAACGAATAGTTGAAGTTGTCGCAGTTGTTTCTAGCTACTAAAATTTGTACGTTGCGAATTGTACATGTAGCCACGAAAATAAAATTTGTCGAAATACAATGGCGCCACGAAAAGTTGTTATTATCGCAGTTGCTTCTAGCAACATAAAATGTGGATGTTGCGAATACTACATCTCGCCACGAAACTAAAATTTGTAGAAATTGAATGGCGCCACGAATAGTTGAAATTGTCGCGATTGCTTATGGCTACTAATATGAAGGCCGTAGCGATTACTATTTCAAAATCATCTTACCACGATTGATTGTGTGTGGCAAAACGTTGTTCCCACGCGTATAATGTTTATTGCCATAGTTTTTTGCCACACAATTGGACGTGGCAAATAAACTCGACTTTTGCAACGAAAGAACAAGCGCAACGGAACACTCGCTGTTGCCACATTGGTCACTCGCCACGTTTGGGTATTTGTTGCACTAGAGGTGTACCAACGAAATACGTACGTTGCGTTATGTGCGAGACGCGACGGAAAAGTGCGTGGCAATTGGCCTAGGAAATGGTTGCAACTGGATTCTTTTTTAGCGACGAATCTAAGTGCGCGGAGACGGGCTTCTACCACGGAGGTTTTCGCGACGCCTCCCAACGAAACCGATTTCGGTGCAACAAAACCCTATTGCGACGATAAGTCACTTTTTACAACGACTATTTTCGTTGCAATAGACCGATTCCGTTGTAGTGTGGGTACTATCATGAATAACCCAATGGCATCCGGAAGAATTGCAAAGTGGAGTATTGAGCTCGGTGCCTGGGACATCATATTCAGGTCGCAAATCTATCAAATCACAAGTGCTCGTGGAGTTCCTAAGCGAGTGGACAGAACTACAAACGCCAGGGCCTCCAGAGTATACAAGCAACTGGATAATGTATTTTGATGGATCAAAGAGAAACGAAGGAGCCGGAGCTGGAGTAGTCCTGATATCCCCGAGAGGTGACAAGTTACAATACGTCCTGCGATTGGACTTTCCACCCGACGACACGGCGTCAAATAATGACGCAGAGTATGAGGGTCTCCTACATGGCATGAAGATGGCGATTGCCTGTGGAGCAACCCGACTAATGATCTATGGAGATTCAAACCTCATAGTGTAGCAGACAATGAAAGAGTGCGACGCCATTGCAGAAAACATGGTTGCCTATCGAGATATGTACAATCTACTCGAAGGAAGTTTCCAAGGGTGCGAACTAAAGCACATTGCGAGATCCAGCAACGAAGAAGCGGATAAATTGGCGAATATGGGTTCTACAAACACACCCATACCGCCTGGAATATACTTCGAAAGGATGATCAAGCGCTCAGTCAAAGTCAAAAAATCAGCAGAAGCACCCGCGACATTGGAGACAGAGGTCAGCCCGCAAACTGCTATGATTGAGCTCACCTACAACATCTCAAGACAAGTTTTTATGGTCGGACCAGTCTGGACGCAGAAATACCTCGACTACTTGTCCAACAAACAGCTCCCAACAGATATTTGCGAGGCTAGACAGATAGTGCGACGCAGCAATGCTTTTCGAGTACTCAACGGAGAACTATACAAGCAGAGCATATCAGGAATATTACAAAGATGCATAGCGCCCGAGGACGGCAAGGAACTACTACGAGATATACACCAAGGAGATTGCGGACACCATGCTAGCTGGAAGGCAAGTGGGTAAAGCTTTTCGCGCAGGGTTCTACTGGCTCACAACAGCCAGGGACGCAAAGGACCTAGTCGACAAATGCAACGCATGTCAAAGATTTGCGCCCAAGCCGCACGCCCCTGCCACTGAGCTTCACATGATTCCAATCGCCTGGCCCTTTGCACAATGGGGGCTAGACATGGTAGGACCGTTGAAAAAATCAACACCAGGAGGTTACACGCACTTGCTACTTGCAGTCGACAAATTTACAAAGTGGATTGAGGCCATGCCAGTCATCTCGGCTAGCGCTCAATGTGCCGTCAAATTCCTCGACTCCATCGTGTGCAGATTTGGGATACCACACAACATCATCACCGACAATGGAAGCAATTTTACAGCAAAAGAATCAGAGCAGTTCTGCGAGGAAAAGGGCATCACCCTCAGTTTCGCCTCTATGGCTCACCGGCAAACCAATGGTCAAGTTGAGCGATCCAACGGATTGGTCTCGGCTGGAATAAAGAAACGACTACTAGATCGACTGCACCCAGCGGCAGGACACTAGGCAGAGGAGTTACCATCTGTACTATGGAGCCTCCGCACGACCCCGAATCGATCAACAAAATACAAACCATTTTTCATGGTATACGGAGCTGAAGCAGTCCTCCCCGAAGATGTCAAGTTCAGCGCCCCACGAGTCGTCGCTTATAGCGAAGAAACCTCTAACAAGGCACTCGCGGAAGACGTGGATACACTCAACGAGATACGCGACATTGCACTCGCAAGATCCGCGGTATATCAACAGTCGCTACGGAACTACCACAGCCGCCGTATACGTCACAGAGCCTTCGTAGTCGGAGATTTGGTGCTACGACTCAAGCAGAAGGAAGGACACAAGCTCGAGCCACCGTGGGAATGACCCTTCATAATACACGAAGTTATTCCTGGTGGCGCATATCGACTGAAGAACCCCGAGACCGGTGGCATCTACTCCAATCCATGGAATGTTGCGCACCTCCGCAAATTCTATCCTTAGATTATTCTACTCGACAAAATAAGGCTATACAAGCCATGTTGTAGCTCGAAGACAATACATGGCTTCTCAGTCATATTAATAATATACATGGTTTCTCAACCATAGTTTCTCAAGTCATTGATTTTTACACGCTAAAACAGGTATACACCCCAAACACACGGGGGCTACGCCTAAACTTAGCATCATTTAAAAATATAAGAGTACAAACAAGGTTGGCACCTTATAAAATTTGAAGACAACTATACAAAATTAACAGGATACATAGATCCTACAATTACATATGGCGACGAGCAGTTTCTTCGGCCAAGACCCGATTAACCTCATCAGAGGTCGGTCGAATAATCTCTTCTGCAGCAGGATGAACGACTGTATAATGAGATGTCATATCGACTGGAGCATTTGGGAGCTTGGCAACGGAGTTGAAATTAACCTCGGGATGCCATAATCGAACAAATGAGAGTGCTACTAACGACCCGCAGATCAACTGTTGACGGACGCATTCCCGAATCTCGCCTACTTGACCAAAAGTTCTCAGTAGCTAGCTCAAATCTTCTCGACCCCTTTCCAAGGGATAAAAAGCGCCATTCAAAGCTATCAAGGCCACGTGGCAGCGATCAACGGGTATTTTCGCCTGACTCACACGATACTTCAAGGTAGCCAGCACAAAGCCTCGACTGCGGTCGGACCAAAAGTTATTTGCATGGGGTTTTGAACTACCGGCTTCGTGAACAATATGGTTCTCTACCCAATGCTTTTCACACCGATCGTCAGGCTGAACAACTGCAAAAGAAAGCTACAGAGTCAAAGGAAGGAAAAAAGACACGAAGTATTAGGGGGCTGAGATACTTACAGAGCAAATCCTTGGCAACAGCCGCCAATTCGTCCATCACAAGCTGCTCACGTTCAATCGCAAGTTTCTGTTTGGACTTGGCTACATCAGCCACCCCACACAAAGTTGTTTCTGTTTGGACTTGGCTACATCAGCCACCCCACGGAAAGTTGTTAGCTTGCGCTCACCATCTGTGAACCGGTCACAAAGGCCGGCAAAAGTACCGACAGTAGCAACAAGAGGATCTGCTTGAGCAGCAGATCCACTCGACGACTCCGCGACAACGCCTGTTACCTGAAAGAAGATAAGGAAAGTTAAGGAATAATTCAAGACGCTCCATTCGAGAAATAAAACCACCTATTCGACAGGTGCTCGGGGGCTACTCCCATCGGGAGGAACTCATGACAATCAATCACAGGAAGCATCTCAGATATAAAAAAAACATTTCGATTAAAGAGAGAATACGGGAATACATCCCAAGGTTCATTACATCGGAAACACAAGCTACGGAAAAACTATCCTAAGGAACCGCAGAAGTGCTGCCACTTTCGGCAGATTGCCCCCTGTGACTAGCACGGATGATCAAATCAGATAACTTCCGGGCAAGGACTCCAGCTGGATCACCGAAAGGACGAAGCGCTACCTTTCTGCCCGTAGTAGCGTCGGGGGAGGTTCGAGTACACCTCGTCCAAGCCTGCGACTCCGTGCGCCAGTGCGAACTGGATGGCAGTCTTCGCCCCGGACTCCGACTGAGCAATCGAGTAGGCCTGAAGGAGATCGCCCTCCAGGAAAACCTTCAGGAGACCATCCAGCGTAGGCGGAGCTACAACATTAACCAGAAGAAGCCCGTGGAGTTGCGTCAACACCCGAGTAGCATCACCAATCAGGGAGCAAATCCCGCTAGCATGCTTTCGAAGCTGAGCGCAGGAATCGGTCAAGGCGTCCACCCGTTGAACCCCGGGCAGCTCCAAGGACACCACATAGATGGGGATGTTAGCTAGAGAGGTATGGATGAGTATTCCTTTTGCCTCAGTAGGAAAAATCTTACCCCCTCCAACCAGTCATTCTACTAAAAATACTATCAACCAGAGTGTCGGGGGGATACCCCCGAGTAGGGTAAAGGCCAGTGCTAAAGACAGGAACAGAAGAGACGTTTTGCAGAGTAGCGGCTACCCGGTACTCGCTACCCGGTCGTCCGCTATTCGGCCGTACACACTGATGGCCAGGAGGAAGAATCAAAGAAGTTATTCTCCTCCGGGTAAAGGAAGTGGTCCGAGTAGAAATGGCGGTCTCCTACTCGGACCAGAAGTCAAAGGAGCCGTTCTGACACAGGATCCCGCGTATCCCGGGTCCGTACTTTGGCACTGTTCACGGCACTGTTCATCTGCAGAGCGCATGCCTGACCGTGACAGTGTGTCAGCAGGGCGTCGCAGGATAGGGGGGACCTACTCTGTGTTCATGGCAGTGATAACAGATCAGCTCCTCGGTTCTGCGGAACGACTTTACACATGAAGACAATCCAGGAAGCCAAAAGGTGTAAAGTGGTTCCCGAGAACCCGGAAGTACACAGTGTGCACACAGTGTCGACATCTTGGCTGCATCCGGCTGGGCACCAGTATATAAGGTGCCCTGCCTCCTCCTGCGCGAGGGATCCGAGACTTGGTTCACATTCTTGACCTAGTTCTTAACGTAGAGAGAAGGGTGGCTACTCGGTAGTAGGAACACTTGTACTGTGGCTACTCGGTGAGATCCGAATATAAAGAGAGAAAGGCAGGAGTAGGGGTTTTACCTCCACACGAGGGCCCTGAACCTGGGTAGACCTTGTTGTTTGCAGTGCTAGCTTCACACTCACGCGGTACTCGCTGCGTGATCCCTCCCCGAGTGCCTCCAGCGTCCATCGTCCCCACAACTTTAGCCATCCTATGGCATCTGCCGTGACACCACCACGACAGTTGGCGCCCACCGTGGGGCAACCAGCGGCGCTGGCTGGAGTTTCCGTTCGGACGGGATCTATTTCTGCTACCGGAGAGCGCGTGGTCTGTGGCCTCGTCCACAGATTCGGCTCCTTCGACTTCGTCACCGACAACGCCGGCGATTTCAGCGGCAGGGCCATGCCAGAGGGCGGCTCGGTGATCTCCTTCGGCGCGCACCTCGTCTCCGTCGCCACCGTCATCGACCGCGCGTACCCCGGGGAGGTGCATGTCGCGGAGGATCCCCCTGTCGTCATCGCTGCACGCGGGAGGCTGTTGATCCGCTCTGCGGACGTCGCAGAGGTGATGATGACCGGCCCTGCTGCTGACGCCGGGAAGGGTGCGGCTGCTGCGGCCGCGGGCGTCATCGAGGATCTCGCTGGCCCGAGCGCTGGCGGGAAGACCCACAAGCCATACGAGAAGGACTGCAACTTGCCTCCCTCCACTACTCCGACGATACCTGCGTCCGCCGTGCGGATGGGCATGCCGCCTCCCACCGAGCTCGAGCTCATGTCCATGCGGGCGCAGCTCGAGCAGCAACGCCAGGCGCTGCTTGTCGAGCAGGCGGAGCTGGATAAGGTTAGGCTTGAGCTGAACCTGGACCAGAACGAGTACAACCGGGCTCACGGCTTCACGCCCGTGGTGAGGAGGCCTTCCAAGGCAGGCGCTACGCGCCGCAACCTAGGCACCGAGATGGCAGCAGTTGGAGAAACTGCTGGCCAAGCCGCTAGCCAAAACACCGCCACCACCAGACCCAGATACAGCACCCCCGCCAAAACCCTTAGAGCTGCTGAGGCTGTAGCTGCAGAGTTGCCGCATCTCGCTGGCGACGCATGCGTTAGGCGGCAGGAAAGGCTCAATGAGCTAGTGCTAGAGGCTGCTAGGCAGAACGAGTAGTTCCGGAAAGCCAACCCGGGTGCTGGAGCTTCTCAGGTAGTGCACTCGCATGCGGCTAGATCTAACGATCAGGCCTCATCACCGCATCCGAGTCGCGAGAAGGAGCGGAGTGGGCATTCCGGCCGAGATAGGCAGATGCAGGTGTACGACCCGGCTGTCGCTGCAAAACAGCACGTTGTAGCGCGTCAGTCCGGTCAAAAACACAACGCTGCAGGAGCAGGCTATCAAGCCCATAAAGCTCAAAGCCAGGCCCGAGATGGGGAGCGCCCAGGCCCTTCTCAGCATCCAGTTGCTCAGCCTACTCGGCAGAGGCAACAGCCGCGCACAGTCGCGCCAGCCGCCAACCCGGTGGAGCAGCCTGCAGTTGTGCAGGTGGACAGATATGATGATGGCTACTCGGCCATGGGGTTGGCTGGCTACGACATCCTGGATCGCGTGGGTGAGCGCGTGCTGGAGCCCAGCGATGCCAGGCACAAGCTGGACCGGATTTCTCTGTCCGTGCAACTCGAGAGCAAGGGGCCGCCTGGCCCAGAGTGCTTTGGTCCCCGCATCATGACGGAGCCGTCCGTGAAGCAGTTCCAGCTCGCCAGGGGGACCAAGTGCTATGACGGCAGCACCAAGCCGGAAGATTGGCTCAACGACTATGTCACAGCCGTGCACATTGCAGGCGGCAACCGGAGGTGGGCTGTGCGGTACATCCCGCAGATGCTCGAAGGACCGGCAAGAACCTGGCTCAACAACCTGCCCAAGCACAGCATCAACTGCTGGCTTGATTTCGCGGAGGCGTTCGTCAGCAACTTCACCAGCACCTACCGGAGGCCGAATAGGCCGCAGCAGTTATCCGCTTGCAGGCAGCGGGAAGAGGAGACAGACCGCGAGTATCTTACTCGGTGGAGTACTCTGAGGAACACCTGTGAGGGTGTGAATGAGGCCCAGGCCATCACATGGTTTGCGCAAGGTTGCAGACATGGCAGCATGTTGTGGCAAAGGCTCCAGAGGGAGATGCCGAGTACCCTTGCTGAGACCATCCGGATTGCGGATCAGTACGCACTCGGTGACCCGACACAGCCTCTTCTTGATGCCGCTGAGCCGAGAAGGAACTACAACATCAACACCAGCAAGCGCAACGAGTTCCGCAACAAGCGCAGAGGTGACCGGATCGATACTCGATACGATCCCGAGGAGGTGAATGCTGTGGCAACCGGAGCTGGGAGTAGCCAGAGGCCAAAAACTGCTGGAGCCCAGTATGGGCAGAACCAGAATCAGGGCCAGGGCAACAATAAGCCATACAGCGCTTCCCAGCAGGGTAGCGGCAACTCGGGTCCGGCACCGAACTTTGTCTTCAAGGACATGAAGGATGGCCCATGCAGTTTCCACACTCGGCATCCCGCAAGACCTGCCAACCACACTACACGGCAGTGCAGTTGGTGGGAAGAAATCAAGAACGAGGGCCTGCCTCCTCCTCCTCCTCTGCCAGCTACGAATGCCGCTGTACATCCTGCCCGCGCACCCGCTGCTCGGCCTCCAGTCTTCCCGAGGAGAGAAAATGTGAACCGGGTGGATTTAGGAGCCAACCGCTACTTCAACAATGATGGCTACCGCAACAACAACAACAACAACTACTACTACTACACCCGCAACAACAACAGAGGCAACAACAACAACAACAACAACAACCAAGGTAACAACAACAACGGCAACAATGGTGGCGGAGACTGCAATCGGTACCAGGAGCACCACGAGAGCTACATGATCTTCACCTCTGAGCCTGTCGACAAGAAATCCCAGCACAGGCGTGCAATGGAGGTCAATGCTGTGATCCCTGTTGTTCCTCACTATATGCATTGGTGCAACCAAGAGATCACGTGGTCCCGAGTAGATCATCCCAAGGTGATGCCCAACCCGGGTAGCTACGCCTTGGTGCTGGATCCTACCTTCTTGGGTCCCGAGAAGAATGTGAGGTTCAGCAAGGTACTGGTCGACAACGGCAGCATCATTAACATTGTGTACAGAGACACACTCGAGAAGCTTGGTATGGCCGAGAACATGCTGCTACCTAGCAAGACCACTTTCCATGGCATTGTGCCCGGAGTCTCTTGCAACCCGATTTGCCGAGTATGGATAGATGTGCTATTCGGCACCAGGGAGAACTGCCGCACAGAGAGTCTGCAGTTCGAGGTGGTTGATCACCAGAGCCCCTACCATGCCCTACTCGGCAGGCCTGCTCTGAGCAAGTTCATGGCTTCTACCCACACTGCATATCTGAAGATGAAGATCCCTGGTCCCAATGGCGTGATTACCATCGCTGGTGATTACAAGAAGTCCATGGAGTGTGCCTCTGCTGGCTCTCAGCTGGCGGAATCCATGGTGATTGCTGCCGAGAAGAAGAAGATGTACGAGGTGGTGGCTATGGCGCAATCCGCGCAAGCTGGTGCGCCTGGCGTGCCGAGTTCCCAGCACGGGACGGCGTTCCAGGCATCTCAGGAGACAAAGAAGATCCAGGTTGACCCTGAGTTCCCCGACCGCGTTGCCATCATTGGCTCCGGATTGGGGGAGAAATAGGAAAGCGAGCTCATCCACTTCCTCCGTGAGAATCGGGACGTGTTCGCCTGGTCCAATGAGGATTTACCAGGTGTCCCGAGGGAGTTGGTTGAGCACTCGCTACATGTGCGTCCTGACGCCAAACCAGTGAAGCAGGCTATGCGCCGTTTCGGAGATGAGAGGAGGAAGGCCATAGGTGATCAGATCACCAAGCTGCTGATAAGCAATTTCATCATGGAGTTGCTGCACCCGGACTGGCTAGCCAACCCGGTCATGGTCGAGAAGAAGAAGGAGGATCCCAAGGCTGCTACCGCATGGCGTATGTGCGTCGACTACACCGACTTGAACAAGGCATGCCCCAAGGATCCTTTTCCGCTACCTCGCATCGATCAGGTGATCGATTCCACTGCTAGTTGTGAACTGCTGTCTTTCATAGATGCCTACTCTGGTTTTCACCACATAGCCCTCAATCCTGCTGATCAAATAAAGACTCCTTTCATTACCCCGTACGGGGCTTATTGCTATCGTGTTATGTGTTTCGGGTTGCGGAATGCGGGTGCCACTTATCAGAGATGCATGCAGAAATGCTTGCATGATCAACTCGGCAAGAATGTGCAGGTGTACGTAGATGACATTGTCATCAAAACGAATAAAACACATACTCTGCTTAGTGACCTTGAGGAAACTTTCGCTAACTTGCACAAGTATAAGATGAAGCTGAACCCGAGTAAATGCACCTTTGGCGTCCCGGCTGGCAAGCTACTCGGCTTCTTGGTATCCAGTCGGGGCATTGAGGCCAATCCTTCAAAGATAAAAGCTATTGAGAGCATGTCTTTGCCGAGATCCCTGAAGGGTCGCGCCTGATGAAGTGCCGAACTCAAGGGCCGCAGTGTCGATGGTCATCTCCACGCTTTCGGCTTCTTCGTCGCTATCCGCGACGGCCGCGCCCTTGCCCTTCTCGGACTTCTCATCGGTGCTGGCAAAGAAGCTCAGCCCGTCTGACACAGTGGCCTCCTCGTCATCATCTTCATCCGCGTCGTCGCCCTCGCCTTCCACATCCGTGTCGGGCTCGGGGAGGCCTTCGATGTAGTGCGCGGTATCCGCGTAGGAGGCGATCTCCCACGCGACTGCCTGACGGCGAGCCACGCACTCGGGTTCCTTCTCCCACTTGGAATCGCGGCGCATCTCGAGGATGGTATTGAGATTGAGGTTCTCATACCAGCTGCAGATGAAGAGGAGCAGCATATCCGCGCCTGCCCGAGCTCCGGATGCTCGCCACTTCTTCAGCTCGGCCTTGACGCCATTCAGCTTCTCGGCGAGGGCGCGGATAGTTGAGGGCAAGGGCTCTTTGGGCCAGAACAAAGTGTGGAGCCTGAAGGCAGTTGAAGTCAAATCTGTGCCCAAGCCCTTAAGGCGCTGAAGTTGTCCCTGGATATTCGTGAAGCTGTCCTCGATTGAAGCCTTGGTATCCATGGGTAGCCCCTTCTCTACTCGAGCATCTTGAGCCTTTGATAGGGCAGGTTTGCAAGCCGAGCAGAGATCGGGGAAGATTTCTGAAAATGCTATCAAAAAAGATTAGAAAGGAAAGCAGTAAAGAGATGCAAATCGGACAAAAGAGAAGAGGAAGGAAACAGAGAGGCACTAAGATGCGAGAACTTACTGTTCAGGTCGCAGAGTAGTGATTCCAGCTTGCGCTTCCACGACTCCTCATCAGCAACGTGCCGCTCCTCGACCCTCCGGAACTGGGCCAATTGGAGCATGAGGTCCGAGTTGCTCTCCCTCAGAGTATCGCACTCCAGCTCAAGGGCCCTTTCTTTGGCCTTGGCGGCTGCCTCCAACTTGTTCTTCTCGGCGGTTAGATCTAGGATGTCCTGAAGGGCAGTCCTTAACTGGACCTGCAGCGGCTCCAGCTCGGTGGTGTGTTGGCTCTTGAGCTCCACGGCCTGGCTTACCAATTGCTGCTGCAACTCGGCGGGCTGCACGCAGTCGAGGTGCTCTTCACGAAATTTCTTGTAATCTTCTGCGGAGGAGAAGAGTATGGTCAGCAGATAGCAGAGAAGAAGGAGAACAAGCCGAGAAGGCAACAACTCACCTTCCAACTTCTTGATGGTGGTCTCGGCGTTTTCAACAAAGACGTGACAGTGCTGGTGCTCCTCTGTCAGCGTCTTGATCTTGCCTGCAGAGTGCAAAGAGTTAGAGCAGGAAGCAAAAACGGGCGTAAACACAAAACGCATGAACCGAATGGCTAGAAGCTCACTCTCGAGCTCGGAAAGCTGAAGGGTACGAGCTACGGCCTCCTTCTCGGTCACGGCATCGCTTTTGCGTTCAGCTTCTAGGGCCTCAAGGCGCCTTCTTGCAATGCTGTGATTCCAGAGCAGGGTCCGATAAAGGGACGTTCTCTTCAAAAGGCTATTCTGAGAAGCAGAAAGAAAAGGAGTTAGACAATGTTCTGAAGATTTGACCCGAGAAGACGGCAACTCGGTCGAGTAGCCGCCTACTCGGCCCGAATCTCGGGGACTGGGTGATGGATAAGAAGAAGAAGAAGAAGAAGAGAAGAGAAGAAAAGCGCAATTCGGAACAGGCAAAGCAAAACTTACCGCATAAGTCTGCTCAAGATCCTCTGCAGCCTTGCGGTGGACGAACAGCTTTGCGGCAAGCGTACTGGTGGCGGACGAGATGGTCATGGGATTGTAGCCCATGTCCACCTTATTCCAGTCGGTGCGCCAGTGATCCAGCGTGCCCAAGGCCAGACCATTCCAAGGCTCGTTGCCAAGAAACGCCCTGTTCCACTCCGCGTCAATAAAGCCCACCCGGTCGATTATCTGCTCAAGACCCTGGGACTCCACCTCGGTCTCCTGGATCTCGCGCGAGAAGATCGATTGGGCCTTGTCCTTGGCCGGCAGCTTGGAATCCACAGCCTGGGCCTGCTTGCCTCTCGTAAGAGCGAGTTGTTTCTCGGCCTTGGTCAGACCAATGCTATATTGTTTGCTCGCTTGCAGCATGTAAGGCGGGTAGGCAGGCGGGTCTTTGACGCTTGATCCCGCGGTTGTGCCTGCACCGCTGCCGGAAGCACCAATGGTAAGCTGCCCACTCTTCGCGGCAGGCTTCGCAGTTGGTTTCGGTGGCGGCATCACGGCGGAGTCTTGAGCAGCGACCCGAGAAGGATTCCTGCGGACGGGAGCGTCTGGCTGGGCAGCTTTCTTCTCGGCTGCTGGCTTCTCGGCAGCTTGCTTCTCGGCGGCCTTCTTCTCGGCAGCAGGCTTCTCGGCGGCCTTCTTCTCGGCTGCTGGCTTTTCGACAGCCTTCTTCTCAGCAACCTTCTTCTCGGCTGCATCCTTCTTGCCAGCAGCATCAGAAGCAGTCATCTTGGTGACCTGCTTGGATGGAGGGTTGGCTATGGTCTTGGTCTTCTTCATGGGCGGGGAGCTTGGCGCAGTTGTTGGAGCGGCCTGCTGGGTAGGCGGCGCCAAGGACTGGCTACCAGGCGTAGCGTCCGGCTGAGCGTGGCTCTGCAGGGCCGACTCCACAACAGTTGTCTCAACCGGCTGCTCGGCAGCGGGGTCTGGCAGTACGTCATCTTGATTATCTACCCGCGGCTGGGCCGCGGGGTCATCTTGGGCAGCACCATTGGTGTCTTGCTGCTCTTGGCCCTCTTCCTGCCGCTCAAGGGCGGCACGGTCTTGGTGCTCGGTGGCTATTTTTGTATTCTCCCCAGCTGTGGCAGCTGGGGGAGAAGGTGGTCTCTCGTCGCGAGCAGCATCCGGCGCTTGTTGTTCCGCGCGGGCCTACTGCTCCTGCTCGGCGTCCTGGGCGCCAGTGTCCATGTCCTGGACGTTGGTGTCGTCCTCATCCTCACCCTTCACGGGAGAGGACGCACGCGCCTCATCCCCTGCAGCGGGCTCGTCCTCTTCGGAGAGGTCGATGAGTTTGTCGACATCAATGGCGGCTCTCTTCTTGGACTTGGAGGGAGCGGCAGCAGCATCAGCGTCCAAGGGGGCGCTGAAGAGAAAAAGGAAGTTCAGGAAGGAAAGAAAGAAAGAAGAAACCGAGAAGCAGCGGCGGAACAAGAAATTCAGGAAAAGCAGCGACAGCAGAAGGTAGCTGGGAAGAAAATCACTTACCCTGCACGTGAAGGGGGTAGCCATCTCCCAGCAACCTGCTTGGTCTTCTTCTCGCCCTTCTTGGCCTTCTTGGCGGTGGGCTCCTGGGCACCACTGCCCGCCCTCTTGCGAGTGGCAGGAGCAGCAACTGCAAGCGGATCGACGTCAAGGGCGTCCTCGTCCTCGTCCTCGCCCTCCTCTTCAGCATCATCATCAGCATCAGCATCTTCTGAAGAGTTGAGAAGAAGAAAACAGTCAGAAAATAGGAGGGAATTGGGTTGCGCTACTCGCGACCATAAAGGTGAACTCAATCACCTTCGTCGTCGTCTTCGGACCAGTCCCGAACGGACGCGTCAACATGATGCTTGTCCGTCTGGGCGGCATGAGGGATATTGAGTTTGTCCGCGGTGTCGTAGGAGACCTCGTCGTCTTCCGTCCGATCTGCGTGCCAATTGGCCTCGAAGAGCTCCTCGCTCTCAGCGAGCTGGCGAGCAAGGCGCTGGAAATATAAGCAGGCAGCACAGATTAGTTGAGCAGCATAAGGGATTCTACTCGGGACAGGATGCTAGCACAAAGCGTGATAGAGTAAAAGTGTCCTACTCATCAAGGCGTGCAAACGCAAAGCACATGAAGCCTAACAGATAGTAGTAACTGTCCTACTCGGCGTGGCGTGCAAACATAAAGCACATGAAGCCTAAGAGATACGACTAAGTGTCCTACTCGGCACAGAGTGCGGATACTAAGCACACCAAGCTAAGAAGGCAGTCTACTCGGAATCGATATGCAGAAAGAGGGAAGAGAAGTACTAACCCGCTTGATTGGCTTCGAGCGGCTGTACGACACGAAGCCGTACTGCCAGTTGTCCCTGAGGCCGGTGGTCATGATGGAGCGCGTCCAGGTAGCCACGTCCGCGTTGCTGAGCTCGAACATGGTTGTCCGAGTGCAATCTCGGTTGCCGCCCATATGGCACATGAGATGGGTAGGGCGCTGCAGCGGGAGCACTCGCCTAGAGATCCAGCAGGCGATGGGGTCGTCATCCTTGAGCCCCTTCTCCTTCAGCTGGGCGAGGCACGTGTTGATCTGCTTGATGTCACCTTCTAGATTGGGCTTGAATCCCCAGTTATGTCCGGTAGAAGGCAGATTGGTCCACCGGGGAAGATTGATCCGGTCCACCAGTGGCTCGGCCTTCTCAACAGGGATGTTCTTCACATAGAAGAACGTCCTCTGCCATTTGCGCACCGAGTCAAGCCCTTTGATGCGCGGATGGTTGGTCCCGCTGCGCTGCACCATCATGGCGCTGCCGGTCTCGGTCACGCCGCGGCTGCTCTCTGCGCTACCCGGCTTGGCCTTGCTCTGCTTCCCGAAGAAGAGGTAGCGCGCCCAGGTCATCGGCGTGGGGCGCACGCCCATGAACGCCTCGCACACCACGGCGTGGTATGCGAGCATCACCATCGCGTTCGGCGGCAGGTGGTGCGGCTGAATCCCGAAGTGATCGAGGAAGCCGCGGAAGAAGTCCGATGCTGGTAGCCCGAATCCCCGTGCGAAGTGCGCGAGGAACACCACGTGCTCGTCCGCCTCCGGAGCGGGGACGAGCTCGCCAGCGGGAGGCCGGCAACGGACGCCAGCAGGAACACGCCGGGTGTTCACCAGCCACTGGCACTCCTCTGCCGTGACGGTGGATCCGGCCCACCCGGCGCGGGCGCCGTCATCACGAGCCATCGAGCAGGGGAGGAGATTTGGTGGTGATTTGGTGGAACTTGGCGGAAAAGATTAGCCTTTCGGGGCTACGAGGGGCACGGCGGCGAAGAGCTCGACGGCGGCGGAGAAACGAAGAGGCGAGGGGAAAGTGAAAGCAGGAAGAGGATGAAGGAGTTACCGAGGGGGTATTTATACCCCCCCCCTCGGGTTGCCGTTACGATTGAAGGTAGTGGGATCGATCGTGGCACAGATCGTGCGGCGTGGGATATGTGGGCCGGTTAGAAACGCACACAGCGCAAAACGCGCGCGTAACGGACGCAATTGATCGCACGACGCAATCGTGGGTAATTACTGCGCTTGATGGGACATAACGGGCCAGTGGGCCCAGACCGTGAAAACTGGGTGCGTGGCCTGTCAGATCCCGGGCACCGAGGCGTCGGGGGCGTGGCAGCGTGACACGTGCTCAGTTGCGCTGCCGAAAGCCGGATTTCGCTCTGCCACGCAGAGATTCTGATTGGAAATCTCGCCAAGTCATTTTACTCGGCGACAGGGAAGAGAAGTGGCCCTATTCGGAAAAGAAGAAACTTGAGACAGAATAAAGAGCTACTCGGAGGTTCTACTCAGCAAGCTAAGGCTCAAAGGCAAGATTGGTTTTTAAGCTGGCAGAGCCCAGTGAACAAGTTCGCAGGAATCTACCAGCTTCGGGGACTAATGTCGGGGGGATACCCCCGAGTAGGGTAAAGGCCAGTGCTAAAGACAGGAACAGAAGAGACGTTTTGCAGAGTAGCGGCTACCCGGTACTCGCTACCCGGTCGTCCGCTATTCGGCCGTACACACTGATGGCCAGGAGGAAGAATCAAAGAAGTTATTCTCCTCCGGGTAAAGAAAGTGGTCCGAGTAGAAATGGCGGTCTCCTACTCGGACCAGAAGTCAAAGGAGCCGTTCTGACACAGGATCCCGCGTATCCCGGGTCCGTACTTTGGCACTGTTCACGGCACTGTTCATCTGCAGAGCGCATGCCTGACCGTGACAGTGTGTCAGCAGGGCGTCGCAGGATAGGGGGGACCTACTCTGTGTTCATGGCAGTGATAACAGATCAGCTCCTCGGTTCTGCGGAACGACTTTACACATGAAGACAATCCAGGAAGCCAAAAGGTGTAAAGTGGTTCGCGAGAACCCGGAAGTACACAGTGTGCACACAGTGTCGACATCTTGGCTGCATCCGGCTGGGCACCAGTATATAAGGTGCCCTGCCTGCTCCTGCGCGAGGGATCCGAGACTTGGTTCACATTCTTGACCTAGTTCTTAACGTAGAGAGAAGGGTGGCTACTCGGTAGTAGGAACACTTGTACTGTGGCTACTCGGTGAGACCCGAATATAAAGAGAGAAAGGCAGGAGTAGGGGTTTTACCTCCACACGAGGGCCCTGAACCTGGGTAGATCTTGTTGTTTGCAGTGCTAGCTTCACACTCACGCGGCTACTCGCTGCGTGATCCCTCCCCGAGCGCCTCCAGCGTCCATCGTCCCCACAACTTTAGCCATCCTATGGCATCTGCCGTGACACCACCACGACACAGAGGATGCAAATCCTCCCTTCCGAGATCATCAGAATGAGGAGGCAAACCTAGGTATTTGAAAGGCAAAGCACCAACCAAACATTGGAATATCTCTAGGAAAGGTGACACTCTTCCTGCTCCATTTTAATGGACATGAGTTCTTCTGGTAATTAATTCTCATGCCAAAGATTTGTTCAAAACTGGTCAGAATCCATTTTAGATTAATTGCAACCCTTTCATTCCTCTCCAGAAATAGAAGTGTATCATCTGCAGGCATACAATTCCACCTGGGACAAAATTTGGACATAGACCTTTAATTAGACGAGAGCTACAACCCTTCATCAACATCCCAGAGAAAACATCTACCACAAAGTTATAGAGTAAAGGAGACAAAGGGAGTTAACTACCATATCTTTTGTTCGGTTGTTTTGATCTTTTTCTCTCCTCTTTATATTTAGCGTTTGAGAGCAACTAAATTCAAGTATATCTTTATGTCAATTGAGTGTGGTATAAATTTATTGTTGAGATGTGATCAACAGATCAAGAGAGGCAAACATTATATGCCATCCATGATTTCTCATCCAGGTACTGTCTTTGTTTCTCGAAAACCAGGCTACGAGTGCCCAAAGTTTGTGATTTCTTCAGATATATCGATTTCTTATTTTTTTTGGTAAGGTTGTGTCAACTATTTTCGTGTTTAAGTATTAACTATCATTCACAAGATCCGCGCAGCAAACCGTACACACTACATAGATCTCTGTCGTGTGCCAAAAACACCTTTAATCTATCATTTTTCTTTGAGATCCTTGTGTGACAACTTGTTTTGATGTACGGCCGAGACGCGCACATAAGGGTGGAATTTCAATGCAGAGATCCCACATCTACATGGACATTCCCGACCTATCGGAGACGTTCATTTCTGATGCGATGTTGTATGTATTATTGCAAAAAGACCCTACACTTGGATAAAAATACCTAATCCTAATAATTTCTCTAACCCCCAAAACCGGCTCTCCTCCCACCTCCACCACAAGTCGCCTCTCTTCTCACCTCATGCAATACTACTCCGGCGCGTAAAAAGGCCATGCCGGCAGCTGGGAGGGAGGCAACGATGGAGGCTTGGAGGGAGGCCGTGACACCAGATCCGAGCTCCCTACATTTGGATCTTGCTGTGGATCTAGGCTTCATGTATATTGCATACTTTTTTATCCGTTTTTCAATATAAGATTTTTTCAGATTGGTGTTCTATTCCGGACGTTTTCTTGATCCCTTATTTTATCATGTTTCAGATATGTTCTTTTTGTATATACAACAAATTAGATCCCATCCCCCCCCCCCCCCCCCACACACACACAAAAAAAAATGTGTAAGAATCAGATCTGTTTATGCAGTACCGAATAAAATGCATAATTCCATAAACATAATGTTTGATTCATAAAACTGAATAATGATGATAATGCATTATTCAGTAATTTTTTTGTTAATGCAAAAAACTTTTTTCGCGAAAACGCAAAACCTTTGTGTTTCATTGCATTGATAGAAAAGAAAAGTTTTACATGCTCAAAAAAGAGCAGACACCCAATACAACACAACATAGCAGAGCGTAACGTCTACAACTCGCCAAATCACAAGCGTACAACACACTCCACATCCGGCTAGTCCGAAGACAGCCACCAACGAAATAAGAACTACAAGGCAGAAGAGCCTGTCCTAAGCCGAGCAACATCGCCGCGTCCCAACCGACGCCGGTCATCTACGAAGGCCGACAGCTTCACCTGAACTTCCCTTATCAACGCACCATCCACCCTTGATGCCCGAGGGGTGGCAAGTAGATGGCGGGATTTGGTCGGTCCCGAATAAGGTGATGTCTTCGTCACACCGGCGACAACATCCATATCACCTCTGAACAACAGCCTTGGACGATAGTGAGCGCCGGAGGAAATAAGCAAGAGCTCCAAGCCGTGTCTCAAAGCGCGATGCTCCCAACAGAGGAACGACGTCGAGGACGCCGCCATCACACCGATCCAACCGGATCTAGGCTTTCACCCGGAGACATCCACCAATCCGAGAGAGGAGGGAATTTTTGACACAACTCGGCGACGCCTCCAAGGAGGGGAACGACACCCACGGGCGCCATCGCCTCCGGCACCGACAGAAGACGGACAAGGCTTTCATCCGCATTGCATTGCCATACACCTCCCATCCTACCCGACGGATTGGAATAGGCGCCCTTGTTTTTCGCACCGTCGCTACCGCAACACCTCACCATTGTAGCCAAATCACGTGGTCCAACCCCACCAACCAGTGTCCCCCTCCTGTCGAACACCGGACATCCACGCGCGCGGCCAAGCCGTCCGCAGCGCACTAAGCACACTCCGAGGACCACCCAAATTCACCAGCCTGTCGGTCACCGAGAGTCTCGACGCCTCCGGCGATGGCAACACCCGCACATTCATACCGACCAAAGTCGACAAAGCGTCAACTTTCCGGCAAGGGGCCAGCTGCTGCCGCGAGGCGCAACGCGAGCCCCACCTCACCCTCATTGCCGAGGCCACTGGCCGCCGCCGCTGGAGCCGAGGCATAGCACACGCGCAAGTCCAGGGAGGGCCCGACTGCTGCCACTCAGGGCGCCACGCAAGCACCGCCATGGCCCCACCGCCGCTACCACCGAGGCGCAGCGCAAGTGCGAGTCTAGGCGAGGAGGCCGGCCACCGCCAATCAGGGCACAGCACGGCCCCGCCGTGGCCTCCAGCTGCCGCCGCGATCGAGGACGAGGGAGTGGGGAGGGGAGAAGGGTGGAGGAGGGGGAGTATGCTCAGGACAACCTCCAGGCCGTGCCGCCGTAAAAAAACTGGTAATGTGTTAATAGAAATTCAAGAAAAATACGTTAAGAACAAATGACAAATTTAATGATGGGTTCCAAAAAGATAAGTGTTTAAAAGTTTGGAGGTTGAGTATTAAACGGGTTGGGGAAACGTTGATGAAATGATTGATGAGAATAGGTAGGGCACCTCCATCTGGGTGTGGTTTTGCATTTTCGGCGCAAATTCTGCTTTCTGGTGTATCCCGTAGACAGCGACTTCTTTGGAAGGTGACGAACCGCTAGCGCACAACGCGCCCAGATGACTGGGGCCTCATGCAGTCATGCACGGATTATCTAAAAAAAACAGATGTCGCTAGCGGTAGTGCTGACGTTCTTTCCACCACAGGACGTGCATACATTAAGTGAGCGTTTTCCTCGCGACAATAAATAAATGTGCCATTCTGCTTATAAGTTGCAGCCAGAGTATGCGTCTGATGCAGAACAGCACAACAGACGCACCAGCTGCAGCCGTGTGCAGTGCAGTGGAGCGTGCTATAGCTTTGGCAAATAGCCTACCGTACCATGGCCGCGGTGCCGGTGCATGCCCCGCACGTCGTGCTGCTCACGAGCCCCGGCGCGGGCCACGTCCTCCCGGTGGCCGAGTTCGCCACGCGCCTCGCCGTGCACCACGGCTTCACAGTCACCATCGTCACCTACACCAGCCTGTCCTCGCCCGTCCACGCTAGCTCGCCGCTCAACTCCCTCCCGCCACGCGTCTCCGTGGCCGCGCTCCCGGCGGTGCCCCTCGACGACCTCCCCGCCGACGCGCACGTCCTCACCCGCATCTTCACCGTCGTCAACCGCACGATGCCGCACCTCCGCGACCTGCTCCGCTCCCTACTCGACTCCCCCGCCGGCGTCGCCGCCTTCCTGACCGACATGCTCTGCCCCGCGGCGCTCGCCGTCGCCAGGGAGCTCGGCGTGCCGCGGTACGTCTTCTACACCTCCAGCCTCGTGTCGCTGGTCTCGCTGCTCCACACCCCGGAGCTCGCCAGGACCACCACCTGCGAGTGCCGAGACCTCCCGGAGCCCGTCCTCCTCCCGGGATGCGTGCCGCTCCACGGCGCCGACCTCGTCGAGCCAATCCAGGACCGCACCGACCCCGTGTACCCCCTCATGGTCGACCTGGGGCTCAACTACCTCCTCGCCGACGGCTTCATCGTCAACACCTTCGACGCGATGGAGCACGAGACATTGGTCGCCTTCAAGGAGCTTTCGGACAAAGGCGTGTACCCTCCGGTCTACGCCGTGGGTCCCATCATCCGGTCGCCGGTCTCCGAAAAGGCCGGCAAGCACAGCTGTCTACGGTGGCTGGATGACCAGCCAGACGGCTCGGTCCTGTACGTGTCCTTCGGCAGCGGGGGCACCCTGTCCACGGAGCAGACGGCCGAGCTGGCGGCCGGGCTGGAGGCCAGCGAGCAAAAGTTCCTGTGGGTAGTGCACTTCCCCAGCGATAAGGACCACAGCGCCGGCTACTTCGGGACGTCGGCCGACCATGGAAACGACCCGCTGAGCTATCTGCCAGAAGGGTTCGTGGAGAGGACGAGCGGCGGCAGGGGGCTCGCCGTGCCGCTGTGGGCGCCGCAGGTGGAGATCCTGAACCACCCCGCCGTGGGAGGGTTCTTATCCCACTGTGGATGGAACTCCACCCTGGAGAGCGCGGCGGCCGGCGTGCCGATGGTGGCATGGCCGCTGTTTGCGGAGCAGAGGGTGAACGCGGTGATGTTGTCGTCGGAGCCGGTGGGGCTGGCGCTGTGGGCGAGGCCGTCGATCGGTAATGACCGGGCGGTTGTGCCGCGTGAGGAGGTGGCGGAGCTGGCGAGGGAGCTTATGGCGGGGGAGAAGGGCGCGCTGGCGCGGAAGAAGGCGGGCCAACTGCGGGAATGGGCGGAGCTAGCGTTGGCTCCGGGAGGGCTGCAGCGCCGGGCTCTCGCGGCGGTAGTCAGCAAGTGGAAGGGTGCTGGTGAATGATCATCCGATCGGACAGAGGGACGGGACAGATTTGCTCGAGATGTGCTTAATAAGGGGTGTGTTTGGTTTTATAAGGAAGTGAAATGGTATGTAATCGTTCCATTCCCCATTCCATTCGTGTGTGTGGTTTGGAGAAAAATAACCGTCATGGAACGATTTCACCTGTATTTGGTCGTCAGAATGGAATTGTTATAATTGGCTTCTAGTCACCTCTTTGGCACGAATTCTGAGCTTACCACTCAAACATGTCTTTGTACCATCATATAAATCAAAAATTTAACAACAATTTGTTTATATTTCAGCAATAAAAAGTAACAAATATATATTCACAATCAAAACAAGTCCATTTAACCATGTCTAGCTCATGTCATAGTACTCATCCAAAAGCATAGTTCAACTTCATTACAGTCCATATAACATAATAGTTGACAAACAGAGTCTAAACATAATTGAAGTTCGTACCATCACTTCAATTCAAATTATAGCACACTCCAAAGGTCTTCTCCACATACCTACCCACCCAAACCAATTCTTTATCCTTGCTACGAGTCCTGAATTCTTTTGCAATATTCGCATTGTCAAAAGGATGAACATAGTAATGAGCAATGTGTCCCTCATCAAAGCCATTAAGACCCACCAAAGCATCCCACAAGTCATCGAGTATGCCATCATCATCTCCTCCAGATTCACGAGTGCTTCAGCTACAAGTTTGAACCCATCTTTGAGAGTGGTCACTAGTGTATCATCCTCAATGTGCACTACCTTAGCCTTCTTCATTTTTGGTCCTTCGGAAGTAGATGACTCTCCAAAATTTGGTGACCCGTTCACCTCATCGTTGTCATCTTCATCTACGTCGATAGAGAGAACATCATTCCCGAACCTAGCATACTGACCCGTAGTTGTAGTTGTCCCAAACATGGTCTCCATGGCACGATAGTGCTCAATAAAAGTATTCAAGTAGTTGACATCGGGTTTATGGCCCTACACAAAAACATGGAAGTGATTAGATGATGTAGATAAAACATGGCATGATAGTGTTCACAACAAGATCGCCTTACAATGACCTGCATGGTGTTTGTCACTAAGCCTAATAGTGCAAGTATTCTCATCCCATAGAGATCCACCTAAATTCTTCAGTTGGACTATCCTACCCCAAATATTCTTCCACTTTTGGAGATGGTTGCTAACTTGTCCCTGTTAAGAGTTAACTTGAAATGATCATTCGAAGCCGTAGCACATTGATTAAGATGGCACTTCTTGAATCCAATCTAAGTTCTCTTCCCGCTTGCAGCCATATAAGACAAAATGCCATCATGATATCGGCCGTAGAGGTGTCCCACACAGCCTGCCCACTCTTACCGATGCTCACACTTGTAGTGACTTCGACATTGTTCATTTCTGTCCAACCAAAGAATATAATGCAAATTAGGGTTTAGAACATCACATTTACATGGTTCCAACTTAGAAAAGGGTATTTTCTATCCAGCTAATCAATACCATGCAAAATGTATTAGAGCATCACGTATACATGGTTACAATTTAGAAAAAAGGTACTTTCGTCCAGCCAATCAATACCATGCAAAATATGTATTATAACATCACATATGCATGGGTCCAAGTTATAAAATGGCACTTTATGTCCAGCCGATGTGATGTTATAATAGTTACAAGATCATATAAGAAATATGAATAATCTAATCATAACTTCACAATTCGTCGGATCCAAGAAAACACAACATGTAGGAATTACACAGCAGTTATCTGATCATGTTAGGTGATACGTCCAAAATGTATTTATAATTTTTTATTGTTCCATGCCTTTTTATACCATTTACCTATGTTTCTACTATCATTTTAGGGTATTTACTCTGACTAATCTATTGACAAGTGCCCAAATCCAGTTTCTATTTTCCTATTGGTTTTATATTTTAGAAAATCCGTACAGAAAAGGTCCGCCGAAAATTCCACAAACAATCGGGGGACAGTTTTTCACTGGAACAAAGACGGAGTCCAAAAGAGAGCCGAAGGTGGGCTCCACATCCACCAGGCGACCTGATGGCGTGGGTGGGACCTAGGCCACACCTAGGGGTCACGTGGTGGGCCTAGCTACCGCATTGTGTCGTCTCTTCGCCCATAAGTACCCCCTTGACCTAAAAGCATCAAGACCCGGAGGATTTTTCTAGAAACGCGTTTGAGCTCCGCCGCCATCCAAAACCCTAATTCGGGGGACAAAAGTCTCTGTTCTGGCACTCTGTTGGGATGGGGAAGTGCCACTGGAGCCATCTTCATTGACTGTTCTGCCTCCATTATGCTTCATGAGTAGTCTCCATGGACTACGGGTTCATAAGAGTAGCTAGATGGTGATATCTCCTCCTTATGCCATCATGCCACGGTCTTGTGAGCTGCCTAACATGATCAAGATAGTTATTCTTTAATTCCTATGTGTTGTATTTCCTGGAATCCGATGAACCATGAAATTATGATTATTTTTTCATGCCTTTATGAGAGCTTCACTTATATCATGTTAGTGTTTTGATGTGTTCTTGCGTGCTCTCTGATGTGTGTGGTTACCTTTATCACGTAATTGTATGCATCTACAAGAGGGAGTTTTATGCTAGATAGTGGGTTTGTGCCTCCTTATTACCTGCACTCGAGAGACGGAAATGTGTAAGGGAAAGGATGTGTTGTTGGTACTAAGGGTAAAACATCGGTATTCTTGTCTTCGTGATGGGAAACATTGCTTACATTATGTATTGATCTTAATACAAGTATTTGTTGTTTTGAGAAATTGTTTGTTGCTTGCAACTTAATACCAGAGATTTGCTGGATAACTTTCTTGGGGTGGATTATTAGATATGGATGCATGCTGGGTAGCGTTCCGTATACCTTGACGTAATTCCTACATAATTCAAACCCGGGAACTATATCTCATCAGAATAGCATTGTTATGCGCTCATGATTTGTCAATTGCCTAGATGTAATTTGTTCACCCAACACATGTTCTTTTGTTTGGATAGTTGCCTCTAGTGAAACTATGAACCCCGGTCCATATTTTGCTATTATTGCTACTGTTTTCACATGCTTTTGTTACTTGTCACGTTCTTGCCATTATTATTTCAGATCACACAAATATCCTCTTTCACTCCACATTACACCATCTCTTCGCCAAACCAGTGCATATATACAATCACCCATTATATAAGGTCTGTTGAGGATGCAAGAGAATCATCCCATCACCACTCATCGACTGCTTTCTTGCCCTTTTGTGCTAATATATAGTGCTTATCAGGTGTGGCTGAATTGATAAGTCAGCTGCTAAGGCTTATAGGTACTATTTGGCTCCCCTTGTGTCAAATTAGTAAATTGGGTTACACTTACCCTCAAAGATTGTTGCGATCCCATATACCTCTGGGTTATCATTAGGCAGCTCACAAAATCTAAATATGGTGGCACAAAGAGAACATAATACCATCTAGCTACTACTATGGACCCGTAGTCGAAGGATGAACTACTCACGCATCACTCCGGAGGAAAACATGGCGATGAAGAAGCCTCTGGTTATGATTCTTCCTACCGGCATGGTGTCGAAGCAGGGGCTCCATAAGCCCTAGATTGGACTTTTGAGATGACGAGGGCTATGTATCTCTCGGAAAATAATCATTGTTTTAGGTCAGAAGTCAACTTATAGGAAAAGGGAGGTGTTAGGGGAGCTCTGGTGGGCCCGGGAGACATGGGGGCACGGGGCAAGGTGGGCCACGCCCCTGCCCGCCTAGCCTACTATTGGCTCTCATGCAGGAGATTTTTGGACTGTGTCTTCATTTCGTGGAAATATTGGATTTCCTATTTTTCCTGGATTTTTCTCCGCGGAGAATTTCTGAAATACAAAAACAACAGAAAAATAGAATCTTGCACTAGCATCTTGTCAAGAAGTTAGTCCGGGAGAATGCCTTAAATTATATAAAATTATAGTAAAAACATAGAGCGTTGGTATAAAAAAGCATGGAACAATAAAAAAATTATAAATACATTTTGGACGTACCACACCTCTGGTATAATAAAATCATCCATCCCTCGATAGAGTGCATAGTTATGAAGGATGCAACAAACTATAACTATGTACACTTTCACAGGAAGGTAAAATATCCTTTGCATCATCTAAAATTTTGAAACGCTTCTTGAGAGAACCGAAAGCTCTCTACTGTCACTTCTAGAGATGAGTGTCTAAGGTTGAAAAGCTACTTTTTCATTCCAGGCCCTATTACTACCCCACTCGTTCAAATGGTATCTCACAACACGAAAGGGTGGCATGAAACTGGTCTTTGCTCCATAACCATTATCAACTAGGTAGTATTTTCCTACAAATGAAAACAAAAATTGGTGAAAATGGTTTGCACCTAGCTAGTATATGGACAATTCTATCGGAACAAATTATCTTGTGGTACTTCTAGGACTCTCTCATGCCATAATGCATCGGATAAAACGGTTGCATCATGTGCTGACCCTTCCCACCCAGCCAACACGCATGTGAAGCAAAGGTCAAAATCAACCGTTGCCATCACATTTTGAGTAGTAAAGGGCTTTCTACCACAAGAAGAATGTTCCACGTGTCTGGTAACAGATGCTCGCACATGTGTACCATCAATAGCTTCAATATAATTCTATATAGTGGACATATTAAGTTTGATGTTCTAAAGTCTAGATGCTAATTAGTAGATTTTGAAAATAACTTAAAATATGGGGTCAAATTGATGATTTCCTGAAATTTTTGCTAGGATCTCCAATGATGGTGGGAATCTTCTAAAATATATGCTTATTGTGTAGAATGATCTACCACAATTTGTTGCAACAACCCTATTCCGAAGATTATGCCCAATAGTATGTAAAAGGGATTTCTACTTTTGTTCCCCACTTGGCTTAGTTTCCCTCCATGGTGCCCCCACGAATTTAGTTTTCCTTGCTCCACTTCCCTCCACAAAGGCGCGCAAAGGTGTGGAACGTATATTCCCTTTGGTTAAACCTCGTTTGACCGTTCTTGACCAAGTTCATCACGTGTGGGACCCATTTAAATATTACAAGTAGGATCGGCAATACATGCATGTCTATGCTGGTCCCCATCACGACGCGGCTTGAATGGTGTTGTCCCCTAGCCGGCAAAAGGCTGCGTTGCCGCTGATACGTCCAAAATGTATCTACTTTTTCGAACACTTCCGCTATTGTTTTCTTCTAATTAAAATTGTGAGTTTTGGATGCAACTAACACGGACTAACGTTGTTTTCATTAGAATTACCTTGGTGTCTCGTTTTTCTGCAGAAAATCAACATTCAGGAAATTTCCCGGAAAAGATCCCGAATCCTTATTTTACCCGAAGACCCCCGGAGCCAGAAGAAGAGCTGGGGGGCAAGGAGGGGCCCACACCATAGGGTGACGCGGCCCCCCTTGGCCGCACCACCAGGTGGTGTGGCTGCCTCAGCCATCCCCTCGGGCTCCCCTTTCGACTACAGAACCCCTGTAACCTAAAAACCGAGGGGGTCGTCATATTCCATAAAAACACACCAGAGCGCCGCCGACACCTCGAAACTCAATTCGGGGATCATAAGTTCTTGTTCTGGCACCCTGCCGGGACGGGGATTTAGAGGAGATCATCGCCATCGTCATCGCCACCACTTCTCCTTCAACCATCCATGATTCCCCCATCCATGTGTGAGTAATCCCCGTTGTAGGCTGAGAGGGATGGAAGGGATTGGATGAGATCGTTCATGTAATAATGCTAGATTGTTAGGGCATGGTGCCTAGTATCCGTTATTAGTGCTTTATATCGTTGTTTCAACTTGTTATGCTTAATGCTTGTCACTAGGCCCGAGTGACATGATCTCAGATCTGAACATGTTATTGTTTCATGAGTATAATTATTTTTCTTGCTCATATCTGCAAGTTGTTTACACATGTCATTGTCCGGAACCCGAGGCCCCATAATGACAATAATTGGGACAACCGGAGGGGATGACTGTGATGTGAGGATCACATGTGTTCACGGAGTGTTAATGCTTTGCTCCGGTGCTTTATTAAAAGGAGCATCTTAATTACAAGTAGTTTCCCTTGAGGCCCCGCTGCGAACGGGCTGGTAGGACAGAAGATGTTGTGAAAGTTTCTCATTGCGAGCACGTACGACTAAATTGGAACACATGCTTATGGTGTGCCTAGAAATTGGATGCTTTATTATTATCTATCTGCAATGCCCGTGTTTTGATTATTATATGAACTATCTTATCCATGCAACGCCCATTCATCCATCCCTATGCCTACAATACTTTAATCCCGTTGTTTTCTACAATTGCTACCGCTATTACTAATTTATTCCTGTTATTATTTTACTACTGCTACTGCTATAAAACTGTTACCACTAATAAACTGTTGCTAGCAAGTCTACTTTCAGGTGCAGCTGAACTGACAACTCATCTGTTAAGGCTTACTAGCAAAATATGCCTGTGCGCTGCAACGGGAGAGAAAAATTATGTATTTAGAGGTAAATTTTTTTGCTTTAATTTACAGCCTTCGAATTCATTATCAAAATAATATAAAAAGTATTTGTGTGAAACACAACCAATTGATGCTATAGTGCATAAGACAAATGATGCATATGTTCACAAAAGTTAAAAAGAACTCAATAGAGTATATGTCACTTATAGAACTAATAACACAAAGATGTCCACCCCTTCTTTCACCTCTAGCCAAGTTCAATCTTCCATGCTTCATTTCAGGTTCATCGGAAAAGAACAAAACAAAACACTAAAAACTGCATCACCCACACAACAAATCAGTGTCGCTCTCCTAATTTGAGAAACTAAGGTGCCATGTGTAGGTCACGATTGAGAGATTCTACATGTAGGATAATACGATCTAACATTTTTTTTACAAGTTGTTCGGATGAATTATGGGTTCAGATGCATTTGTCATATGAAACTAATCGATGATTCTGTCTTCACATATATCCATAAAATGGTAACAACGTTTTTATGTTGATTCAATGCATAGAAATAAAATATTTTTAGGATACTACATCCATTGATCTAAGACATCCCTGAAAACATGCTCCTGTACGAGAGAGAGGGCGTGAGCATGAATGTTTTTTTGTTTTTTTGCTTATTCTCCCTTCCCCCCCTATTTATGGCCCAGGGGAGCAAACATGCCATGTGCTGGTGCTGACGAAAATTCAGCGAGCAGAACTACAGAAGGCACACACTCGAGAGGGCGAGGCCTAATCAGACTGCAGCATCACCCATCTAACCACCCGTCATTCGAGCAACGAGGGAAACACGTAAGATTAGATCGCACACTAATTCTTATTCAGATGAGACTCACACCCAAAGATAGTGCTACAGCGTCGTCCTGCGGAGTCGCGCGGGCAGGAGCTGGTTGAGGGGTACCGGGAGCTCGGCGACGAGCACCTGTAGGCGACCCTCGTTCTTGTCCAGGCCGGCGCCGATGGCGCGCCGCGGGGACCGTGCGCCGTAAGTGACCCGAATGCTCCGGCGGTCCGGCCGCGTGGGAGGAGCTGGTTGAGGGGGTCCAGGGAGCACGGTGCATGCCTATTATGTGGGCATGAGGACCGGACGGAATGCTACCGCTGCGGACGGTGTCGTCGGCAGCGTGCTGCTCGACATATACGCCAACTGCAGCGCTGTGGAGCACGCAGCGGAGGTGTTCGGCGGCATGGCACGGGCGACGTGTACACCTACCCTTCCACGATGCCAGGGCTAGCTGGCGGCCGCGCACGGCCGTGGGAAGTACGCGCTGGCCCTCTTCGCGGACATGCGGCGAGCCGGTGTGAATCTAAACAACGTGAATTTCCTCAGCGTCCTCTTCGCGTGTTGGCACGCCAGGTTCGTCGAGGACAGGCTCCAACACTTGGAATCCATGGCGGAGCTAAAGGGCGTGGCGCCCGGCATCGAGCACTACGGCTGTGTCGTGGACATGCTCCGCCACGCCGGGACGCTGGACGATGCGGAGGATCTGGTCATCTCGATGCCAGCCCAGTCCGACGCGTCCCATTTGGGTCTCGCTGCTCTCCGCATGACGGGCGCACGACCATGTCGAGTGCGCCGAGCGTGTGATGCAACGGATGGCTGACTACGAGGAAGCCGACGCCAGGGATTACGTGTTATGTCCAACATGTATGCATGTAAGGACCGACGTGGCAAGGCAGTGTAGGTGAGGCGGGAGACGAGGAGAAGATCCCTGGCTGCATCCTCATTGAAATCACGCGGGCAGGAGCTGGACCCGCGAGACGAAGCCATAGAGGAAAAAACAAAACCAAACGGTACGGTGGCATTTGGCCATAATAAGGGAATTTGTGGGAGGGAAAATTAGTAAAAAGCATGTTGGACCGGAAGAAATCTTCCTCTCTTTATTATTAGGTAAACTTTATTATTAGGTAAAGATAAATATTCTTTGGCTTCCCTTGTGTCGAATCAATAAATTTGGGTTTTACTTCCCTTGGAAACTGTTGCGATCCCCTATACTTGTGGGTCATCAAGACTATTTTCTGGCACCGTTGCGGGGGAGCATAGCTTTATTTATTTGCTCACTTGAACGTGATATTCTTCCCTGCAAGCCTTTCATCATGGGTAAAACTTGTGATGGGAAAGTTCATATATTGCCATCCACTACAAGGAGAGGGACAATTCCGAACACCTCTGTTGCTCTTGATTCACCGTCTGTAATGATTAAGATTCTTACACCACCACATGCTACACACACTGCTACTTCTGTTGAGTCTGAAAATGCTTTTGATACTTTTGATGATGCTTGTATTGTTCTTGATGATACTGGTTCACTAGGTCCTTTCCTAGATGCTACAATTACTAGATCTAAACAAATTGCAAACACTGAAATTCCTGATAAAAATGCTGGTACACCTGTTAATTCACCTCAGTCTAGAGAAAGTCTAGTAATGATCTTGAGGAAACTTACATTAAACTTAATGACGACTTTATTGAAGAAGTTCAAGCTACTACTAGTGCAAGTTCTCTTAAGAGTCTTCTTGCAAGACGTCTTGTTAAATATGAACTTTCTTCTGATGCTAAGTTTGCTACAACTCCCATACACATTAAAGATCACGATTTCTCTCTAGATTTATCTTATATATCCATTATTGAGAAAGAACCTTCTTGTGGTACTAAAAATGAAAGTTCTATGGAACATATGAATGAGCTCTCATCTTTGAGTAGTTTATTTTCTGATGATTAAGAAACGCACTTAGTTTGTTGCTAATATCTTCCCTTTCTCATTGAAAGATGAAGCTAAAACATGGTTTAACAATTTTTCTCCTGGATCTATAGATAGTCCTATTGGTTTGGTTAATGCTTTCTTTCAAAAATATTTTCCTCCTAGTGCTCAACATGCTGCTTTGCAAAGAACCTTTAAATTTAAGCAAATTGAAGGAGAGAAAATGCCTGAATCTTGGTCAAGATTTTGTTCTTTAATAAGAGCTAGCCATGAACATCAATTACCTAAAAATGAGCTCCTAGATATATTTTATAACAGACTAACTGTTGAATCTAGGCCATACCTGGATAGTTTTGCTGGTTGTGTTTTCAGGAAAAGAGCTTCTGAAGAGGCTGAGGAATTATTGGCTAAAATAGCCAAAAATCATGATGATTGGACTATACCTGAACCAACACCAACACCAACACCAACACCAATAGCAACACCCGAGAGGAAGGGAATGATTGAATTAAATGATGAAGTAATGAGGGAAGCCAAGAAATCTCTTAAAGAGAGGGGTATTAAATTTGAAGATGTGAAGAATCTACCACCTATAGAAGAATTATGTAAGACAATTCCTCATCCACCCACGGTTGAGGTACACCCTCTCCAATATTTTGATAATAGAGATATTCCCTATTCTAAACCACCTGATCAATGCTTAGATGAATTTGATAATTATGTTGTTAAGCAAGATAATTTTAATATGAGAATGCATAATCATCTAATGGAAAACTCTAGAGCTATTGATAATTTGCATGGTATTATTTAGAGAACCTCTAATGATGTTAAAATGCTTGTTAAACATTTCCATATGGTTCAAACTCAAATTGATCAACTCACTAAAGTGCAAAAAGATTTGCTAACTAATGCTTCTAGAGAAAAACTAGTTTATGAAATAATTATTAGAAGTGGTGTGTCTACTCGGGATCCCTTTTATCCTGAAGGACATCCTACAAGAATTGAACAAGATTCCCAAAAAAATAAAAAAATATTTCTCCTTCTAAGAAAAAGAAGAAACATAAAAATGTTGTAGAATCTCCTGAACCTGCTAAAGATCCTAATAGTATATCTATCTCTAATGCTGAAACTGAAAGTGGTAATGATAAAAGTGATGCTTCTGATAAAGAAGAAATTGAAGTTGAACCTGAGAAGCAAACTAAAACTACAAAGTATACTAAGGAGGATTTCATTGCTAATAAACATGGTAATGAAAGAGAACCTTGGGTACACAAATCAATGCCTTTTTCAAATAAGAAACATAAATCAAAGGAAGAAGAACATTATAACAAGTTCTATGATTGGATGAAACCTTTGTTTTTGCAAATTCCTTTGACTGATGCTATTAATGTGCCTCCATATTCTAAATATACGAAAGATATTGTCTCTAGCAAAAGGAAAATTCCTAATGAGGAAATTTCCGCTATGCTTGCTAATTAGTCTTTCAATGGAAAGGTTCCAAAGAAGCTTGTAGATCCAGGTATACCTACTATTACTTGTTCTATTAAAAATAATTATGTTAGAACTCATTGATGTGCCTTAGGAGCTCGAGTTAGTGTTATGCCTTTTTTTCTCTATAAGAGACTCTCTCTAGAAAAATTGATACCAACTGATATATCCTTGCAAATGGCTGATAAATCTACTGCTATTCCTGTTTGGTATATGTGAGAATGTTCCTGTTTAAGTGGCTAATAATTGTTTGATATTAACTGACTTTGCTGTGTTGGAAATGCCTGAAGGTGATAATATGTCTATTATTCATGTGAGACCTTTTCTTAACACTGTAGGGCCTGATATTTATTGCAAAGGAAAAGTAACTTTTAATGTTAATGATAAAGAGCACAAGTTTATTTTCACAAGAAGATTGATAGGAAATATGGTCTAAATTCAATTGAAAATATTGAGACCATCAAGGTTGGAGAATTCTATCGTCCTATTCCAATGCCACAGAAAGAATATGAAATTTTCATGATTGGGACTATGTCTATCAAAGTTGAGGTAACATAATCACTTAGTGAAAAAAAATCTGCTTCATATAAAAATTGTTCTGGTAACAAGACTTGATCAACCTGGTTAACAAAGTGATTTTGAATGAAGAAAACAATGTTTTCACTATGTTTTCACTTTCCTCATTATGTTTTCATCATATTTTCACCATGCTACTTTAGTATCATTATGTTTTCACCTTCCACAATTATGTTTTCATCATGTTTTCACCTTGTTTATTGTTGTTAATCATGTTATCACCATACCTATTTATGTTTTCACTATGTTTCCCCTATGTTTCCTCTGGTTATTTGCCTATTAGAGTGCCTTAGAACCTATGTAGCTTTGGTTTTGGTTTTTTTCCACTATTCTATATTTGTTTTCCTGGTTTTTAATCATTTATTAAATTCTGAAAATTGCTCAAAAATAAAGTTTCTCTAAAAATTCCAGAAAAAATATATTAAATTTCTACGTTAAAAATGAGGCAGAGAAGCACCTGGGGCACCCCAAGGGGACCCACCATGAATGCACACCACCAGGTGGCGCGGGCAGCCCCCAGGGCGCACCAGTACATGGTGTGGGGCCACCCTGGCCTTCCACTTGGTCTCCCCCTGCCAAGCACTCCACTCTCTCACCCAAAATCGAAAACATTCCTAGAACCCGAGCTCTTGTTGTTCTTCTTCATGATTTTTCGATCTCCTTGCTCAGCCCATCTTTGTTTCTGAAATTTGGAGCATTTGTTCTCTGGTATGTGACTCCTCCGTTTATCCAAGTAGAATTTTGTTTACTGGAGTATTTCTTGAGTATTTTCGTATTGTAGGTGACAGGTTGTGTGAGTTTGCATGCTTGATTTGTGTGAAAATAATTTAGTTTTGATGCATGTTCAGCCCTCCTACCAACCTCTATAGTAGTTTCTATTATATAGTTGCTTCAAAATCAATTTTTGTGATGCTTGTTAAAAATTTCAGAAATTGGGTATAATGTACACCAACTTGACCAGCATGAGTTGGAGGTGCATGAGGTCATGCAAGTACACCGAGAAGAAGGAGTATTCCCATCCATTTATCCATGCCATGAATTTATGCATACTACAGGAATTTTGGAAGATTTCCAAACTCTTGTCTCTAATGCAGGATTGGAACATTTCATTGAGGGTGAACCTAGCCAACGCATTAAACTAACTATGTCTGTGGTGCAGGATTTTAGTTTCAGCTGATCCTCACCTAACCCCATGGTTCATTACAAAATTTATAATAAAGCTGTCAACTTGCCTTTTGATGATTTTTGTGCAACTATTAAGGTGCCACAGTGGGGATCACGTGAGAAGATAATAGGGCATCCCAAACCGCTGATGGATTTATATAAAGAAATTTGCCAAGAGAGAAGCTTCGCCGAAGAGAGTGGTAAAATTCGAAACATTCAACTCCCGTCTATTCGATATTTTGCCTATTTTATTCCTAAGTGTGTGCTTGCTAAAAAAACTGCAAATAAGTTATCTATTTTTATCTAGGTTTTATCTCAGCTGCTTTGAAGCATGATAGGTCCTATAATTTTTGTGCTTTAACTGCCTTCCGTCTTGCTGCTAACCGCGAGAAGGGAGGAATTTGTGGAGGTCTCATTGCCTCTCGTTTACTAGCTTTGCATGGTGTGGAGCCACACCATTTAGACTTTGAGTTTCCCGTAGAGAGGCTTGATCTTAATTCCATGATACAACATAAATTTGTTTCCACCTATGCTAACTTGAACAATTTATCCTATGAAATAACTTTCTCCAAGAAATCAAGGTGGAGAGTAACTAAATCTGATAGGGTAGTCAATTTTCATGCGCCTCTTTTGCTTAACCTTAGTGTCAGGGAAGGATGGTCACCCTCATAGAGTGAATTTGATGCATAAATTGAGGAGCATCCCCAACATGTAGAGGATGCTGGAGAGGGGGGCAAAAATGATTTCGTCTAGCCCTCCGACACTACGGAATTTTAGTACCAACACCCTGGTTATGATTATGCGCCTGCTGCTTCATCTTCTTCATGGGCGCATGAGTACGACCATGCTAGGGACAACCCACCAGCGTGGGGTTACTACCCACGCCGTGATTGATCTCCACTTAGGCCAAAAGCCTAAGCTTGGGGGGAGGTATGCCGACATCACACTCATTTACGTATCATGTTTCTGTCGGTTCTTTGTATATCCATGCTTTCGTTTCTTTCGCTTCCTTTTATTTTTATTGTTCTATTCTTGCTTTCCAAAACGCAAAATGACCAAAAAATATTTCAGTTGTTTCTCTTTATTTGCTCTCTAGTTCCTTTTATTAGTTTGCTTTACTTTCTAGTTTCGGTTTAATATTAAAAAATCCAAAAAGATTTTGCTTTGTTTCCTTGTTTCCTTCTGTTCTTGTTTTAAATTCGAAAACCCAAAAATATTTGTTGTTCTTCTTTGGTTTTGTAAAGTTTGCTGCAGAGTTCAATAGTCCTTCGTGACACCATTGGAGCTTGGTTATCTTTTTATATCATTCGATCCACACAAGTGAAGAGCAATAATGATGACTTACGACAATTCAAGTTGTGGTGAGAGGCTGGTATAAACTCTGTTTGTTTTCATTTTTGTACATATACTCATCCATGTGGACATGCTTAGTTTGTTCGTGTAAGGTGTACGTTATTTAATGGATGCTTAGTAGTCCGTGCTCTCTGATGATTAGTTTCGGCTTACTAATATTAGATAGCATGTCGTATAAATGGTTGCTTGCATTGTTTTATTCATAGAAGGGTATGAAATTGTGTTATCTCCCTCTGTATGTTTCACTTGAATTAACTTGGCATATTCTCACGCATGCATAAGACTAAAAACAAAAAGTCAATTAAGCCTCGATGATTTATTTTTCCTCAGAGTATTTATATCACTTTTATGCCCCCGTTAATTTTGTTTTGTCTCAAGTATGATTATGACAGTTGTTGCTCTCTTGATTATCGCTCCTAGTCTTTTGCTAGCCCTCACTTGTACTGATTATGAGCTCTACTTGTTCATCCAACTCCCAAAAACCAAAGTTCTCCAAATGTGTCCACTATACCTACCTACATGTGGTATTTAACCACCACTCCAAGTAAATTTCTCATGCGCTACCCTTAAAACCTTCAAAATTATTCCTGTTTTGTGCCCCTGTTTTAGCTCATGAGGACATAAATAGACAATCTTTATCTCACTTCTTGATTGGAATTTACACACCTAGACTAGTAGCACATCCGCTAATCCAAATTGATAGAAGAGCTGGCAGCGGGGTGCCCAGCCCCAAAATTGGTTACCATAAATTCCCTTCACTATTTTTGCCCCTGATTTATCAGTCAAAGCATAATTGTGTAAACAAAAGAGAAGAGGGATGACCTTCTACCCCAGTTGTGTCCTTCAATGGGAGCCTCTCTTGTGAAGTCTAGTTGGCTTGTGGCGTACTGTATTTTCTGCTTACCATTCGTTCACATAAGCATACACTTTTCTAAAAAATGTTTTCAATACATTTGTTTATAAAATAAAAATCTCTAACACATGAGTTAATCCCTGCTTCACTCTGCGAAGGGCCTTTCTTTTAGTTTTTCGTTCAGTCTTCACCTTCTCACTTTATGCACCTTCTGGAGAGCATACCTTTCATTCTTAGTATAATGTCCTTGTCCCAGAACACGGTTGATTGTGGTATAACTTTGATGCTTTTATCTTTGATATATTTACTTCTAGTATTCACTTGAACCTCAGAGGTGCCCTGGCATTTATGTTTTGATCCATTATTAAGGGAAAGTGAGATACCACTTTATCATATCTTATTATGAACATTGCAATCCTACAGATTAATATATTTCATGTTGCTTGTTATTACTGTGTTGGTATCTCTTCATGGTTTGCATAATGATACGTCAAAACGTATCTACTTTTCCGAACACTTTGCTGATGTTTTCCCTCTAAACTTGTGTGTTTTGAATGGAACTAACACGGACTAACGCTGTTTTCAGCAGAATTACTTTGGTGTCTCGTTTTTGCGCAGAAAATCAACTTTGAGGAAAATACCCGGAAACGAAGGGAAAGTCTATATTTTACTCGACGACTCCCGAAGCCAGAAGATGAGTCGGAGAGGGGCAAGGGGTGCCCTCACCACCCCTAGGCGCGGCCAAGGTGGGCCCGCTCCTGGGCATGGTGAGCCCACCTCGGGCACCCCCTCGGACTCCCCTTTCGACTACATACGCCCGAAACCTAAAAACCCGAGGGGATTCGATCTTTTTCTAGAAAGAAGTCCGTAGCTCCGTCACCATCGCGAATCCTTTTTCGGGGTTCAGAAACTCCATTCCAGCACCCTGCCAGGACGGAGAATTGGAGGAGATCATCGCCATCGTCATCACCAACGCCTCTCCATCGACCATCCATGTTTTCCCCATCCATGTGTGAGTAATCCCTCCCGCTGTAGGCTGAAGGGGATGGTAGAATTGGATGAGATTGTTCATGTAATAATGTCGTGATTGTTAGGGCATAGAGCGTAGTATCCTCTATTAGCGCTATTGACATTGTTGCAACTTGTTATGCTTAATGCTTGTCACTTTGGGCCCGAGTGTCATGATCTCAGATCTGAACATGTTATTGAATCATGATGATAATTATTGTTTCTTGATCATACCTGCAAGTTGTTTACACATATCGTTATCCGGAACCCGAGGCCCCGAAGTGACAGAAATTGGGACAACCGGAAGGGATGGCTGTGATGTGAGGATCACATGTGTTCACGGAGTGTTAATGCTTTGCTCCGGTGTTCTGTTAAAAGGAACACCTTAATTACCATTAGTTCCCTTGAGGCCCCGCTGGAAACGGGATGGTAGGACAAAAGATGTTGTGCAAGTTCTCATTGCGAGCACGTACGACTATTTACGGAACACATGCCTATGGTTACTTAGTGCTTGGATGCTTTATCTTATTTATCTGCAATGCCCATTTATTGATTATTATATGAATTATCTTATCCATGCAACGCCCGTACATCCGTCCCTATGCCTACAGTATTTAATCCCGTTGTTTACTTCAATCACTAATGCTGTTGTTTTCATTTCACCGCTGCTATTATTTCACTATTACTGCTACTATAAAACTGTTACTATTGATAAACCACTGCAAACAAGTCCACTTTCAGGTGCAGGTCAATTAACAACTCACTTGTTAAGGCTCACAAATATTCTTTGGCTCCCCTTGTGTCGAATCAATAAATTTAGGTTTTACTTCCCTCGAAGACTTTTGTGATCCCCTATACTTGTGGGTTATCAAGACTATTTTCTGGCGCCGTTGCCGGGGAACATAGCTTTATTTGCGAGCTCACCGGAGAGTACTATTATCTACTGCCAATCATTCATCCTGGGTAAGACTCGTGATGGAAAGTTTTATATATTACCATCCACTACAAGAAAAGGTACAACTCTGAACACCTTTGTTGCTCTTGATTCACCGTATGTTATGAGTAAACTGCTTACACCACCACATACACATGCTACACGTGCTACTTCTGCTGAATCTGAAAATACTTCGGATACTTTTGATGATGCTTCTACTGTGATTGATGAGAGTGGTTCTCTCGGTTCTTTCTTACATTCTACTATTGCTAAAGCTAAAAATATTGCAAACACTGAAACTCCTTATAAAAATCCAGTTACTCCTGCTGTTTCACCCAAGCTTAGAGAGAATCCTAGTGATGATTTTGATGATTCCTATATTGAACTTAATGATGATCTTATTGATGAAATACATGATATGAAGGACAGAGATGCTGTTATAAGTCTTATTGAAAGTCGTGATGTTAAATATAAATTATCTCCTGATGCTAAGTTTGCCACTTCTCCCATTAATATTAGGGATAAGGATTATTATTTCTCTCTTGATTTATCTTATATATCTATTGTTGAGAAAGAACCTTTTTGTGGTACTGAAATTCAAAGTGCTATGAAACATATGAATGAGCTCTCCTCTTTGAGTAGTTTATTTGTAACATCCCAAGTATGAAAATATCCCTTAGAATGTTTGATTTATTGTTTTAATTCAAATATTGCATCATGTCATCATGTTTAATTATTTGTTTGCAATTGTTACTATTTGTTTTGCATCTGTTTTATCTTGTTTTCATAATCAAACTCAAACAAATTCAAATGGTTATTTTCATACTTGATCTATTACAACTTTTGGAATAAAAATAACAAATGAAAACAACCATTTTATTCCATGTTGATCACTTATTAAATTGTTGGTTTTAATCAAACCATTAATCCAATCAATTATTTCTATTTCACTTCAAATTGAAACCAAATGTATTTCAAATCAGTACCCTTTTGGATCCATGGAATTCACCAAACAAATGTAATCATTAATCACATTAAATCTTAGGGGTAACCCTATTAATAATGTTTGTTTTCAATAATGTTTATTTAATATTGAAAATTCATTCAATTTGGGTTCAAATACAAACAACACTTTTAATTTCAACTTTTTGAAATACAATCTTGGAAAATGGTTTCTAATTACCTAAATAGCTTAACCAAATTTTTCTGGAATTTTTCTTAAACAAAACCCTATCAATTTCTTCCAATTCTGTTTTCTGCAAAAAAAAAAGTAAAACAGAAAAATAAAAGAAGCAATCCAGCGCGCGCGCGGCAGCTAGCAGCAGCCCAACCCACCTAAGCCAGCTAACCCGCAGCCCAGCCCGCCTACGCGCTCACTTACCGCTTCAAAAATCGTGCAGCTCTTCTGTCCCGAGTACGGCACGCATCCGCGCGCGCCACGTCGGCGTACGGTGGCGCCGGACGGCCACCAGCGCCCCCGCACCTCTATATATCCCCCCTAGGCCCTGGCAGATGCCCTAGACCTAGCCATCCTCGCTCCCCGCGCCGCGCCGCCATTTCTCTCCTCGCAGTCGCTCTCCCCCCCTCTCTGAATCCCTCGCCGACGGCGAGCCTCTGAACCTCAGACCACCGCGACCGCCATGGTCCTCCTCCACCACCGGTAAACACCGAAACGGAATCTCCACCAACTCCTCTTTCTGTTGGACACCGGCGCCATCTCGGGGAAGCCCTGCAACCGCGACGCCGTCCTCGTCATCGCCGCAGCTGCCGTCGTCACCCGTCGTCAGCAGCTGCCTCCTCTACGCCGATGGTGAGCGTCCACCAACCCCTCCTCTCTCCCTCTGCTTGCTCACGGTTCTGCGCACGTCCACGCACGTTTGCACCCCAGATCCAGCCCTAGCGCGCGAGCACACGGTGATCGCCGCCGGCAAAGTTTCTGTTCAGTCGTGGAAGCTTTTGCTCGTCAGTTTCGTCAGTAACTGGGGGCTGAACAATATCCTCACTGCGTCCCTATACCTGTCAAGCGAACGCGCAGCAGCGCAGCGGTTCAGTGTATCGTGCGCGAGGGCGAGGTGCTGGGTTCGATCCCTGGCACCTGGGATTAAATCCCACTTTTTTCGTTGGAGCGCTGACAGCCCTGGCCCAGCTGTCAGTCACTCGTGTGCCACGCGGGCACAGTGAGCCCACGGGGCCCCCCTGGCAGCGACTGGGTGCGTCTCCCGCGAGTATAAAACGAATTCTAAACTTTCTGTAATCAAATCTAGGTCCAACAAAATCACAGATTGGTCCCTGAAAGCATTTTGCTTATAACTTTTATTTTATAACTCTAAAAACTGAAAATAAAATATGTGTGTTAGTCTAAATTCAATTGTCTACCTTTTGGTAACTTTTGTTTCCTGTTTTGAATTTTCAAAATGCCATTTAAAATTGAATCCAAATAATTCAAATGCAAATTCATAAATTCCATAACTAAATCATTATTAATCCAATAAATACAAATAAAATATGTTTCTCATACCATTTTGAATATCCTATTCAAATATAAAATTTGTTTCATTGTTTGAATAATTTAAATTGCCTAAATAATTTAATACTTGTTTAATTCATTAAATTTGATAAAAATCATAACTTGCTCAAAATAAAATATTTTTGAACATGCAAAATATGTTTTCAAACCATCAAAGTGTGAACTTTTCAAATGTGCATTTGAATTTATGATTTGAACAAATAAAATTCAAATAATATTCAAACTTGTTCTAAATTCAATTAAAACTTGTTTAATATTGTTTAATTCATAATAAATTCATCCTAATTCAAATTTCAATATTTGAAACATGTAATCCAACTAAAATTGGATGTTCTTTTCAAGTATAATTTTTGTTAATTGTTTTGCACACTTTAAATTGATGAAAACAATAATTGCTTGTGTGACATGTTTAAGTAACCAAAATTTCTAAACTTAATAAATAATTTCCAAAACTTGTTAAACCCTTTTATTACTTGCATCTATTATTGTTATTTGTTGTTATTTTGTTATTACCATCATGCATGCATCATGATAACAACTTTCACATAATAATTAATTGTAAATCATTTGTTCCACTTAATTATGGACCTTTTTCCCATATGCAACTCTTTATAGCATAGGGGTTCCATTTAAATTGTGTTATCATGTTAGCTAGTTTATTTTGATGCAACCATTAACTTGTCATGCATCATCTTGATTGTGCACAATGCCATGGCAATGATTGTTTACATTCCTGTTTTGTTTGTTTGCCTCTTCTCGAATAGACGACGACGTTGAGACAGACGATCTTTACAGCACCCCTTCTGAGGATCTAGCTCAGTACCAGGCTGCTGAGTTCGCAGGCAAGTTATCACTCACATGAACCATTGTGTTCCTTTCAACCTGGTTACCGATACTTTCCGTTGTCTATTCTTGCTAGACTTAGTGGTAGTTGTTTCTGTTACGAACCTATCACATGGATCCTTTAACCCTGATATTGCCTCATCACCCCTCCTACACCCTTTTGATTGAGCCAGTGTCTTACTAGCATGCTTAGGTTGTTTGCTCGAGTCTGTTACCCGTTACTTTCAGTTACTATATTTCATTATGTTCTGTGGGCTCGATGTTAATCAATCAATCAATCATGCTAATATTACTGTTAATAATAATCTGATGATAAGGCACCGGCAGGAGGCCCTGTGTGGTTTTGAGGCCTGCTAGTGTCGACCCTAATAGGAAAAGGGTCTTGTCTACTGATCCATGATGAGCGCACTACCCGCATGTGGGAAGCGAGTATGGGCGCCCCCCTCAATTTGATTCGATTCGCGTCTCGTCCAAATCATCTCATTTAGTTCGTGCTTTCTATTTGCCGCATGCATGTTTTTGCGAGCCCAGCGCAGGGTGGAACTTTTGTAGTCGGCATATAGGGGGACACGTTCTTAGAGTGCTATGAGGGTCCATTTTCTTCTGGGCTCGATTAGCCGTGCGCCCAAGGTGCTTTGGGCTTGATGCGAAGAAGAGTTGAGTTGTGTTGAGTGCCCCGCTTGGTGGGAGGCATCCCATCTGGCGGGTTATTCATACGTGTACGGCCAAATTGGTGCAACCCTGCAGGGATAATCTTCTCGAGAAGCCGTGTTTTCCGCGGTTATGGTTAACTTGGTGAAAGTACTGGCTAACAAGTACTCAGGACAACTTAAACCTAATGATTCATAATCTCACACCCCATGATTATCAATTTGACTAGTAATAGGATTATTGTCACAATAACTTGTTTCATCTTAATCCAACTGTGTGAGTTATCCTCGGATTGCTTCTTTGGATAAGGGGCGAGATCCAGGATGGGTTTGTTTGATGTTATCTTTCAGTTGGTTACAACACTCGATCTTATCTCCTCTCTGATAGTTGGAAGTGATAGAATCTCTGTAGTTGGTTAGCGCAGCCAGTTGCAGCATCTTTTATATCCCCTTCTTTCCGTTGAACCCAAGTCATCTGTGCTTGTGTTGACGGGCTATACTTTGGTGAACTGTGAGTCTTGCTTGCCAGTACGTCTATGTACTGACCCCTTTGGGGCTGTGGTTTCCGCAGACTACGATTACGAGGATCCAGGTGACGGCTACTACGTGGAGTTTGACGAGGCTGCCGACGAGTAGTTAGCGGACCTGGGCAGGATCCGAGACATCGTGGATGGGCTCCGTCTTTATTTCAGTTTCCGGCTTCTTAAGCCTATTTGGATTTTGTCTGTACTCAGACCCCTTTGAATGCTTCCGCTGATATGTAATGATGCTTTGTTGGGACATGTGTCCTCTGGATGATTGTATTTGCTATTTCTGCCTTAGTGAAGGGCAGTTGCAACCTTATTTCAATCTTTTGTGTCGTAGAGGCATGTTGTGTTATCCTTTTGTTCAAAGCCGTTGACATACCATGTGTGTATGGTATGAAGTACGTCAATGGCAGTGTCCTGATTTCTACAGGATAGTTTACATCGACGGTGAACAGTAGCGATGGGTTGTCACACATAAGTGTTGGCCTACTCGTAAGAGGACGCGGGTGCCGGAAAGCCCCGTAATCCCATCAGAATACTGTTCAGTTCGTACGGTGAGTATCCTATAGAAGTCCGGGTGCGACAAATGGTATCAGAGCCTGTCTGCCTGTAGGATCCCTTTTTACTGGTCGCAGTTGAGTCTAGAAACTATTTTGTAGCTATATAGGAAAAATGAAACGTGAGAGTAGGAATTCTGCCATTTTTCTTCTTTCCCCACCCACCCACCCTTTTCTGGTAAGGAAGCGCAACGTTGTTTTCTGTTCTCACCTAAACTTTCAAGTTAGGATTTCACGTGTTTTGGGTTCTCCGTAGTACCTCAGGAGTTTTTGGTCTCGTGTTTCCCGATGTTGCTTCGATATCCTGTTCTTCTAAAGAACCTTTCGTCCGTTGAAACCTTCTTGTTGTTTTCCACATCCTTTTTCTTCTACCGGAGTCTAATCAAAACCTCCCAAATCATCTGCAGATGGATCTCAGGTTCTTCCCGCAGGTGGTTCGGATGACTCGCTGTGAGAGCACCGCCGGTTATCCGAAGATGCTGAGAGACATGGTTACCTATCTGGGGTTCCATTGGGCACCAGAGTACCAGGTCTACGAGCAGCAGCGAGAGTTTGACCAGAACTACTACCAGGCTATCGTCTACATTCTGTCGGATGATGGCAGGAGCGTTGTCCACCGCTACGAGGCAGTAGGTTCCACAGTGGATATGGCCGTGCAGCAGGCAGCTTATGTGAGTCTCACCGTCCTCCGTGCTGACTACTGGGGGTTTGATGATTCCATCTATCGTCACATCCCCCGTGGTTACATCACGTCAGCGGGAGTTCACTTCACTCTTCACAGCAACCTGGATACCTACGAGTCTGATAGCTCCAGGCTGCACACCACTGCTCAGTTCGTGAGGCACAGCGACGCAGTTGCTTCCACACTTTCTCAGGAGTTAGCCTCAGTCAGGGAGCAGCTCTACCTCGCGTTGACTCGTCTGGCTACGTACACCACAGACTTTGTTGGAGACGAGCGCTTTGCGCGTTTCACTCAGCCAGCTGGGTTTCCGCTGCCAGATGCTGGAGGTTACGAGCCGATCAGAGGTCCACTTCTCGACCTTGGTCCTGGTTACACTGGGATTCCCCGCTTTGGAGCACAGGGAGACGACGCTTTCTACTTCACCACACCGAGAGTTGCTCTCAGAGCAGTCCTGCTCTACGTGGATCGTCGTCATACCTACTTCTGGGGGATTCCTCCGCACCGTATCTCTCGTCGTACTACTCACCGCCGTCCTGCGTGATGAGCATGGGAGTACCGATGTATCCATTCCTAGCTATGTTTAGTTATCCTTTGTCTTTCGAACCATGTATTGGTCTGTTGGATATTCTGATGTATTTGAACATGTGATGATGTACCTGTTGGTTATCTATTCATGCGTCGGAATAATCTATCTTTCGGTTACCAAGTCTATCCTTTTCTATTGTTGTGCTAAAATGAATGTCTATTAAGGATGCCGCCAACAAGGAACAACCCACCGGAGCCACCTCCGCTCACGGAGCTGTTGACTCAGATGACTCAGGTCGTGGCTCAGATGGCCCAGATCCAGGCTAACCAGCACAACAACCAGAATGCTCCGCGAGTCAGCATCAAGGAGTTTCTGAGCATGGGGCCGAGAGCTTTCGTGGCAACACGTGAGCCTCTGGATGCTGATGACTGGATCAGGGAGATGAACAGGGCTCTGGAGATAGCTCATGTTGCTGAGGAAGATAAGGTCAAGTATGCTACCTACCTACTGAAGGGTCAGGCAGCTACCTGGTGGGAGAACTACCAGACCATGAGAGCTGGCTATCCTATCACCTGGGGATGTTTCAAGGATGCCTTCCTGAAGCACCACATCCCAGATGGTCTCATGGAAAGGATGCGTGAGGAATTCTGCTCTCTCAGACAGGGCAAGCTGGACGTCCTCGGCTACCAGAACGAGTTCAATCGTCTAGCTCGATACGCTGGTGACGAGGTGTCCACTGAAGCCAAGAAGATGGCAAGGTTCCGCCGAGGTTTTAACCCGGAACTGAAGTACGCTCTCACCAACATCAAGTGCAGGGACTTCGTGGAGCTCGTGAACACCGCGCTCAATGAGGAGAATGGGCGCAAGGCGTTCGAAGAGTCGCGCAAGCACTCGCGTGAGGGTGGTTCCTCCTCCAACATGACCACCCCTCCGCAGAAGCGCCGCATCTGGGTGCCAAATGGTGCTGTCACTCGGGCTCCAAATGCCCAAGCTTCTCCAGGCTTTGGTCCCCGCCCACCCAACCCATCTCAGATGCAGGGTCAGAGGGTTCCAATGGGACAGCCAAGGCCAGGTGCTCCTCGTGTCGTCACTTGCTACAAGTGCAAGGAGACTGGACACTACGCTGATAAGTGCACTCAGAGGCAGCTACCTCCACCTCCTCGCCCCAACACCAACCAGGCAATGGTTCGTGCTCCCCCGGCTAAAGCCTTCAACTCCAACAACAGGCCTGTCGGGAGGACCGCGAGGGTGAACCATATCAAGGCCGACAAAGCTGAGGAAGCTGCTGACGTCGTTCTCGGTATATTACCTGTAAACTCTATTCCAGCTAAAGTGTTGTTTGATACCGGAGCATCGCATTCTTTTGTGTCAAAGATTTTTGCAAAAGCATACAACCTAGTTCTGGTTCCGCTAAGCAATCAAATGACTGTTCACTCTCCGGGACCGCAAATGTTGACTTCCAAGATAAGCATGGACAATCAAATCCTAATTGGAGGTCGTGTATTCCTTGCTTCACTCATGTTGCTGGGAAATTCTGACATTGATGTCATTCTGGGTATGGATTGGTTGAAGACCCACAAAGCAAAAATTGACTGTGCTCAAAAGTCAATAACTCTCTCCCACACTTCAGGCCAGATAGTCTATTCTCCATATGGATCAAGTTCTGTTCAGCTGTTCAACCTTGATGCCAAACCCCTCCCTGCAATTGAAAATGTTCCGGTGGTTTGTGAATTCCCTGACGTCTTCCCAGAAGAGTTGCCAGGGATGCCTCCGGACAGAGCAGTTGAGTTCGTGATCGAGCTTGAACCAGGTACTGCTCCAATCTCTAAGCATCCATACAAGATAGCTCCTCCTGAACTGAAATTGTTGAAGGAGCAAATCGATATGTACATGGAGAAAGGTTACATTCAGCCTAGTTCCTCCGCTTGGGGTTGCCCAACTCTGTTTGTTGCCAAGAAGGATCAAACAAAAAGACTCGTGGTTGACTATCGTCCTCTCAACGAGAAAACCATCAAGAACAAGTATCCAATTCCTCGTATCGATGATCTTTTTGATCAACTTGCTCGAGCCTCAATATTCTCAAAGTTGGACTTGAGGATGGGGTACCATCAGATAAAGATCAGAAAGGAAGATATTCCTAAAACAGCTTTCACCACTCGTTACGGTCTATATGAATACACCGTCATGTCCTTTGGTCTCACCAATGCACCGGCAACGTTCTCAAGACTCATGAATTCTGTCTTTCATGAATACCTCGAAAAGTTCGTTGTGGTATATCTTGATGACATTCTAGTCTACTCAAAATCCGAGGAAGAGCATGGAGAACACCTTCGTCTCACTCTCATGAAACTTCGCGAGCATCGTCTGTATGCCAAGTTCTCTAAATGTGAGTTCTGGATTCCAGAAGTTGCATATCTTGGTCATATCATCTCTGCCAAAGGCATAGCCATTGACCCGGAAAAGGTTAAGGCAATTGTTGATTGGAAACCCCCTAAGACGGTGAAGCAAGTCAGAAGTTTTCTTGGCTTGGCTAGCTATTGCCGTTGTTTCGTCCAAAACTTTTCCAAGATTGCCAAACCTCTCACTGATCTCACAAAGAAGGACAAAAAGTTCGTTTGGACTCCACAATGTGATGAGAGTTTCAACCTCCTGAAGACTAAACTCACTTCCACACCTGTTCTGGTTGGCCCAGATACTACCAAACCTTTCCAGATATTCTGCGATGCATCTCTCCAAGGTCTGGGAGCAGTTCTTATGCAAGAACGTCAAGTTGTGGCTTATGCTTTACGTCAGTTGAACCCACATGAGCAAAACTATCCCACACATGATCTTGAACTTGCAGCAGTTGTGTTTGCCCTCAAGAAATGGAGACAATACTTGTTGGGTAACAAAACTGAAATCTTTTCCGGTCATAAGAGTCTAAAATACATCTTCACTCAGCCAGATCTAAACCTCAGGCAAAGGAGATGGATTGAGAAGATTAAAGACTTTGATCTCACCATTTCTTACACTCCAGGCAAGGCTAATGTTATGGCCGACGCTCTCAGTCGCAAATCCTATTGCAATAACCTCATGATCATGGAAAGCCAACCTCCACTTCATGAAGAATTCCAGAAACTGAACCTTGGTCTTGTCCCTGAAGGATACCTTGCTAGCTTGACAGCCAGTCCAACTCTCGAGGACAAGATTCGTTCTGAACAACTTCGTGATACTGAAATCAAGAAGATTGTAGAGCACATCAAGGAAGGCAACGATAAATTCAAGTCCTTCTCAATTGATGACAAGGGAACTGTGTTCTTCGAAGGACGCATTGCAGTTCCTCAGATTCAAAGTCTCAAGGATATCATTCTCAAGGAGGCTCATGAAACTCCTCTCTCCATCCACCCTGGAAGTACAAAGATGTACCAGGATCTCAAGACTCTGTATTGGTGGCCTGGCATGAAACGTGAAATTGCTCAATACGTTTCTGAATGCGACGTTTGTCAACGTGTTAAAGCAGTCCATCAGAAAACAGCCGGTCTACTCCAACCTCTGAAAATTCCTGAGTGGAAGTGGGACATGATTGAAATGGACTTCGTTACTGGGTTTCCAAAGTCCAAAAAGGGCAACGATGCAATCTTCGTTGTTATTGATCGTCTCACTAAGGTAGCTCACTTCTTTGCTGTCAAGGAAACTATCTCAGCTAGCCAGTTAGCAGAGCTATACACAGCAAAGATTGTTCCTCTTCATGGTGTTCCATTGGAAATAAGCTCAGACCGTGGAAGTATCTTCACTTCTCATTTCTGGAAGAGTTTTCAAGAAGGATTGGGCACCAAACTTCTGTTCAGCACAGCTTATCACCCTCAGTCTCAGGGGCAAGTCGAAAGAGTCAATCAGATTCTCGAGGATATGCTCAGAGCATGTGGTCTCTCCTTTGGCATGAAATGGGAGGATTGCCTTCCATATGCTGAATTCTCCTACAACAACAGCTACCAGGCAAGCCTAGGCATGGCACCATTTGAGGCATTGTATGGCCGCAGATGCAGGAGTCCAATCAATTGGTCTGGAGCTGGTGAACGTTCACTCTTAGGCCCTGACATTGTTAAGGAAGCCGAGGAGAAAGTTCGTATCATTCGTAACAATCTCAGGATTGCTCAGTCTCGTCAGAAAAGCTATTATGATAGCAAGCACAGGGATATGATCTATGCACCTGGTGACAAGGCATATCTCCGTGTAACTCCCCTCAGAGGCACTCATCGTTTTGGTGTGAAAGGAAAGCTTGCACCAAGATACATTGGTCCTTTCAACATTCTCTCAAGGCGGGCAGAAAATGCTTATCGTCTCGAACTTCCAGAAAACTATCCAAGGTGCACGATGTGTTCCACGTGTCACAGCTCAAGAAGTGTTTCAAAGATCCAGATCGTGCAGTTGATCATGATTCCATTGAACTGCAAGATGATCTATCTTATGAGGAGCACCCTGTTCGTATTCTCGATGAGACCGAGCGTAAGACTCGCAACAAGAGCACCAAGTTCTTGAAAGTGCAATGGTCGCATCATTCCGATAAAGAGCCAACGTGGGAGACCGAAGAGGATCTTCGCAAGAAGTATCCGGACCTTTTCACTTCTCAGTAAGGAATCTCGGGGCGCGATTCCTTCAAGGGGGGGCGTTTTGTAACATCCCAAGTATGAAAATATCCCTTAGAATGTTTGATTTATTGTTTTAATTCAAATATTGCATCATGTCATCATGTTTAATTATTTGTTTGCAATTGTTACTATTTGTTTTGCATCTGTTTTATCTTGTTTTCATAATCAAACTCAAACAAATTCAAATGGTTATTTTCATACTTGATCTGTTACAACTTTTGGAATAAAAATAACAAATGAAAACAACCATTTTATTCCATGTTGATCACTTATTAAATTGTTGGTTTTAATCAAACCATTAATCCAATCAATTATTTCTATTTCACTTCAAATTGAAACCAAATGTATTTCAAATCAGTACCCTTTTGGATCCATGGAATTCACCAAACAAATGTAATCATTAATCACATTAAATCTTAGGGGTAACCCTATTAATAATGTTTGTTTTCAATAATGTTTATTTAATATTGAAAATTCATTCAATTTGGGTTCAAATACAAACAGCACTTTTAATTTCAACTTTTTGAAATACAATCTTGGAAAATGGTTTCTAATTACCTAAATAGCTTAACCAAATTTTTCTGGAATTTTTCCTAAACAAAACCCTATCAATTTCTTCCAATTCTGTTTTCTGCAAAAAAAAAGTAAAACAGAAAAATAAAAGAAGCAATCCAGCGCGCGCGCGGCAGCTAGCAGCAGCCCAACCCACCTAAGCCAGCTAACCCGCAGCCCAGCCCGCCTACGCGCTCACTTACCGCTTCAAAAATCGTGCGGCTCTTCTGTCCCGAGTACGGCGCGCATCCGCGCGCGCCACGTCAGCGTATGGCGGCGCCGGACGGCCACCAGCGCCCCCGCACCTCTATATATCCCCCCTAGGCCCTGGCAGATGCCCTAGACCTAGCCATCCTCGCTCCCTGCGCCGCGCCGCCATTTCTCTCCTCGCAGTCGCTCTCCCCCCCCCTCTCTGAATCCCTCGCCGACGGTGAGCCTCTGAACCTCAGACCACCGCGACCGCCATGGTCCTCCTCCACCACCCGTAAACACCGAAACGGAATCGCCACCAACTCCTCTTTCTGTTGGACACCGGCGCCATCTCGGGGAAGCCCTGCAACCGCGACGCCGTCCTCGTCATCGCCGCAGCTGCCGTCGTCACCCGTCGTCAGCAGCTGCCTCCTCTACGCCGGTGGTGAGCGTCCACCAACCCCTCCTCTCTCCCTCTGCTTGCTCACGGTTCTGCGCACGTCCACGCACGTTTGCACCCCAGATCCAGCCCTAGCGCGCGAGCACACGGTGATCGCCGCCGGCGAAGTTTCTGTTCAGTCGTGGAAGCTTTTGCTCGTCAGTTTCGTCAGTAACTGGGGGCTGAACAATATCCTCACTGCGTCCCTATACCTGTCAAGCGAACGCGCAGCAGCGCAGCGGTTCAGTGTATCGTGCGCGAGGGCGAGGTGCTGGGTTCGATCCCTGGCACCTGGGATTAAATCCCACTTTTTTCGTTGGAGCGCTGACAGCCCTGGCCCAGCTGTCAGTCACTCGTGTGCCACGCGGGCACAGTGAGCCCACGGGGCCCCCCTGGCAGCGACTGGGTGCGTCTCCCGCGAGTATAAAACGAATTCTAAACTTTCTGTAATCAAATCTGGGTCCAACAAAATCACAGATTGGTCCCTGAAAGCATTTTGCTTATAACTTTTATTTTATAACTCTAAAAACTGAAAATAAAATATGTGTGTTAGTCTAAATTCAATTGTCTACCTTTTGGTAACTTTTGTTTCCTGTTTTGAATTTTCAAAATGCCATTTAAAATTGAATCCAAATAATTCAAATGCAAATTCATAAATTCCATAACTAAATCATTATTAATCCAATAAATACAAATAAAATATGTTTCTCATACCATTTTGAATATCCTATTCAAATATAAAATTTGTTTCATTGTTTGAATAATTTAAATTGCCTAAATAATTTAATACTTGTTTAATTCATTAAATTTGATAAAAATCATAACTTGCTCAAAATAAAATATTTTTGAACATGCAAAATATGTTTTCAAACCATCAAAGTGTGAACTTTTCAAATGTGCATTTGAATTTATGATTTGAACAAATAAAATTCAAATAATATTCAAACTTGTTCTAAATTCAATTAAAACTTGTTTAATATTGTTTAATTCATAATAAATTCATCCTAATTCAAATTTCAATATTTGAAACATGTAATCCAACTAAAATTGGATGTTCTTTTCAAGTATAATTTTTGTTAATTGTTTTGCACACTTTAAATTGATGAAAACAATAATTGCTTGTGTGACATGTTTAAGTAACCAAAATTTCTAAACTTAATAAATAATTTCCAAAACTTGTTAAACCCTTTTATTACTTGCATCTATTATTGTTATTTGTTGTTATTTTGTTATTACCATCATGCATGCATCATGATAACAACTTTCACATAATAATTAATTGTAAATCATTTGTTCCACTTAATTATGGACCTTTTTCCCATATGCAACTCTTTATAGCATAGGGGTTCCATTTAAATTGTGTTATCATGTTAGCTAGTTTATTTTGATGCAACCATTAACTTGTCATGCATCATCTTGATTGTGCACAATGCCATGGCAATGATTGTTTACATTCCTGTTTTGTTTGTTTGCCTCTTCTCGAATAGACGACGACGTTGAGACAGACGATCTTTACAGCACCCCTTCTGAGGATCTAGCTCAGTACCAGGCTGCTGAGTTCGCAGGCAAGTTATCACTCACATGAACCATTGTGTTCCTTTCAACCCTGGTTACCGATACTTTCAGTTGTCTATTCTTGCTAGCCTTAGTGGTAGTTGTTTCTGTTACGAACCTATCACATGGATCCTTTAACCCTGATATTGCCTCATCACCCCTCCTACACCCTATTGATTGAGCCAGTGTCTTACTAGCATGCTTAGGTTGTTTGCTCGAGTCTGTTACCCGTTACTTTCAGTTACTATATTTCATTATGTTCTGGGGGCTCGATGTTAATCAATCAATCAATCATGCTAATATTACTGTTAATAATAATCTGATGATAAGGCACCGGCAGGAGGCCCTGTGTGGTTTTGAGGCCTGCTAGTGTCGACCCTAATAGGAAAAGGGTCTTGTCTACTGATCCATGATGAGCGCACTACCCGCATGTGGGAAGCGAGTATGGGCGCCCCTCCTCAATTTGATTCGATTCGCGTCTCGTCCAAATCATCTCATTTAGTTCGTGCTTTCTATTTGCCGCATGCATGTTTTTGCGAGCCCAGCGCAGTGTGGAACTTTTGTAGTCGGCATATAGGGGGACACGTTCTTAGAGTGCTATGAGGGTCCATTTTCTTCTGGGCTCGATTAGCCGTGCGCCCAAGGTGCTTTGGGCTTGATGCGAAGAAGAGTTGAGTTGTGTTGAGTGCCCCGCTTGGTGGGAGGCATCCCATCTGGCGGGTTATTCATACGTGTACGGCCAAATTGGTGCAACCCTGCAGGGATAATCTTCTCGAGAAGCCGTGTTTTCCGCGGTTATGGTTAACTTGGTGAAAGTACTGGCTAACAAGTACTCAGGACAACTTAAACCTAATGATTCATAATCTCACACCCCATGATTATCAATTTGACTAGTAATAGGATTATTGTCACAATAACTTGTTTCATCTTAATCCAACTGTATGAGTTATCCTCGGATTGCTTCTTTGGATAAGGGGCAAGATCCAGGATGGGTTTGTTTGATGTTATCTTTCAGTTGGTTACAACACTCGATCTTATCTCCTCTCTGATAGTTGGAAGTGATAGAATCTCTGTAGTTGGTTAGCGCAGCCAGTTGCAGCATCTTTTATATCCCCTCCTTTCCGTTGAACCCAAGTCATCTGTGCTTGTGTTGACGGGCTATACTTTGGTGAACTGTGAGTCTTGCTTGCCAGTACGTCTATGTACTGACCCCTTTGGGGATGTGGTTTCCGCAGACTACGATTACGAGGATCCAGGTGACGGCTACTACGTGGAGTTTGACGAGGCTGCCGACGAGTAGTTAGCGGACCTGGGCAGGATCCGAGACATCGTCGATGGGCTCCGTCTTTATTTCAGTTTCCGGCTTCTTAAGCCTATTTGGATTTTGTCTGTACTCAGACCCCTTTGAATGCTTCCGCTGATATGTAAGGATGCTATGTTGGGACATGTGTCCTCTGGATGATTGTATTTGCTATTTCTGCCTTAGTGAAGGGCAGTTGCAACCTTATTTCAATCTTTTGTGTCGTAGAGGCATGTTGTGTTATCCTTTTGTTCAAAGCCGTTGACGTACCATGTGTGTATGGTATGAAGTACGTCAATGGCAGTGTCCTGATTTCTACAGGATAGTTTACATCGACGGTGAACAGTAGCGATGGGTTGTCACACATAAGTGTTGGCCTACTCGTAAGAGGACGCGGGTGCCGGAAAGCCCCGTAATCCCATCAGAATACTGTTCAGTTCGTACGGTGAGTATCCTATAGAAGTCCGGGTGCGACATTATTCTCTGATGATCTTAAGAAATGTAGCTACTTTGTTGCTAAAATATTCCCTTTCTCATTAAAAGATGAAGCTAAAACTTGGTTTAATAATTTTTCTCTGGGATCTATTGATAGTCCTATTGGTTTGGTTAATGCTTTCTTTCAGAAATATTTTCCTGCTAGTGCTCAACATGTTGGTTTACAAAATATATTTAATTTCAAGCAATTGGAAGGAGAGAAATTGCATGTATCTTGGGCAAGGTTCTGTTCTTTAGTTAGGGCTACACCTGGGCATAAGCTATAAAATAATGAACTTCTTGATATATTCTATAATGGACTAACTGTTGAATCTAGGACATGCCTGGATAGTTGTGCTGGTTGTGGTTTCAGGCAAAGAACTCCATATGAAACTGAGGAATTAATGGCTAAAATAAGCCAAAATCATGATGATTGGACTATGGTTGAGCCTGAGCTGAGCCCTACTCCAGTATCAACACCAACACCAACACCCAAGAAGAGGGGAATGATTGAATTAAATGATGAAGTCATGAGAGAAGCCAAGAAATCTCTTAAAGAGAGGGGTATTAAATTTGAAGATGCGAAGAATCTTCCACCTATAGAAGAATTATGTAAGCCAATCCCTCACTCATCCACCATTGAGGTACACTCTCTCCAACATTTTGATAGTAGAGATATTCCCTATAATAAACCTCCTGAATGTTTAGATGAATTTGATAATTATGTTATTAAGCAAGATAATTTTAATATGAGAGTGCAAAATCACCTAATGGAAAACTCTAGAGCTATTGATGATTTGCAGGGTATTATAGAAAGAACCTCTAATGATGTTAAAATGCTTGTTAAACACTTTCAAATGGTTCAAACTCAAATTGATCAACTTGTTAAAGTGCAAAAAGATTTGCTAGTTAATGCTTCTAAAGAAAAACATGCTTATGAAATAAGAACTAGAAGTGGTATTGCTACACAAGATACTTTATATCCCGAGGGACATCCTAAAAGAATTGAACAAGATTCTTAGCAAACTAATAATAATATTATTCATACTAAGAAGAAAAAGAAGAAGAAACATAAAACTGCTGTAGAATCCTCTGAACTTGCTAAAGATCCTAATAGTATATCCATCTCTGATGCTGAAACTGAAAGTGGTAATGAAGAAAATAATGCTTCTGATAAAGAAGAAATTGAAAAGGAACCTGAAAAGAAAAATAAGAATACAAAGTACACTAAGGAAGATTTTTTTGCTAATAAACATGGTACTGAGAGAGAACCTTGGGCACAAAAACCAATGCCTTATCCTAATAAGAAACACAAATCAAAATAAGAAGAACACTACAACAAGTTTTGTGAATGGATGAAACCTTTGTTCTTGCAAATTCCTTTAACTGATGCTATTAAATTGCCTCCTTATGCAAAATATATGAAAGATATTGTCTCTAACAAAAGGAAGATTCCTAATGAGGAAATTTCCACTATGCTTGCTAATTATTATTTTAGTGGCAAGTTTCCTAAGAAGCTTGGAGATCCTGGTATACCAACTATTCCCTGTTCTATTAAAAATAATTATGTTAGAACTGCTTTGTGTGATTTGGGAGCTGGAGTTAGTGTCATGCCTTTTACTCTCTATAAAAGACTCCTCCTAGAAAAATTGATACCAAATGATATATCTTTGCAAATGGCTGATAAGTCTACTACTATTCATGTGGGTATATGTGAGGATGTTCCTGTTCAAGTTGCTAATAATTGTCTGATATTAACTGACTTTGTTGTGTTGGAAATGCCTGAAGATGATAATATGTCTATTATTCGTGGAAGACCTTTTATTAATACTACAGGGGCTGTTATTGATTGCAATCAAGGAAAAGTTACTTTTAATGGTAATGATAAAGAGCACACTGTTTATTTTCCCAAGAAGATTGATGAGAAATATGGTCTAAATTCATTTGAAAATATTGAGACCATCAAGATTGGAGAATTTTATTGTCCTATTCCAAAGCCATCCAAAGAATATGAGACCGCCATGGTTGGGACTATATCAATCAAGGTTGAGGTAACATAAATATTTGGTGAGAAACAAAGTTTTATTCCATATAAAATTATTTTGGTAGCAAGACTTGATCAACCTTGTTAACAGAGTGATTTTAGATGAAGGAAACAATGTTATCACTACGTTTTTGTTACGTTTTCTTATTCATATGCTCGTTTTCGCTGTGCTTCCATAAAGTATATCATGTTTTCATATTGTTTTCACCATATTCACTCATGCCCACACACGTTTTCACCTCGTTTTCGCTCGTTTTCCATCGTCTACTCACGTTTTCGCTATCCCCAATCACGTTTTCCATATGTTTTCCTCCGTTTTCAGTGGGTATATGTTTAGTAGAGTGTCTTAGAACTGCTGTAGGTTTGGTTTTGCTTACGTTTTCCATCATTCCATCTTCGTTTTCCAGCGATATTATTATTAATTAAAATTCTGGAAAAGTCCGAAAAATAAAATTTCTCGAAAAATCCCGAAAAGTTTATATTCGAAGTTTTTTGCGTAAAAAGGGGCAGAAACACACAATTATAACCCTTTGTCATGTCTCATAGACAAACTCGTTAATATTAAAAGACCACATTTTTCTGGTCATGGAAATTTGTTATGTCAGTATTAATGGGAGCACATTGTTGTTTCAACATTGTGGCTTGGTAGAACCAAGTAGTTGAGATATTATGAGATTTTTTTAGCATTGCTATAAATAGTATCATCACAGTATGGTTATTCTGCTTGCTTCCTTTGACCATGACAATATATGGTGATGTTCGTTGGCAAGTTTACTTTGGTGTAGTGAAGTATCACACCCTAAACTAGGTGATAAAAAATGCTATTATTGGGTATTCTCGAAGGTGTTCATTTCATCGTGATAGTTCAAGACTAGGAATTAGTACTCTAGTTAACAAAGATATACATCCAGGATCCACTCAGTGTAATGATATCTGTTAATAAGTCTGCGCACACAAAAGCATGATATTAGTCATGGTGATACTATAACACAGTAACGAGTAAAAAGAATCATACCGGACATCAAGAATAATGTGATATGGTGATTAAAGAGTTTAATCACGATCGTATAATTCATCTCGTCTCGAGGTATTGATTGGTATAGCGAAGTAATGTCAACTTACTTAATAACTAGCAGGTTCATCATAGTTTCATGGTATAACTTGTAGGAATCAATATGGGCGTCCACGATCCCGATGTTGATAACTGATTAGGAAAATAGTTTCCCAATCATGTCTATTAGTTATCGAACCTATAGGGGTCACACACTTAAGGCGTCAAAGTCATTTTTTCACATTGGATGGTCCGGAGAAAGAGCGGGTATCATCTAGATGGTTCCGGCGTGATATAATTATTATTTAGAGAGATTACGGGGGACATGAGATGTCCCCGGATGTGGGGAATATGTTTCTGACATAGTTAGATAAGGTCGATTATTTTATCTACATGACCTACTGGGTTCCGGAAGAGTTTCAGGCAAAAACAGATGGAAGGGGGAGTGTCGGAGGGGACGACTGCGGCTAGGGAAACACCACTAGGTCTGCCGCATGGGCCCTTGTCAACCCCAGTCAAGGCGCATTGAGCCCCCAAAGTTTCCTTGTGAAAGTCCTTAGAGAAAAGGAATAGAGAAATAGGAGAGGGAAAAGACCGCCCCCATCTTCCCAAGGAAAGGACTCCTAGTTGGACTAGGAGTCCAACCGAATTGGGTGAGGGAGCCCAATTTGCATCCCTACTTGATGGTGCGGATTGGGGGAGGGATTTTCCCTCCCCAATGCAAGTCCCTCCTCCTCCAATTATTTAAAGGCACCCACCCCCATGCGCTCTAACACACAATTGGCTCCAAGCCTTTCTCTCTCTCTTCTAGAACTAGAGACCCTCATTAAAGACCCTCTAATTGGATTAGAGTATCTAATTAGAACCTCTCTAATTGGATTAGAACCTCTAATTAGAACATCTCTAATTGGATTAGAGTTTCTAATTAGAGACATCTTATTGGTTTGGAGCTTCTTTTAATTGGGAGAGAACGTGTTATCTCCCGATTAGACCAAGCTCTAATCTCTCTAGCTCTCTCTCTGTTTCCCATATGTTGGGATCTCTCCACCTCAATCGTGAAATTGTAGCGATTAGCACTAGACGGCGAAGCGCTGCAGGACTTTGATTGATGTATGTGTGCGAACACTAGTACAAAACCAAGCGTCCAAGACGGGACCTAGAGCCGGTTAGAGCAGAAAAATATTTGGACCGCCTGTAAATCTATACCTTAGACGGTCAATAATTGAGATCCGTCTCTACAACTATTAGAGTCGGTCGCCAGTTTGGCCCGTCTCCAGTAATATTACATTAGAGTCGGTTGTTATATTTGACCATCTTGCAATATATGTTATGCGTCCCAATTTAGCGAAAGTCTCTAAATATATCTGATTAGAGGCCTCTGTTAGTTTAGACCGACTCTATTCTATAGTTGGCGGCAAAATTGTTGCCAATTTTTTTTACTATATATGTAGTATATCTGTCACACCGACCAATGACAATACACACTGTGAACTCAATTAAAATTGTGTAATAGTCGGTCGGGGATTTCATTCAAACTTAAAGGCGGATTTCATTCAAATTAAACTAGTATTTACATTGAGATCGATCATCCAAAATTAAACTATAAAACAGTTGGGGAACAAGGTGTACAGTTCCTCTGTGGCCCGCCGTGTCCGCTCGTACGCGCTGCTGTCGTCAACGTCCCCATTGTCGTCGTCCTCCGCCTTGACGACCGGTTCCTCAACCTGGTGATCAACTGCCTTGACGTCGTCCTCCCCGATATGTGGGGTCCCCTGCTCGTGGGCGTGATCGATGGTGGACAACTTCTCCGCCAATTCCTTTGGGGCGGGAAGAACTGGTCATCGTCGTAGCTCGACGGTGGCGCCGGCACAGCAGTCTGGATGGGCTCTCGCTGACGCAACGAAGCTTCATGGCCGCCCTCGCGGATCACAAGGTCTCTTGGCCTTCGCGCAGGCGCCGGCCAGTCGACCTCTGTCTTGGAGCGCTGGCGACCTGCCGTCCTCCCTCTTCAGAGAAGTGGCCACCAGGCCGAGCCACGGAACGGCAACGCCTCTCGCGTGCCCCCTCGTAGGAGGGACGTACCCGTAGTCACGGAGCACGCGGGCAATCGTCCGATTTCTCCACCAGCGGCGCCGCCCGTCGCCGTCATTTCTGCTTCCCGTCCAGCCCGATAGCGCGTCGTTGAGCGCGCTTCACGTTTCTGCGTGAATATGTGGGACCAGAGCGGGCCGTCCAAGGCATAGTTCGGATCCGCCCGCTGCTCCGGCGTTAATGTGCATCGTCGCGCCCGAGCGAGCGCCTGCACCATTTCCTCCATGTGGGGGTACGGCGGCACGACACACGCCATGGCACTTAGCGCCCAGCAGCCGAAAGAGGTGATGCGCACCCCGGGCCGCACAGGGATGTGGTGCTCAGTGAAGAACGCAGCCTCGTGAATGGTGAGGCAGCTTTTGTAGCCACCACCACCGCTACTGCCTCCAGCCTCTTCATTTTGATCTATTTGCGCCGGTGAGGTTTTTTTGTGTGGAGAGAGCAATGGGGATCGATCGAGGGTGCGCCGACGAGGGTTCCAGATTTGGATGAAGAGCGAGAACGAGATCTGTAGCGCGGAGCCGCGTCGGCGACATGAAGATTCCAGATTTATCTCTGCGACGCGCGTGGGCGGAATGCGTGGCGACGAGACGCGTTTCCGATGCAGGGGAGCCGCTGCCCCATTAATACGTCCATATAACGGTCGTTCGTCGCTCACAATAAATCTTGCTGACCACCTTTTCTCTCAATGACCATGTGGACCCTCTGTCAGACGCGGTGTTCCGAGATAGTACTCGGATGGTCTCGAGAAAGTCCGGATTTGCACAAACACTCAAATACATATTTAATTTAAAAATGAAATAGAATAGAAGTTTTAAAACAGATTAATGTTTCCTTTCTGGGTACATGTCCCACATATCTCATTTTCATGTTTTTTTTTTTAATTTTTCGCATCGATGTTGAATTCCAGAATCAAACTTATCGTCATCGATCAAGGAGAGCAACAGACATTTCAACATAAACAAACAAGTTTATACTAACGCGTTATCGGTAACTTTTTTGTGTTTCCAATGACCTCATTTGACACCGGCAAGAATATAGGCACATCTACATATATTTGGCTTTCAATATTTTTGAATATTTGTGATACTTTCTCTCTAAATTAATACCCGGATCCTTGTTCGGAGACTCCGGACATTGAACATTTGGCGGGAAGGGGAATTTTGTGTCCAACGCGCTGGGTTGACTTTCCCCCATTTGTCGCCCCTCCAAATACCTAAATGGACATTGCCGCCTCACGGTTTATTCCCATTTTCCCCATCTGTGGCCCCTCCAAATCCATTGCGTGGTCGCCGTCTCTAAGGTTGGACCTCACCGTCTCTCCCTCTCGCAGCAGCGCCACCGTTCGAAATCGACCAGCTCGCTGCACCGCCGCCAGTGAAGCTACACTTTCAAGGCGCCGCACCCCTGCATCGCCGTCTACAGCCAGTGTGCCAGGTATGAAATACTCCAGATCCTTTCTTCATCGTCGAAATACTCCAGATCCTCCCTGCTAGGAGCTCATGATTTTATTTTTCGATGCAGTAATTTAACCCCTCAAACTTAATAGATATTGGGACCGGTAAACAAAAAAAGCTGTACACTTTTTTTTTCAGAATCATTTACGCCCCGTTTGGTATTTTTCAGAAGCAAAAATACTGAAGATCTCCAAAACTGTATTTTATATACTTCGGTCTATCACCTGCATCACCGTCTGCACTCAGTATTTTTAAGGTATTCTAAGAATATTTCAGGTGTTTGGTTCTAGCAAAAAAAATGTAGTTTATATACTTCAGTTTTGAGGAGACTTTAGTTCTAATTAAACTGAAATATTTTACCAAAACTGCCGGAAAAATTGTAGTTCTAAACTAAAGTATTTTCCAAAACTGCAAGATTGCTTAATTAGTTTGGCAACAAAATACTATGCAAATATTCCGACTCTCTTCTTTTGAACTTAATTCCAAAGGATATGACTTATCCTCGATGTAAGATGTATCAGTGAAAAAAGAGCCAACAAACTGCACACAACTTTTATGTTCGTTTTCTGGACTGTCACCGCGAGTCACTTGTAAGATAATAGTCCCGATCACTTTCTTTCTGTTTAGTTCTATGGATTCGTTTTCTTGTATTGTGTAACTAATTTAGGTCTTTCTATTCATTTTTTTGCAAAGTTTGTACCGTGCAAAATCAGGCGTCATTTCAATGATCCAGTAGGCGAGCGTGTGGTGTTTTATTCTCACAGGAGCCGTTACAACATGAGTGTAAAAAAAGAAGGACCAGGACCTTCTTGTACGGCGGTCAGTGGAAAAAGTTTATCGAGGACAGCGACATTCTTAGCCCAGGAGACATGAATGTGTTCAACATGGAACCAACTCCTAGAATCTATGTTGCATTCATCCACAAAGATGATAGTGATGAGGAGATCAGATCTAGTGATGATGAGATCACGAACAGTTCACAAGACGATGATGCCATGATCAATTCAGCAGATGAGACCGACGATGATGATCAATTCAGCACAATCCTTGTTGCCCAAAGAGCTCGTCTCACCACCCATGAGAAGAACCGCCTAGCTATGCTTCTGCCGCCGGTTGGACCCTTTGTCGGGGTTCCCTTTGCGACTCGCTTGACGAGCACAAATGTGAGAAGACATGCTATGGTACATACGTCTACCTATCAGTATTTTTCATGCGCACAAACTACCTAAGGAAGTAGCCAACATAGAAGGCATGCCACCTCACAGAAATGTTGGACTTCAACTTTGAGCATTAGGGGAAGCCGTCACAATTACGTACACCAAGAGAGCTGCAGATGGTCGTTTGGACTTCGACAAGCTGGGGTGAAAGAGCTTCATCCAAACAAGAATCTTCGGGCTGGTCAACCTGTGTTGATCATTCTGAGAAGGAGCAATGACCCCAACTTGCAAATTATGATTAAGATGGTGCTCATTTAGTGAATTCTATATAGTTTGTTACTACATAAATTAAGGGTACTGTCATTTGACGAACTACTATGCCTCTGCCTGCGTAGCTAGTTAACTACTATTGTGACAACAATACTAAGTTTGTAGACGTACGTATACTCTAATTATATATAATAGTTATCTAGATAGCGTTATTTATGTTTGATTCTGCTTTACGTATACTAAAATGCAATCGCTGAAATCCCAGCTATGTAGCCAGTACCGCATCTCGGGCCCATCGGAAAAAATCCGGAGGCTCGCACTACGCCCGAGACGGTCACAAGCAGACACCATCTGCACAACATATTATCACAGACGGCCAATTAGTTTAGCCGTCTCAGAAAACATATCATTAGCGACGAGCGATATTTACGACTTTTTCCGAAAACATATTATTAGATAGGGTAATATTTACGTCTTTCTGAGAGGTGTAGTCATCAGAGCCGGTTGCTAGAACCGGCTCTAGCAGAATATTATTAGAGACCCTGACCCGGAGCCGGTTGACGAAACTCGACTCTGCCCATTGTACGTGAACCGGCTCCAATGTACGGTTGTATACTAGTGGAACTCTCAGAGGGGTAACACGTGAGACCCTTACTCAGCTGGATCCGGAACGCTGAATCCAAAAGGTTGGATACGAGGAGACGGCAACAGTCCCACCGCAAGGCTTAGCCATAGTACTCTTCATCAGGCATCACCGATATCGTCATCGACGCTCGTTCCGCGATTCGTGTCGGCAACGAATCAGATCTATCCTCGCTTTCACCTTCATAGTAGATCATGTGTGTTGCGTAAGACGAAAATTTCAATTTTCTGCAGGCGACCCAATACAACCACCACGAAGACAATACCTGATGTCCAAGTTCTCCAAAATCGACGCCTCCAAGAAGGAAACAGTGCACCAGTGCCGTCGTCGCCCGATCATAAATCTTGGGTTTTCACCCTGAAGATAATCTCCACTCTCAAAACAATGTCTTCAACATGGCCATTGCCAGATACAACCAATTAAGCTCGGACCTTGGATTTTCATCCTGAAAGGTAGTACCTTAAACTTCACCACTCATGTCACCCCCAATTACATACCACTGCTAGGAATGTCGAAACTCCAAGCAAGTCCTTCAACGCCATAGGCTCCAATCACGCTTACTAGTCTTCTAATCTCGGTTTGCAAGACATTCTCCGCTTCTGACTTCACCATGGAGTAAAATATTTTCCGATGGAAACAGATAGCAGAGCTTCGCGTCGCTCCCTCCTTAACGGAGAAACAATGGGCACGACTGAATCCCTCCCGATCTAGCAACCTCCAAGCATAACGTGCCCAAGGGATTTCGTCGACGGAGCCATCCGGAACCCACCACGCTGGCCAGATCAAGAAGGACATGCATCAGGCGAATCTTCGTCTTAGCGCAAGAGGAGCTCTAGGACCACCGCCTTTATTGGGCAGATCGGCAGCCCCCCACGCCGCGGCCTGCTGGCCGACCCCCTCCGGCGGAAGAGGAGGCACGACAACGAAGAACCACGCGCACGCGCCGTCCCCACGACACCATAGCAAGACCGATTTTTTTTTTCACGAGCACCGCGCCGCCTCCCCACGCACTTCCGAGCGACCGACGGCCGCACCGAAGAAGACGGGTCTAGACAAGAGCCTAAGACCTACAGCCGCCGCCACACCTCACGCATAGACGCCCATGGGAGGCCAAAAGAACACTCTGTGCAGGCACCGCGCCTGAGGGTACGCCACTGTCGCCGCAGACTGGGGTCGCCACCCTAGATCCCGCACGCAGAAGATCAACAGCGCCGTCCCCGAACACCACAGTTGATCCACCGCCGTGAAGCCTCCCAGCACCTCCGGCAGTGGGCCCGCCGCTACCGCGGCCATCGGCCGCGGCAGCGGCGGTGGGGGAGGTCAGGTCACCGACTTTGGTTTTTCCGGTGGCTAGGGTTTTGCCCCGATGCCGCTTCGGGGGACGGCACTGGAGCAGCCTCTACCTAGTGTGCTTTACGGGGACACACTGGGCCTGGGGAGTTAAATGTCCTGCGCATGGCCAGGGGAATTAAATGGTCATGCTCTTATTCAGACGCTGCTTCTTGCTTCCTCTTCCATTATCTCTCTTCCTCACCTCTCTACGGAACATGGGAATCTTCTTCACCCATTGGCAGCTCGAGAGGTGATCCGGCGCCCAAGCTCGTCTGGAAATCATCTCAACTCAAGCTTGCCCTCGACTTCATCGCCAGGTAATTCTTTGAAACGAGCTTGCCCAGATTCTTCTTTTGTCGACCCAGGATGTTCTCCAGATCCAGTTTATTCTCCAGTTGCAGTCACCTGTACTGTACACAGGGAGGTGATTCGTGTGTGTTTCTTGTACCAGTCGAAGCTGCAAAATTAAGCTATTACGCTGTCAAGAAACAACTGACTAATATTAATTCCACAATGCTGTAGCAGTACACATATTATTTGCATATACTGTGCGTCATACGCGTGCTGTAGCACCACACTCTGTTTTATGCCTGCTCATTACTGTCTAAGCATGTATTTTCAGTTTTAGTTTACTCCTCACAGCGTGCCTGTCACATTGAGCTGAGCTGCTCACATTGCTCAGAGCAGCTTGCGATTTGCTTTGATGGTGAAGTGGAGAATTAATCCAGAGACAGTTTGCTTAGATTGCATTGCTCTCCTAGTATCAGTAATAATAATGACTGTAAAATAACAGTAATCATAATGGATGTGGTGACGGTGAGGAGTGATGCATGACATGTGAGAGGCACACAACACGGCTCTGAGTGAATGCATGTGCACCTCATGACTTGCTCTGTTCTCATCATGCAAGGAAGTCTGTCAAGCAAACAATTTGAGTCCCGTTTAATTAGTGCCTCCTGGCCTGCTCATCTGGATGGACAGATTTAGTGTTAGTACCCAGAGGCCAAACAAGATCCGAAACAACACGAGTGTTGCTGTTTTCTATTGCATAAAACAGAGGAGTGCATTGTGTATCTATACCTTTCACGATTACCACCAAAAGTTGGTGTCTAGCAACCTCATAGATAATGCCCTTGTTCTTGTTTCAGGGTACCGTGGCGTGTGACTGCAAATGTATCGTCGATCTAGCAGTATTACACCAGGGGACCTGGAGTGCATGCTATGTGATGAAACAGCAGACCCGAAGGCCCTGCCCATGTCTCTCCTGGAAGAAATCACGGATGGTTTCTCTAATGAGCAGGAAATCGGCAGAGGTGGATTCGCGGTGGTTTATAAGGTACAGTAACTCTGAGATGCCCCTGTTGTGATCAAAGATCATATGAAACCTGAAGTTGTTACTGACAAGGCATCTTCTCACTGCAGGGAAAGCTTGAGAATAGGACTGTGGCCGTGAAGAGGATGTCCAATACGTATATGTATGAGAAGGAGTTCCAGCGAGAAGTTGAATGCCTCATGATGGTGAAGCACACAAATGTAGTACGATTTCTGGGATATTGTGCTGACACACAAGGGAGTATGGAAGAGTATGAAGGAAAATTCGTCATGGCCGATGTCCAGGAAAGGTTGCTCTGCTTCGAGTATCTTCCTAAAGGGAGTCTTCATGAGTATATCACTGGTAGGATCTTGGCATGGAAATTTTTCTCTTAACCTCCATTTTTATTGCTAAAGACCATGTGGTTCAGTACCCACATTAGTATCTCAAATAATCTGAACTTCCTTTATCCCCACTCCCATTCTAGATACGTCTCGCGAATTTCGATGGAGAGACTGCTATCAAATTATCACGGGAATTTGTCAAGGGTTACATTATCTTCATCAGAAAAATATTCTCCACTTAGATTTAAAGCCCGCAAATATATTGCTGGATGGTAATTGGTTACCGAAAATTGCTGATTTTGGTATATCAAGGTGCTTTGATCAAATGCAAAGTCAGGTTATTACTAAGATAGCTGGAACGCCGTAAGTTTGCTAAGCCTTTAGAAAGTTCATCCGTCTACTCTTATTTACACCAACATTGGGTTACCTTGGTCATTAACCAATCACATGAATATATATTTGTGCAGTGGATATTTGGCACCAGAATCTTTTAACCATACTGAGTTCACATACCGGAATTCATACCGGCTTGATATCTACAGTCTTGGTGTAGTAATCATAGAGATACTCACCGGAAAGAAGGGGTATCACGATGTTGACAAGGTAAGAACAATGTGTTTCTTTCAAAATGAAAGGTTGTACGTCAAATCCAATTCATTACTTCTCTTGTTAAATGTATCATATTTTCACTTCATAACCCATCATTGACTGTAATTTTTTATTGAAATACTTAGAGATCCTACGCCTATAAATATGAAAACTAGGAATTTAACCTCTGGTAGGTGGAAGGCACCCAAAACTCTAACCACACTTCAACATGAGGGGGTTCCACCATATATAGATGAAAAGAAAGACATGTTGAACTACGTTTGAAGTATTGCCATGCTGCCTCAGTATTTAGCACTTCAAAATCCCACAGATTAGCGTGTTAAACTAGATAAAAATCATGATCTTAGTTGTAAAATTTAGTGCAATGAGGCGTGTTTTTAAAAGATGGTTCATCATCTTATTTGCAACAAATAAATGGTTCATGCACAAATGTACCTTCCCTTTTTCATGTTGCCCAATATAATTCTTGGAAACTCATCGAACGGTGAAAAGAAAAATCTGATTACACAAGGATCAAGCAACATTTCTTTCTGGATTTCAAAACGTCAGGGTAACACTGAGATTTACAAATAGAACAAAAGTGAGAATGCTCATTACAGAGACACCGCTAGCGCTAACAAACAGTATTGAAAATAAAAATAAAAGGCATCAATATACATATAGTTGGGTGGATAATATTTTAAAAAAAACTCCATACGTTTTTGTTTTAATGAATGAGCAAATGCAAAAACGAAAAGAAAGCTCAGCTTATTTGTGTAGGAAAGTGGATGAACAATCTCATTGCCCATGTAAAGTTATCCCCAACCTTAGTTTTTTTTTTTGCGAATTACTCCAACGTAAGTTGGATCCATATTTCTTCTTAGTTAAACTGATACATGTTTTCTTCTGATATCTAAGAAGAAACTAGGGGTGCACTCTCATTAAATTCTTGTGCAATTTGTATTGTCACTTTGAAGTCTTATTTGATGTGTTCTTATGTAAGCTGTTAACATCATATATGGGGCTAGTATGTAATATTACAAATTTTAGTTTCACATATTAAAATATGGAACTTCTTTTCATAATTCACAATCCAATTTTAGATAGTTGAAAGTTGGAGTGACGTGCTGGAGGAATCACAAAGAGAGGTACAGCTGGAACAAGTCAGAGTATGTGCTGAGATTGGAATAGAGTGCACCAACTATAACCCGGCGAAGAGACCAGATACACAATATATAATCAGTAGACTCGATGAAACAGAGAGTATGGGCGTATATACCGAAACCAGCGTGATTACTTCACAGCAGGTAAGATCACTCAGATGGAATCTATGGCTTTCTCCCAAAATACTTAATTTTTAGAGCTCGTGTGCATCTCCATTTTTGTACTATTCTTGCTTTAAGCGACCAGGTGAATTTTTTTCATGCACAATAATTTATAATCGCGTGGTTAACTCAAAGTTGCAGCTTTGAGAACTAGTTCTCGGGTGAAAATGTATGCAACTTTTAAAAAGCGTCAAGATTTTTGAAAAATAATTACACCTGTATATATTCATGTATTTTGTGAGCCTGAAAATTTCATGGAAGAAAAATAAATTTTGCGCCTTGTGTAGAAAAAACAGTTTTATCGCTTTTTTAGCCCCTAATTCTATGTTTTCTATATAGCTGCAAAAAATGTTTACATTTTGATGAAAATTTTGCACACACAGAGCGCAAACATATATACATATTTAAAAACAATATTTTTGAAATCTCTATCAGTCCAGAAGCATATGCTCTTGGGAGCCTATTAGCTGCACCCATATTTTTTACAAACTAATCTCATGTATCATATCTTTTAGGACAAACATATCATATCTTTTGCATGCATATTACAAATGACGCTATATTATTTCTCTAAATTACTAATGCATAATCCTTGTAATTATCGACAGATTAATCCTGACATGCATGCTTTTTGGTTGAGCTATCAACTGCTTAATTCGGACATCAGGCAATGCATCGATTACTGCAGTATATTTCCCAAAGGATCCAAGTTGAGTATGGCCGAGTTAGTTGCTTTGTGGATAGCGCAAGGGTTTATAAAAACCAGCACTGCAACAGAGGACATGGAAGATGTAGCCGAGGGCTACATTCAAGAGTTAGTGTCACGGTCATTTCTGCAACAAGAAGGAACTAGTTATTATTATGACACTGATTGCTTTACAATTCATGATTCGGTGCATGATATGTTAGACAAGGTAGCTGAGAATTGCTTCAGAATCGAGAATGCAAGGAACCATAGAGGAGAAGGCTGGGAAGGAGATGTCCCTCGAGATGTCGAGCATCTCTTTGTTCAGAAATATGATGCAGAATTGATTACTGAAAAGACCCTTGGATTGGAAAACTTACGCACCCTCATCGTTTATGTTGTCGAAGAGGATACACCGGTTGAGGAAAATGTTATGGAGAGTATATTCAAGGAGCTGCCGGAACTGCGGGTGTTGGCATTTGCTTTGAGTCAAGAAAATGATGCAATCAAGCAAGACGATGGTTTCTCGATCCCAGAATCTATTTGTCGGCTGAAGCACCTACGCTATTTCGCTTTCAGGACAGAGGAGTCATGCATGCTAAGCTTACCAAGAGCACTGAATAAACTTCAGCACATGCAGCTGCTAGATTTTGGCTATGGAAAAATTCGGGAATTTAACTTTGGTGACCTCATCAACCTGCGGAACATAAACTGCGGGTCGCGTGTGAAGATTTCTAACATAGGCAGGCTGATCTCGCTGCAAACAATACGAGAATTCAGAGTGTGGAATGAGCAAGGGCACGATGTAAAGCAGCTAAGGGACCTAAACAAGCTTCGTGGCAGGCTGCGCATCGATGGCCTAAAAAATGTGAAAAGCAAGGAAGAAGCCCTTGAAGCCAATCTAGCTGCCAAGGAACGGCTCACAAAGCTGAGACTGCGGTGGGGTTACGATGATGGTACACGGTGCAGTCCAGGAGTTGAAGCAGAGGTGCTTGAGGGCCTGTGCCCTCCCGCGGGGCTTCAGGAACTACAGTTGGATGGCTACAAAGGCTCGAGGTATCCGGACTGGATGGTCGGTAAGCAGGACGGCGGCCCAAAGGAGCTGGAACAGCTCTGGTTCCGACGATGCGTCAAGCTGGGATCCGCTCTTCAAATCGTCGAGGCTTTCCCTCGTCTTTGTGTGCTGTGGATTTGGTACTGCAGCTGGGACGCCCTACCAAGCGATATGGAGCACCTCACGTCGCTCAAGAAGCTGGTGATCGAGCTTTGCGAGGATATCCGGTCACTTCCGACGCTGCCCCGGTCTCTCAAGGAGTTTCGTCTTGCTCGTTGCGACGATGAGTTGATGAGCTCTTGTCAGACGGTCGGACATCGAAACTGGCAGAAGATAGAGCACATTCCCAAGAAACAATTTTATTAACACTTCAGGAAAGGTGGCAGCGAGGGGATGTGTGATGTTCCTGCATCAGTCACTTGAGAGACTTCACGCGTCGCGAGACAGTGTGAAGGACGTGATGGTGATGGACTGATGGTAATGGTGATGGTGAGCTGGGGATCGCCCCGCCAAGCCAAAGTTGCAAGCTCGGCTGCCTCCGGATTGTGATGGTGAGCTCTCAACTGTGATTTTTGGATGGTGATATCTGATATTGTTATTTTGATGTGATCCGAATTCATATGAAGATGCATAAAGATAAAGCAAATTTCGGAGGGAGCGAAGCGTGGTAGGTACGAGTTGTTACCGACTTGGATCAGGATTCTACCTCGCTTATTTATGCTATATCTTAAAACAGAAATGTAATATGATGTTGGGTGCACTGTCCAATTTGATTACTGGCTGCTAGCTAGCTCCGTGTATGTGTGAAGCAAGAGTACTCGTGAAGCAACTGTTTGGATAGTGCTCTCTTCTGAGCTTTGGTATCACGAGGCCTGTCAACAATGTTTATGCGGAGCGGTTTGAATCGAATGACACACACCTGCAAGCCCACCATGTCTACCACCTAGCGGTACATTGTGGCAAAACGGGATGCAGCAGAGGGCGAGAGGTGAACAGGGCCGGTCCTAAGGGGGGGGGGGGGGGGGGGGGCAGGAGGGGCGGCCGCCCCGGGTCCAGAAATTTTGGGGGCCCCTCCCAGCTATGTGTAACTACTAGGCTTAGTTTTGTGTTTGCAAAAAAAAAAAAATTAGCTTAACAAGGCCAGATGAGGTAGTTTTTTACCAATTGGGACTAAAGTTTCCGCTCGTAGCTGCACGGGAACCACACGAATACGCGATCAAGTCTGCCTAGCCTGGACGTCCTGTACTCTTGTGCGTCCGGTGAGGTGAGAACTACACCATTTATACCGATTTGATCCCATCCGTTTTGTGTCTGATACGACGGAAAACACATCTACATCGCCACATCAGGCCCTGCGCCTGCATCAGCCGCCGATCGCGCGTTGCAGCTTGGCTGATTACGTGATTCATTGTCATATTCCCTTTTATTTTCCGATTGACCGAGAGGTATTTGGTTAACTTCGATATTCCTTACATTTTTATTATATATTTATGCTCAAATGTGGATTACTAATTATATTTTGCTTAGCATCATATTGAAGCTCGATCTGAGAGTATGAAAAGAAAAAAAAGGAAACTAAAAAAAATTGATAACTTCTTTTCATATTTTTTTGGAAGAGTAACAACAAGCACATCAATAAACCTAGACGAATTGGCACGGGCTCTTACGATAAACAAAATAATGTTAATTTGGAAAATATGATCCATATCGAAGACTATGTTGACATCAACGCGGATAATAACGAAGTGACTGATTACGAGCCCGTAAGTATCATCGTTAATGACTTTGCTTCTAGAAATGTAAGGAAAAAAATTAGAGTATGAGGAAATTGTAGCACATCTCCATCATAATACATTAAGCCTTCTTTCGTCTGTAGTAATTTCTTGCTAGGGTTTACCATGTAAAATTTGTTTCTCGTCTCTCATTTGATTATATATATATATATATGTTTACTTATAGTTAGGGGGGCCAAATTCTAGTCCCGCGCCGAGCCCCAAAAATCTCAGGACTGCACCGGAGGTGAAGCTCTCCTATCCACCTAGCGCATTACGAGAATTCAGAGTAATATATAAAAACCTAGTAAGCCGTGTATATCGACTAGATGCAGAGGTTGGGTTTCCGTTTCAAAAAAAAATACTGCATTGCTCAAGATGGCACAGCCTCATCAGAACGTGATTAAATGAAAAGAAAAAAGGGAGGCACGAATCTCAAAGCGCATACCCCGAGAGAAATGAATGGTAGTACGTGCCAATCGAATTAGCAGAAGAATCTTCTTCGGTTGAGACGTTGCTTTCCGTGGCCTCTGCTCTGAGTCCTCTCCATACCAAAGATCCAACTCAAAAAACTTTTACACATGCGCTGCACCGTCATCGTTAGCTAACATCGGTCCCCACTGATTCTTAAAGCCATCAGCACGTACCTTCGTTCATGTACCTGAAAGCGCGGCGCTCACTCACTCACTCACCCACTCGACACTCAGAGAGCGGTAGCTAGCTAGCCAGCGGCACACCCACCACCAGTCACACGGAGCACAGTGTAGAGATCAGGGCCATCAGCCATGAGCAAGGAGCACCACAAGCACGAGCACCACCTCCGGCGCTGCTGCGGCGGCCTGGCGGCGTGCCTGCTGGCGCTGGTCCTCATCGTCGCCTTCATCACGCTCGTCGTCTACCTCGCGCTCCGCCCCACCAAGCCCTCCTTCTACCTGCAGGACCTGCAGCTCCGCTCCGTGGCCCTCGGCGACCCGTCCCTCTCCGCCACCGCGCAGGTCACGCTCGCCTCCCGCAACCCCAACGACCACGTCGGCATCTTCTACAGGCGCCTCGACGTCTTCGTCACCTACCGCGACGAGCCCGTCACGGTGCCCGTCTCGCTGCCGCCCATGTACCAGGGCCACCGGGACGTCACCATCTGGTCCCCCGTGCTCTCAGGGCAGTCCGTCCCCGTCGCCGCGTACGTCGCCGACGCCATGAAGCAGGACATCGCCGCGGGTTATGTCGCGCTGCAGGTCAAGGTCGACGGCCGCGTCAAGTGGAAGGTCGGGTCCTGGGTCTCCGGCAGCTACCACCTCTTCGTCAGCTGCCCCGCAATGCTCGCTGCGGCACCCGGCGGCATGCCGCTCGGCGCCCTCGGCGGACGCCCCAACGGCACCGTCGCCGCACTCAAGTTCACGCAGCCGGCCGGGTGCACCGTCGGCACCTGATAGAATGCGCCGTACATGTTCGGTTCGTGTAGCCAAACAATCAGTTCCTTGTATGTACTATTTACTCACAGTATTTACCCATATGTTTATGTCTCGTGTAACAGGAGAATAAAATGTTGTCATGCATGTACACTTCAGTTTTGGAATTAATTTTATGTGTTTTTAATTAACAAATAAATGGTATTATGCCGTCGCATCAAAACGGTGCCGGATATAAAAATCCTCACGGTGTCATTATCGACAGAAATGGGCATACATATGTTCTTCTCAATGATTGAAATGCACTTTTTTTTTCTCTGCTAAAAGAACTGGTCGATAATTGGACGATCACACAACGGATAGTTTTTTTTTTTTTTTTTTTTGACTTGCACAACGGATAGCTGGATGGTAAGGGGATCGTGGAGAAGGATCCGCGCGAGTTGATAGGGCACCAACCCAGTTACCAACACACGTTAGGATTACACGAAAGTTGCATTAGAGCAAGTACAATAAGGTACAGTCAGCAGGCTATAAGGACTAAAATAATATTCTTGTGATGACATGGAGGAGTGAGAAGAGGAGAGAGAAGGGGAGTGGGCTCTCATGCAAGAGCCGGCTGCAGCACGTGCTCCTAGGCACTTTGTGAGAGTGAGAGGTGGGACATATGTTGATAAAGTAAGATAACTTTATTGCTAACTATTGTACTTGTTGGCTATATGTTGGCTATAGATGACATGGCAATTTGTTATAGCCAGCTGTCGACTCTACTATTGAACTTGCTCTTAGGCAGATCGACAGGCAGCACGTCACGTCAATCATTCCAGCCACTCCATAACAACGCCCACTGCGGTGCACTAGAGGCCATATACGTACGAAGCATTAACAACAAGGGATTGCCTATGTCTCAGTCGACTGATTTTTTCTTAATTCTCAGTCAATTCAGAAAAATACAACTATTTCTGAGCAGAAAAGTGTAACTGAAACTTTTTTTTTATCTACGGTTGCACTGTTCTTAAAAGTGACTGCGACTTAAGAAAATCTCAGTCGATTAAGATTTAGCAAAACCGTAACAACAACCACTGCGGTCTAGTTTGACATGAAGGAAGTATGTATGTCTGGTCCTTGGACAATTTGGGGACTTCAAAGCATCTCCAACTACCGAAGACCCTAGAAAGCCCCCACCGGACAGTCACCGGGCAACCCAAAAAATTGTACCAACTAACCATATACAACAAATAGTATATGCAAACACATGCAAGCCATGCATGTAAATCATACAACACAAATAAATAGTTCAAATCATGATAATAGTGCATAATCAAATAAAATTGTTTGGATTCGCAAACAAAAACTGTTTAGATTAACAAATTGTTTCGGATATAATTATTCAAACTGGAAAATTCACTAATGCCCATTGAATTGATACATGTGTCCCATCTGAAGCAGTACATGTTGATCTCGAAGTTGTCGATGTATCTTAAGTAAGTTGATGACATGTTGCGCATCTTGTTCGGGTAGGTGGACATGCACTCCAGCCTTCTCAAAATCATTCGTGCGGGTTGTCCTTCTCTTTCGTCCTCCATAATCATGTTGTGCAAAATGACACAACAAGTCATCTCATGCCGCAAAAATCTCCGGATCCCATATCATAGCTGCTCCATGGACAATACCCCAACGAGCATGGAGTACTCCAAATGCCCTTTCAACATCTTTCTTAGCGGCCTCCTGCGCAGTTGCAAATTGAATCCTTTTAGTACCAACAGGTTTGCTTATGCTCTTCACAAATGTTGCCCACTTAGGATAGATACTGTCGGCAAGATAGTATCTCATGGTGTAGTCATGCATGTTGACTGTGTAGTTGCACGGTGGAGCATCCCCATCACAGAGTCTCTTGAACAAAAGAGAACGCTAGAGCACATTGATATCGTTGTGGGGACCTGGCGAGCAAAAAAAAAGCATGTCAAATCCACACAAGTCCTGAGATGTGGCTCCTTCAAGTATGATTGTGGCTTCTTTGCTGTGACATTGGTACTATCCACACAATTTTTTCTTTTTGAGATATATCCACGCAAATTTGTTGGGAAATTTTTCCATTGCCAATGCATGCAGTCAATTGAACCAAGCATTCCTGAAAACCCTCTTGATTCTCCGATGGCCATTAGCTTTTCGGTGTCCTTCTCATTAGGTTCTCTCAGATATTCTGATCCAAAGACTTCAACAACCGCGTATGCAAAATACATTGTAGTATCTATGCAAGTGCTCTCTTCTATCCAGACATACTCGTCAATACCATCCACGACTTTACCATAGGCAAGCATTCTCAAAGTTGTGGTGCATTTCTGCATAGGAGAAAAGGATAGTTATCTGCAACAATCATATCTAAGCTTGAAGTAGTCATCATACTTCGTCGCTTCTTCTTTCACGGGACGGAAAAGTTGTGAGCTCATCCGGAATCGATGCCGAAAAACCCCCTCATGGAAGACCGTATCAGGACAAAAGTAGTCCTTACAGAGATCACGTGCCTGTGAGCCTATCATGGGGCACAACAATTCGGCCCTTCATCGACCCCGAGAAGTTGAGAACGCGTTTCTCTTGCTTTTTCCAATTCTTCTTGAATGCACATCATTGATAGTGCGGCGTCCTCGTCGTTGTCGTCATCAATGTCGGTTTCATCGGCCTCCTCAATGAATTCTTTGTACATGAACTCATTGATACGTCATAATTGTATCCTTAATTTATGATGTTCCATGTTGTTTCCTACATGTTTGCTATACACTTTATACCTTTTTTATCGATTTTCCGGACTAACCTATTGACAAGATGTCATAGAGCTAGTTCCATGTTTTCTGCTGTTTTTAGTTTCAGAAAAGTTGTTCTGGAAATATTCTCGGAACTGGAAAATTCAAAATTCGGAGGTCCTAGAATTCCTAAAGGTTCCACGGAGTCCCGAAGAGGCCCCGAGGGAGCCACAGGGGGGCCACACCATAGGGCGGCGCCCCCTGGCCGCACCTTGGGGTGGTGTGGCCCCCCAGGCCTCCACCGCCGTTGCCCTTTCGCCTATTTATACCCCCTGATGCGTCAACCCTAAATATATACCACTTCGTCCCGAGAAACACCCGAGGCCGCCGTCATCGGCATCCCGAGATAGGGAGGGTTCTGGAGCTCTCCCTGGCACCCTGCCGGGAGGGGAATTCATCACCGGAGGGGTCTACACTACCATGCCCTCCTCGGAAGTGATGCGTGAGTAGTTCATCCCTGGACTACGGGTCCATAGCAGTAGCTAGATGGTTGTTCTCTCCACTTTGTACCTCATGTTTAGATCTCGTGAGATGCCCTACAAGATCGAGATCATCTTTATGTAATGCTACATGTTGTGTTTGATGGGATCTGATGAATGTTAAATGCTATGTCTTCTGATTATCAATCTATCATGTTATCTTTATGCTTATGTTATTTATGATCTTGCATGCTCTCCGTTATTAGTAGATGCTCTGGCCAAGTAGATGCTAGTCACTCCAAGAGGGAGTATTTATGCTCGATAGTGGGTTCATGCCTCCTTTGCATCTGTGCTCGAGTGAGAGAAACGTGACGGATGGAGGATGTGATGTTTCCATTAGGGAGAAAACAACGGTGTTTACCTAGTTTACATTGTTTACATTACACACTTTGCTTACTGCGATAATCTGTTGCTTGCAACTTAATACCCAACGTTTGTTCGGATGATATTCGGAGGGTGGATTATTAGTCATAGATGCAGTTGGATGACAGTCTATGTATTTTGTTGTAATGCCCACATGAATCACATAGTAATCTTTATGTCTTGCATATGCACTACGGTGCAGCCTTCATTTCTGTCAATTGCCCAGCTATAATTTGTTCACCACACATGTTATTTATCTTTCACGGAGAGACACCACTAGTGAACTGTGGACCCCGGTCCATTTTCTCATTCTGATAATACACACACTGCTTTCATACTGTTTTCCTACTGTTTTCCACACCATACGTTTAACTTCTTTGTTTTCAGCAAAACCAGTGAGATTGACAACCTCACTGCTTCGTTGGGGCAAAATCATTTGATTGTGTTGTGTAGGTTCCACGTTGCTTCTGAACCGGTAGTGCGCCCTGCCATCTCAGCTGCTTCAACCTTCTGAAGTTACTCCTTCCTCCTACTGGTCGATTAAAACTTGGTTTCTTACTGAGGGAAAACTATTGTTGTGCTCATCATACCTTCCACTTGGGGTATCCCAACGAACGTGTGTTCACACGCATCACTCATCTACAACTGCGTCATCGTACTCATTGTCAGACGAATCCATTTCTATAAGCACGAGAGAAATCAAATTACTGGCTCCCGCAATAAGACAAACACTTGAAGGGCGAGCTGGAAGTCCGGCGATGTAAAACGTATGAAAGGTAATGGTTCCTCCTAGTGCGGTTTTGGTAATTAATGACAATCCTTATGGACTAATGTTTGCATTGAGATATCCTTATAGGTCTTTCCCATGGGACAATAGTGGAGTTCATGTGTTGGACTCTAGAAACTTACATGAAGACCATTGTTATATTCAAGGATTTATCAAGGATTCATGTATAGAGTTGAGCATATTGCAAGTATGTATTGAAGAAAAGGATTAGGTCGTCTTTCATGATTATCTTCAAGATATAATCAAATGGAGAAAGAAGAAAAGATATAAGGTTGATCAAGATTGTGATCAACAACAAATCTACAAGACATACCAAGTGGGATGATGTCTACGCACGCTTCTATTCTTGTAGACAGTGTCAGGCCTCCAAGTGCAGAGGTTTGTAGAACAGCAGCAAGTTTCCCTTAAGTGGATTACCCAAGGTTTATCGAACTCAGGGAGGTAGAGGTCAAAGATATCCCTCTCAAGTAACCCTGCAATCAAGATACAAGAAGTCTCTTGTGTCCCCAACACACCCAATATACTTATCAGGTATATAGGTGCACTAGTTCGGCGAAGAGAGAGTAAAATACAAGTAGTATGGATGATTATAAGTGATAATGACAATCTGAAATAAAAATGGCAGCAAGCAAACATGTAGCAGAACAGGCAGAAAACGGTGTTTCAATGCTTGGAAATAAGTCCTAGGGCTCCTACTTTCACTAGTGGACATTCTCAACAATGATCACATAATTGAATGCATAAATATCATTTCTTCACTATGCTACTCCGAACCACTCTCTAGTCGAATAACGAACACTAATCATTGTGTGGGGCTTTAACAACACTCCTCAAGTCTATATTCCCTATCTAGGGCACCCCAATGTCACTACGAGCGCCATAAATTAGTAAACAAACGTCACAATTTCATAGGTTCACCTTCCAACACAAGATATAAATATCATGCTAAACCACACGGAGTACACATTGTCACCTTTACCCCGTGATCAAAGTGTTTACGGAGATAACAAAACCACTTGAGTAGCATAACAGATGAAGATCAATCTACATATTCAACTAGATTACAAAGCTCATGATCACATAAAGATCACACCATGGGAGAGAGAGATGAACCACATAGCTACCAGTAGAGCCCTCAGCCTCAGGGGAGAACTACTCCCCCCTCATCATAGGAGACAACAACGGCGATGGAGATGACTTCCGGGGGCACTTCCCCGTCCCGGCAGGGTGCCAGAACAGAGATCTGTCCCCCGAAACTTGTCGTCGGCGGCGGCGGAGCTACGGATGTGTTTTTTTTTTGGAAAAGGTCGATTCTTCTAGGGTTTATGCCTCGGGGAGTATATATGGGCGAAAGGGCGATGTCGGGAGGTGGCCAGGGGGCCCACACCCCTAGGTGGCGCGGCCAGGGGGACCCGCGCCACCCCATGGTGTGGCCACCCTGTGGCCCCCCTCCGGGGCTCTTCGGGACTTCTGGAAGCTTCCAGGACTTTTAGGACTTTCGCCTTTCGAATTTTCTAATTCCGAGAATATTTCCAGAACAACTTTTCTGAAACTAAAAAATGTAGAAAACAGGGAACTGGCTCTGTGGCATCTTGTTAATAGGTTAGTCCCGGAAAACATAAGAAAACGTAGGAAAACATACAGAAAACATGTAGAAATTGGCATAATATCAACATGGAACATCAGAAATTATAGATACGTTTGAGACGTATCAAGCATCCCCAAGCTTAGTTCCTACTGGTCCTCGAGTAGGTAAACGATAAAACAAAATAATTTCTGAGGTGACATGCTACCACACAATCTTGATCATAATATGTAAAGTAGAGCATGTAAACTAGGATCAAATGAACTAAGGCTGTGATCTATATTTGATATCAACAAGTAATGCATAAACAAAGAAGAAAGAAGTAAAACTTTTAATGAATCAATACTAAAAGACTATCAACCGTGCAAAGTTTATTAGAGATGATTTGAGATTTCAAGAAAAACAATATCATGCACGTCAAACTATCTTCACAACCCCTGTTAGGATCAAGTCAAGCTTTCCACACAATGCAATGCTTGAATCTTAAACTATTTGCGCACTAAAAACAAGCAAGTGTTCTGCGTTAGTCCTTGGCACCTGGATGTTATGGCAAAGAGAACATTATGGGGGGGTTGGAAGGTCAATGGAAGAAAGGCTCACAAAGCTCAAAATGGTCATTGGACAAGAGGAAGTCTTACAACCGAAGCTATTCAAGGAGTAGGGATTGCCACACAACGGATGCACATAGAGCTATAAGTATATGAAAGCTCTCTAATGGAACTAGTGGGGGTGCATCCAACTTGCTTGCTCACGAAGACCTAGAGCTCTTTTGAGGAGGCTCATCATTGGAATATACAAGCCAAGTTCTATAATGTAAAGTTCCCCACATAGTTATGAATGAATGATAATATGAAAAATTTCTCCAAACTGAAGTATTGGTGCTAAACATGAAGCACAAGTGTGGTATAAAGGATAGTGATGCGCCCCCTCTCTCTTTATTCTCTCTTTGGCCCTTTTTGGGGGGGTCATTTTTTTAATATCCTCACCGGTAGGGGAAACATCCTATATTACAATGAATCATCACACTTTTAGTACTCATGACTCATAAATAAATATCTCTGATGTCTCTAACTGCATGCTCCTGCCAGTGTAGCAGTATGCATAAATAACAATGAAGCTCATCATCAAGTAACATAATGGAGGTGGATGTTGTGCAGCAATATATCTCGGAATGGCTATGAAAGTGCCATGATAGGTAGGTATGGTGGCTGTTTTGAGTAAGAATATATGGTCTTATGTGTAGGAGAACAAAGTCCTCCCACGGGATTTGGATGCACTGGCAAAGTTTGCACCAACTCTCAATGTGAGAAAGGGCAATGCACAGTACCGAAGAGGCTAGCAAATATGGATGGTGGAAGTGCCAGGAACCGCAACATAGACTCACGAGTTAAAGGATTACAACAAGCAAATCATCTTAGAAGTCACAATGCAAATCACTCCATGAGGGTCCGTGGCAGTGACAAGTTACTGTTAGCTACCCCGACCGTAGCGGGTAACAAAAGGCCGATCAGAAATGTATCACTCGTAGCAATCATATACCATTGTTCCTATCAGCTGGTAATTTAAGTGTGGCATAGTTTCATGTTTCTTAGACCAACCATTATAAGTTTATACTTACTAGTCTTTCCCGTTTATCCATTAAGCAAATTTATATCTCAAAACAACAATAGTGATTCAAGTGAAGCAGTTTAGTGATCTACAAGACCATGCGAATATTTCCACTATACCAACTATCACATAAGAATTTCTATGCCCAACCAAGCACATATATGAGAACCACCTAACTACAAAATCTAACATCTCTGAATAAGAGATGCATGAAAACAAAGGCTAAACGCAGTACTAGCAAAAAGTGAACACTCACAGAACAATAAGAATGAAAACTAGAGTGTTCTAAGCAATGAAAACGAAGCGTATCTCTCTCCCACACAAGTATGATAAGAACCAACCATTTATTACAGAAAAGAAAAACAAACAAACTGAAAACAAAAATAAAAGACGCTCCAAGTAAAGCACATAAGATGCGACCGAATAAAAATATAGTTTCACTAGAAGTGACCTGATAATTTGTCGATGAAGAAGGGGATGCCTTGGGAATCCCCAAGCTTAGATGCTTGAGTCTTCTTGGAATTTTCTTGGAAGTACCACCAGGGCATCCCCAAGATTAGGCTTTTCACTCTTCTTGATCATGTCATATCATCCTCTTCTTTTGACCCTTGAAAACTTCCTTCACACCAAAATTCTCACAATCTTCATTAGCAACGTTAGTGCAATTGAAATAATAAATTCACATGGTTCAGTTTCAACACAATTATAACACTCAAAAACACATTAGCTACTGTCACAACTTCTTTCAAAACTCTTTATCTCAAAATAACACCAAAAGAAATAGATTAAGATGCTAATGCGATAAATGGCAGAAATCTGTTAAAACAGAACATCAGGTAAAGATCGAGATTTTCAAAACTCTTCTATTTATCAAATAAAAACGTGGCCTTCTAAGAAAAGTTTCGTATATAACTCAGAATTAAGCACAAAAAAGCTCAGGTCATTTTGAATTTTCTGTGATTTTTAACGAAATTAACAGTGGACAGCAGAAATCTGTTTCCTGCGCAGAAATCCGAAATATAACCTCAACTTTCCACTAGAGGCTTTACTTGTCTCAAAAAAAACTCAAAAGAAAAGATACAGCGGGGTTTCTAAGGAAATAGAAAACACCCAGGTGCAAAGCACATAAAAATAAAACGAAAGAAAACGGGTTGAAAATAGCGAAATAAAATGGGTTGTCTCCCGGTAGCGCTTTTCTTTAACGCCTTTCAGCTAGGCATAGAAAGGTGGAATCAAGTAGATGCTCACATAAGACATATGAATTAAGTAAAAGTGAGCATCAAGAAGCAAGTATAAAACAAATTTAAGTCTAACCCACTTTCTATGAAAAAGAATCTTGTAGAAAAACAAGCCAACGAAGCACAAAGTGACGAGCATAGGAAAGCAAAATAAGTGCAACATCAAAAATTTCAACATAAAGAGGGGAAACTTCATATTGTTGAGATGCATAAAACCATGTATACCTCTCTCGTAATAACTTTCAGTAGCATCATGCATAAAATTAACAATATAACTATCATATATAACATTCTTATGATGAGCCACATGCATAAAAGAATTATTACTCTCCACATAAGCATAGTCATTCTTATTAATAACAACGGGAGTAGGATTATCATAAAGAACTCGAACATGATATAAAAGTTTCATATTAAAGAGATGGTTTTGGGTAATCCCACCATAATTATGGAAAGTTTCATGAGAATGATTGTGATTATAGCCTATGCTATAACTTTATTTATAGTAATTATCAAAGACTGGAGGCATATTGAAAACATAATTAATTTTCTCCTCAATAGTAGGTGGACTAAAAATGTCATATTCATCGTTGCAATCATCATATATTGGAGGCATAGTATCATCACAAGCAATAAAATAGGTGTCTTCCAAAATGCGTTCATTTGTAAACATACCATCATTTTTAGTAGGAGGAGATGTATCAAGCATATAATCATTAATAGCAAAGGGATTTTCAAACACATCATCCAAAAGCTTAGAGCTTTCTATATCATCATTGGAAGGAACATGGATGGTACTAATAGTACAACAATTATTATCATCATTTTCAGAATTGGTACCAAACAAATTTTCAATATCAAAAGTAGTGTGTTCTCCCAATCATGATCACTTTCATAAATGACAGGCATAGAAAAATCATCGAGGTCAGACTCATCAGCAAAAGCTGAAATATGAGCAACATGCTTAGGGGGAGATACCGTTACCTCTCTCTTTTTACTCCTCCTCTTCTTCCTCCTCCTCTTCTTCCCCTCTTTAGCAGGGAGAGGCTTAAAAGGGAGCTTCTCCACATACCCTGGTTTATTGTCAGGAACAATAGAAAGAACTTTGGAGGATTTCTCCTCTTCATTAATAAGAACAAAACACATATTGGTCCTGTCATATTTTGGTAAAGTATACTCTTTTATAATATTTTGTATGTAAGTATTTGCATGGCAATTATCAACACAATAAAGACGGCATCCATGCAATACACTATTCATATCAAAAGCACTCAAATCTATCAAAGAAGTTTTTCTTAATAACTCTTCACACCCCAAAAATAATGTAAGTTCATCATGCTCATTAGGGGTGATCATGTCGTCACAATACAAACTTGCGGTACTCATAGGATTCGAAAGGCTACTATCATGGCCTGAGCATTGGAAATTAAAATGACCCACTTTATAGCAAAGTTCACAAATAAAAGGATGGAGGGCACAAACTTTTTCACCAAGATCATCTAGAGCCCTACTCCACATTCTAGTTTTTTCATTCCTATCATGGATACAATATTCTTCTTCAATTTGATTCTTTTCACAAGGTCTAAGTGCTCCACAAAAATTAACATGCTTATAAGAAATATTACTTTCAGAAATTTGAGCATGTTTATTGCAATCATCAATAACAATTTGATTTTCCATGCAAGTGTCTTTAAAAGGTTCATGATATATGTCCCAATTTTCTTTAGGAATATTAAGATAAGAAGCAAAGGATCTATACCAACCAACAACTATTTGAGGATCAATACCATATTTAGCATTAAGCTCATGAAAATCAACAGTTTCAGCAAAAGTCTTGATGCAATCATACTCATAGTTTATACCTGACTCTTTACCTTGGTTGTTATTCCAATCGTCACTATTGATTTGAATCCCCTCAAGAAGATCCCACTTAGCTTCAACCTTCTTACTACAAAAAGAACCCTCTGAACAGGCATCTAGATAATCCTTCCAATGTCCTGAAAGCCTTGCATAAAAATTATTAACAATTATTTCCTCAGGAAGCTCATGATTAGGACATTTGATTATTAATGTTTTCAGTCTCCCCAAGCTTGGGCAATGCTTTCTCCGTCATGAGGCCAAAGATTAGAAATGTAATTCCTATCTAAATATAGTTCATGAGGAGGATAAAATTTAGAGTAAAAGAGAGATTCAAGTTCCTTCCACTCCAAATGATGAGGATCATCTAGTAGTTTATACCACTCCCTTGATTTGTCCTCAAGTGACAAAGGGAATAGCCTCCTCTTAACTTGGTTCTTTGAGATACCTGCACACTTGAATAACTCGCATAATTCATGCATAAAGTGTAAATGATCACTAGGATGGACAGTTCCTTCTCCAAAATAACGGTTATCCATGACAAGTTCAACAATTTTCTTGGGTATTTTAAAAGGAATGCTTTCAATAGGATGATTTAAAATATCACAAACATCATTAGGTTTATCACATATGGGAGATAAAGTATCATCAGAGCAATTTTTCTCCTCTAAAGCTGGAAAACCAAAAAGTTTATAAAAACTAGCTTCCCCAAGCTTAGAATTTTCCATAGTACTAGAAATAATGGTATCCAAATAATTAATACTAATAACATTGATATCACTATTATGCAAACAAACTTCCATAGTTTTTTTAATTTTCTCATCAAAAGCATCATGTCCTAATTCAAGATAAACATTATAAAGTTCTATCATATTTTGTTGTTTTCCATTAAGACTACTAGTAAAAAAAAACAAGAAGCGAGTAAAAATAAGGCTAACTAGTGAAAACAAGAAACAAAAAGATATAATTGTAGAATCTAAAGTAAATAACTTCGAGCACTCACACCTGAGGATGTGAGTACCTTTTACCTTACCTCCCCGGCAACAGCGCGAGAAAATAGCTTGATGTCTACGCATGTTTCTATTCTTGTAGATAGTGTTGGGACTCCAAGCGCTGAGGTTTGTAGAAGATCAACAAGTTTCCCTTAAGTGGATTACCCAAGGTTTATCGAACTCGGGGAGGTAGAGGTCAAATATATCCCTCTCAAGCAACCCTGCAATCAAGATACAAGAAGTCTCTTGTGTCCCCAACACACCCAATATACTTGTCATGTATATAGGTGCACTAGTTCGGCGAAGAGAGAGTAAAATACAAGTAGTATGGATGATTATAAGTTATAATGACAATCTGAAATAAAAATGGCAGCTAGCAAACATGTAGCAGAACAGGCAGAAAACGGTGTTTCAATGCTTGGAAATAAGGCCTAGGGCTCCTACTTTCACTAGTGGACATTCTCAACAATGATCACATAATTGAATGCATAAATATCATTTCTTCACTATTCTACTCCGAACCACTCTCCGGTCGAATAACGAACACTAATCATTGCGTAGGGCTTTAACAACACTCCTCAAGTCTATATTCCCTCTCTAGGGAACCCCAATGTCACTACTAGCGCCATAAATTAGTAAACAAACGCCACAATTTCATAGGTTCACCTTCCAACACAAGATATAAATATCATGCTAAACCACACGGAGTACACATTGTCACCTTTACCCTGTGATCAAAGTGTTTACGGAGATAACAAAACCACTTGAGTAGCATAACAGATAAAGATCAATCTACATATTCAAATAGATTACAAAGCTCATGATCACATAAAGATCACACCATGGGAGAGAGAGATGAACCACATAGCTACTGGTAGAGCCCTCGGCCTCGGGGGAGAACTACTCCCTCCTCATCATAGGAGACAACTACGGCGATGGAGATGACTTCCGGGGGCACTTCCCCGTCCCGGCAGGGTGCCAGAACAGAGATTTGTCCCCCGAAACTTGTCAGCGGAGGCGGCGGAGCTACGTATGTATTTTTTTTGGAAAAGGTCGATTCTTCTAGGGTTTATACCTCGGGGAGTATATATGGGCGAAAGGGCGATGCCGGGAGGTGGCCAGGGAGCCCACACCCCTAGGTGGCGCGGCCAAGAGGAACCGCGCCACCCCATGGTGTGGCCACCCTATGGCCCCCCTCCGGGGCTCTTTGGGACTTCTGGAAGCTTCCAGGACTTTTAGGACTTCTGGCTTTCGAATTTTCCAATTCCGAGAATATTTCCAGAACAACTTTTCTAAAACTAAAAACAAGAGAAAATAGGGAACTGGCTCTGTGGCATCTTGTTAATAGGTTAGTCCCAGAAAATATAAGAAAACGTAGGAAAACATACAGAAAATATGTAGCAATTGGCATAATATCAACATGGAACATCAGAAATTATAGATACGTTTGAGACGTATCACGGGATTATGTATCTTGGGGTATGGTAAGAAATTGTCCATATAGATTTGTGAACTAACCCATGGTATGTGTGTGCGAAATTTCTATGTGTGTTTAGGTATCTTTCCATGGGCATGCATCAAAAGGAAGATTTCATATATCCCATGGTAGATGACGTCAAGTGGTGTTAGTCATCAAGTTTGAAGTGGAAGCTCGAGAGAAGCATCTCGAAGAAATCCTATTCTTGATGCTTGCCGCCCATTTGGACATAGTGGCCATATGAAGATTTGCCGAAAAGGGTCTCTCCTGTAATGGTGTATGGAGAGCAACTTGTAAGTCTTTATCAAGCGGAGCATGTGCTAAGCAAGCACGATCAAGAAAGGGGATCCAACTTGAGAGAATCAAGATCGGCATTATCTAACTCAAGTGGAATGCTCAAGACAAAGGTATGATCTTGATAGGTTTTCTATTTTACCGGTCTCATGATTTTTGAGAGACCCGGTTATAGGATCAATAGTCGTACTATCAAGAGGGGCTCTCAAGTGAGTAACTTGATCGCATCTTTATGGAGAGATCAAACCTTTGCATACTTGCCATATCATATTTCTTGGTTCTTATTTGTCTTTTATCTCTCTGTGTTTCAGTGCTTGTCATGATCTTCATGATAAGCCAAGGATTAGCGAAAAGGGACTTCGTAAGAAAAATTTGTTGCGTTTTCGGTGGTGAAAATTTTACCGGTTTGTCTTTGAGAAAATTTCCACACCTTCCCATGTGTGGTAATTTCTCTATACTTTGAGGTATCAATATTTATTTATTTTAGTTCTCTTTCCAGCAAAATTGGTCTCGCCTCATTCGGACTTAGTATGCCAAAGTTATTGTAGTTTTCGTATCGTTTGTTCAGTCTAAAGCCGGAATATTCTGGCGGGCAGAAATTTGGCTAAGGACCAACATGTGTTGCTTGCAACAGCTTGGCAGAAATTTTGCCGGAATATTTGGCTCCTGGGGCCGGAATATTCCAGGGTGAAAAAAATGGCTAAGGACTTGTCTTCCTTACTCTTTGGAGCCGCCGGAATATTTGGCTCCCAGGGGGGCGGATATTCCGTCCCCACTTGGGTTGGATATTCCTCCACCAGATTTCCAACAACGGATCTTTTTTGTGGGGACCTATATAAGGCCCCCTCCTTCTCCAAAGATCAAGATCCCACCATTGTTAATCTTGGAAATCTTGCTCCTCTCTCAATTCATCCCATGATTCTTGCATATCTTTGAGGGAAAAGTGAGAGGAGATCTAGATCTATATTTCCACCAATCCATCCCTCCTATAAGGGTGTGTTTGGTTTAGAGGATATGGTTTAGGGGATGAGGGCATCCCCAACCACCTGGTTAGGGATAGCCATTTTTGTTGTTTGGTTGAGGCTGGGTGATGAGTCACTTTTATGTTTGGTCTAGAGGATAAGAAAATGGCTGGGACATTGTTCATCCTAGTCATCGCCTGCTACTGTGCAAACAAAAAACAAATTGGATGAGATCTTGGAGAAGCAACACTGGATTGACAAAATCTATACTAGCTCGTTATGCTTGCAACACTAATCGACTAGTACTAGCCGCTCAAAACACTCACATCAGGCTAGCGCTCAGCATGGTTCTGCCCATTGGCTACAAACAAAAGACGAAAGATATAGAGAGGGATAGGGACATGGGGGACCGTGGGACGGGAGGGGATGTGACTACGTGAGATATGAAAGACCAGAAGTAGGAAGGATTGAGCGCCCATCATCATGCGTGTGTCCGTCTGCTGTTGTTCCGTGTCGCCGATCCATCTTGATGCTATCCTACTCAGAAAGAGATGGAAACTAGACAGCCCCGCAGCCGACCGGGATGGAGAGAGGAGAAATAGGTGTGTAACCGACATCGCTGATACGTTATATACGTATCCATAATTTCTGATGTTTCATGTTCTTTTCATGCCATATGCTACATGTTTTCCTTACACTTTATGCCATTTATATCGATTTCCTCGGACTAACCTATTGACAAGATGCCACAGAGCCAGTTCCTGTTTTCTGCTGTTTTTTAGTTTCAGGAAAGTTGTTCTGGAAATATTCTCGGAATTGGAAAGTTTGAAGCCCAGAAGTCTTAGAATTCCCCAAAGGTTCCACGGAGTCCCGAAGAGACCCGAAGGGGGGCCACACCATAGGGCAACGCCCCTGGCTGCACCATAGGGTGGTGTGGGCCCCTCGGGCGCCCACCTCCATCGCCTTTTCGCCTATTTATTCCCCCGAGGCGTAAACCCTAAGGAGATCCCATGTTTCCATGAAAAAACACTCGAGGCCACCATCATCGTCAACCCGAGTTTGGATGGATTCTGGAGTTCTCCCCGGCACCCTGCCGGGAGGGGAAATCATCACCGGAGGGCGCTACACCACCATGCCCGCCTCGGGAGTGATTCGTGAGTATTTCATCCTTGGACTACGGGTCCATAGCAGTATCTAGATGGTTGTTCTCTCCTCTTTATGCCTCATGTTTAGATCCTTTGAGCTGCCCTACATGATCAAGATCATCTTATTGTAATGCTACATGTTGTGTTTGCTGGGATATGATGAATATTGAATGCTATATCTTTTGATTATCAATCTAGATAGAATTCCTTATTTGGCCCTTAGAATCTTGTTCCCTATTTGGCCCTAAAAAAATTCTTCCCTATTTGATACCTTAACTTCATTTTCTTCCTAACATGGCCCTATAATGCATTCTAAACACAAATGGGGATGTAAAAAGATTCTTTTGCCCGAGATGAATTTTTGTACCAAAATTCATAATAGAAATTGAAAATAAGCTACGTCTTTTCGCTTTTGTAATACACATTTACCGGCCAATTAAAATGCATTGTGTCACTTAGTAAATTCTTGCATTGTGTCAAATTTTAAACATGTAACAACCGTAGCTAGAGACGGTTGAAAGATACCTAAATATACCATTTGAAAAATAGCGCGTATAGTGTATCAGGTATGCTGGCTCTGCTGCTATAGTGATCATGCATGTTACGTACTGTAGCGGCATCGTCGATAGTCACTGTAGATTTTCCTTTAGTCAATTAATTAACTAGAGCGTGTGTCACTCCTCGGGTTGTAACTTGGTATGTAACGTCACTGTCAGACTTTAGGCTGCAGCGTGGCCACTCGTTGAAAAAAGAGCACATATGTATGCCAACCGGTCACAGTCCCGACGCGCGCGTGGAATCGGACGGATGGGCTCGCGCCGCTCGTAGGCTGCAGCATGCGGCGCCTCTGGCTAGATTTTCCCTAGATTCTTATGTACGTATTTTTAGCGCAAGGAAAATTAAACATCTAATTAAGCAAGTGCTAAGTATATACGTGTATGAGCTAACTATCGATGAGTTTGCGCCAGCAGCAAGTTCATTGGCGTGTGCGTACGTACCAGGACACCATAGGTGAAGCCCTCGATGACGTACTCTACAAAATGAGTGCAATATCACATATCTATCTTTAAATATAATATTTATATGGTGTTGGACCAACATGTCATCAAATCTAACATGCTTATTTTCAACTTCTATTATGAATTTTGGTAAAAAAAAATCACCAGGGACAAAAGAGTCTTTTACATCCTCATTTGTGTTTAGAATGCACTATAGGGCCATGTTGGGAGGAAAATAAAGTTAAGGTGTCAAATAGGGAAGAAATTTTTTTTAAGGGCCAAATAGGGAACACGATTTTAAGCAAGGGCCAAATGAGGAATTCTCTCATCAATCTATCATGTTATCTTCACGTGTATTTTATTTATGATCTTGCATGTTCTCCGCTGTTAGTAGATGCTCTGGCCAAGTAGATGCTAGTAACTCAAAAGGGGGTATTTATGCTCGATAGTGGGTTCATGCCTCCTTTGCATATATGCTCGAGTGACAGAAACGTGACGGATGGAGGATGTGTTGTTGCCATTAGGGAGAAAACAACGTTGTTTACATTGTTTACATTACACACTTTGCTTACTGCGATTATCTGTTGGTTACAACTTAATACCCAAAGATTGTTCAGATGATATTCTGAGGGTGGATTATTAGTCATAGATGCAGTGGATAACGGTCTATGAGTCTTGTTGTAATGCCCGCATGAATCACATAGTAATCATCATGTCATGCATGTTTCAATATCTATCAATTGCCCAGCTGTAATTTGTTCACCACATATGTTATCTATATTTTATGGAGAGACACCACTAGTGAACTGTGGACCCCGTTCAATTTTCTCATACTGATAATACAACCACTGCAATTACTGTCTTCACACTGTTTTCACACTGCTACTACTATTTTCACAATGTTCTCCTACTATTTTCATACCATATATTTAACCTCTTTGTTATCAGCAAAACCGGTGAGATGGACAACCTCACTGCTTCGTTGGGGCAAAGTGAATTGATTGTGTTGTGTAGGTTCCACGTTACTGCTGAACCGGTAGTGCGCCCTACCACATCAAGTGCATCAACCTTCAAAAGGTGCTTTTGCTCCTACTAATCGATTCAACCTAGGTTTCTTATCTGAGGGAAAACTTGTTGTTGCACTCTTCACAACCATTCTCTTGGGGTTTACCAACGAGTGCAACTACGCACACCATCAGTCGCCGTCCGGCATCACCCGTTGTTGTTCAAGGTTCAGCAGCCGCGCCTGTGTGACCCGATTTGATGTTGATGTTTGGTTCTTTGAAGAAGAGGAGAGAGACACATGAGAAATTAGAGACGAAAACAATTTTCACGGGAGAGTTTAGCGCGCGAGCAAATAAGTAGTTGGCCTCATAAGTGAAAGTGAATTTTGTTTTTCCGATGTTTTGTGTGTTAGTTAACAATACTAAGTACATTATTTATTGAGGTGTTTAGTATGCAGGTGCTATACACATCCGCATCGATCACCAAAAAGATCGGTGAAGATTGGCCATTGAAATTTGGGATAGTGAGGAGCCGAATTATTCTAACCGGATTATTCTGGGAAACCGGATATTCCGGTTAGGATGGTTTGTGTCCAGTTCGGGATAGAGATGAGCCGGAATATTTGAACCGGATTATTCATGAAGTACCGGATATTCCGATTGGGAAAGTTTTGGTCAAAATCGACTAAGGACTAAAGCCTCAACTCACAGAACCCAACTGGATTATTCCGTGTCAACTGGAATATCTGGTTCAGGTTCCTGCGCGGGACAGAAGCCAGCCAGATAATTGATACCGGATTATTCAGCCCTAGTCAGATTATCCGGTAGAAGTCAATGAGTTTGTTTCAGATCTGGAGAAACTTACCAACCGGATATTCCGGTACAAACTTGGACCGGATATTCCGGTACCCTTTTTCCTGCTCAAACGGATAGATTTGAGGAGGGGCTATAAATACCCCTCCTCTTCCTCCTTGAGCTCTAGTTCGTCCAAAGCATTGAATATCATTTATTGAGCTCACCAAATCTTCAATTACTCCCAGTCCCTCCCACCAAACTTGTGGATCTTCGGAGGATTAAAGGAGAAGGCCCCGATCTACATCTTAACCGAGCCGTTCTTCATTTCCCCCTCATATTCTTGAGGGATTTGAGTCTACGGTTTCCATTTGTGGAGAACCTAGACCTCTTGCTACTCTTGGTGATTCTTGGAGTTGGGAGCCCCCAATTTGGTTGTGGGTGTGTGCCCCAAGCTTATTTCTAAAGGATTCAATTCCGGCCTCAAAGGGGATCAATAGTGGAAGGTGGACTAGGCCTTTGTGGCGGGGTTCATTAGAGAATAGGGTGAGGCCTTTGTGGCGTTGAGTAGGCCTTCGTGGAGAGCTCACGCCCCTCCAACAAGACATACTCCCTTAACAAGGAGGAACTCAGGGTTATATCGTGTCTCCGCGTGCTCCATATCGGTTACCTCGTTCCCTTCCCCTTTACTTGTGCTTGTATTGTGTTTGTGCTTGCTATTGTCATATAGGTAAATTCACCGTAGTTGCATTATCTAGAGAATTTACCTTTATGTCAAGCCTAAACTTGAAGAAAAATTAAAATTGGTCGTAGCACCTATTCACCCCCCCTGTAAGTTCCCTCGCTAACCGTTCAATTGGTATCAGAGCCTAGACTCTTTTATCGGGCTTAACCGCCTAAGAGTTTAATATGGACGATGTTTCGGATGTCCTCGGTTCCGTGGCGAGTGTCTCGATGGATGATCTCAATGACTTGAAATTTTCATTGACCTCAACCATGGAGAGAAAAATCTATGAATTTCGAACTCTCGTATTGCAAGAAAGCCAAGGAACCGGCAACATCCAATACATCCCATACGGTTGAACCACCGGAGGGTGCCAAGGTTGGGGAAGATGGTGAACCACTTAAAGATGCTTCCGCTAAGAACTCCATCGATAAGGGTTCAGAAGGAAAAGGAGAATTCCATGCCGTCGAGGGATGCTATTCTCCCAATCCTCCCGTCCCACATCCCCATATAATTCCTAGAGGAGATCCACCTAAAATTGATGCACATTCTTTTCGTGAATGGCAATTGATACGTCATAAACGTATCCCTAATTTATGATGCTCCATTATCATATTTTGCCAATTGCTACTTGTTTTATCCCTTCTTTATGTCATTTTTATCGATTTTCCGGACTAACATATTAACAAGATGCCACAGAGCCAGTTCCCTGTTTTCTTCTATTTTTTAGTTTCAGAAAAGTTGTTCTGGAAATATTCTCAAAATTGGAAAATTTGAAGCCCGGAAGTCCTATTTTCCCCGGAAGCATTCAGAAGACCGAAGAGGGGCAGCAGGGGGGCCACACCGTAGGGTGGCGCACCCCTGGCCGCGCCAGCTATGGGTGTGGGGCCCCCCGGCCTCCACCGCCTTTGCCATTTCGCCTATTTAAGCCCCCCGGGTGGAAAACCCTAGGCACCTGATCAAAATCCCCGAAAAAGTTCCGCAGCCGCCGTCACCATCAACCCCAGATCAGGGGGGTTCTGAAGCTGTTTCCGGCACCCTACCGGAGAGGGGATCATCACCGGAGGCTTCTACATCACCATGCCTGCCTCCGGAGTGATGCGTGAGTAGTTCATCCTTGGACTACGGGTTTGTAGTTGTAGCTAGATGGTTGTCTTCTCCTCATATGCCTCCATTTTTAGATCTCGTGAGCTGCCTATCATGATCGAGATTGATCTTATGTAATTCTCTGTGCTGTGTTTGCGGGGATCCGATGAATATTGACCTTATGCCAAGTTGATTATAGTCTTTATTGCATATGTTATTTGTGATCTTGCATGCTCTCCGTTGCTAGTGGTTATTCTGGCCAAGTAGTTGCTAGTGACTCCAAGAGGGAGTATTTATGCTCGATAGTGGGTTCATGCCTCCTTGTTGCCGTGCTCGAGTGACAGAAACATGAAGGAGGAGGATGTGATGTTGCCACTAGGGAGAAAACAACGGTGAGAGTGCCCGCGTGCATAATCATTGCTTACATTACACACTTTGTTTAATGCAATTATCTGCTGCTTGCAACTTAATACCTAAGGGGGCTCGGATGATAACCTGAGGGTGGATTATTGGTCATAGATGCAGATGGATGTCGGTCTATGTATCTTGTTGTAATGCCCGCACTAAATATCATAGTAATCTTCATGTTATATGGTGCACCACGGTGAAACCTCTATTTGTCAATTGCCCAACTGTAATTTGTTCACCCAGCATGCTATCTTTTATGGAGAGACACCACTAGTGAAACTACGAACCCCGGTCCATTTTTCCACACTGTTAATCAAACCACAACAATTTCCTGCTATCTTTACTTTCTGCAAGCATACACTATTTTTCCACACTATACGTCTAATCTTTGCTTTCAGCAAGACCGGTGAGATTGACAACCTCACTCTATCGTTGGGGAAAAGTATTTTGGTTGTGTTGTGTGCAGGTTCCATGTTGTTGCTAACACCGGTGAAGTGCCAGCACCATCATCAGTGGCATCAACCTTCCGAACATACTCTTTCTCCTACTGGATTGATAACCTTGGTTCCTAACTAAGGGGAAATACCTACCACTATGCTCATCGCACCCTCCTCTTGGGGTCTCCCAACAAACGTGTCGGGGGGCTACCCCCGAGTAGGGGTAAGACTGGTGATAAAACAGAGGTAAAAGCACGGTTGGCCGAGTAGGCGGCTACCCGGGTATCTTCTGTCCGGTAGACACTATTCGGTCATAGGTATTGAAGGCCAAGAGAAGATAAGAAGAGAGATTGTGATCGTCCGGGTAGCAATCAAGTGGTCCGAGTAGATGGGCGACAATCCTACTCGGGCAAGAAGTCAATGTAGCCGTTCTGACAAGATCCCGCGTATCCCGTAGCCGTACAGGCGTGCGGTTCAACTTACGGAGCGCGTGATTATCCGCGCAACGGTGTGGCTACAGTTAGGTAGGCGCCTGTCATGTCCTGTCACTGACAGAGGGGACAGGACGTGATGTAGGGCCTACTCTGTGTGACTGACAGGGTGGACAGGTCCTGTCAGCCGGACGGCGCGGCGACTTCTTGCACCCGCGTCAGCGAGAAGCCGGAGGCGTGCTCTGCGCCATTGTGGAGGTGTCGCATCATTGTACCATTTAATCTTTGTTTACTCTGCTGGGCACCAGTATATAAGGTGCCCTGCCCCCTCCTGCACGAGGGACTTTACACGAGAGAGCATTTATTGCACGAGCAAGTGTTAGCTGTAGAGAGAGCAGAGAGTGGCTACTCGGCTGAGAGGCAACTTTGTACTATGGCTACTCGAATATCATACATACAGAGAGATAGGAAGGAGTAGGGGTGTTACCTCCACACGAGGGCCCCGAACCTGGGTAGTTCTTGGTGTTTGCAGTGTTTCCTGAGCGCGTCTACTCGACGTGCGATCCCTCCCCGAATACCTACAGCGTCCATCGGCCCCAACCTTAAGCCATCCCATGGCATCTGTCTTTACTCATCCACGACAGTTGGCGCCCACATTGTGAGCAAGGCTCTACACAATGATGCCTACTACCTAGTTGACGCACATGCACCCCAGAAGAACAGGCCGGATAAAGCTGGGGAGGAATCTAAGCGCCCCTGGAATGTAGCTCTACTCCGCCGTTTTCATTCATGAACAAAAAGTTGTATGTATCTTCTCAACCGAGTTAAAATTCTAGTTGGCACTCCGAATTCAAACTCGGGGACTGCCTGTGCAAAAACCTTGCCTTGTGTTGTTTTCTTTATTTCCTTTGTCTACTCGGTTGGTCTGCTTAAAATTTCACGTGCATATCTAGTAGTGTGTTTAAACCCACGGGCCAACTCTTCGACTCTGCTGATTTCCGCAACCCAGCTTCATGGCAAGCAAGAGAACAAGTCAAAGGTCAATGAACACACGAAAAATTGCTAAGGAAAAGAGAGGTGTAGCAACCGAGTAGGGTGTTCTTTACTTTTTTGTTATCTCTTTTCGGTTAAGTGGTGGGCAGCGTTACCATGCAGTTTTCTAAGTGGCTAAGTATCTGAAACTTGAACTTTTAAATCTTGTGACTCGACTACCAAAAAGCCACAAGTGGCAAGTAAGAGCAAAGACAAAGACAACAAGTGAATGAAAAATGCAACTCGGGGACTTGCATTGAAACACAACCCGACATTGAGCCAGAGTTGCTAAACTGTTAACCAAATAAAACTGAGTAGCAAACGACCTAAAGCATAAACTTGTTTGATACATATGCAGCCGGCATCCCGGGGATCTGATGAGATTGTTCAGAGATAAAATATGCAGGAACTAAGCAGCAGTGGAGGCAGTATCCGTGTTGGTGTTGGTAGGCGCTTCCGGCTCGGAGGCAACAGTGGTTGAGGTTGGCTCAGCTGAAGAAGGAGTTACAGTTGTAGCAATAGGCTCTCACGCGGTGTTGGAGGCTTGAGTGGTCGCGGTGCTAGGAAGAGGGTAGAGCTCGGCAGTTGTGGTCCCAGTCGCGCCCAGCTCGAGAGCGGGATCGTCAATCACCATCTCGGTGGTGACGATCTCCTCATGCGCGGCGGATTGCGACTGCTCAGTCTCCGGGTTGGCTCCCTACCCGGATTCCTCTGCAGTGCTGCACTGCTTGCCCTCCTCATGTTCGTCTTCTTCATGCTTGGAGCCTTCCTGCTCCTCATCATCCTGGCCTTGGTCTTCATCGCCATCATCCTCAAACTCGGCCTCTCCTTCGTCTTCATCACCCTCAACATCTGTATCTGGCTCAGTGAACACGCTGGTGTCGGCATAGGAGGCAAGCTCATAAGCCACTTCCTTCCGGCGGGAGACGCACTCGGGACTCTTAGTCCACTTGGATCCATTGCGCCGAGTGCCTATCCTGTCGAGATCCAAGTTCTCGTACCAGGACAGAATGAAGTGAAGGAGCTTGTCAGCGCCTGCCCGAGCTGCGGAAGCGCGCCACTTCTTCAACTCCACCTTGACCTGGTCCAGGTTGGTGGCGATGTCGCGGAAGGTCTCCGGAACGTCCTTCTTGGGCCAGAACAGTTTGTGCAGTTTGATTCCAGTGGACACCATGGAGGTGCCCAGGCCCTTGAGGGAGCGGATTTGCGTCTTGAGGTTGAGGAGATGGTCGCTGATGCTGGATGTGTTATCAATATTTAGACCAGATGTGGCCCTGGCCTGCCTTGCCTTGTCCATGGTACTTACACCAGCGGAACGGAGTTCCGGGAAGATATCTGCATAAGGAACTGAGTTGGATCAGAAACAGTGACCGTGAAGAAGTGAAACCGGGTAGAAGAAGGCAGAGAAGAAAAAGACAAGAGAAGTAAGGAGTGGCAGTAACTCACATTCCATATCAACCACCAGGGCTCCCAGCTTGACCTTCCAGTCCTCTGCGTCTTGGAGTTGCCTGTCATGGAGGCGGCGCGAGTCAGTGATTTGCGCCCCGAGAGCCTAATTCCGCTCCTTCAGCATCTGGATTTCCATCTCGAATGCCTGCTTCTGGGCAGCAGCTGTTTTCTCGATCTCCTGCTTCTCGCGGACATGGTTCATGGCAGTCTGGAGTGCATCGGAGAGATCAACCTGGAGCTTCTCAAAATCCGTCCTCTCGGCCGCGCGCTCTTTCTCTATCTCGGCTTCCTGGGCCTGCACTTGCTGGTGTGCCTCAGCAGGAGTGAGGCATTGCAGGTGCTGCTCCCGGAAATTCTTATATTCTTCTGCGAGAAGAACAACACCATTGAGCAGAGTAGACAAATGGGAAAGGGCAATTACATAGAAGAAAGAAAATAGTACTTACCTTCCAGAGAAGAGATTTTACTCTGCACGGAGGCAGCGAAAACCTCACAATCTTGGTGTGTTTCCACCAGAGCCTTGAGCTCGCCTACAGAGAAGAAAGCAGTTGAGCAAAAAGAAAAAACCGGGCGTAAGTACAAAACGCACAAACCGAGATGCTAAAAGCTAAACTTCGATTTCAGAGAGCTTGAGGGTGCGATCCAGGGCGTTCTTCTCCAAGGCATCCATGTCGCTCTTGTGAGTTTCCAGCTCTCGGTCTCGCTCTCGGAGTTGGTGGTGATTCTAGAGAAGCTGGCGGAACACCTTGGTCCTTGACTCGATGCTATCCTGCAGGGAAGAAGGAAGGAGAATAAGTTATGGAAGTTTTGGAAGATTTGGCCCGAGTAGATTTCAACTCAGTTGAGCCTCACCTACTCGGCCCGAATCTCGGGGACTGGGGTAATGGCTAAAAGGAAGAAAAGAAGAAAGAAGCAAACCAGCAACTCGGAGAATTCAAAATGGAGAGGGACACTTACCACATAGCTTTGCTCGATATCTTCGATGTTCTTGCGCAAGCCGAACAACTTGCCGGCCAAGGTGCTGTAGGGACTGGCTACTGCCATGCCAACAGGGCCGATGTCGGCTTTGTTCCAGTCTGTCCGATAATGATCAAGCATGCCTAACTCGGTACCATCCCAGGCAGCGTTGCCAAACACCTTGCTATCCCAAGCCTTCTCGACGTGGCCTACCCGGTCCAAGATGGCTGCAATGCCTGCTTCGGATAGCTCCTCATCGTCCACGCCGCGGGAAGGGATTTCCTTGATAATCAAGGAGTCCTTCTTGCCCATGGACTTGGAGCGATTCAGAGCCTTGCGTTCCTTCAGGGCAGCCAGCCGCTCCTCTTCCCGGGTTGTGTGAATCTTGTGGCGTTCCTGCAAATCCCTCCAGTAATCGGGAAGCTTGGACCCAGACCCCTTCTCGCTGGCACCATAGCCAGCACCATGCTCCTCTGTGAGGCCAAGGGTGGCAGTAGTTGGGACCAGGATGACGTTGGGATTGACGGTTTTCTTCTTGGAGTTCTTGGGCAGCGGCGCGGCCTGTCCGCCTTGCGGCTAGAAGGGCAGCAGCGATTGCCCAGCCGGTGTAACGCCATGTTTTGGCTGCTGCCGGGTTGGCTCCGCAGCTATCTTGACGGTTTTCTTGGTGGTTGGAGGAGGTGCTGGATGAGAAGGCGGTAGCACTTGGCGAACTGGCAGAGAGTCTTGCCGAGAAGGAGATGGCACCCGTTTGACAGGTGAAGGTACTTGGCGAGTTGAAGGCGCCTTTGCTCGGTTGGCAGCAGCGGCATCCGGCTGCACCGCGTACTTGCGTGAGGGCTCCTCCACGGGGTCCGCTGTGTGTTGCGCGGCAACGGGATCCTCGGTGTGTTGCGTGGCCGCAGGGTCTTCTACCCGCTGCTCGACGGTGGGGTTGGGCTGCTCTGCAGCGTTGGCCTCTGGCTGCTGCTCGGTGGTGGCGTTTGGCCGCTCCACGGCCGTGGTGTCCTGCTGCTGCTCGGCAGCATGTTCCGTATCCTCCCCAGCTGATGCAGCTGGGGGAGTTGGAGGTCTCTCGGTGTTGGCAGCGTCTTGGGCAGCCTGTTGCGCTTCAGGCTTCAGCTGCTCGGAGACGCGATCGGTATCGTTCTCGGCGCCTTCGTTTTCGGCGCTGAGATCTTGCTCTTCTTCAACAGGGGAGGACGCACACGTCCTACCCTGGGGCTCCCGGTTTTCATCATCATCCGAGAGCTCTACAAGCTGCTCTTGGGGCAGGGCTGTCTTCCTCTTGGTACGTGGTGCAGCAGTGGCATCAGCGTCAAGAGCCTCACTGAAAGAAGAAATAGAGTCAGAAGGGAAGCGGAAAAAGGAATAGGGGAGAAACACAACAGAAAACCAGAGTATACTCAGAAGCACTTACCCATCTGAGGTAGGGGCGCGTTTTCGGCGGCCGGTGGTGACTTTGATTGCTGGCTTCTTCTTGGTCCTCTTAGGAGGAGGTGCATGTGCACCGCTGCCGGTCCTCTTCCGAGTAGTAGGAGCAGCCACGGACACCGGAATCGCGTCCACGGGTTCCTCTAGCTCCTCCAACTAAGGCTCCTCTGCAGAGAAGAAGGGAGAATTCAGAACAAACAAAAGAGAAGGGAAGCAAAGCAGACTGCAATTAAGCAGAAAGGTGAACCAAGTCACCTTCGTCATCTTTGGACCAATCCCGAATAGAAGCATCAACAAGGGATTTACCTTCCTGGCCGGCGCGTGGGATGCAGAGGGTGTCCTGGATGTCATACGCGTGGCATCATCCTCAGTTCTGTCATCTTCCCAGTTGGCCTCGAAGATGGGCATGTCCTCATCCTTCTGGCGATTGATGTGTTGTTGGTCCAAGCATAAAGCACAGTGAGTTGAGTTCTCGGATAAGTGGTTCTACTCGGAACAAGCGTGCAAACATAAATCATATTAAGCTAAGTAAGTCTACTCGGAACAGCATGCAAACATAAAGCATACAAAGCTAAAGGTTCCTACTCAGCATAGCATGAAAACACAAAGCATATAAAGCTAAGAGGAGTTCTATTCGGTATCAATCACAAGTAATGAGGGTGCAGAGAAGAGCACTAACCTGGGTAATTTTCTTCGTGCGGCTATACGGAACAAAGCCGTATGCCCAGTTATTGGTCAACGTTGTACTCATAATGGACTTGGCCCAGATGGCCACCTCTGCCTTGCTGAGCTCGAACGTTGTAGTCCGAGTGCAGTCCCGCGGGCCTCCCATATAGCACATCCTGTGCGCTCGGGCCTGGAGTGGAAGTACTCGGCGAGAGATGCAGCAGGCGATTGGATCGTCCTGCAAGAGCCCTTGATCCGCCAGCTGCGTCAGCCGCTTCTCTACCTGGACAACATATGGAACTGTGTTCTTCGGGTGGTACCCCCAGTTCTGTCCGGTGGGCAGCGCGTTCACGAACTCGGGGAGCCCAATCCGGTCTTCAACAGGTTTTCCCTTCTCGGGAGCCACATTCTTCACGTAGAGGAAACCACGCTGCCATTTGCGCACGGTATCCAGTCCAAGAACCCACGGATGGTGCCCAATCTTGCGTTGCAGCATCATCGCGCTACCCGTCTGGGTTATCACGCGGGGAACGAGAGGGTTGCCTGGATTGGGAACACTCTGCTGGCGGAGAAAGAAATAGCGGGCCCATGTCTGGACTGTCGGGTAGACGCCCAAGAAAGCCTCGAAGACGGTGGCGTGGGTGGAAAGCATGGCCATGGCATTAGGAGGAATATGGTGGGGTTGGAGGCCAAAATGGCGGAGGAAATCAGAGAAGAACTTGGAGACGGGAAGGCCTAGGCCACGTTTGAAGTGTGACAAGAAGACAACATATTCACCTTTTTGTGGTGCCGGGACGAGCTCGGTGCGACAGACTACGCCGGGGGGCACTCGGCGGGTGTTCACCAGCCACTGGCAATCAGCGGCGGTGACGTACGAGCCCTCCCAGCCGGCTCGGGCCGACGCCATCTCTTCCTCCTCCTCGTGCTCGTGTTCGTCCACGGCAGCGTGCTCGAGATCCATGAAGGTGGGGTTATCGGTGGAGTCACTGGTGCTTGTCGGAGTGGAAGGTGGTGACAAAGACAGAGGCGCTCGCGAGGTGGTGCTCTCTCTCTGTTTGTCTCTCAGGGCGCGAAGCGGCGGCGCGTTGCGGTTGCGGTGGCGCTGTGCTCAGCGGCGGAGGCGAGGGCAGAGAGGGAGCAGAGACGGGGGAAAATGCGAAGGAAGAGAATGATTTGGGCGGCGCGGGGTATTTATTCCGCCTCGAACTGCGATTACTACTGGATTGATCGTGGCTAGAGATCGTGCGGCGTGGGTTAACTACCCGTTAGAAACGCACGAAGCGCATTCAGCGCATGTAATGGGCGCAGTTAATCCCACATCCTAGATCGTGGGCTTTCGAGTACTCGTTTGAGGTGACCTAACGGGCTGTGGGCCCTGGGTGCAGTGATAGGCGCGTGGCCTGGTGCTGCACAGGCACCGAGGCGTCAGGGGCTTGCGCGTGTGACGCGTGCCCCACAGGGACACGAGAAGCTGGATTTGGTCTGATCGAGCGGGAAAGTTCGCTAAGTATAGGTATCGGCAACACTGTGCAGGGTGTGTTCTACTCGGCTCCAAGAAGATTTTGCCAATAACCATAGTTGGAGTGGTTCAAGTAAGGATTCTAAGCGTCCGGGTTGAGGAGCAACTCGGACGAAGGGCCTCAAGGAGACAATTTGGTTTAAGCTGGCAGGGCCCAACGAGCAAGTTCGCTGGACTCTACCAGCTTTGGGGACTAATGTCGGGGGGCTACCCCCGAGTAGGGGTAAGACTGGTGATAAAATAGAGGTAAAAGCACTGTTGGCCGAGTAGGCGGCTACCCGGGTATCTTCTATCCGGTAGACACTATTCGGTCATAGGTATTGAAGGCTAAGAGAATATAAGAAGAGAGATTGTGATCGTCCGGGTAGCAATCAAGTGGTCCGAGTAGATGGGCGGTAATCCTACTCGGGCAAGAAGTCAATGGAGCCATTCTGACAAGATCCCGCGTATCCCGTAGGCGTACAGGCGTGCGGTTCAACTTACGGAGCGCGTGATTATCCGCGCAACGGCGTGGCTACAGTGAGGTAGGCGCCTGTCATGTCCTGTCACTGACAGAGGGGACAGGATGTGATGTAGGGCCTACTCTGTGTGACTGACAGGGTGGACAGGTCCTGTCAGCCGGACGGCGCGGCGACTTCTCGCACCCGCGTCAGTGAGAAGCTGGAGGCGTGCCCCACGCCACTGTGGACGTGTCGCATCATTGTACCTTTTAATCTTTGTTTACTCGGCTGGGCACCAGTATATAAGGTGCCCTGCCCCCTCCTGCGCGAGGGACGTTACGCGAGAGAGCATTTATTGCACGAGCAAGTGTTAGCTGTAGAGAGAGCAGAGAGTGGTTACTCGGCTGAGAGGCAACTTTGTACTGTGGCTACTCGGATATCATACATACAGAGAGATAGGCAGGAGTAGGGGTGTTACCTCCACACGAGGGCCCCGAACCTGGGTAGTTCTTGGTGTTTGCAGTGTTTCCTGAGCGCGTCTACTCGACGTGCGATCCCTCCCCGAATACCTACAGCGTCCATCGGCCCCAACCTTAAGCCATCCCATGGCATCTGTCTTTACTCATCCACGACAAAACGTGTGAATCACGAGCATCAGCAATATTATATGGAAACTCACTTGAACTCTTTTTGTATAGAACTGATGACCCACAAGTATAGGGGATCGCAACCGTCTTCGAGGGAAGTAAAACCCAAATTTATTGATTCGACACAAGGGGAGCCAAAGAATATTTATATGCCTTAACAACTGAGTTGTCAATTCAGCTACACCTGAAAGTAGACTTTCTCGCAACAATTTATCAGTGGTAACAATTTTATAGCAGCAGTAGAAATAAAATAACAGCAGTAGTAAAATAGTAATACTGTAGCAATCGCGGAAAACAGCAGGATGGGAAGTACCATAGGCATAAAGGGAGTGGATGGACGGGCGTTGCATGGATAACAAGGGTCAAGTAATAATAACGTGGGCATTGCAGATAATAATATAAAGCATCAAACATTTAGGCAAACCATAGGCATGTGTTCCAATATAGTCATACGTGCTCGCAATGAGAAACTTGCACAACATCTTTTGCCCTACCAGTCCGTGGCAGCGGGGCCTCTAGGGAAACTACTGGTAATTAAGGTGCTCCTTTTAATAAAGCACCGGACCAAAGCATTAACACTCCGTGAACACATGTGATCCTCACATCACAACCATCCCCTCCGGTTGTCCCAATTTTTGTCACTTTGGGGCCTCGCGTTCCGGACAATGACATGTGTAAAACAATTGCAGGTATGATCAAGAAACAATATTATACTCATGAAACAATAACATGTTCAGATCTGAAATCATGGCACTCGGGCCCTAGTGACAAGCATTAAGCATAACAAGTTGCAACAACGGTAGAAAACACTAACAATGGATACTAGGCACTATGCCCTAACAATCTGGCATTATTACATGATCAATCTCATCCAATCCCTTCCATCCCTCTCAGCCTACAGCGGTGTTTACTCACACATGGACGGGGGAAACATGTATGGTTGATGGAGAAGGAGTGGCGGTGTCGATGGTGATGATCTCCTTCGAATCCCCGTCCCGGCAGGGCGCCAGAACAGGAACTTCTGATCCCCGAATCGAGGTTCGGGGTGGCGGTCGTGTTCTGTTGTGTTTCTGTGGAATATGAAGAACCCCCTCCCGTTTTAGGGTTGAACGCAATATGTAGTCGAAAGGGGAGTCCGAGGGTGTGTGGGAGTGGCCCACACCACCAGGTGGCGCGGCCTAGGGGGCGCGATAGGGGTGGTGTGGCCCCTCTCCTGGCCCCCTTCTGGCTCCCGGGGTCTTCCGATGTTCTAAGACCAATGGGGTCTTTTCAGGGCATTTTCCAAAATTTGATTTTTATGCACAAAAATGAGACACCAAGGTAATTCTGCTGAAAACAGCGTTAGTCCGTGTTAGTGTATCCAAAACTCACAAGTTCAGAGGAAAAATAAGAAAAGTGTTCGTAAAAGGAGATACGCTTTCGACGTCAAGAACTTTGGAGGGTCACTCGGGATGGATACAAGCCACATGACCCCAAGAACTTGACAAAAAGAGAAGCCGTAGATTATCAACTGAACTACACCGCCTTGTCTATTCTTCAACAAGTCGTGGGTCCTTACCACATGCCTCATCTTCAACAATATTCCACCGCCAAGGAAACATGGGACGCTCTTGTCGTCATGTTTGTGGGCAATGAAAACATGCAAAGGAATAGGTATGATTCCTTGAGCAATGAAGCCGAAGGGTTCTATATGCATGATGGGGAGAGCCATGAAGACATGTACCAAACGCTCAAGACTCTTGCCACTGCATTCCACAATGTTGGTGCCAAGTACATTGATGATGCTTGGATCAAGAGGAAGTACATGATTGCTCTCATGCCATTTGAGCCCGCGGACTTGAAGAGCATTCAGGGAAGACATGACTTTGCTTCTTTGACCTCAACTAAAGTAATGCAAAAGGTGTGCTCCTATCAAGTGCAAACCAAGAATGCTCTTGATAACTGTGCTAGAGCCATAGGAATGCACAAAGGGGCATCGGTTGCTTTTAAGGCCAAGGTTGTATCAAGAGAGGTTGAGTATGAAGAACAGTGCCTTGAGGACTTGGCTCCATTGAAGGATCAAGAATATGATCCCGTGCTCAAAGATGTCATTGCTCTTACCGTGCAATTTTTTTGGAAGAATCCACCCAAGGCCAAGGCATATGTTGAGGAGAAGACCAAGTCTCGCTACGGCAATGATGGGACTCAAAGAGTGAGGTCTTGCTTCAATTGTCAAGATAAGCACCATTTCATTGCGGAGTATCCCTATGAAAATAGATAACTCCATAGTGGCAAGCTCATTCGCAAGGACAAGTCCAAGATTGCTTACAAGAAACCTCACTTCCAGAACAAACCATTCAACTAGAAGTCCCCCACCAAGTTCGTGCTAGTGACTCAAGAGGATTATGATTCCGGAAGTGATGAAGAAGAAGAAACCACAAGTGAAGTGGCCGCTCTTGCCATTGCTTCAAATCCATCATCTTCATCTATCTTTGAATCCCCCAATGAGAATCCTCCTCACCCAACTGCCAAGTGCTTCATGGCTAAGGCCTCAGAGGTATCACCTTCTCCCAACTCTAAGACCCCAAGTGAATTAGAAAATCATGCTAGTCTTAGAGTAGAAGATGAAATTCTCTCTTTGGAACGATTCATGACTAACGTGCAAGGGGAGACCAAGAAGTAATTTGATCATCTCATGAGCCAATTGGGAGAGGACGATGAAACTCTTGAGAAGAAAGGTGAGATTGAAAGAAGGGATGCGGATGAGATAGCATCTCTCTCCATGACTCTTGAGGAATAGCATGATGGTAGAGTTTCTCTTAAGGAGGAACTTGAATCTATTGAAGAGTCACATAATGAACTTGTTTTTAATATCACTAAGGAACATGACCTTGCAATTGAAAAATATAAAAAGGCTAAAAAGGATAAGGTTGAGTTTGGTGTTGGTCATGATAAACTAACCGAGGAGTTTGAAAAGCTAACCAAGGCTCACAAGGCCTTGGAGTGTCAACACTCTTCCATCAAAGAGTTACATGAACAACTTCAAACTCAACTTAATCAACTTAACAACCCTAGAACCTCTACTTCTTCTTGTGATCATGCAAATATTACTGAGGAAAATGCTAGGTTGAAGGATGAGCTAGCAACAGTCAAGGGCAAGGGACCTCAAGTTGAAAAGGTTGTGGCATTTAACCCACAAGTGGTTGCCCCTAGCCCACAAGTGGTTGCCTCTAGACCACAAGTGAGTGCTCCAAGGCAACAAGTGGGCAAGCAAGGTCTTGTCTATGTGGCCAAGAAGAAGAAGAGCAAGAAGAAGGCCAACAATGGTGCTTAGGGTGGTATTGTCATTAGGGACAACACTACTCGTAACACTCCTGCACAAGCTAACAATGTTGCCTCACGTATTGGTGTCATGAGGGACAACCCTACTCGTAGCATTTCCGTGGGAACTAACAATCCACACCATTTCTTATATGTTAAATATTATGGTGTTGTGCAAGCTAAATATGTTGGTCCTATTGAGGATTACATTGACTATACCATTTGGGTTACAAAGACCCTTGTTGCTAACATGAAGGAATCCTCCTCGGGTCCTAACTCTAGTCAATGATCTCTTGCAGGACTATGCTTCCGGTGGGCCTGAATGGATAATTGATAGTGGATGCACTAGTCACATGACCGGAAGCAAAGAACTTGTGACGGAGTTGCGACCAAATGATATTAATGCAACCGTCACTTATGGAGACATGTCCAAGTCCAAGGTATCGGGGTTTGGCAAGGTTGTGATTGCTCCTGATATCACTATCGTGGACGTCATGCTTGTTGAATCCCTTGGTTACAATTTACTTTCAGTTCGTTCATTAGGGAAGATGGGTTTCTCCGTCTTCTTTGATCCTGATATTGTGGTCCTTTTGAGGAGCAAGATTCTTGACGTCGCATATGTGGGACATGTTGAAAATGAGTTGTTCGTGGTGGACTTTTCGAAGTCTACCAACTCTCAATCAATGTGTCTTTTCGGAAAGGCGGACGTGGGGTGGTTGTGGCATTGCCGCTTATCGCATGTCAACATGAGAACTTTGCAAAGTCTTCACAAAGGTGGCCTTATCCTTGGACCAAAAGAAAATGTTACTTTTTCCAAATATCGCGTTTGTAGGTCGTGTGTTGAAGGAAAGATGCATGATGCCGCCCACAAGGCCAAGACTATTATCTCATCAAACATGGTCTTGGAGCTTCTCCATGTTGATCTCTTTGGTGTCTTGCCCGAGGCAAGAAGTATTGCTTGGTGATTGTTTATGACTACTAAAGATACACATGGGTCTATTTCTTCAAGTGCAAGAGTGAGACCCAACAAACTATTACCGACTTCACCAACCAAGTGCAACGTCAAGATAGTGTCCAAATCATGGCCGTTAGGAGTGATAATGGCTCCGAGTTCAAGAACTACACTTTGAATGAATTCCTTAGTGATGAGGGTATTCGTCATCAATATTCTGCCACCTACACCCCTCAACAAAATGGTGTATCCGAGTGGAAGAATAAAACTTTATTGGATATGGCGAGTACAATGTTGGCGGAGTATTCTTCTCCCCAATATCTATGGGCGGAGGCTATTTCTACCGCATGCCACTCCTCCAACCTACTCTACATCCGCAAGGGCTTGGACAAGACTCCATATGAGATACTCACCGGCAACAAACCCAACGTCTCCTACTTCCGTGTATTCGGTTGTAAGTGCTTTTATTTGATCAAGGGTGTTAGGTTGTCTAAATTTCAATCAAAAACTATTGAGGGTATATTTGTTGGTTACGGTGCCGAATCCCACACTTATAGAGTCTTTGACAAAGCCTCACGGATTGTCATAGAATCTTGTAGTGTGTTTTTCGAGGAAAATGATGGCTCTCAAGTGGCGCAATTTCATGTTTCTAATGTAGATGTTGAAATGCCTCAAGAAGCCATAGGAAGGATGGGTGTGGGATTTTTCTGCCCCATTGAGGGACACCTTATGGCGACTCGAGAAGGACTATGATATACTCAAGTGGAGCCCTCCTCTACAATAGAAGAACAGGCCAAGGAGTCAAGTGATGCACCTAGCCAAGAACATGTTGAAGACCCTCCTCTCATTGACCAAGTTACTACGCAAGATGCAACCACTCCTATCATTCAAGCTAGTCAAGGTCAAGGCCAAGATCAACCATCCTCCTCCTCCTCTCCTCAAGTTGAAGCTCATGTTGAAGATGTTGTTGTTGATGATTATGATGATGATCAAGGCCAAGTTGGTCAAGACGGGGACCCAAATGATCAAGATGATCAAGTGATTCCTCCTCGCAATAATGAGGAGATCGAAGCCCATCGTGCTAGAAGGATAAGAAGATCTTTGAAGCAAATTTATGCTCAAGACGTCAAAGTGTTGGAAGATATTCAAGATCAAAGATCCACAAGAAGGAAATTGGTTTTGGTGAGAATAAAGCTCATATATCTATGGTGGAACCAAAGAAAGTGTTTGAAGCTCTTGAGGACTCTGATTGGATTGAAGCTATGCATGATGAGCTCAATAACTTTGAGCAATAAAGTTTGGAAGCTAGTTGAGAAGCCCAAAGATTGTCACAATGTTGTTGGCACTAAGTGGATATTCAAGAACAAGCAAGATGAGCATGGCATTGTCATAAGGAACAAGGCAATATCTGTGGCTCAAGGCTACACTCAAGTGGAAGGCATTGACTTTGATGAGACCTATGCTCTCGTGGCTCGCCTTGAGTCCATCCGTATCCTCCTCGCATATGCATCTTCGCTTAATTTCAAGTTGCAGCAAATGGATGTGAAAAGTGCTTTCTTGAATGGTCCACTAAAAGAGGAGGTATATGTTAAGCAACCTTTGGGGTTCGAGAAATTCAACTTTCCTAACCATGTCTACAAACTTGATAGGGCGCTCTATGGACTTAAACAAGCACCACGTGCATGGTATGAGCACCTTAGAGAGTTATTGGTAGACCGTGGTTTAGAAGTTGGGAAGATCGATCCCACCCTTTTCACAAAGAGGGTAAAGGGGGGGCTTTTCATATGCCAACTCTATGTGGACGATATTATCCTTGGCTCAACTAACCAATCTTTTAAGAATGAGTTCTGAAAGCTTATGACTAACAGGTTTGAGATGTCCATGATGGAAGAGCTTAAATTCTTCCTTGGCTTTGAGATCAATCAATTGGCTCGTGGGACTTTCATTTCTCAAGCCAAGTACACCCAAGACATGCTCAAGAGGTTTAATTTCCAAGGTGCAAAGATGAAGCCATCTCCTATGCAAGTAAAATGCCACCTCAAGCGCAATCCGGATGGTAAAGATATGGACCAAAAGTTGTATCGTTCAATTGGTATATTGTTTTGAGTGTAGGTGTGTGTGCAAGGTATCAAGCGTCTCCTAAGGAAAGCCACTTAGTGGCGGCCCATAGGATCTTTCGGTATTTGGTTGATACCTCAAGGTTTGGTTTGTGTTACCCAAAGGGGGCACAATTTTCTCTCAAGGGCTACACGGACTCGGATTGGGCCGGTGATCTAGATGATAGGGAGTCTACTTCCGGGGCTTGCCAATTTCTTGGTAGGTCCTTGGTGAGTTGGTTTTCCGAGAAGCAAAATTGTATATCTCTCTCCACCGCCGAAGCCGAGTATGTGGTGGCCGCTAGTGCTTCCACCCAATTGCTATGGATGAGGCAAACCCTCAAAGAGTATGATGTTCGCTTGGAGAAGGTGTCTCTCATGTGTGACAATGAAAGTGCCATCAAGATCGCCTACAACCCCGTGCAACACACAAGGACGAAGCATATTGAGATTCGTCATCATTTCATCCGGGATCATGTGGCAAGAGGTGATATTGAGCTAGCATATGTCCCCACCAAGGATAATCTTGTGGACATTTTCACAAATCCTCTTGATGATGCAAGATTCATGTTCTTGAGGAATGAGCTAAATATCATTGATTCTAGGAGTTTGACTTGAAGATACTGCGCACACCCCTATAGTTGATACATGTTTGGGTTTAGGTGTAGGCATGGACATAGGGGGGGTGTTATCCTAGCACATTGGGTTCTCCCTCCCCCCCATTATTCCCAAATCAATAATTCATTGTTATCTCTCTTTCTCTAATGTTGAATTGTGAGCTTCAATGTTGAGTATTGGCCATGCACCCAAGATATATCTTTGCGGTGTCATACCATGATCTCTTACATGGTGGCTTAGGCCACCAACCTCTTCTTTGTGAAGAGTTGGATCTTAGTTGGGGTTTATCTTGATGTTTCATTGCATTTCCCTTGTTTTTTCCAAGCTAAGTGTTTTCGTAGGAAAATCTCACTCACTTGGTCTTTTGTTGTTTCATTCTTGCAAATGAGCGGGATAAGTACTACTTCCAGTTTGGTGTTTCTATCCTAAGCCTTTCTACCAAAAACCAAACTCTATCTAGCACATTTGTCACTCCATTGAAACTAGGAAGTTTCGAATCAGAAGGCAATCGAAAAATACGGTTCAGTTTTGAACCGGAATATCCGGGTGGTACCGGAATATCCGGTTCATACTTGAACCGGAATATCCGGTCCGGCGAATCTCCACATATCTAGAGGGGCACGGGGTGGAGAGGTAGTTCCTGCCTTTCTCCCCCAAGTCCTCTTCTCCACCAAAGCGCCGCCTCTCCGATTCTTGTCCTCCCGGGCCACTTCCTCCACGGGATCTGCGAGTTATTGCCCGCATCTCGTTCCCCATCACCTTGGGATCATTTCCATCCAAGCATCTTCATCCATGGACGCCGGTAAAGTTCAAAATCTTTGAATCTTGGTGCCATAACCCTACCGCTCCATGGATTCGTGTTTTCTTGCAAATGCTTGGTAGTGGATGTTCCCTAGGGTATCTTATGCATGCTAGAGACAATAGGTTAGATTCCCGTTTCACCGATCTAGTTTTTGAATCTTGGCAAGGATCAATCTAGTGCTGGAATCGTGCACCCGGAATATCCGGTTCAGTATTGAACCAGAATATCTGGTTGAGTTGTGTCGTGCACCCGGAATATCCGGTACAGTATTGAACCGGAATATCCGGTTGATTTTTGTCCCGAATTTCACCAGTACTGGTTGCTCCTAACTAGAATTGATTCTCGATCATTGGGTGGACTCTTCCCTATTGTTTTATCAGTATGATTACGTTATTGTTGACAAGTGTGCACTTACCCCCATTGCTCGTTTCTATGTTATTCCTTCACAGGTAGCTCTCACGCTGACAAGTTGGGCCCTCGCAAGCGTCCTTCGTACAAGAACACTAGTGATGAGGACCCTAGTGACCCTCGTCGTCCCAGGAAAGCCGTTGCCAAGGGGAAGGCTAAGTCTATTGCCACTAAGTCGTCCTCAAAGAAGAAAAAGGGCATGGAAATCAGGAAGAGCTACAAGTATGATGTGACCACTCATGAGTCTGCACAGATTCGCGAGGGGGATTGGTACAACACTCCTAGATATATGGAGTGTGAGGATGCTCGGTTCTGGTGCAGGGAGTAGTCCTACATCTTTGCTGACATTTATTCTGACTACAAGTTACCTATCCGTCAGATGCATCCTACCAAGTTTTAGTTCATCAAATATAAGGAAGAATTTGCTGCTGCTGCTAGTATCATTGATAGCTTTGGTCTTGTGGAGCTCTTGGAGACTCGGTGCCCCTACAACACCGATCTTGTTGTTCGGTTCATCTCCACTCTAGTTTTTTACTCTGGTGCTCCGTGCTGTTTCAAGTGGATGACCCACTCCACTCCTTGTGAGGCTCCTTTTCACAGGATGGGACGTTTTCTTGGCTACAAGCACAACTCTCATCCTCCACTTGGTCATAGTATGCATGATGTGGAGAGACCCCAGCGAGAGAGGACCATGGCTGAGATGTATGCTCCAGGATACACTGTTGGGAAGTTGGAAGGGTTCCTCCCATTCTATGATCAGCTCGTGTGCCTCTCCCGGTCCTTCTTGATTCCCAGTGGAGGTAACAATGATGCTCTCACCAGTCCGCTTTGCAACCTTCTGATTCTGGCAAAGCAGTGTATGGAGGATGAGGACCCTACTGCTTCCTATACTCTGGATGTCATGGATATTATCTTCAATGAGCTACGCAATGCTATGATTGGTGGGAACACCATCCCATATGGACCGTATATTATGATGTTGATCAAGGATGCCATGAAGATAGACTTCCGTGAGCTGCCTTTGCAAGACCATGCCTTCAAGAAGTTGTATGTCAAGAGGAAGAAGGATGTATGTGATCCTGTTCCTCCTCCGGAGGGTGGTTCCTCTATGGGAGGTGTGGCCCCTTCTAGTGCTCGCATGACTGACCCCTCCACCACTTTGCGTAATGTCAGGAAGTTTTCCTGGTTTCGGCGCAATGTGTTGTGCATGAAGGTGGATATCCACAAGGAGCGGTACCAGGCCTACCGCAGGTACACTGATATGTCCAGCTCTCAGCGTCAGATTCTTCACCACGTGAGTGATTCTACTGGTGATCTTCCTGCCACCCTTGTTCCAGAGTCTTATTCTCATTGGTCTGCCAGTGACCGTACCCCTTGGGAGCTGATTGAGGAGGCTCTTCGTGTCAATGCTGAAAGTGCATTTGCATTTTTGATCTCTTTTAGGTTTTGGAGTTGATAACAACACTAGTGAGAATCTAACAGTGCGTCAAAGTATTTCAGGAAACATCATCAAGACGCAAAAAGGTGAAGAGTATTCTAAGACAAAGACACCAAGATCAACTTGATCCAGCGGTAGTACCGGGCGCCTCAGAGGTAGTACCGCTCTGCACAGCAAGTGGTAGTACCGCGCCCAGTACCGCCAGAGTAAAAAATGGCTACTGCATCCAGCGGTACTGGTTCGGTAGTACCTCTATGTTCAACTTGGTCGAGGAGAAAATCCTTGCTCGACGGTAGTACCGCTACTGTCAAGCGCTAGTACCGCCGGTAGTACCGGCCAAAGTACCGCCAACGAGAATTTGCTCGCAGTAACGGTTACGATACTAGAGCGGTTGTGCCCTAGTACTACCGCCAGCCACTTCGATTTATTTCGAAGAAGTGGCCAGCGGTAGTACCGGTGGGTACTCGCGGTGGTACCGCTGCTGGTGTACCATGGTACTTTTGCGGTGGTACCACTCGCGCCCTGTCTCTGGGTCGCTGCAGTACCGCTCACGTTGCCAGGTAGCGGTAGTATCGCTGACCCCAGCGGTAGAAACGCTAGGCACGAAAAAGGGTCAAACAGCTAGTTTGGGGAGGGGTCTATAAATACCCCATCCCCTTCTTGTCCAAAAGGTTGCTCGAACCAGCATTGAAGACAAGCATTTATTGAGTCTCCAAAAGCTATATTTCTCCCAATCCCTCCATCCAAACTCATTGATACTTGGAGGATTGAAGGACAAGACCCGGATCTACATCTTCACTGAGCCGATCTTCATTTCCCCCTCATATTCTAGAGGTATATATTCTAGGGTTTCCTTGTGGAAAACCTAGACTCCATTGCTACACTTGTTGGTGATTTGAGATTGTTGGGAGCCCCCAATTTGGTTGTGGGTATGTTCCCCAAGGTTGTTTGTAAATGACTCGATTCCCACCTCAAAGGGGATCAGTAGTGGAAGGTGGACTAGGCCTTTGTGGCGGGGTTCATCGAAGAATAGGGTGAGGCCTTTGTGGCATTGAGTAGGCCTTAGTGGCGAGCTCACACCCCTCCAACGAGACGTACTCCCTTAACAAGGAGGAACTCGGGAATAAATCGTGTCTCCGTGTGCTTCATATCGGTTACCTCTTTCCCTTCCTCCTTTACTTGTGCTTGTATTGTTATTGTGCGTGTTCTTTTCATATAGGTAAATTCACCGTAGTTACATCATCTAGAGAATTTACCTTTGTGTCAAGCCTAATTGTTAAAGAAAAATTGAAATTGGTCGTAGCACCTATTCCCCGCCCTTCTAGGTGCCCATACTATACTTTCAATTGGTATCAGAGCCTCGGCTCTTCTATCGGGCTTAACCGCCTAAGAGTTTAAGTATGGTTGATGAGACGGATACTGAAGGTTCCGTGCCGTCGGTATCTATGAATGATCTCAATGAGTTGAAAAATTCATTGACCTCATCCATAGATGCCAAAATCGATGAGTTGCATCAAGTCTTGATGCAACTCTTGAAAGCCAAAGGACCGGAGGTCACCGGTTCATCACCTCCGGATGACAATCCGGAGGGCACCAAGAAAGGGGATGATGGTGATCCATCTAAAAAAATGCTTCCGCCAAAAACTCCACCGAGAAGGGTACGGAAGGACAGGAAGAATATCACTCCGTCAAAGGACGTTATTCTCCCGATCCTCCCGTCCCACATCCTCATATAATTCCTAAGGGAGATCCACCTAAAATTGATGCATTTTATTTTCGTGAATGGCAATATTACATGGAGACTCACTTGAACTCTTCCTGTATAGAGATTTGGAGGGTCACTCGTGATGGATACAAGCTTCATGACCCCAAGAACCTAACAAGAAGAGAAGTCGTAGATTGTCAACTCAACTACACCGCCTTGTCAATTCTTAAACAAGCTGTGGGTCCTAACCACATGCCACATCTTCAACAATATTCCACCGCCAAGGAAACATGGGACGCTCTTGTCGTCATGTTTGTGGGAAATGAGAGCATGCAAAGGAATAGGTATGATGCCTTCAGAAATGAGGCCGAAGGGTTCTATATGCATGATGGAGAGAACCATGAAGACATGTACCGAAGGCTCAAGACTCTTACCACCACATTCTCCAATGTTGGTGCCAAGTACATTGATGATGCTTGGATCAAAAGGAAGTACATGGTTTCTCTCATGCCATTTGAGCCCACGGACTTGAAGAGCATTTAAGGAAGACAAGACTTTGCTTCTTTTACCTCAACCCAAGTTATGCAAGAGATGTGCTCCTATCAAGTGCAAACCAAGAATGCTCTTGACGACCGTGCTAGGGCCATAGGAATGCACAAAGGGGCATCCGTTTCTTTGAAGTCCAAGGTTCTGTCAAGAGAGGTTGAGTATGAAGAAGATAGCCATGAGGAGTTGCCTCCATTGAAGGATCAAGAATATGATCCCGTGCTCAAGGATATCATTGCTCTTACCGTGCAAAAGTTTTGGAACAATCCTCCCAAGGCCAAGTAATATGTTTAGCAGAAGACCAAGTCTCGCAATGACAATGATGGGACTCAACGAGTGAGGTCTTGCTTCAATTTTCAAGATAAGCACCATTTCATTGCGGAGTGTCCCTATGAAAATAGAAAACTCCATAGTGGCAAGCTCATTCGCAAGGAAAAGTCCAAGGCTGACTACAAGAAACCTCACTTCAAGAAGAAACCTTTCAACAACAAGTCTCCCACAAAGATTGTGCTAGTGACTCAAGAGGAATATGATTCCGGAAGTGATGAAGAAGAAGAAACCACAAGTGAAGTGGCCGCTCTTGCTATTGCTTCTACTCCATAATCTTCATCTCTATTTGAAACCCCCAATGAGAATCATCCTCACCCTAATGCCAAGTGCTTCATGGCTAAGGCCTCGGAGTTATCACCTTCTCCCATCTCTAAGACCCCAAGTGAACTTGAAAATCTTGCTAGTCTTAGAATACAAGATGAAATTATCTCTTTGGAACGTTTTATGTCTAACATACAAGGGGAGACCAAGAAGTACTTTGATCATCTCATGAGACAATTGGGAGAGTCCCATGAAGCTCTTGAGAAGAAAGGTGAGATCAAAAGAAGGGATGCGGATGAGATAGAATCCCTCTCTATGACTCTTGAAGAAGAGCATGATGGTAGAGTTTCTCTTGAGGAGGAACTAGAATCTATTGAAGAGTCACATAATGAACTTGTTTCTAAGATCACTAAGGAACGTGACGTTGAAATTGCTAAATATAAAAAGGATAAGGTTGAGTTTGGTGTTGTTCATGGTAAACTAACCTAGGAGTTTGAAAAAATTAGCAAGGCTCACAAAGCTTTAGAGAGTCAACATTCTTCCCTCAAAGAGTTGCATGAACAACTTCAAACTCAACTTAACAACCTTAGCACCTCTAGTTCTTCTTGTGATCATGCAAATATTATTGAGGAAAATGCTAGGTTGAAGGATGAGCTTGCAAGGATCAAGGGAAAAGGCCCTCAAGTTGAGAAGGTTGTGGTATCTACCCCACAAGTGGTGTCCCCTAGCCCTCATGTGGTTGTTACTAGACCACAATTGAGTGCTCCAAGGCCAAAAGTGGGAAAGCAAGGTCTTGGCTATGTTGCCAAGAATAAGAACAAGAAGAAGGCCTACAATGGTGCATCGGGTGGTATTATCATTAGGGACAACACTACTCATAGCACTCCCGCACAAGCAAGCAATGTTGCTTCGAGTAGTAGTGTCATGAGGGACAACACTACTCGTAGCATCTCCGCGGGAACTAACAATCCACACCATTTCATATATGTTGATTATTATGGTGTTGTGCAAGATAAATATGTTGGTCCTATTGAGGGTTACATTGACTATACCATTTTGGTTCCAAAGACCCTTGTTGCTAACATGAAGGGACCCTCCTCGGGTCCTAACTCTAGTCAATGATCTCTTGCAGGATTATGCTTCCGGTGGGTCTAAATGGATAATTGATAGTGGATGCACTAGTCATATGACCGGAAGCAAAGAACTTGTGACGGAGTTGCGCCCAAATGACATTCAAGCGGCCGTCACTTATGGAGACTCTTCCTCGTCTAAGGTATCGGGGTTCGGCAAGGTTGTGATTGCTCCCGATATCACTATCATGAATGACATGCTTGTCAAATCCCTTGGTTTCAATTTAATTTCGGTCCGCTCTCTTGGAAAGATGGGTTTCTACGTCTTTTTTGATGAAGATATTGTGGTCCTTTTGAGGAGAAAGACTCTTGACGTCACATACATGGGACATGTTGAAAATGATTTGTTCGTGGTGGACTTTTCGAAGTCTACCAACTCTCAATCAATGTGTCTTTTCGGAAAGGCGGACGTGGGATGGTTGTGGCATCGCCGCTTATCCCATGTCAACATGAGAACTTTGCAAAGTCTTCACAAAGGTGGCCTTATTGTCGGACTAAAAGAAAATGTTTCCTTTTCCAAAGATCGCGTTTGTAGGTCGTGTGTTGAAGGAAAGATGCATGATATCTCGCACAAGGCCAAGACTATTATTTCATCAAAGAGGATCTTGGAGCTTCTCCATGTTGATATCTTTGGTGTCGTGCCCGAGGCAAGTCTTGGTGGCAAGAAGTATTGCTTGGTGATTGTCGATGATTATTCAAGATACACTTGGGTTTATTTCTTCAAGTGCAAGAGTGAGACTCAACAAACCATCATCGACTTCTCCAACCAAGGGCAACGTCAACACAATGTGCAAATCATGGCTATTAGGAGTGACAATGGTTCGGAGTTCAAGAACTACAATTTGAATAAATTCCTTAGTGAAGAGGGCATTCGCCATCAATACTCCGCCACTTACACTCCTCAACAAAATGGTGTTGCCGAAAGGAAGAATCGCACTCTCTTGGATATGGAAAGGACCATGTTGGCGGAGTATTCTTCTCCCCAATATTTATGGGCCGAGGTCATATCCACCGCACGCCACTCCTCCAACCGCCTCTACATCCGCAAGGGCCTGGACAAGACTCTGTATGAGATCCTCGCCGGCGACAAGCCTAACGTTTCCTACTTCCGTATATTCGGTTGTAAGTGCTTTTATTTGATCAAGGGTGTTAGGTTGTCTAAATTTCAATCCAAAACTATTGAGGGTATATTTGTTGGTTACGGTGCCGAATTCCACACTTATAGAGTCTTTGACAAAGCCTCGCGGATTGTCATAGAATCTTGTAGTGTGGTTTTCGAGGAAAATGATGGCTCCCAAGTGGCGCAGTTTCATGTTTCTAATGTAGATGTTGAAATGCCTCAAGAAGCCATAGGAAGGATGGATGTGGGATTTTTCCGCCCCATCGAGGGACACCTTATGGCGACTCGAGAAGAACTATGCTCTACCCAAGTGGAGCCCTCCTCTATAATAGAAGAACAAGCCAAGGAACCAAGTGATGCACCTACCAAGAACATGTTGAACACCCTCCTCTTATTTACCAAGTCACTACGCAATATGCAACCACTCCTATCATTCATGCTAGTCAAGGTCAAGGCCAAGATCAACCATCCTCGTCCTCCTCTCCTCAAGTTGAAGCTAGTGTTGAAGAAGTTGTTGATGATGATGATAATGATGATGATGGTGATGATGATCAAGGCCAAGTTGGTCAAGACGGGGACCCAAATGATCAAGATGATCAAGTGATACCTCCTCTCAATAATGAGGAGATCGAATCCCATCGTGCTAGAAGGATAAGAATAGCTTTGAAGCTAATTGATGCCCAAGACAACAAGGTCTTGGAAGATGTTCAAGCTAGAAAATCCACAAGAAGGCTATTGGCACATTTTAGTGAGCATCAAGCTCACATATCTATGGTGGAACCAAAGAAAGTGTTTGAACCTCTTGAGGACTCCGATTGGGTTGAAGCTATGCATGATGAGCTCAATAACTTTGAGCGCAACAAGGTTTGGAGATTATTTGAGAAGCCCAAAGATTGCCACAATGTTATTGGCACTAAGTGGATATTCAAGAACAAGCAAGATGAGCATGGCATTGTTATAAGGAACAAGGCAAGATTGGTAGCTCAAGGTTACACTCAAGTTGAAGGCATTGACTTTGATGAAACCTATGCTCCCGTGGCTCGCCTTGAGTCCATTCGTATCCTTCTTGCTTATGCATCTTCGCATAATTTCAAATTGCAACAAATGGATGTTAAAAGTGCCTTCTTGAATGGTCCACTCAAAGAGGAGGTATATGTTAATCAACCTCCGGGGTTCGAGAATCTCAACTTTCCTAACCATGTCTACAAGCTCGATAAGGCGCTCTATGGACTTAAACAAGCACCACGTGCGTTGTATGAGCACCTTAGAGATTTGTTGTATGACCGTGGTTTTGAAGTTGGGAAGATCGACCCCACTCTCTTCACAAATAGAGTAAAGGGAGAGCTTTTCATATGCCAACTCTATGTGGATGATATCATCTTTGGCTCAACTAACCAAGCTTTCAATATTGAGTTCTCAAAGCTTATGACTGACAGGTTCAAGATGTTTATGACGGGAGAGCTTAAATTCTTCCTTGGCTTTGAGATCATGCAATTGTCTCGTGGTACTTTCATTTCTCAAGCCAAGTATACCCAAGACATGATCAAGAAGTTTAATTTCCAAAATGCAAAGATCAAGCCATCTCCTATGCAAGTCAAGTGCCACCTCAAGCGTAACCCGGATGGTAAAGATGTGGACCAAAAGTTGTATCGTTCTATGACCGGTTCTTTGCTTTACCTTTGTGCATCTAGGCCCGATATCGTTTTGAGTGTAGGTGTATGTGCAAGGTATCAAGCGACTCCTAAGGAAAGCCACTTAGTGGCGGTCCATAGGATGTTTCGGTATTTGGTTCATACCTCAAGGTTTGGTTTGTGGTACCCAAAGGGGGCACAATTCTCTCTCAAGGGCTACATGGATTCCGATTGGGCGGGTGATCAAGATGATAGGAAGTCCACTTCCGGGGCTTGCCAGTTCCTTGGTAGGTCCTTGGTGAGTTGGTCTTCCAAGAAGCAAAATTGCATATCTCTCTCCACCGCCGAAGCCGAGTACGTGGCCACCGCAAGTGCTTGCACCCAATTGCTATGGATGAGGCAAACTCTCAAGGAATATGATGTTCATTTGGATAAGGTGCCTCTCATGTGTGATAATAAAAGTGCCATCAAGATCGCCTACAACCTCGTGAAACACACAAGAACGAAGCACATTGAGATTCGTCATCATTTCATCCGAGACCATGTGGCAAGAGGTGATATTGCTCTCGCATATGTGCCCACCAAGGACAATCTCGTGGATATCTTCACGAAGCCACTCGACGATGCAAGATTCATGTTCTTGAGTAATGAACTAAACATCATTGATTCTAGGAGTTTGACTTGAGGATCTTGCACACACCCCTATAGATGAAACATGTTTGGGTTTAGGTGTAGGCATGGACATAGGGGGAGTGTTATCCTAACACATTGGGTTTTCCCTCCCCCATTATGCCCAAAGGAAATATTCATTGTTATCTCTCTCTTTCTAATGTTGAATTGTGAGCTTCAATGACAAGAATTGGCAATGTATCCAAGATATATCTTCGTGGTAACATACCATAATCTCTTACATGGTGGCTTAGGCCACCAACCTTTTCTCTTGAAGAGTTGGTTCTTGTTTGGTTCTTATGTGGTGTTTTTCGTTGTGTTTTCCCTCTCTTTGTGTTTTGTGTGTCGTTGTTGTTGTTGTTTGGGAAGCACACTCTCTCTTTTCCTTATTCGAATCTTTGTCTTCTTTGCAAAAGTTGGAGTGTGTAGTACCATCTCAGTTTGAGTTCTAATCCCAAGCCCAAACATTTCCTCTCTTAGACATTTTCTCTTCCGAAAACTTTAATCTCTTTGATCTCTTGGTGGAAGGAAGACCCGGCTAGCGGTGCTACCACCAGTTGCAGCGGTACTACCGCTGTAACTGACAGTAGTACCCAGCGCACGGTACTACCGGTGGCTTTGCGTGGTACTACCGCTGCAGGGGCTCGTGCCCAGCACAGACCCAGTAGCAATACTACCTCCTGGCTCCAGTAGTCCCAGGTGGGCGGTACTACCACTGGGCACGGGCGTACTACCGCTGCGGTGAAAATTCGTGGGGATTAATATAGATCTGGGAGGAGGGGTTACCCACTTAACCTTTTCTTTCCCTCATCCTCTCCTCACTTTGGATCTCGCCGCCGCCAAGTCTTCCATCCGCCGGGGAGGGCTCTCTCCGGTGATTGAGTGCTCCAATCACACCGGAGAACGCCCGGGGATCGCACCCAACTCCTTCTCCACGATGATGAGCTCCAGTATCCCTTTCTATCTCTCTCCCTCGATTCAATCTTGTGAGATGATGATGTTTAGGGTTCTAGAGATCTCCTAGTCTAGGAGTAGTTCGTTGTGATCCCTTGTAGAGTAAATTCCATACGAACCTTTGGTGCATTTCCTCTAGATTGGATTCGGTTGTCCCTTTGGGTGCCATGGCAGAATCCGCCAGCAGCGGTACTACCGCTGGCAACAGCGGTACTACCGCTATGGCTGGAACTGCTGGCAACAATACTACCGTGGCCCCCAGCGGTACTACCGCTTCCTGGAGGTTGTGCACTTCTAGTTCTTGTGTGAATTTTCTCGCGGATCATTTTGATTGAAGTTAACCTTACCCCTTTGCTACCCCCCTATGCTTTCTTAGGAGCAGGTGCTAGTGGCTCTAAGGGTGGAGGTCGCAAGCGTGTAGCTAAGAGGACTCGGAAGAATCCCGAGGAAGATGAAACTCCAGAGGTCATGCCATAGGGTAATTTTACACGGAGACAGGGGTCTATGCTTATGAAATCGCATGCAGCCCGAGACAGATCAGTTGCCAACATGCCCGATGATCAGTTCCGCGGAGAAAGGAGGACCAACCCCTACAACAAGCCAAGGGAATCTAGGGCCAATGAGTGCTTCTGGACTCGTTTTCAGGAGAGGATTTTCTATGAGGAGTATCCACTCAACAAGAACAAGGTAGTGACTCAATACTCCATAAATGTTCCGTCCATGAGGTCAAAGATGGACTACTTTGGTGAGGCATTGGAGATTTATGAGGAGTTCGGTCTTCTGGATTTCATCGAGATCAATGAAGATTATGATGAGCACCTTGTGGGCCAATTCTATGCCACGCTTTATTTCCATACATATGAGAGGAGGATCACTTGGATGACCAAGAATCAGAAGTTTTCTACTTCATGGGCTGAGTTTGCTACTGTGCTAGGTCTGCATGAGTTTGGGGAGATTCCAGATGCTGCTTTTCACTCCACTTTCTTCCGGGTTCCTTACCCGGAGAAGTCTATGGCCCCCACTGAGATGTATGATCTCTATATCTCTGGCCGTGATGTGGTTGGTCAGTCCAAGAACCTGTTGCCCGTATATGACATCCTCCACAGGATCTTCAGGAACACATTGGCTCCACGTGTTGGCAACTTTGATCAAATCCATGGATCACTCAATGACTTGATGGTTTACACTCATAGGAGTCGTGGTGATGGCATGAGGCTTGATGTGATGGATGTTCTCTAGAATGAGATGTATAACTGTGTGATAAGGAGGAGAGTCCCGGTGTTTGCTGCTTTGGTCTTCAAGTTCATTGCCACCACTTGGTGCAATGCCAAGCTTTCTGATGCTCTCTTGGATAATGACCAAGAACTCACTACTCACCCTATCAAGGAACTTCGAGTCAAGAAGCATGCCACTCCCTTTCTAGGTCCGGAGGATCTTGGTCCGGACACTGATGGCTCGAGTGACTCGGATTTCAAGATGGAGGGGAGAGCTCAGAAGAATAGATTTCGCAAGTGGATGTCCTCAACCTTGAAGAAAGTTTTATGTCGCCAGATTGACATGGAGAACAAGGCATATCTTGCTCATGTGCGTAGCAAGAAGGAGCGCCAGCTTACTCGTGACATGTTTGCCCATATTGGGGTACCTGTTTGTCCAGGTTCTGAGGACAGGATCACCACTTCCATGGAGTGGAAGTCAAAGCAAAGCAACGTGTGGATTGATCCAGATCTTCTCGATGATGCTACTACCTCTCATGAGCCTTGGACTCGTGGTGAGACTGACGAGGAGGTAGAGGATGTCAACTCTGAAGATGGGTGTGGACTCGGCAGCCCTGCTAGTGCCTCTAGCCACAGCAGTGACCTCCAGGGACGTTAGCATCGCCTCTTCCCTTTTTGGTGTCTTGATGCCAAAGGGGGAGAGAGTTCTATTTAGGATCGAGTCATTTGCTTGGGTTGTGTTTGTGTTTGTGTTGTCAAACTTTGTGTGGTGTGTGCTTGTGGTGTTGAACCATTTGGTGTTATGGTGTTGAACCATTTGGTTTAATGGTTGTTATCGTTATATCTTATGGGCAAGTATTCTTATTGTTATATCATTTATATCCTTGCTAGGTCTCTAAAAGTTAGGGGGAGCACACATTCTATAAGAGAACAAAGTTTGCCTTATTAAGCAAATTTTCTTGATGCATCACTCTCTCAAGAAGTGCTCGTCCCAATTTTTTAGACCTCTCTTAGTGGTGTTGTCATCAATCTCCAAAACGGGGGAGATTGAAAGTGCATTTGCATTTTTTATCTCTCTTAGGTTTTGGAGTTGATAACAACACTAGTGAGAATCTAACAGTGCATCAAAGTATTTCAGGAAACATCATCTAGACGCAAAAAGGTGAAGAGTATTCCAAGACAAAGCCACCAAGATCAACTTGATCCAGCGGTAGTACCGCTCTGCACAGCAAGCGGTAGTACCGCGCCCAGTACCGCCAGAGTAAAAATGGCTACTGCATCCAGCGGTACTTCAGCGGTACAGGTTCGGTAGTACCGCTGTGTTCAACTTGGTCGAGGAGCAAATCCTTGCTCGACGGTAGTACCTCTATTGTCAAGCGGTAGTACCGCTGCTTCCAGGAAGCGGTACTGCCGCCGGCAGTATCAGCCAAAGTACCGCCAGCGAGAATTTGCTCGCAGAAACGTTTATGGTACTAGAGCGGTAGTGCCCTAGTACTACCGCCAGCCACTTCGATTTATTTCGAAGAAGTGGCCAGCGGTAGTAACGGTGGGTACTCGCGGTAGTACCGCTGCTGGAGTACCACGGTACTTCTCCGATGGTACCGCTCGCGCCCTGTCTCTGGGTCGCTGCAGTACCGCTCACGTTGCCAGGTAGCGGTAGTACCGCTAACCCCAGTGGTAGTACCGCTAGGCACGAAAAAGGGTCAAATGGCTAATTTGGGGAGGGGGCTATAAATACCCCATCCCCTTCTCCAAAAGGTTGCTCGAACCAGCATTGAAGACAAGCATTTATTGAGCCTCCAAAAGCTAGATTTCTCCCAATCTCTCCACCCAAACTCGTTGATACTTGGAGGATTGAAGGAGAAGACCCCGATCTACATCTTCACCGAGCCGATCTTCATTTCCCCCTCGTATTCTAGAGGGATCTAGTCTAGGTTTCCTTGTGGAAAACCTAGACTCCATTGCTACACTTGTTGGTGATTTGAGATTGTTGGGAGCCCCCAATTTGGTTATGGGTGTGTGCCCCAAGCTTGTTTGTAAAGGACTCGATTCCCGCCTCAAAGGGGATCAATAGTGGAAGGTGGACTAGGCCTTTGTGGCGGGTTTCATCGGAGAATAGGGTGAGGCCTTTGTGGCGTTGAGTAGGCCTTGGTGGCGAGCTCACACCCCTCCAACGAGAGGTACTCCCTTAACAAGGAGGAACTCGGGAATACATCGTGTCTCCGTGTGCTTCATATCGTTTACCTCGTTCACTTCCTCCTTTACTCGTGCTTGTATTGTTATTGTGCTTGTTCTTGTCATATACGTAAATTCACCGTAGTTGCATCATCTAGAGAATTTACCTTTGTGTCAAGCCTAATTGTTAAAGAAAATTTGAAATTGGTCGTAGCACCTATTCACCCTCCCCCCCCTCTAGGTTCCCATACTATACTTTCAACTGGTGCTTCTTCCAGTACTCACATTGGTGATGATTTTGATGAGGAGGATGAGGATGTGGACGAGGATCTGGAGAGGGCTGCTGAGGGTGCTTCCGATGCGTCAGTTAGAGAGTCGTCTGAGCACTCTGACGTTTAGCTTGTCGATGGGACGCTAGCACCACTACCTATCTCCTTTTTGGTGTCTCGATGCCAAAGGGGGAGAAATAATAATAGGCCTACGTGATTTGCATGGGTCAGGCACAAGCATATGCTTTTACCATTTCTTGAGAGCTTGTGTCCATTTTAGTCGTTTTCGTGAACTATTTGCTACTTATTGTCTTGTTTAAAACTATGTGCTATTATGTGTTGTGAGACTATGGTGACTATGGTTATTTGGTTATCTATGGTTATCTATGATTATGTTGAGGATAATATCTATTATTGTGCTTCGGTATACTTCGCATTATCTCTACGCACAAGGTATCTATTTCCTCCTCGACATATTGATTATAGTTTTGTTAGCATGTTTGGTTTACTTGTTGGAAATTACTCTCCGCATGGATATTGCACATTTTTGCATTTGAGGCAAAAAAAAAAGATATGCATATGTGTAGGGGGAGAAATTTCCATGTGAAGTCAAACATGTACTCGTCAAGGTTTTATTGCAAATCTTAGTATTGTCACCTAACACCAAAAAGGGGGAGGTTGAAAGTGCATTTCGTTTTCCCGATGTTTTGTGTGTTAGTTAACAATACTAAATACATTATTTATCGACGTTTTTAGTGTGCAGGTGTTATACTTAACATCCGCATCAATCACCAAAAAGAACGGTGAAGATTGGCCATTGAAATTTGGGACAGTGAGGAGCCGGATTATTCTAACCGGATTATTCTTGGAAACCGGATATTCCGGTTAGGATGGCTTCTGTCCAATTCGGGACAGAGATGAGCTGGAATATTTGAACCGGATTATTCATGAAGTACCGGATATTCCGATTGAAAAAGTTTTGCTCAAAATCAACTAAGGACTGAAGCCTCAACTCACAGAACCCAACCGGATTATTCCGGGTCAACCGGAAAATCTGTTTCAGGTTCCTGCGCGGGACAGAAGCCAGCCGGATTATTGATACCGGATTATTCAGCCCCAGTCAGATTATCCGGTTGAAGTCAATGAGTTTGTTTCAGATCTGGAGAAACTTGCCAACCGGATATTCCGGTACCCTTTTTCCTGCTCAAACGACTAGATTTAAGGAGGGGGTATAAATACCCCTCCTCTTCCTCCTTGAGCTCTAGTTCGTCCAAAGCATTGAATAGCATTTATTGACCTCACCAAATCTTCAATTACTCCCAATCCCTCCCACCAAACTTGTTGATCTTCGGAGGATTGAAGGAGAAGGCCCCGATCTGCATCTTCACCGAGGCGTTCTTCATTTTCCCCTCATATTCTTGAGGGATTCGAGTCTAGGGTTTCCATTTGTGGAGAACCTAGACCTCTTGCTACTCTTGGTGATTCTTGGTGTTGGGAGCCCCCAATTTGGTTGTGGGTGTGTGCCCCAAGCTTGTTTGTAAAGGATTCGATTCCCGCCTCAAAGGGGGTCAATAGTGGAAGGTGGACTACGCCTTTGTGGCGGGGTTCATCGGAGAATAGGGTGAGGCCTTTGTGGCGTTGAGTAGGCCTTCGCGGCGAGCTCACACCCCTCCAACGAGACGTACTCCCTTAACAAGGAGGAACTCGGGATTACATTGTGTCTCCGCGTGCTCCATATCGGTTACCTCGTTCCCTTCCTCTTTACTTGTGCTTGTATTGTGTTTGTGATTGTTGTTGTCATATAGGTAAATTCACCGTAGTTGCATTATCTAGATAATTTAACTTTATGTCAAGCTTAAACTTAAATAAAAATTCAAAATTGGTTGTAGCACCTATCCCCCCCTCTAGGTGCCCTCACTAACCGTTCAATAAGGCATTTTTTGGCAGATGAGCTCAACCATTGTTTTGGAGCATATCGGTAGAATCTGTTTATACTTATCCTTCTAACCCTCTAAACCAAACAGTGAACAACCACTAAAAAATGGCTATCCCTAGCCATCCAGTGGATAGCCACCGAACCAAACACACCCTAAGTGAAGGAACCTAGTAGATCTTGATCTAGTAGTTCTTGGTGGTTCTCCTTCTTTGTTCTTCCTCTCTTATTCTCCCATAAGCATTTGTTGCTTTGTTGTAATTTGAGAGTGAAGGATTTGAACACTTGTGCTCTTGCCATTTGCATTGGTTGCATCGGTTTGCTCTCTCCGCGAGGATTCATGAAAATGAAAGTTTGTGAACTTGTTACTCTTTGGTCCTTAGACCCTAGACGACTTAATGGTGTTTTTTGGAGACTCTAGTTCCGTTGTGGATACATGCCCCAAGTTTGTGGTGACCTCGGGAGCCTTCAATAAAGTTGTGGATGTGTGCCTCGAGATTGAAGGTTATCAATAGTGAAAGGTGAACTGACCTTTGTGGTGAGGTTCGTCAGAGAATAGGGTAGGGCCTTTGTGGGGTTGAGTAGGCCTGCTATGGCAAGCTCACACCCCTCCAACAAGACGTACTTCCCTCAAAAAGAGGAACTCGGGAATACATCATCGTCTTTGTGTATCTAGGTTATTTCTATACCCGAGCTATTTACTTATGTACTTTACATTGTGGTAGTCTTTGTGCTTGGAGGTATATATCTTGCTATCAACTTGTTACTTGTCTTGCTTAGTATAACTTGTTGGTTCATATAGTTGAGTCGAATTTATTTAGGTTGTCTGCTTTCAACGTACCGGAGGAGTGTCGAGCTGAGAAGAACGGCATCGGATGAACGGAGAACGTGGAGCCGCATCAAAGCAGCGTACCAGAAGGAGAGGACTTCCGGCGGCGTATCGAGGGAGCAGAAGGTGCAGCGGGGGCGTGGTCAGCGGAGGAAGAGAGAAGTAGACTGGAAAGTGTTTCAGACATATTTTTGGTGCAATTGGCGGCCGCGTCCGGGTGGCCCCAAACCCTCTCCACATATGGGCTGGCTTTAGGGTTCGCCGATCGGTCCGGACGTTTGGGCTAGGTTTGGGGGGAGGCGATTGGGTGGGTGTTTTTGGCCCAAACGTTGGGGTCTCCGCCTCTCCGGTTAGAGATGCTCTCACCGGAACCCGGGTTTTTTTAGCCTGTCTGGACAGCCCGATCGGTATTAGGAAGAAAAATAGCTATAGGCATGATCACCAAATGGTTTTTATTGTCCGATAATCCCCAAAATCAAGGCAAATGTGAGGAGGGTTTAGGTTTAGGGAGGAAAAGACTGTCCGGGTGTCCTTGGGTTGTCTGGATGCATAATCATTTCCCTTTGAACACTACTACACATCCGAAGTCTTATGTCTGATACTTGTAGGAACTCTTAAATCAATTTGTCAGACTTACGGCTCAGAGCAAGCGTCGTATGCATATCGGGAAGGAGGTGTCGTAGGCAAAGCAATTTCCTTTCGCTTTTCTTCATTTCTTTTGTGCTTCATTTATTATTCTCTATTTTTTCACCAATCACATGCATGTAATCCCCTATTTTGGAGATTTTTAAGCTACATGGTTAGAGAAGACAATTTTTAGAGGCTGTTCGGTCACTGTTTACATACACGGACGGATTTTTAGGTCTCCGGTTAGAGATGTTCTTAGAGCAGCCACAGTGGGGCGCTAACTTAGGGGACGCTTGGATAGTAATCTTGGCCTTTTTGGCAGTTAGCAAGGGATTTCTGGTTTGTTTTAAGCGTCTGACGCATGAATAGGAGTCCGGCGCGTAGAAAAGACATATAAAATGAACAGCTGCTAGCGCTGACGCTTGTTTAGGATAAGCGCCAACATAAGCGCTTTGCACTATAGATGTTCTTAGGGGCTAGAGCAAAGCCGTCGTCGAGGGAGAAGCACTTCCTCCTGGAGAAGGGGGGGGGGGGGGGGGGGAGGGGTGCTCCGATCCTCCTATCCTGTCCTCCTTCATTGGCGTGCCTCGCGTCTGTCGGTCGTCACTGTAGCCGGAGTCCACTACATGCTACTCCCTTCACTTGAGCCGGAGTCCACTTTTTTGCTACTCCCTCCAATCCTCGAAAAGTGTTGGAAGTTATACCTTTAGTTTGTATGGGATTAGTTCATTTGAGGGAAGGTAAACAAAATATGTTTCACCTTGGACTCTTGATTTAGATAATCACGTCTACCAGGCAATCCAACCGGTATTTACTGTATCATTTTGTTGAAATCGGTTTTCAGTGTAGTTTTGTCTGAAAAATAATGGATTAACCACAGGATGAGGTAGGCATGATTAGGGACAGATTCAGAGCATCAACGACTATAAGTTTTCATCTGGGCAGGATTACGGATTAACCGTGCCATTGTTCAACAACTACAAGTTCTCATCTGGGAAAAAATGCCACTACAGAAGGGACCAAATTGCGACCCTGGCGCTGTTCTTCTACACAGTAACTTGTCAAGTTTCTGATCATAAAAAAGGGCAACATCGTAATGGGAGAACTACTCCATCCTGGCAGAGCAGCATCCTCACCGTCTAGAGCTCATCCTGGAAATGAAAAGGCAAGCGATCAGGAAAACACATTATGAAGAGAGCTTTGAACAGAAACAACAAATACGTGGAAGGAGCAAGCAACATACGTGCTTCTCGTCATCAGAATGATCCTCCGCATCAGACCCGGCCTTGTCATCCTTATCCTCGTCATCATCAGCATCCTCCTCCTATGGAGAAAAAGGTATATATTGGAGTTAGATATAGTACAGTTGATCAAAGGATATCTTGAAGGAGTGGCATGAGGATAGGAAGGCTTACATCTAGGTCCTCATCATCCTCGCCAGCTTTGGCAGCATCCTGGTAAAATGGTAACATTGATAGACAACAATGAGCTCACTCGGGACAAGCAAAACGGCAAATAATAGCAATAACAACTATAAAGAAGGATATCCAGCCCAACAAGAGAGAAGATGTGAGGCATAAAACAAGACAGATATGAAATAGAAACATGTGATACACTCAGTTTGACTTGTGCACACATTTACTGAGGTGGGCATATAGGACATGCAGCAAGAAACAAGATAGGCCATGAAAATTATAGTGCTACTGAAGTTCATAGCCCAAGGAATTTTACCTCCTCTTCCTTCTTTTTCTCAGCCTCGTCAAAAGCAGCCTTCTCAGCCTGCAAAGACTCGGAACCATTGGTACATGTTGAAAGAGATCAAATTACAACGTGATAAATGCAAGTTAAAGTGCAACATACATCCTTATGCTTAGCCCAGGTCTCTTCCGCAAAAGTCTTGGCCAACGCAACATCGTCAGTGATGAGAATGTTGTCAAACAGAGTTCCCGACTTAACCTGCAGAGAAAAAGGAATGAGTGTATGTTCTGTTTTGTTCTGGACAGACTGGAAAAATTACTCAGCGCATGGCTCCTACCTGCCACAGCTCAATTCCAATGTACTTCAAGCTGTCGAAAGCATAGATGAAAGGATCATCCTTGAAATCTGTGATGCACAAGGAATATATTTCAGCACATATATCAGTAATTGACTACTCGGTTTTTTATCCCCTAAGAATACCAGGTTCACTTTCAGGCTAACATACCTGGGTTGGGAATCATAGGTGCCTTCCATTTACCCTGGTAGTTGGGGTTCTTGATTTTCTGGATGCGAAAAAAGTTTGTTAGACATTAAAATACAAATTTCTGAATGCTGATTCAAGTGTTTACAGATAAACAGAAATCACAACCGTACCTTTTGCTTCCATGGTCCCTTGTACTCTGGGTTGGGGATGGTTGGGGCAGTCCATTCACCATCTTCCTCATCATCCCAGTCCTCAGGCTACAGTAAGCACAAGGAGTGTTAGGACAAAATTGTAAATCGTATGAAATATAGTGACCTACCCAACTAACATACCTTCTTAGCATCAGGGTCAGTGACTTCCTTGGGAATATCATCGTAGCCCTGAAAATAACAGTATTATGAGCCAAATTGCATAAATACGAACAAATAGCTTATTTCTATCTACACTGTGAGAGGCATTAAAAAGAAGAGCTACACTTTCAAGAGATTTCAAAATTATTCCTAGGTGGTTGAGTAGTAGCAAGTAGCTTTAATACTACCTCCGTTCTAAAATATAAGGTGTATTTCTTTTCCTTAGCCCACGGCTTTGACCAAGAATTACTCATTTAGCATGTGTCTATGTGATAGAAATTATAATCATAATTAAAGTACTTTTGAATAGGAAAACAATAATATCAATTTATGTCACATAATGTACATACTAATAGACCACATAATGACGTAATGTACATATTAATAGGCTAATTGCTGGTCAAAGAGCTACTCCCGATCGCATATTTTTTATCAATTCATGCTAGCAATTAACACGGTAGGAAGAACCGAAAACTACCTCTGGCTTGATGTCCTCAGGGTCAGGAATATACTCCTTGTCATCCCAGTCCTCTGGCTGCAATCACCAACATGTCAGCTATCTAACACTTAACAAGAGCAAGCAACAAAACAAAAAGGCAAACTCTAAATGTACCTTCTTAGCTTCTGGGTCCTTGATTTCCTTAGGGGGGAGGATATCCCAGTGCTCGTAGATGCTTCCAGTTTGCTTCTCCTCATTATCAATGAGAATGCTGTATGTAGCATCAGGGCGGATGATCAAAGTGTAGACATGCGACAGCTGATCAGTCTCGCAAGGCACATCCTTCTTGATCAAATGGTTCTTGTCATTCTTGGTAAAGATAGTGTGAACCTTCTTGGTGCTGTACCCACAGATATCTGGTCCAAACATAATGCTGTAGTACAGAAGAACAATGTTAAAGACTAACTAAAGGGTAGGCACATGTGCAGAAAAACAGAAGACAACACCTACCTGTAGGGTGTGTCACCGCCAAACTTCTTCTGGTCAACATCACCTCCAAGCAGCTTGACGTAGCCACCACCGCAGTCAAGCTTCTGCTCATGCTTCACAGAGAACTGCAGCACAAGGGTCTTATCCTTGTTGCTGAACTCAGGGTACTCTGCCGAAATGGCATAGAATCTGTAGTCCTCAGAGGTTTGAATACCTACAACATGAATCAAGGTTCAGTAAATCGCAAGAAAAATAAATATTCAAGTCATAATTCTGAATGAGGTGGACGAAGCCAACTCTAATTCACCTTTGTCCTCAGAATCGCCATGCCATTTCCCAGATGTGTGGTTCCATTCACCAGCCAAGCTCTCGTCCTTCTTCCAGTCAGATTTGACCCACCGGCTATCCCAGCCATCTAAGAAGAAAGCAGAATCTGTTTAGAACACACGAATTGCATACATAATACTCACTCCCATCCATATTAACTGTAGCTGAATGGGGCGTATCTAGCACAAAAACAAGTGTAGATAGATCCAATTCGGCAAAAATTAATGTGTCACAGGGAGTATATATTACAAGGGAGTTGGAACCAGTAAGCATGAAGTCAAGCATGATTGGCTGCCGATGTTAAGCAGAGCGTGTTGGCATATTGTGACAGACAGCAATGCAGTTCATTATCAGTAATGCGCATGTAACACTAGGTTAAACAGATGGGTACACAGGAAACAAATAGCCAGCTAACATTGTTTAGCTTTCACAGATGGAGCACGAAACACCAGAAGACGAACCTCCTAGAGTGGTTTTGCTTCCCTAGTATAGAATTGACGACGCTATACATCAGCTACGAGTACAAGCGATGCGATCAAGTCAACCAGGAGCAGATTTCCGTAAGCTGCTAGACGAAACAGAGCCTAAAACGGCAGACCTCAACAACAGACGCTCGCACCGCTAGACTCCGCTAGATCCCGTGAGCAATTGCACTTGGGATCCAGATCAACAGACCATAGTCAGGTCTTCCAGATCACAGCAGACTGCATCCAAAAATGGTGAATAAAACAACGACAGAAAAAAGTTCTAACTAATTCGGCATGAAACAGATCACTAGATCCCTACCAACCAGAGTGGAACGAACCGGCCGCTAAACCCCAGAAAAGCCCACGGAGTCACGGATCGAAACAAACTAACACCAACAGCTTCCGCGCACTTGCACCTCCAGACCTCAACTAAAAACGCGAGACACGGCACTCCTGACTAGATCGGGCTGGACAGGCACGGGATCGAGGGACCGGGGCTCACCTTCGAACTTCTCCTGGAAGAAGACCTCGGCGGTGGCGGCGGCGACGGAAGCGAGCGCGACCAAGGCCACGAGGGCGTAGGAAGAACCCCTACGGATCGCCATCTCCAGGCGGCGCACTTGTGCGAGCTTCCGATCCGGACGCGATCCGATCTGAGCCCCCTGCCGGCGTTTCTGTGAAGAGTGGAAGGAAGGGGCCGGGCGCGCTGCTTAATACTGCTAGGACCCGCGGCCGCTGACCAATGGGGGAGCCGGCTCAGGGAGTGAGCCACTAGGAGGATGCCACGTGGAATTTCGACGTGTTTGGGGAGGCACGGGTAGGTAAACGGCTCTGGGAATAGCAAAATGCAGAGTTTCTCATATCTGATGGGATCGCGATCATGCGAGCGCGTGCGCGGCCGGATAGGATAGGATAGATGAGCTCACATTCTTTTTTTTTTACGGAGATCCGTGATTGTTTTTTTTTTTTTTTTTTTGAGAACTAAAGCTTTATTAAACACTCAAATGTCTAGGGATACACACGCCCAAAGGCGGATTGCCAAGCCAAAGAAAACGCCCCGAGGGCTCACCCAGCACCTGCTTAGCCAGCAGATGTGGTTCGGTATTCGAACTACGCCGTTCATGGCCGAAGCTCACCTCTCCCACACGCCTAGATGTCGCTGTTATCTCATGTAGGATACAACTGTATCTGCCTAGATCACCCCCTTTCAGTGCATTAATCACCGAAAGACAATCGCTCGCCACCGAGATTCGTGACAGACTAAGATCTTGAGCAAGATTTAGGCCCTCCCGAACTGCTAATGCTTCCAGTACCTCTGGATCCGTGATCCCATCGTACACAAGGGCCGACGCTCCCAGGTACTCTCCATCCTCGCGCCTTGCAACTGATGCGACCGCTCCACGATCTTTCTTCCTCGCGACTCCCCCATCCACATTGATCTTTGCCAAGCCTGCAGGTGGTGGTATCCATGGCGATCTTCGGATGTTAGGGTCCCTAGCCGCTTGGCCCCTCTCTTCCGTGACCTTAACCTTGCTGAGGTCCGAAATAAAACTCCCGATGAAACAATGCGTACTCAACGGGCTTTGGAAAATGCCTTCATGGATAGCTTTCCGTCTCGCATGCCACAGTGCCCACATCGTAACACACATCCGAGTGAGTTGATCATGCGATAGTGTATCGATCATCGTGAATAGCCAGTTTCTAGCATTGTGCTCCCGTACCTGGCTCATGTGCTCTGTCATCTCATCATCCGATAATGTCCAGACGCACCGCGCCATATGGCAGTCAATTAACGAGTGCCTCCAAGAATCCTCCCCACCGCAAATGCCACACGCCCTGGATGATGAAATCTTGCGGCTATGTAGTAAATCAGCAGTGGGCAGTGAAAGACGCGCGAGTCGCCAGAGAAACGTCTTGATCTTAGACGGCACCTTAATGTTCCACAACCGAGACCAGCACCTCTCCTCCCCTTGTCCATCTGAACTTGTGGCCGTCTCGTACAACCATGCTTCTCTCTTGGCTTTGGTAGTGGACAGCATTCTATAGGCCGAACGGACGGTGAAGAAGCCCCTCTTCTCGTAGTGCCACGCCCAAAAATCACTCTGGATCCTGGTACTCAAGGGTATAGCCCTAATCACCTGAATATCCATCGGTATAAAGACTGCTCTTAATTTCTCCAAATCCCATTGCTTAGTGGTGTGATCAATAAGGTCCGATACTTGTTGGGGTGGATCATCTGTTCTGCAAACCAACGGCCGCAGCGCCCCGTCGCGTGGGAGCCAATTATCATGCCATGGGTGCGTATCCACCCCAGACCCAATACGGCGTATGAGTCCCTGTTTTAGCACATCCTTCCCCTCCATAATCGCTCGCCATACGTGAGATGGGTGCGAGCCTACCTCAGCGTTTAGGAACTCTGTATCTGGGAAGTATACCGCTTTGAGGATTCTTGCACTCAAAGTCTCGGGCTGCTGGAGGATACGCCATCCCTGACGCGCTAGAAGAGCCAAATTGAACAGCTCGATATCACGAAAACCCATACCTCCTGCATATTTAGGCTTCGTCATCTCCTCCCACGAAACCCAACTCGTTTTCCTCTGTCCATCCTTGCTACCCCACCAAAACTTCCGTATCATAGTGTTAATGTGCTCACATAAGCCTCGTGGCAATTTAAAACACGACATCGAGAAGGTGGGTATGGCCTGTACCACGGATTTAATGAGCACTTCCTTCCCTCCAACTGACAGGCATTGTTCCATCCATCCCTGAACTCGCTTCCAGATTCTATCCTTCAGATACTTGAAGGCCCCATTAGACGAGCGCCCCACCGCCGATGGCATCCCTAAGTACTTAACACTCAGGGACTCATTTTGCACATTGAGTATTTCCTTCAACTCATGCTTGATTACCTCCGGACATCGCTTGCTGAAGAAGATAGACGACTTGTCCAGATTCACCCTCTGACCCGATGCCTGACAATACGCATCCAAGGTATCTCTCGCCTCCCTAGCACTCGCAACACTTGCCTTGATAAACAGCAGGCTATCATCGGCGAAAAGAAGATGGTTTACTGCAGGGGCAGTAGGAGCCACTTTTAATCCTTGTAGGTTCGATGATTCACTTCTATGTTTTAGGAGGCACGAGAGGCCCTCTGCTGCTATCAAAAACAAATATGGCGAGATGGGATCGCCTTGTCGAATCCCTCTGGTGGGCTTAAACTCCTCCAAGCGCTCACCGTTCATCATCACTGAGAATGTAACAGTCGTGACCATCCTCATAATCGTGGCTACCCAGGAGTGGTGGAAGCCCAGCTTCAGCATAATTTCCTCGAGATACTTCCACTCCACCCTGTCGTATGCTTTGCGCATGTCCAACTTCAATGCACAGAACCTATGTTTCACCGCCTTATTTCTCTTCATGAAGTGTAAACATTCATATGCTGAAATAATATTATCTGTGATCACCCTCCCTGGTACAAAGGCCGATTGCTCGTCTGATATGATTGCGGGCAGAACTTTCTTCAGCCTGTTAGCAAGGACTTTGGACGCTATTTTATAAATGACGTTGCACAAGCTGATCGGACGAAACTGACCTAGCTCTTCTGGCTGCTCCACCTTCGGAATCAGGACAATCAGAGTGCTGTTGAAGGCGGCTGGATCATCCTCTCCCCGCAGCACCCTAATAACAATCTTCGTCACCTCCTGGCCGCAAATCGGCCAGTACCGCTGAAAGAAGTGGGCGGGAAGTCCGTCCGGCCCCGGGGCCTTCGTGGGGAACATCTGAAATAGCGCCTCCTTGACCTCCACTTCTCGGATGGTGGTAATCAGGTCCTCGTTCATCTGTTCGGACATGCGAGTTGGAACGCAATCCAACACCGTACCCATATTCTCCGTGCCTTCGGACCTGTAGAGATTGCAATAGAACTCATTAGTTAAAGCCGCCAGCTCCCCTGGCTCTTCCGTCACCTCGCCATCCATCTTACGAAGGCGAGTAATTTTGTTGCGTTTCTTTCTCTGACTCGCCCTTAGGTGAAAGAATTTGGTATTTTTGTCACCCTCCGCGAGCCACTGTACTCGAGACCGCTGCCTCCACATAATCTCCTCTCGATAATCTAGTTCGGTCAGCCGATCAACGACCTTGATCTCGGCATGCGAAGGACCGACCCTCGTCATCTCCTCTCTCATCCTCCTTAGCTCTTCGCGCAGTGTCCGAATCTCCTTCCGCACACTCCCAAAGGAGGTCCGTCCCCACTGCTGCATCTCGCCCGTGACCGCCGTCAATTTATGTTGCAGCTCCACCAGGTTATCCGCCATCCCGTGGGCATGCCAAGACCGTTCCACTGTGGCCTGGAAGTCCTCGTGGCGCTCCCACATGATCTCGTAGCGGAAGGGAGTCCCCCCTTCTCTTCTCGACGGCGCACGCACCCGTTCTCTCCACGTAAGTAGAATTGGGCAATGATCGGAAGAAGCCGAAGTGAGGTGGCGAACTGTAGCCAGCGGGTATCGGGCACACCAGTCCGCCGTAGCCAGAGCCCGATCCAAGCGCACTTGGCAATACGACCCTCCCGTCACCCTCTTCTCGAAAGTCCAGCTATTACCTTGGTAACCCAAGTCTTGGAGACCACACACATCCACCACCTCTCTAAAACCCGCTATCTGTGCTGCGCTTCTCTCCTGAACTCCAACATGCTCATGGCGGTGTAGTACTTCATTGAAATCCCCTAGGCAAACCCAGGGTAAATGCGACGATGAGCGAATATATTTGAGCATCTCCCACGTCTTGTGGCGCTCATTCGTCTGTGCCTCCCCGTAGACACCCGTTACTCTCCACGGTTCCTCTCCTCCCTCTGAAATGATTGCGTCAATATGATACTGGGAGTACGGTAAAATCTCGATAGATATATTATTATTCCAGAAAAGGCCAATTCCACCACTGCGGCCTGAACTGCTTACAGCAAAACCCTTATCAAAACCTATCGACTTTGCCAATTGTTCGACTCGAAGTCTAGGAAGTTGAGTCTCTAAAACAAACAGCACTGTGGGGGCATGATCCCGCGCAAAGTCGCGGATTTCCTTCACTGTCGCAGCGCCACCCATGCCGCGACAGTTGTAAGCCATGGCACTCATTGGGCTAGGCGGCCCTCCACACGGGAGGCCGCCACTTCTATGATCTCGCTGCTCGCCACTCCTGCGACGTCAACTGCTTGTGCCACCTCAGACTTCCCCCGAGTACCTCCCTCATGCTTCTTCTGTTTCTTTCTTTCAGCAGGCGGGGTATAGCTTGGCGGTGGTGGCGGAACTCGTGCAGTCTCCTCGTTAACCACCCCGTCCATGTTCAGATGCTTCCTCACAGACGATGCTTTGGTCTTGAGGTTTGCTCTGTCTTCCGCCCCCTGCTTCAGCGGACTGGATGCCGTATCCTGGAGCTCGTCATTGTCTCCCAGCCCCGCATCTGAAGAGTTCCTCTTTCTTCCTCCTTGGCTAGTGCTTCCTTTTGGTACCCAATTCCGTCGGGCCCGTGCATTCTCCTGCCCACTCGCATCACCAGTACCTCTGCCAAACCCTCGACCGCCAGCCCCAAAGCGACCAGCAGTACCCCCTTGATTGCGCCCATGAGACCACCCCCGCATACCCGGGGTACCTTGCTTCCATTGTGTCTCCTCAGCTAGCATCCATGCACCAAACTGTAGCTCAGACCTCTCGTATTCCCCCGAGCCACACTCCTCAAATACATGTCCCATCAGCCCACAGAACTCACAGTATTTTGGTATCTTCTCGTACTTTATCTGCAGATGCATGCGTTCCCTCCCCTCCAAAGTTAGAGGAACAAACCTCGTGAGAGGTTTAGCGGAGTTCAGCTTGACCCGTACTCGATGAAACACACTTGAACGCGACTGCACCGCCCCCATCTCCACCGTCACAACTGCGCCCACCCTGCTCGCTAGTTGAGTTACAATTTCTTTCTTCCTGAACAGGGGTGGTAAATTGTGGATTTGAATCCATGCAAGAACCGTGCTCGGGATCACAGAAGGGATCATTGTTGCCCCGTCGAAAGGTTCGATCATCAAGGCACACCCCCGAAACAACCACGGCCCTTCCTCCGTCATCCTTCTCCAATCGCCTAGGCAGTGAGCCTGCAGTACGAACAAATTTGACTCAATCTCTGTGAAGGTCACTTCCTGCGCCGGATTCCATGCCGCATACATCGTTCGTTTCAGCGTCTCCATGCCAAAACTCTTCCTGGTTAGCACCTTTGCCGCGGCTAGCCACTTCACCTCCGGCCAAGATCCAACCTCCTCCTTGCCAAGAACAACCTCATTGAGTTCCTCCCCGTGAAGCTTCAGGTTCTTGAGCAGTTCATCCACGTCGAAAACAGTCTCCTTCCTTCCGTTTGCTCGCGAGCTTTCCGCCATGATCGCTCTCAGCCGGAGCTTCGCCGAAACCCTAAACTCCCAAGGAAGCCAAGACCGGGTAGCCCACACGAGCAGGCCCCTTGATCAGTCCGAACTACCGAGGGAGGGAGGGAGGCGCGCGCCCCTGAGATCGGTTCTTGCCGTCGGTGTCGAAGAGATCGCCACCGCCGTCGCTGGAGCCCTAGGGTTTCCTAGGTATCGGGTCCCTCTGTTAATAATTGAGGGAATCGGAGATCCGTGATTGTTGTTGGACGCTATCCAAGGCTGCGCCCACATGATGGGCTCTTCAGTTTGCTAGGCCCAGTTATTTGGGCCGCAACCCGCTGAGAGCAACTCTAGCAGATCCTGGTACCGCGATAAAACTTTTACAAGACGAAATCGAAAGGCGCAGAACAAATACACTAAAACCATCTCGGATAATTACAAATTACAGTTTGCGCCAAAATTTAAACAAACTTCGTCGGCGTACATCGACGGAAAATCTAAACATCCCGTTTAATGCGGATGCCGAGGATTTCTGTTTCGACGATCTTCTGCAAAACCCAGGCGAGCTCGAGTTCATCAGCGGCGCGCTGGAGCCTGTCCGCCGCACCCAGAACGCCAGCGTCGAACGTGATGCTGACAATGTAGAGCTCCTAGAGAAGGTCATTGGTCATCCCCGGCATCTTGGAGGCGCGAAATCGCTCCCCGGAGCTCGAGTGCGCATCGGCGGAGGGTTTCGGGGACGGATAACCTAAATCCGTTTCGATCCACTACATATAGCGGCAGATGGGGTGGGAAATGGCGGATCTGGGAAAGATTTTCCCGAACCGAGGGCGAAAAAATGGCCCATCCCGCATATCGGCCAAAAAAATAGCGAATGGCGAGCTTATTCTGGATCTGCTAGAGGTGCTCTGAGAGAGCTAGCCACGACCAATCGAGCGCAACGCAACGCTTGGAGACTTTTGTCCCACCTCGAATCGGTAAAGTATGAGGCTGCTTAAATTAGGGCTTCCGGCGTACCATGTCGCTGAGTCTAGTGGTGTGGGGTCATTTCCTAGCTTTGGGGGGCAAAAATTCGATCGGTTAGGAAGTATTGTTGGGCCCCGATTTGGGAGAGCTTGTATCCCCATTCTGCACAAGTTGGGTTGTGTCGGGAGTCTAATCACTAGAAAATGGAAACCTTCTGGAAGGGAAGTTGTGCACGTTGTGATCCCGCCAAGTGTCGGCTTCTCCTTCCGAGTGGTGCACCGTGGGTGCCTGCATGCGCGAGAAGTGGAAATACTAGAGAGTTTTAGTGGGATTTCCCCTTCCGACGCACGGAGGACGTACATACATTTATTTTCGAGATCCATTTTTCTAAAACAAAATATCTTGAGAACCGTTTGCCGAAATTACGAACTGTATTTACATGGGGGAACCCGAAAGACCCCCCCCCCCCATGATGGGCCTATCGGGTGCAGCTCGACGGGGGGTGTCTATGGAAGGCTTTTGTGTTACCATATTGAGGCCCATGAAGAAGCTCAAGCTCGAGCGGACTCCAAGAAGGGGTAGACCAGAAAGTTAGGAAAGAGGAGAAACCGACTCAACATCGAGTCCTACTCGTGTAAGACCCCTAGGACCCGTCTATCTATATAAAGTACAGGAGGGGGTTGTAGCAGAGCAACCAACCCTGGATCTAGAGTTGCGCTAAATTCAATCTGTGTGGCACCCCTGTAATCTGTTATTCGAGTTAATAAGAATCAGGCGGGCAGCAACCCGTCTGGCCGAGTAATCCACCAGCGTCTTTTTCCTTACGAAACCCCAGGTCCCTCACCATGGGGATTGTTGAGTTCACATCCTCTTTATTGGCGCCGTCTGCGGGAATCTGGGATGCTAAATTCAAGGCTCCTTCGATTCCAACTTCGTCGAGTTAAGACTCGTCGATCTGGGCGGATTCGATTCGGTTCGGATCCGTCGATTTCACCAAACACTCGCCGCTCTCGCCCGATGTTCGACTCCATTGACAAAAAGTGTCAATCTCACGTTCGACGGTCTAAATTTCCGCGCGAGCCGCGCGTGGATCCTGCACGTGCAAGACGCGCCACGGCCTCAACCGGCAGGGTCGACTACGACAGAAGCTTCGCCACCCTCGCCCGGAGAAGCAAGTTTTGAGTACCCCTATGCCGATGCCCCGCATGTCCACTTCGTCGCAATGGTTACGCAAACTGAGGCGGTCACTTTGAGAAGCGAAAGCGATGAGGATGGCTACTCTGACTCGGACAAGAAGCAGACACAACCGACAACTAAGCACCCGATGACAAATAGCAACTCGACGAAGATCCACGAGACCCCCCGCCACCCAAATATGAGAACCTGAACGGCAATGACGATGGACTCAATGGATCTGTTAGGTTTGCTGACTTCGAGTCTGTGATGAAGAGCAAGACGAACAAGGAGCGCCCCCAAGTGCGTGTATCAGCTGCTGCAATGGAGCGAGCCGCGTCTTTGTTCGAGCAGGGCCTTCCCCTCCCATCGGATGCCATCCCAAACATGTGATCTGCCTACTGTTACACGTTGGGCAGGCACCAAAAGAGATTAAACAAGAGACAAAAAGAAGTGGACATTGCACGCCTCCAGAAATGGGCGTGGCTGAGGCTTCACGCGGTGGGGTGCGGAAATTACCCGCGCCCAAAAGGCGGTCTCAAACGGCAGATATGATTGTCGACTCCATCAGGGGAACTCGAAGGGCGTTAGATCTTGAGCGTCACCCGAAGGAATCAGATCTACCACAGAGACTAGTGCCCAGGACGCCTCAGAAAAGGCTCCTCCAGGTGCAAACGTACTTGATGTCGATAAAACCGACGCCAGGTGATCCCCGCAACAAAGTACACGAGGAAATACTGCAAGGCCTCAATGTGGCAAGCGCGACGCTGGGAGAAAAATCCGCCCGGCGGGAAGCAACAGAACCCGAAGAGTCCAAGAAAGCGAAGGCCAAACCAACTCGGGCACCACGCTACGAAGAGGACCCGAAGGATATGTGTAGTAAGCTCGCGCAGATCAAGGTGTACAAATCATGCAGGGAGAGAGCGGGAGTAGAGGAGACGCTGCCGTGAGCCAGTAGGACCTAGGCGGGCTACTCGAGGCATAGCCCCACTGACTCGGATGAGCAAGAACTTTGCAGGCCCTCAGCTTCACCCGCGAGATTCGCCAGGCCAAGAAGCCGAAACGATTCAAGCTGACAGCTGAAACACCCAAGTAGGACGGAGTCCAGGAACCTGAAGCTTGGTTAGATGATTACCTGACATCTGTAAGATTCCAAAAGGGAAACCGAGTGAGAGCAATATAATATATTCAATTGCAACTAAAGGTAGCTGTGAGGAATTGGCTGAAGAGTTGACCCAGGGACAAACATAGCTGTTGGGAAGCTTTCGAGTATGACTTCGTGCAAAACTTCAAGTCCACCTGCAAACGACCAGTAACAGTCGGACAACTGAAGGCATGTAGACAACGAGCAGATGAGAACAATCGTGGATACATACAACGATGGACCGCGCTAAAGAAAAATGCGGAGGACATGTCGGAGGAAACAACAATTTCCAGCTTCAACGAAGAACTCCGCCGGATGGACTTTAAGGAGTAACTTAGGGAGGTAGAGGTCAAATATATCCCTCTCAAGCAACCCTGCAATTAAGATACAAGAAGTCTCTTTTGCCCCCAACACACCCAATATACGTGTAAGGTATATAGGTGCACTAGTTCGGCGAAGAGAGAGTAAAATGCAAGTAATATGGATGATAATAAGTGATAATAGCAATCTGAAATAAAAATGCCAGCAAACAAACATGTAGTAGAACAGGCGGAAACGGTGTTTCATTGCTTGGAAATAAGGCCTAGAGCTCCTACTTTCACTAGAGGACACTCTCAACAATGAAATCATAATTGAATGCATAAATATCATTTCTTCACTATGCTACTCCGAACCACTCTCCGGTCGAATAATGAACACTAATCATTGCGTAGGGCTTTAACAACACTCCTCAAGTCTATATTCCCTCTCTAGGGCACCCCAATGTCACTACGAGCGCCATAAATTAGTACTAAACAAACGCCACAATTTCATAGGTTCATCTTCCAACACAAGATATAAATATCATGCTAAACCACACGGTGCACACACTATCACCTTTACCCCGTGATCAAAGTGTTTACGGAGATAACAAAACCACTTGAGTAGCATAACAGATGAAGATCGATCTACATATTCAACTAGATTACAAAGCTCATGATCACATAAAGATCACACCATGGGAGAGAGAGATGAACCACATAGCTACCGGTAGAGCCCTCAGCCCCGGGGGAGAACTACTCCCTCCTCATCATAGGAGACAACAACGGCGATGGAGATGGCGGTGGAGTCGATGGAGATGGCTTCCGGGGGCACTTCCCCGTCCCGACAGGGTGCCAGAACCGAGATCTCTCCCCCGAAACTTGTCGGTGGCGGCGGCGGAGTGATACGTCTCAAACGTATCTATAATTTTTGATGTTCCATGTTGATATTATGCCAATTGCTACATCTTTTCCGCTTGTTTTCCTACGTTTTCTTATGTTTTCCGGAACTAACCTATTAACAAGATGCTACAGAGCCAATTCCCTGTTTTCTGATGTTTTTAGTTTCAGAAAATTTGTTCTGGAAATATTCTCGAAATTGGAAAATTCGAAAGCCAGAAGTCCTAAAAGTCCCATAAGCATCCAGAAGTCCCGAAGAGCCCCGGAGGGGGGCCACAGGGTGGACACACCATGGGGTGGCGCGGGTCCCCCCTAGCCGCGCCACCTAAGGGTGTGGGCCCCCTGGCCACCTCCCGGCATCGCCCTTTTGCCCATATATACTCCCCAAGGCATAAACCCTAAAAGGATCAACCTTTTCCACAAAATACATCCGTAGCTCCGCTGCTGTCGCCGACAAGTTTCGGGGGACAGATCAATGTTCTGGCACCCTACCGGGACGGGGAAGTGCCCCCAGAAGCCATCTCCATCGACTCCACCGCCATCTCCATCGCTGTTGCTGTCTCCTATGATGAGGAGGGAGTAGTTCTCCCCGAGGATGAGGGCTCTACCGGCAGCTATGTGGTTCATCTCTCTCTCCCATTGTGTGATCTTTATGTGATCATGAGCTTTGTAATCTAGTTGAATATGTAGATTGATCTTCATCTGTTATGCTACTCAAGTGGTTTTGTTATCTCTGGAAACTATTTAAGCATTGGGTAAAGGTGACAGTGTGTGCATCGTATGGTTTAGCATGATATTTATATCTTGTGTTGGAAGATGAACCTATGAAATTGTTGGCGTTTGTTTACTAATCTATGGCGCTCGTAGTGACATTGGGGTGCCCTAGAGAGGGAATATAGATTTGAGGAATGTTGTTAAAGCTCCTACGCAATGGTTAATGTTCATTATTCGACCGGAGAGTGGTTCGGAGTAGCATAGTGAAGAAATGATATTTATGCATTCAATTATGTGAGCATTGTTGAGAGTGTCCACTAGTGAAAGTAGGAGCCCTAGGCCTTATTTCCAAGCATTGAAACACCATTTTCCGCCTGTTCTACTACATGTTTGCTTGCTGCCATTTTTATTTTAGATTATTATTATCACTTATAACCATCCATACTACTTGTATTTTACTCTCTCTTCGCTGAATTAGTGCACCTATATACCTGACAAGTATATTGGGTGTGTTGGGGACACAAGAGACTTCTTGCATATTGATTGCAGGGTTGCTTGAGAGGGGTATCTTTGACCTCTACCTACCTGAGTTCAATAAACCTTGGGTAATCCACTTAAGGGAAACTTGTTGTTGTTCTACAAACCTCTGCACTTGGAGGCCCAACACTGTCTACAAGAATAGAAGCGTGCGTAGACATCAAGATCTTTTCTGGCGCCGTTGCCGGGGAGGTAAGGTAAAAGGTTCTCGCATCCTCGGGTGTGAGTGCTCGAAGTTATTTCCTTTAGATTCTGCAATTATATCTTTTTGTTTCTTTTTTATTTTTACTAGTTAGTCTTAATGGAAAACAACAAAAATATGAGAGAGCTTTATAATATTTATCTTGAGTTAGGACATGAAGTGTTTGAAGAGAAAATTAAAAAACCTATGGAACTCTATTTGCATGCTAGTGGCAATGTTATTAGTATGAACTCTTTAAACACCATTATTTCTAATGCTATGGAAAAGTCTAAGCTTGGGGAAGTTGGTTTTGATGAATATGATATTTTTAGTCCCCCATGTTTTGAGGAGGAAATTTTCTTTGATGATACCTTGCCTCCAATATATGATGATTATAATGATTGTGGTATTCTAGTTCCACCTGTTTACAATGATGAATATGATATTTTTAGTCCACCTACTATGGAGGAGAAAATTAATTATGATTGCAAAATGCCTCCTATATTTAATGATTATGGTGATGAGAATAATAATGATAGCTATTTTGTTGAATTTGCTCCCACTGCTATTAATAAGAATGACTATGCTTATGTGGAGAGTATTAATTATTTTATGCATGTGGCTCAGGATAAGAATGTTTCTTGTGATAGTTATATTGTTAATTTTATTCATGATGCAACTGAAAGTTATTATGAGAGAGGGAAACATGGTTTTATGCATCTAAACAATATTAAGTTTCCCCTCTTTATCTTGAAATTTTTGAAGTTGCACTTATTTTGTGTTCCTATGCTAGTCACTTTGTGCTTTCATGACTTGTTTTCCTACAAGATTATTTTTCATAGGAAGTGTGTTAGACTTAAATGTGTTTTATATTTGCTTCTTGATGCTCTATTATTGTGCTTCAACTCTTATTCTTATGTGATCATCTTTTAAAAATCATTGTGCCTAGCTAAAAGGCGTTAAAGAAAAGCGCTTCCGGGAGACAGCCCGTTTTATTTCGTTGTTTTCAACCCGTTTTCTTTTGTTTTCTTTGGTGTGCTTTGCACCTAGGTGTTTTCTATTTACTTAGCAACCCCTCTGTATCTTTTATTTTGAGTTTTTGTTGAGCCAAGTAAAGCCTCTAGTGGAAAGTTGAGCCTATATTTCGGATTTCTGCGCAGGAAACAGATTTCTGTTGTCCAGTGTTAATTCCGTTAAAAATCACAGAAAATTTAAAATGACCTAAGCTTTTTTTTTTCTTAATCCTGAGTTATATATGCAACTTTTCTTAGAAGACAACTTTTTAATTTGAGCAACAGAAGATTTTAAAAAAAATCGATCTTTACCTATTGTTCTGTTTTGACAGATTTCTGCCATTTATCGCATTTGCATCTTAATCTCTTTCTTTTGGTGTTCTTTTGAGAAAAAGAGTTTTAAAATAAGTTTTCACAGTAGCTAATGTGTTTTTGAGTGTTAGACTTGTGTTGAAATTTAACCATGTGAATTTATTATTTAATTTCACTAACGTTGCTAATGAAGATTGTGAGAATTTTGGTGTGAAGGAAGTTTTCAAGGGTCAAGAGAAGAGGATGATATGACGTGATAAAGAAGAGTGAAGAGCCTAAGATTTAGTATGCCCCGGTGGTACATCCAAGCAAATTCCAAGAGGACTCGAGCGTCTAAGCTTGGGGATGCCCAAGGCATCCCCTTCTTCATCAACAAATTATCAGGTCACTTCTAGTGAAACTATATTTTTATTCGGTCGCATCTTATGTGCTTTACTTGGAGCGTCTTTATTTTTGTTTTCAGTTTGTTTGGTTTTATTTGCTGTAATAAATGGTTTGATCTTATCATACTTGTGTGGGAGAGAGACACGCTCCGTTTTCATTGCTTAGAACACTCTAGTTTTTATTCTTATTGTTCTGTGAGTGTTCACTTTTTGCTAGTACTGCGTTTAGCCTTTGTTTTCATGCATCTCTTTATTCAGAGATGTTAGATTTTGTAGTTAGGTGGTTCTCATATGCATTTTTTTATTGGAAATAGGAATGCTATTGTGGTAGTTGGTATAGTGGAAAAGATTGCATGGTCTTGTAGATCACTAAACTGCTTCACTTGAATCACTGCGGTTGTTTTGAGATATTAATTTGCTTAATGGATAAACGGGAAGGACTAGTAAGTATAAACTTTTAATGGTTGGTCTAAGAAACTTGAAACTATGCCACACTTAAATTACCAGCTGATAGAAACAATGGTATATGATTGCTACGAGTGATACATTTCTGATCGGCCTTTTGTTACGCTCTACGGTCGGGGTAGCTAACAGTGACTTGTCACTGCCACGGACCCTCTTGGAGTGATTTGCACTTTGCCTTGTAAGATGATTTGTTTGTTGTAATCTTTTAACTTGTGAGTTCTATGTTGTGGTTTCCTGGCACTTCCACCATCCATATTTGCTAGCCTCTTCGGTACTGTGCATTGCCCTTTCTCACATTGAGAGTTGGTGCAAACTTTGCCAGTGCATCCAAATCCCGTGGGAGGACTTTGTTCTCCTACACATAAGCCCATATATTCTTCCTCAAAACATCCAACATACCTACCTATCATGGCATTTCCATAGCCATTCCGAGATATATTGCTGCACAACATCCACCTCCATTATGTTACTTGATGATGAGCTTCATGGTTATTTATGCATACTGCTACACTGGCAGGAGCATGCAGTTAGAGACATTAAAGATATTTCTTTATGAGTTATGAGTACTAAAAGTGTGATGATTCATTGTAATATAGGATGTTTCCCCTATCAATGAGGATATATAAAATAAATAAATAAAATGAAAAATCCCAAAAAGAAAAAAAAGGCCAAAGAGAGAATAAAGAGAGAGGGGGTGCATCACTATCCTTTATACCACACTTGTGCTTCATGTTTAGCACCAATACTTCAGTTTGGAGAGAGTTTTCATATTATCATTCATTCATAACTATGTGGGAAACTTTACATTATAGAAATTGGCTTGTATATTTCAATGATGAGCCTCCTCAAATGAGCTCTAGGTCTTCGTGAGCAAGCAAGTTGGATGCACCCCCACTAGTTCCATTGGAGAGATTTCATACACTTATAGCTCTATGTGAATCCGTTGTGTGGCAATCCCTACTCCTTGCATAGCTTCGGTTGTAAGACTTTCTCTTGTCTAATGACCACTTTCAGCTTTGTGAGCCTTTCTTCCATTGACCTTCCAAACCCCCCATAATGTTCTCTTAGCCATAACATCCCTGTGCCAGGGACCAATGCAGAACACTTGCTTGTTTTTAGTGCGCAAATAGTTTAAGATTCAAGCATTGCATCATGTGGAAAGCTTGACTTGATCCTAACATGGGTTGTGAAGATAGTTTGACGTGCATGATATTGTTGTTCTTGAAAGCTTAAATCATCTCTAATAAACTTTGCACGGTTGATAGTCTTTTAGTATTTATTCATTAAAAGTTTTACTTCTTTATTCTTTGTTTATGCATTACTTGTTGATATCAAATATAGATCACAGCTTTAGTTCATTTGATCCTAGTTTACATGCTCTACTTTACATATTATGATCAAGATTGTGTGGTAGCATGTCACCTCAGAAATCATTTTGTTTTATTGTTTACATACTCGAGGACGGGTAGGAACTAAGTTTGGGGATGCTTGATACGTCTCAAACGTATCTATAATTTCTGATGTTCCATGTTGATATTATGCCAATTGCTACATGTTTTCCGCTTGTTTCCCTACCTTTTCTTATGTTTTCCGGAACTAACCGATTAACAAGATGCCACAGAGCCTGTTCCCTGTTTTCTGTTGTTTTCAGTTTCAGAAAAGTTGTTATGGAAATATTCTCGGAATTGGAAAATTCGAAAGCCAGAAGTCCTAAAAGTCCCGGAAGCATCGAGAAGTCCCGAAGAGCCCCGGAGGGAGGCCATGGGGTGGCCACACCATGGGGTAGCGCGGGTCCCCCTGGCCGCGCCACCTAGGGGTGTGGGCCCCTGGCCACCTCCCGGCATCACGCTTTCGCCCATATATACTCCCCGAGGCATAAAACCTAAAAGGGTCGACCTTTTCCACAAAATACATCTGTTTAGCTCTGCCACCGCCGCCAACAAGTTTTGGGGGACAGATCTCTGTTCTGGCACCCTGCTAAGACGGGGAGTGCCCCCAGAAGCCATCTCCATCGATTCCACCGCCATCTCCATCGCCGTTACTGACTCCTATGATGAGGAGGGAGTAGTTCTCCCCCCGAGGCTGAGGGCTCTACCGGTAGCTATGTGGTTCATCTCTCTCTCCCATGGTGTGATCTTTATGTGATCATGAGCTTTGTAATCTAGTTGAATATGTAGATTGATCTTCATCTCTTATGCTACTCAAGTGGTTTTGTTATCTCTGTAAACTATTTAAGCACGGGGTAAAGGTGACAGTGTGTGCACCGTGTGGTTTAGCATGATATTTATATCTTGTGTTGGAAGATGAACCTATGAAATTGTTGGCGTTTGTTTACTAATATATGGCGCTAGTAGTGACATTGGGGTGCCCTAGAGAGGGAATATAGACTTGAGGAGTGTTGTTAAAGCCCCTACGCAATGATTATTGTTCGTTATTCGAGTGGTTCGGAGTAGCATAGTGAAGAAATCATATTTATGCATTCAATTATGTGAGCATTGTTGAGAGCGTCCACTAGTGAAAGTAGGAGCCCTAGGCCTTATTTCCAAGCATTGAAACACCGTTTTCCGCCTGTTCTGCTACATGTTTGCTTGCTGCCATTTTTATTTCAGATTGTTATTATCACTTATAACCATCCATACTACTTGTATTTTACTCTCTCTTCGCCGAACTAGTGCACCTATATACCTGACAAGTATACTGGGTGTGTTGGGGACACAAGAGACTTCTTGCATCTTGATTGCAGGGTTGCTTGAGAGGGATATCTTTGACCTCTACCTCCCTGAGTTCGATAAACCTTGGGTAATCCACTTAAGGGTAACTTGCCGCTGTTCTACAAACCTCTGCACTTGGAGGCCCAACACTGTCTACGAGAATATAAGCGTGCGTAGACATCAGGGGAGCTACGGATGTATTTTGCGAAAAAGGTCTATTCCTCTAGGGTTTATGCATCGGGGAGTATGTATGGGCGAAAGGGCGATGACGGGAGGTGGCCAGGGGGCCCACACCACTAGGTGGCGCGGCCAGGGGACCCGCGCCACCCCATGGTGTGGCCACCATGTGGCCCCCCTCCGGGGCTCTTCGGGACTTCTGGAAGATTCCGGGACTTTTAGGACTTCTGGCTTTCGAATTTTCCGATTCCGAGAATATTTCGAGAATAACTTTTCTGAAACTAAAAACAGCAGAAAACAGGGAACTGGCTCTATGGCATGTTAGTACGGAAAATCGATAAAAATGAGATAAAGTGTAAGGAAAACATGTGGGAAACAACATGAAAACAACATGGAACATCAGAAATTAGGGATACGTTTATGACGTATCAGGGATGCCCATTTCACCCCAAGATATATCCAAGAAGTACAAGCATAAAATCTTGGGGATTGCCAAGGCATCCCCTTCTTCATCAGCAAAAATACCAGGTCCTCTTTCAAGACATTATATTTTTATTGCTTTCACATATTATGTGGTATTATTGGAGCGTAAATTATTTTTGCTTTCAGTTTGTTTTGTTTTATTTGTTGTATTATATGTATGGATCCTAGCATATTTGTTTTGGAGATAGACACACTCCGTTTTCATTGCTTAGAACACACTAGTTTTCACTCTTATTGTTCTGTGAGTGTTCACTTTTTGCTAATACTGCGTTTAGCTCTTGTTTTCCACTCGTATTTTTTTAGATCTTGTTGGTTTGCTTCACTTATATACGACTAGATCTCTGGTACTTAATGAATATTACCAATGAGAGTTGTTTCAAACAAGTTGATTGATGCTGGAGAAGAGTAAAATATTTCATGCTTATAGTGGTGCAATGGAAAGCTTGTTTAGATTGTGGCTTAGACTTTATCATGTCATGTTAGATGTTATTTTAATAGTGTGCTTAGTAGTTATTTATGTAGCATGACTTGTCTCAAATAGTTGAGAGTGCTTAATGTGCCATTGAAACAAATCATGTGTTGTTTTTATCATATCGAAGCATAATACTGTGGTAATCTCCTTCGAATGCTTTATTTGGCTGACTTGGTGCATGATTACACCATGTTATGAATACAAACCAGTCACCTCTAGCCTATATGATCATTTAGTTTTTGACTTGTAATATCATTTATGCTTTGATTAATAATGTTTTTGTCGCTATGCATTATTATGGCCATTATTGCTCTCTTAATTTGTCGCTCTCAGTCTCTTGCTAGCCTTCACCTGTATTGAGTATGAGCTCTACTCGTGCATCCAACTCCCCAAAACCAAAAGTTTTCCAAATGTGTCCATCATATCTACCTATATGTGGTATTTAACCAAAACTCCAAAGTAAATTTCTCATGTGCTATCTTTAAAACCTTCAAAATTATATCTGTTGTGTGCCCCTGTTTTAGCTCATGAGCATGCAGGTAGACGATCTTTATCTCACTTGTTGATTGAATTTTACACACTTGGACTAGTGGCACATCCTCTTATCCAAATTGATAGAAGAGTTGGTAATGGGTTGCCCAGTCCCAAACTTGGTTACTATAAATCCTCTTCACTCCTTTTCCCCTAATTTATCAGTTAAAGCATAATTGTGTAAATAAAAGAGAAGAGGGATGATCTACTGACCCCAGTAGATAGAACGTCCTTCAATGGGAGCCGCTTTTGTAAAGTCTAGTTAACTTGTGACGTATTGTATTATTTGTTTGCCATTCGTTGACATAAACATACACCTCTCTAAAAATTGTTTTCAATACCTCTATTTTAATAAAATAAAAAGCTCTAGCACATGAGTTAATCCATGCTTCCCTTTGCGAAGGGCCTTTCTGTAACATCCCAGTGTTTGGGAGGTTATAAGGATCTACTTATAATATGTGCATTTGAAATGCATGCATCTAAAAGTACGGGACATTTTGGCGCGAAAGTTTAAATGAAACAAAGTGACCAATGTTTCACTTGACATGATGAAATAGGTCTAGTTCATCTAGTCAAGAGTACATTTGGAATGATCTTTATAACATAGAATAGTTACAAATCAAATCATCTGATAAGGCAAACCATAGTTGGTTATGACCAACACTAACTCTCAACAAGCCTAACCTCAAGTCTATAAGTGACTTGGGATAATTCACTAGGTAACTACAACCAAAGAGGGGTGAGTATCCAAACCACATAAGTGATAATCATACTTCCACAAAAGAGTAATACTCAGTTGAATCATCTCATCAACATAGATGTTATATTCCATAAAATAACAACCCACTAAGTTATCAATCATATACACAACATATTTTTAAATCATCTCATAACTACCAGCTGAACCATCACAAGTAAATAACAAAGTTTCAAAAGAACACAAGTGATACATACAAGTGTTAACTCAAACCCACAAGTGGGAAATGACATAATAATTGTATTAATATATTTATCGAATATGTACATATCTCATCCACCCTAAAAGAAGTACCTAAAAGAAAAATTAAATCCTCTTAAACTACTGTTAAATCTTGATCACTACCTATGATCTTTCCAAACCACTATGCTTGCATCTTGAATACAAAATCAAGAATATAAAATCACAACATGGCACCCTGAGTAACCAATTAACAACCATGATCAAAGACATTAAGCTCAATCACTTTCTCATGCTCATTGTTTCAATCATCTTATGTAAGTGAGTACCTGAAATCTCAACACATGAATGAACCATTTGATCAACTTACTATTAAGTCATCATTCCATAAGCATTCCACACTTCTATTCAAACCAACCTTCAACAAATAAAGTATCTTTGGATACAAGTATTGGGTAACAACAAATTATAATCTCTAGTAGAGGAAGTAAGTTGAAAACTAAGTAAACCAATCATGTATGATACAAGAACATATCTTATGGGAAACAAAATAACAAGTATATTGAAGAAGAATAAAAGTTTAACTAAGTCTTAAACAAGATCTTTCTACTTTGTCTAGATTATCTTGTTTTCCAATCTTCTCTGAATCATTCTGCAAGAGAACCCACAAGAAAGAAGGAACTACCACAGGAAGATCTTCAAGAAGATTATTTAGAGTGTTCTATAAGTGTTATTCCAATCTATCATAAGAGTACTTGTAAACTCTTATGTATTGATCTGATCTTATTAACACTCTTGAAACAGTGTGATACTCCAATGTTAGTGTTATATAGAAGTAGTTTGGTAACAAGTTTCTAGACCTTGTTAACAGATCACTTTTGTATACTCAAACACTTGAGTGTCATACACAAATAGACAAAAAGTTGAATAACCTGGTACATCTCAGCCTATTGTATATGAGTAGTAATTTGGAGGCAAGACTAGCTACCTTGTTAACAAATTCTTCTTGTATGCATATGGCAACTAGATGTTATAAAATACACTCACATTCTTTTACAATCATCTAAGTAAAATCCTTGCTTGGATTAGTTGGTTGTTTTCACCACAATGGTGAGACAGTTGAGGTTGGAAACCAAGAGAGGAACCTACCTGCAATGGAAAAAGGTGATAACAGAAGATTAGTAGCAACTAGAGATAAGAACATCAAGAAACATAAGACCACAAGAAGCAACACTGCCTCAGTATAGGATCATAAGAAATTATCCAGTGAATCATTAGGATATAATAGAGAACCAATAACCTCTGTCAAGCTCATCAGAGATGATGAACTCATAATAATATCTTTAATGGAAACAATTATCAAGTATGAAATAATAACCATCCATTTCATCCACATGTCTTAATATGTGGAGGTTAATGGTAACATGCTTAATATCTTGTTTTCCATATCCTTTTCATATGTAAGACTAACAGATGATAACAAAAACTCATCTATATATAACCATGTAAATGATTACATGTTCTAAAACAACATTAGATATTATCCACATTTTAGAACTGGTGGAAAACAAACAAATAGATTCCAAACACTCATGTTTTCCATTTGAACAAGTGTTTAAAATAACAAACATGGCTTACACCCAATAAAAAAAATGTTCACCAGGCTTGATAAGAAAACCAAAGATGAAAATAACAAAGCCACACAAAGGGAAAATAAATCCATTCATTACCTAACACCATTTGGTTTGATATGGAATAAAATTCCTTATTGGGTGATTTCATTACAAGGCATATAACCAGTACCCAATAGTTTTACTAAATTATGTTCTATAAGGAATTGTATCCAAAATTGTCCAATTATGATGCGCCACCTTGGTATCCACATGATTGGAGTGTGTACTTTTTATTAAACATGCTTAAGCATAATTTTAAAGCCATTAAATAAATAAAATGAAGAGAAAACAACAAAATCACTTAATCTAGCACCCTAAATAAAAAATACAAATATTCTTCAAATTCACCAAAACAAAACATGGTGAGATGTGAAATTTGATAAGGAATTCAAATATATTTTTTATTAATTTTTCTGTTCGCAAATAGGCCCTGAAAACAAAGGTTTTTTCTCAGTTTTTAGTAACATAAGGACCTTGTTGTAATTTGTAAAGAACTTTCAGGGGGTTATTCGGAAAATGTTTAATCCTTTCTTCTACCTCGTGACAGAAGGCAGAGGCGTGCCGCCGCCGTCGACTCGGCCGGCCACGTCCTGATTGCCGCCCTTCCGCACGGATAAGAGGAGGATAAGCCTCCAACTTGCTCTCTCCCTCCCTCACTCGCTCTCTCTCGCAATCCCTCTCTCTGTATGCTCTGAACCGAAGAACAAACCCTAACCCTAGCTATAAGCCGCCGAGGCGCGCCGTCGTTCCTGTCCATTTCGAGCTCCGGGGAGTATCCAGGGAGCACCGCCGTGTCCTTCTCCACCTTCTCGAGCTCGCACGGAAGCCGGGACGCCCGGGAGGGGCGGAATCGAGCCGCCGCCAACCGCTCCGGCCGCCAACGAAACCTGCATGTCGGCGCCGATTCCGGCCACTTCTCGCAACATCAACCACACCATCGACCTCGTGGTAACCTCAGGAGCACCGGGGTGCTTTCCTCTTCCTCCCTCCTCCTCTGGAATTTCCTCCTGTCATTACCGTCATCCGCCGCCGTGCTATTTCTCACCGCCGGCAACTCCGGCGACCTATTGGTCCAAAATCCGCCACCACCACACTCTCCAAGCACTTCTCTGTCCGATGGTACCAACGAATAGCCTCAATTCGAGGGAACTCGATGGATTGGAGATCAACAGGAGAAATCCTCTCCACAGCTGACACGATCATGACGTCATGAGTATTTTTATTTTTATTTTTTTTTAATTAAAATGAAACTGACAGGTGGGTCCCACCTGTCAATTTAAATAAAGGCAGAAAATAATTAAAACTTGATAATTCAATAACTTTTAATCCAATAATCAGAAAAATACAAATAAAATATGAAAATGATTAGAAAAATATAATCTAAAGGTTTATGAACTTTTCAAAAATGTTTGATAAAGTTTAAAATTAAATATTTTTTAAATTAAATTAAATCGTTTAAAATTGTGAAAAATAATAAATAATTCATAAAATAAAAAAATACAAGTTATATACCAAAATGCTCCAAATGACAAATGCAATCCACCTATGATGTTTTCATAGTCATTTGACCAAGTTTTCATGTGTGTTATATTTGCCTACTCATTTGATTCATTAAAAAATTAAGAAATTAATAACTTATTCAAATATTTTCAGAATACTTCAAATGAGATATCAAATCAAAGAGAAAAACATTTTCAACTCAAATATGTCAAACACAAAACATTTTGTCTAACTTATAAACTTGTTTCTAAAGGTATAATGGAATTCTATAATACTCCATTATTACCTGCAGTAACTAACTTAATACCATTTTCCTTATTAATAAAACCCTCATGTTTTCACACCTACTAAACCTATCATCACAAGTCACTAGGTAGTTGTGTGATGATAGAGTTAGTTGTTTTAGTTCCTCGTTTTCAAATACACTTTTGAACATAGAGTAAAGTCTGTCTGTTATCGTTTCAATAGTTATTTTCCATGTGTTGTTGTGTGGTTATCTAACCAAGTAATACACAATTCTACCTAAACATGATAACCATTGTTTGCTAAGTAAAAGTGAAACACATGTAAGTCTAAAAGAAGTAATAACAACATCACCATAAATAATAAAACAACCCACCTTAAAAACTGTGTGATTAACTTCTCATATCAAACGTGGCTTACACTTGTAAGATGGGGTGTTTTCCAGGGTAATTCACGATGCATCTCATTACTATGCATGTATCACCAGTGTTTTTTGTAGTCTTTATCGAGACTACTTTGCTATCTTTCAGATGTCGGGATTTTCTACGAGACCCTTGAACTCGAAGACATGGATTATGATTGTTGTTTCAATCTCAGGCAAGTTCATCACTTGCTCATATCCTTTGCAGTACTTCATAACAAATTAATTGCAAAAACTCTATCGTATTACCACCTATTCTCAAAAGAATGCATGATCCTATTTTTATAATAATATGACTATTTGAATGACTACCCGAGTGGTAGTGTTCTGTTTGGTGGGCGGATGGGACCATGGAAAGATGAATAGGTCAAAGGAAGGTTCCATCTGCATGGGAAAGTATTACCTAGGATTAATCACAACTGCCGTCAGGATTCTTGCGCCGTAAATTTGCGTTAACCATGGGTCTTCTATGGGGGGAGTAAGTCAGTCGTGATCTTTTCTCGTTCACATGTCAACGGGCTGCCAGAGACGTACGCTGTAGGTTCTGCGGGACTACAGGCACATGGGTGGGATCCCTTACGTCCCACAGACTCTGGGGTCTACGAGTGTCTTCCAGGGGCGCGTAGATCTCCATCGTGAGGGGTGGAATCAGGCGTTCAACCTGCTGGCAGAAATGGGTGGGCATGCTGACAGGGGGATGCTAACCCGGTATGCCAAGCTCTGAGGAAATGACCCAGCCCAAAGGATGGTGTGCAGGATTCGGCTAAGAATAAAGAAGCTTGTGGAGGCCCAAACTTGTGGGCTTAACGGCCCGGGTTATGGGCTATTGTAAAGGAAAGTTATGGTTAGTGCGCCGTGTCCATGTAGGATCCGGAATATGCCCTGCCGAATAAGCTAGGGGGTACGGGTGCTTTATAAACCGACCCTCAGGTATAGTTTTAGATAGAGATCTAAGAACCCTAGCAATATCGCGTGATATCGAGCATCCAGTGTAAACCCTAATCGAATTATCGTATCGAGAATAGAGATCCGGCGGCTTCGATTGCCGGCTATCAGATCAAATTGTACCATGTCTTCCCTTGAGCTAAACCCTCTCCCAAACGCCTGTGTCGACTTGCCCCAAGATCAGTTACCCCTGGTAACATCTGCCGTGATTATCCCACGACAGTTGGCGCCCACCGTGGGGCCTGCGTCCAAAGGTGTTTACATCACGGGAGAAGCTCGGAAGGGCATGGAGAATCTTGTCATTGGCGAAATCTACATCGACCACGAAGAAGAAAAGATGGTGGACGATTCCGGCTGGGGGCCAGAGTCGGATCACCTCGAGTCCGGATTTATATTGACGATCGGCCGGATCAACATCTTCGTCGGCACGGTACGAACGACTAATTTAAAAGGACAATATCATGTGCATACTACAGGAACTTCTAGCAGGAACAAAGAGACGTCAAAGCAAGCGGCAAATTCGTTTTCATCAGCCGCGCCGGGATATCTTAGATGGGCAGAACAAGAGATAACGTGGAGTAGAAGAGATCATCCGGAAAAAGTGGAGCGTCCAGGAGTCTTGGCGTTGGTAGTTGCTCCACAGGTTAATGGTTACGAGCTGAAGAAGGTCCTGATGGACGGTGGAAGTAGCATCAACATCCTTTATTGGGAGACCTTCTTACGGATGAGTCTCAAAGAGTCCCAGCTGCAGAAAAGTTCGACAATCTTTCACGGGATCGTACCGGGTCACTCGGCGAGCCCCGAGGGAAGGATCACCTTGGAAGTTGCTTTTGGAGAATCGACGGATAATTATCGAGTTGAGTGGCTCACGTTTGAGGTGGTCAAGTTGCGCAGTCCTTACCACGCGCTGTTGGGGAGGCCGGCTTACGCCCAATTCATGGCTAGGCCGTGCTACGTGTATTTGCAGCTGAAAATCCCGGGTCCTAAACGGACCATCACTATACATGGGAACCGGGATATAGCGGCCGAGTGCGACGAAGGAGATTCAGTTATGGCCGAGCAGGCATGCAGGAAGGAAGAGCTCGAATATTACCGGTCTCAAGTAAATCCGGACGATAGAACAGCCTTGAAAAAGCCGAATACTGAGGATGAGAGAGCAAAATTCAAGGCAGCGCAAGACACCAAGAAGATAGATTTTGTCGAAGGGGATTCTACTAAGCAATTTACCATAGGGTCTAACCTGGGAAAAGAGCAGGAGGGAGCGCTCGTGGAGTTCATTCGCTCGAATGCAGATGTGTTTGCCTGGACACCTAGCGACATGCCGGGTATCCCTACAGAATTGGCTGAGCACAGTTTGCATGTGGATCCCAAGTCCAGGCCCGTGAAACAAGGTTTGAGGAAAATGAATGAGGAAAGAAGGAAAGCTATAGGCGAAGAGATCGCTCGGCTATTGGCAACCGGCTTTATCATGGAAGTATTTCACCCGGATTGGTTGGCTAACCCGGTTCTGGTGATGAAAAAGACCAACGAGTGGAGGATGTGCATTGACTTCACGAGTCTCAACAAACATTGCCCAAAGGATCCGTTCGCGCTGCCAAGGATAGATCAGATTATAGACGCAGTAGCTGGAAGCGATCTGTTATGCTTCCTGGACGCATATTCCGGGTATCATCAGATTAAGCTCAAAAGGGAGGATTGGGAGAAAACATCATTCATAACCCCTTTTGGGGCCTTTTGTTATAAAACTATGACGTTTGGGTTGAAGAACGCTGGCGCAACTTACCAACGGTGTATTCAAAAGTGCTTTGAGGACCAAATCAGACGTAACGTCCATGCCTATGTGGATGACGTGGTCATCAAGACTAGGAAGGCGGAGACATTCATCGATGATCTAAAGGAGACGTTCAAAAACTTGAGGAGGTACCAGATGAAGCTTAACCCGACGAAGTGCGTGTTTGGAGTTCCAGCTGGGAAATTACTCGGATTCATAGTTTCCGAGAGGGGAATCGAGGCAAACCCGGATAAAATCAAGGCCATCCAGAGTCTGAAAAAACCGGAAAATTTGAAGCATGTTCAAAAGCTCACGGGCTGCGTAGCAGCCTTGAGCCGATTCATATCCTGACTCGGAGAAAAAGCAATACCCTTGTACCGGCTCTTGCGGAAATCAGATAAGTTCGTGTGGGATCAAGAGGCGGACGAGGCATTTGAGGCACTAAAGAAGCAGCTATCTGAAGCACCAGTACTAGCGGCGCCGGGTCCTAAAGAGCCTACGTTACTATATGTGGCAGCTGGCCCCCGAGCCGTCAGCGCGGTAGTCGTTGTGGAACGCCAAGAGGATGGGAAAGGATACCCGGTTCAGAGGCCGGTTTATTACGTCAGCGAGGTATTATCAGAAGCAAAGCAGCGCTATCCACATTGGCAAAAGTTGGTGTTCGGGGTCTTTATGGCCAGCCGGAAGCTAAAGCCGTATTTCCAAGAACATCCCATAACAGTGGTTAGTTCAATACCAATGTCGGATATCATCAGAAACTCGGACGCGACGGGAAGAATAGCCAAATGGGCGATAGAGATGGGGGATTATCATATCAACTACGAACCCAGGTCAGCAATCAAATCTCAAGCTTTAATTGATTTCGTTAACGACTGGACACATACAGGCATGACTACAACGGTTCCAAATTCCGAGTCATGGATCATGCACTTCGACGGATCAAAGCAGTACGAGGGATCAGGAGCTGGGGTGGTGTTAACATCACCCAAAGGAGACAAATTGAGTTACGTGCTACAAATTCACTTCGACTGTTCCAACAACGTGGCCGAGTATGAGGCCCTACTGCATGGCTTAAAGGTAGCCAAAGAAATGAACATCAAGAGGATACGATGCTTCGGAGATTCGGACCTTGTGGTACAGCAGGTGTCAGGAACGTGGGATAGAAAGGACGCAACTATGGCAGCATACCGCAGGGAAGTTGATAGGGTTGCAGGATGTTTTTCCGGGTATGAGGTGGAGCATATAGACAGAAGAAAGAATGAGGCAGCCGACGCCCTCGCCAGACTCGGCTCGCGCAGAGAGCCGGTTCCACTTAACGTTTTCCTGGACGAATTATGGCGACCATCAGTTAAAATCGAGTCAGAGGAGGAATTGGCAAATCAAGACCCGGATTCAGGACTCGTAGCCACTGTACGTACTATTCCCGAGTGGACAGAACCGTTTTTGGCCTACCTATCACGAGGCGAGTTACCACAACAGGAGGTATTAGCAAGGCAAATCTTGAGGCGAGCAAAGGGGTATTCTATCATCAATGGGGAATTGTACAAGAGAAGTGCAGCAGGAGTCTTTTTGCGCTGCGTAGCGCCGGAAGAAGGCAGACAGATTCTCAAGGAAATCCATGAAGGCGACTGCGGACATCATGCGTCCACAAGGTCTCTTGTGGCTAAAGCTTATCGACACGGGTTTTTCTGGCTCACGGCCCTAACGGATGCGGAGCGATTGGTAGCAAGGTGTGACGGATGTCAAAGGTACGCTCGCCAAACCCATGTGCCGGCTATGGAGTTGCGGACTATCCCGTTAACTTGGCCGTTCGCCGTCTGGGGTATGGACATGGTTGGCCCCTTCCATATGTCACCATGCAAGAAGACACATCTTTTGGTGGCCATTGATAAGTTTACCAAGTGGGTTGAGGTTATGCCAGTTACTAATTGCGAAGCAGCTACAGCAGTCAAGTTCCTGAAAAGGATTATCTACCGGTTTGGGTACCCCCACAGCATAATTACCGACAATGGAACCAACATGTCCCTTGGTGAGATGGAGAAGTTTTGTGGCAACAATGGAATCCGGCTCGATGTGGCATCGGTGGCTCATCCCCAGGCCAATGGACAAGTGGAGAGGGCAAACCAAGAATTGCTTCGCGGATTAAAACCACGATTGCGAGTTCCCTGTATCAGGGCCGCTGGTGCATGGGTCGAGGAACTTCCTTCTGTGGTTTGGGGTATCAACACTACACCTAACAGATCCACTCAGATGACACCCTTCTTCATGGTCTATGGTGCGGAAGCAGTGTTACCGAGTGATATTATTCACGATTCGCCTAGAGTATCAGCTTACGTCGAAGTAGAGAACGAAAAAACCCGGCAGGACGCCGTAGATATGTTAGAAGAGCAAAGAGAACAAGCCCTGGAAAGATCAGCCATATATCAGCAAGATCTACGGAGGTATCATAGCCGGCGTGTGAAGACCCGGGTATTCCAGGAAGGAGACTTGGTTCTGCGTCTGGTACAGTCAAACGAAGGAAAACACAAATTATCACCACCATGGGAAGGACCATTTATCATAAGCCGGAGCCTACATAACGGATCATATTATTTGATAGATGCAAGGGAAGAGTCGGCTACAGTCAACGACACCGCACACACCACTTCATCTATGCAAGAAAGAGATAGACCATGGAACGTGGCTCAGCTGCGTCCGTATTATACTTAGTAAAGACTATATTGGCAAGTGGAATTGCACGATGTAATAGGCAGCAGGTTTTCTGACGTACTCTTTTCCTATCCAGGGTACCTTTGGGGACTGGACGGGTTTTTAATGAGGCGGCTTGCTGACCTACATTTTTCATATCAAGTAAAGAGATGGCTATCAAGAAAAGAGATGGTTGTTATCAATTTTTCATATCAAGTAAAGAGGTGGTTATCAAGAAAAGAGATGGTTGTTATCAGGTTATGTATTCTCAGTACGATGCGTATATCTAGGTCTTGGGGGCTGGTCGCTTAAATAGCACAGTTACAAACTCAAAGACCCGGCCATGATGCCTATGAGTTATAAGGGCCGATTACTTGCAAACGAGTACGGCTACAATCTTATAACCGGACAAAGAAGTCCAAATTTCTTGGCTACTCTTACTTAAGCTCGATGTGACTCGCATTAAAGTGGCATGATTTGTTCGCTTACGATGGCAGTTAGTCATGAAACCCGACGGGGATTGGCTGGCTACGTCTTCGTATTGATGTAACAACATGGTATCCACGCGAAAGCCGGCTTACAGTACAAGACAGTCAAAAGGGTCATCTAAACCACAAGTTATGCAGAGTACAAGGCTGAATAGCTGGAAACTCAATGACTATTAAGCATAACTTCAAAACCGATGTGAAACAACTCATGGATCTTTGTGAAAATAGCAATAAGAATTTTGTTCCCTTTTCAAGATCAAGTGTCCTAGACTCGGCAATCCGGGCCCGGTAGCTTGAAATCTTGAAAAGAACTGGCTTACTTGTATAGTTGCAAAAATCCAAATATCCGAGTCTTGGGGACTTGGGGACTTCGAAGCAAAATCCGCTTGTCAATACCCATGAGACCCGGAAATTGAGTTTTCACAAAAGGAACAATAAATAAAACCAGATATCGAGAATAGATGAGCTTAAACTTAAAAAGGTCGGAACAGGCATCGAGTATATCAAGGCCTTAGCGTGCATTACAAAATACTGGTGAAAAAATATCAAAGGTGCACAGGCGCACCGCCCAAAATATGACTGTTTCAAAAAGTATGTCGACCGACTGACGCTTAAGAAGAGGCATTGGAAACCATATATCACTCGGCGCCCATCTTGGCCTTACCCTTGCCATCATTGGTGGTAGCAGCAGCACCCGGATCGGCGGTGCCAGCCCCTGCAGGGGGCGGAACGACTGATGTTGAGGCAGCAGGAGCAGAGCCGGCTTCAGCTTGTTTCTTGGCAGCCTCCGCCCTTATCGCAGCAGCTTCCTCCTTCCACCGAGCCAGCATGTCATACGGCTCAGGAAGATCCGACTTAATTACTTTATCGGCAGAATCATATGCTGGAACAAGTATGTTAACATCTAGTTCATCAGCAATTACGCTGGCCGGGTAACGGACCTCCTTCTGGACGGCCTGGAAATCCTTTACTGAAAACTTGGATCCGTCAAGCTTGAACTCTGGGAAGCCGCCCATAAGCCTCGCTAACTCGAGCTTGGGGAGATAAGCTTTCGCAAGTGCAAGCCCCCGGGTCACTCCAACCCGGCAAGATGAGCGCTTCCAGTGCCGAATCCACTCGGGAATAGTGGATAGGGCGTCCAACAGCCTCTTCAGATCAACATGTCCTCTACCCGGACACCGCAACTCGTCAAGGATCCATCTGGTTCCGGCACATAGCTGCCGGATAACACTCTTTATGGTTTTCAGCTTGGCAATGTCATCTTCATCCGGCATGGCTTCGTCCGGGCCTGAAGTAAAATGAAGATATAAGTCGGAAAACTTTTGCTGTTTGTCAAAAGGATAAACCCGGAGAAGGAAGCATACCAAGCAAAGAACGATAGGTGTCAGATATTTCGACGGAAAGGCTTGTCAGGTCATCTTCGGCTTGGTGAGCCCTTCTTCGGTACTTCTTCATTAATTGCCTATTCCTCCTGGCTTCAGCCTCGGCTGCTTCACGTAAAGATATCTCCTTTTCAATGAGCTTGGCGGCGTCCGCAAGTTTCTCCTCGTATTGAGTCACGAAAGACTGCATGGATGTTAAAAAAGCATTAGTCAGGTAGAAGAGCACAGTTATCAGTCATTGGTATAATAAAAGTACCGAGCAAGTCATGAATGAACTCACTCGGAACTTGGGGACTGGACAAAGGTACAAGCAATATTAATCGAACTTACCTCGTGTTTGGTTATTAAAGACCCCAAGATGTTTTCCTCGTTAGCCCTTAAGGTGCGCAGAGTTTCCAGCATCTGGGCAAAAGTTAACTCCTCGGAGCGAGTCCCGGAAGAGCCAGCAGCTTGATCATCTGGTAGGGGGGTTCTCCTCGCATTTGGAGTGGAGACCCGGACAGTCTGAGTGTCCGGGTTGGGAGAGCTCATCCTTGTATCCAGAATTTCTATCTCTTCGTCTACTGGTTCCGATAAGGAAGGAGATTCGACGGTTTGGGAAAGTGGATTGTTCAGAGGGCCTTGTTCCCGGTTAGTTGTCGCGTCACCACCAGTTGCGGCGTCTGCGTCGTCAGTCGGCTTCTCCACCTGGAGGTTATCCGTTTCTGTGTTTTCCGAGTCACTGACGGTGACTTGAGCGCTGAAGGAAAGATGAAAAAAGGCAGTTATTAATGATGACGGCGGCTTGAATGAAAGTTCGTCAGATGCAAAAAGAAATAATATGGCAAAAACTTACCCGGCATTTACGGTGTAATCCGGTGGGAGCTCGCCACTGGAAGCAGATGAGGTATTCGCAGGAACCACTAGTGGAACCCGGAATTGCCCGGCACGTGGGTGGTTAGGAGAAGGGTGGCGCTGAGGAGAGTTGGAAGAACGAGATGGAGGAGCACCGCCACGAGGGACCGAGGGGGCGGAGATGCCCGGGTTAAGTGGATCTTCACCTGGGGAGCTCCGAGTTACTCTGCGCTTGGCTGGGAAGGAATCCTTCAAGCATGACGAATTTGATAATTGATGGTTAAGTCGTCGCATGACGTCAAAGGAGTAAGGTTCAGAGGATAATGAGGAAAAAGGAACCTTGGACACTGTCCCCCTGCCTTTCCTCTTGGCCCCGACTGTTGCTTCTGGGTCAGACTCGGTTCTCTCCGGGTCGTCTTCATTGTTTCCACCCTCGTCCTCTAGCCCTGCGAATCAGGTGTGTATTCATTGGAAAAAAGACAGACGAGAGGAAAGTAATGCAAGTAAAAATATGCAGATCCTGAGTGAGTACCTTCACTGTCGTCAGCCGCCTCGTCCTCCTCTTCCGGGTCTCTGGAGGGGGGGAGTGGTTCAACTCTCCAGAAAGGGTCATCAGCCTGAGGTAAAAAGATAAGACTAAGGCTTAGAAGCAGTATCGAGTTGAAATGTGGAAACAAGCTATGAGCGCCGGGTATTACCGCTGGAGCTGGATTTTCCCGGGTAAACGGGGGTAACCCGGCGATGCCCTTTATCGCCTCCAGTTTCTCCGCCAAGAAGCCCTTGATAGTCTTTATAGTATCACCGGTCGCAAAGCTCTTGGTGGAGTAGCGGAGCGCGTCTGTGGTGTGCCCCGAATACTCGCACATCAATTTGGCGCGAACGGAATTAGGTTGGATTCGGAAATCGACCCAAGTTTTTATTAAATTGAGCCCTAGGAGGCCCTGGGCTGAGAGAATGGCTATCTTGGCTAGCGAAGGAAGGATTGCCTCCCTGTCTGAGTCTGATGCGAAGGCATTGAAAGACTCGGAGGGCTTGAGGGGGGCCTCTGAGTAACCCGGCAGCTTCTTTTCGTTGTCGGGGGAGGTATCGTGGCAGTAAAAGAAAGATAGTTGCCAATGTTTAACGTGGGAGTGCAGGTTGAGGGTTGGCATCAAAGAATTCTTACGGCGTTGGATGGATACCCCGCCGCAAGTGAGAAGCGCTCCGTCGCCGCTTTCGCGGCACGGCTTGCACTGGAATAACTCAATGAAAAGAGTCAGACTCGGTGGCATGCACAAGTACGACTCAGATAGAACAATGAAGTGGGTAATGTTCAACATGGAGTTAGGCCCTATGTCGAACACCCGGAGTCCATAATGATCTAAGACCTCCCTAAAGAAAGGATGACCCGGAGGACGAAATCCTCGGGTCACGTGGTCAACGAAGCAGATTACCTCGTTTTCTTCGGGGGTGGGACGAGTCTCATTACCCGGTACCCTCCAGTGGATGTCTTTTTGAGAAGGGAGGGTTCCTAATTCGGCTAGCTCGTCCAATTTGGCTTTTGTGGTTGTGGAACGCCCCCAGTTGGCGGATATGGTTTGGGTGGTCCTCGCCGGAGCCGGTTGTTTTCCTTGTCGCTTGGGAGCCATGGGGCCAGCCTGCAAAACACAAAGAGAAGAGGCGTGTGAAATAAGACCCGGAAATGCTGAAACATCCGAGTATAAAGGTATCAAGAAGGTACGAAGCTGAGAACTGTCCGGGTATTGAGCACACTTGTGGAAATTGTTGGTCACTTACGTAGGGAAAGGTATTTGGGGATGACGGATGGTTGCCCATATTTATATCGCAAATGAAATAGCTGGAAAAGGAGGGTTTTTCCGGGTGTTAATGCAATAAGCGGAAAATCGAGGAGGAACGGATCTAGATGGAAATGCTTGCGGATGATTTTTAAGTAAAATTGGTAATCAATGATGGTTGGAAGATCATTTGTGACTATAGGGCAGATGATTAAAGGAGTTGGCAAGCCTCGAATCGATCTAATTTGATGCTATCGGACAAATGACTTGCGGGTTGACCTAGATCTGATCTTGGATAAATTGAAAGTTGTGAGGTTAAATTAACTGGTTGCGAGGAGCTTACCGGGGAGATTGGAGCCTAATACGATGGCGACGGGCGGCGTGGCTCGAACGAGAGAAATGGAGGAACAACGGTGACACTTGACGGTGGCGCAAGGCGACTCAAGGGCGGGCGCGGCCGCTGGTGATCTTGCGTTGGTAACAGGTGTGGGCTCCTCACGGTGGTGTTGCGAGGGTGTTGGGAGCAAGGAAGAAGAGGGGAAGTTGTGGCGTGGTGAGGGGCTTAGGGTTGCCCATTAAGTGCTATTTATAAGTCAAGGGTGAGCCTATCCTAACGGCCAGTAGCCGGAAACCGCGGGGTAATGGTTATCAACGAAGATCTTGCGAGATATGCGTCAAGTATTGGGCGAGGCATTGGGATAGAAGAAGGAAGGGATTTGCCCCGTAATGACGGGACTGATTATCGAGCATGAGATCTTGGCATTTTTGTTGTAGTCCGGACCTGGGAATTTGAACCTAAATGTCTGGAGGCCAAATCCGGGTTATCACATGGCCACCATGGAGTGAGGCCTAGCCAAATATCAAAACATCTTAACCCGGTCTTCATATGCCCGTATGATCGATATCTTTGCAGGGAATAGCAAGCGCTTCAAGGAGATCCGTGAAGCCCAGGCTATTCTGGGGACTACTGACAGGGGGATGCTAACCCGGTATGCCAAGCTCTGAGGAAATGACCCGGCCCAAAGGATGGTGTGCAGGATTCGGCTAAGAATAAAGAAGCTTGTGGAGGCCCAAACTTGTGGGCTTAACGGCCCGGGTTATGGGCTATTGTAAAGGAAAGTTATGGTTAGTGCGCCGTGTCCATGTAGGATCCGGAATATGCCCTGCCGAATAAGCTAGGGGGTACGGGTGCTTTATAAACCGACCCTCAGGTATAGTTTTAGATAGAGATCTAAGAACCCTAGCAATATCGCGTGATATCGAGCATCCAGTGTAAACCCTAATCGAATTATCGTATCGAGAATAGAGATCCGGCGGCTTCGATTGCCGGCTATCAGATCAAATTGTACCATGTCTTCCCTTGAGCTAAACCCTCTCCCAAACGCCTGTGTCGACTTGCCCCAAGATCAGTTACCCCTGGTAACATCTGCCGTGATTATCCCACGACACATGCGTTGTGCGGAGAAGCACGGTTTGGCTTGGACCAACAACCGGGCCCCACACCTGAGTGGGAGTGGACAGGAATGTACACCTGGTTGTGCAACATGGTCTTGGTCGTCCATGGGTAAAGTAACGCACCTCTACAGAGTGTAAAAGGATGTGACATGTTACCCCTTGTTCCGGGAAGGAGCTGCGAACGCCGCAGGAAAGGCAACTCCATGAAGTTCTAGTCCTGTGAAGATCTGGCGGGCATAGTTTTCAGAATTAAAAGCAACCTCTTGAAGAAAGTTTTACAAAACCTTGCATTAGCTCATGACTCTTTCGAGTCTAAAGCTGTAGTTAGTGCATCAAACCACCCTCTATATATCATGAACTTGCTGAGTAATGCTTGTTACTCATTCGTTCCCGTTTGACCCCCTGCTTAGAGTTGAAGCCTCATGGAAGTCATCATCGTGAAGCATCATCATCAACAACGCTGGTGGAGGAGAAGCTATCAAGGTGTAGGTGGAGTCCATTCTCGGACTTAGTTGTTCAAGCCATAGATTAGGGCTGACATCAGCCGTAGTAGATTTAGTTCTGATCTAGAGTAATTCTCCAGCTTGGATCTTCGAATTGCTTCTTATGATGTTTCATTTGTATGAGATCTTCTTTGATTCCTCAAAGAGATTCTCGAGATTTGGTAATGAAGTTTGTATCCTATATTTTTGCCTGGACCTGCTATGTTTCTGTTGTACTACTCTGAGGGATGTAATATTCACGGATAAGTCCTTCTGTGAGTATTATGTCATCGACTTGCGCACTACACATGCAGTGGTGTGCTGGGTCACCACACTTTCTTTTACTTTTATGTTGAGTCTTCACCTTCTAACTTTATGCACAATTAAGAGAGCATAGTTTTCATTCTGAGTATAATGTGCATCAGCCCCAAAGATTGTTATTGATTGATTCGTGATATGTTATTACTTGTTCTCAAATTACTTGTTTCTAGTCACCACTTGAACTTTGAAGGTGTCCTGACATTTATGTTTTTGTCTCACTTTAAGGACAAGAATAATACAACTTTGCTATGTTGTCTTTATGCTCGAAACACAAACGTATAACGTTAAAGTGCATTATTATTCATGACCTTTTGGTTGTGTTACTTTTCAGGTTGCAACATAGTTGCTAAGTTACATTGTTGGAATTATGTCTATCATGCCTATGTTTAGAGTACTTTGATCTCAGCTTCCAATGCTTTTACCAATATGATGATCAAGATTATGTTGGTAGCATGTCACCTGAGAAATTATTTTGTTTTTATCGTTTTACCTACTCGTGGACGAGTAGAACTAAGCTTGGGGATGCTTGATACGTCTCAAACGTATCTATAATTTCTGATGTTCCATGTTGTTTTCATGCCAATTGCTACATGTTTTCTATACACTTCACATCATTTTTATGGATTTCCTGGGACTAACCTATTAATAAGATGCCACATAGATAGTTCATATTTTCTGTTGTTTTTGGTTTCAAAAAAGTTGTTCTGTAAATATTCTCGGAATTAGACGAAACAAAATCCCAGGATCTTAGAATTATGTCACGTACACGGAGTCCGGAGGAGACCCGGAGGGGGGCCCTGGAGCCACCACACCATTAGGCGCCCCCCTTTGGCCGCGCCACCACATGGTGTGGGCCCCTCGGGCGCCCACCGACATCGCCCTGTCACTTATTTATTCCCCGCGATGCAGAAACCCTAAATCATCCAGCCTCCATCCACGAAAAGTACCGTAGCTCCACCGCCATCGCCGACAAGTTTTGGGGGACAAACATCTCTGTTCCGGCACCCTGCGGGGACAGGGAAGTGCCCTCAGAGACATCTCCATCGACTCCACCGCCATCTTCAACGTTGTTGCTGACTCCCATGATGAGGAGGGAGTAGTTATTCCCCGAGGCTGAGGCTCTACCGGTAGCTATGTGTTTCATCTCTCTCTCTCATGGTGTGATCTTTATGTGATCATGAGCTTTGTAATCTAGTTGAATAAGTAGATATTAATCTTCATATGTTATGCTACTCAAGTGGTTTTGTTAATCTCCGGAGACACCTTATTATGATTATTGGAAGAAATAATATTAGTTGTATTATTTTTATTTTTATTTTTATTTTTAAATAATATTATTTTTATTAATTTCCATTTTTATTTCAGATTTCTATTATCACTTATAATCATCCATATTACTTGTATTTCACTATCTCTTCGCTGAACTAGTGCACCTATACAACTGATAATTGTATTAGGTGTGTTGGGGACACAAGAGACTTCTTGTATCGTAATTGCAGGGTTGCTTGAGATGGATATCTTTGACCTCTACTTCCCTGAGTTCGATAAACCTTGGGTGATCCAGTTAAGGGAAACTTGCTCCTGTTCTACAAACCTATGCACTTGGAGGCCCAACACTGTCTACAAGAATAGAAGCGTGCATAGACATCAGCAGGCCAGATCCATAAGCGCATCATCTCAGATATATTATAGAGGTGTGTGACCCTAGAAGAAGAGATAGAGAGATACTAGTCGATATCCACCAAGGAACATGTGGACACCATGTGGGATGAAGAAACCTTGTCTGAAAAGCATTTGGAGCAACATTTTACTGGACAACGGCATAACTCGACGCCAAATCTATCGTATATCACTGCGAGGTGTGTAAAATGTTCGCAACAAGACCCAATGTTCCTGCTACTGAGCTTCACATGATATCACTCATATGGTCCATTGCGCAACGGGGACTCAATATGGTTGGACCCTTTGTCGATCATCAAACGGAGGGTACACCCGACTATTGGTAGCATTTGACAAATTCACCAAGTGGATAGAAGCGATGCATGTGATGTCTCAAGACGTAGAAACAACAGTAAAATTCCTAAGATCGATCGTCCATAGGTTTAGAGTCCCCCACAACATCATCACAGATAATGGCACCAACTCCCCGGCAGTCGAGTTCCAAGGCTACCGTAAAATACTGGGAATCAACGTCACCTATGCATATGTGTCACACCCCCAGACCAACGAACAGGTGAAAAAATCCAATGGACCGATCACAGATGGACTCAAAAAGCATCTGCTTATGCCACTCAAGCGAGTTGCAGGAGCCTGGACAGAAGAATTACCCTCGGTACTATGGAGCGTGAGAACAACACCAAATAGATCAACCAACAACACTCCATTTTCATGGTGTATGGTGCAGATGGAGTGCTGCCAGCTAAGGTACGCCACAAAGCCCATCAAGTCATAGATTACAAGGAGGAGGACTCGAATAGAGCGCTCGAAGATGTTGCGGATCTAGCAGACAAGGCTAGGGATATAGCACTCGCGAGGACAACAATATATCAACAGGATCTACGCAACTATCATGCCCGTCGGATGCGCAGTCAAACACTCAATGTTGGCGACATGGTGCTGCGACTGAAGCAGGGAAAGTATGACAAGTTGACATCTCCATGGGAAGGCCCCTACGTGATAGGGGAAGTGCTCAGAAAAGGCGCGTACAAGCTTAAGGAAAACACGAATGAGAACTTCTACAAGAACCCGTGGAACTTCTTGCAGCTACGACGCTTTTACGCTTAGTCTTTTTTTACAATTAGAATAAGGCTATTGTAGTAATTTATGTACCCTACATAAACAAATCGAGCAATGTTACCTCTCCACTATGATATTCTCTCTTCGTCTGTTTTACAGCTGAAACAACCGCAAGTTAACGACAGGCACACTCGAGTTCACTCGAAACACTTGGGGGTTGCACAACAATAAGTTTAAACAGAAAAAGGGGTGACTCCCAGCCGCGTCCGCACTCGAAACACTCGGGGGCTGCATAGCAATAAATTAAAACGGAAAAAAGGGGTGACGCCCAGCCGTGGTCAAACTCGAAACACTTGGGGGCTCGCAGCAATAAGTTAAAACAGAAAAGGGGTGACTCCCAGCGGCGGTCGCACTCGAAACACTCGGGGGCTGCATAGCAATAAGTTAAAACATAAAAGGGGCGACTCCCAGCCGCGGTCACACTCGAAACACTCGGGGGTTGCGCAAAAATAAGGTAAAACAGAAAAAGGGGTGACTCCCAGCTGCGGTCGCACTCAAAACACTCGGGGGCTGCACAACAATAAGTTGAAACAGAAAAAGGGGCGACTCACGGTCGCGGTCTTTAACATCCCTAATTTTTGGAAAGTAAAAAAATCACTAAAAATTGAAACCTTTTGTTTTCATGATTAAGCAAGTCACCAAAAACCAAATAAAAGGAGGAAATAAAATAAAACAATTTGTAATTGGAATGAAGAATCCAAATTGCCTTAATTCCATAAACCCTAAAGCCTATTTCTAAAATAAAATATGTTCCCTCATGTGAATAATTTTTTTTCTTAGAAAACATCTTTATCAAACATGTTTTCAACTCAACTACGATTTTGAAAATGATTATGATAATTAAAAACCAGAGAGTTACTATCTCTAATATTTTCTCCTTGTCTCCAAGAAATTATGTCGCCACTATTATTAACCTTAAATGGATAAAAGTTGGTTACTTGTTTTCCAAGTATTATTTCAATAAACAAAACAATGAAGTGTTATATAAATTATTTGGTTATGAAAACAAGTAAAGTACTTTGGAAAAAACAATGTTTCAATTGGGAAAACAACATCTTCATTAGAGAAAATCTCTCTGTTCTTACTCACCCTCAAATTAGAATTTATCAATAAATTCTCTATTTTGATTATGTTAATAAGATACCATGAGCGATTTGCTCATATGTTGAAAATATTTTAAAAGGGCCTAGAAAAAATAATTTGAACCATAGGAATATTTTCTATCATCATTTAAATCATATTTCTGTTTTTAACCCTCTTTTTAAATTAAGTAACTATTCATGTTTTCATCAAATTTTAAAGTTATAAAATATGAAAACACTTTGAAATGGTTTTGTAAAATAGTATTTGATCATTATAAAGCTACTGAAATTTTATTTGACAAATATTTATATTTTATAATTTTCTAAATTAAAAATAAAATTAAGTTAGGATTAGAGAATTATTCAAATTTCAAAATTCAAAATTTGAATTGTGTTGAAAAGTTTCCAAAAATGTTTCTGAATGAAAGATATTAATAGTACAAATTTATAGAAATTATTTTGAGGTCATTTGGAATTATTAATCAAAAGATATTAAAAACAAGAATAAAAATAAAAGAAAAAGGCTAGATGATGATGTCATCATCATCAACCTCCGGTTGAATCAGAAACTGTCGTTTCTTCCCGAATTTAAGCCCTCTGATTTTGTTGTTTTAAGTCCTGAATTGATGCATTAGAACCTAGCCCTTAAAGCCCCGAGTATCCTCCCTATTCCCCTGTCCTCTCCTCGGTTTTAAAGCCCCCAGGCGGTAGAATTAGCTCGCGGGAGTTGCTCGGTCCCGCCGCCGTTGATATCTGTTTCCGATCATTCCAGTGAGTCCCCACCGCCACCGTTTAATTTGTTTGGTTGCTTGTGACCTTGTGCATGTTTTAAACCAATTGGCCCATTTTTTTCTACATAATCGGTCGCGTTGTGCTCTCCGGAAGATTACCGGAGCTGCATCGTGTCTGTCTGCTGCGCGTCGCCGTTGTTGGAACCGAAGACTACCGCTGTTGTATCCATGTCTCCGCCACCTTGTGACGCGCTTCGTCGTCATCTCCGAAGAGCCAGAGCACCGCCGTAGCTCCGAAGCTGTCCAAGTCCGAGCCCAGCGCCACCGCGGAGCCATTTCCGGCTTCATTCCGGAAGCCCACCGGTGAGGTGAGATCTTGATCCATTCGTGGCCCTTAGATCTTGATCCTGTGGCCAGAAACACATCACTCAATCGAAGGGGTATCGTCCAGTAGGAACGCGCCGCGTCGGCCTGCGTGTTAAATCGTTATTCGTCGCTCAACACTGTGCGTAGCAGGCCCAAGCTCATTTGTTATATGTTGCCCTGTGCGGTAAATACCTATTTGAGGCCAGCCCGTCTCTGGATTTAATTCCGAATAAAATTAGAATGGCAATATTGCAGAAAATCCCCTGAAACTTTGAACCCTCATAACTTTTTAACCACTTGGCCAAATTTGATAAACTTGGACATTTTGAATCCCCAGAACATGTAGAAACTTTTGGCACTCGCAAAATTTAAATTTGACCATTTAAAATGTGTTAAAATTCAAATATGCTTGTTTGATGAAATTTGACATAATTAAAATTTTGTAAATCCAATTTAAGCAAACCAAATTTCTTTGGGTTCCTTAGAATGTGTACTAACAATACCCACTGCCCAAAATCCTATTTGAATTATTTTTTAAGTGTTTTAGATTTTAGATGGTCATTTGGGCACTTAGACATAATTTAAATTCTATAAATAATTAGAAAATGATTTCTTAAGCAAAGTTGCTCCATTTGGTAACCTTGAACCATAGACATTAGTGCCAAAACATTTTGGACACCCCTGGACCATGACCATGTAATTTTGGCCAAACATCCATCATAGTAGTCCACCTAGTTGTTTATGTGTTAGAGTTGTTTCTATTGTCTTTATCCTTGATGTTGTGGCTATTTTCAATCCAAGACTAAGTCCCTAGTATGTGTCAATAACATATAAGATCAAGTAGTGAACCTCAAACACTAGTACTATTGATTTCCATCTACTTCTCCACTCCCCCATTCTTGCTTCAAGAATTCACCAAGTCAGCAAAATGGAGATCAAGACTCAAGCACAAGAAGGAAACTTCATTATGAACTTGGTGGCAACAAGTAGAGCTACAATGAAGATCATTGAAGAAATTAAAGGGAAGACTTAGACTCCACAACAACTAGAAGAACTCAAGGAAGTACAAGTGTATGAAGAAATCAAGAAGAAAACATCTTCCTCTCTCTTTCTATCTTTCTTCTTATTTCCTTCCGAATTGACTTAGTGGTATTTTGTGCCCATCCCACCTTGGACCAACTAGTGAGAGGGCCATGAAGAATTTATCAATACCAAGAGAAGAATCCATCCAAGGAACAAGTCTACAATAGAAACATGAAAATGATCTTCAAGAAAACAAGCATATGACGACTTGGATCAATCCATACAAGTTGAAGAATAGTTGTTTTTGTCCAACCATTGACCCAAATGGAAAATCCCAAGACTCTATCTTATTTTCTTTATCGTTATGAAGTTAGTTGAACCTAGACCTACCTTAACCCAAAATGGAAAGACTAAACTTAGATCACTCAAAGGTTTTGATGAAAATGACTAAGTGTTACACATTGTTATGTGTTACTTTAGTTGAAATAGTTAGATCACCCTCGACAAGTTAGTTGAACTCTTGGGACTTCCTCGACAAGTATGTTTATAATAAAGTTAGATCACATCAAACTCAATCTAGACCATCCTTAGTGAACTCTTGGAAACCCCTTAACAAGTATGGAACCAAGAAAGAATAAATCTTTCAAACTCAAATCTTGACATTGTCCTAGTCAACTTGGTTCAACCCCTTTATTATGTTAATTGCTCTGTTTGTTTTCTAAACTTATGTGTTTGTTTGATAGTGTGCTTGTTTATTTTGTTATTGTGTTTTCAATGAATAGATTCTACGGAGAGCAACGATCTTTTGTGAAGAGGGTGTGATTTCTTCACCAACTTCAACAAGGCAAGTAAAACACCATTCAACTACCCATTATTTTCTATATGCATTAGTTGATTTTGAGTAGTATGCATGATAGGAGATTTTACTAAGTTATATTATGTTATGCTATATCCTAGTAGTGTGTATCCATCCTTATACCTTGTTATTTTGAAGCCTCGGTACTTAGTTGATGCTTAGCCTTGCTACATTAATTGTTTTACTTGATGTTGTGGAAAAATTCTAAGTAACAACTTCAATGAACCACCTGGGTGGATTGGTAGTGCGGGGCTGTTGAAAGTTGAGTGTCTCCCCGAGGGGAGTTCACTTGAAGGAATGCCACTCAGAAACAAAGTGAGTATGATGTTCCCCAAGTTTAGATTGCTTCCAGTGCAACCTTTAGTCATATGGGCTATGTCTTGATCAACTAAGTCGTGAGGGTTCATCCTGGGCTTGACAAGTAGATGTAGCATAATTATAGGTGGAACGGGTCTTGCCATTGGATTGAATTCTTGCTTTTTAAAGATCTCGTCTCGATTCTTCTCCTTTCCTTAATGCACTCAGGGTGTATAGGATGTTTGGGTTGATTTGAGTCTAAACGTGAAAGTGCACAAATTCTGCAGAGTCAAAAAACTAAGATCTTAGTCGTGTCCCCGGTTATGGACAACTATGAGCAGCTAGACAAGGATGGACGGAAAAATCACATCACCATTTTCAATAAGTAAATATTTGACCAAGTTAATAGTAGCTGTGGTGCTTGGATTTCAGTCCAATGATGCCAACCTTTGAAAAGAAAAGTTTGTTTTACAAAAGTGATAGGACAAAACTGGCTTTATGCCAACTTAGCCAAAACTTCACTCAGCCAAATAAGCATGTAGTATTAGTCTTGCCATTTATATCCACCATAGTGTTTACTTGCCAATACATTAAATTGTATTGATTACCTTGTGGCTGCATATTCCATCCTGCACATGATTCTGAAGACAAGTGAGGATTTCGTTTAGGATCTCGAGTCTACCACCAACATGTTTTGCCTGTGGCACATGAAGAAGATGGGATCAATGGTGTACTATGTTTTCCGCTGTATTTCATTGTTTTCTGCTAGTCTTCTAAGACTATGCAAGTTGTAATACTATTTTGTAAAGACAGGATCATGTGATGTAATAGAATTTGATGCATTTGCATGATATTTCATTTTGTACTGTGGTGCTAGCAATTGATCCAGGGACTGGCACAATAACACAAGTGTTCTTACATTATTTAAATGTGGGAACGCTACAAAATGGTATCAAAGCATTGTGTTGCGTGTAGGATTAGAGACCCTAGGTTTGGATTAGACTAGGAAAAGCCATAGGAATAAAATATATTATCTTTCAACTACTTCACAAAGAAATCTTTTATATCTTCATTTCTCATCATACTCCTATCTATGATACATTTCTAATGTCTATTCTTATCTGTAGATGACCAACATCCTTGATTCACTCAAGAAAGGACCAATGATGACCATGACCTTGGAATGTGACACTGATTTCCCAAGAACACTGAAGGATCTCATGTTAATCATGGGATTTGAAGGACCAACAGTCTACTGGGGTTTTCCTTACATAGATGAGGAGGAAGATCTTGAATATTGGTGGGTACAGATTCATCTATACATAAACAAGGAGTACGACCACAAGATGAGAGGAGATTGCATACTTACAAACAAGGAGATGCATTTTTCATTCTTCGATTCAGCAAGAAGTGCTGCATGGAGTGCTATTGAAGAATTTAAAGAGAGACTCAAGTGGAGACTTCAAAACACTCAGAAGGATCTCAAGGGAGCTGAAGAAGAGATCAACACTCTTGAAAAGGACATTACAATGTTGTATTGATTCCCTTGTGGCTGCATATTCCATTCTGCAGATGATTCTGAAGACGAGTGAGGATTTCATTTAGGATCTCGAGTCTACCGCCAACATGTTTTGCCTGTGGCACATGAAGAAGATGGGCTCAATGTTGTACCATGTTTTCCGCGGTATTTCTTTGTTTTCAGCTAGTCTTCTAAGACTATGCAAGTTGTAATACTATTGTGTAAAGATTGGATCATGCGATGTAATAGAATTTGATGCATTTGCATGATATTTCATTTTGTACCGTGGTGCTAGCAATTGATCCAGGGACTAGCACAATAACATATGTGTCCAGCGCATGAGTGCAACAGCAGCAGGCGTGTCTGTAACATCCCAAGTATGAAAACTTCCATTTAGAATGTTTGATTCTTGTTTAATTAAAGTTTTGCATCATGTCATCATACTCATTACCTTGTTTGCATTTGTTTTCTTTTGGTTTGCATCTGTTTTTCTCTGTTTTCACAATTGAAATTCAAACAATATTCAAACCTTTGTTTCATACTTGTTATGTTACAACTTTTCAAATAAAAAGTTCAAGTAAAAACAACCAATTGTTTCCATTAAACTATAAGGTTCAACTATTAAAAATGGTGGCTTTTAATCAATCAATTAATCCAAATGTTATTCAAAATTCAAATCAAATCACAAACAACACCCAATTTGAAATTATGAAAATTACCAAAACAATTCTAATCTTTTTGTTCCATTTAAACAATAAGGTGCACCCTATTTAAAATCTTGTTTTTTTTTATAATCACTTAATCTCAAAATGATTCCAATTTGAACCATTTTTACAAACAGCAAGTTTTTGAACTTTTTGGAAAACAAAACTGGTCAAATGGTTGCAATTACATATTTAAACAATACCAAATTTTTTCTAAATTTTTCCTAGCCCTAAAACTTATCTTTTTCTTCCATTTCCATTTCTGCAAAAAAAAAACAGAACAAAAATAATAAAAGGAAAAACTTACCAGAGGGGGGAGCCAGCACGGCCCAGCCCAACTTACCTTCTCCACGGCCCGTACCGGTTCGCCCCCTCCTTCTTCTTCTAACAGTACGGCAGGTCATCGACCGGTGCCACGTCGCTGGCAGTACCGCGCCGATGGCCAACAGCGCCCTACCCCCTCTATAAGACCTACCCCCCTAGGCCTCGAGCTGCCCTAACCCTAGGCTACCCTATCCCCCTCGCTCCGCCGCCGTCTTCTCTCTCTCCCCGGTGAATTTCCCCTCTCTGCCACCGCAACCGAGCCCCATCTCTGAACCTCTCCGGCGATCGCCGTCTCCGATGGCTAACGGCGCGAGCTAGCAGCGGGAACCGAGTCGCCGTGCTACCCTCTACGCCCCCGACACCTTCGTTGAGCTCGAGCAGGCCTGGATCGCCGCCGCCGTCCGTGCCATCGCCGTCGAGCTCCCTGCCCCGAGCCTCTGCCTCCCCTACACCGCCGGTGAGCACCACCGTGCACTCCAACTCCTCTCTGTCCTCTCTGAATCGCGCACCAGCACGCACGCACACATGAGCGCAACACCCGCGAGCCAGCAACAGCATCGCCGCGTAGCTCACCGCCGGCCACCGCACCGTTTCTGTCAAGTTCAGAAACGTTCGTTCGTCAGTTAAAAATTCAGAAACGCGAAACTGAATAATACCTTACCTGCATCCCCTTACCTGACAAGATCGTTCGCACACCGGAGTGGTTGCACGCAGCGTACGCGCACGGGAGGGCCAGGGTTCGAGTCCCCCCTCCCGCAGGGAAAAACCCAACCTTTTTGCGCAGCGCACTGACAGGGTGGCCCTCCTGTCAGCTGTTGTGTGCGCCCACACGCCACGCTGGCCCCAGGGCCCACTGGCAGTGCCCTAGGGTAGCTAGCTGCGCGGTGTAAAAAGAATTTCAACCTTTTCTTTTTCATTTTAAGTCCTATTTCTTTACAGATTAGTCCCTAGGTTTAAATTGCTAATAACTTTTATTTTATCAACCCAAATAATAAAAATAAAATATGTGCACTGCACCAAATTTAATTATATATCTATTTAAACCATTTGTATTATGTTTTGAATAATTCAAATGCATTCAAATTTCAAATTCAACCAATTCATTTGAAATTTGTATAATTGCATAACTAATTCATACTTAATCCAAATAATGCAAATAAAATATGTTTTCCATGCTATTTCAAACCACCTTTTCAAATATAAATTTTGTTTCATGATTTGAATACTTAAAATTGCTTAAATAATTTAAACCTTGTTTAAATCATTTAAAATTGCTAAATTCATAACTTGCTCAAATTAAATTATTTTTGAACATATAAAATATGTTTTCAAACTAGAAAAGTATAAACTTTCCAATATGAATTTGAATTTATGTTTTGAACAAATAAAATTCAAATAATATTCATGCTTGTTTTAAATTCATTTAAATCTTGTTTAAACTTGTTTAATTCATAATTAAATCATTGTAATTCCTTTTTCAATAATTGAAACATGTAATCCAACCAAAATTTTGTGTTCTTTTCAAATATGAATTTTGTTATTTGTTTTGAACAATTAAAATTGATGAAAACAACAAATGCTTGTGTAACACCCTTAAGGAACCAAAATTTCATAACTTAATAAATAAAATTCCAAAATTGGTAAACCTTATTTTAAATTGTTTCTATTGCTGTTATCTTTCTGTTTTCCTCATCCATGCATCATACTAATCCACTTTCACCTGTTGATTAGTTGTAAAACAAATATTCCAACCATAATTGATGGGCTTTTCATATGCAACTCAAATTGCATGTGGGTCCATTTAATCATGTTGTTACTATGTCAACTAGTTTATTTTGATGCATCAATTAAATGGTCATGCATCATCCATGATTGTGCACTATGCCATGTTATTGATTGGTTGTCTCCTTGCGTTGTTTGTTTGCTTCTTCTCGGATAGACGACGACGTTGAGACAGACGATACTTACGACACCCCTTCTGAGGATCTAGCTCAGTACCAGGCTGCTGAGTTTGCAGGCAAGTTATCACTCACATGAACCACTGTGTTCCTTTCAACATTGGTTACCGATACTTTCCGTTGTCTATTTCTGCTAGCCCTATGTATCTGCTTCTGTTACGAACCTATCACATGTGATCCCTAACCCTGATATAGCCTCACCTCCACACCTATAACCCCTTTGTTTGTTGCCCGTGTCTTACTAGCATGCTTAGGGTTGTTTCTGCTCGAGTCTGTTACCCGTTACTTTCTGTTACTATATTTCTATTATGTTGTGGGGCTCGATGTTAAACAACAACCTGTTAATGTTGAGGTAATAATAATTTGCTGATAAGGCACCGACAGGAGGCCCGGCGTGGTTTTGAGGCCTGCTAGTGTCGACCCTAATAGGAAAAGGGTCTTGTCTACTGATCCATGATGAGCGCACTAACCGCATGTGGGAAGCGTGTATGGGCGCCCCCCTCAATTTGATTCGATTCGCATCTCGTCCAAATCGCCACACTTAGTTCGGGCTTTCCATTTGATGCACTCATATGCAGGTACGGACCCGAGGCCAGGGTGGAACTTTTGTAGTCGGCATTTAGGGCGGCGTGGTCTTCCAGTGCTATGAGGGTCCCCTTTTCTTCGTGGGGCTCGATTAGCCACGCACGCACAACACGTGGTTCTTTGGGCTTGATGCGAAGAAGAGTTGAGTTGTGTTGAGTGCCCCGCTTGGTGGGAGGCATTCCATCTGGCGGGTTATTCTTACGTGTACGGCCAAATTGGTGCACCCCTGCAGGGATAAATCTTCTCGAGAAGCCGTGTTTTCCACGGTTATGGTTAACTTGGTGAAAGTACTGGCTAACAAGTACTCAGAACAACTTACACCTAACTAATGATAACTTTACTAGTAATAGCCTTATTGCCACAATAACTTGATCCATCATTAATCCAACTGGGTGAGTTATCCTCGGATTGCTTCTTTGGATAAGGGGCGAGATCTAGAATGGGTTTGTTTGGAGTTAGTTATAGTTGGTTACGATTCGCTATCTTATCTCCTTTCTGTTAGCCGGAAGTTGTAGTATGTTTTGTAGTTGGTTAGTGCAGCCAGCTGCCGCATCTTTTGTATCCCCTTTTCTTCCGTTGAACCCAAAGCATCTGTGCTTGGTGTTGACGGGTTACACTTTGGTGAACTGTGAGTCTTGCTTGCCAGTACGTTTATGTACTGACCCCTTTGGGGCTGTGGTTCCCGCAGACTACGCTTACGAGGATCCCCGTGATGGCTACTACGTGGAGTTTGACGAGGCTGCTGACGAGTAGATAGCGGACCCGGGCAGGATCCGAGACTACGTGGATGGGCTCCGTTTTCCTTTCATTCCCGGCTTCTTACGCCTATTTGGATTTGTCTGTACTCAGACCCTTTGAATGCTTCCGCTGAGATGTAATGATGTTATGTTGGGACATGTGTCCTCTGGATGATTGTATTTGCTATCTCTGCTCTAGTGAGAGCTATTTGCATCTTATTTCCATCTTTTGTGTCTTAGAGATATGTTGTGCTATCATTCTGTTAAACACCGTTGACGTACCATGTGTGTATGGTATGAAGTACGTCAATGGTAGTATCCTGATTTCTATGGGATGGTTTACTTAGACGAGGAACAGTAGGGGTTGGTTGTCACACATACGTGTGTTGGCCTACTCGTAAGAGATGCGGGTGCCGGTAAGCCCCGTAATCCAATCAACTACTGTTCAACTGAACTGCGAGTATCCTCTAGAAGTCCGGGTGCGACAAATGGTATCAGAGCCTGTCTGCCTGTAGGATCCCTTTTACTGGTCGCAGTTGAGTCTAGAAACTATTTTGTAGCTATATAGGAAAAATGAAACGTGAGAGTAGGAATTCTGCCATTTTATTTCTTTCCCCACCCACCCTCCCTTTTCTGGTAAGGAAGTGCAACGTTGTTTTCTGTTCTCACCTAAACCTTCAAGTTAGGATTTCACGAATCCTGGTTTCTGTGGGATAGTTATATCTACTAGACCATAGGAATGGAGGTGGTTGTGACATGATTTATCATGTTGCCTACTCATGATTGAGAACGGAGGCGTGTAAGCCCCGGAAGCAAATCCTCTATTCTTTAAGCAGTAGATATTGATCCTTTAGAAGCCCGGATGGGTTTTCCGTAGTACCTCAGGAGTTTTTGGTCTCGTGTTTCCCGATTTTGCTTCGATATCTTGTTCTTCTCAACATCCTATTCGTCCGTTGAAACCTTGTTGTTGCTTTCCACTTCAGTTCTCTACCGGCGTCTAATCAAAACTTCCCCGATCATCTGCAGATGGATCTCAGGTTCTACCCGCAGGTGGTTCGGATGACTCGTTGCGAGAGCACCGCCGGTTATCCGGAGATGCTGAGAGACATGGTCACTTATATGGGGTTCCGTTGGGCACCAGAGTACCAGGTCTACGAGCAGCAGCGAGAGTTTGACCAGACCTACTACCAGGCTATCGTCTACATTCTGTCAGATGATGGCATGAGCGTTGTCCACCGCTACGAGGCAGTAGGTTCCACAGTGGATATGGCTGTGCAGCAGGCAGCTTATGCGAGTCTCACCGTCCTTCGTGCTGACTACTGGGGATTTGACGATTCCATCTATCGCCACATCCCCCATGGTTACATCACTTCGGAGGGAGCTCACTTCACTCTCTACGACAACCTGGATGTCTACGAGCATGATAACTCCAGGCTGCACACCACCGCTCAGTTTGTGAGGCACAGTGACGCAGTTGCTAGCACACTATCTCAGGAGTTGGCTTCAGTCAGAGAGCAGCTCTACCTTGCTTTGACTCGTCTGGCGACGTACACCATAGACTTTGTTGGAGATGAGCGCTTTGCACGTTTCGATCAGCCAGTTGGACGTCGTCTGCCAGATGCTGGAGGTTACGAGCCGATCAGAGGTCCACTCCTCAACCTCGGTGCTGGTTACACTGGGATTCCATGCTTTGGAGCACAGGGAGTCGACGCTATGTACTTCACCACACATAGAGTCACTCTCAGACCACGTCAGATCTATGTGGATCATCGTTCTACCTACTTTCGTGGGCGTGCTCCTCACCGTACCTCTCGTCGTACTACTCACCGCCGTCCTGCGTGATGAGCATGGGAGTATCGATGTATCCATTCTTAGCTATGTTTAGTTATCCTTCGGCTTTTGAACCATTCATGGTGTGTTGGATATTCTGATGTATTTGAACATGTGATGATGTACCTGTTGGTTATCTATTCATTCATCGGAATAATCTCTCTTTCGATTACCAAGTCTATCCTTTTCTGTTGTTGTGCTAAAATGCATGTCTATTCAGGATGCCGCCAACAAGGAACAACCCGCCTGAGCCACCGCCAATCAGGGAGCTGTTGACTCAGATGACCCAAGTCATGGCACAGATGGCCCAGTTCCAGACTAACCAGCACAACAACCAGAATGCTCCACGAGTCAGTATCAAGGAGTTTCTCAGTCTGGGCCCAAGAGCTTTCGTGGCAACACGCGAGCCTCTAGATGCTGATGACTGGATCCGTGAGATAGCTAGGGCTCTGGAGATTGCTCACGTTGCTGAGGAAGACAAGGTCAAGTATGCCTCCTACCTACTGAAGGGTCAGGCAGCTACTTGGTGGGAGAACTACCAGACCATGAGAGCTGGCTACCCAATCACCTGGGGCTGTTTCAAGGAAGCTTTCCTGAAGCACCACATTCCAGATGGTCTCATGGAAAGGATGCGTGAGGAGTTTTGCTCTCTCAAGCAGGGCAAGCTGGACGTCATTGGCTATCAGAGTGAGTTCAATCGCCTCGCTCGTTACGCTGGTGAGGTGTCCACTGAGGCTAAGAAGATGGCAAGGTTCCGCAGAGGTTTTAACCCGGAACTCAAGTACGCCCTCACCAACATCAAGGCCAAAGACTTCGAGGAGCTCGTTAACACCGCGCTCAATGAGGAAAATGGGCGCAAGGCGTTCGAGGAGTCTCGAAAGCACTCGTGTGAGGGTGGTTCCTCCTCCAACATGACCACCCCTACGCAGAAGCGCCGCATCTGGGTGCCAAATGGTGCTGTCACTAGGGCTCCATATGCCCAAGCTTCTCCAGGCTTCGCTCCCCGCCCACCCAACCCGGCTCACATGCAAGGTCAGAAGTTTTCAATGGGGCAGCCAAGGCCAGATACTCCTCGTGTCGTCACTTGCTACAAGTGCAAGAAGACGGGGCACTACGCTGACAAGTGCACTCAGAGGCAGCTACCTCCACCACCACCTCGTCCCAACACAAACCAGGCAATGGTGCGTATTCCCTCGGCTAAAGCCTTCAACTCCAACAACAGGCCTGTCGGGAGGACCGCAAGGGTGAATCATGTCAAAGTCGACAAAGCTGAGGAAGCTGCTGACGTCGTTCTCGGTACATTCCCCGTAAACTCTAACCCAGCTAAAGTGTTGTTTGATACCGGAGCATCGCATTCTTTTGTGTCAAAGATCTTTGCGACAGCAGTTAAACTCCCTTTTGTTGGTTTGGGTTCCCCGCTAGTAGTAAACTCCCCTGGAGCAACTATGCAAACTTCCAAGATCAGTCATGAAAATCAGATCCTAATTGGAGGTCACATATTCCTTGCTTCTCTCATTCTGCTTGGCAATTATGACATTGATGCCATTCTTGGCATGGATTGGTTGAAGGCCAATAAAGCTATGATTGATTGTGCTCAGAAGTCAATAACTCTGTTCCACCCTTCTGGCCAGATAGTCTATTCTCCAAATGAATCAAGTTCTGTTCAGCTTTACACCCTCGATGCAAAACCTCTACCTCTACTCGAAAATGTTCCGGTGGTTTGCGAATTCCCTGACGTCTTTCCAGAAGAGTTGCCAGGGATGCCTCCGGACAGAGCAGTTGAGTTCGTGATCGAGCTTGAACCAGGTACTACTCCAATCTCTAAGCATCCATACAAGATAGCTCCTCCTGAACTGAAACTGTTAAAGGAGCAAATCGATATGTACATGGACAAAGGTTACATTCAACCTAGTTCCTCTGCTTGGGGTTGCCCAACTCTGTTCGTTGCGAAGAAGGATCAAACAAAGAGACTCGTTGTTGACTATCGTCCTCTTAACGAGAAAACCATAAAAAACAAGTATCCAATTCCTTGTATCGATGATCTTTTTGATCAACTTGCTGGAGCCTCAATATTCTCCAAGTTGGACTTGAGAATGGGTTACCATCAAATAAAGATCAGAAAGGAAGATATTCCAAAAACATCTTTCACCACTCGGTACGGTCTATATGAATACACCGTCATGTCCTTTGGTCTCACCAATGCACCGGCGACATTCTCTAGACTCATGAATTCTGTCTTCCATGAGTACCTCGACAAGTTCGTTGTGGTATATCTTGATGACATTCTGGTCTACTCCAAATCTGAGGAAGAGCATGGAGAACATCTTCGTCTCACTCTCATGAAACTTCGCGAGCATCGTCTATATGCCAAATTCTCCAAGTGTGAGTTCTGGATTCCAGAAGTTGCTTACCTTGGTCATGTCATCTCAGCCAAGGGCATAGCCATTGATCCAGAAAAGGTTAAAGCAATTGTTGATTGGAAACCTCCTAAGACAGTAAAGCAAGTACGAAGTTTTCTTGGCTTGGCTAGCTATTGCCTCGTTTCGTCCAAAACTTTTCCAAGATTGCCAAACCTCTCACTGATCTCACAAAGAAGGACAAGAAGTTCGTTTGGTCTCCACAATGTGATGAGAGTTTCAATCTCCTGAAGACTAAACTCACTTCTACACCAGTTCTGGTTGGCCCAGATACTACCAAACCTTTCCAAATATTCTGTGATGCATCTCTCCAAGGTCTAGGTGCAGTTCTTATGCAAGAACGTCAAGTTGTGGCTTATGCTTCACGTCAGTTGAATGCACATGAGCAAAACTATCCCACACATGACCTTGAACTTGCAGCAGTTGTGTTTGCCCTCAAGAAATGGAGACAATACTTGTTGGGTAATCGCACTGAAATCTTTTCCGATCATAAGAGTCTGAAATAAATCTTCACTCAACCAGATCTAAACCTCAGGCAAAGGAGATGGATTGAAAAGATTAAGGACTTTGATCTCACCATTTCTTACACTCCAGGCAAGGCTAATGTTATGGCCGATGCTCTCAGTCGCAAGTCGTATTGCAATAATCTCATGATCATGGAAAGCCAACCTCCACTTCATGAAGAATTTCAGAAGCTGAACCTTGGTCTTGTTCCTCAAGGCTATCTTGCTAGCTTGACAACCAGTCCAACTCTCGAGGACAAGATTCGTTCTGAACAACTTCGTGATGCTGAAATCAAGAAGATGGTAGAGCACATCAAAGAAGGCAAAGAGAAATTTAAGTCCTTCTCAATTGATGACAAAGGAACTGTGATTTTCGAAGGACGCATTGCAGTTCCTCAAGTTCAAAGTCTCAAAGATATCATTCTCAAGGAGGCTCATGAAACTCCTCTCTCCATCCACCCTGGAAGTACAAAGATGTACCAGGATCTCAAGACGCTGTATTGGTGGCCTGGCATGAAACGTGAAATTGCTCAATACGTTTCTGAATGCGACGTTTGTCAACGTGTTAAGGCAGTCCATCAGAAAACAGCCGGTCTACTCCAACCTCTGAAAATCCCTGAGTGGAAGTGGGACATGATTGAAATGGACTTCGTCACTGGTTTTCCAAAGTCCAAGAAGGGCAACGATGCAATCTTCGTTGTTATTGATCGTCTCGCTAAAGTAGCTCACTTCTTTGCTGTCAAAGAAACAATCTCAGCTAGCCAGTTAGCAGAGCTCTACACAGCAAAGATTGTTCCTCTTCATGGTGTTCCATTAGAAATAAGCTCAGATCGTGGAAGCATATTCACTTCTCATTTCTGGAAAAGCTTTCAAGAAGCATTGGGCACCAAACTTCTGTTCAGCACAGCTTATCACCCTCAGTCTCAAGGGCAAGTCGAAAGAGTCAATCAGATTCTCGAGGATATGCTCAGAGCATGTGGTCTCTCCTTTGGCATGAAATGGGAGGATTGCCTTCCATATGCTGAATTCTCCTACAACAACAGCTACCAGGCAAGCCTAGGCATGGCACCATTTGAAGCTCTCTATGGCCGCAGATGCAGGAGTCCAATCAATTGGTCTGGAGCTGGTGAACGTTCACTCTTAGGCCCTGACATTGTTAAGGAAGCCGAGGAGAAAGTTCGTATCATTCGTGACAATCTCAAGATTGCTCAGTCTCGTCAGAAAAGCTACTATGACAGCAAGCACAGGGATATGATCTATACACCTGGTGACAAGGCATATCTCCGTGTAACTCCCCTCAGAGGCACTCATCGTTTTGGTGTCAAAGGAAAGCTTGCACCAAGATACATTGGTCCTTTCAACATTCTCTCAAGGCGTGCGGAAAATGCCTATCGTCTTGAACTTCCAGAAAAACTATCCAAGGTGCACGATGTGTTTCACGTGTCACAGCTCAAGAAGTGTTTCAAAGATCCAGATCGTGCAGTTGATCATGATTCCATTGAACTGCAAGATGATCTCTCTTATGAGGAGCACCCTGTTCGTATTCTCGATGAGACCGAGCGTAAGACTCGCAACAACAGCACCAAGTTCTTGAAAGTGCAGTGGTCGCATCATTCCGATAAAGAGGCAACGTGGGAGACCGAAGAGGATCTTCGCAAGAAGTATCCGGACCTTTTCTCTTCTCAGTAAGGAATCTCGGGGCGCGATTCCTTCAAGGGGGGCGTTTTGTAACATCCCAAGGAATCTCGGGGCGCGATTATCTTTCAACTACTTCACAAAGAAATCTTTTATATCTTCATTTCTCATCATACTCCTATCTATGATACATTTCTAATGTCTATTCTTATCTGTAGATGACCAACATCCTTGATTCACTCAAGAAAGGACCAATGATGACCATGACCTTGGAATGTGACACTGATTTCCCAAGAACACTGAAGGATCTCATGTTAATCATGGGATTTGAAGGACCAACAGTCTACTGGGGTTTTCCTTACATAGATGAGGAGGAAGATCTTGAATATTGGTGGGTACAGATTCATCTGTACATAAACAAGGAGTACGACCACAAGATGAGAGGAGATTGCATACTTACAAACAAGGAGATGCATTTTTCATTCTTCGATTCAGCAAGAAGTGCTGCATGGAGTGCTATTGAAGAATTTAAAGAGAGACTCAAGTGGAGACTTCAAAACACTCAGAAGGATCTCAAGGGAGCTGAAGAAGAGATCAACACTCTTGAAAAGGACATTACAATGTTGTATTGATTCCCTTGTGGCTGCATATTCCATTCTGCAGATGATTCTGAAGACGAGTGAGGATTTCATTTAGGATCTCGAGTCTACCGCCAACATGTTTTGCCTGTGGCACATGAAGAAGATGGGCTCAATGTTGTACCATGTTTTCCGCGGTATTTCTTTGTTTTCAGCTAGTCTTCTAAGACTATGCAAGTTGTAATACTATTGTGTAAAGATTGGATCATGCGATGTAATAGAATTTGATGCATTTGCATGATATTTCATTTTGTACCGTGGTGCTAGCAATTGATCCAGGGACTAGCACAATAACATATGTGTCCAGCGCATGAGTGCAACAGCAGCAGGCGTGGCTGTAACATCCCAAGTATGAAAACTTCCATTTAGAATGTTTGATTCTTGTTTAATTAAAGTTTTGCATCATGTCATCATACTCATTACCTTGTTTGCATTTGTTTTCTTTTGGTTTGCATCTGTTTTTCTCTGTTTTCACAATTGAAATTCAAACAATATTCAAACCTTTGTTTCATACTTGTTATGTTACAACTTTTCAAATAAAAAGTTCAAGTAAAAACAACCAATTGTTTCCATTAAACTATAAGGTTCAACTATTAAAAATGGTGGCTTTTAATCAATCAATTAATCCAAATGTTATTCAAAATTCAAATCAAATCACAAACAGCACCCAATTTGAAATTATGAAAATTACCAAAACAATTCTAATCTTTTTGTTCCATTTAAACAATAAGGTGCACCCTATTTAAAATCTTTTTTTTATAATCACTTAATCTCAAAATGATTCAAATTTGAACCATTTTTACAAACAGCAAGTTTTTGAACTTTTTGGAAAACAAAACTGGTCAAATGGTTGCTATTACATATTTAAACAATACCAAATTTTTTCTAAATTTTTCCTAGCCCTAAAACTTATCTTTTTCTTCCATTTCCATTTCTGCAAAAAAAAAATAAACAGATTAAAAATAATAAAAGGAAAAACTTACCAGAGGGGGGAGCCAGCACGGCCCAGCCCAACTTACCTTCTCCACGGCCCGTACCGGTTCGCCCCCTCCTTCTTCTTCTAACAGTACGGCAGGTCATCGACCGGTGCCACGTCGACGGCAGTACCGCGCCGACGGCCAACAGCGCCCTACCCCCTCTATAAGACCTACCCCCTAGGCCTCGAGCTGCCCTAACCCTAGGCTACCCTATCCCCCTCGCTCCGCCGCCGTCTTCTCTCTCTCCCCGGTGAATTTCCCCTCTCTGCCACCGCAACCGAGCCCCATCTCTGAACCTCTCCGGCGATCGCCGTCTCCGATGGCTAACGGCGCGAGCTAGCAGCGGGAACCGAGTCGCCGTGCTACCCTCTACGCCCCCGACACCTTCGTTGAGCTCGAGCAGGCCTGGATCGATGCCGCCGTCCGTGCCATCGCCGTCGAGCTCCCTGCCCCGAGCCTCTGCCTCCCCTACACCGCCGGTGAGCACCACCGTGCACTCCAACTCCTCTCTGTCCTCTCTGAATCGCGCACCAGCACGCACGCGCACACGAGCGCAACACCCGCGAGCCAGCAGCAGCATCGCCGCGTAGCTCACCGCCGGCCACCGCACCGTTTCTGTCAAGTTCAGAAACGTTCGTTCGTCAGTTAAAAATTCAGAAACGTGAAACTGAATAATACCTTACCTGCATCCCCTTACCTGACAAGATCGTTCGCACACCGCAGTGGTTGCACGCAGCGTACGCGCACGGGAGGGCCAGGGTTCGAGTCCCCCCTCCCGCAGGAAAAAACCCAACCTTTTTGCGCAGCGCACTGACAGGGTGGCCCCCCCTGTCAGCTGCTGTGTGCGCCCACACGCCACGCTGGCCCCAGGGCCCACTGGAAGTGCCCTAGGGTAGCTAGCTGCGCGGTGTAAAAAGAATTTCAACCTTTTCTTTTTCATTTTAAGTCCTATTTCTTTACAGATTAGTCCCTAGGTTTAAATTGCTAATAACTTTTATTTTATCAACCCAAATAATAAAAATAAAATATGTGCACTGCACCAAATTTAATTATCTATCTATTTAAACCATTTGTATTATGTTTTGAATAATTCAAATGCATTCAAATTTCAAATTCAACCAATTCATTTGAAATTTGTATAATTGCATAACTAATTCATACTTAATCCAAATAATGCAAATAAAATATGTTTTCCATGCTATTTCAAACCACCTTTCAAATATAAATTTTGTTTCATGATTTGAATACTTAAAATTGCTTAAATAATTTAAACCTTGTTTAAACCATTTAAAATTGCTAAATTCATAACTTGCTCAAATTAAATTATTTTTGAACATATAAAATATGTTTTCAAACTAGAAAAGTATAAAATTTTCCAATATGAATTTGAATTTATGTTTTGAACAAATAAAATTCAAATAATATTCATGTTTGTTTTAAATTCATTTAAATCTTGTTTAAACTTGTTTAATTCATAATTAAATCATTGTAATTCCTTTTTCAATAATTGAAACATGTAATCCAACCAAAATTTTGTGTTCTTTTCAAATATGAATTTTGTTATTTGTTTTGAACAATTAAAATTGATGAAAACAACAAATGCTTGTGTAACACCCTTAAGGAACCAAAATTTCATAACTTAATAAATAAAATTCCAAAATTGGTAAACCTTATTTTAAATTGTTTCTATTGCTGTTATCTTTCTGTTTTCCTCATCCATGCATCATACTAATCCACTTTCACCTGTTGATTAGTTGTAAAACAAATATTCCAACCATAATTGATGGGCTTTTCATATGCAACTCAAATTGCATGTGGGTCCATTTAATCATGTTGTTACTATGTCAACTAGTTTATTTTGATGCATCAATTAAATGGTCATGCATCATCCATGATTGTGCACTATGCCATGTTATTGATTGGTTGTCTCCTTGCGTTGTTTGTTTGCTTCTTCTCGGATAGACGACGACGTTGAGACAGACGATACTTACGACACCCCTTCTGAGGATCTAGCTCAGTACCAGGCTGCTGAGTTTGCAGGCAAGTTATCACTCACATGAACCACTGTGTTCCTTTCAACATTGGTTACCGATACTTTCCGTTGTCTATTTCTGCTAGCCCTATGTATCGTTGCTTCTGTTACGAACCTATCACATGTGATCCCTAACCCTGATATAGCCTCACCTCCACACCTATAACCCCTTTGTTTGTTGCCCGTGTCTTACTAGCATGCTTAGGGTTGTTTCTGCTCGAGTCTGTTACCCGTTACTTTCTGTTACTATATTTCTATTATGTTCTGGGGCTCGATGTTAAACAACAACCTGTTAATGTTGAGGTAATAATAATTTGCTGATAAGGCACCGGCAGGAGGCCCGGCGTGGTTTTGAGGCCTGCTAGTGTCGACCCTAATAGGAAAAGGGTCTTGTCTACTGATCCATGATGAGCGCACTAACTGCATGTGGGAAGCGTGTATGGGCGCCCCCCTCAATTTGATTCGATTCGCATCTCGTCCAAATCGCCACACTTAGTTCGGGCTTTCCATTTGATGCACTCATATGCAGGTACGGACCCGAGGCCAGGGTGGAACTTTTGTAGTCGGCATTTAGGGCGGCGTGGTCTTCCAGTGCTATGAGGGTCCCCTTTTCTTCGTGGGGCTCGATTAGCCGCGCACGCACAACACGTGGTTCTTTGGGCTTGATGCGAAGAAGAGTTGAGTTGTGTTGAGTGCCCCACTTGGTGGGAGGCATTCCATCTGGCGGGTTATTCTTACGTGTACGGCCAAATTGGTGCACCCCTGCAGGGATAAATCTTCTCGAGAATCCGTGTTTTCCACGGTTATGGTTAACTTGGTGAAAGTACTGGCTAACAAGTACTCAGAACAACTTACACCTAACTAATGATAACTTTACTAGTAATAGCCTTATTGCCACAATAACTTGATCCATCATTAATCCAACTGGGTGAGTTATCCTCGGATTGCTTCTTTGGATAAGGGGCGAGATCCAGAATGGGTTTGTTTGGAGTTAGTTATAGTTGGTTACGATACGCTATCTTATCTCCTTTCTGTTAGCCGGAAGTTGTAGTATGTTCTGTAGTTGGTTAGTGCAGCCAGCTGCCGCATCTTTTGTATCCCCTTTTCTTCCGTTGAACCCAAAGCATCTGTGCTTGGTGTTGACGGGTTACACTTTGGTGAACTGTGAGTCTTGCTTGCCAGTACGTTTATGTACTGACCCCTTTGGGGCTGTGGTTCCCGCAGACTACGCTTACGAGGATCCCCGTGACGGCTACTACGTGGAGTTTGACGAGGCTGCTGACGAGTAGATAGCGGACCCGGGCAGGATCCGAGACTATGTGGATGGGCTCCGTTTTCCTTTCATTCCCGGCTTCTTACGCCTATTTGGATTTGTCTGTACTCAGACCCTTTGAATGCTTCCGCTGAGATGTAATGATGTTATGTTGGGACATGTGTCCTCTGGATGATTGTATTTGCTATCTCTGCTCTAGTGAGAGCTATTTGCATCTTATTTCCATCTTTTGTGTCTTAGAGATATGTTGTGCTATCATTCTGTTAAACGCCGTTGACGTACCATGTGTGTATGGTATGAAGTACGTCAATGGTAGTATCCTGATTTCTATGGGATGGTTTACGTAGACGAGGAACAGTAGGGGTTGGTTTTCACACATACGTGTGTTGGCCTACTCGTAAGAGATGCGGGTGCCGGTAAGCCCCGTAATCCAATCAACTACTGTTCAACGGAACTGCGAGTATCCTCTAGAAGTCCGGGTGCGACAGTGGCCTCCTCATATCGGGAGTCCATATTGATGCGTTGTCGACGTGGGGGGAGTGAAAGGACCACCAACAATTTTACTCAAACTCATTCGGGGATAATGGGTCTTTGCGACTGCTAGAACAACCTTTGCACCATCAACAAGCTGACTTCAAACGAGTGCCTTGGCATGGTCATAAATGCTGAATTTCTTCATCAAGTTGAAGAGTCCCTCTGACATTTTGTTTAGTGGAAATAAGTCTCCATACATATTGCAGAAAGCAGCATGGCAGGTCCCAATCACCCACTCACTTATTGAAAGGACAATGTTCCCTAATCCTATTTTGACGTTTGATCACTACACTTGGAAGTTGATACGTCATAAACGTATCCATAATTTATGATGTTGCGTGTTGTTTTCATGCCATATGCTACATGTTTCCTTTACACTTTATGCCATTTTTATCGATTTTCTGGGACTAACCTCTTGACAATATGCCACAGAGTCAGTTCCTGTTTTCTGTTGTTTTTAGTTTCAGAAAAGTTGTTCTGGAAATAGTATCGGAATTGTACGATTCGAAGCTCGGAAGTCTTAGAAATCTGTCGCGCACACGTAGTCCGGAGGGGACCCAGAGGGGGGGGGGCACAAGGGCCCCACACCATCGGGCGGCACCCCCTTCTGGTCGCGCCCAGGGGAGGTGTTGGCCTCCTGGCCGCCCACCGATGTTGCCCTCTCGCCTATTTATACCTCTCGGGAGGTTAACACTAAATACAAAAGCCTTTCCATGAAAAACACCTGCAGCCACCGTCATCGTCAACCCTAGTTTGGGAGGGTTCTCGGGCTCTCCCCGGCACCCTGCCGGGAGGGGGAATCATCACCGGAGGGCTCTACACCACCATGCCCGCCTCTAGAATGATGCGTGAGTAGTTCATCCTTGGACTACGGGTCCATAGCAGTAGCTAGATGGTTGTTCTCTCCTCTTTATGCCTCATGTTTAGATCTTGTGAGCTTCCATACATGATCAAGATCATCTTATTGTAATGCTACATGTTGTGTTTTCTAGGATCCGATGAATATTGAATGCTATGTCCAATGATTATCAATGTATCATGTTTTATTCATGTGTATGTTATTTATGATCTTTCATGCTCTCCGTTATTGGAAGATGCTCTGGCCAAGTAGATGCTAGTAACTCCAAGAGGGAGTATTTATGCTCGATAGTGGGTTCATGCCTCCCTTTTACTCACGCTCGAGTGACAGAAACGTAATGGGTCGGGGATGTGATGTTGCCATTAGGGAGAAAACAATTATGTTTACATTACACACTTTGCTTAATGCAATTAGCTGTTGCTTGCAAATTAATGCCCAAGGTTTGCTCGGATGACATTCTGAGGGTGGATTATTAGTCATAGATGTAGTTGGATAACGGTATATGTATTTTGTTGTAATGCCCGCATGAATCATATAGTAATCATCATGTCATGCATATGCAGTACGGTGTAGCCTTTATATCTGTCAATTGCGCAACTGTAATTTGTTTACCCAACATGCTATCTATCTGTTTTGGAGAGACACCACTAGTGAACCGTTGACCCTGGTCCATTTTTCCTTACACTGGTAATACAACCACTGCCAGCACTATTTTCTTACTATTACTATTGTTTTCCTACTGTTTTCCACACCATACGTTTAACCTCTTTGTTTTCAGCAAAACCGGTGAGATTGACAACCTCACTGCTTCGTTGGGGCAAAGTGATTTGATTGTGTTGTGTAGGTTCCATGTTACCTATGAACCGGTAGTGCGCCCTGCCACATAAGCTGCATCAACCTTCGTAAGTGATTTCTTTCTCCTACTGGTCGATTCAAGCTTGGTTTCTCTCTGAGGGAAAACTTGCTGTTGTGCTCTTCATACCTTCCTTTTGGGGTTTCCCAACGAGTGCAAGCCCTGCACCATCAGAAGTCTTTAACCATTTTTCTCAAGTGTTTCTAGGAAACACATCTTAATATGCAAACGTGTAAGGACAAAAAAATGGAGAAAGTAAAACAAGTCAAAACACATGTTTAGTGAAGAAAGTAATCAAAGGAAGAAGAAAAAGGAAGAGGAAGAGGAAAAGTGAAAACTACCTAGCCGGTCTGGCCCGGCAGGTGGTCGGGTTGCTCGGGTGTCTAGTCGGCCTGGCTTCCAGCCCAGGTCGAGCTCCCTGCGCTCAGTCCGGGCAACTGCCTAACCGGGCCAGGCCGGGAAAGAGGCCGGAGGTCTCGGGTGGGTAGCCGGATTGGTTGCCGGGCCAGGCCGGGCTCTCTGCGCTCATGCCAGCCTCTCTACCTAGCCGTCCCAGGCCGGGCTCAAGGCCGGGCATCCTGCATAAGGGAGAATCCCCTCAAACGACCACTTTTCACCTACCCCGTAAATAGGGGCCTTCTTCTACCTTTTGGAGGTGTCACTTGAAGCTTATCTCTCCACCATTTTGGACCACCTCAAAGCTCATAGATCTCCCCAAATAACCAACCAAAGCTCTTGATCTATTGGGATTTGGAGGAGAGCCACTAGATCTACATCTCCATCAAACTGATTCGTCACCACCCCCACTAATCACCTAGGGATCTTGTAGTTCTTGGTTCATTGGAACCTAGAACCTTGTTGCTCTTAGCTCATTGGATCTTGGAGCCTTGTTGGTGTTCCCAAAGCTTTGGGAGCTCGTGGATCTTGTTGCCCGGAATCTTGGAGGATCCCGGGATTTGGTGAGGACCCTCCAAGTTGTGGAGTGTGCCTCATCCTTGTAAAGGTTCTAGTTGTCAACATCAACTACAACATAGTGATTCGAGCCTCTCCACATCGATGGAAGGACTCGAAGGAGATATAGTGTGCCATTAAACGGCTACTCGGTGTTCCACTTTGGTGGCACCTCACCGCTCCAAGGAAGACTAACTTCCATTGGGAAGTGAACTTCGGGATACATCTCCGCGTCATTGTTTTCGGTTATTCCTCAACTTTTCTTTAATTGTTGCTACTAGCTTAGTTGAATAAATATCTTCTGCTAGTAGTATTTGCTCATCATATAAGATTGTTCACTTAGTTGCATAATCTAGACAATCTATATTTGAGCATTATCTTGTTAATCTAAGAAGTAAAATTTGTAGTTAACCTATTGACACCCCTCTAGTTAACCTCTTGATCATTCAATTGGTACCAGAGCCTCGTATCTTTATTAAGGCTTTACCGCCTAAAGAGGAGGATGGCAGATCCACCCATCACCATGGATGATATTCAAAAGCTAATTGAAACCATGCTTGAAAAGTAGGAAAAGAGGATGTAGGGACTAATAAAAGATTTGTCATCTTCATCTAGTCACTCTTTGGGAAATGTTGTTCTAGATGTAAATGGAACTCCTGTTCTTTCTAAGGAAGATACGAGGCATCTAATCTTAAAGATAAGATCAATAAAAATACTTTCGGCTTTACTTATAACAATGCTCCTAATGTTCAACATCCACATGTTAATAATCTTGGTGCACCTCCTATGGTAGATAGGAATTGTTTTACTAATTGGAAAGCTTCCATGAAGTATTACATGTGTAGCTCTTCAATGCAAATATGGAGGATCGTTGAGAAGGGATATGATCATAATGATCCCAAGAACTTAAGCACAAGAGATGTCATAGATGAGCAACTCAATGCCCATGCCATACACATGTTAGAGAAGGCAATGGAAAATTAAGGAGTCGAGCACATCCGGTCCTTCACAAGTGCCATGAAAGCATGGGATTGCATAGTTGACATGTATGATGGCAATGTCAACATACAACGCTCTAAGAAGTCAATACTTCAAAGACAAGTTGAAAACTTCTATATGAAGGACGGAGAGACTCCGGAATACATGTTTAGAAGACTCAAGTCTCTTGTGGTTTACATGAGAAATTGTGGATTCAAGGATTGCGATGAGGATTGGGTCAAGGAGAAATTCCTACTCACCTTGATTCCATACAATGAGAACATGGTGATGAATGTGCGATCAAGGGATGATTTTTTGGACCTATCCCCCAATGATGTTTTGGGTATCTTCATTACCTTCAAATAATGAAAAATTCCTCTGATGATGTCATGGCCCGTGTGAATGGAATGAAGAGAACCTCTCTTGACTTGAAGGCCACGCCCCATGAAGAAGAGGATTCAAGTGATGATGGTGGTTCCTCACATGTTTTCTCTGAGAAGGAGATGAGGACATCACATGAAGAATGCTTAGCCCTTGATCAACACAAGTGATGGAATAAAGGAGATTTTAGGTCAAATGCCACAAAGAACAAGGGAACGGAAGTCTCAATCATGAAGAAGGCAAGGACTCGCTTCAGATGTGGAGATAGTGAGCACTTTGTTGCGGAGTGCCCTTTCAAGAGTAGAATTGGGAATGGTGAAAGACTTATAAAGAAGTCCACTTTCATTCCCAAGTCCAAGAACTTCATCAAGAGAGGTCCTCCAAGGGCATTGATTGCAAAGGAAATTGAAAATACATCCGGTGGTGAAGAGAGTGATGGTGATGGTGAACAAGTGGGCATGGCGGTTGTGGCAAAGGGCGTCATTCCTTCAAGCTTAAGATCTCTCTTCTCCAACCCCAATGACAATAAGGGCCCCTCGAGTCACAAGTGCTTCATGGCCAAGGGTATATCCCTAAAGGTGACTCCTACACTCAAACTTGCAAATTCTTCGACTCCATATCTATTAAACAATGTTGAGGAAGTAGACAATGTTCAAGATCCTATAACAAACTCTCTGAAAAAACTAGAAGGTGAAACTGAAACCATATTTGATTCTCGCATGGATCAATTAAGTGAGGCACATGACCTCATTGATGAACATGAGGAGAGAATCATTTTACTTGAAAAGTTTTCATGTGATGATGATAGTAAAATAGAGGAGCTTGAGAAAGCTCTTGATCAGTCACATTGTTTTAGAGAAACCTGTCGGATATATGCCAAATAGGGGTGTGTACGACATTGGGCGAAGGCCGAATTACCAGGGTGGCCCACAGGCAATGGAACGGGGTCCATTGAGCGGGCCAGTAAGCTGACGCGCAGGAAGCTGGATTATAAAGAACCCGGACCACGGCCCAAATGTGGTGCGACTTGGAGAAGAAGCTGGATTCCTTACTTTCCAAGTTAGATACTTTCCGTAGTCTTCTAGGTTTCCTTCCTATAAGCCCTAGCCCGACTATATCTATATAAAGCCGGATGGGAGCGAAAAAGAGAAGAAAAGAAGACAATTTAGCTAGAAGCCAACTCGCCTGGAAGTTCATCCTCGCTGAGTTAGCGAAAACATAGTCACAATTGTACTATGTATACTTCAGGCTTCAGCCCTGATTTTAGTGGGATTGCAAGAGTAGGGTTGCTGCCTAGTTACGTCGTACCGAACCTGGGTAAATTGTTTCCTCGTTGCCAGTACTCTGACGTTTCCACCCACGGTTCTACCAGTAGGTTATGGCACCCCTGTCCATGATCCTAACTAAGAAGTATTGACAGTTGGTTCCCACTGTGGGGCCAGCGGTGTCGGGAGTTACGTTTGAGCGGGCATACTCGGCGGAATCGGCAACACGATCACTGTCGGAACCCTGGAATTTGACTGCAATGTCGGACGCTTCATCGACAACGGATCCTATATGCCGGCACGGAATCATCTGATAAGTGCATGTGTTTTACCGATCGGATCTACTAATGTTTTTATTGGTTTGACAACAGAAGCAATCGGATTCCGTGGTGGAAGTTCTTTTATCCCACCCGCCCTATGCCCAATAGATGAAGGCTTTAATGCCGGATTCTGCTCAGATTTTCCCTATTCATACATTAGGGCAGATCAAGCTTCCATAGCTGCATATCGACAAATATGTCTGGATTTTCCGCCTCTTCGGAGATGCCTACAGCCAGATCGCACTTTATTGGCATGGTGCAGTCTAAGATCGCCGAAAATACAGAAGATGATATTCCCGTGGAACATGCAGAAAATACAAATGCCACTGATAAGGTGGAAGATCGAACATCCGCCAGTCAGGCGACGAACTCGGAAGCCGAGTCCACACTAGCTGCCATTGAGGCAAGATTGGACTCGGAATCCGGATCTGCTAGGTACAACACAGATTCCGAGGATGAAGATGTGGCCGCCATTGATTACCCACAAGTATAGGGGGTCGCAACAGTCTTCGAGGGAAGTAAAACCCAAATTTATTGATTCGACACAAGGGGAGCCAAAGAATATTTATATGCCTTAACAACTGAGTTGTCAATTCAGCTGCACCTGAAAGTAGACTTGCTCGCAACAATTTATCAGTGGTAACAATTTTATATCAGGAGTAGAAATAAAATAGCAGCAGTAGTAAAATAGTAATAGTAGTAGGAATCGCGGAAAACAACAGGATGGGAGTACCGTAGGCATAGAGGGAATGGATGAACGGGTGTTGCATGGATGACAAGGGTCATGTAATAATAATAACATGGGCATTGGATATAATGATAATAAAGTATCAAAACATGTAGTAAAACCATAGACATGTCTTCCAATATAGTCGTACGTGCTTGCAATCAGAAACTTGCACAACATCTTTTGTCCTACCAGCCCGTGGCAGCGGGGCCTCTAGGGAAACTACTGGTAATTAAGGTGCTCCTTTTAATAAAGCACCGGAGCAAAAAATTAACACTCTGTGAACACATGTGATCCTCACATCACAGCCATTCCCTCCAGTTGTCCCAATTTCTGTCACTTTGGGGCCTCGGGATATGGACAATGACATGTGTAAACAACTTACAGATATGATCAAGAAACATATACTCATGAAACAATAACATGTTCAGATCCGAAATCATGGAACTCGGGCCCTAGTGACAATAATTAAGCCTAACAAGTTGCAACAACGGTAGAAAACACTAACAATGGATACTAGGCACTATGCCCTAACAATCTAGCATTATTACATGATCAATATCATCCAATCCCTTCCATCCCTCTCACCCTACAACGGGGTTTACTCACTCATGGACGGGAGAAACATGGATTGTTGATGGAGAAGGAGTGGCGGTGTTGATGGCGATGATCTCCTTCGAATCCCCGTCCCGACAGGGTGCCAGAACAGGAACTTCTGATCCCCGAATTGAGTTTTGGGGTGGCGGCGGCACTCTGTTGTGTTTCTGTAGAATATGACGAACCCCCTGATGTTTTAGGGTTACGAGCAATATGTAGTCGAAAGGGGAGCCCGGGGGGGTGCCTGGGTGGCCCACACCACCTAGTGGCACGGCCAAGGGGGGCAGGGGGTGGTGTGGCCCCCTCCTGGCCCTTCTCTGGGTCTCCTTCTGGCTTCCGGGGTCTTCTGGTGTTTTAAGACCAATGGGGTCTTTTCTGGGCAATTTCCCGAAAGTTGATTTTTTTGCACAAAAATGAGACACCAAGGTAATTCTGCTGAAAACAGCGTTAGTCCGTGTTAGTGGTATCCAAAACTTACAAGTTTAGAGGAAAACAATAAGAAAAGTGTTCGGAAAAGGAGATACATTTTCGACGTATCAACTCCCCCAAGCTTAGCTTATTGCTTGTACTCAAGCAATTCAGTGACAGCTGAGTGCGATAAAACACTTTTACAAACACATTTGTTTCATATGATGCAAATATACGGACTACATGATCAAGTGCTGAGGCAATTCATAATAAGATGTATGGAAAATAAAGGCTACCCAGCGGTTATGCAACCCATGAAAAGATGCCAACAAACTAATAATAGACAACATGAAGTATATCAATCTGCAAGATTGCAATGCTCATAATAGGGTATAATAAAGTGTACTTGCTTTCCCTTAATAGTGGGGCAAAACATAAATGCTAGGGCACCTCTGAAGTTCAAATGAAGACTAGAAATAAAGATATCAAATATACAAGCATCAAAGTTATACCACTATCAACCGTGTTCTGGGACAAGCACATTTCACTAAGAATAATAGCCATGCTCTCAAGAAGGTGCATAAAGTGAGAAGGTGAAGACTCAACATAAAAGTAAAAGAAAGGCCCTTCGCTGAGGGAAGCATGTATCACTCATGTGCTAGAGCTTTTATTTTATTAAACAGAGGTATACCATATTTTTAGAGATGTGTATGTTTATGTCAACGAATGGTAAACAGAAAATACAGTACGTGACGAGCCAACTAGATTTCACAAGAGCGTCTCCCATTTGATGGACGCAACTGGTGTAGAAGGTCACCCCCCTTTCTCTTTTTTTTACACGATTCTGCTTCGACTGATAAATCAGGGGCAAAAATAGTGAAGAGAATTTGTTGTATTAATTTGGGGCTGGGCACCCTGCTGCCTGCTCTCTATCAGTTGGATAAGAGGATGAAGCCACTAGTCCAGGGTGTGAAATTCAATCAACTAGTGAGATAAAGATTCTCTATTTACGTCCTCATGAGCTAAAATAGGGGCACAAAACAGGAATATATTTTTTAGCAAGTTTTAAAAGTAGCACATGAGCAATTTACTTGGAGTAGCAGTTAAATACCACATATAGAGGTAGGTATGGTGGACACATTTGGCAAACTTTGGTTTTTTGGGAGTTGGATTGCGCGAGTAGAATTTCATACTTAGTACAGGTGAAGGCTAGCAATAGACAAGAAGCGACAATCAAGAGAGCGATGGTTGTTATAATCATGCTTGCGACAAAACAAAATTAACAGGGGCATAAAAGTGATACATATACTCCGAGGAAAAATAAATCATCGAGGCTTAAGGGACTTTTTTATTTCAGTCTTATGCAGGCGCGAGCATGTGCCAAGTCGATTCAAGCGAAACAAACAGAGGGAGATACCACAATGTCATACCCTTCTATGATTAAAACAATGCAAGCAAACATTTATACGACAAGCTATCTTATATTAATAAGTTGGAACTAACACTTGAGAGCACGAACTATTAAGCATCAATTAAATAACATCTACCTTACATGAACGGACTAAGCATGTTCACATGATGAGTATATGTACAAAAATAAAACAAATAGAGTTCATACCAGCCTCTCACCACAACTCGGATTGTCGTACATCATCATTACCGATCTCCACTTGTGTGGACCGAATAATATAGAATGATAATCAAGCTCCAATGGAGACACGGAAGTTCGGTGAACTCTGCAACGAACTTTGCAAAACCAAAGAATAACAACAAATATTTTGGGTTTTCGAATTAAAACAAGAACCGAAAGAAACAAGCAAACAAAGAAAAACATTTTTGGATTTTTTGAATACTAAAACGAAACGAGAAAAGAAAACAAACAAAAAAGAATCTAAAGAAGCAAACAAAGAGAAACAAGAGAAATATTATTGGTCGTTTTGTGTTTTGGAAAACAAGAACAAAACGATAAAAGCAACGAGAAACGAAAGAAGCAAAAGAAAACGAAAACAAACGAAAGAAGCGAAAATATGGATATACAAAGAACCGACCGAACATGATATATAAATGAGTGCGATGTCGGTATACCTCCCCCCCAAGCTTAGTATTTTGGCCTAGGTGGAGATCATCCATATCGCGAGAAACCTCCCTACTGTGGTGGGTCATCCCTCGCATGGTCGTACTCGGGCGCCAAAAAAGAAGATGAAGCAGCAGGCGCATAGTCATATCCAGAGTGCTGGTGAGGCATCCCCGTGGTGTCGAAGGGCTGGACGAAATCACCATCGTCCCTCTCTCCGGCATCCTCAACATGTTGGGGTTACTACTCAAGGTATGCATCCAGCTCACTCTCTAAAAGTGACCATCCTTGCCTGCGATTAAGGTTAAGAAAAAGAGGTGCAGGCAAAAGTACTTCTCTAACAGTTTTAGTAACTCTCCACCTGGATTGTTTGGAGAAAGTTAATTCAAAAGATAAATTATGCAAGTGAGCATGGGTAGAAAGAAACTTATGTTGAATCCTCGAAACAAGGTCCAACCTCTCTACAGGAAACTGCAGGTCTAGAGGGTGTGGCTCCAAACAATGCAGAGCTAGCAAGCGCGAGGCAATAAGACCTCCACAAATTCCGCTCTTCTCACGGTTAAGCGAGAGACAGTAAGCAATTAAAGCACCAAAGTTATAAGACCTATCACATTTTAAAGTAGCTGAAAGAAAAGCTAGATCATAGACAGACAACTTGTTGGCAGTTTTACTAGATAGCACACATTTAAAAATAAAATAGGCAAAGTATCGAATGCTAGGGAGTTGAATTTCTCGAATTTTACCACTTTCCCCTGTGAAGCTTCTGCCTTGGCAAATTTCCTCATATAAATCCAGCAGGGGTTTAGGATGCCCTCTTATCTTCTCACATGAACCCCACTCTGGTACCTTGATAGCTGCACAAAAATCACTGAAAGGCAAGTTTACAGCTTTATTGTAAATTTTATAGTGGACCATAGGGTCAGTTGAAGACCATCTGAAACGAAAATCCTGCACCACAACCATGGTTCGTTTAATGTGTTAGGTAGGTTCATCCTCAAGTAAATTACCCAACCCTGCATTATGCACAAGAGTGTAAAAAATCTTGCAGAATTCCCGTAATACACATGAACTTCTCGCACAGATAGATTGACGGGAACACTCTTTCTTCTCGGTGCATAGGCATGACCTCATCCAACTCCAACTCATGTTGGTTTAGTTGATGCACATTATGCTCCATCTCTAAAAAAATTCAACAATCATCAAAAAAAATGATTTCAAGCAACTATAAGGTGGAAACTACTATAGAGACTTATAGGAGAGGTAACATGCATCAAAACTAAATTATTTCTACTCAATCAAGCATGCAAACTCACATAAGCTGTCACCTACAGTACCAAAATACTCAAGAAATACTCTACAAAATAAAATTCTACCTGGATCATTGGAGGAGTCACATACCGGAGATCAAACACACCAAATCTCAGCACAAATGATGGGATGGAGAAGGAGATAAAAAATCCAGAGGAAGAACAACAAGAACACGGGTTCCAGGAATTGTTTTCATTTTGGGAGGTGAGAGAGAAGACTTTGGCAGTGGAGAGTAAGTGGAGGGACAGGGGGCCCCACCCCATGTGCTGGCGCCACCAGGGGGCAGGCCGCGCCACCTTATGGTGTTCCTGACTGGTGGGTCCCCCTGGGGTCTCCTGGATTTTTTCGAGAAACTTTATTTTCGAGGTTTTTTCAGAAGTTAATAGTTAATTAAAAACCTAGAAAACAATTATGAAAAGGTGGAAAACAAAACCAAAAATAGAATTACAGAGGTTCCAAAACATTCTAATGTGTAAATACCCAATGAAAACAAAGGTGGAAGTGGTGAAAACAAAATTATGGTTGGTGAAAACAAACACAACATGGTGAAAACAAAAGAAATCACTGTGAAAACAAAAGTATGGATGGTGAAACCAAGGTTGTGGATAATGGAAACATTATTGTACTAAAGTAGCATGGTGATAACAGAAGTAAACATGGTGAAAACATAATGGGGAAGGTGAAAACATAGTGAAAACATTGTCCTCTTCATTCAAAATCATTTTGTTAACAAGGGTGATCAAGTCTTCTTACCAGAATAATTTTTATATGAAGAAAAACTTTGTTCAACACTAAATAATTATGTTACCTCAACCTTGATAGACATAGTCCCAATCACAATAATTTCATATTCTTTTGGTGGTACTGTGGTACAATAGAATTCTCCAATTTTCATGGTCTCAATATTTTCAATTGAATTTAGACCATATCTTCTATCAACCTTCTTGGGAAAATAAACAGTATGCTCTTTATCATTAACATTAAAAGTTACCTTTCCTTGGTTGCAATCAATAACAGCCCCTGCAGTGTTAAGAAAAGGTCTCCCAAGAATAATAGACATATTATCATCTTCAGGCATTTCCAACACAACAAAGTCAGTTAATATTAAACAATTAGTAGCAACTTGAAAAGGAACATTCTCACATATACCAACAGGAATAGCAGTAGATTTATCAACCATTTGCAAAGATATATCAGTGTGTATCAATTTTTCAAGAGAGAGTCTCTTATAAAGAGAAAAAGGCATAATACTAACTCCAGCTCCCAGATCACATAAAGCAGTTCTAACATAATTGTTTTTAATGGAACAAGGAATAGTTGGAATACCAGGGTCTCCAAGATTCTTTCGAACCTTACCATTAAAAGAGTAATTAGAAAGCATTGTAGAAATTTCCTCATTAGGAATTTTCCTTTTGATTGAGACAATGTCTTTCATATATTTAGAATAAGGAGGCAACTTAGTAGCATCGGTCAAAGGAATTTGCAAGAACAAAGGTTTCATCCACTCACATAATTTATTATAATGTTCTTCTTCCTTAGATTTGTGGTTTTTATTAGGAAAAGGAATTGCTTTTTGTGCCCAAGGCTCTCTTTCTTTACCATGTTTATTAGCAATGAAATCCTCCTTAGTATACTTCACAGTTTTAGTTTTCTTTTCGGGGTCAGCTATAGTTTCTTCTTTATCAGAAGCATCACTTTTATCATTACCACTTTCAGTTTCAGCATAAAAATAGATATACTATTAGGATCTTTAGGAGGTTCAGGAGATTCTACAACATTTTTACGTCTCTTCTTATTTTTCTTACAAGGAGAACTATTGTTTTTAGGTTGGTGAGAATCTTGTTCAATTCTTTTAGGATATCCTTCAGGATACAAGGGGTCCTGAGTAGGAACACCACTTCTATTAATTATTTCACAAACATGTTTATCTCTAGAAGCATTAGCTAGCATGTCTCTTTGCACTTTAGTAAGTTGATCAATTTGAGTTTGAACCATTTGAAAATGTTTAAAAAGCATTTTAACATCATTAGAGGTTCTTTCAATAATACCATGCAAATTATCAATAGCTCTAGAGTTTTCCATAAGGTGATTTTGCACTCTCATATTAAAATTATCTTGCTTAACAACATAATTATCAAATTCATCTAAGCATTGATCAGGTGTTTTAGAGTAGGGAATATCTCTATTATCAAAGTATCGGAGGGAGTGTACCTCAACAGTTAATGGATGGGGAATAGGCTTACATGCTTATTCTATAGGAGGTAAATTCTTCACATCTTCAGATTTAATACCCCTCTCTTTAAGAGATTTCTTGTCTTCCTTCATCACTTCATCATTTTATTCAATCATGCCTCTCTTCTTGGGTGTTGCTATTGGTGTTGGATTTAGTTAGGTGTAGGCGCGGGTATATTCCAATCATCATTATTTTTTGGCTATTTTAGCCATTAATTCCTCAGCTTCTTCTGGAGTTCTTTTCCTGAAAACACAACCAGCACAACTATCCAGGTATGTACTAGATTCAACAGTTAGTACATTATAAAATATATCTAGGAGCTCATTTTTAGGTAGTGGATAACTAGGGCAAGCTCTTATTAAAGCACAAAATCTTGTCCAAGATTCAGGTAATTTTTCTCCTTTAATTTGCTCAAAGTTGAAGATTTCTTGCACAACAACATGTTGAGCACTAGCATGGATATATTTTTAAAAGAAAGCATTAATCAAATCCATAGGACAAGTAATAGATCCAGGTGGCAGATTGTTAAACCAAGTTTTAGCTTCATCTTTTAATGAAAAAGGAAAAATCTTGGTAATAAAATAGGTACGCATGTTGGTATCATCAGAAAATAAACTACTCATACATGAAAGCTCATTTATGTGTTCCATAGCACTTTTACTTTCAAGTCCACAAAAGGGTTCCTTCTCAACGATGGATATATAAGATAAATCTAAAGAGAAATCACAATCCTTCTCTAGAATGCGTATGGGAGATGTGGCAAACTTAGAATCAAGAGAAGATTTATATTTCAAAGCATGTCTTGCAAGAAGACTCTTAAGAGCACTTGCACCAGTAGTAACACGAGCTTTTTCAATAAAATCATCATTAAGTTCAATATAGGTTTCATCAAGATCATCAATATACTCAGTTGAATTAACAGGTGTACCAATAATTTCAAAAGGAATTTCAACACTTTTAATTTGTTTGGATTTAGCAATAGTAGCATCTAGGAAAGGACCTAGAGAACCAGTATCATCAAGCACAGTATAAGCATCATCAAAAGTATCAGAAGCATTTTCGGACTCAGCAGAAGTAACAGTGTGTCTAGCATGTGGTGGAGTAAGAAGCTTACTCATAACAGACGGTGAATCAAGAGCAACGAGGTGCTCAGAGTTGTACCTATCCTTGTAGTGGATGGTAATATGGGAACTTCTCCATCACGAGTCTTGCCCCTGATGAATGGCTTGCAGCAAACAATATCATGATCAAGTGAGCAAATAATATGCTCCCCGGCAACGGCGCCAGAAAATAGTCTTGATGACCCAGAAGTATAGGGGATCGCAACAGTCTTCGAGGGAAGTAAAACCCAAATTTATTGATTCGACACAAGGGGAGCCAAAGAATATTTATATGCCTTAAAACTGAGTTGTCAATTCAGATGCACCTGAAAGTAGACTTGCTCGCAACAATTTATCAGTGGTAACAATTTTATAGCAGCAGTAGAAATAAAATAGCAGCAGTAGTAAAATAGTAATAGTAGTAGGAATCGCGGAAAACAACAGGATGGGAGTACCGTAGGCATAGAGGGAATGGATGAACGGGTGTTGCATGGATGACAAGGGTCATGTAATAATAATAACATGGGCATTGGATATAATGATAATAAAGTATCAAAACATGTAGGAAAACCATAAACATGTCTTCCAATATAGTCGTACGTGCTTGCAATGAGAAACTTGCACAACATCTTTTGTCCTACCAGCCCGTGGCAGCGGGGCCTCTAGGGAAACTACTGGTAATTAAGGTGCTCCTTTTAATAAAGCACCAGAGCAAAGCATTAACACTTCGTGAAGACATGTGATCCTCACATCACAGCCCTCCCCTCCGGTTGTCCCAATTTCTGTCACTTTGGGGCATCGGGTTCCGGACAACAATGTGTGGAAACAACTTGCCGGTATGATCAAGAAACATAATTATACTCATGAAACAATAACATGTTCAGATCTGAAATCATGGAACTCGGGCCCTAGTGACAAGCATTAAGCATAACAAGTTGCAACAACGGTAGAAAACACTAATAATGGATACTAGGCACTATGCCCTAACAATCTGGCATTATTACATGATCAATCTCATCCAATCCCTTCCACCCCTCTCAGCCTACAACACGGTTTACTCACTCATGGACGGGGAAACATGGATGGTTGATGGAGAAGGAGTGGCGGTGTCGATGATCTCCTTCGAATCCCCGTCCCGGCAGGGTGCCAGAACAGGAACTTCTGATCCCCGAATTGAGTTTCGGGGTGGCAGCGGCGCTCTTTTGTGTTTTTGTGGAATATGACGAACCCCTTGACGTTTTAGGGTTACGGGCAATATGTAGTCGAAAGGGTAGCCCGAGGGGGTGCCTGGGTGTCCCACACCACCTGGCGGTGCGACCAAGGGGGGCGCCAGGGGGTGGTGTGGCCCCCTCCTGGCCCCTCTCTGGGTCTCCTTCTGGCTTCCAGGGTTGATGGTGCAGATCGTGCACTCGTTGGGAGACCCCAAGAGGAGGGTGTGATGAGCATAGCGGTAGGAGTTTTCCCCTTAGTTCAGAACCAAGGTTATCAATCCAGTAGGAGAAATAGGACATTCGGAAGGTTGATGCCACTGACGGCGGTGATGGCGCCTCACCGGTGTCAGCAACAACACGGAACCTACACACAACACAACCAAAATACTTTTTCCCAACGGTACAGTGAGGTTGTCAATCTCACCGGTCTTGCTGAAAACAAAGATTAGACGTATATTGTGGAAAATGGTGTATGCTTGCAGTAAGTAAAGAAAGCAGGAAATTGTAGAGGTTTGTTTAACACAGTAGGAAAATGGACCGGGGTTCATAGGTTCACTAGTGGTGTCTCTCCGTAAAAGAAAACATGCTGGGTGAACAAATTACAGTTGGGCAATTGACAAATAAAGGTTGCACCGTAGTGCACATTATAACATGATGACTACTATTTTATTTAGTGCAGGCATTACAACAAAATACATAGACCAAAATCCATATGCATCTATGACTAATAATCCACCCTCAGGTTATCATCCGACCCCCCTTAGGTATTAAGTTGCAAGCAACAGATAACTGCATTAAACAATGTGTGTAATGTAAGCAATGATTGTACACGCGGGCACTCACACCGCTGTTTTCTCCCTAGTGGCAACAACACATCCTCCCCCGTCACGTTTTTGTCAGTCGAGCATAGGCGAAAAGGAGGCATGCACCCACTATCTAGCAAAAATACTCCCTCTTGGAGTCAGTAGCAACTACTTGGCCAGAGAAACCACTAGCAACGGAAAGCATGCAATATCACAAATAACATATGCAATAAAGACTATAATCAACTTGGCATAAATTCAATATTCATCGGATCTCAGCAAACACATCATATAGAATTACATAAGATCAATCTCGATCATGATAGCCAGCTCACAAGATCTAAACATGGAGGCATATGAGGAGAAGACAACCATCTAGCTACTGCTATGGACCCGTAGTCCAAGGATGAAATACTCACGCATCACTCCAGAGGCAAGCATGGTGATGTAGAAGCCTCTAGTGATGATTTCCTCTCCGACAGGGTGCCGGGAGACAGCTCCAGAACCCCCCTGATCTAGGGTTGACGATGATGGCGGCTGCGAAACTTTTCGGGGATTTTTGATCAGGTGCCTAGGGTTTTCCATCCGGGGGAATAAATAGGCGAAAGGCAAAAGGCGGTGGAGGCCTGGGGGCCCCACACCCATAGCTGGCGCGGCCAGGGGGAGGGCGCACCACCCTATGGTGTGCCCCCTGGTGCCCGTCTTCGACTCTTGTTCGGTCTTCTGGATGCTTCCGTGGAAAATAGGCACTTCGGGCTTTGTGGGGTCCAATTCCGAGAATGTTTCCAGAACAACTTTTCTGAAACAAAAAACAACAGAAAACAGGGAACTGGGACTTGGCATCTTGTTAATAGGTTAGTCCCGGAAACGTATAAAAATGCTATAAATAAGGAAGAAAACATGTAGCCATTGGCATAATATGATCATGGAGCATCAGAAATTATAGATACGTTGGAGACTTATCAGGGGTCTTCTGGTGTTTTAAGACCAATGGGGTCTTTTCTGAGCAATTTCCCGAAAGTTGATTTTTCTGCACAAAAACGAGACACCAAGGTAATTCCGCTGAAAACAGCGTTAGTCCGTGTTAGTGGTATCCAAAACTCACAAGTTTAGAGGAAAATAATAAGAAAAGGGTTCGGAAAAGGAGATATGTTTTCGACATATCACCGTCGAAAGAAAGGTGAAATCCATGCAGGGAAGCTTACATGAAGTACTTATGGCAAAACCTACCAGAAACTTGGACGCCGGAGAGAAAGAGGAAGAAGACCCTAGGTCACCTCCGCCAGATAATGGAGAAGAAGGAGAAAATAAGGACAACGAAGTTAGTCCGACTTACCCTAGTGTCAAAGAATTGACGGAGGATGAACCAAATAAGAAACCTCCATCCTCCAGGAAGAAAAAGAAGTCCGCCAGATAACTGCTATCCAAAACCCATAATAAAAAGATGGAGAAATTGGCTGACATCGCCAACCAAAACCTGAAAGTTGGAGGTAGCAGTGGCATAAAATTGGAGGAGAAGAAAAAGACTGAAATCCATGTCCCGCAAATATCGGAACAGGAGGAGATCGATCTGATCCAAAACCCGGTTGCACGTGATGAACCACCGGAAGTGCTGGAAGCCAGGAGACAAGCAATAATGCGGCAGCAGCAACATCTATTTCGAACTCGGGAAAACCTCCTTATAACTCAAGCTGATATCAAAATACAGCAGGAAGAAATCGAGGAATACGAGCGCCGAAACAGATCTGGAATAAAACCTACAAGGTTACCTGGAATTTCAAAGCTGGAAGAACTTCCACCAAAACATAGGTTTGCAAACCCATCTTGGCAAAGGCAAGTTAACAGCATGAATGCTAAAGGCGAGCACATATACAAAACTGCAGCCGAAAACGCAGAAGCCGCGCTCTCCAACCTTAACGATGACCTGTACTCCGATGACGAAAAGCTGAAGGGAGTGTATGTTTTCCTGGGAAAAGCATTACAATAGCAACAATGGGGCTAAGCACGTTCCGGCAAGGTTCACGACGATTCAGCCTTGTGCAAAACTTCCACGTGCGCCGCTGCAGCACCTGAACTAGGAGAACCTGGAGATTCAGGCGATTCGAATGAAAACAAGGGAGATCCGAAGAAGGACAAGAAAATCCTAGATAACAAGGATGAAGCGTCCATAATAGGATCTCATCTGCCGAAAGGTTGAAATAATACAAAACCCCGCACTCATAAGGACCGGGAAGAGAAAAACCGGAATGACAGAAAAACAATGTCGCCTCCGAGATACCCGACAGATAAAGCCGGAAGATATGATCACCCTCACAGGCGTAAGAGGTCTCGATCCCCTCCTAGAAATAAGGAGCTTGCGAGGAGTAGAACTCCACCTCACTCCAAAGGACGGGATGCTGGAAGAAATTACGATGATCCCAGAAAAGCGTATTCACGCAACAATGCACCCGAGCGGAGCAGATCCCCATCTGTTCATTCCGCCCGAAGGTATTCCGCACATGCCGATAGGGTGGAAAGAGGCGATTTATACTTCGGACCAAAGTGCTTCACTGACAGGATCCGGATAATCAGTCTACATTATGGCTTCGCCAAGATCGGGCCAACTTATCAAAAGTATACCGGAAGTAGAAACCCGGATACATGGCACTCTAATTACTATACTATCGTCCAGATCAACAAAGGAACAGACCTGGAAGCCGTAAAATTCTTTCCCTTAATGTTGCTGGATGGAGCTCGCGACTGGATTAACGGCATTCCGTTAAGAACGATGGACATCTGGGAGGATATGGCTAGAGGTTTTTCTCAACACTTCCGGGGTACGTACAAAGGCCCAAGAGCATCAACCAGCCGAACATGAATCGTATGTCGACTTTATCTCACGTTGGACCGCAATGAAGAACAGTTGCTCTGGAGTAAGTGATGTACAAGCAATGCATGCTTTCTTCAAAGAGCACAAGGATTTAGGTTCTATGCTCACAACCTCCAATGAACATGCAGCGGCCGAAGACGACATTAGAGCAAGAGGCGGAAATATTGGAACTTTGGTGCAAGCCAAAAAGGCATCTCGTTCTGAAAAGAAGGCTACTCCAGAAGCACAACCAAAACCCAAAGAAGTAAACGTAGCCTTTGGAAAGGATAATGGCAATAGATGGAAGGGCAAAAATACTGAAAGCAGGGAACCTATCCCCTACTCTAAAAAAGAGTGGGAAAAGATTAAGTCAGAATCCTATGTCCACCATTCTCTATTTGGGAAGCCTACCCATACAAACGCGCAATGCCGACTTAAAAAGCATATGAAAGGCACTGCAGGATCCAGGAACAAAGGAAAGAATTCCAAATGAAGTTCAACAAGTAAAAGCCGGAAGCTGACAAAGACGAAAGCTAGTCTGATACTGACAACAAAATCCAGGAACATCAACGGAAAGGCGAACCCAAGTTATCGAAAGTCGAAGGAGAATGTAACTTAACTTTCCTTGCGACTCCATCGGATAAGCAGGCAAAACAAACGCTGCAAGAAATCAACGCGATTGTACCTCCAAACCCAAAGTACTTGAAGTATTGAAATACGCTAATTACTTGGGATCAGTTAGATCATCCTGGTAATAGCCCAGAACTCGGCACACATGCCTTAGTCGTAAGTCCTATTGTCCAAAACACTAGGATGAAAATGGTGCTGATGGACGGAGGATCAAGCATCAATATCATGTACTTGAGTACTTTGGAAAAGTTGCACCTCTCAACAACCCAGATCATGTATAGCAATGTGCGTTTTCACGGCATTTTTCCTGCCAGGAAAGCACAATCCCTAGGAGAAATTTCCCTACAAGTAATCTTTGGAAAGGCGGAACACTTCGGCCAGGAGACGATTTCGTTCGAAGTGGTACCGTTTGAAAGTGTATACCATGCAATACTCGCACGTCTGGCTTTCGCCAAATTTATGGTGAGGTCGTGCTACATCTACAACAAGCTTAAGATGCCAGGGCCAAAAGGCAGAGTGATCACCATTGAAGGAGATTTCAAGCCGGCAAACGAGCCGGAGAAGGGTAATGCCCTTTGCGCCGAACATGTAATAAGGAAGGAAGAGCTGAAGGAGCTGGCTAAAGAGGTTTCGCCGACAGAAATGTCAGCAGGTAAAGAAAGCCGAAAGCCGACTGATAGATTGAAAGCATCTGAGAACACAAAGTTGATCATACTGGACCCCAAAGACCCGACAAAATTTGTAGTTGTGAGAACAGGAATGACTGACGCATAGGAAAACGCGCTCATCAAGTTCTCTGTGAGAACTGGGATATTTTTGCCTCGTGTCCTGCCGATATGCCAGGTGTACCCAGGGAAGTTACTGAGCACCAATTGAAGGTTATTCCAGTATCAAACCCTTCAAACAAGGTCGTCGTTGTTTTGATGGAAGAAGACGGAAGGCTATTGGTAAGGAATTATCCGGCTTTTAGCAGCTGATTTTATTCGGGAAGTAATACATACTGATTGGTCTGATAACCCAGTTTAGTCCCGAAGAAGGATAGTATTATTCTTAGGATGTGTATAGATTACACCGGTTTGAACAAGTTGTGCCCAAAAGATAGGTTCGCGTTACCGTGAATCAATCAAATAATAGATGACACTGCTGGCTCTGAGTTTTTATGCTTTTTGGACGCTTATTCCAGGTATCATCAAATACGCATGAAAGAAGAAGACCAAATTAAAACCTCTTTCATAACACCCTATGGAACATACTTTTACATAACCATGCCTTTTGGCCTGAAGAATGTTGGAGAAACATATCAGCATTGTATGCAGAGATGTTTGCATGATCAAATAGGTAAAAACGTCCATGTGTACGTGGACGATATTGCCGTTGTTTCCAAGGAAAAACATATCGCTCCTTGAAGATTTAAGAGAAACCTTCGACAATCTCTGCACTTACAAAATGAAGTTGAATCCATTAAAGTGCGTATTCGGGGTTCTCTCAGGAAAGCTTCTGGGTTTTATCGTTTCTCACCGAGGAATAGAGGTAAACCCGAAAAATATCAAAGCAATCTTAAACATCAAAAGACCTACGTGTATAAAAGATGTCCAAAGATTGACGGGTTCTGCAGCCGCTGTAAGCAGGTTCATAAGCCGGCTTGGCGATAAAGCTCTGCCACTATACAAATTGTTGAAGAAATCCGACAAATTTGAGTGGACAGAAGAGGCGGACTAAGCATTAACCCAGCTAAATGAAACTTTAATGAAAGCTCCGATTTTGGCATCCCCAAAAGACGAAAAACCCATGTTACTGTATGTTACAGCAACAAACAGAGTTATAAGTGCAGTGATAATCGTGGAAAGACGGAAAAACGAAAAAAGTATTCCAGATCAGCATCCAGTGTACTACGTTAGCGAAGTATTCTCGGATTCAAAAGAAAGATATCCACATTATCAAAAGTTGGCATATGGTGTATTCTTCGCATCTCGAAAATTACGTCATTATTTCCAATGACATTTCATAATAGTGGTAAACAAAGTACCAACAGGGGATATTATCAACAAGCGGACGCAACTATCAGAGTAGCCAAGTGGGGCATTGAGCTCGCGGCGTTCGATATTAAGTACCAACCCCGGACGTCGATTAAATCCCAGGTGTTGCCAGATTTTGTAGCTGGTTGCACAGAAGCCATGGAAAACACACCAATGCCAGAGTCGGAATACTGGATCATGCATTTTGATGGATCCAAAATGAAGAAAGGCGCGGGTGCGGGCGTGGTGCTTAAATCTCCAAAAGGCGACACAATGGAGTATGTATTACAAATTTACTTCAACGCCAACAACAATGTGGCAGAATACGAAGCATTGCTTCCTGGCTTGCATATTGCAAAAGAAATAGGCGTAAAACACATACTTTGTTGTGGAGACTACGGTTTAGTACAACATCAGCTTAACCAGATATGGGATGCCAAAAGCCCCATAATGGCCGAATATCGGAGAACAGTCGACGAGTTCGCCATCTGCTTCCTAGGATTTGAGGTAGATCACGTCAAAAGGGAACAAAACTAGAACGCGGATGCTCTAACCCAAATGGGCTTGGAAAGGGTAAAAACATTGCCACCTGGTGTATTCGTTCATCATCTGTACGAACCATCAATAAAAGGCGGGTATGTTGATTATCCCTTAGTTTCTGAGTCAATAGAAGTTCTGCTTGTTAACCCGGATTGGACAATTCCATACTTGAACTTCTTAGTTGATCTGAAGTTCCTGGACGGAGCAGATGAAGTTTTGCAAAGGCAGATAAATTGCCGATGCAAAGAATATACGGTAATCAATGGTTCCCTGTATAAACGCAGTACTATCGGAATTTTTCAGCGATGTATTTCGCCAGAAGAAGGACGACAAATTCTGCAAGAAATTCATGCCGGAGATTGTGGACTTCATGCTCAGTCAAAAAGCATAGTTAAGAAAGCATTCCGGGCAGGGTTTTTCTGTCTTACAGCCAAGACAGATGCAGAGTACATAGTTAACACATGTGCCGGATGTCAGTACTGAAAGTAATGTATGGGCACTTAGAGGGGGGGGGGTGAATAGGTGCTACGACCAATTTTATGTTTCTTCAAGATTAGGCTTGACACAAAAGGTAAATTCTCTAGATAATGCAACTAAGGTGAATTTATCTATATGCCAATAACAACAGAAAGCACAATACAATTAAGGTAAAGGAAACAGAATGATATAACCAAAGTCGGAATGTAACACCCGGGGATTTCCCCCCAATTAGTTTGTGTGTTTTTCCTTTTTGCATCATCATGTCATCATGCATTGCATTGCATTACATTTTTTTTTGTTGAACCCTTAAAATTGTTTTCTCTCAAACCAATTCAAATTGTCAACTCAAAATATTTTTGGTGTTGTTTTCAAATTCTTGAGATGACTTATAAGTAAGTCAATGTTTCATCTAACTTATTTTACAAACATTCTTTTCCCTATTTAAAACCCCTCCTATTTCTTTGGAAAAAAAAGAAACACAAAGGTTTTTTTTTTTGAGCCAACCGGCCAGGCCTTAAGGTCCAACAAACCAGCCCACCTCCTCTCTGTTTTTGGCCCGATGCCTCCTCATCGTTCCGTTTCTTCTTCGTACGGACACAGGAGGGAGACGTCACCTCCACCACCATCACGTGCTCCCCTCTCCCCTCTTAAAGCCGCCCTCTCGCTCCCCAAACCCTAGTCCCTCTCCTCCTCCATCTACCGCCGCCACTAGCCCTCTTCTTCTTCCTACTATGTTCTTCCTTTTCTTCAATCACCTCCGTACTTGGCCGGAGATGGAAGCTCATGGAGCCGGGACCGTGGTCGCCGAGAGGAACAACGTATGATGGGATTGGAACCGCGCCGCAATACTCCGCCCTCAGCAACCAGGAGCAGGACAAGGGAAGGACCAACAGCGATGCGCCATCCTCGCCAAGATCGCCGTCTGTCCGTGTGAAGCCCGGCAAGGACACCATCTCCTTCGACGTCCTCCCGTCCATGTCGGCGTTCCCAAGCAACGCTGCCTCGCCTTCGGACCCTCGGTGAGCCTCCCGTCCTCAGGGACACCTACTCGATGCCTCCCCTGTTGCTCTGGTTGCCACCGTCGAGTGGCAACGTCTGCATTTCGTCGAGGTTCCCGTCAGCCATGATGGTGCACATGTAAGGTGCAGAGTTGGAAGATCTCACCTTATGCACACCCTGCACGCACACGACCCACCACACTCCAGTGCAACCTTGCAGCACATCCACGACACCACGACACCCGCGCAGGTCCGCAAGAACTAGGCGTGGCCTCTGCTGATCTTCCTGCACCGTCCCCGTTCGGATCGGAAGTCTGAACTTTTGCTGAATGATATTCAGTTAACGTCGGCGCAATCCATCATTAGACGTCAGATCCCGATATCCACACCAACACCAGTACAACCCAGTGGTCAAGGCACCGATCCGCACCCTGGAGGCACGAGTTCGAATCCCCACTGCCCCTCGACATCCTTTTTCTTTTCCTCTGTTTTACCTTCACCATCGTTGTTCTGTCTGAAACTTTTCAGATCAAAAATTCAGTAACGTGGAGACACAATATTTCTAGTCTTAGCCTCCCAAGCTATCACCAGCCTTCAGCGTAGCCCAGTGGCAGTGCACCCGATCTTCCACCAGCAGACCCAGGTTCGAATCTCCACAGCCACGGGATTAAATCCCATTTTTCTGCTGGTTATGACGTTTTGCATCCAGGTCCCTGACCTTCTCTGTTTTGTACCAGAGTCCTTCAGTCCTCTGTTTTCTTCACGCACAGACCCCTACAATTTCCAGAAAACACCCTATTTTTCATATGCTAATATCTTTTGTTTTACAATTCCAAATAACACAAACTTTATGTCTATTTTTATCAGAAAAACGCAAGGAATATTAATATGCCATCCATGCTCATGTTTGCATCTTGCATATTGCCTTGTTAGTAGTGTTATGCATGTTCACCTAAATAACAAACATGGAATGTGTTGGGCTACCTAATTCAATTTGTGCCCTATTCCATTTAATATTGTGTAGATCACCTATATCTTGTTTTTCCATGTTAAACAACATTTAATATGATGGTTAGATAAACAACTTAAACCATAATTATTTGTCCGGACTCCGGGTCCGATTAAATTGTCTAAGTTGTAATTTTGCGTTGCATCCCGCATGTCATGCATATAAAATAGGATCATGCTGAATCTTTTGCCGTAGAAGTAATTGCTGCATCCGTTGATTCTTTTAGTGCTTTGCTTATTCGCGGATAGGACGTTGAGATGATGTGAGCACCGACAAGTTCTTCGGATGTACCTCTACTTGCTGGATCTCAGGCAAGTATACTCACTTGCTACCTATGTTGCCTTTCCTCACTTGTTACCGATTCTTTCCGTTGTCTTTATGCTAGCCTAGTATTTTCGATGCTTGTGTTCCGATCCCATCACATGTTTACCCTGCTGCCACGATATTGCCTTACCTCCACACCTATAACCCTGTTGTTTGTTGACCTGTGTCGTACTAGCATGCTTAGGTTTGTTTGCGCTCTAGTCCTGTTGTCCTTTGTTCTATCACCTGTTTAGTTTGATAGTTGGGTTTCAACTTAATCAACAACATGTTAATGTTTTGGGTAATAATAATTTGATGATAAGGCACCGGCAGGAGGCCCGGCGTGGTTTTGAGGCCTGCTAGTGTCGAACTTAATTAGGAAAAGGGTCTTGTCCTCCGATCCATGATGAGCTGTAGAGGCCCCAAACCGGAAGGTTCAGAACCCCTCATATGCATTCATTCACAATCCCAGAATAACCAGTTGTGAACAACATACGTAGTTGGCATACAGAATACATCATCCATTACACGAATATTAGAGTCTTACATAAATGGTCACATGACCAAGTTCTTGATAACTGTCACACAGGACGGACATTCAAAATAAACACAGCGGAAGACGACAAGCATAGCGTAGTAGAACCCGAGTCACGCCTCATCCTACAGGCTGCTGACTGGGAGACGATCCTAACTCGCAGGGCCATCAGTGTAGAACTCCTCCTCATAGAACTCCTCCTGGGGTGGCTCCTCATAGTCTGATAAGTAGATACCAGGGGCGAAACCAAATGAGTACGTTTGAATGTACTCAACAAGACATCCTTTATGAGCTTACAATAAATGCATACATGCTTATTTGGTGGAGTGGGTAGGCCATACATATGGTTCAGCTACCCATGGCAGATAAAAGATTATCATGGTTGATTCTTCAAGTTTTGTTCTTTGTGAAAAATCCTTTAAAATAATGTAGTTTTTCTCTCGTAGATATCACATATCTTGGAGGTTTTATAAGACTTTTTGAAAAGAAAGTTTTCTTTTCAGAAACTTTTAGTAATAGTTTCCTTCTCATCAGTATCTCGCAGATACCCATTTCATTCCTCCATAGTACCTCTCAGGTACAAGGCCGTCTTTCAAAACCTCTTTTGAAAAGTTGACACAATACTAGCTACATGGCCATTCAACCGTCCATATCCGAGGACGCGGCTATCTCGAAATAGTTTTACTCTGCAGAGGTGTACACATTTCCACTAGATCCAGAATCTGCCATGAAACAACCATGGACTGTTCCCAACCTATGAGAACATCAGATAACTGATCTTGACTATCCACTATGTGAAAGCTAGTACATGACTATCTATTCAATTGGGGTTACCCTCCCTGGCAAGCCATGTCCCACACCGCCCAAACAGGAGACCCAACTGCTGCATCCGGAGGGAAAATTAATCCCACACTTTAGATATCCCGTATCCTCCACTCCTAGTGACATTTCGGTTCGGAGGATTCAATCCTCTATAGCACTTGAGATAGCTCACATACTAACCATAACAAGTTTTTAATCAAGCCCCTACCCATATTGGGGTAAAGTGGCAGTACGATAATGGTTGTCCAGCGAAGACTAGGTTATGTGTCTTTTGTAAACATTTCTCAAAAATTTCCCATCATGGCATCCTTCCGGTAGACAGAGTCTCACCCTTCCTCCGGAGTTTTTCTTCCATAAGGTAATTGTTTACAAAAACACATTTTATGTAGTTCATTTAAGAACTCAAGTTTTAAGTTGGTGAATGGTATGTATATACCATTTAGTGGCTAAGGGCTTGGCAATACCAAGTTGACTATTAATATGATTCCTTCTTCTAATAATATTAATAGTAGTAGTATTCACAACAAAAATAGTTTTGAGAGTATAGTTTTGTGAAAACTTCAGAAGTGAAAAGCATGCATGATAGATAATGATAAGTATTTATACAGCAAGCATTAGGATGGCTTGCCTTGGTACAATTGATGGTCCTGGTCCTGAAAGTAACAGGAGTTGCAATACCCCTCTTCAGCAATTCCTTCCTCCTCGTTTTCTAACGTCGTAAAAAGAAATAAAGGCACACTTTCAGAGCCAACCAAGACAAACAATGCTACAAGTGATACATACAGCAAGCAATTAAAATGTAACACTCAAGACATTCAATTATCCCTTAAGGAAATTGACATTAAAAACCACAGTGGGAAAATCTGCTTTTTCCTAGTGTTTATGTGTGGTCAAACTTAATGATTTTAAGTCAAGAGCATCATGGACCAGTGGGGTAAAGCACATGTTACTAGACAGTAGGGTGTCACATAAAACACATTTTGATGTCTAAAAACTCCCCCAACAATCTCTATGGCTAGCACATATAATTTGCTAAAATATTCAAGTGGTGAAAAAGCTCATGACCACAAGTCAAGCCTATTTTCCACCATGATGCAAAAATACCAGTGGGTGTTCCACTAGCAAAATTCTCACCAAGAGGTTAATAAGCCTCTGGTCACATTTCTAAAAATGCTCAAAACAAACAAACTAGTCTCAAAAACTCCTACTCATACTAGTAGAAACTTGGGAAAAATACTAGACTATTTTATACTTCACTTGTTAATTTTAGGCACAAGTGTGCAAACTAACAGAGGTAAAATACTCCTATAATCAGTACCAAAATGCTACTGGATCCTCCAAAACAAAATAATAAGTCTAGCTATTAACCAAGGAAAAACTAGACTAAAAATGCTACACATGTGAGGGAATTAAATCTAGGCACCCAAATGTTACTCAAACAATTTCTAATACTTAAGGGGAAGATTATCAGAGGTGAAAACACAAGGATAACAATGCCACAAGGACATTTCATCCTCTGTTTTACACCACAAAGAATCATATTTATCCCTAGTGGAAAACAAGACCAAAGGCATGCATGAATAATCTAGTATGAAATCTAGACCTTAAGCCTTGCTATTTAAATCTACTTCAAGCACAAGCACCAAGTAACCAGAGGTGCTGTAACCAGAATAACAGTACCAAAATGGTACTGCTTCCATGAAAATTAATCTAGCAAAAAGGCCTAATACATAACCAAAAATCTACTCAAAAACCTAGATAGAAATTAAGCTATGAGCAAGATTTATGCATGGAAAATAATTCTAAAAATTCTACCACTCAAACCATTTATTCTAACATGTTCATATAACTTGTAAACATCATTACTACACTAGAAAACCACATTACAATCAAGAATACATCATGTGCACATCACAACAAGAACATATAAAACAAGATCTAGAAATAAAAATTAGGCAGAAAAGTACCAAAACTTGTTCTGTCTCCCTAATTTTTTTTATGGCTTCAAAAATTAAATCCTTCAAGGATGTGACAGTCCTTAACAATACAAAGCCTCTCCAATTGGTCCCACTCATAAATAATGTCCCAAACTCCCCCTAAAAATCCTGGAATAGCTCACAGATGTTTCACCAAAATGGATGGCATTTCCAAATGGTAACTCCCCTTGGTTCAAACTAAAATTCTACTGGTAGGTATTTACAAGGGATTTCCAAAACAGTTGAGTTTGCTCAAAAATGTTTTGTATTTTTGAAGTTCTATTCATTTCAAATTTAAGGGTACTGTCTGGAAAAATGGCTATAGAAAAATACTAAAAGTCAAAACATTATTCTGCAAAAGGGAGGTGGTTGTGATTTTGTATGGCTACATGTACAAAAATTGTAAAAGCCAAATAAAATCGTTTGCTAACTTTCCTAGGCCAAAAGCTAACAGGTATAATTCTGCCAGAAAAATTTGATTTAAAAATAACAGGGACAAGCCCATATGGGCTGGATTCGCTGCGCGCGGCCCAACTAGCGCCTAGGCTAGCCCAGCTGCGCGCGCGCGGGCGGAGGACGCGGGAAACTCCCGTTTAAGCGCAACCGTTGATCGCCCGATCGACGGTGCTGGTCTTTTCTTCCTCCTCTCTCCTCACCCGACTGAACCAACGTCGAACACCTCACGGGCGCGCACGGGACGAGCGGGGTGCTCACCTAGGGGGTCTGTGGAGCGGCGCGTGGTGGCGGAGGGGTCGTGGGAGGCTGGTGGCGCAGTGGTGGCGGTGTTCGCTTCCTCGACGGCGTGTTCCTCTCCGCGGCGGCACGGCGGACACGACGGCGATGGCGACGATGCTCCTGCAGGCAAAAACGTCGCGGAGGATGTCAGGGCGGCGCCTAGGGCTACGGGGAGCATGCTCGTGCGAAAATGCCGAGCACTTACGCACGGATTTGCTCGGTTCGCTTCGGTGAGTCTTGCGGTGGCCGGCGGCGAAAATATGCCCGTGCCGCTCGCACACGGCAAGGCACGGCCTGGATTTTCGTGGGTGGGGGAGTGGATGGTGGTGGAGTGCCGTGGCGAGACGGCAAGCCCTCGGAGGCTTTGTAGGCACGGGGCCCGTGTGGGTGCTCTCGGGTGCACAAGTGTGCGTGCGTGTTTGGCAAGCAGAGGGGTTGGGGGGCCGTTTTCTCGTTATCTCCCGAGCCAGGGGCGGTGCCAAACTTACTAGTCACCACAGTGGAGCTAGGGTAGAGAGGCATGAGGGTTTTTAGGCCATGCCACTAGCACACCCCCCTCCTACCCGAGCCCTACTTTCCCTCCTCTTTTCTTCCTTGCTAAGGCATGCCTCGGGCCAACAAGCACATGGGGTTACAGAGGGATCCAAGGCAATCACATTAGACACCAATTTTATTTAAATCCATGAAGAATTGGCATAGAAACAAACCTCCAAAGTTTGGTTCAAAAACAGTTTTCAGAAAATTCAGAAAAAGACTTAGTGAAATTTTCACTAAGTGTTGGAAAAACAGGGGTTTGAAGCAAAAGTTTGCTTCTGTTTGAATGGGCAATTGAACTTGGATTTTGGAAATTCAAGTTGCTGATTGTTGTATGTACTTTCTAGTTTGAGAAAACAACAAGTACACAAGAAATTGAGTTGGTTAACCTTCTGAAAACATCTGCCCAAAAAGCTATGTTTCTGTTTTCCAAATAGAATTGGTTTTTCAATATTTTTATACTAGGAAAACAATCATGGATTAGATTGTTTTCCAAGTGCTAAATTCAAACCAGTGGCATATATTTGTATTACATAACATGTTCAACCATAATACAACAAGAAAACAACAAATCAAATATGTTTGCTTTCTGAAAACAAGTGTGGAAAACAGCTAGTCATGTTGTTTTTCTGCTAAATGTTTAAATAGGAAATAAATTCCCAAAGCTATTTAAATCCCAACCAAAGTGTTTCCTTGGTCAAGACATGACTAAATAATGCTATCATGAGTGAATCAAGTATTCCCCAAACTTTGAGAAGAAATTTCTTAGGGTTTCCAGTTGAAAAACATCAGGCAGAAAATAATCAATCATCAGGGAAAATCCTCAAGTGAGTGAAAAGAAACACACCACTTATATTGCATAGATAAACATGACTACACAAACATGTTGTCCACTTAATTGTCTTACAAAAGTCTTAAGAGGCTTGCTAATTTAATATTAAACAAGTGCTTAAAAAACAGGGGTGTTACAAATCTCCCCCCCTTAAAAGAATCTCGTCCCGAGATTAGCGGGTCTAGGCTTTAAGAAAATCAGGGAACTCCTTCCTGATATCATCCTCACGCTCCCAGGTAGCTTCTTCCTCAGAATGATTCGTCCACTGAATCTTAAGGAATTTTATAGCACGCCTCCTGGTAGCACGCACAATCTCCTCGAGAACCCGCATGGGTCTATCACGATAAGTCAAGTCATCATTGATATCAATGGTCCTGAAATCTATGTCTTGATACGAGAGATCCTTCTCAGGTACTTGTAGACATTTCCGGAGCAATGACACATGGAAAGCATTGTGAAACGCAGATAGCTCCTCAGGTAATTCTAATTGATAAGAAACTTCGCCACGACGTGCCAAGATCTTAAAAGGGCCAATATACCTGGGTGCCAGCTTTCCCTTGACATGGAAACGCTGCATCCCTTTGAGTGGCGTAACACGAAGGTACACGAAATCTCCAATGCTGAAAGAGACATCACGACGCTTCGTATCAGCATAACTCTTCTGACGAGATTGAGCTGTCTTTAAACGTTCCCGAATAAGCTGAACCTGCTCTTCTGCAGCTTTCAAAGTGTCCACACCAAAAACCCGATTGTCTCCAGTCTCAGTCCAATTCAGAGGTGTGCGGCATTTACGTCCATACAGTGCTTCAAAATGGGCCATTTGCAATCTAGACTGATAACTGTTGTTGTAAGAAAACTCTGCGAAAGGCAGACAGTCTTCCCATTTAACTCCATAGGACAACACACAAGCACGGAGCATGTCTTCTAGAATTTGGTTCACACGCTCTGTCTGTCCATCAGTCTGTGGGTGATAGGCTGTGCTAAAAGCTAATTTGGTTCCCAAACTCTCGTGCAACTTCTTCCAAAATCTGGATGTGAACTGTGTACCTCGATCAGACACAATCCTACTCGGGACTCCGTGCAGGCTGACAATCCGAGTAATGTAAAGATCAGCAAGCTGATCTCCACGATAGGTGGTCCGGACAGGAATAAAGTGAGCAACTTTCGTGAGCCTGTCCACGACAACCCATATAGAATCATTTCCTCGGCTGGACCTAGGAATTCCTGTGATGAAGTCCATCCCTACTTCATCCCATTTCCAAACAGGTACTTGCAACGGCTGGAGCAAGCCAGCGGGACGCTGGTGCCCAGCTTTCACTTGCTGGCAGACATGGCACTTGGCTACAAATGAAGCAATCTCCCGCTTCATTCCATGCCACCAGAATCTCTCCTTCAGGTCTTGATACATCTTTGTTCCTCCAGGATGGATAGAATACATGGTCTCATGGGCTTCGACCATGATGGTCTGCTTGAGATCAGACTCAGAGGGAACACAAATACGGCCTTCATACCATAATCCCCCATCAGCATCGATAGTAAACCCAGCAACCTTCTCTTTCTCCATGCGGGCCTTAATACCATCAATACTTTTCTGGCCTTTCTGTGCCTCTTTGATTTGGTCAACCAGAGTTGGTTTAAGTTCTATGGCGTCCAACATACCATAGCTGACCACTTCAATGCCAAGTTGGTCAAGCTCTTTCCACAACTCGGGCTGCCTTACTAGAATCATAGCATTTAGAGAGGCCGGCTCTCGACTAAGAGCATCTGCAACCACATTTGCCTTCCCAGGGTGATAATGAATACTAAGATCATAATCTTTAATGAGCTCAATCCAGCGGCGCTGCCTCATGTTGAGCTCACGTTGAGTAAAGATATACTTTAAACTCTTATGATCCGTGTAAATTTCCACTCTTCTTCCCATAAGGAAGTGTCGCCATGTCTTGAGGGCATGAACAACAGCAGCAAGCTCTAAGTCATGAGTGGGGTAATTCAACTCGTGGGGTCTCAACTGGCGGGATATAAAAGATATCACTTTCCCTTCTTGCATAAGTACGCTTCCAATACCAAGCTTAGAAGCGTCACAATATACGTCGAAATTCTTGGTGATGTCCGGCATAATAAGGATTGGAGCGGTCACAAGTCGATGCTTCAACTCATTGAAACTCTCTTCACACTTGTCCGTCCATAGGAACTTGCTATCCTTCTTGAGCAACTGGGTAAGGGGTCTGGCTATACTCGAGAATCCCTGAACAAACTTGCGGTAATATCCTGCCAAACCCCGAAAGGATCTGACTTCAGTCTGGTTGGTTGGAGCAGCACGCTTCTCCACAGACTGAACTAGAGTAGGGTCAACAGATATTCCTCCCGCAGATACTACATGTCCAAGAAACCCGACTTCCGTCAACCAGAATTGACATTTACTAAACTTAGCATACAATTGATGCTCACGAAGTGTTCCGAGCACAATTCTCAGATGTTCTTCGTGTTCTTCCTCACTCCGAGAATATATGAGAATGTCGTCAATAAACACCACGACAAACTTGTCTAGAAAATCCATGAATACCTTATTCATGAGATTCATGAAATAGGCAGGGGCATTGGTTAGACCAAAGGACATCACGGTGTATTCATACAGCCCGTAACGGGTGGTGAAAGCAGTCTTGGGAATATCAGTATCACGGACTTTCAATTGGTGATAACCAGTCCGAAGGTCGATCTTCGAGAAGATCACGGCTCCATTCAGCTGGTCAAACAGGTCTTCAATTTTGGGTAACGGGTATTTGTTCTTGATGGTAACATCATTCAACTTGCGGTAGTCCACACATAGGCGAGTGGTACCGTCCCGTTTTTCCACAAAAATGATCGGAGACCCCCATGGCGATGCACTAGGGCGAATCAAACCTTTTCTCAACATGTCATCGAGCTGGGTCTTCAACTCATATAACTCTTTCGGGTTCATCCGATAGGGCTTCTGTGCTATGGGTCCAGTTCCGGGTACTAACTCGATCACAAACTCGATATCCCGATCAGGGGGCATACCGGGTAACTCTTCAGGAAAAACATCCGGGTATTCGCAAACGACCGGGACTTCCTCAAGGTCAGGGTGGGCTATGCCAGTGTGGCAGTGAACTTGTGACGAAGGTCTAGTTGCAGTGTACGCAACTTTTTCCCCATCCACAGAGATCATTTCAATAGATTTCTTAGTGCAATCAATAACTCCCCTATACTTGGCCATCCAGTTCATACCGAGTACCACTTCTATCCCTTTGGATCCCAGCACTATAAGATCAGCATGAAAAGTTTTCCCTTGTATTTCTACTGGTACTTCATTGCAAATTAGGTTGGCTTTAGTACTATCCCCTGGTATTTGTACTAACATAGGGTTGTTCATACGAGAATTCTTCATACCACTTTTCTCAGCAAACGGTTTAGTGACAAAAGAATGCGATGCACCAGAATCAAACAGTACTGCGGCTGGCACGGAGTTGACAGGAAACATACCCATCACCATGTCTGGTGCCTCCTGAGCTTCTGCAGCAGTGACGTGGTGCAGGTGTCCCTTCATCCTATTCTGCCGTCCAGTGGAAGGACCATGGTTCATCTTGGTTGCAGTAGGCTGGGCTGGGGCAGTAACTTTGGTTGGGCAATTCTGAGCAAAGTGACCTTCCTTTCCACAGGCAAAGCAACCTCCAGAAGGCTTTGGGCTTGGGTTAGCATTGGGAGCATTGTTGGAGTTGTTCCCATTTCCACTATTATTGCCTCCATAGCGGTTTCCATGATGGTTCCCAGAATGATTACCATGGTTACCACCATAGCTATTTCCTCCGTACCTTGGTGCATGAGGTGCAGGGTGGTTGTAGTTGTTGGGCCTTGGTGCATAGTTGTGGCTGGGGCGAGGTGCATAAGTAGGCGCCTTGTGGGATGGTGGCCTCGCATACGGAGTGTTGCGAGTCCTTTGGGCACTAGGTCCTCCATGCGCAGTCATTTTCCTCTTGCGGTTATCATCAGCAGCTTTCCGCTTGTGCTCCAGCACCATAGCGGCATTTGCAAGGGTCTCCAAGTCCTGGAATGGAACCACCACTAGAGAGCACTGGAGCTCATCATCCAGCCCATTTAAGAACCTCTCTCTTTTCTTTGCATCAGTATTAATATCATCCTGTGCATACCGGGACAGAGTAGTGAAATTCTCCCAGTACTCAGACACCGGCATACTTCCTTGCTTCAGATTCAGAAATTTCTCCCGCATAAGTGCCATCATTCCCTGGGGAATGTGGTACTTGCGGAATCTTGCAGAGAAGTCCTCCCAGTTGAACACGTGACCAGCAACAACAGTCTCACGTGTAGTCTCCCACCAAGTCCTGGCAGGGCCAGCAAGGAAATGGGAGGCAAACAGGACCTTATCATTCTCCTCAACTGCAGCAACCTCCAGTTTGTTTGCAATGGTGCGGAGCCAGTCGTCAGCATCGAGAGGCTCCCTAATCCTAGTGAAGATTGGGGGGTTTGTGTGCTGAAAATCTCTCAGTCTCGAGCGAGCACCATTGCCATTGCCATTATTGTTGTTGGCAGCAGCTAGCTGTTGCAGAGCAGCAATGGTAGCTGCACTCTCATCTCGGCTGGCCTGGCGATCCTCCATCAGCAGGGCCAACAGCGCCTCCACTGTGGGTGGTGGTGGCGGTGGGGGTTCGCGACGAGGTGCCATTCTGAAGTGAAAACATGTGTAAGGTTTAGAAGTAAATTCTTGTTTTTGAAAACCCAGTACCTTTAACCTCAACAAAAGTAATACGAGTGATATGTTTCAAAAACAAGAGCGGGGTAGTCGCAAACTTGTATGAAATGAACGCAAAATAGTGACAAACATCAAAGAACCAAGCAGAACATTTCATTCATCACAAAAGCTAAACAGAGTTTTTGACAATACACACACATTACAAGCCATATCTTACAAGGAAGGCTTCATCGAGCTACATGGGGTGCGATTGGTGGGGTCATCGCAAGGCTACTACTAGCAAAACGATCTAGCATACTTATCTAGCATCCAGACCAGCATCAAGTGCTAAGGGTGAGGAGGCTGTGACTACACAGAGTCGTCACTGTCCCCAACCTCGAAGATACGCTCCTCAGGGTCCTCCTCCTCCTCCTCGCCAAGCAGGTCATCATCATCCTGCTCGCTAGCCTCACTCATATCCATCCCCTCCAAGTCGGACGGAACATCCTCTACTGGCAGGAGCTCCTCAATCTCCCTGCTGAGCTCTGCGCCCTCCTCCTCAAGCTCCTCTATGGCAGAGTCTCTCGCGGCTATGTCGTCACGAGCTATGTGAAGCCTAGTGTGCAGAACTGAGTTAGCCCCCTCCAGAGCCGTCACCCTGCTGGTGAGACGAGCACGGCTCAGACGGGTGGCCCGCAGCTGTCTCTCCAAGGCACGGCTCCTCGCGGTGGCGGCCTCCAACTCCTCCCTCAACTGAGACAACTGCTGCGCTAGTGCTCCACTCTCCTCCTGGCTGTCCTGAAGCTCAGCCCTCAGCTCGTCAGTCTCGGCTATCAGTGTGTGCTGCACCAATGTGCCAAGGTGGTGAGCGAGTCGCTGATCGTCCAACCTGTGCTGAGTGCGGTACAATAGAATCTCCATCTCGTCCAAGTGAGGACCAACAGTGGTAGTGTCTGGCTCAACAGGAAGTGGTATGCCCTCCTCATCGCGCCTCCCAATCAACTCGAACCGGGAACCGATGAACATGTACTCCCCAATGTGTGCCAGTCGTGCCACTGACTCCTGAATCACCCGCACGGCTGCCTCGGTCCAAGAACGATCAACCGCACGAAAGACGTAGGCCTCCACTGTCGGGCTAGCCAGAGGTGCACGGATAGTGACCTCCGCGTACCAGTCTCCCTCCAGAGGTGCACCGTCAACTAGACCTCCTCGCATCTCCGGAAGTGGACGTCCCAACACAGTAGCCATAGCTACTAGCCTCTCCTCGAAAAGGAAAGTCTCGCCACGTGGACGTCCCAACTGGAAAGCCTCGGTGATGACCACGTCCATCTACACAAAATTTTAAGTATAGTTTTAGTGAGACCACAGTGTGCAAAGTTTTAAGTTTATGCAAAGAACAATCTTAATGCAAGTAGAGTTTAACACAGAGAGGTGGTGGGATATAGGGAATATTTTTATACATAGTCATATATCCAATATTTTTGTATTTATAACTTAGATTTTTGGGGTATACACTAACGTCCATGCTAACTAAGGTCTCCTAGAGTCAGGATGGCTCTGATACCAACTTTGTAGAGGCCCCAAACCGGAAGGTTCAGAACCCCTCATATGCATTCATTCACAATCCCAGAATAACCAGTTGTGAACAACATACGTAGTTGGCATACAGAATACATCATCCATTACACGAATATTAGAGTCTTACATAAATGGTCACATGACCAAGTTCTTGATAACTGTCACACAGGACAGACATTCAAAATAAACACAGCGGAAGACGACAAGCATAGCGTAGTAGAACCCGACTCACGCCTCATCCTACAGGCTGCTGACTGGGAGACGATCCTAACTCGTAGGACCATCAGTGTAGAACTCCTCCTCATAGAACTCCTCCTGGGGTGGCTCCTCATAGTCTGATAAGTAGATACCAGGGGCGAAACCAAATGAGTACGTTTGAATGTACTCAACAAGACATCCTTTATGAGCTTAAAATAAATGCATACATGCTTATTTGGTGGAGTGGGTAGGCCATACATATGGTTCAGCTACCCATGACAGATAAAAGATTATCATGGTTGATTCTTCAAGTTTTGTTCTTTGTGAAAAATCCTTTAAAATAATGTAGTTTTTCTCTCGTAGATATCACATATCTTGGAGGTTTTATAAGACTTTTTGAAAAGAAAGTTTTCTTTTCAGAAACTTTTAGTAATAGTTTCCTTCTCATCAGTATCTCGCAGATACCCATTTCATTCCTCCATAGTACCTCTCAGGTACAAGGCCGTCTTTCAAAACCTCTTTTGAAAAGTTGACACAATACTAGCTACATGGCCATTCAACCGTCCATATCCGAGGACGCGGCTATCTCGAAATAGTTTTACTCTGCAGAGGTGTACACATTTCCACTAGATCCAGAATCCGCCATGAAACAACCATGGACTGTTCCCAACCTATGAGAACATCAGATAACTGATCTTGACTATCCACTATGTGAAAGCTAGTACATGACTATCTCTTTAATTGGGGTTACCCTCCCTGGCAAGCCATGTCCCACACCGCCCAAACAGGAGACCCAACTGCTGCATCCGGAGGGAAAATTAATCCCACACTTTAGATATCCCGTATCCTCCACTCCTAGTGACATTTCGGTTCGGAGGATTCAATCCTCTATAGCACTTGAGATAGCTCACATACTAACCATAACAATTTTTTAATCAAGCCCCTACCCATATTGGGGTAAAGTGGCAGTACGATAATGGTTGTCCAGCGAAGACTAGGTTATGTGTCTTTTGTAAACATTTCTCAAAAATTTCCCATCATGGCATCCTTCCGGTAGACAGAGTCTCACCCTTCCTCCGGAGTTTTTCTTCCATAAGGTAATTGTTTACAAAAACACATTTTATGTAGTTCATTTAAGAACTCAAGTTTTAAGTTGGTGAATGGTATGTATATACCATTTAGTGGCTAAGGGCTTGGCAATACCAAGTTGACTATTAATATGATTCCTTCTTCTAATAATATTAATAGTAGTAGTATTCACAACAAAAATAGTTTTGAGAGTATAGTTTTGTGAAAACTTCAGAAGTGAAAAGCATGCATGATAGATAATGATAAGTATTTATACAGAAAGCATTAGGATGGCTTGCCTTGGTACAAGTGATGGTCCTGGTCCTGAAAGTAACAGGAGTTGCAATACCCCTCTTCAGCAATTCCTTCCTCCTCGTTTTCTAACGTCGTAAAAAGAAATAAAGGCACACTTTCAGAGCCAACCAAGACAAACAATGCTACAAGTGATACATACAGCAAGCAATTAAAATGTAACACTCAAGACATTCAATTATCCCTTAAGGAAATTGACATTAAAAACCACAGTGGGAAAATCTGCTTTTTCCTAGTGTTTATGTGTGGTCAAACTTAATGATTTTAAGTCAAGAGCATCATGGACCAGTGGGGTAAAGAACATGTTACTAGACAGTAGGGTGTCACATAAAACACATTTTGATGTCTAAAAACTCCCCCAACAATCTCTATGGCTAGCACATATAATTTGCTAAAATATTCAAGTGGTGAAAAAGCTCATGACCACAAGTCAAGCCTATTTTCCACCATGATGCAAAAATACCAGTGGGTGTTCCACTAGCAAAATGCTCACCAAGAGGTTAATAAGCCTCTGGTCACATTTCTAAAAATGCTCAAAACAAACAAACTAGTTTCAAAAACTCCTACTCATACTAGTAGAAACTTGGGAAAAATACTAGACTATTTTATACTTCACTTGTTAATTTTAGGCACAAGTGTGCAAACTAACAGAGGTAAAATACTCCTATAATCAGTACCAAAATGCTACTGGATCCTCCAAAACAAAATAATAAGTCTAGCTATTAACCAAGGAAAAACTAGACTAAAAATGCTACACATGTGAGGGAATTAAATCTAGGCACCCAAATGTTACTCAAACAATTTCTAATACTTAAGGGGAAGATTATCAGAGGTGAAAACACAAGGATAACAATGCCACAAGGACATTTCATCCTCTGTTTTACACCACAAAGAATCATATTTATCCCTAGTGGAAAACAAGACCAAAGGCATGCATGAATAATCTAGTATGAAATCTAGACCTTAAGCCTTGCTATTTAAATCTACTTCAAGCACAAGCACCAAGTAACCAGAGGTGCTGTAACCAGAATAACAGTACCAAAATGGTACTGGTTCCATGAAAATTAATCTAGCAAAAAGGCCTAATACATAACCAAAAATCTACTCAAAAACCTAGATAGAAATTAAGCTATGAGCAAGATTTATGCATGGAAAATAATTCTAAAAATTCTACCACTCAAACCATTTATTCTAACATGTTCATATAACTTGTAAACATCATTACTACACTAGAAAACCACATTACAATCAAGAATACATCATGTGCACATCACAACAAGAACATATAAAACAAGATCTAGAAATAAAAATTAGGCAGAAAAGTACCAAAACTTGTTCTGTCTCCCTAATTTTTTTTATGGCTTCAAAAATTACATCCTTCAAGGATGTGATAGTCCTTAACAATACAAAGCCTCTCCAATTGGTCCCACTCATAAATAATGTCCCAAACTCCCCCTAAAAATCCTGGAATAGCTCACAGATGTTTCACCAAAATGGATGGCATTTCCAAATGGTAACTCCCCTTGGTTCAAACTAAAATTCTACTGGTTGGTATTTACAAGGGCTTTCCAAAACAGTTGAGTTTGCTCAAAAATGTTTTGTATTTTTGAAGTTCTATTCATTTCAAATTTAAGGGTACTGTCTGGAAAAATGGCTATAGAAAAATAACTAAAAGTCAAAACATTATTATGCAAAAGGGAGGTGGTTGTGATTTTGTATGGCTACATGTACAAAAATTGGCAAAGCCAAATAAAATCGTTTGCTAACTTTCCTAGGCCAAAAGCTAACAGGTATAATTCTGCCAGAAAAATTTGATTTAAAAATAACAGGGACAAGCCCAGATGGGTTGGATTCGCTGCGCGCGGCCCAACTAGCGCCTAGGCTAGCCCAGCTGCGCGCGCGCGCGGGCGGAGGACGCGGGAAACTCCCGTTTAAGCGCAACCGTTGATCGCCCGATCGACGGTGCTGGTCTTTTCTTCCTCCTCTCTCCTCACCCGACTGAACCAACGTCGAACACCTCACGGGCGCGCACGGGACGAGCGGGGTGCTCACCTAGGGGGTCTGTGGAGCGGCGCGTGGTGGCGGAGGGGTCGTGGGAGGCTGGTGGCGCGGTGGTGGCGGCGTTCGCTTCCTCGACGGCGTGTTCCTCTCCGCGGCGGCACGGCGGATACGGCGGCGATGGCGACGATGCTCCTGCAGGCAAAAACGTCGCGGAGGATGTCAGGGCGGCGCCTAGGGCTACGGGGAGCATGCTCGTGCGAAAATGCCGAGCACTTACGCACGGATTTGCTCGGTTCGCTTCGGTGAGTCTTGCGGTGGCCGGCGGCGAAAATATGCCCGTGCCGCTCGCACACGGCGAGGCACGGCCTGAATTTTCGTGGGTGGGGGAGTGGATGGTGGTGGAGTGCCGTGGCGAGACGGCAAGCCCTCGGAGGATTTGTAGGCGCGGGGCCCGTGTGGGTGCTCTCGGGTGCACAAGTGTGCGTGCGTGTTTGGCAAGCAGAGGGGTTGGGGGGCCGTTTTCTCGTTATCTCCCGAGCCAGGGGCGGTGCCAAACTTACTAGTCACCATAGTGGAGCTAGGGTAGAGAGGCATGAGGGTTTTTAGGCCATGCCACTAGCACACCCCCTCCTACCCGAGCCCTACTTTCCCTCCTCTTTTCTTCCTTGCTAAGGCATGCCTCGGGCCAACAAGCACATTGGGTTACAGAGGGATCCAAGGCAATCACATTAGACACCAATTTTATTTAAATCCATGAAGAATTGGCAGAGAAACAAACCTCCAAAGTTTGGTTCAAAAACAGTTTTCAGAAAATTCAGAAAAAGACTTAGTGAAATTTTCACTAAGTGTTGGAAAAACAGGGGTTTGAAGCAAAAATTTGCTTCTGTTTGAATGGGCAATTGAACTTGGATTTTGGAAATTCAAGTTGCTGATTGTTGTATGTACTTTCTAGTTTGAGAAAACAACAAGTACACAAGAAATTGAGTTGGTTAACCTTCTGAAAACATCTGCCCAAAAAGCTATGTTTCTGTTTTCCAAATAGAATTGGTTTTTCAATATTTTTATACTAGGAAAACAATCATGGATTAGATTGTTTTCCAAGTGCTAAATTCAAACCAGTGGCATATAGTTGTATTACATAACATGTTCAACCATAATACAACAAGAAAACAACAAATCAAATATGTTTGCTTCCTGAAAACAAGTGTGGAAAACAGCTAGTCATGTTGTTTTTCTGCTAAATGTTTAAATAGGAAATAAATTCCCAAAGCTATTTAAATCCCAACCAAAGTGTTTACTTGGTCAAGACATGACTAAATAATGCTATCATGAGTGAATCAAGTATTCCCCAAACTTTGAGAAGAAATTTCTTAGGGTTTCCAGTTGAAAAACATCAGGTAGAAAATAATCAATCATCAGGGAAAATCCTCAAGTGAGTGAAAAGAAACACACCACTTATATTGCATAGATAAACATGACAACACAAACATGTTGTCCACTTAATTGTCTTACAAAAGTCTTAAGAGGCTTGCTAATTTAATATTAAACAAGTGCTTAAAAAACAGGGGTGTTACATGAGCGCACTAACCGCATGTGGGAAGCGTGTATGGGCGCCCCCCGCAATTCTGATTCGATTCGCATCTCGTCCAAATCGCCACACTTAGTTCGGGTTTTCCATTTGATGCATGCATATGCAGGTGCAACCCTTGGCGCCAGGGTGGAACTTTCGTAGTCGGCATTTAGGGTGGCGTGGTCTTAGAGTGCTACGAGGGTCCCCCTTTTCTTCGTGGGGGCTCGATTAGCCGCGCACGCACAGCACGTGGTTCTTTGGGCTTGATGCGAAGAAGAGTTGGGTTGTGTTGAGTGCCTCGCTTGGTGGAAGTGCATTTCCATCTGGCGGGTTATTCTTACGTGTACGGCCAAATTGGTGCATCCCTGCAGGGTTAATCTTCTCGAGAAGCCGTGTTGTCCGCGGTTATGGATGACTTGGTGAAAGTGCTGGCTAACAAGTACTCAGACAACTTACACTTAACGATGATAACTTGACTAGTAATATAGATTACCTCCACCATGAAAATGAATGTCACCGTAATCAACAGTGTGAGTTTCATTGGGTTGCTTCCTTAGTAGGGGGTAACACTGGATGGGTATTATTTGGTGAGTAGTATAGTTGGTTTTGTCGCGCTATCTTATCCCTTTCTTTTAGCCGGATGTTGTAGCACGTTTCTGTAGTTAGTTAGTGCAGCCCGCTTCCGCTTCGTTGCAATAATCCCTTTCTTCCGTTGTACCCAAAGTATTTGTATCTTGTGATGATTGGTTACGCTGGTATCTTGTGAGTATGGTTTATCCACTTGCCAGTACTTAATAGTACTGACCCACGAATCCACTTTCGTGGCTGCATATTCCACATTGCAGTCAACAGGTTTGAAGTCTGACGACGTTAGCTTGGGAATCCCTCCGGCTTGGCCTGGGCAGGGATTGGACGCCATCGGTTATCTTCGGGACTCTTAGTCCAATTTGTATCTTGTCCGTAGTCGGACAATATGTTGTTTCTTCCGTTGTTATTTGGATCTTTGTATTGTATCAGTTGTATCCTTGACTCATTTGAGTCGTCTTGTATATACCTCCTCTGTTGTTGTTGTGGATTATTCGTGAACTGTTGTAATGTTATCACAAGTGGCAACCTGGAATCGGTTATTATGTGGATTTTGGCGGAAATGCTGAAATCTGCATAGTGCCCGATCTCGGGGCGTCACACGGAAGCACGCGGAGACACGATGTATTCCTGAGATCCTCCTTGTTAAGGGAGTACGTCTCGTTGGAGGGGTGTGAGATCTCCACAAAGGCCCACTCAACGCCACAAAGGCCTCACCCTATTCTCCGATGAACCCCGCCACAAAGGCCTAGTCCACCTTCCACTATTGATCCCCTTTGAGGCGGGAATCGAATCCTTTACAAACAAGTTTGGGGCACACACCCAAAACCAAATTGGGAGCTCCAACAATCACCACGAATTCAAGAGTATCAATGGTGTCTAGGTTCTCCACAAGGAAACCCTAGACTAGATCCCTCAAGTGAATGAGGGGGAAATGAAGAACGGCTTGGTGGAGATGTAGATCGGGGCCTTCTCCTTCAATCCTCCAAGAATCAACGAGTTTGGGTGGAGTGATTGAGAGGAATCAAAGTTTTGGCGAGCTCTAATAAATGGCTGTCAATGCTTGGACGAACTAGATCTTGGGGAAGAAGGGGATGTGATATTTATACCCATCCCACGAATCTGACCGTTTGGGGCATTTATTGCCTCACCCGGTACTACCGGACGGCATCTGGTACTACCGCCCGTGCAACTCTCCACCTTTGGTCAGCGCAGCTTCGCAGACAATGACCACAGTCGGTACTACCGGTCAGGTCCGGTAGTACCGCGCTGAACTACCGGACGCCCCCGGTAGTTCCGGATTATCCAGAAATTGGCGATGGAGTCCAGTACGCATTCTTGCTTCTTCCAGGAAAATCCGGTACTACCGCGCGGGTGCGGTAGTGCCGCGCTGAACTACCGGACGCCCCCGGTAGTTCCGAATCAACCAGAAAGTTGGGCTTCGAGTCCATTACGCAAACTTTCTTCACCATCAAAAATACCGGTACTACCGTGCGCGTCCGGTTGTACCGCCCCTCAGAATAGATCAGCTCCACAGCGCACATAAGCACACCATAGCCGGTAGTACCGAGCGGATCCGGTAGTACCGAGTCCCAAGTGCGCAAAGTCCAGTACGCAATCTTGGAAAACTCTGGTAGTACCGGACGCCTCCGGTAGTACCGAGTGCTAGGTGCGCAGAGTCCAGTGCGCATTCAGGAAAAACCCGGTAGTATCGGACGCCTTGGAGACTGAATTCTTCAATGAGCTTAAAGGGGTTTGCATACTTAACAAAAATACCATGATATGAAATATAAGCACATCAACCTGAAAATACTTGGCACACATTAGTGCTCTAATTGTGTTGTCAACAAACATCAAAACAATGCGGGGAAATGCTCTTTCAGTCTCCCCCTTTTTGGTGTTTGATGACAAGACAATTGTTGAGCAAGGATTTCATAGCATTGAGCACAAGTGAACTAAAGCACTTTAAAATGAGAAGTAATAGCTAAGCACAAGACTTGCAAAAGATAGAAAGTACTTAACGAGATAACAAGTCTTACACCACACTCCAACTTAAAAGTTCAACACCAACTAAAAATTCAACCAAAATGGATACACAAGCAAGAGAGATAACGAAGATAGCAAGCTTGTGAATCCACCCATGCAAATCCCGACTCAACCTAATATACTCATTCTTCCCCTTTGTCATAAAATGCCAAAAAGGGAGAAGAGGCTAGCGTACCAAGTCACTCCTCGTCTTCGGGAACCTATGAAAACAGAGGGATAGGGATAGGAAACAAGATGTAGGAACATACTCAAAGAAAATGGGAATCAAAACTAGTTGATTCAAGTTTCAAGAAGTTGATATGTCCCAAACTTGTGAAGACGGTAGTACTGGACGGCGTCTGGTAGTACCGGCCGCACAAGTTTTTGGGTTCGGTCCTCAAATCTAAGCACGAAATCAAAGACAAAACAACTAAATGGAACTAGGAGCAACTAGTCAATGGCATCAATGGGAACCCAAAACAAGAGCAAGGAAAGGAAAAATACCCGACTCCATGGAGGAGATCGATGCGGGAGAGACTCCCACGCGCAAATCCGGCTGGAAACGGCGGAATCCGGTGAGGGGAGGTGTAACGTCCCAGTGTTTGGGGGTTATAAGGATCTAAATATAATATGTGGATTTGCAAAGCATGCATCTAAAAATACGGGAAATTTTGGCGCGAAAGTTTAAACGAATCAAAGTGACCGATGTTTCACTTGAGATGATGAATTAGGTTTAGATCATCTGATCAAGAGTACATTTGGTGTGATTTTTATGACAAGTATCTTGTAAACCAAACCATCTGAATACACAAACCATAACTGGTTGTGACCAAGCACAAACTCTCAACAACCTTAACCAGAAGTCTATAAGTGACTTGGGATAATTCACTAGGTATCTAGAACTCAAAGAGGGGTGAGTATTCAAATCACATAACTCATGATCACACTTCCACAATATAGTAATGCCCAATTGAATCATATCATTAGTAGATATATTGTGTACCCTAATCCTGAACTCTTAAGTTATCAACCATCCACACAACATCTTTCTAAATTATCTAGTAACTATTAAGTAAACTTTTACAAGTGAATGCCCTAGGTTCCATAGAATACAAGTGACACAAATAAGTATTAACTCAAATCCCACAAGTGGGAAATGACTTAATATTGTTATTAACATATTTATGGAATATGTACATATTTTAGCAACCATAAAAGAAATACCTAAAAGAAGAATTAAATCTTCTTAAACTAATGTTAAACCTTGATCATTACATATGATCTTTCCAAAACTTCTATGTCTGCATCATGATTACAAATAAAGAATATAAAGTAGAAACATGACTCTCTAAGAAAACAACTAACAACTTTGATTTAAATCATTAAACCCCAATAACCTTCATATGCTCATTGTCTCAATCATCTTATACAAGTGAGCATATGAAAGCTCAACACATCAATGAACCATTTGATCAACTTACTATTAAGTCATCATTCCATAAGCATTCCACACTTCTATTCAAATCAACATTCAACAACTAAAGTATCTCTGGATACAACTTATGAACAACAACAAGTATAACCTCTATTAGAGAAATTGAATTGATAGGTAAGTAAAACCAATAATGTAAGGAATAAGTATATATCTTATGGGAAATAAAATAAGAAGTACATGGAAGTAAAATAGAAGCTTAACTAAGTCTTAACCTAGATCTCTCTACTTTGTCTAGACTATCCTTATCTTGTTCCCAATCTTCTTGAAGACATTCTACAAGAGAAGCAACCTAGAAGAAAGGAGGAACTACCACAAGAAGACCTTCAGAAGGATTATTTAGAGTGTTTTAGAAGTGTTATTCCAATCTATCATAAGAGTATTTGGAAACTCTTATATCTTGAGATGATCTTATTAACTCCTCTTAAAATAGGGTGATACTCCAATGTTAGTGTTATATAGAAGTAGTTTGGTAACAAGTCTTGCAACCTTGTTAACAGATCACTTTTGTATACTCAAATAATTGAGTGTCATACACAAACAAACATAAGGTTGAATAACCTAGTACATCTATGCCATTTGGATATGAAAATTAATTTGGGACAAGCCTGCAAACTTGTTCACTGATTTTCTTATATGCATAGGGCAAATTGATTTCACAAACTGCATCTACATTCCTTTTACAATCAAGCAAGAGAAAGAATAACAACGAGGAAACAAGAAACCACATTGTAACCTAGGCAACTTATTCGAGTTTCTAAACCAAGAAGCTACATTGATATTTCTGGTGTTTCCACAAAGAATATATTTTCATGGAGAAAGTAAAGCCAAGTCATAAAGCCCACATAATCATCATCCCTAACCATAGTATCATGAATTAACCCTCACATTTTTGTGAGTGGACTAGTCTCACAAGAGAGCAATTCAGAAGTCCACCTTGTGAATTAAGCCATTTGGTTTGCTCCTGAGATGCTTCTCAAGAAGAGACAAAAATTGGACAAGTGGTTAATTAAACTACATGGACTACTTATTCAGGAGATGTTCTAACAATTTTCTTCCAACCACAAAGGTATCAATTTACATCAAGGAGGATTTCATCAGCATTGTATCTTGAGAAGAAGTTATGGAATCCAGAGACATTTGATTTTCATCATTTTACTCATATATCTTCCATAAGACGTGGTCACATGAAGGACATATGTATATGATGCATCCACCACAAAACAGAACCATTGAGATATTATACCATGCTTGGCATGTACTTGAATTAGAATCTCTGTGGCTTGTCAAGCTCATCAGAGATGAGGGCTACATAATGAAATATTTAGTGAAACAATTATCAACTCCTTCTCATACACAAGAAAGATAGATAATAAAAAAAATCCCATCTACACATAACCATGCAAATGGTTAAATGCTTTTAAAAAACAACATGAGCTAATAACCCTGGTTATAAAACATGGTGGAAAAAACAAACAAATAAATTCCAAAGCTACTCATGATCACACTTGATCAAGTCCCTGATACATCAAACATGGCTTACACAAACCTAAGTAAAATTTCAACTAAAAGTTTGTAAGAGTTTCAATTATGAAAATAACAAACCCACATAAAAGAAAACAAGTCCTTTCATTAAACAAAATCATCTGTCGTGACTTGGAAATAAATTCCATAGTTAGTGATTTTATTTTCAATGCATAACAAACACTAATTAGTAGTTTTACAAATTATTTTCTAAAAGACTGGTATCTAAAATGGTCCAATTAAAACACACTACTTTGTTAATCACATGTGTGTTGTGTGAACATGATAATCAAGCCTAAAACAACTTTGAAGCCATTTAATAAATTAAATGAAGTGAAAACAATAAAAGCACTTAAAATGAATACCCTAAGTATAAAATTCAAATCTTGGTAAAAATTGCAAAACCAAAACAAGGCAAGGTTACAAATTTAATGAGGATTGCAAATCTTATTTTTAATAATTTTCTGTTGGCAAAAAGGCCCAGAAAACAATGATTTTCTTCTCACTTTTAATACCAGAAGGACCTAACTGTAAATACTCAAAACTATAGGGGGTTATCAAAAACTAGCGTTTCTTTTTTCCTTTCTTCTTCCCCTGCCAGAAGGCAGAGGATAACGATGTCGTGGCGCTGCCGCCACTGCCACCTCCTCGCGGCCGCTCTTCCGCGCGGATAAGAGCCAGGAGAGGCCAAGCTCCTCTCCACTTCCTATCCTCTCCCCTCGTAGTCGTGCTCTCTCTCTGTAAACCAAACCCAAATCCTAACCCTAACCGTCGGTCACCGGCCGTTGTCGTCGTCTCCGGTCACCCTGCGAGCAACCGAGACCACTGCTGGATGTGTCGTCGTCTCCTCTTCCTCCCCGAGAAGTTGCAAAAGCTAGGAAGCTCGGCAGGTGACGAATCGGGATTTCTTCTCCAAGTACGACTGCCAGCCAAATCTGGACGCCGCCGTCGTTAGAGCCCTCGTCGTGCCACACCGACCACCTCACCGTGCTCTTGGTGAGCTTGTGCATCTCGGGGTGCTCCCCGGTCGTTTTATTATCACCGGAATCGTGGTCGCCGCATTGCTCCGCCAACGGCCGCCGCGCAACTGGACGCCGACGAGTCTCGGGCGACCATACGGTCGAATCGCCGCCACTCGTAGCTTCATCTTAGTCCCCTCTAGCTCCTAGTAGCAAACATTTCCGCCAATTCGTAACCAATCGTGAGATTGAATCAAACAGAGAGGAATCGAGCTCAGGTGATGTTATCTGTGACGTCACCATGATGTCATGGTCCTTCTCTTTTTCTTTTAGATTTTTATTTAAACCGAAAATGATAGGTGGGCCCCACCTGTCAATTTAAATAGGGTAGAAATAAATAAAACTAATTTATTAAAATAATTATCAGAAAAATATGAAAAAAAACATGGAAATGTTTAGAAAAATATAATCTAAATGTTTATCAACTTTTCAAAAAATGTTTGATAAAGTTTAAAATTAAACATTTTCTTTAATTAAATTAAATCATTTAAAATTGAGAAACATAATAAATAATTCATAAAATCAGAAAAATGCAAGTTATATACCAAAATCCGCCAACTGACAAATGGAACTCATCTATGATGGTTTCATAGTCATTTTACCAAGTTTTCATGTGTGCAATATTTTGCCTAGTCATTTAATTCATTAAAAATTAATAAATTAATAACTTATTCAAATATTTTCATAAAGCATAAAATGTTATATCAAATTAAAGAGAATATCATTTCCAATTCAAATATATAAAACATAAAATTGTTTAACTTATAAAATTGTTTATACCACAACATGGACATAGGGGGAGTGTTATAATGAAATTCTATAATATTCCATTATAACCAGAAATAACTACCACAACATTATTTTCCTTATTATCAAAACCCTCATGTTTTCACACCTACTAAATATATCATCACAAGTCACTAGCAAGTTATGTGATGATAGATTAGTTGTATTAGTTCATATTTTTTGATTGAACACTTTGTCATTAGCTCTACACTTTTTGAAAATAAAATAAAATGTGTTCGTTACCTTGTCAATAGTTGTTTTACATGCGTTGTTGTCTTATTACCTAACCCTATGATAACACTTCTACTTAATCATGGTAAAAATTGATTTGATAAATAAAAGTGAAACACATGTAAGTCTAAAAGAAGAAATGACAACATCACCACAAGTAATGAAACAACTCACCTAAAACCTGTGTAATTAAGTTATAGTATCAAACGTAGCTTACACTTGTAAGCTGGGGTATTTTCCAGGGTATTTCGCGATGCATCTCATTACTATGCATGTATCATTTTGCCAGTGTTTTCAGTAGTCCTTACCGGGACTACTTTGCTATCTTTCAGATCACGGGATTTTCTACGCGACCCTCGAACCCGAAGACATGGATTATTATTGTCATTATCTCTATCTCAGGCAAGTTCATCACTTTCTCATATCCTTTGTAGTATTTCCTTACAAACTATATGCAAAACCCTATAATATTATCACCTATCCTCAAAAGAATGCATGGTCCTATTTTTATAATAATATGACTACTTGAATGACTACCCGAGTGGTAGTGTTCTGTTTGGTGGGCGGATGGGACCATGGTAAGATGAATAGGTCAAAGGAAGGTTCCATCTGCATGGGAAAGTATTACCTAGGATTTAACAACAAATGTCGTCAGGATTCTTCCGTCGTAAATACCGCGTTAACCATGGGTCTTGTATGGGGCGAGTAAGTCAGCTGTGATCTTCTCTCGTTCGCATGTCAACGGGCTTCCAGAGCCGTACGCTGTAGGTCTTGCGAGACTACATGCACATGGGTGGGATCCCTTAATTCCCACGGACTCTGGGGTCTATCACTGTCTGCCAGGGGCGCCTAGATATCTATCGTGAGGGGTAGAATCAGGGGTTCAACTGTTGGCAGAAATGGGTGGGCATGCATTGTGCGGAGAAGCATGGTTTGGCTTGGATCAACAACCGGGCCCCACACCTATGTGGGCGTGAAACATGGTCTTGATCGCCCATGGGTAAAGTAACGCACCTCTGTAGAGTGTAAAAGGATGTGGCATGTTACCCCCTGTTCCGGGAAGGAACTGCGAACGCTACAGGAAAGGAAACTCCATGAAGTTCTAGCTCCTGAGATGGTTTGGCGGGCATAGTTTTCAGAATTAAAAGCAACCTCTTGAAGAAAGTTTTACAAAACCTTGCATTATCTTATGACTCTTTCGAGTCTAAAGTTGTAGTTAGTGCATCAAACTACCCACTGTATATCATGAACTTTTTGAGTAATGCTCGTTACTCATTCATTCCCGTTTGACCCCCTGCTTAGAGTTGGAGCCTTATGGAAGTCGTCATCGTGAAGCCATCACTACCTCATGAAGCTAGGTGGAGTCATCTCTAACTTAGCCAGTAAAGCATCATCATCAACAACGCTGGTGGAGGAGAAGCTATCAAGGTGTAGGTGGAGACCATTCTTGGACTTAATCTTTACAAGCCATATATTAGGGTTGACATCAGCCGTAGTGGATTAGTTCTGAGCTAGAGTTATTCTCCAGCTTGGAGCTTCGAATTGCTTCTTCTGATGTTTCATTTGGATGAGATCTTCTTTGGTTCTTCAAGGAAATTCTCAAGATTTTGTAATGAAAGTTTGTATCCTATAGCTTTGCTTGGACCTGCTATGTTTCTGTTGTACTAATCCGAGGGATGTAATATTCGCGGATAAGTCCTTCTGTGAGTATTATGTCAATGACTTGCACACTACACATGCAGTGGTGTGCTGGGTCACCACAGGAGCCCAAGCCGGACGAGGGAGAGGAGGAGGGCAGCAGGGAGGGAGCAGTTCGCGCGGGTGGGAAATAACCCCCAGCCCGCACGACTGTGAGTTTTAAGTCGAAACTGCTTCTCCCGGTAGTACTGGACCGGCCCGGTAGTATCGCATGTTGCACAGGCGGTAGTACCGTGCGAGCGAGGTAGTACCGGCTGTAGAGATTTCCTCAGATAGAGTTTGTTTCTATCTCCACAGACGGTAGTACCGGACGCGTCCGGTAGTACCGAGTGTGTAAGTTTGAGTAGAAAACTGCTTTCGACTATACACACGCGGTAGTACCCGTTCCGGCCGGTAGTACCGGGGCCCCCTTCCTCTTCCTCAAGTGTCAAATTTTTGAGTATGTTCAAGAATAGAAGTTGTTTTCTTGGATGAGATAGGCTTAGGATGGAAGACCAAACTTAAGATAGTACTTATCCCCCTCACTTGCAAGAACCACACAAACGAAAGGCCAACTGAGAGAGATTTTCCTAAGAGAAATACTTAGCTAGGAAAACGAGAGAAGTGAAACAAACTCAAAATAAATCCCAACTAAGATCAAACTCTTCACAAGGAAAAGGTTGGTGGCCTAAACCACCATGTAAGATATCATGGTATGCCACCGCGAAGATATATCTTGGGTGCATTGAAGCTCACAATTCAACATTAGAAAAAGAGATATAACAATGAATTTTTGCTTTGGGCATAATGGGGGAGGGAGAACCCAATGTGTTAGGATAGCACCCCCCCTATGTCCATGCCTACACCTAAACCCAAACACGTCTCAACTATAGGGGTGCGTGCAAGATCCTCAAGTCAAACTCCTAGAATCAATGATATTTAGCTCATTCCTCAAGAACATGAATCTTGCATCATCGAGTGGCTTTGTGAAGATGTCCACGAGATTGTCCTTGGTGGGGACATATTGATGGCTAGGTTGAGACTCCAAGTGCAGAGTGTGTAGCTAGTGGCAAGCCTTCTTCCCCACGAGGGTGACTCGAGGGTTTATATCGAACTCTTGGGGAGCCAGTATTTCAGCAGTTGTCTTCCAAGCTTCCTCCAGGATCCTGCAAACAAGTAGAGAATTTTGTGCCCTCAACCTCACCAAGTGGTTGTAAAGCACAAGGTGTGAGACTTCTAAATTGCAATGCAAAACTGAAAGTAAATGTGCAATAATTAAATCTACTACTAAATGCAAATGAGAAAATAAATATGCAATGGATTGTTTTTCTATTTTTGTGATGCAAGTGGTGATGGAGATAATGTAAATTCGAATTGGAGATGCAAGTAAAGTAAAGTGCAAGCAAAGTAAATTGCAGCAAAGTAACTAGAGTGTTTTCTTATAATTAAAATAGGACCGGGGTTCATGGTTTCACACTTGCATTCTCTCAAATAAAGTGGTAGACGGTGGACATAAAGAATTACATGTGAGATTACAATAACATGTTTAACATTGAGTACTTTCATATGGGAATCACGTCCTAGCATAGAGATCTCTACGGTCATATTGATCCCTCTTATACTCCACCAAGATGCGAAATAAATCATAACACCTCGATAATTAAGGAAAAACCAGAGTATAGCTTTAAGCAATGTGACATGAAGTTGAAGTACGAACTTGCTAGATCTAGTCATGGAGATTGATTAGTGTCACTTCAAATCCCCGGTAACAAGGTACTCCTTTTTATCCCTAGTGAGGTAACTAAGAAAGGTTTAACAAAACCTAAGTGGATCGCTGAACTTCTGTCACTTTCACAGCACTAGCCACCCCCCGTTACTCCAACTAATGCACCCATCACCTCACACACGCTCTCAAGAACTAGATTGATCAAAGCTAGCAAATAAGAACGGGGTACATAAGATACATCTACTCAAATAACTCAAGAGAAACAATTGCAATCTCAGATTCAATAACTCATAGAAAAGATCCACCACATAGGAATTACAACGGTGCCCGTAATCATGTGAGGCAGCTCATACGGATCTAATTAGTGAAGCACATAGAGAGAGAGATACAAGTGCTACTTCCACAAACCCATAGCCCTGGGGTGGACTACTCCCTCTTCATGGAGATGTCGATGGAGATGACGTTGGAGGGGTAGGAGATCACACCGGTGGCGCCCCGCCGGAGTTTTCCCCCTCCAATCTGGAACTCCAGGTCTCTGTTTCGGTGTTTCGGTGTTTCAGCGGCGCTCCTCTCCGTAAGGGTACGGGGGACCCTTTTTATAGTCGGTTTTAGGTCAAAACGGAGTCGGTAAGTCGAAGATGGAAAGAATTGGGGCCACAGGGGCCAAAAGGGGGCCTCTCACACGGCCAAGGAATCTGGCCGCATGGAGGGTCCTCTTTTGGGCCTCCTTGCCCAATTCTCGTGGATCCTTCGCCCGCAAGTCTTCTCCTTCCAAGAAAATGACCCCTGCAGATTTTCAGGTGATTTCGCGGAAGTTTGCCCCCTGAAACGTCAAAAATATAGAAAACGGGGTTTCTGACAGGCAGGGTTAAGTCCATAAAAGTTGGGGTATTTTGTAATTTAACCCCAAAATACTATAAAACATTGAATTATACCCTTATATGATTCAATATGTAATAGAAAACCATGTGAAAATATGCAAAATTCATCTATGCATTTTACATGGATCAACATCCCCAAGCTTAACCCATGCTAGTCCTCGAGTATGAAGGTGATAAAACTAAGATGGGTTTTGCATATTGAAACAATCATGGGATATCAAGGAGGATTATTCATGCTACATATAATCAAATGATTAATACTAGAAATGAGTAGCAATATACAATTCATGTTGTAAGAAATATCAAATATGCCAGCAAAGATGCTTCATGAAAGTTCACAAAGTGTATAATGAAATAAAAGCACTATGGACCAAATGCATACACAAAATGAAAAATAAAATCCTATATTGGTCAAAGAATAGCATAATGGAGAATAGAAAATATGGTGGACACTTTGGAGAAAATTGAGTAGAGGTAAAACATGATCAAGTCTTATTTAGCCTCTAAATTATTCAACTAAAATTACTAATTGAAATGTGGTATCCATTGATCTAGGACTCTCATTGCCCCTTTATCACTAGCATCTTAAAATTCTGAGTATTGAAGTAATGAGAATGACAAGGTGGTTGAAAGCCTCATGCCCCGTGAGTGTGAAAACCTACTCCATGATTACTCAACTTAAGATTCCTAATAAGCTTTGTACAATCATAATAAGTATTAATGACATCATAAAGAACCGCAAAGAGGTACCTCTTGCCCCATGACATGGAAACAAGCCCATTTTACAATGACAAGATGAACAAACGGAGTAGACTCATCATCCTTTTTATTTGCATTCACTATTATGCGTAGCATCTTATTTTATTATAGGATGTGTTGTAGAGTCACTCAACCTGTAAGTAAATTTCCACCATGATAAAGCATGGCTTGGGTTAGCATCCTGTAACATCCAAGTATGAAAACCCTTAGTTGTTTTACTTGTTGTTTTTATTTAAGCAATGCATCATATCATCATCCTCATATTTATTTATGTTTGCATTGTTTTCATATTGAATTCAAACTTGTTATCAACTTCTGTTTTCACACTTGTCTGTTACAACCTTTCAAATAAAGAAGTGCAAACTAAAAACTTCTTTTGTTTCCAAGCAATCCATTATAATTCACCTTTCAAGTTGTTGCTAAAGTCAATTGCTCAATTTAATCAATTATTTTCCAAGTCTTTCCCAAACTCAAAACAATTCTCAAATCATCAAATTTTTGAATCCATGAAGTGATCACAATTTGGTATTCTTCAAAACATTCTAAACCATAGGGGAAACCCTATTGAAAATAATTTATTTTCTAAATATTAATTGCTATGGCAAATTTCAACTATTTTGGTTCAATTTCAAAACAGCAAACAAACCTTTGAAATTTTGAAAACCAAAAGTGCCAAGTGGTTTCTTTTCACCTAAGAAGCTTATCTAAATTTTTCCAAATTTTTATCTAAGTTAAAACCTATCTATTTCATCCAAAAGCATTGCTACCAAAAAAAAAACAGCACATCTCATAATTAAAAAAAAAAAAGAGAACAAAACGTTTAGGTGGGGGATAAGGCCCAGCCCACCGTGTTGGCCCGATACCCCCCATCTCCTACCTCCGTACAGGAGGGTGACGCCATGGACAGCGACAGCCCCCTCCTCCTGAGCCACTCGATCCTCCTCCCCCTCCTCTATATCTCCCCCTCTCTCCCTCCCGAGCCAAACCCTAAACCTAGACTCATCTTCCCCCTCCTATCTCCCCTCAGCCGCCACCATCGAGGGAGAAAACCTCCTCTGTACTGTGCCACGGCCACCGGCCGCCGGCGCACCTCGCCGCCGCGTCCGCCCGTCTCCGGCCGTCCCGAGTACCCCCACGCGAAGCCGGTACCACCTCCTTTCCATTCCCCTAACTTCCCTCTCCTTTCCCCTGTGTTTTGGTCATCAATTGCTTCCGTGAAGATCACTCGGGTGCCTCTGTTCGTCCCTGTCTGTACCGATCTGAAGATGTGTTCAGTTTGTGCGTGCAGGTTCAGATAACAGCGTTTGCAGCCTTAACACCAACCAGCGCCCTCATCCATCAACGAACCGCAGCGAAGCCTTCTGGTCTGTAGCGCGCGCAGAGCAGCCTCAGGTCTCGAGGTCGAATCCCCAAACCCCCACCCCTTTTCTGTCTTTTATTTCGAGTTGGATGCACCGTAGATCTGAACCATAACCACCCCGAGGCCCCCTTCCTAGCACCAACGTTTAGCCATCCCACTGGTTAGCCCCCAGATGCAGGAAGCAGGAGGTGAGGGGTTCGAGTCCCCCCTCCTGCAACATTAACCAAACTTTTGTTTCATTTGTTTTGGTACAGCCACTTGTTGGAAATCACACCTAGGCCCCTGGCCCTTATTTCTAGCCCCTGGAAAAATTTATTTCTAAGTCCCTAGATCCATAAAAATGGCAGATTTGCCCTATATTTTGTAAATTGCATAACTAAATCATCCTAAATCCAAATCCAACATTTTTGATATGTTTTCAATACCAAATTAAATGTTCTATCCAAATATAAAATTTGTTTACTGTTTTGAATATTTTAAATTGGTGCAAAATTTGAATTCTTGTCAAATTCCCTTAAATTTGCAAAATTCATAACTTGTTCATAAAAATTCCAAATTTCACAAACCAAATATGTTTTTCAATCAACTTTTCATGTACTTTCCAAATATAAATTTTGTTTTCTGGTTTGAATAATTTAAATTGCCTAAACAATTTAAATCTTGTTTAATTCAATTAAAAATTGTTTAATATTGTTTAATTCATAATTAAATAATCCAAAGTCCAATTTCAAAATGTGAAACATGTAATCCAACTAAAATTTGCTAACCTTTTCAAATATCAACTTTGTTATTTGTTTTGCACCCTTTAACTTGATGAAAACAACAACTACTTGTTTAATGCCATTAAGTAACAAAATTTCCAAACTTGATTAATGTTTTCTAAAAATGGTTAACTATCATTCCAATTGCAATTAACTTGTTTTCTTATTGTTCTTCATCATGCATGCATCATGCTAACTCACCAACACCTGATGCTTAGTGTTAGAACAATTAATTCAACTCTAAGGCATGGGTTTGCCATATGCAATCTTTGCATATGGAATCCATTTAAACTTGTGTATCATATCCACTAGTTTATTTTGGTGCATCTATTAAACATGACATGCATCATCCCATGTTTGTGCACCTATGCCATGTATTGATTGCCGTCTTCCTTCGTTGTTGTTTTTGCTTCTTCTCGCTTAGACGACGACGTTGGTACCGACGAGCCTTACGACACCACTACTCAGGACCTAGCCCAGTACGAGACTGAGCTGCCAGGCAAGTTATCACTCACATGAATCATCGAGTTCTCTTCCACACTTGTTGTCGATACTATCCTTTTGTCTACGATTGCTAGCCCTATGTATCGTTGCTATTCTCCGAACCCATCACATGATTCCCTGAACCAATGATATTGCCTCACCTCCATACCCACAGCCTTTGTTTGTGCCTGTTCTTATCTAGCATGCTTAGGGTTGCTTTTGCTCGAGCCTGTTGTCGGTTACTTCTTTTATTATCGTGCTATTATTATCTGTTACCGTTCTGAGGGCTCGAATGTTAATCAATCAATCCTGTTAATGTTGCTGTTAATAATAATTTGATGATAAGGCACCGGCAGGAGGCCCTTTGTGGTTTTGAGGCCTGCTAGTGTCGACCCTAATAGGAAAAGGGTCTTGTCTACTGATCCATGATGAGCGCACTACCCGCATGTGGGAAGCGAGTATGGGCGCCCCCCTCAACTTGACTCGATTCGCATCTCGTCCAAATCGCCGTACTAGTTCGGGCTTTCCATTTGCTGCCTCATATGCAGGTACGAACCCGAGGCCAGGGTGGAACTTTTGTAGTCGGCATTTAGGGCGGCGTGGTCTTCCAGTGCTATGAGGGTCCTCCTTTTCTTCGGGGGGCTCGATTAGCCGCGCACGCACAGCACGCGGTGCTTTGGGCTTGATGCGAAGAATAGTTGGTTGTGTTGAGTGTCTCGCTTGGTGGGTTTGATTCCCATCTGGCGGGATATTCTTACGTGTACGGTTACTATGGTGCACCCCTGCAGGGATAAATCTTCTCGAGAAGCCGTGTTTTCCGCGGTTATGGATTACTTGGTGAAAGTACTGGCTAACAAGTACTCAGGACAACTCAAACATAATGATAACCATGTTTCACCCAATGACTAATAACTTGACTAGTAATAGGTTATTCACACAATAACTTGATTCACCTGATTACAACGGTGTGAGTTATCCTCGGATTGCTTCTTCGGATAAGGGGCGAGATCCAGGATGGGTTTGTTTTGAAGTTATCTTTCAGTTGGTTACAATTCCTCGATCTTATCTTTTCTATTAGCCGGACACAAGTAGTATTTTTCTGTAGTTGGTTAGAGCAGCCCGCTGCAGCTTTTATAATACCTATCTTCTTCCGTTGATCCCAAGCATCCCGGCTTGTGTTGACGGGTAACTCCTTGATGAAATGTGAGTCTTGCTTGCCAGTACTTGGATGTACTGACCCCGTTGGGGCTGTGGTTTACGCAGAGTACGACTACGGCTACGATGATCACCAGGATGGCTACTTTGTGGAGTTCGACGACACTGCAGACGAGTAGTTGGCTGGACCCCGGGCAGGATCCAGGACCTACGTGGATGGGCTTCGTTTTTTCGTTATTTTCTCCGGCTTCTTAAGCCTTGGATTTGTCTGTACTCAGACCCATTTGATTGCTTCCGCTGATGTAATGGATGATATGTTGGGACATGTGTCCTCTGGATGAGTGTTTTGCTATCTCTGCCTTAGTGAAGGCTATTTGCAAACTTATTTCATTTTTTTGTGTCGTAGAGACAGTTTGTGCTATCATTTCGTTCAAAGCTGTTGACGTACAGTGCGTGCTTGAATATGAAGTACGTCGACAGTAGTGCCTTAGGTTCCTAGCGGATAGTTTACTTCGACGGTGGGAGCAGGGCTTGCGTTGTCGCGCATAAGCGCAGGCCTACCAGGAAGCTGGGACGTGGGAGCAGGTATGCCCCATAATCCAAGCACCTGACTTCCAGTTCGTGCGAGGAGTATCCTCTAGAAACCGGGGTGCGACAAATGGTATCAGAGCCTGTCTGCCTGTAGGATCCCTTTTTACTGGTCGCAGTTGAGTCTAGAAACTATTTTGTAGCTATATAGGAAAAATGAAGCGCGAGAGTAGGAATTCTGCCATTTTTCTTCTTTCCCCACCCACCCACCCTTTTCTGGTAAGGAAGTGCAACGTTGTTTTCTGTTCTCACCTAAACTTTCAAGTTAGGATTTCACGTGTTTTGGGTTCTCCTTAGTACCTCAGGACTGTTGGTCTCGTTTTCCCGATGTTGCTTCGATATCATATTCTTCTCAACAAACTTATCGTCCGTTGAACCTTGTTGTTGTTTTCCACGTCCTTTTTCATCTACCGGAGTCTAATCAAAACCTTCCAAATCATCTGCAGATGGGTCTCAGCTACTACCCGCAGGTGGTTCGCATGACTCGCTGTGAGAGCACCGCCGGTTTTCCGGAGTTGCTGAGAGACATGGTTACCTATCTGGGGTTCCGTTGGGCACCAGAGTACCAGGTCTACGAGCACCAGCGAGAGTGTGACCAGACTTGCTACCGGGCTATCGTCTACATTCTGTCGGATGATGGCAGGAGCATTGCACACCAGTACGAGGCAGTAGGGTCCACAGTGGATATGGCAGTGCAGCAGGCAGCGTACGTGAGTATCACCGTTCTCCGTGCTGACTACTGGGGGTTTGATAAGTCCAGTTTTCGTCACATCCCCCGTGGTTACATCACGGCAGCGGGACGTCACTTCACTGTCCACCGCGACCTGGATACCTACGAGACTGATAGCTCCAGGCTCCAGATCACTGCCCAGTTCGCTAGTCACAGTGATGCCGTTGCTTCCGCACTTTCTCAGGAGTTAGCCTCAGTCAGGGAGCAGCTCCACCTTGCTCTCACTCGTCTGGCGACGTACACCACAGACTTTGTTGGAGACGAGCGCTTCGCACGTGTCGTTCAGCCAGCTGGTCTTCCGTTGCCAGATGCTGGAGGTTACGAGTCGATCAGAGGCCCACTTCTCGACCTCGGAGCTGGTTACACAGGGATTCCCCGCTATGGAGCACAGGGAGAGGACGCTTTCTACTTCACCACACCGAGAGTTGCTCTCAGAGCAGTTCCTATCTACATGGATCGTCGTGATACCTACTTCCGTGGGGTTCCTCCTCACCGTATCTCTCGTCGTACTACTCACCGCCGTCCTGCGTGATGAGCATGGGAGTACCGTTGTATCCATTACTACCTGTGTCTAGTTTATCCTTTCGTTTTCGAACCATGTATTGGTCTGTTGGATATTCTGATGTATTTGAACTCATGATGTACCTGTTGGTTATCTATTCATGCGTCGGAATAATCTCTCTTTCGGTTACTGAGTTTATTCCTTCCTATTGTTGTGCTAAAATGCATTTCTGTTCAGGATGCCTCCAACAAGGAACACGCCTGAGCCACCGCCGATCGCTGAGCTCTTGACTCAGATGACTCAGGTCATGGCTCAGATGGTCCAGGTTCAGAACCACCAGAACAACCACCACCAGACTGCTCCAAGGGTCACCATCAAGGACTTCCTCAGTGTGGGTCCCAAGGCTTTCGTGGCAACACGCGAGCCGCTGGATGCTGATGACTAGATCCGTGACGTAGCAAGAGCCCTGGAGATTGCTCATGTTGCGGAAGAGGACAAGGTCAACTATGCTGCTTACCTGCTGAAGGGTCAGGCAGCCTCGTGGTGGGAGAACTACCAGGCCATGAGAGCTGGCTATCCTATCACTTGGGGTTGCTTCAAGGATGCCTTCCTGAAGTACCACATCCCCGATGGTCTCATGGAGAGGATGCGTGAAGAGTTTTGCTCGCTGAAGCAGGGCAAGCTCGACGTCATCGGCTACCAGAACGAGTTCAATCGCCTCGCTCGGTATGCTGGAGACGAGGTGTCTACTGAGACCAAGAAGATGGCAAGGTTCCGCCGAGGTTTTAACCCGGAACTGAAGTACGCTCTCACAAACATCAAGTGCAAGGACTTCGTCGAGCTCGTGAACACCGCGCTCAATGAGGAGAATGGGCGCAAGGCGTTCGAAGAGTCGCGCAAGCACTCGCGTGAGGGTGGTTCCTCCTCCAACATGACCACCCCTCCGCAGAAGCGCCGCATCTGGGTGCCAAACAGTGCTGTCACTAGGGCTCCAAATGCCCAAACTTCTCCAGGCTTTGGTCCCCGCCCACCCAACCCAGCTAAGATGCATGGGCAGAGGTTTCCAGTGGCGCAGCCAAGGCCAGATCCTCCGCGTGTCGTCACTTGCTTCAAGTGCAAGGAGACTGGGCACTACGCAGACAAGTGCACTCAGAGGATGCTGCCTTCTCCACCACCTCGCCCCAACACCAACCAGGCGATGGTCCGCGCTCCTCCGCATAAGGCCTTCAACGCCAACAACAGGCCTGTTGGGAGGACCGCAAGGGTGAACCACGTCAAGGTTGACACAGCTGAGGAATCTGCCGACGTTGTTCTCGGTACATTACCCGTAAACTCTAACCCAGCTAAAGTGTTGTTTGATACCGGAGCATCGCATTCGTTCGTGTCAAAGATCTTTGCTACAGCAGTTAAACTACCTTTTGTTGGTTTGGGTTCCCCGCTAGTAGTAAACTCTCCTGGAGCAACTATGCAAACTTCCAAGATCAGTCATGAAAATCAGATCTTAATTGGAGGTCACATATTCCTTGCTTCCCTCATTCTGCTTGGCAATTCAGACATTGATGTCATCCTTGGCATGGATTGGTTGAAGGCCAATAAAGCTACGATTGACTGTGCTAAGAAGTCAATAACTCTGTTCCACCCTTCCGGCCAGATAGTCTATTCTCCGAAGGAATCAAGTTCTGTTCAGCTGTACACCCTGGATGCTAAACCTCTACCTCTGCTTGAAAATGTTCCGGTGGTTTGTGAATTCCCTGACGTCTTTCCAGAAGAGTTGCCAGGGATGCCTCCGGACAGAGCAGTTGAGTTCGTGATCGAGCTTGAGCCAGGTACTGCTCCAATCTCTAAGCATCCATATAAGATAGCTCCTCCTGAACTGAAATTGTTGAAGGAGCAAATCGATATGTACATGGACAAAGGTTTCATTCAGCCTAGTTCCTCCGCTTGGGGTTGCCCAACTCTGTTTGTTGCCAAGAAGGATCAAACTAAGAGACTCGTGGTTGACTATCGTCCTCTCAACGAGAAAACCATCAAGAACAAGTATCCACTTCCTCGTATCGATGATCTTTTTGATCAACTTGCTGGAGCCTCAATATTCTCAAAGTTGGACTTGAGGATGGGGTACCATCAGATAAAGATCAGAAAGGAAGATATTCCTAAGACAGCTTTCACCACTCGCTACGGTCTATATGAATACACCGTCATGTCCTTTGGTCTCACCAATGCACCGGCGACCTTCTCTCGACTGATGAATTCTGTCTTCCATGAATACCTCGACAAGTTCGTTGTGGTATATCTTGATGACATCCTAGTCTACTCAAAATCCGAGGAAGAGCATGGAGAACATCTTCGTCTCACTCTCATGAAACTTCGCGAGCATCGTCTATATGCCAAGTATTCCAAATGTGAGTTCTGGATTCCAGAAGTTGCATATCTTGGTCATATCATCTCTGCCAAAGGCATAGCCATTGACCCGGAAAAGGTTAAGGCAATTGTTGATTGGAAACCCCCTAAGACGGTGAAGCAAGTTAGAAGCTTTCTTGGCTTGGCTAGCTATTGCCGTCGTTTCGTCCAAAACTTTTCCAAGATTGCCAAACCTCTCACTGATCTCACAAAGAAGGACAAAAAGTTCGTTTGGACTCCACAATGTGATGAGAGTTTCAACCTCCTGAAGACTAAACTCACTTCCACACCTGTTCTAGTTGGCCCCGACACTACCAAACCTTTCCAGATATTCTGCGATGCATCTCTTCAAGGTCTAGGTGCAGTTCTTATGCAAGAACGTCAAGTTGTGGCTTATGCATCACGTCAGTTGAACCCACATGAGCAAAACTATCCCACACATGATCTTGAACTTGCAGCAGTTGTGTTTGCCCTCAAGAAATGGAGACAATACTTGTTGGGTAACAAAACTGAAATCTTTTCCGATCATAAGAGTCTGAAATACATCTTCACTCAGCCAGATCTGAACCTCAGGCAAAGGAGATGGATTGAGAAGATTAAAGACTTTGATCTCACCATTTCTTACACTCCAGGCAAGGCTAATGTTATGGCCGATGCTCTCAGTCGCAAATCCTATTGCAATAATCTCATGATCATGGAAAGCCAACCTCCACTTCATGAAGAATTCCAGAAGCTGAACCTTGGTCTTGTTCCTCAAGGCTATCTTGCTAGCTTGACAGCCAGTCCAACTCTCGAGGACAAGATTCGTTCTGAACAACTTCGTGATAATGAAATCAAGAAGATGGTAGAGCAAATCAAAGAGGGCAGTGATAAGTTCAAGTCCTTCTCTATTGATGACAAAGGAACTGTGTTCTTTGAAGGACGCATTGCAGTTCCTCAGGTTCAAAGTCTCAAGGATATCATTCTCAAGGAGGCTCATGAAACTCCCCTATCCATTCACCCTGGAAGTACAAAGATGTACCAGGATCTCAAGACTCTGTATTGGTGGTCTGGCATGAAACGTGAAATTGCTCAATACGTTTCTGAATGCGACGTTTGTCAACGTGTTAAGGCAGTCCATCAGAAGACAGCAGGTCTACTCCAACCTCTGAAAATTCCTGAGTGGAAGTGGGACATGATTGAAATGGACTTCGTTACTGGGTTTCCAAAGTCCAAGAAGGGCAACGATGCAATCTTCGTTGTTATTGATCGTCTCACTAAGGTTGCTCACTTCTATGCTGTAAAGGAAACTATCTCAGCTAGCCAGTTAGCAGAGCTCTACACAGCAAAGATTGTTCCCCTTCATGGTGTTCCATTGGAAATAAGCTCAGACCGTGGAAGTATCTTCACTTCTCATTTCTGGAAGAGCTTTCAAGAAGCATTGGGCACCAAACTTCTGTTCAGCACAGCTTACCACCCTCAGTCTCAGGGGCAAGTCGAAAGAGTCAATCAGATTCTCGAGGATATGCTCAGAGCATGTGGTCTCTCCTTTGGCATGAAATGGGAGGATTGCCTTCCATATGCTGAATTCTCCTACAACAACAGCTACCAGGCAAGCCTAGGCATGGCACCATTTGAGGCACTGTATGGTCGCAGATGCAGGAGTCCAATCAATTGGTCTGGAGCTGGTGAACGTTCACTTTTAGGCCCTGACATTGTTAAGGAAGCCGAGGAGAAAGTTCGTATCATTCGTGACAATCTCAGGATTGCTCAATCTCGTCAGAAGAGCTATTATGATGGCAAGCACAGGGATATGGTCTATGCACCTGGTGACAAGGCATATCTCCGTGTAACTCCCCTCAGAGGAACTCATCGTTTCGGTGTGAAAGGAAAGCTTGCACCAAGATACATTGGCCCTTTCAACATCCTCTCAAGACGTGCAGAGAATGCTTATCGTCTTGAACTTCCAGAAAAACTATCCAAAGTGCACGATGTGTTCCACGTGTCACAACTCAAGAAGTGCTTCAAGGATCCAGATCGTGCAGTTGATCATGATTCTATCGAACTGCAAGATGATCTATCTTATGAGGAGCACCCTATTCGAATTCTCGATGAGACCGAGCGTAAGACTCGCAACAAGAGCACCAAGTTCTTGAAAGTCCAATGGTCGCATCATTCTGATAAAGAGGCAACGTGGGAGACCGAAGAGGATCTTCGCAAGAAGTATCCGGACCTGTTCATTTCTCAGTAGGGAATCTCGGGGCGCGATTCCTTCAAGGGGGGGCGTTTTGTAACATCCAAGTATGAAAACCCTTAGTTGTTTTACTTGTTGTTTTTATTTAAGCAATGCATCATATCATCATCCTCATATTTATTTATGTTTGCATTGTTTTCATATTGAATTCAAACTTGTTATCAACTTCTGTTTTCACACTTGTCTGTTACAACCTTTCAAATAAAGAAGTGCAAACTAAAAACTTCTTTTGTTTCCAAGCAATCCATTATAATTCACCTTTCAAGTTGTTGCTAAAGTCAATTGCTCAATTTAATCAATTATTTTCCAAGTCTTTCCCAAACTCAAAACAATTCTCAAATCATCAAATTTTTGAATCCATGAAGTGATCACAATTTGGTATTCTTCAAAACATTCTAAACCATAGGGGAAACCCTATTGAAAATAATTTATTTTCTAAATATTAATTGCTATGGCAAATTTCAACTATTTTGGTTCAATTTCAAAACAGCAAACAAACCTTTGAAATTTTGAAAACCAAAAGTGCCAAGTGGTTTCTTTTCACCTAAGAAGCTTATCTAAATTTTTCCAAATTTTTATCTAAGTTAAAACCTATCTATTTCATCCAAAAGCATTGCTACCAAAAAAAAAAACAGCACATCTCATAATTAAAAAAAAAAAAGAGAACAAAACGTTTAGGTGGGGGATAAGGCCCAGCCCACCGTGTTGGCCCGATACCCCCCATCTCCTACCTCCGTACAGGAGGGTGACGCCATGGACAGCGACAGCCCCCTCCTCCTGAGCCACTCGATCCTCCTCCCCCTCCTCTATATCTCCCCCTCTCTCCCTCCCGAGCCAAACCCTAAACCTAGACTCATCTTCCCCCTCCTATCTCCCCTCAGCCGCCACCATCGAGGGAGAAAACCTCCTCTGTACTGTGCCACGGCCACCGGCCGCCGGCGCACCTCGCCGCCGCGTCCGCCCGTCTCCGGCCGTCCCGAGTACCCCCACGCGAAGCCGGTACCACCTCCTTTCCATTCCCCTAACTTCCCTCTCCTTTCCCCTGTGTTTTGGTCATCAATTGCTTCCGTGAAGATCACTCGGGTGCCTCTGTTCGTCCCTGTCTGTACCGATCTGAAGATGTGTTCAGTTTGTGCGTGCAGGTTCAGATAACAGCGTTTGCAGCCTTAACACCAACCAGCGCCCTCATCCATCAACGAACCGCAGCGAAGCCTTCTGGTCTGTAGCGCGCGCAGAGCAGCCTCAGGTCTCGAGGTCGAATCCCCAAACCCCCACCCCTTTTCTGTCTTTTATTTCGAGTTGGATGCACCGCAGATCTGAACCATAACCACCCCGAGGCCCCCTTCCTAGCACCAACGTTTAGCCATCCCACTGGTTAGCCCCCAGATGCAGGAAGCAGGAGGTGAGGGGTTCGAGTCCCCCCTCCTGCAACATTAACCAAACTTTTGTTTCATTTGTTTTGGTACAGCCACTTGTTGGAAATCACACCTAGGCCCCTGGCCCTTATTTCTAGCCCCTGGAAAAATTTATTTCTAAGTCCCTAGATCCATAAAAATGGCAGATTTGCCCTATATTTTGTAAATTGCATAACTAAATCATCCTAAATCCAAATCCAACATTTTTGATATGTTTTCAATACCAAATTAAATGTTCTATCCAAATATAAAATTTGTTTACTGTTTTGAATATTTTAAATTGGTGCAAAATTTGAATTCTTGTCAAATTCCCTTAAATTTGCAAAATTCATAACTTGTTCATAAAAATTCCAAATTTCACAAACCAAATATGTTTTTCAATCAACTTTTCATGTACTTTCCAAATATAAATTTTGTTTTCTGGTTTGAATAATTTAAATTGCCTAAACAATTTAAATCTTGTTTAATTCAATTAAAAATTGTTTAATATTGTTTAATTCATAATTAAATAATCCAAAGTCCAATTTCAAAATGTGAAACATGTAATCCAACTAAAATTTGCTAACCTTTTCAAATATCAACTTTGTTATTTGTTTTGCACCCTTTAACTTGATGAAAACAACAACTACTTGTTTAATGCCATTAAGTAACAAAATTTCCAAACTTGATTAATGTTTTCTAAAAATGGTTAACTATCATTCCAATTGCAATTAACTTGTTTTCTTATTGTTCTTCATCATGCATGCATCATGCTAACTCACCAACACCTGATGCTTAGTGTTAGAACAATTAATTCAACTCTAAGGCATGGGTTTGCCATATGCAATCTTTGCATATGGAATCCATTTAAACTTGTGTATCATATCCACTAGTTTATTTTGGTGCATCTATTAAACATGACATGCATCATCCCATGTTTGTGCACCTATGCCATGTATTGATTGTCGTCTTCCTTCGTTGTTGTTTTTGCTTCTTCTCGCTTAGACGACGACGTTGGTACCGACGAGCCTTACGACACCACTACTCAGGACCTAGCCCAGTACGAGACTGAGCTGCCAGGCAAGTTATCACTCACATGAATCATCGAGTTCTCTTCCACACTTGTTGTCGATACTATCCTTTTGTCTACGATTGCTAGCCCTATGTATCGTTGCTATTCTCCGAACCCATCACATGATTCCCTGAACCAATGATATTGCCTCACCTCCATACCCACAGCCTTTGTTTGTGCCTGTTCTTATCTAGCATGCTTAGGGTTGCTTTTGCTCGAGCCTGTTGTCGGTTACTTCTTTTATTATCGTGCTATTATTATCTGTTACCGTTCCGAGGGCTCGAATGTTAATCAATCAATCCTGTTAATGTTGCTGTTAATAATAATTTGATGATAAGGCACCGGCAGGAGGCCCTTTGTGGTTTTGAGGCCTGCTAGTGTCGACCCTAATAGGAAAAGGGTCTTGTCTACTGATCCATGATGAGCGCACTACCCGCATGTGGGAAGCGAGTATGGGCGCCCCCCTCAACTTGACTCGATTCGCATCTCGTCCAAATCGCCGTACTAGTTCGGGCTTTCCATTTGCTGCCTCATATGCAGGTACGAACCCGAGGCCAGGGTGGAACTTTTGTAGTCGGCATTTAGGGCGGCGTGGTCTTCCAGTGCTATGAGGGTCCTCCTTTTCTTCGGGGGGCTCGATTAGCCGCGCACGCACAGCACGCGGTGCTTTGGGCTTGATGCGAAGAACAGTTGGTTGTGTTGAGTGTCTCGCTTGGTGGGTTTGATTCCCATCTGGCGGGATATTCTTACGTGTACGGTTACTATGGTGCACCCCTGTAGGGATAAATCTTCTCGAGAAGCCGTGTTTTCCGCGGTTATGGATTACTTGGTGAAAGTACTGGCTAACAAGTACTCAGGACAACTCAAACATAATGATAACCATGTTTCACCCAATGACTAATAACTTGACTAGTAATAGGTTATTCACACAATAACTTGATTCACCTGATTACAACGGTGTGAGTTATCCTCGGATTGCTTCTTCGGATAAGGGGCGAGATCCAGGATGGGTTTGTTTTGAAGTTATCTTTCAGTTGGTTACAATTCCTCGATCTTATCTTTTCTATTAGCCGGACACAAGTAGTATTTTTCTGTAGTTGGTTAGAGCAGCCCGCTGCAGCTTTTATAATACCTATCTTCTTCCGTTGATCCCAAGCATCCCGGCTTGTGTTGACGGGTAACTCCTTGATGAAATGTGAGTCTTGCTTGCCAGTACTTGGATGTACTGACCCCGTTGGGGCTGTGGTTTACGCAGAGTACGACTACGGCTACGATGATCACCAGGATGGCTACTTTGTGGAGTTCGACGACACTGCAGACGAGTAGTTGGCTGGACCCCGGGCAGGATCCAGGACCTACGTGGATGGGCTTCGTTTTTTCGTTATTTTCTCCGGCTTCTTAAGCCTTGGATTTGTCTGTACTCAGACCCATTTGATTGCTTCCGCTGATGTAATGGATGATATGTTGGGACATGTGTCCTCTGGATGAGTGTTTTGCTATCTCTGCCTTAGTGAAGGCTATTTGCAAACTTATTTCATTTTTTTGTGTCGTAGAGACAGTTTGTGCTATCATTTCGTTCAAAGCTGTTGACGTACAGTGCGTGCTTGAATATGAAGTACGTCGACAGTAGTGCCTTAGGTTCCTAGCGGATAGTTTACTTCGACGGTGGGAGCAGGGCTTGCGTTGTCGCGCATAAGCGCAGGCCTACCAGGAAGCTGGGACGTGGGAGCAGGTATGCCCCATAATCCAAGCACCTGACTTCCAGTTCGTGCGAGGAGTATCCTCTAGAAACCGGGGTGCGACACATCCCAATGCGTTTCTCTAGTCATATAGATACTTACTCATCAAAACTTACTATTCCTCTATTTCATTTCGGCATGGCAGGAGTCCAAAAACAAAAGTACATGATATCAACCAAATGTATTTTTTTTTTGTGCAATGTTGAAAGCTTTCCGGTGATACACGTTTATAGCTAGCTCCCAACCACACACTAGTCAAACGCAAAACTTGTGGCTCCCATTATTTGGTCATGTTTATTAGATGCATAAAAAGTAAAGTGTGCCTTCAAAAGTTTGTGAGAGTCCTATCCCAAGTTCAACCCATGACAATTAATAAAGTGAATATCTTAATTCAGAACATAAATAACACAATAACATGGTGAACATACTCGGAATAGCAATGAAGCTAATGGGAAGATATGGTGGACTCACTGGAAATACTTGGCTAAGGAGTGTTGGAAACAAGTTTTTACTTGTTGAAATTTCTAAATTTTTGGGCTAGCAAGAGGGAGATAGTTGACCAGCTACTATGCATGCATATGTCCATAGAACTACTCATTTAATGACAACCTAAATAAACCAGCAATTAACATCAAGGACATGAATAAGACATAGCTCAAGACAACATTATTGCAAATTTCTACACATAAAAAGCCTATAAATCATGCAAACATATGTAACTCTTCAAATCGACCATGGCATCCCTATTCCAAGTCATAATACTAGAATCCAATACATTCCAACCCCAAAATCCAGTAGCTCAATCTCATATAAAATGATGGTGGTGGTCTTATCAAAACAAAAATAAAAACAAAAACTAGACGCTTCAAGTCTCTACGATAAATGCTTTGCTTAGAAAAACAGAAAGTAGACGTGTGCTAACCCAAAGAGTGTAGCTCCAGTGGGGTTTTCATCACATCCCCAAGATTATTTCTTTCACCATTCTTGGATGTCTTGAGATGCAGCTCCTCTATTCCCTGTGAAAAAACTTCACAAAACATGTTTCTCCCATTCTTTTTCTCTGGGGTGAGATTAGCAAGGACAAACAAATCACATGCTTGCTGTGCAAAATTCCAAATCAAATGATACAGTAGATAGACAATAAGGTTCATTATGTTGTATGTTCACTCTCTTGCTTTAAAGAATCATGCAAATTCGATTCCCAAGCCCAAAGAGTGCATAAAACAAAAGAAGGCAGAATCTGTCCAGAAAAGCAACAGCATCAAAACGAACGTTTTTACCTAAGCTAGACTCGTCAAAAAATTAAGCCAATTTTTGTGCTTACAGAGGACGAAAAGTTGCAGAACATACTAAAAAATTAGCTCAATCCGACATACCAATAAAAAACGTAAAATCATACGGTGAGAAGACTCGTGCTGGAACAGAAATTTCATGCACTAGGATAGCAACTTATAAGTCCAAATGGGTTTGACTTGACTCTTTATTGAAAACTCCAGAATTAAAAAAAAAACTAATCTCTTGAGACAGCAATAGGATACTAGGAAAATCCAAACAAAAACAACCGGGTTGCCTCCCGTAAAGCGCTTTCTTTATAGCCATATAGCTAGGCTTTACTTACTTGATAATCAAGAGGGATAAAGCTCATGAGGGAGCTTGTTCTTCAGCGTGCCCCTCTTCCTTGGGAAGTGCTTCATGCTTTTCTTGTGAGGGAACTGAAACTTGACATTCCCTTCCTTGGAGTCTATGATTGCACCTGTAGTACGAAGAAAAGGTCTACCCAAAATAATAGGACTAGGGGATTTATCCCCCATATCCATAATAATGAAATCAACGGGTACGAAAGTCATGTGCAATTCAATCATAACATATTTTACTTGTCCTACAGCATGTTTAGTAGAGTTATCAGCAAGGACAAATTCACTTGATCACTTTTCTAAATTTTCTAGTTCTAGCAATTCATATAATTCTTTAGAGAGTACCGATACACTAGAACCTAGATCTAACATAGCATGGTGAATTTCTTTTCCAATTGAAACTAGCACCTTGGGGATACATGCATCCCCAAGCATAGGAGGTATCATGGCCTCATTCTTGTTCCTAGAAACTTTTTCTTGCAAGACATGATTAGCAATATAAGATCCAAAGCCAGGTTGATTAACATTTATAGTGGGATCACTAGCAAATTTTTGTAGAGTAGCAATAAGTTCTTGCAAGCTACTTTTTTCTAAATCAAGCAATGGATCCTTAATTTCAGTAAGCATCATAATTTCCTCTACTTTACTCTCTAATTTATCTAGCATGCTTGATTCATGAGGACTAATTTCATCTTTGCTAGCAAGATAAGACATATATGGAAGTAAATATTCAGGGTACTTCACTATTTCATTCAAAGTTTCTTCTAAGCTAGTAGGGACATGCTCACTTGTATTCTCAGCAATATGATCAATATTTTCAATAATAGGAGCAGCAATAGTAATAGAATTCATTCCTACACTAGGTTGTGCTTGTGGCTTTCCTGCTGACATGCTTAATAGAGTTGCTTGATTATCAGCTAATTTTGACAATGCTTTATCTAAATTCGAAGATTGAAGTTGCAATCCTTTAATATCACTACTAATGGATGCAATAGACTTATTTAACTCATGTATCATAGCATTGTGACTAGAAACTTGTTCCATAAGCAATTTATTAGATTCAGAAATTTCACTAGAAGGCTTCCACTTATTTTCATTAGCATTAGGATATGGAACAAAAGGTTTATATGGCACATAAGGAGGTTTACTATATGAATTGTAAGCATTACCAAAACCATTGCTACCATAATTCCTAACAAAATTAACATCCACACTTTCAGAATTACTACCAACTAGCTCCTGCAAAGGCACATTCTCCATATTTTGTTTATTAATAAAAGCAAAAATAGTGTACATTTTAGAAGACAAATCATTGGTTTCTTCAATTGAGTATATTTTCTTAGTGGGATTGGGTGCTCTTTTCAGTATTCCATTGACTATAATTTTGCAATATGCTTTCTAATATGCTCTTAGCCTCACCTACAGTTTTACTCATAAATGCACCTCCAGCAGCAGAATCAAGTATATTTCTAGACATGTAGTTTAGACCATTATAAAAAGAGTGTAGTATGGTCCATTCATTTACTCCATGTGATGGTCATGTTCTAAGCATTAATTTAATTCTATCCCATGCCATGGCTACATTTTCATTATCATTTTGCCTAAATGAGAGGATATTATTCCTATTTTGCAAAATTTTAATGGGAGGATAATATTTCTTAATGAAATCTTCTTTTAAATCATCCCAAGACTTTATACTAGCTGTAGGTAGTGAAAGTAACCATTCTTTAGCCTTTCCTCTAAGTGAAAAAGGAAATAATTTCAGTTTTAAAACACTACTTTCCACATTTTTAAATTTTTGCATATCACATATTTCCATGAAATGATGAAGATGCATAGAAGCATCCTCCATAGCACTACCACCAAATTGCTCTCTAGTAATTAAATTCAATAAACTAGGACTTAATTCATAGCTTTCAACTTGTATTTCAGGTGTAGTAATTGGCCTAGCAATGAATTGGTCACTGGGTGTATTTGTGTAGTCACTTAATTTAGTTCTATCACCCATTTTAACAGTTTTTATGTAGTTTTTAATTTTTTATGCAAAACTGAAAAGTAAAGTAACTAGGCAAATTCGAAATACTAAAATAAACTAGATAACTAAATGCAAAACTAAAATGCAAACTAAAATAAAATATGCTAGACAAAACAAAAACAAGAACAAAAACAAAACAAAAACAAGACAAGAAACAAAACAATCTACTTGAAAGAAGGTGGAGATAGAAAGGACGGTACTCACGTAGGTGCAACCTCCCCAAGCTTAGGTGTTTGCACACCTTGTTGGTGATGAAGACTTCTTGTGAGCTCCCTTGGACAACTCCTTCACCTATGGCTCCCCGACAACGGCGCCAGAAAAACGCTTGATGGCTAGGTTGAGACTCCAAGTGCAGAGTGTGTAGCTAGTGGCAAGCCTTCTTCCCCATGAGGGTGACTCGAGGGTTTATATCGAACTCTTGGGTGGCCAGTATTTCAGCAGTTGTCTTCCAAGCTTCCTCCAGGATCCTGCAAACAAGTAGAGAATTTTGTGCCCTCAACCTCACCAAGTGGTTGTCAAGCACAAGGTGTGAGACTTCTAAATTGCAATGCAAAACTGGAAGTAAATGTGCAATAATTAAATCTACTACTAAATGCAAATGAGAAAATAAATATGCAATGGATTGTTTTTGTATTTTTGTGATGCAAGTGGTGATGGAGATAATGTAAATTCGAATTGGAGATGCAAGTAAAGTAAAGTGCAAGTAAAGTAAATTGCAGCAAACTAACTAGAGTGTTTTCTTATAATTAAAATAGGACCGGGGTTCATGGTTTCACACTTGCATTCTCTCAAATAAAGTGGTAGACGGTGGAGATAAAGAATTACATGTGAGATTACAATAACATGTTTAACATTGAGTGCTTTCATATGGGCATCACGTCCTACCATGGAGATCTCTACGGTCATATTGATCCCTCTTATACTCCACAAGATGCGAAATAAATCATAACACCTCGATAATTAAGGAAAAACCAGAGTATAGCTTTAAGCAATGTGACATGAAGTTGAAGTAAGAACTTGCTAGATCTAGTCATGGAGATTGATTAGTGTCACTTCAAATCCCCGGTAACAAGGTACTCCTTTTTATCCCTAGTGAGGTAACTAAGAAAGGTTTAACAAAACCTAAGTGGATCACTGAACTTCTGTCACTTTCACAGCACTAGCCACCCCCCGTTACTCCAACTAATGCACCCATCACCCCACACACGCTCTCAAGAACTAGATTGATCAAATCTAGCAAATAAGAACGGGGTACATAAGATACATCTACTCAAATGACTCAAGAGAAACAATTGCAATCTCAGATTCAATAACTCATAGAAAAGATCCACCACATAGGAATTACAACGGTGCCCGTAATCATGTGAGGCAGCTCATACGGATCTAATTAGTGAAGCACATAGAGAGAGAGATACAAGTGCTACTTCCACAAACCCATAGCCCTGGGGTGGACTACTCCCTCTTCATGGAGATGTCGATGGAGATGACGTTGGAGGGGTAGGAGATCACACCAGCGGCGCCCCGCCGGAGTTTTCCCCCTCCAATCTGGAACTCCAGGTCTCTGTTTTGGTGTTTCGGTGTTTCAGCGGCGCTCCTCTCCGTAAGGGTACGGGGGACCTTTTTATAGTCGTTTTTAGGTCAAGACGGAGTCGGTAAGTCGAATATGGAAGGAATTGGGGCCACATGGGCCAAAAGGGGGCCTCTCACGCGGCCAAGGAATCTGGTCGCATGGAGGGTCCTCTTTTGGGACTCCTTGCCCAATTCTCGTGGATCCTTCTCCCGCAAGTCTTCTCCTTCCAAGAAAATGACCCCCGCAGATTTTCAGGTGATTTCGCGGAAGTTTGCCCCCTGAAACGTCAAAAATATAGAAAACGGGGTTTCTGACAGGTAGGGTTAATTCCATAAAAGTTGGGGGACTTTGTAATTTAACCCCAAAATACTATAAAACATTGAATTATACCCTTATATGATGCAATATGTAATAGAAAACCATGTGAAAATATGCAAAATTCATCTATGCATTTTACATGCATCACATATGCTAACTCAATATCACCTCTTGCGACATGATCCCGGATGAAATGATGAAGAATCTCAATATGCTTCTCCCTTGTGTGTTGCACGGGGTTGTAGGCAATCTTGATGGCACTTTCATTGTCACACATGAGAGGCAACTTATCTAAGTGAACATCATACTCTTTGAGGGTTTGCCTCATCCATAGCAATTGGGTGCAAGCACTAGCGGCCGCCACATACTTGGCTTCGGCGGTGGAGAGAGATATGCAATTTTGCTTCTTGGAAGACCAACTCACCAAGGACCTACCAAGAAATTGGCAAGCCCCGGAAGTAGACTTCCTATCATCTTGATCACCGGACCAATCGGAGTCTGTGTAGCCCTTGAGAGAGAATTGTGCCCCCTTTGGCTACCACAAACCAAACCTTGAGGTATGAACCAAATACTGAAAAATCCTATGGACCGCCACTAAGTGGCTTTCCTTAGGATCCGCTTTATACCTTGAACACACACATACACTCAAAACGATATCGGACCTCGATGCACAAAGATAAAGCAAAGAACCAATCATAGAACGATACAACTTTTGGTCCACATCTTTACCATCCGGATTGCGCTTGAGGTCTCACTTGACTTGCATAGGAGATGGCTTCTCTTTTGCACCTCTTGAGCATGTCTTGGGGTATACTTGGCTTGAGAAATGAAAGTCCCACGCGCCAATTGCTTGATCTAAAAGCCAAGGAAGAATTTAAGCTCTCCCATAATGGACATCTCAAACCTGTCAGTCATAAGCTTTGAGAACTCATTATTGAGATCTTGGTTAGTGGAGCCAAAGATAATATCGTCCACATAGATTTGGCATATGAAAATCTCTCCCTTTACCCTCTTTGTGAAGAGAGTGGGGTCGATCTTCCCAAATTCAAAACCACGGTCATCCAATAACTCTCTAAGGTGCTCATACCACACACATGGTGCTTGTTTAAGTCCATAGAGCGCCTTATCGAGATTGTAGACATGGTTAGGGAAGTTGAGGTTCTCGAACCATGGAGGTTTCTTAACATATACCTCCTATTTGAGTGGACCATTCAAGAAAGCACTTTTGACATCCATTTGTTGCAATTTGAAATTATGCGAAGATGCATATGCAAGAAGGATACAGATGGACTCAAGGCGAGCCACGGGAGCATAGGTTTCATCAAAGTCAATGCCTTACACTTGAGTGTAGCCTTGAGCCACCAATCTTTCCTTGTTCCTTATGACAATACCATGCTCATCTTGCTTATTCTTGAATATCCACTTAGTGTCAATAACATTGTGGCAATCTTTGGGCTTCTCAACTAGTCTCCAAACCTTGTTGCGCCCAAAGTTATTGAGCTCATCATGCATAGCTTTAACCCAATCGGAGTCCTCAAGATCTTCAAATACTTTCTTTGGTTCCATCATAGATATGTGAGCTTGATGCTCACTAAACTGAGTCAATTGCTTTCTTGTGGATCTTCTAGCTATGACATCTTCCAACACTTTGTTGTCGGGTGCATCAATACGCTTTAGAGCTCTTCTAATCCTTCTAGCACGACGGGCTTCGATCTCCTCATTATTGCGAGGAGGAATCACTTGATCATTTGGGTCCCCGTCTTTACCAATTTGTTGGCCTTGATCATCATCATCATCATCAATATCCACACTAGCTTCAACTTGAGGAGAGGAGGACGACGAGGGTTGATCTTGGCCTTGACCTTGACTAGCTTGAATGATAGGAGTGGTTGCATCTTGCATAGTAACTTGGTCAACAAGAGGAGGGTCTTGAACATGTTCTTGGATAGGTGCATCACTTGGCTCCTTGGCTTGTTCTTCTATTATAGATGAGGGCTCCACTTGAGTAGAGCATAGTCCTTCTCGAGTCACCATAAGGTGTCCCTCAATGGGGCGGAAAAATACATCCATCCTTCCTATGGCTTCTTGAGGCATTTCAACATATACATTATAAACATGAAATTACGCCACTAGGGAGTCGTCATTTTCCTCGAAAGCCACACTACAAGATTCTATGACAATCCGTGATGTTTTGTCATAGACTCTACAAGTCTGGGATTCGGCACCGTAACCAACAAATATACCCTCAACAGTTTTAGATTGGAATTTAGACAACCAAACACCCTTGATCAAGTAGGAGACGTTGGGTTTCTTGCCGGTGAGGATCGCATATGGAGTCTTGTCCAAGCCCTTGTGGATGTAGAGGCGGTTGGAGGAGTGGCATGCGGTGGATATGGCCTCGGCCCATAGATATTGGGGAGAAGAATACTGCGCCAACATGGTCCTTGACATATCCAAAAGAGTTATATTCTTTCGCTCGGATATACCATTTTGTATAGGGGTGTAGGTGGCGGAATATTGATGTCGAATACCCTCATCACTAAGGAATTCATTCATCTTGTAGTTGTTGAACTTGGAACCACTGTCACTCCTAATAGCCATGATTTGGACATTGCGTTGATGTTGCACTTGGTTGGAGAAGTCGATGATAGTTTTTTGGGTCTGGCTCTTGCACTTGAAGAAATAAACCCAAGTGTATCTTGAATAATCATCGACAATCACCAAGCAATACTTCTTGCAACCAAGACTTGCCTCGGGCAAGGCACCAAAGAGATAAACATGGAGAAGCTGCAAGATCCTCTTTGATGAGATAATAGTCTTGGCCTTGTGAGCGCATCATGCATCTTTCCTTCAACACACGACCTACAAACACGATCTTTGGAAAAGTAAACATTTTCTTTTATTCCAAGGATAAGGCCACCTTTGTGAAGACTTTGCAAAGTTCTCATGTTGACATGAGATAAGCAGCGCTGGCACAACCACCCCACGTCCGCCTTTTCAAAAAGACACATTGATTGAGAGTTGGTGAACTTAGAAAAGTCTACCACAAACAATTCATTTTTGACATATCCCACGTATGCGACGTCAAGAGTCTTGCTCCTCAAAAGGACCACAGTGTTTTCATCAAAGAATACGGAGAAACCCATCTTCCCAAGAGAACGAACTGAAAGTAAATTGAAACCAAGGGATTCAACAAGCATAACGTCCATGATAGTGACATCAGGAGCAATCACAACCTTGCCAAACTCCGATACCTTAGACATGAACTTGTCTCCATAGGTGACGGTTGCACCAATATCATTTGGGCGCAACTCCATCACAAGTTCTTTGCTTCCGGTCATATGAGTAGTGCATCCGCTATCAATTATCCATTTAGACCCACCGGAAGCATAGTCCTGCGAGAGATCATTGACTAGAGTTAGGACCCGAGGAGGGTCCCCTCACGTTAGCAACAAGGGTATTTGGAACCCAAATAGTATAGTCAATGAAACCTTCAATAGGACCAACATATTTAGCTTTCACAACACCATAATAATCAACATATAAGAAATGGTGTGGATTGTTAGTTCCTGCGGAAATGCTACGAGTAGTGTTTTCCCTCATGACACCACCTCTTGAGGTAACATTGTTGGCTTGTGCGGGAATGCTAGGAGTAGTTTTGTCCCTAATGACAATACCACCTGAAGCACCATTGTTGTCTTTCTTCTTGTTCTTCTTCTTGGAAACATAGCCAAGACCTTGCTTGCCCACTTGTGGCCTAGGAGCACTCATTTGTGGTCTAGCAACAACCACTTGTGGGCTTGAGGCCACAAACTTCTCAACTTGAGGGCTCTTGCCCTTGAGCCTTGCTAGCTCATCCTTCAACCTAGCATTTTCCTCAATAATATTTGCATGATCGGAAGAAGAATTAGAGGTGCTAGGGGTGTTAGATAGATTGAGTTGAGTTTTAAGTTGTTCATGTAACTCTTTGAGAATAGTGTGATCACTCTCCAAGGCCTTGTGAGCCTTGGTGAGATTCTCAAAATCCTCGGTTAGTTTCTCATGACCAACCTCAAACTCAACCTTATCCTTTTTAGCCTTTTTATATTTAGAAATTGCAAGGTCACGTTCTTTAGTGATATTAGAAAAAATTTCATTATGAGACTCTTCAATATATTCAAGTTCCTCTTCAAGAGAAACTCTACCACTATGCTCTTCCTCAAGATTCATGGACAGAGATGCTATCTCATCCGCATCCCTCCTTTCAATCTCACCTTTCTTCTCAATAGCTTCACGGGCCTCTCCCAATTGGCTCATGAGGTGATCAAAGTACTTCTTTGTCTATCCTTCCATGTTAGACATAAAACGTTCCAAAGAGACAATTTCATCTTCTACTCTAAGACTAGCATGGTTCATCAATTCATTTGGAGTCTTATAGTTTGGATAAGGTGATACCTCCGATGCCTTAGCCATGAAGCACTTGGCATTAGGGTGAGGACGATTCTCATTGGGGGATTCAAAGAGTGATGAAGATGATGGAGTTGTAGAAATATGAAGAGAGGCCACTTCACTTGTGGTTTCTATTTCTTCATCACTTCCAGAATCATACTCCTCTTGAGTCACAAGAACAAACTTGGTGGGTGTATTCTTGTTGAAGGGTTTCCTCTTGAAATGAGCCTTTTTGTACTCAACCTTTGACTTGTCCTTGCGAATGATCTTGCCACCATGAAGTTATATATTCTCAAAGGGGCACTCCGCAATGAAATGGTGCTTATCTTGAGAATTGAAGCAAGACCTCACACTTTGAGTCCATTCATTTCCATAGAGAGACTTGGTCTTCTCCTCAACATATGCCTTGTCCTTGGATGTATTCTTCCAAAACTTTTTCACGATAAGAGCGATGACATCTTTGAGCATGGGGTCATATTCTTGATCCTTCAACGGAGCCAAGTCCTCAAAGCAATCTTCTTCATACTCAACCTCCCTTGACACAACCTTGGCCTTCAAAGCAACCGATGCTCCTTTGTGCATTCCTAGGGTTCTAGAATGGTTGTCAAGAGCATTTTTGGTTCGCACTTGATAGGAACACACTTCTTGCATCACTTGGGTTGAGGTCAAAGAAGCAAAGTCATGTCTTCCTTGAATTATCTTCAAGTCCGTGGGCTCAAAAGGCATGAGAGCAATCATGTGCTTCCTCTTGATCCAAGCATCATCAATGTACTTGGCACCAACATTGTTGAATGCAGTGGCAAGGGTCTTGAGTCTTCGGTACATGTCTTCATGGCTCTCACCATCATGCATATAAAACCCTTCGGCCTCATTTCTCGAGGCATCATACCTATTCCTTTGCATACTTTCATTGCCCACAAACATGATGACAAGAGTGTCCCATGTTTCCTTAGCGGTGGAATATTGCTGAAGATGAGGCATGTGGTTTGGACCCACAGCTTGTTGAATGATGGACAAGGCGGTGTAGTTGAGTTGACAATCTACGGCTTCTCTTCTTGTCAAGTTCTTTGGGTCATGTGTCTTGTATCCATCTCGAGTGACCCTCCAAAGTTCAATACAAGAAGAGTTCAAGTGAGTTTCCATGTAATATTGCCACTCACCAAAATAATGTGCATCAATTTTAGGAGGATCTCCTCTAGGAATTATATGAGGATGTGGGACGAGAGGATCGGGAGAATAATGTCCTTTGACGGAGTGGAATTCTCCTTCTCCTTCCGTACCCTTATCGATGGAGTTCTTAGCGGAAGCATCTTTAGGTAGATCACCATTATTCCCCTTCTCGGCGCACTCCGGAACTTCGTCCGGAGGAGATGAAGTGGAGGTCTCCGATCCCTTGGCTTTCATGAATTTCAACATGAGTGTTCGCAATTGATCGATTTTTCTCTCCATGGATGAGGTCAATGAATTTTTCAACTCATTGAGATCATCCATACAGACATGCACCACGGAATCGACAACCTCCGTATCATCGACCATTCTAAACTCTTAGGCTGTTAAGCCCGATAAAAGAGCCGATGCTCTGATACCAATTGAAAGTAATGTATGGGCACCTAGGGGGGGGGTGAATAGGTTCTACGACAAATTTTAATGTTTCTTCAAGATTAGGCTTGACACAAAAGGTAAATTCTCTAGATAGTGCAACTATGGTGAATTTACCTATATGACAATAACAACAACAAGCGCAATACAAGTAAGTTAAATGAAAGGGAACGAGATAACCAAAGTCAAAAGCACGCGGGGACACGATGTATTCCCGAGTTCCTCCTTGTTAAGGGAGTATGTCTCGTTGGAGGGGTGTGAGCTCGCCACAAAGGCCTACTCAACGCCACAAAGGCCACACCCTATTCTCCGATGAACCCCGCCACAAAGGCCTATTCCACCTTCCACTATTAATCCCCTTTGAGGCGGGAATCGAATCCTTTACAAACAAGTTTGGGGAACACACCCACAGCCAAATTTGGGGCTCCCAACAATCACTACGAATCCAAGAGTAGCAATGGTATCTAGGTTCTCCACAAGGAAACCTAGACTAGATCCCTCAAGTTAATGAGGGGTAAATGAAGAACGGCTTGGTGGAGATGTAGATCGGGGCCTTCTCCTTCAATCCTCCAAGAATCAACGAGTTTGGGTGGAGGGATTGAGAGGAATCGAAGTTTTGGCGAGCTCTAATAAATAGCCGTCAATGCTTGGACGAACTAGATCTTGGGGAATAAGGGGGTGGGATATTTATACCCATCCCACGAATCTGATCGTTTGGGGAATTTATTGCCTCACCCGGTACTGCCGTACGGCGTCCGGTACTACCTCCCGTGCAACTCTCCACCTTTGGTCAACGCAGCTTCGCAGACAGTGACCACAGTCGGTACTACCTAATACGTCTCCAACATTCTATAATTTCTGATGTTCCATGATGATATTATGCCAATTTTTCTCCCTTATTTATAAAAATTTTATATGTTTTACGGGACTAACCTATTAACAAGATGCCAAGTGCCAGTTCCATGTTTTCTGTTGTTTTTTGTTTCAGAAAAGTTGTTCTGGAAACATTCTCGGAATTGGACCCCACAAAGCCCGAAGTGCCTATTTTCCCCGGAAGCATCCAGAACACCGAAGGAGAGTCGAAGACGGGCATCAGGGGGGCACACCATAGGGTGGCGTGGCCCCCCTGGTCGCGCCAGCTATGGGTGTGGGCCCCCTGGCCTCCACCGCCTTTTCCCTTTCGCCTATTTATTCCCCCCGGATGGAAAACCCTAGGCACCTGATTAAAATCCCCGAAAAAGTTCTGCAGCCGCTGATGCATGTAAAATGCATACATGAACTTTGCATGTTATTACTTGTTTTTCCTACATATTATCAACTTATATTCATGTTTTATAATGATTTGGGGGATTTTCTAAACAATCCCCCTTCTTTTGGTTCTAACCCTGTTTTTCCAGGAAACGTACTTTTTAGTGTTTCAGACTTTCCGGGAGCTTCGGGACTCCAAAAAGGGCAAGGCCAAAGAGCACGGTTCAGAATTTTCGAGACGAAGACCATGGGCCAAAGTAGAGGGCCAAAAGGCCAACCAGGTGGCAAAGATGACCCTCCACGCCGCCAGATTCCTTGGCCGCGTGAGAGCCCCCCTTTTTGCCCCCGTGGCTCCGATGCTGTCGATCTTTCTTCTCCCGAGTGTCTCGTGACCTAAAAACGAATATATAAAGGGTCCCCTGGCCTTTTCGAGGGGGAAGCGGCGCCGAGAGATGAAACCACGAAACAGAGAGACAGAAGGCTGCCGCCTGAGAAGATCGGAGGGGGGAAACGCCGTCGGGATCACCCCCGGAGGGCTCCACCCCCTCTGGCGTGTTCATCATCAACATCTACAGCAAGATCAGCTCCATCTCTCCACTGTAATCTCTTGGCAAACACGATGTATGATGCAATACTATATTCCCTTGATGTATTGTGTCTCCCCGTCTATGTTTGAGTAGTGAATTGTTCTTGGCAATGGTGAAATAGTTCGTTGATTGGTTGCATACAAGTTTGTTATCTTCTATGATTGTCTTTATGTACAATATATGAGTGAACGCATATGTTGGGGAATGCATGTAAGGTGATCACCGGTAGCATAATGGAGTGGTGGTGACTTGGGAGTGACAGTAACCTGAGACCGAGCCACAAAGTTAAGTTATTGGGGGATATATATAGGGGACCTTAGAACGTAAGGGCTATGGTGGGACTTTATGTCTTAATCAATCTTGTGCAGTCATTTACTTGGCCACATGATCCATCATAAGGGGAGATCATTTACTTGACTATACCTATTCATGGCTCCTTCCTAGAAGAAACAACTAAGACTAAAACATGTGCTTCACTAATTGTGACAACCACACGAACGAAACACCTATTGCTAGAACACTTGCTCCCTTGAGATACTTGAGATATTTGTTGCTTGCTACTTGTGAAACTTGCTTAGAAACTTGCATTTTAAACTTGCTTCACTAGTTACTAGACAAACCACACTCCACGTCACTTGCTTTTAATTAGTTAGTTCCTTTTAGTCAAACTTATTGCTGTGCATAAACAGCCATATAAGAGGGTTATAGGGCTTTAGAGAATAGATAGCTTACCTTCAGCTCCTCGTGGGTTCGACACTCAAATACTTATCGAAAGGTACTACTATTGATCTCCTGCACTTGGGAGTCATCAAGCACTTTTCTGGCGCCGTTGCCGGGGAGCGTTGTGCTAAGCTTGTATTCTTGTTTGCATTGCATACTAACATATAAACCTAAAACACAAAAAAAATTATAAAATGGAAAACAACCAAACAATTTTAGAACTGTATAATATCTACCTTGAATTAGGACATGAAGTGTTTGAGGAGAAATTGAAAAATTATTTGCACAACAATCATATTTGTGGTAGTACTAATTATTTGAACACCTTTATTGCTAAGGAAAACCTTGAGCTTGGGGAAGTTTGTCTTGATGAATATGATATTTTTAGTCCCCCGACTATTGAGGATAAAAATGATATACTTGCTGATTCTATGGAAAGTTTTAAGCTTGGGGAAGTTGGTTTTGATGAGCATGATATTTCTAGTTCCCCAAGCTTGGAGGAGAAAATTCACTTTGATGATACTATGCCTCCTATATATGATGATTGAAATGAAAAATATGAATGTTTAACTCCCACTATCACTAATGAGGATTTTACTTATGTGGAGAGTAGTGATTATTTTATGCATGTGGCTCATGATAAGAATGTTTTATGTGATATTCATATTGCTGAATCTATTCATGATGCTACTGAAAATTATTATGAGAGAGGGAAACATGGTTACACATATTTCAACAATATTAAGTTTCTCCTCTTTATGCTGAAAGTATTGAAGTTGCACTTGATCTACCTTTCTATGCTTGCTATTATGTGCTTCTTTTATTTGTTTCATTACAAAATGCCAATGCATAGGAAATGGGTTAGACTTAAAAATAAATTGTTTAATATTTTTTGGTGTGTTCCTTATGCTTTAATTTCCTATTCGGTTTGAGCACACATTTATGTCTTTACAACATGTAAAATGCCTTTACCTACTGTTATGTATCATTTAGTTTAAGATTTTCATTTTATAAAAAATTTGGGAAAGTAAATGAGAAGGATGAGTAATGGAGAAGTTGGGGTCGACCTTGAACATGTGTTGTTCATGCCAATGAAACCATTGCAAAGTCTCTATCATTAAAACTTTTTCCAAAGCTAAAAACAATAAAAATATTAGTTCACTACTGTAACATCACATTTCTGTCTTATTACTCATCTTAAATGGCAAGAATAATCTTATATGAGAGATAGGATTAAATAATAGTAATTAGCTGTCAAGAAAACAGATTCCTGAACTTCACTGCAAAAAATGTTTAAAATTACAGAAGTGGAATTTTGACCTGGTAATTTACGACAGCAATATTTAGTTATCACTACATATTTCATTAGTTTTAAGTTTTCTGATTTGAGCAACTTAAGTGCCTCTAAAAATTCACTCTTTACGGGCTGTTCAGTTTTTGGCAGATTATGTCTTTATTTTGCATTGCTCTCATTACTTGTGTTTTGTGTGGTTCTTTTGATCAAGGAGCAATGCACAACTGTAGTAACAGTAGTTAATATTTATAATCAACTCATGATGTGTCTTTGCTATACCTATGTGGATTTTATTTATGGAGGCACTAACCCCTCTAATCAAGTTTTATGTTGAGATTTGTGTAAGAAGAATTTTTCAGGAGGAAGAGTTGAGTGAGATGAACAAAGATCAAGAGGGAAAACCAATCAAGATTGGGGATGTACCCCTTGGCTCACCCTACATGTATCAAATAAGTACAAGAATCCAAGCTTGGGGATGCCGAGCCACCTCACTCCAACCATCATGATGTTAAGTAAGAAAAGCCTAGCTATACGGCTATCAATAAAGCGCTTTACGGGAGGCAACCCGGTTGTTTTTGTTTGGATTTTCCTAGTGTCCTCTTGCTGTCTCAAGAGATTAGTTTTTTTTGTTTTAATTCTGTAGTTTTCAATAAAGAGTCAAGTCAAACCCATTTGGACTTATAAGTTGTTATCCTAGTGCATGAAATTTCTGTTTCAGCACGAGTCTGCTCACCGTATGATTTTACGTTTTTTATGGGTATGTCGTATTGAGCTAATTTTTTAGTATGTTCTGCAAATGTTCGTCCTCTGTAAGCACAAAAATTGGCTTAATTTTTTGACGAGTCTAGCTTAGGGAAAAACGTTCATTTTGCTTCTGTTGCTTTTCTGGACAGATTCTGCCTTGTTTTGTTTTATGCACTCTTTGGGCTTGGGAATCGAATTTCAATGATTCTTTCAAGCAAGAGAGTGAACATACAACATAATGAACCTTATTGTCTATCTACTGGAGCATTTTATTTGGAATTTTGCACAACAAGCATGTGATTTGTTTGTCCTTGCTAATCTCACCCCCACAGAAAAAGAATGGGAGAAACATGTTTTGTGAAGTTTTTTCACAGGGAATAGAGGAGCTGCGCCTCAAGACATCCAAGAATGGTGAAAGCCATAAGCTTGGGGATGTGATGAACATCCCACTGGAGCTACACTCTTTTGGTTAGCACACGTCTACTTTCTGTTTTTTTGTAAGCAAAGCATTTATCGTAGAGACTTGAAGCGTCTAGTTTTTATTTTTATTTTTGTTTTGATAAGACCACACCCATCATTTTATATGAGATTGAGATACTGGAGTTTGGGGTTGGAATGTATTGGATGCTAGTATTATGACTTGTAATAGGGATGCCATGGTTGATTTGAAGAGCTACATATGTTTGCATGATTTATAGGCTTTTTATGTGTAGCAATTTGCAATAATGTTGTCTTGAGCTATCTCTTATTCATGTCCTTGATGTTAATTTCTGGTTTATTTAGTTTGTCATGAAATGAATATTTCTATGGACATATGCATGCATAGTATCTGGTCAACTATCTCCCTCTTGCTAGCCAAAAATTTAAAAATTCCAACAAGTAAAAACTTGTTTCCAACACTCCTTAGCCAAGTATTTCCAGTGAGTCCACCATATCTTCCCATTAGCTTGATTGCTATTCCGAGTATGTTCACCATGTTATTGTGTTATTTATGTTCTAAATTAAGATATTCACTTTATTAATTGTCATGGGTTGAACTTGGGATAGGACTCTCACGAACTTTTGAAGGCACACTTTACTTTTTATGCATCTAATAAACATGACCCAATAATGGGAGCCACAAGTTTTGCGTTTGACAAGTGTGTGGTTGGGAGCTAGCTATAAACGTGTATCACCGGAAAGCTTTCAACATTGCTGTGACGCCCCGAGATCGGGCACTATGCAGATTTCGGCATTTCCACCCAAATCCGCATAATAACCGATTTCAGGTTGCCACTTGTGATAACATTACATCAGTTCACGAATAATCCACAATAACAACAGAAAAGATATATACAAGACGACTCAAACGAGTCAAGGATACAACTGATACCATACAAAGATCCAAATAACAGCGGAAGAAACAACATAGCGTCCGACTACGGACAAGATACAAATTGGACTAAGAGTCCTGAAGATAACCGATGGCGTCCAATCCCTGCCCAGGCCAAGACGGAGGGATTCCCAAGCTAACGTCGTCAGACTTCAAACCTGTTGACTGCAATGTGGAATATGCAGCCACGAAAGGGATTCGTGGGTCAGTACGGTTAAGTACTGGCAAGTGGATAAACCATACTCACAAGATACCAGCGTAACCAATCATCACAAGATACCAATACTTTGGGTACAACGAGAAGGAAGGGGTTATTGCAAAGAAGCGGCAGCGGGCTGCACTAACTAACTACAGAGACGCGCTACAACATCCGGCTAAAATAAAGGGATAAGATAGCGTATCAGAACCAACTACAACTACTCACCAAACAATACCCATCCATGTTACCCCCTACTAAGGAAGCAACCCAAGGAAACTCACACGGTTGATTAAGGTGACATTCATTTTTATGGTGGAGGTAATCTATATTACTAGTCAAGTTATCATCGTTAAGTGTAAGTTGTCTGAGTACTTGTTAGCCAGCACTTTCACCAAGTCATCCATAACCGCGGACAACACGGCTTCTCGAGAAGATTTAACCTTGCAGGGATGCACCAATTTGGCCGTACACGCAAGAATAACCCGCCAGGCGGGGAGCAAACCCACCAAGCAGGCCACTCAACACAACCCAACTCTTCTTCGCATCAAGCCCAAAGAACCACGTGCTGTGCGTGCGCGGCTAATCGAGCCCCACGAAGAAAAGGGGGACCCTCATAGCACTGGAAGACCACGCCGCCCTAAATGCCGACTACAAAAGTTCCACCCTGGCGCCAAGGGCTCGCACCTGCATATGCATGCATCAAATGGAAAGCCCGAACTAAGTGTGGCGATTTGGACGAGATGCGAATCGAATCAGAATTGCGGGGGGCGCCCATACTCGCTTCCCACATGCGGTTAGTGTGCTCATCATGGATCGGAGGACAAGACCCTTTTCCTAATTAAGTTCGACACTAGCAGGCCTCAAAACCACGCCGGGCCTCCTGCCGGTGCCTTATCATCAAATTATTATTACCCCAAGCATTAACATGTTGTTGATTAAATTGAAACCCAACTATCAACTAAACAGGTGATAGGACAAAGGACAACAGGACTCGAGCGCAAACAAACCCAAGCATGCAACTACGACACGAGGGCCAACAAGGTAAACAAGCAACAGGTAATAGGAAGTGGCAGGTAGGCTATATCATGGTTGCAAGGAAAACATATGATAGGATCGAGACACAAGCATCGAATCATAGGGCTAGCATAAGAACAACGGAAAGAATCGGTAACAAGTGATGAAAGGCAGCCATAGGCAGCAAGTGAGTATACTTGCCTGGAATCCAGCAAGTAGAGGTACATCCGCAGAACTTGTCGTTGCTCACATCATCTCAACGTCCTATCCGCGAAGAAGCAACGAACCTCGAACAAACACCGGATGCAACAATTACTACTACGGCAAAAGATCCAGCATGATCAAGATATGGATGCATGACAAGTTTAAGGATGCATCAAAGATAAACTAGTTGACATGGTAAACATATTTAAATGGGCCCATATGCAATTTTGGGTTGCATATAGAAAAGCCCATGAATTAATGTTGAATTAAATGATCTACAAATAACCATCATGTGAAAGTTGATTATAATGATGCATGGATGAGGAAAACAATGAGAAAACAACAATAGCTTCAATTTGAAATGTTGTTTATCAGGCTTGGAATTTTATTTATTAAGTTATGAAATTTGGCTTCTTAAGTGAGTTACACAAACATTTGTTGTTTTCTCCCATTTTAATTGTTCAAAACAGATAACCAAATTCATATTTGGAAAGAACACAAAATTTTAGATGGAATACATATTTCATTTGTTGAATTTGGATTCTAGATGAGCAAGTTATTAATTTGACAATTTTAAATGCATTAATTAAGAAACAGTTGTTTTCAGCAATTTAAATTATTCAAAATAGAAAAAAAAGTTGATATTTGCAAAGTTCATGAAAAATGGGATGAAAAACATATTTTACATGTTGGAATTAGATTTGAATTGCCCAAGTTATGAATTTTGCAATTTAAAAGGTTTAATTAAAGCATTGAATTATTGCACCACTTTTAATTTGGAAAAACAGTAAACAAATTGTATTGAAAAGGTTGAAAACATGTAGCAAATGTTTCACTGAACATTTTGAGCTATTAAACATAATTTTTGGGTTATTACTGAATTTATTATGCAATTTTTCATAAGTAGTCTTATTCTGCCCTTTTTAGTAAACAGAAGGAAACATGTTCAAATTTAATTCAATTGTGACCAAATAAAATACCAATGTGTAGAGTTTGTTAAGACAAATTTTTAGAGCCCAAGTTTGCTTAAATCGGATGAGCACAACTCAAGTTATGAAATTCCAAAGTTTCCATTTTTAATTGCATTTTCAGTAATTAATTATTTAGTGCAAAAATTGTTACAGAAACATATTGCAAACTTGACATTAACAGAAAGAGCACAAAATTATGAATCCACAGGAATTTGAATCATTCAAATTGGAGCAAAATTCAATTTTATATGGATTTTACAAGTAAGGTTTCAGATCTGGGTTTCTGAGATTCGAGAGAAAAACAGAAAAAAGAGGGAAAAAGGGGTTGGCTTTGTGCCTTGGGGGCGGGGGGGGTCGAACCCAGGACTGCTGGGCGCGCGCTAGGGATGCTACCAGTGGGTTAGCTGCTGCGTTTGTGATTTACAAGGGGGCTTGGCCTATAAGAAGAGATGCTGCGCGGGGTTTTCTGACAAAAACTGAACTTTTCTTCAGTTACCAACGATGGCACATGAGAGAACTGCAGCGCAGCGGTGGTGATCGCCGGCTGCTCGTCGAGGCCCTGGTGCGCGATGGGAAGCGGGGTGAGCGGGAATGGAAACGGGGGCTCACCGGGAGGGTGCTCGACGTCGCCGTTCAGCTCGGGGAAGACGGAGGGCGGCGGCGGAGGCCTTCGATCGCCGGCCATGGCTGTCTCCGGTGAGAGGGAACCGGACAGCAGCGAGGCTCGGAGGGGTGGGAGAGGATGGCGGCGGCGGCAGGAGATGGAGAGGGAGAAGGAGGCGGCTAGGGTTAGGGAAGGAGGGGGGAGAGGGGCTTTGTAGGGGAGGGGAGGAGGGAGCAGGTGGGATCGGTTGGGGAAAAGGTGGACAGCGACCTGTGCCTCCTGCGTGCCTTCTCTGTACGGAGGAGGAAGACAACAGGTGGGATGGGCTGGTTCGGATGCGGGAGGCTTTGGTGATGGGCTCTGCTGGGCCGGTCGGCCTAGCAACCCCAAGATCTCTTTTTTTATTTTTTATTTTATTTTACAAACCAGTTTAGTAATTGATTTAAAACACAATAAAATGTATTAGCAAATAAGTTTCATTTTAACAAAAGGAGTTATAAAACAATTTTGAGATTTCAAATAAATGACATGCAATGCATGATGCCATGACGATGCAAAAAGAAAAACAACAAAACAAATTGGGGAAAACCCCGGGTGTTACAGCCGACACCACTAACAAGGGGATTGCGCCCTCGCAATCCACCCAAGGCAAGGGGAAGAGAGGTTTCAACTACGGAGTCTTCGTGTTGCGGTTGATTTCCCGGGTCAGAGGGTGGATCTCTTCTTCTCGACACCACTAACAACAGTTTCTCGACACCACTAACAAGAGATTCTTGCTCGGGTTGATGACGATGTTCTTCCACCAAGAATCTTCCGATGATCGAACCTATTAGGTTAACGGCTCAGAAAACGTCCACCCACGTAGGATCCTAACACTTTGAAAGATAGACAAGGGGGGAAGACTCCAAAGCAAATAAGATGGGAGGGGAAATAGAATAGGGATAAGGAGAAAACAAGAATCCTATTGAGATGTTTCCAAAACAGATTTTTGCACAAATAGTTTTGACACTCTAGAAACAACGACCGTTAGCGAGGCTATCCTACAGCCTTTGCGGACCCGTTACTTCGATAACCATTCGTATCGAAACAATATCGGGAATCGGAAACCATGCTCTGATACCATTTGTGACGCCCCGAGATCGGGCACTATGCAGATTTCGGCATTTCCACCCAAATCCGCATAATAACCGATTTCAGGTTGCCACTTGTGATAACATTACATCAGTTCACGAATAATCCACAACAACAACAGAAAAGATATATACAAGACGACTCAAACGAGTCAAGGATACAACTGATACCATACAAAGATCCAAATAACAGCGGAAGAAACAACATAGCGTCCGACTACGGACAAGATACAAATTGGACTAAGAGTCCTGAAGATAACCGATGGCGTCCAATCCCTGCCCAGGCCAAGCCGGAGGGATTCCCAAGCTAACGTCGTCAGACTTCAAACCTGTTGACTGCAATGTGGAATATGCATCCACGAAAGGGATTCGTGGGTCAGTATGGTTAAGTACTGGCAAGTGGATAAACCATACTCACAAGATACCAGCGTAACCAATCATCACAAGATACCAATACTTTGGGTACAACGAGAAGGAAGGGGTTATTGCAAAGAAGCGTCAGCGGGCTGCACTAACTAACTACAGAGACGCGCTACAACATCCGGCTAAAAGAAAGGGATAAGATAGCGTATCAGAACCAACTACAACTACTCACCAAACAATACCCATCCAATGCTACCCCCTACTAAGGAAGCAAGCCAAGGAAACTCACACGGTTGATTAAGGTGACATTCATTTTTATGGTGGAGGTAATCTATATTACTAGTCAAGTTATCATCGTTAAGTGTAAGTTGTCTGTGTACTTGTTAGCCAGCACTTTCACCAAGTCATCCATAACCGCGGACAACACGGCTTCTCGAGAAGATTTAACCCTGCAGGGATGCACCAATTTGGCCGTACACGTAAGAATAACCGGCCAGGCGGGGAGCAAACCCACCAAGCAGGCCACTCAACACAACCCAACTCTTCTTCGCATCAAGCCCAAAGAACCACGTGCTGTGCGTGCGCGGCTAATCGAGCCCCCACGAAGAAAAGGGGGACCCTCATAGCACTGGAAGACCACGCCGCCCTAAATGCCGACTACAAAAGTTCCACCCTGGCGCCAAGGGCTCGCACCTGCATATGCATGCATCAAATGGAAAGCCCGAACTAAGTGTGGCAATTTGGACGAGATGCGAATCGAATCAGAATTGCGGGGGGCGCCCATACTCGCTTCCCACATGCGGTTAGTGCGCTCATCATGGATCGGAGGACAAGACCCTTTTCCTAATTAAGTTCGACACTAGCAGGCCTCAAAACCACGCCGGGCCTCCTGCCGGTGCCTTATCATCAAATTATTATTACCCCAAGCATTAACATGTTGTTGATTAAATTGAAACCGAACTATCAACTAAACAGGTGATAGGACAAAGGACAACAGGACTCGAGTGCAAACAAACCCAATCATGCAACTACGACACGAGGGCCAACAAGGTAAACAAGCAACAAGTAATAGGAAGTGGAAGGTAGGCTATATCATGGTTGCAAGGAAAACATATGATAGGATCGAGAAACAAGCATCGAATCATAGGGCTAGCATAAGAACAACGGAAAGAATCGGTAACAAGTGATGAAAGGCAGCCATAGGCAGCAAGTGAGTATACTTGCCTGGAATCCAGCAAGTAGAGGTACATCCGCAGAACTTGTCGTTGCTCACATCATCTCAACGTCCTATCCGCGAAGAAGCAACGAACCTCGAAGAAACACCGGATGCAACAATTACTACTATGGCAAAAGATCCAGCATGATCAAGATATGGATGCATGACAAGTTTAAGGATGCATCAAAGATAAACTAGTTGACATGGTAAACATATTTAAATGGGCCCATATGCAATTTTGGGTTGCATATAGAAAAGCCCATGAATTAATGTTGAATTAAATGATCTACAAATAACCATCATGTGAAAGTTGATTATAATGATGCATGGATGGGGAAAACAATGAGAAAACAACAATAGCTTCAATTTGAAATCTTGTTTACCAGGCTTGGAATTTTATTTATTAAGTTATGAAATTTGGCTTCTTAAGTGAGTTACACAAACATTTGTTGTTTTCTCCCATTTTAATTGTTCAAAACAGATAACCAAATTCATATTTGGAAAGAACACAAAATTTTAGATGGAATACATATTTCATTTGTTGAATTTGGATTCTAGATGAGCAAGTTATTAATTTGACAATTTTAAATGCATTAATTAAGAAACAGTTGTTTTCAGCAATTTAAATTATTCAAAATAGAAAACAAAGTTGATATTTGCAAAGTTCATGAAAAATGGGATGAAAAACATATTTTACATGTTGGAATTGGATTTGAATTGCCCAAGTTATGAATTTTGCAATTTAAAAGGTTTAATTAAAGCATTGAATTATTGCACCACTTTTAATTGTGAAAAACAGTAAAAAAAATTGTATTGAAAAGGTTGAAAACATGTAGCAAATGTTTCACTGAACATTTTGAGCTATTAAACATAATTTTTGGGTTATTATTGAATTTATTATGCAATTTTTCATAAGTAGTCTTATTCTGCCATTTTTAGTAAACAGAAGGAAACATGTTCAAATTTAATTCAATTGTGACCAAATAAAATACCAATGTGTAGAGTTTGTTAAGACAAATTTTTAGAGCCCAAGTTTGCTTAAATTGGATGAGCACAACTCAAGTTATGAAATTCCAAAGTTTCCACTTTTAATTGCATTTTCAGTAATTAATTATTTAGTGCAAAAATTGTTACAGAAACATATTGCAAACTTGACATTAACAGAAAGAGCACAAAATTATGAATCCACAGGAATTTGAATCATTCAAATTGGAGCAAAATTCAATTTTATATGGATTTTACAAGTAAGATTTCAGATCTGGGTTTCTGAGATTCGAGAGAAAAACAGAAAAAGAGGGAAAAAGGGGTTGGCTTTGTGCCTTGGGGGGGATCGAACCCAGGACTGCTGGGCACGCGCTAGGGATGCTACCAGTGGGTTAGCTGCGCGTCTGTGATTTACAAGGGGGCTTGGCCTATAAGAAGAGATGCTGCGCGGGGTTTTCTGACAAAAACTGAACTTTTCTTCAGTTACCAACGATGGCACATGAGAGAACTGCAGCGCAGCGATGGTGATCGCCGGCTGCTCGTCGAGGCCCTGGTGCGCGATGGGAAGCGGGGTGAGCGGGAATGGAAACGGGGGCTCACCGGGAGGGTGCTCGACGTCGCCGTTCAGCTCGGGGAAGACGGAGGGCGGCAGCGGAGGCCTTCGATCGCCGGCCATGGCTGTCTCCGGTGAGAGGGAACCGGACAGCAGCGAGGCTCGGAGGGGTGGGAGAGGATGGCGGCGGCGGCAGGAGATGGAGAGGGAGAAGGAGGCGGCTAGGGTTAGGGAAGGAGGGGGGAGAGGGGCTTTGTAGGGGAGGGGAGGAGGGAGCAGGTGGGATCGGTTGGGAAAAAGGTGGACAGCGACCTGTGCCTCCTGCGTGCCTTCTCTGTACAGAGGAGGAAGACAACAGGTGGGATGGGCTGGTTCGGATGGGGGAGGCTTTGGTGATGGGCTCTGCTGGGCCGGTCGGCCTAGCAACCCCAAGATCTCTTTTTTTTATTTTTTATTTTATTTTACAAACCAGTTTAGTAATTGATTTAAAACACAATAAAATGTATTAGCAAATAAGTTTCATTTTAACAAAAGGATTTATAAAACCAATTTTGAGATTTCAAATAAATGACATGCAATGCATGATGCCATGACGATGCAAAAAGAAAAACAACAAAACAAATTGGGGAAAACCTCGGGTGTTACAATTGCACAAAAATTTACATTTGTTTGATATCATGTACTTTTGTTTTTGGACTCCTGCCATGCCGAAATGAAATAGAGGAATAGTAAGTTTTGATGAGTAAGTATCTATATGACTAGAGAAACGCATTGGGACTCTAACCCAAGCCATGCTTTATCATGGTGGAAATTTACTTACAGCTTGAGTGACTCTACAACACATCCTACAATAAAATAAGAAGCTATGCATAATAGTGAACGAAAATAAAAAGGATGATGAGTCTACTCCGTTTGTTTGTCTTGTCATTGTGACATGGGCTTGTTTCCATGTCATGGGGCAATAGGTACCTCTTTGCGGTTCTCTATGATGTCATTAATACTTATTATGATTGTACAAAGCTTATTAGGAATCTTAAGTTGAGTAATCATGGAGTAGGTTTTCACACTCACGGGGCATGAGGCTTTCAACCACCTTGTCATTCACATTACTTCAACATTCACCATTTAAGATGCTAGTGATAAAGGGGCAATGAGAGTCCTAGATCCATGGATACCACATTTCAATTAGTAATTTTAGTTGAATAATTTAGAGGCTAAATAAGACTTGATCATGTTTTACCTCTACTCAATTTTCTCCAAAGTGTCCACCATATTTTCTATTTTCCATTATGCTATTCTTTGACCAATATAGGATTTTATTTTTCATTTTGTGTATGCATTTGGTCCATAGTGCTTTTATTTCATTATACACTTTGTGAACTTTCATGAAGCATCTTTGCTTGCATATTTGATATTTATTACAACATGAATTGTATATTGCTACTCATTTCTAGTATTAATCATTTGATTATATGTAGCATGTATAATCCTCCTTGATATCCCATGATTGTTTCAATATGCAAAGTCCATGTTAGTTTTATCACCTTCATACTCGAGGACGAGCATGGGTTAAGCTTGGGGATGTTGATGCATGTAAAATGCATACATGAACTTTGCATGTTATTACTTGTTTTTCCTACATATTAGCAACTTATATTCATGTTTTATAATGATTTGGGGGATTTTCTAAACAATCCCCCTTCTTTTGGTTCTAACCCTGTTTTTCCAGAAAACGTACTTTTTAGTGTTTCAGGCTTTCCGGGAGCTTCGGGACTCCAAAAAGGGCAAGGCTAAAGAGCACGGTTCAGAATTTTCGAGACGAAGACCATGGGCCAAAGTAGAGGGCCAAAAGGCCAACCAGGTGGCAAAGAGGACCCTCCATGCGGCCAGATTCCTTGGTCGCGTGAGAGGCCCCCTTTTTGCCCCCATGGCTCCGATGTCGTCGATCTTTCTTCTCCCGAGTGTCTCGTGACCTAAAAACGACTATATAAAGGGTCCCCTGGCCTTTTCGAGGGGGAAGCGGTGCCGAGAGATGAATCCACAAAACAGAGAGACAGAAGGCTGCCGCCGGAGAAGATCGGAGGGGGGAAACGCCGCCAGGATCACCCCCGGAGGGCTCCACCCCCCTCCGGCGTGTTCATCATCAACATCTACAGCAAGATCAGCTCCATCTCTCCACTGTAATCTCTTGGCAAACACGATGTATGATGCAATACTATATTCCCTTGATGTATTGTGTCTCCCCGTCTATGTTTGAGTAGTGAATTGTTCTTGGCAATGGTGAAATAGTTCGTTGATTGGTTGCATACAAGTTTGTTATCTTCTATGATTGTCTTTATGTACAATATATGAGTGCACGCATATGTTGGGGAATGCATGTAAGGTGATCACCGGTAGCATAATGGAGTGGTGGTGACTTGGGAGCGACAGTAAGCTGAGACCGAGCCACAAAGTTAAGTTATTGGGGGATATATATAGGGGACCTTAGAACGTAAGGCTATGGTGGGACTTTATGTCTTAATCAATCTTGTGCAGTCATTTACTTGGCCACATGATCCATCATAAGGGGTTGTAGACCATTTACTTGACTATACCTATTCATGGCTCCTTCCGAGAAGAAACAACTAAGACTAAAACATGTGCTGCACTAATTGTGACAACCACACGAACGAAACACCTATTGCTAGAACACTTGCTCCCTTGAGATACTTGAGATATTTTATGCTTGCTACTTGTGAAACTTGCTTAGAAACTTGCATTTTAAACTTGCTTCACTAGTTACTAGACAAACCACACTCCACGTCACTTGCTTTTAATTAGTTAGTTCCTTTTAGTCAAACTTATTGCTTTGCATAAACAGCCATATAAGAGGGTTATATGGCTTTAGAGAATAGATAGCTTACCTTCAGCTCCTCGTGGGTTCGACACTCAAATACTTATCGAAAGGTACTACAATTGATCTCCTGCACTTGGGAGTCATCAAGCACTTTTCTGGCGCCGTTGCCGGGGAGCGTTGTGCTAAGCTTTTATTCTTGTTTGCATTGCATACTAACATATAAACCTAAAACACAAAAAAAAATTATAAAATGGAAAACAACCAAACAATTTTAGAACTGTATAATATCTACCTTGAATTAGGACATGAAGTGTTTGAGGAGAAACTGATAAATTATTTGCACAACAATCATATTTGTGGTAGTACTAATTGTTTGAACACCTTTATTGCTAAGGAAAACCTTGAGCTTGGGGAAGTTTGTCTTGATGAATATGATATTTTTAGTCCCCCTACTATTGAGGATAAAAATGATAAACTTTCTTATTCTATGGAAAGTTTTAAGCTTGGGGAATTTGGTTTTGATGAGCATGATATTTCTAGTTCCCCAAGCTTGGAGGAGAAAATTCACTTTGATGATACTATGCCTCCTATATATGATGATTGCAATGGAAATTATGAATGTTTAACTCCCACTATCACTAATGAGGATTTTACTTATGTGGAGAGTAGTGATTCTTTTATGCATGTGGCTCATGATAAGAATGTTTTATGTGATATTCATATTGCTGAATCTATTCATGATGCTACTGAAAATTATTACGAGAGAGGGAAACATGGTTACACATATTTCAACAATATTAAGTTTCCCCTCTTTATGCTGAAAGTATTGAATTTGCACTTGATCTACCTTTCTATGCTTGCTATTATGTGCTTCTTTTATTTGTTTCATTACAAAATGCCAATGCATAGGAAATGGGTTAGACTTAAAAATAAACTGTTTAATATTTTTTGGTGTGTTCCTTATGCTTTAATTTCCTATTCGGTTTGAGCACACATTTATGTCTTTACAACATGTAAAATGCCTTTACCTACTGTTATGTATAATTTAGTTTAAGATTTTCATTTTATAAAAAATTTGGGAAAGTAAATGAGAAGGATGAGTAATGGAGAAGTTGGGGTCGACCTTGAACATGTGTTGTTCATGCCAATGAAACCATTGCAAAGTCTCTATCATTAAAACTTTTTCCAAAACTAAAAACAATAAAAATATTAGTTCACTACTGTAACATCACATTTCTGTCTTATTTCTCGTCTTAAATGGCAAGAATAATCTTATATGAGAGATATGATTAAACAATAGTAATTAGCTGTCAAGAAAACAGATTCCTGAACTTCACTGCGAAATTTTTTTAAAATCACAGAAGTGGAATTTTGACCTGGTAATTTACGACAACAATATATAGTTATCACTACATATTTCATTAGTTTTAAGTTTTCTGATTTGAGCAACTTAAGTGCCACTAAAAATTCACTCTTTACGGGATGTTCAGTTTTTGGCAGATTATGTCTTTATTTTACATTGCTCTCATTACTTGTGTTTTGTGTGGTTCTTTTGATCAAGGAGCAATGCACAACTGTAGTAACAGCAGTTAATATTTAGAATCAACTCATGATGTGTCTTTGCTATACCTATGTGGATTTTATTTATGGAGGCACTAACCCCTCTAATCAAGTTTTATGTTGAGATTTGTGTAAGAAGAATTTTTCAGGAGGAAGAGTTGAGTGAGATGAACAAAGATCAAGAGGGAAAACCAATCAAGATTGGGGATGTACCCCTGGGCTCACCCTACATGTATCAAATAAGTACAAGAATCCAAGCTTGGGGATGCCGAGCCACCTCACTCCAACCATCATGATGTTAAGTAAGAAAAGACTAGCTATACGGCTATCAATAAAGCGCTTTACGGGAGGCAACCCGGTTGTTTTTGTTTGGATTTTCCTAGTGTCCTCTTGCTGTCTCAAGAGATTAGTTTTTTTTTTAATTCTGGAGTTTTTAATAAAGAGTCAAGTCAAACCCATTTGGACTTATAAGTTGCTATCCTAGTGCATGAAATTTCTGTTTCAGCACGAGTCTGCTCACCGTATGATTTTGCGTTTTTTATTGGTATGTCGGATTAAGCTAATTTTTTAGTATGTTCTGCAACTTTTCGTCCTCTGTACGCACAAAAATTGGATTAATTTTTTGACGAGTCTAGCTTAGGGAAAAACGTTCGTTTTTCTGTTGTTTCTTTTCTGGACAGATTCTGCCTTCTTTTGTTTTATGCACTCTTTGGGCTTGGGAATCGAATTTCCATGATTATTTCAAGCAAGAGAGTGAACATAAAACATAATGAACCTTATTATCTATCTACTGGAGAATTTGATTTGGAATTTTGCACAGCAAGCATGTGATTTGTTTGTCCTTGCTAATCTCACCCCACAGAAAAAGAATGGGAGAAACATGTTTTGTGAAGTTTTTCACAGGGAATAGAGGAGCTGCGCCTCAAGAAATCCAAGAATGGTGAAAGCCATAAGCTTGGGGATGTGATGAACACCCCACTGGAGCTACACTCTTTTGGTTAGCACACGTCTACTTTCTGTTTTTATAAACAAAGCATTTATCGTAGAGACTTGAAGCGTCTAGTTTTTGTTTTTATTTTTGTTTTGATAAGACCACACCCATCATTTTATATGAGATTGAGCTACTGGAATTTGCGGTTGGAATGTATTGGATGCTAGTATTATGACTTGGAATAGCGATGCCATGGTTGATTTGAAGAGCTACATATGTTTGCATGATTTATAGGCTTTTTATGTGTAGAAATTTGCAATAATGTTGTCTTGAGCTATCTCTTATTCATGTCCTTGATGTTAATTGCTGGTTTATTTAGTTTGTAATGAAATGAGTATTTCTATGTACATATGCATGCATATTAGCTGGTCAACTATCTCCCTCTTGCTAGCCAAAAATTTGAAAATTCCAACAAGTAAAAAACTTGTTTCCAACACTCCTTAGCCAAGTATTTCCAGTGAGTCCACCATATCTTCCCATTAGCTTCATTGCTATTCCGAGTATGTTCACCATGTTATTGTGTTATTTATGTTCTAAATTAAGATATTCACTTTATTAATTGTCATGGGTTGAACTTGGGATAGGACTCTCACGAACTTTTGAAGGCACACTTTAGTTTTTATGCATCTAATAAACATGACCCAATAATGGGAGCCACAAGTTTTGCGTTTGACAAGTGTGTGGTTGGGAGCTAGCTATAAACGTGTATCACCGGAAAGCTTTCAACATTGCACAAAAATTTACATTTGGTTGATATCATGTACTTTTGTTTTTGGACTCCTGCCATGCCGAAATGAAATAGAGGAATAGTAAGTTTTGATGAGTAAGTATCTATATGACTAGAGAAATGCATTGGGCCGCTAACCCAAGCCATGCTTTATCATGGTGGAAATTTACTTACAGCTTGAGTGACTCTACAACACATCCTACAATAAAATAAGAAGCTATGCATAATAGTGAATGAAAATAAAAGGATGATGAGTCTACTCCGTTTGTTTGTCTTGTCATTGTGACATGGGCTTGTTTCCATGTCATGGGGCAAGAGGTACCTCTTTGTGGTTCTCTATGATGTCATTAATACTTATTATGATTGTATAAAGCTTATTAGGAATCTTAAGTTGAGTAATCATGGAGTAGGTTTTCACACTCACGGGGCATGAGGCTTTCAACCACCTTGTCATTCACATTAATTCAACATTCACCATTTAAGATGCTAGTGATAAAGGGGCAATGAGAGTCCTAGATCAATGGATACCACATTTCAATTAGTAATTTTAGTTGAGTAATTTAGAGGCTAAATAAGACTTGATCATGTTTTACCTCTACTCAATTTTCTCCAAAGTGTCCACCATATTTTCTATTTTCCATTATGCTATTCTTTGACCAATATAGGATTTTATTTTTCATTTTGTGTATGCATTTGGTCCATAGTGCTTTTATTTCATTATACACTTTGTGATGAAGCATCTTTGCTTGCATATTTGATATTTCTTACAACATGAATTGTATATTGCTACTCATTTCTAGTATTAATCATTTGATTATATGTAGCATGAATAATCCTCCTTGATATCCCATGATTGTTTCAATATGCAAAGTCCATGTTAGTTTTATCACCTTACTCGAGGACGAGCATGGGTTAAGCTTGGGGATATTGATGCATGTAAAATGCATACATGACCTTTGCATGTTATTACTTGTATTTCCTACATATTAGCAACTTATATTCATGTTTTATAATGATTTGGGGAATTTTCTAAACAATCCCCCTTCTTTTGGTTCTAACCCTGTTTTTCCAGAAAACGTACTTTTTAGTGTTTCAGACTTTCCGGGAGCTTCGGGACTCCAAAAATGGCAAGGCCAAAGAGCACGGTACATAATTTTTGAGACGAAAACCATGGGCCAAAGTAGAGGGCCAAAAGGCCAACCAGGTGGCAAAGAGGACCCTCCACGCGGCCAGATTCCTTGGCCGCGTGAGAGGCCCCCTTTTTGCCCCCATGGCTTCGATGCTGTCGATCTTTCTTCTCCCGAGTGTCTCGTGACCTAAAAACGACTATATAAAGGGTCCCCTGGCCTTTTCGGGGGGAAGCGGCGCCGAGAGATGAAACCACGAAACAGAGAGACAGAAGGCTGCCGCCGGAGAAGATCGGAGGGGGGAAACGCCGCCAGGATCACCCCCGGAGGGCTCCACCCCCCTCCGGCGTGTTCATCATCAACATCAACAGCAAGATCAGCTCCATCTCTCCACTGTAATCTCTTGGAAAACACGATGTATGATGCAATACTATATTCCCTTGATGTATTGTGTCTCCCCGTCTATGTTTGAGTAGTGAATTGTTCTTGGCAATGGTGAAATAGTTCGTTGATTGGTTGCATACAAGTTTGTTATCTTCTATGATTGTCTTTATGTACAATATATGAGTGCACGCATATGTTGGGGAATGCATGTAAGGTGATCACCGGTAGCATAATGGAGTGGTGGTGACTTGGTAGTGACAGTAAGCTGAGACCGAGCCACAAAGTTAAGTTATTGGGGGATATATATAGGGGACCTTAGAACGTAAGGCTATGGTGGGACTTTATGTCTTAATCAATCTTGTGCAGTCATTTACTTGGCCACATGATCCATCATAAGGGGTTGTAGATCATTTACTTGACTATACCTATTCATGGCTCCTTCCTAGAAGAAACAACTAAGACTAAAACATGTGCTTCACTAATTGTGACAACCACACGAACGAAACACCTATTTCTAGAACACTTGCTCCCTTGAGATACTTGAGATATTTGCTGCTTGCTACTTGTGAAACTTGCTTAGAAACTTGCATTTTAAACTTGCTTCACTAGTTACTAGACAAACCACACTCCACGTCACTTGCTTTTAATTAGTTAGTTCCTTTTAGTCAAACTTATTGCTTTGCATAAACAGCCATATAAGAGGGTTATAGGGCTTTAGAGAATGGATAGCTTACCTTCAGCTCCTCGTGGGTTCGACACTCAAATACTTATCGAAAGGTACTACAATTGATCTCCTGCACTTGGGAGTCATCAGCCGCCATCACCGTCAACCATAGATCAGGGGGGTTCTGAAGCTATCTCCGGCACCCTGCCGGAGAGGAAATCATCACCGGAGGCTTCTACATCACCATGCCTGCCTCCGGAGTGATGCGTGAGTAGTTCATCCTTGGACTACGGGTCCATAGAAGTAGCTAGATGGTTGTCTTGTCGTCATATGCCTCCATGTTTAGATCGCGTGAGCTTCCTATCATGATCGAGATTGATCTTATGTAATTCTATATGATGTGTTTGCTGGGATCCAATGAATATTGAACTTATGCCAAGTTGATTATAGTCTTTATTGCATATGTTATTTGTGATCTTGCATGCTTTCCGTTGCTAGTGGTTGCTCTGGCCAAGTAGTTGCTAGTGACTCCAAGAGAGAGTATTTATGCTAGATAGTGGGTTCATGCCTCCTCATCTCCTTGCTCGAGTGACAGAAACGTGAAGGGGGAGGATGTGCTGTTGCCGCTAGGGAGAAAACAATGGTGTGAGTGCCCGTGTGCACAAGCATTGCTTACATTACACACATTGTTTAATGCAGTTATCTGTTGCTTGCAACTTAATACCTAAGGGGGGTCGGATGATAACCTGAGGGTGGATTATTAGTCATAGATACAGATGAATTTCGTTCTATGTATTTTGTTGTAATGCCCGCACTAAATATCATAGTAGTCATCATGTTATAATGTGCACTACGATGCAACCTCTATTTGTCAATTGCCCAGCTGTAATTTGTTCACCCAGCATGTTATCTTTATGGAGAGATACCACTAGTGAACCTATGAACACGGGTCCATTTTCCACACTGTTAAACAGACCACAACAATTTCCTGCTTTCTTTACTTACTGCAAGCATACATCATTTTCCATACTATACGTCTAATCTTTGTTTTCAGCAAGACCGGTGAGATTGACAACCTCACTGTACCGCTGGGACAAAGTATTTTGGTTGTGTTGTGCAGGTTCCACGTTGTTGCTGATACCGGTGAGGCGCCATCACCACCGTCAGTGGCATCAACCTTCCCGAGATGCTCTTCCTCCTACTAGATTGATAATCTTGGTTCTTAACTGAGGGAAATTCTTGCCACTTGCTCATTAAACCCTCCTCTTGGGGTTTCCAACACACCATGAAAGTGCATCACTACCGGGCAGGTATGGTAGTACCGCGCTGAACTACCGGACGCCCCCGGTAGTTCCGGATTATCCAGAAGATTGGCGATGGAGTCCAGTACGCATTCCTGATTGTTCTAGGAAAATCCGGTACTACCGCGCGGGTGCGGTAGTACCGTGCTGAACTACCGGACGCCCCCGGTAGTTTCGAATCAACCAGAAAGTTGGGCTTCGAGTCCAGTACGCAATCTTGCTTCACCATAGAAAAACTCGGTACTACCGTGCGCGTCCGGTAGTACCGCCCCTCAGAATAGATCAGCTCCGCAGCGCACATGAGCACACCATGGCCGGTAGTACCGGACGGATCTGGTAGTGCCGAATCCCAAGTGTGCAAAGTCCAGTTAGCAATCTTGGAAAACTCCGGTAGTACCGGACGCCTCCGGTAGTACCGAGTGCCAGGTGTGCAGAGTCCAGTTCGCATCCAAGAAAAACCCGGTACTACCGAACGCCTTCCGGTAGTACCGACCCATACATAAAAGGCACCTTGGAGACTTAATTCTTCAATGAGCTCAAAGGGGTTTGCATACTTAACAAAAATACCATGATATGAACTATAAGCTCATCAACCTAAAAATACTTGGCACACTTTAGTGCTCTAATTCTATTGTCAACAAACATCAAAACAATGCGGGGAAATGCTCTTTCATGTACTACGCCAAGCAGACAAATATGCTGGCTCAAGCACTCAAAACTATCACCATAACATGGCCATTCGTGGTCTGGGGGCTAGATATGATGCGGCCATTCAAGATTGCAAGAGGCGTACTCACACATCAATAGATAAGTATATCAAGTGGGTGGAGGCAAAACCCATCAAAAAACTTGACGGTGTGACTGCTAGAAATTTCGTCATCAACATTGTCATGAGATTTGGTGTCCCACATAGCATAATCACGGATAACAGGACAAACTTCGTAATTGGAGAGCTGGCAAAATATTGCCGGCAAACATGGATTCGCCTAGATCCTGCATCTGTTGTGTACCCACAATCCAATGGCCAGGTTGAACGAATGAATAGTTAAATCTTGCAAGGAATATGCCCAAGACTCGAAACTCCTCTTCATAGAGCAGCTAGAGCATGGGTAGAAGAATTGCCTTCCGTGCTTTGGAGTATTCGAACGACGCCAAATAGATCAACATGGCAGACACCTTTTTTCTTGGTCTATGGTGCAGAAGCAGTGCTTCCAACGGACATGATCCATGATAGCCTGAGAATGCAGGCATACGATGAATCAGATACCAAAAGTGCGCGACAGGATGTCGTCGATCTTTTAGAAAAAAAAGCGAGAACTTTTGTTGCAAAGGTCTGCCATTTATCAGCAAGGTTTACAACGATATCATAGACGGAAAATCAAACAACGATCTTTTAAAGAAGGTGACTTAGTGCTAATGTTGGTACAGGATAGAAAGCACAAGCTAGCCCTAATCTGTGAAAGGCCGTTTGTCATTAGCAAGGCTATGAAAAATGGGTCATATTACCCTGTAGATATTCGGGACATAGAGGATGACTCGAAAAACTCGAATCGCAAGAGGAAAAGGAGCATAGATGTAGAACTAGGGGGAAAAAATAGGCCCTGGAGCATCCAGCAGTTACGCCCCTTCTATAATTAGTTCAATTCTATGTAAACATTAGTGATATCATGAAATAAAGTTGTCGGAAATGCACACCTTTTGTTTTGTGTGTCTTTTTTTTTTGTCCAAAGCATGTTTCCGTCTTTTCTATTTCCCAATGATCTTTCAATTTGCTTCAATGTTTACCCGAATTGTGCCTGCAAGCTCGGAGTTATAAAACTGAATGCTTTTGTCCTAAGTAGGCTACATAACACCAAATTGTGCTTGTGTGTTTGGAGTTCATATTTTTCAAACTCCTTATTGTTCCTAAGTATTATCTGATTGTTTGTACTGTTGGGTCACTTGATCTAGTAAGTAAAGCGCCAAAGCACTTAGTGTGAAGATTGCATACTTTTTGAAAACGCTTAAACACTAAGGAAGGTCAAAGCATGCAAACTAGAGAACTTAGAAGAAACAGAGTTAAAAATATTAAACTTGCAAAGCTGAAATTTTACTGCAAAAGAGATAGCATTATTTATACAAAAGATAGAATGCATTACACATGAGTTTTACATCATAAGAATAGCAATGCACTCTATTCTCTAATGGCTACGCAGGTTCAGGCGGCGTCCATGAAGTCGTCATCCTCGTCTTGGTTGCTATCATCAACCCTAGTTCGGGAGAGTTCTGGAGCTCTCCTCGGCACCCTGCTGGGAGGGAAATTCATCACCGGAGGGATCTACATCACCATGCCTGCCTCCAGAGTGATGCGTGAGTAGTTCATCCTTGGACTACGGGTCCATAGCAGTAGCTTGATGGTTGTTCTCTCCTCTTTATGCCTAATGTTTAGATAGTGGGTTCATGCCTCCCTTTCACTCACGCTCGAGTGACAGAAACATACCGAGTGGGGGATGTGTTGTTGCCATTAGGGAGAAAACAATGATGTTTACATTGTTCACATTACACACTTTGCTTACTGCAATTATCTGTTGGTTGCAACTTAATACCCCATGGTTTGATCGGATGACGCTCCGAGGGTGGATTATTAGTCATAGATGCAGTTGGATAACGGTCTATGAATCTTGGTGTAATGCCCGCATGAATCATATCATCATGTCATGCATATGCACTACGGTGCAGAGTTTATATCTATCAATTGCGCAGCTATAATTTGTTTACCCAGCATGTTATCTATCTTTTATGGAGAGACACCACTAGTGAACTGTGAACCCCGGTCCATTTCTGTACAATGATAATACAACCACTGCAACCGCTGTTTTCCTACTGCAATTATTGTTTTCTTATTGCCATCACTTTTCTCTTTTCATTACTGCAAACAAGTACTATTTTCCACACTATACGTCTAATCCTGTGTTTCAGCAAAACTGGTGAGATTGACAACCTCACTGCTTTGTTGGGGCAAGGTAATTTGATTGTGTTGTGTAGGTTCCACGTTGCTGCTGAACCGGTAGTGCGTCCGACCAACATCAGCTGACAACAACCTTCGGAAGTGATTTCTTTCTCCTACTGGTCGATTCAACCTTTGTTTCTTTGTGAGGGAAACTTGCTATTGTGCTCTTCATACCTTCCTATTAGGGTTTTCCCAATGAGTGCAAGCTTCTGCACCATCAAGCACTTTTTTGCGCCGTTACCGGGGAGGAAGAGGATTTCTGCAAGGGGAGTCTCTCACTTCCAATCTCTTTACTTTGTTTTTATTTTGCTTAGTTTATTTTATTTTGTCTTGTTTGCTTCTCTATATCAAAAACACAAAAAATTAGTTCCTATTTAAATTTTCCCTTATGTCTACTCACGTTAGTTTTACCATGTCACATGAGGAAATGAGCTTCACTTTCAAACAAGGGAGTGGTGAGAGTTTTAAAGAAGCTTGGTGCAGAGTTTCTGAGTACTATTGTAAAATTGAACCTAAAATGACTCTAAGCCTGTTTCTTCGTAGTTTTTACTTTGGTCTTGTTCTTTTCTATAGATATGCTTTGGATACTGTAGTAGGAGGATATTTCCTTCAGTGTGATGGAGATAAAGCTTTCAATTCCATAAAAAAATTGATTGCAACCTATAGCTCACCTAGTAAATCTGATATAGCCCTTGCAAGCATTCATGCTAGAATAAATACTCATGAGACACATATATCTTGCCTAAAAGAAGGTTATAATCAGATTCGTGAACATTATGATTATGTCCCAGTAAATTTTGAAGACTCAATTGTATCCCTACAGTAAAAATAACTATAAATGGAGAAATCTTTCATGCTCGTTGCGACACTATGTATGAATTTGTCTTATGCCTAAAGAAATTTATGAATCTTTGAGTCTTTGGGGACTTTCTAAGGGTGGAGAAGAAATAACTCTTACTAATAATACCATCAAATTTCCCATTGGGATAGCAGAAGGAGTGTTTATAAAACTCCTAGGAAGGACGATATCAACTGATTATCTCGTTATCGAATGTGTAGGAAAAGGCCAAATTACTCTTGGAAGATCTCTGCTGAAGCTCTTGGGGGCAACTATTGATATGGGAAAAGGCACCATGAATTTCACCTCCATACACGGTCCCAATCATATGTTCCCTAAAATTAAGAGTAAGGGTAAGAAAGGTAAACGCAAGGCTCAAGGTCCTGTTTTGGATGCCTTTTCACTTGAAAACACTTGATTTTCTCTTTCTATGCCTAGCTGAAAGGCGTTAAAGAAAATCACTTCTTGGGAGATAACCCATGGTTTTATTTTTGCATTGTTTTATCTGTTTTCTTTGAGTCAATGTGTTGTTTACTTCTGTAGCAACTCCTTTGTATCTTTATTTTCACGCATTTGTTGTGCCAAGTAAAATCTCTAGTGAAAGTTGAAGTTAGGTTTGGATTTCTGCGCAAGAAACAGATTTATGTTGTCCACAGTTATATTTGTGTAAATTCACAGAAAGATCAAAATGACCTGCCAATTTTTGTTCATAATCCTAAGATAATTCCGAACCTTTTTCTAGCTTGGTGTTTTTTGATTTGAGCAACGTAAGTGCCCCATCATCAGCCCTTCGTGGGCCTTCACGCAGCCACTCGTGGGTCTTATCGAGGTACCCTCTAATGGGCCATACCGGGTATACCCATCGTGGGGGGTCTCTCAGGTACCCCCCCCCCCCATGTCAATGAAACTAAATCCACTTAAATGCATATTTGGAGTCCCCTCCGGACAACTTCTGGTTTCATCATCTCGCATAGAGGCATTGAAGTAAACCTGAAAAAAATAAAAGCCATACTGGATATCCAAAGGCCAACATGCTTAAAATATCTTCAAAGATTGGCAGGACCAGCTGCCGCCGTAAGTCATTTTATAAGCAGGTTAGGCGACAAAGCGCTACTGTTGTATAAATTACTCAAAAAGTCCGACAAATTCGTCTCGCCGGCGGAAGAAGATGACGCCTTATGGGAACTCAAAAAAAACCTAATGAAATCACCTACATTGGCGTCACCACAGGAAGGAGAACCCATGTGGCTGTACTTGGCAGCTACAATTAGGGTAATAAGCACACTCGTAGTGGTGGAACACACAAAATCCAGAAAAGAATTCCTGGACGAGCATCCGGTGTACTTCATAAGCGAAGTTTTCTCTGACTCAAAACAGAGATACCCGCATTACCAAAAGGTGGCATATGGTGTATTCTTCACGTCAAGGAAACTCCACCATTATTTCCAAGGTCATTCCATAACAGTGGTAAGCAAATCACCACTAGGGGATATAGTGAACAATGCAGACGCTACGGGTAAAGTTGACCAAACAGGGCATCGAACTAGCTGCCTTAGACATTAAGTACCAACCCCGGACAACGATCAAATCCCAAGTTTCGGCATAAATTTTCGCAGATTAGACGAAAGACATGGACAAAACATCCCTACCAGAACCCTTATGATGGATCATGCATTTTGAGGGATCCAAGATGAAAGAAGGCTCGGGGGCTAGGATAGTCCTAAATTCCCAACAACGGACATGATGAGCTATGTGCTACAAACCACTTTCAACGCCTCAAATAATGTGGAAGAATATGAAGCCTTGCTACATGGTTTGCAGATATCAAAGGACATTGGTGCCAAGAGAATATTTTGCTATGGGGACTCCTCCCTAGTACAACATCAGTTGTATCAGACATGGGACGCCAAAATCCCAATAATGTTAAAGTATAGAAGGGCGGTGGACGAATTCGCCATCTGCTTCATCGGATTTGAGGTGAAACACATTCGGCGAGGGGAAAATTGGGCGGCTGACGCACCAGCAAGAATGGGCTTTGAACGTAAGGAGCTAACACCTGACATCTTCCTCGAGAACCTCCACACGTCATCCATCAAAGGCGGAGATGTAGATTATCCACTAATCTCTGCATTAGTGGTCGTCCTCATTGTAAACACGAACTGGAGAAAGCCATATTTGGATTTCCTAGTGGATTAGAAAATCCTAGATGGAACCACTTAATTAAAGAAAAGACAACTCATCCGACGCTGCAAGGGATACCGCGGCATTCAAGGAAAACGGTACAAAGGGAGTACATCCGACATTTTCATGTGATGCATAAACCCGGATGAAGGATGGCTGATCCTATAGGAGATACTCGGCGGAGACTGTGAATCACGCCCACTCCAAGAGCCCGGTGGCCAAGATTTCTCAGCAAGGATTCTTTCGGCTCACCGCAAAGGCGGACACCGAGCAAGTGTAAAACATTGTCGCGGATGCCAGCTTTACGCCCGAAGCAGATAGATTTGCCAGCCCAAGCATTAAGAACCATACCCATCACATGGCCATTTGTGGTCTGGTGGATGGATATGATGGGGCCATTCAAGACAACAAGAGGAGGAATAACACACCTTCTAGTAGAGGTGGATAAATACACCAAGTGGGTAGAAGCAAAACCCATCAAAAAAAACTTGATGGTGTGACAGCCAGGAATTTGTTGATCGACATTGTGATGAGATTCGACATTCCACATAGCATCATAACAAACAACAGAACAAATTTCTCCGTTGGAGAACTGGCCAAATATTGTGAGAATAGCGAGATCCGACTATATTTAGCATGTATCGCACATCCACAGTCAAATGGACAGGTTGAAAGAATGAATAGTTCAATCCTCCAAGATATTAAACCACGATTATAAGCGCCTTACACGGAGCAGCTGGTTCATGGGTAGAATAACTTCTATCCGTCTTTTCGAGTATACGCACAACACCAAACAAATCAATAGGCCAAAAGCCGTTTTTCTTAGTTTATGGTGCAGAGGCAGTGTTACCTACTGACATCTTGCACGACTCACCTCCTACATTGAGAAGGACGCATAAGAAGCACACCAAGGCGCGTTAGATCTCCTCGAAGAGGAAAGAGATCTTGTCCTTGAGAGATCCATCATTTACCAGCAAAACTTGCGAAGATACCACAACCGCAAAGTAAAACTTTGATCCTTTAGGGAAGGTGATTTGGTGCTAAGAATTATGCAACAAAGGGAACATAAGTTAGCCCCTGTATGGGAAGGGTCGTTTGTCATAAGCAGAGCTAGAAAAAAGGGATCGTAATACCCTGTGGACATCCGTGATACGGGAAAATATCGGAAGATAAAAAGACACATAGATGAAGAATTAAAAGATCGAACACTTACATCCTTTCTATTCATAGTCAACATTCTTATGTAAACACCATTTGTGATCATGAAAAAAATTTGTCGGGTTTTCGCCAAATTGACTTTGAGCCTGATTCTTACTCCGTTCCCCTTTTATTTCCCAATAATCCCAATCTTTTCACAAAGTATCAACGTTAACACAATTTTTCCCTATGTTCTCGTGATTAAAACGAATACTCCCTATTGCTGAAAAAGGCCCGATGATTAAGATTCTTCCTAGTCTTCACAAGTACTTCTCTGATTGCACTATGTGTTGGGTTGCTGGATTAGGAATTACGGCCCTGAAAGGACAACTCATGATTTTGGGTTTAGACGGATTGGTCATATAACCCTGTTGTCCGGCGTGAAGATTCCTCCTTTCTGGATTTGTCAATGCCGGAAAGGCTAAAACAATTTTTTTGCCAAAAAACTTAAAGGCAGAAGAAATCATTAAAAACAGTGTAAAAGTAAAACACAATAAGTAATTGGAAGAAAAATGCGTTAAGCTGCATTGATCAAAATAAACCATTTTGTCTTTGGCATTTCAATTTTGGGATTACAGAGATAATGCATGCTTTTCACTACAATGCCTCGCGGGGCCTACTCCTCGCTTATGTCGTCCTCATCTTCGTCATCCGACGCAATAGTGTCCTCCGGCGTCTTCGGGATTTCATCTTCCGGGAAGAAGGTGCCAATAGACACCATTCTGGCAATCTTGGTGGCGTACCCTTTGACTGAATCAAAGAGTTCTTCCACATGCGCGGCAGATAGAGATTGTGGGATGCCGGTTCCCAGGCGCCAGCACTCCACATCCATGTAGTGGCAGCGGAGAAGGCCTAGTGCCATATTTTCCCCACCATGTACAGAAGAGCGGAGAAGTCCATCCTGGGCTTCCATAACAGCATCCAGCGTGGCCGGCAATTCGTGACGCGCTCCAGCTCCCTTCCGGGAGAAATTTCGGGACAAAGTTCTCCCCAGATGCCCGAATCTCTGCGAGGTAAGTACTAAAATCTCGGATATTATCAATCCGAGACTTGGACTTGTCCTCCTCAACTGCAGAAGGAAAAAAGCTCGCTGTTATGAAAAAGAACAAAACGAGGAAAGAAGGGAAAATAGAGGAAGCAAAACAAGCATAATCTATGAAAAAAGAAAGATAGTTGAACATACCAAGAAGTTCGTTGTCCAGAATGGCGAGGTCATCCAGGAAATCTCCAAGTTTCTTCTGGATCTCCTGGATGGTCTCTGTGTCTTTGGTCGACTGTGTTGCTTGGTCCGCCAACTTTTCTCCGCCTCGCGCAGAGATTTGTGACAAGGCTTCAACTCTTTGTCGGATTACTCCTTGTCTTTGACGACACAGAGGTTCTCGTCACGCAATGCCTGGGCATTGCGGGCATGAAACAACACATCCTAGGCAGCAACAAGAATGTCTACCGAGAATAAAAAACTCGGAAAAGTAAAAAAACTCCGAAAGGGCGGAATTCGCAAAAGGAAAATATAAAAAAAGGAAGAACTTACCCTGATTTTTGTCCATCTCCTCTTGAAGTTGCGCAACCTCTTTGTTCTTGTCCTTGACAAGAGCAACAAGCTTCCGCATTTTCTTGTTGCTTTCCGTCAAAGCAGCAAAAAATTCCATGTTCATCTGCTCTATGGTCTTCTAGGGAAGAAAAGAAAAAGGAAAGTGGCTAAGTAAACGTAAAAAAAGACTGCATGTTCGACAAAGCTTGAAAAGGCACTCAGGGGCTGGATGGTGGTACTTACCGTATTCATCATATGAATGTGACCCAGCATGTATAGGAAGTCCTTGTTGTAGTTCTTGAACTGGTTCTCCAAGTAGGAGATCCCTTCATCCACCACCTCCTTCGGGCGGAAGGTAAATCCCTCCCGATAAAACGTAGGAGCACATGGGTCCTTTGACATATGTCAGAAATGGGGCAGGCATGAACATGTCCTCATAGCCTGGAAGCAGGCAATCCTTCTCGTCTAAACATTCTTCTTTGACATTCCGGCGTTCAGACACTTTGAACGTTGGAAGATCCATCGTTTGCTCATCTTGGCAGACGAAGGATTTTCCCTCCGCGACTGCCCTTTCCAAAGCCTCCTGTGTGGAGGCCTCCGGCTGGATGGCCTGTGTTGCCTCGTCAGAATCCACAAAGGGTCCATGTTCATTGACAACATGGACCTTCTCGGACGCCTATAAATTGTAAACGCGGCGCAGAAACTTCTTCTTCTTTGACTTAAGAGAAACAAGTTCAAGGCTCGAAAGAAAGGAAAGTCGTAAGGCAGATGGCAAAAGAAGGAAAAAAAGAGCCAAGGAACCGAAGGACGGAAAAACACTTACGAGGAAGATCCGATGTTTGCTCCCTCCAGGCTAATGACCTGGGAGTCTTCAGGGATCTTCCGCCGTTTCCAGGAAGCCTTGGGCGCATCCCCGACGGTGGAAACTGTTGCGACCTTCCGTTTCTTTTTTTGCCACCAATGGCACTACAAGTTAAAATGCAGATATTGCCGTAAAACTGCAAAGGCAAAAAAAATACAAAGGAAGATAAGCACTTATCGCGGGAGTGGATTTCCGGCGTGGTACAATGGCACCACTTGGTTGTATTGTCCCCGAACGGAGATCAGTAGGTTCATGGGTTGCTTCAAGTACGCTCGTGACAGCTCCTTCGGCGTGCAACACAGGGGATCCGACGTCTCGGCGTAGGTGCACAGTAGCTTGCCCTCGCGGTGGGCCAATGGCTGGATGTGGCGTCGAAAGCAGAAGAGGATAGTGTCTCCTCCGCTCAATTTCATCTCCGATGAAGTAAGCTTCGTGATCCACCGTTTAATTTTTTCCAGATCAGCTGGAAGCATATGAGCGACTTCTTCCTTCCAGCTATCTTTCGGGACGGTGGCGCCATTGACAAATGGCAGAATCCCTATCTATTTTGACGGGAAGGGAACGTCCTTATAGTAGAAGAATGTTCTGGCTCAGTATTTGACGAATTCAGATTTGTGGACTTTGGGGAACCACATCTCCCTCTTTCGGTGAAGGTTAACGTTGATGGTTCTGCAAACATTTAGTCTGCACTCTCCGTATGGTTGACGCCTAACATAGAAACAATACTTAAAGAAGTATAAGCTAGGTTCGATTCCTACGTATCCCTCGAAGAGGGCCTGGAAAGCGACTATGTAAAGAACGCTATTGGGGGTAAGGTTGTGTCACTGGACGCCATAGTAATCTAAGACAGAATGGAAAAAGGATGAGGGAGGAAAGCCTAAAACTTCTGCAGATGGGAGAGGAGAAGGACGCGTTCTCCGTCCCTCGGCTTCGGCTCCGCATCGCCTTCCGCGCTCGGCCATTTCTTCTTTGGATGAAAACCTTCATTCTAAAACCATTGGAGCTCCGCCTTCTGACGGTGCCCGGGATCCAATACCAGTTGTTAGAGTTTTTCTCCTTCGTAGCCGGCTCCTCCCCAGCTCCCGATTGAGAAGCCACCATGGCCGCATCATCCTCTGCCACAACTTTGTTCTTCGCAGACGATGACGACGCAGACGGCAACGCGAACAAGTTGGGGCCCGGAGAGGATGCCGTGGGCGAGGAAGGGGGATGAAGAGGAAAGATTGGTCGCCACCGCCGCAGCAACATCGCCTTCCGCCATCACCATCTCGTCTCTTCCAACCGGAGTTCTGCCGGAAGACATGGTTCCTTGGTACGCCGCCGGTTTCGCTGGTAGTATTTGTTCTTCTTGGAGAAGCTTGGGTGTTGTGCGCTGGGGGATTGTGAGCAGTGTGGAGGAAGAAAGAGAAAGGTAGGGCCATTATAGCCCAACAGCGCGATGCGTTCACCCAAATGTCACACCGTTGGATGTGTGCCACGCGGCACACATTGAGTGCGTGTCACGCGCATGCCGCTACCACTCCCGCGCGACCCCTTGGGTCTAACGCGGGAATTCGTATGATGATTGTGTTTCGGCCGTTTCTGCAGTAATGCTACATCTACGGAGGCCATCTATGGACCAACAAGTTACGGGATGAGCTGTCCTTATTTCATTAGAAGGAAAGAGGCCCACCCGAGGAAATTCATGAGGAGGGCAAATAGCATGGAGCACGTCAGCGTGTAGATAGCATTTCCATAGGATCACTCTGTAACTCTAGCATTTCCGCCGTTTCTGTCAGGGAATAAATGCTCTCGTGGGGCACGAGGACGACAGGGAAACAACATATCCATAAAATCATTCCGTATGGGATGGAACGCCTGCAGCAGCAAGTTTGACTGAATGATCCGCCTTTATGCTGAATGACGGATCATGTCTCTAGCAACATACTGATGGGTTAACTTCCTGAATAGAAGTCCGCCATCCAGTTTGACGGAAACGAATGGCGGAGTGCTCCTTAACCTTCCCCAGGGGTACTGTCGGGGATATCCATAATGGGGTATCTCCCAGCATTCAGAAAGCCGTACCAAGGGGAAAGCCCAAAGCAATACAACATGAGGTTGTATGGGCGTCCCAAACGGTGCGAAGCATGGGACTGTATCCAGAATTGTGGCTACAAGCCCATCCGGGTTAGTTAGAACCCGCATGACCGTAGATTGTAGGTTTAGCCTTTTAGACGGATGACCTCTCCTGTAAGCCTCGATCCGGCTTCTATATAAAGTCGGACGAGATAAACCCTAGGGCAGACTCAATCTAGCATAGGTAGTTGTAACCTGTGTTCGGCTACCGCCGCCAGAGTTGATCTTGACGGCTAACCCTCGGGTCTAACACAGGAATTCGCGTGATGATTGTGTTCCTGTCGTTTTTGTCAAGGAATAAATGCTCTGGTGGGGCATGCGGATTACAGGGAAACAACGTAGCCGTCAAATCGTTCTTTCTAGGATGGAACGCCTGCAGGAGCATGTTTGACTGAACGGTCCGCCTTTATGCTGAATGACAGATCATGTGTCTAGCAACATACCGATTGGGTAAGCTTCATGAACATAAGTCCTCCATCCGGTTTGACGGAAACCGATGGCGGAGTGCTCCTTAGCCTTCCCCGGGGCTACTGTCGGGGGTATCCAGAATGGGGTATCTGCCGACATTCAGAAATCCGTACAAAGGGGAAGGCCCAAAGCAATACATCACGAGGTTGTATGGGCGGCCCAACGGTGTGAAGCGCGGGACTGTATCCAGAATGGTGGTCGTAAGCCCATCTGGGTTAGTTAAAACCTGGATGACCGTAGATTGTAGGTTTAGCATTTTAAACCGATGATCTCTCCTATAAGTCTCGATCCAGCTATCTATATAAAGCCGGACGAGATAAACCCTAGGGTAGACTCGATCTAGCCTAATTACTTGTTACCTGTGTTCGTCTACTGATACGTCATAAATGTATCCCTAATTTCTGATGTTCCATGTTGTTTCCCACATGTTTTCCTTACACTTTATGTCATTTTTACACGTTTTCCGGACTAACCTATTGACAAGATGCCACAGAGCCAGTTCCCTGTTTTCTGCTGTTTTTAGTTTCAGAAAAGTTGTTCTGGAAATATTCTCGGAATTAAAAAGTTCGAAGCCCGGAAGTCCTATTTTCCCTTGAAGCATCCAGAAGACCGAAGAGGAGACGAAGAGGGGCATCAGGGGGCCCACACCATGGGGTGGCGCGACCCCCCCCCTTGGCCGCGCCACGGGGTGGTGTGGGGCCCCTGTACCTCCACCGCCTCTGCCCTTTCACCTATTTAATCCCCCCAGGTGGAAAACCCTAAATACATCGACCTTTTCCGCAATATACATCCGTAGCTCCGCCGCCGCCACCAACAAGTTTCGGGGGACAGATCTCTGTTCTGGCACCCTGCCAGCACGGGGAAGTGCCCCTGAAAGCCATCTTCTTCGACTCCACCGTCATCTCCATCGCCGTTGCTGTCTCCTATGATGAGGAGGGAGTAGTTCTCCCCCGGGGCTGAGGGCTCTACCGGTAGCTATGTGGTTCATCTCTCTCTCCCATGGTGTGATCTTTATGTGATCATGAGCTTTGTAATCTAGTTGAATATGTAGATTTGATCTTCATCTGTTATGCTACTCAAGTGGTTTTGTTATCTCCGTAAAAAAATTGATCATGGTGTAAAGGTGATAGTGTGTGCACGGCGTGGTTTAGCATGATATTTATATCTTGTGTTGGAAGATGAACCTATGAAATTGTGGCGTTTGTTTAGTACTAATTTATGGCGCTCGTAGTGACATTGGGGTGCCCTAGAGAGGGAATATAGACTTGAGGAGTGCTGTTAAAGCCCTACGCAATGATTAGTGTTCGTTATTCGACCGGAGAGTGGTTCGGAGTAGCATAGTGAAGAAATGATATTTATGCATTCAATTATGTTTTCATTGTTGAGAGTGTACTCTAGTGAAAGTAGGAGCCCTAGGCCTTATTTCCAAGCATTGAAACACTGTTTTCTGCCTATTCTGCTACATGTTTGCTTGCTGCCATTTTTATTTCAGATTGTTATTATCACTTATAATCATCCATACTACTTGTATTTTACTCTCTCTTTGCCGAACTAGTGCACCTATATACCTGACAAGTATACTGGGTGTGTTGGGGACACAAGAGACTTCTTGTATCTTAATTGCAGGGTTGCTTGAGCGGGATATCTTTGACCTCTACCTCCCTGAGTTCGATAAACCTTAGGTAATCCACTTAAGGGAAACTTGCTGCTGTCCTACAAACCTCTGCACTTGGAGGCCCAACACTGTCTACAAGAATAGAAGCGTGCGTAGACATCAAGCTCTTTTCTGGTGCCATTGCCGTGGAGGTAAGGTAAAAGGTACTCAAATCTTCGGGTGTGAGTGCTCAAAGTTATTTCCTTTAGATCGTGCAATTATATTATTTTTTTCTTGTTTTCACTAGTTAGGCTTAATGGGAAAAAAATGAGAGAGCTTTATAATACAAAGTGTTTGAAGAGATAATTAAGAAACCTATGGAGATTTATTTGCATGCTAATAGCAATGTTATTAGTATGAATTTTTTGAACACAATTATTGCTAATGCTATGGAAAAGTCTAAGCTTGGGGAAGCTAGTTTATATGAGAATGATCTTTTTAGTTCCCCAAGCACGGAAGAGAAAATTTGCTTTGATGATGAGCCTATGCCTATTACATATAGTAGTGATCTTGATTGGGAAAAGCACACTACTTTTGATATTGAAAATGATGATATAGAAATCTCTAAGCTTTTGGATGATGTGTTTGAAAATCCTTTTGCTACTGATGATTATATGCTTGATACATCTCCTCCTAGTAAAAATGATGATATGTTTACAAATGATCACATTTTGGAGGATAGCTATTCTATTGCTTATGATGATATTATTCTTCCTATATATGATGATTACAATGATAAATATGATATTTTAAGTCCACCTACTATTGAGGAGAAAATTAATTATGATTGCAAAATGCCTCCTATATTTGATGATTATGGTGATGAGAATAATAATTATACCGGGAGACAACCCGTTTTATTTCTCTGTTTTCATTCAGTTTTCCATTGTTTTCTTTTGTGTGCTTTGCACCTGGGTGTTGTCTATTTACTTAGCAACCCCTATGTATCTTTTCTTTTGTGTTTTTGTTGAGCCAAGTAAAACCTCTAGTGGAAAGTTGAGACTATATTTCGGATTTCTGCGCAGGAAACAGATTTCTGCTGTCCACTGTTAAATACGTATAACATCACCAAAAATTAAAAATGACCTGATATTTTTTTTGCTTAATCCTGAGTTATATACGCAATTTTTCTTAGTTTACCACTTTTTGATTTGAGCAACAGAAGATTTTCGGAAAAATCGATCTCTGCCTGTTGTTCGCTTTTGACAGATTTCTGCCAATTATTGCATTTGCATCTTAATCTCTTTCTTTTGGTGTTCTTTTGAGAAAAAGAGTTTTAAAATAAGTTGCGACAGTAGCTAATGTGTTTTTTATTGCTATTCTTGTGTTGAAACTGAACCATGTGAGTTTATTATTTCGATTGCACTAACGTTGCTAATGAAGATTGTGAGAATTTTGATGTGAATGAAGTTTTCAAGGGTCAAGAGAAGAGGATGATATGATGTGATCAAGAAAAGTGAAAAGCTTAAGCTTGGGGATGCCCGGTACATCCCAGAAAATTCCAAGATTACTCAAGCATCTAAGCTTGGGGATTCCCAAGGCATCCCCTTCTTCATCGACAAATTATCAGGTCACTTCTAGTGAAACTATATTTTTATTCAGTCACATCTTATGTGTTTTACTTGGAGCGTATTTTTTTCCAGTTTTTTTGGTTTTATTTGCTTTAATAAATAGTTGGAACCTATCATACTTGTGTGGGAGAGAGACACGCTCTGTTTCCATTGCTTAGGACACTCTAGTTTTCATTCTTATTGTTCTGTGAGTGTTCACTTTTTGCTAGTACTGCGTTTAGCATTTGTTTTAGAGTTGTTAGTTTTAGTAGTGCTATGTGAGTACTCTCATGTTTGCTTGATGTATCATAAAGAGTATTTTTGTTAAGGCATGTTTTGTATGGTGCTTGTTGGGAGAAAGAAAACTGTTGCTTGAAGTAGAATTTATAACAGTACTAGTAGAAGCTTGTATAGACTGTGGCTACAACTTTTTCATGCCATGCTAAATGTTATTTTAGTTTTAAATCCTTGTGGTTATTGAGTAGCATGAATATCCTTAAATAGCTGAGATCGTTTAATATGTCTTGAAAGATTCATGAGTTGTTCTTGTCATAGTAAAGCATCAATATATGGTATTCTCTTTCAAATGTTTTTTTGGTTGACTTGGCGCATGCTCACACCATGTTTATGACTACAAACCAGTCATGAATAGCCTCCATGACCACTTAGTTTTTTAACTTGTGATACCTCTTATGCTTTAATTAATGATGCGTATGTCGCTATGCATGATTATGGCTCTTATGCTCTCTTGATTTGTCGCTCCCAGTCTTTTGCTAGCCTCCACCTGTACTGAGTATGGAATTATACTCGTGCATCCAACCTCCTTAAACCAAAGTTTTCCCATTGTATACACCATACCTACCTACATGTGGTATTTAACTGCCACTCCAAGTAAATTGCTCATGTGTTACCTTTAAAACCTTCAAAATTATTCCTGTTTTGTGTTCTTGTTTTTGCTCATGAGGACGTCAATAGAGAATCTTTATCTCACTTGTTGATTGGATTTCACACCCTGGACTAGTGGCTTCATCCGCTTATCCAAATGATAGAAGAGCTGGCAGCGGGGTGCCCAGACCCAAATTAATACAAACAAATTATCTTCACTATTTTTGCCCCTGATTTATCAGTCAAAGCATAATTGTGTAAACGAAAGGGAAAGAGGTATGAACTTCTACACCAGTTGCGTCCTTTACCATGTGAGCCGCTCTTGTGAATCTAGTTGGCTTGTGACGTACTGTATTGTCTGTTTACCATTCGTTGACACTAGCATACACCTCTCCTAAAATATAGACACTCCTTCACGGTGTCAAACGTTTAATACCTCTGTTTAATAAAATAAAAAGCGCTAGCACATGAGTGATCCCTGCTTCCCTCTGCGAAGGGCCTTTCTTTTACTTTTATGTTGAGTCTCCATCTTCTAACTTTATGCACAGTTGAGAGAGCATTTTTGCCATTCTAAGTTCTATGTGCATTTGTCCCATAAAAATCAATAATTACTTCATGATGTGATATTATTTGTTCTTAAATTATTTGTTCTAGTCTTCCTCATGAACTTTGAAAGTGTACTGGCATTTATGTTTTGTCCCACTCTTAAGGACTAGCAAAATACCACTTTGCCATGTTTTCTCTATACCTGAAACAAACGTTTATCTTTCTTTGCATTATTATCCATGATCCTTTATTTAAGATACTCTTCATGGTGCAAAGTGATTGCTATGCTTTATTCTTAAAGTTCTATTTATCATGTTTGTGTTTGAAATTCTATGATCTCATCGCACATATGCTTTTACATTATAATGATCAAGTTTATGATAGTAGCATGTCTCCTCAGAAATTATTGTGTTTTATCATTTACCTACTCGAGGACGAGTAGGAACTAAGCTTGGGGATGCTTGATACGTCATAAACGTATCACTAATTTCTGATGTTCCATGTTGTTTTCATATTGTTTCCCACATGTTTTCCTTACACTTTATGCCATTTTTACACGTTTTCCGGACTAACCTATTGACAAGATGTGTCGCACCCGGACTTCTAGAGGATACTCATCGTACAAACTGAACAGTATTTTGATTGGATTACGGGGCTTACCGGCACCCGCATCTCTTACGAGTAGGCCAACACTTATGTGTGACAACCAATCCTTACTATTCACCGTCGATGTAAACTATCCCGTAGAAATCAGGACACTACCATTGACGTACTTCATACCATACACACATGGTACGTCAACGGCTTGTAACAGAATGATAGCACAACATATCTCTACGACACAAAAGATTGAAATAAGTTACAAATGGCTCTCACTAGAGCAGAGATAGCAAATACAATCATCCAGAGGACACATGTCCCAACATAACATCATTACATCTCAGCGGAAGCATTCAAAGGGTCTGAGTACAGACAAATCCAAATAGGCTTAAGAAGCCGGGAACTGAAATAAAGACGGAGCCCATCCACGTAGTCTCGGATCCTTCCCGGGTCCGCTACCTACTCGTCAGCAGCCTCATCAAACTCCACGTAGTAGCCGTCACTGGGATCCTCGTAAGCGTAGTCTGCGGAAACCACAGCCCCAAAGGGGTCAGTACATAAACGTACTAGCAAGCAAGACTCACAGTTCACCAAAGTGTGGCCCGTCAACACCAAGCACAGATGCCTTGGGTTCAACGAAAGGAAGGGGATATAAAAGATGCTGCAACTGGCTGCGCTAACCAACTACATAGATTCTACCACTTCCGGCTAACAGAAAGAAGATAAGATCGAGTATTGTAACCAACTGAAAGATAACTTCAAACAAACCCATCCTGGATCTCGCCCCTTATCCAAAGAAGCAATCCGAGGATAACTCACACAGTTGGATTAAAGATGAATCAAATTATTGTGTCAATAATCCTATTACTAGTCAAGTTGTTAATCATTGGGTGTGAGATTGTGAATCATTAGGTTTAAGTTGTCCTGAGTACTTGTTAGCCAGTACTTTCACCACGTTAACCATAACCGCAGAAAACACGGCTTCTCGAGAAGATTATCCCTGCAGGGTTGCACCAATTTGGCCGTACACGTATGAATAACCCGCCAGATGGGATGCCTCCCACCAAGCGGGGCACTCAACACAACTCAACTCTTCTTCGCATCAAGCCCAAAGCACCTTGGGCGCACGGCTAATCGAGCCCCGAAGAAAGGGGGCCCTCATAGCACTCTAAGAACGTGTCCCCCTATATGCCGACTACAAAAGTTCCACCCTGCGCTGGGCTCGCAAAAACATGCATGCGGCAATGGAAAACACGAACTAAATGAGGCGATTTGGACGAGATGCGAATCGAATCAAATTGAGGGGGGCGCCCATACTCGCTTCCCACATGCGGGTAGTGCGCTCATCATGGATCAGTAGACAAGACCCTTTTCCTATTAGGGTCGACACTAGCAGGCCTCAAAACCACACAGGTCCTCCTGTCGGTGCCTTATCATCAAATTATTATTTAACAATAACATTAGCATGATTGATTGATTAAACATCGAGCCCCCAGAACATAATGAAATAGTAACAGAAAGTAACGGGTAACAGACTCGAGCAGAAACAACCTAAGCATGCTAGTAAGACACTGGCTCAAACAATGGGGTTGTAGGAGTGGAGGTGAGGCAATATCAGGGTTAAGGGATTCATGTGATAGGTTCGTATCAGAAACAACTATACATAGGGCTAGCAAAATAGACAACGGAAAGTATCGGTAACCAATGTTGAAAGGAACACAGTGGTTCATGTGAGTGATAACTTGCCTGCAAACTCAGCAGCCTGATACTGAGCTAGATCCTCAGAAGGGGTGCTGTAAAGATCGTCTGTCTCAACGTCGTCGTCTATTCGAGAAGAAGCAAACAAACAAGACAGAAATATAAACAATCAATATCATGGCATAGTGCACAATCATGGGATGATGCATGTCAAGTTAATGGATGCATCAAAATAAAATAGTTGACATGGGAAACAATTTAAATGGACACATATGCAATTTTGAGTTGCATATGAAAAGCCCATGGATTTTGGTTGAAACAGTTGTTTTCCAATTAACCAACAGGTGAAAGTGGATTAGTATGATGCATGGATGAGGAAAACAACAAAATAACAACAATAGAATCAATTGGAAACAAGGTTTACCAATTTAGAATTTTATTTATTAAGTTAGGGAATTTTTGGTTCCTTTAAGGGATTACACAAATAGTTGTTGTTTTCACCAATTGAAATTGTGCAAAATATATAACAAAATTCATATTTGAAAAGAATACAAAATTTTTAGTTGGATTACATGTTTCAAATATTGAAAAAGGAATTAGGATGAATTTATTATGACTTAAACAATATTAAACAAATTTTAAATGAATTTAAAACAAGTATGAATTTTATTTGAATTTTATTTGTTCAAAACATAAATTCAAATTCATATTCGAAAAGTTTATACTTTTCTAGGTTGAAAACATATTTTGCATGTTCAAAAATAATTTAAATTAAGCAAGTTATGATTTTATCAAATTTAAATGATTTAAACAAGGTTTAAATTATTTAAGCAATTTAAATTATTCAAACCATGAAACAAAATTTATATTTGAAAAGGTTATTTGAAATAGCATGGAAAACATATTTTATTTTCATTATTTGGATTAAGTATGAATTAGTTATGGATTTTAGCAAATTGTAATTGAATTATTTGAATTCAAATTTGAATTGCATTTTGAAAATTCAAAACAGAAAACAAATGCTATAGACAGATAGACAATTTAATTTAGAGCAGTGCACATATTTTATTTTTATTAATTGGAGTTATAAAATAAAAGTTATTCACTTTTTAAGTTTAGGGACCAATCTGTAAATTAAATGGACCTTGATTTAAAACAGAAAGGTTTAAAAACATTTTTATACCGCAGAGAACCCTACCCTAGGCACTGCCAGAGGGGCCCAGGGTCACTGTGCGCTTGCGTGGCTTCAGAGTGGCTGACAGGGGGCCCTCCCTGTCAGCGCTGCGGTGCAAAAAGTGGGATTTTATCCCGCGAGCCAGGGGCTCGAACCCGGGATCTCGCCCGTGCGCGCACTGTCTCTGAACCAGTGCGATGTGCGTGTGTTTCTGTCAGTTAACAGGGCGCGTTGAGGTTATTCTTCAGTACTGCGGTTAACTGAATTTCAACGCGCGCGCGCTAACTGAACCTCGACAGACAACGATGCCGGCGGCGATCACCGTCGCGTTGATGTGCTCGATGTGCTTGCGTGTGATGCGTGGACGTGCACGGATGCGTTGCGCAAGGCAGAGAGGGGGGAGGAGTGCACGGTGGACACGGTGGCGCTCACCGGGAGGTTGCCGTGGAAGCATAGGGTCGAGGAAGTTCCCGCGGCGGCGAACGGCGTGGACGTGGACGGCGTCGTCGATCCAGAGGTTCACCGAGCTCGTGGAGGTGTCCAGGAGGTAGAGGGGTAGGTGGGGGGCTGGTTTCGGTAGCTAGGATGGGAGGTGGTGTTGAGAGGCGGCGGTGGCCATCGAAGTTCAGAGGTGGCGCGCTCCGGCGAGGTGGTGGCAGAGAGGGGAATCGGCGAGGGAAAGGGAGAGATGGCGGCGGAGCTCGAGGGGATAGGGAGTAGGGTCGAGGAAGTTCCCGCGGCGGCGAACGGCGTGGACGTGGACGGCGTCGTCGATCCAGAGGTTCACCGAGCTCGTGGAGGTGTCCAGGAGGTAGAGGGGTAGGTGGGGGGCTGGTTTCGGTAGCTAGGATGGGAGGTGGTGTTGAGAGGCGGCGGTGGCCATCGAAGTTCAGAGGTGGCGCGCTCCGGCGAGGTGGTGGCAGAGAGGGGAATCGGCGAGGGAAAGGGAGAGATGGCGGCGGAGCTCGAGGGGATAGGGAGTAGGGCTAGGTCTAGGGCTGCGCGCAGGGTCCTAGGTAGCTTATATAGGGCCGCGGGAGCGAGGATGGCCGTCGGCGGTGCTTCCGCGGCGACGTGGCATCGGCGGATGTCCGCCGTACACGAGACAGACGACGGGGGCGGCTGCGAACCGGTACCGGGCCAGCTTCGGGTAGGTTAGTGGGCTGGGCCGTGTGCCCCCCCCCCCCCTTTCGCAGGTTAGTTTTTCTTTTTCCATTTTCTTCTGTTTTATTTTTTTTGCAGAAAACAAATTGGAAGAAAAAGGTAGGTTTTAGGTTAGTAAAAATTTGGAAAAAAATATGGTTAGGTTAGTTTTTGACATAGCAACTAATTGCTAACTTGTTTTTCCAAAAGTTTTCAAATTAGCTTGCTGTTTGTTAATTAATTCAAAGTTGGATGATTTTGAGTATTAAAATGATTATTATTGAATGCAACTTCTTAATAGGGTAAACCCTATTATTTAGTTAGAACAAAGAGTTGAATTGTTTTTGAAATTTTCATAAATCCAATTGGGTGCTGATTTGGAGATTTGATTTGAATTTGAGTTTTTGAATGCAATTGGAATTAATTAATTGAAATAACACCACCATTTTACTAGTTGATCTTTATGGAATAATTGGAAACAAGAAGGAGACTTTGGATTGAACTTTTGATTTGAAAATGTTGTAACATGACAAGTATGAAACACATCATTTGAATTTGTTTGAAATTCAATTATGAAAACAGAATAAAAATAGATGCAAAACAAATAGTAAACAAATGCAAACAAGGAAATAAATATGATGACATGATGCAATACTTTAATAAACAAGAAATCAAACATTCTAAATGGTAGGTTTTCATACTTGGGATGTTACAAAACGCCCCCCCCTTGAAGGAATCCCGCTTCGAGATTCCTTACTGAGAAGCGAAAAGGTCCGGATACTTCTTTCGAAGATCCTCTTCGGTCTCCCACGTTGCCTCTTTATCGGAATGATGCGACCACTGCACTTTCAAGAACTTGGTGCTCTTGTTCCGAGTCTTACGCTCGGTCTCATCGAGAATTCGAATAGGGTGCTCCTCATAAGAGAGATCATCTTGCAGTTCAATGGAATCATGATCAACTGCACGATCTGGATCTTTGAAACACTTCTTGAGCTGTGACACGTGGAACACATCGTGCACCTTGGATAGTTTTTCTGGAAGTTCAAGACGATAGGCATTTTCTGCACGCCTTGAGAGGATGTTGAAAGGAACAATGTATCTTGGTGCAAGCTTTCCTTTCACACCAAAACGATGAGTGCCTCTGAGGGGAGTTACACGGAGATATGCCTTGTCACCAGGTGCATAGATCATATCCCTGTGCTTGCTGTCATAGTAGCTCTTCTGACGAGACTGGGCAATCTTGAGATTGTCACGAATGATGCGAACTTTCTCCTCGGCTTCCTTAACAATGTCAGGGCCTAAGAGTGAACGTTCACCAGCTCCAGACCAATTGATTGGACTCCTGCATCTGCGGCCATAGAGAGCTTCAAATGGTGCCATGCCTAGGCTTGCCTGGTAGCTGTTGTTGTAGGAGAATTCAGCATATGGAAGGCAATCCTCCCATTTCATGCCAAAGGAGAGACCACATGCTCTGATCATATCTTCGAGAATCTGATTGACTCTTTCGACTTGCCCTTGAGACTGAGGGTGATAAGCTGTGCTGAACAGAAGTTTGGTGCCCAATGCATCTTGGAAACTCTTCCAGAAATGAGAAGTGAATATGCTTCCACGGTCTGAGCTTATTTCCAATGGAACACCATGAAGGGGAACAATCTTTGTTGTGTATAGCTCTGCTAACTGGCTAGCTGAGATTGTTTCTTTGACAGCAAAGAAGTGAGCTACCTTAGTGAGACGATCAATAACAACGAAGATTGCATCGTTGCCCTTCTTGGACTTTGGAAAACCAGTGACGAAGTCCATTTCAATCATGTCCCACTTCCACTCAGGAATTTTCAGAGGTTGGAGTAGACCTGCTGTTTTCTGATGGACTGCCTTAACACGTTGACAAACGTCGCATTCAGAAACGTATTGAGCAATTTCACGTTTCATGCCAGGCCACCAATACAGAGTCTTGAGATCCTGGTACATCTTTGTACTTCCAGGGTGGATGGAGAGAGGAGTTTCATGAGCCTCCTTGAGAATGACATCTTTGAGACTTTGAATCTGAGGAACTGCAATGCGTCCTTCGAAGAACACAGTTCCTTTGTCATCAATTGAGAAGGACTTGAATTTATCATCGCCTTCTTTGATGTGCTCTGCAATCTTCTTGATTTCAGCATCACGAAGTTGTTCAGAACGAATCTTGTCCTCGAGAGTTGGACTAGCTGTCAAGCTTGCAAGATATCCTTGAGGAACAAGACCAAGGTTCAGCTTCTGGAATTCTTCATGAAGTGGAGGTTGGCTTTCCATGATCATGAGATTATTGCAATAGGACTTGCGACTGAGAGCATCGGCCATAACATTAGCCTTGCCTGGAGTGTAAGAAATGGTGAGATCAAAGTCTTTAATCTTTTCAATCCATCTCCTTTGCCTGAGGTTTAGATCTGGTTGAGTGAAGATGTATTTCAGACTCTTATGATCGGAAAAGATTTCAGTGCGGTTACCCAACAAGTATTGTCTCCATTTCTTGAGGGCAAACACGACTGCTGCAAGTTCAAGATCATGTGTGGGATAGTTTTGCTCATGTGGGTTCAACTGACGTGAAGCATAAGCCACAACTTGACGTTCTTGCATAAGAACTGCACCTAGACCTTGGAGAGATGCATCGCAGTATATTTGGAAAGGTTTGGTAGTATCTGGGCCAACCAGAACTGGGGTGGAAGTTAGTTTAGTCTTCAAGAGATTGAAACTCTCATCACACTGTGGAGTCCAAATGAACTTCTTGTCCTTCTTTGTGAGATCAGTGAGAGGTTTGGCAATCTTGGAAAAGTTTTGGACGAAACGACGGCAATAGCTAGCCAAGCCAAGAAAACTTCTGACTTGCTTCACCGTCTTAGGGGGTTTCCAATCAACAATTGCCTTAACCTTTTCTGGGTCAATGGCTATGCCTTTGGCAGAGATGATATGACCAAGGTAAGCAACTTCTGGAATCCAGAACTCACATTTGGAGAATTTGGCATATAGACGATGCTCGCGAAGTTTCATGAGAGTGAGACGAAGATGTTCTCCATTCTCTTCCTCGGATTTTGAGTAGACTAGAATGTCATCGAGATATACCACAACGAACTTGTCGAGGTATTCATGGAAGACAGAATTCATGAGTCTAGAGAATGTCGCCGGTGCATTGGTTAGACCAAAAGACATGACGGTGTATTCATATAGACCGTACCGAGTGGTGAAGGCTGTTTTTGGAATATCTTCCTTTCTGATCTTTATTTGATGGTAACCCATCCTCAAGTCCAACTTTGAGAATATTGAGGCTCCAGCAAGTTGATCAAAAAGATCATCGATACGAGGAATTGGATACTTGTTTTTGATGGTTTTCTCGTTGAGAGGATGATAGTCAACCACGAGTCTCTTTGTTTGATCCTTCTTCACAACGAACTGAGTTGGGCAACCCCAAGCGGAGGAACTAGGCTGAATGTAACCTTTCTCCATGTACATATCGATTTGCTCCTTCAACAATTTCAGTTCGGGAGGAGCTATCTTGTATGGATGCTTAGAGATTGGAGCAGTACCTGGCTCAAGCTCGATCACGAACTCAACTGCTCTGTCCGGAGGCATCCCTGGCAACTCTTCTGGAAAGACGTCAGGGAATTCACAAACCACCGGAACATTTTCAATTGCAGGAAGAGGTTTTGCATCGAGGTTGAACAGCTGAACAGAACTTGATCCATATGGAGAATAGACTATCTGGCCAGAAGGGTGAGAGAGAGTTATTGACTTTTGAGCACAGTCAATTTTTGCTTCATTGGTCTTCAACCAATCCATGCCCAGAATGACATCAATGTCAGAATTTCCCAGCAACATGAGTGAAGCGAGGAATATGCGACCTCCAATTAGGATTTGATTGTCCTTACTTATCTTGGAAGTCAACATTTGAGATCCCGGAGAGTGAACGGTGATTTGATTGCTTAGTGGAACCAGAACTAGGTTGTACGTTGTTGCAATGATCTTTGACACAAAAGAATGCGATGCTCCGGTATCAAACAACACTTTAGCTGGAAAAGAGTTTACGGGTAATATACCGAGAACGACGTCAGCAGCTTCCTCAGCTTTGTCGGCCTTGATATGATTCACCCTCGCGGTCCTCCCGACAGGCCTGTTGTTGGAGTTGAAGGCTTTAGCCGGAGGAGCACGAACCATTGCCTGGTTGGTGTTGGGGCGAGGAGGTGGAGGAGGTAGCTGCCTCTGAGTACACTTATCAGCGTAGTGTCTCGTCTCCTTGCATTTGTAGCAAGTGACGACACGAGGAGGACCTGGCCTTGGCTGCCCCATTGGAACCCTCTGACCATGCATCTGAGATGGGTTGGGTGGGCGGGGAGCAAAGCCTGGAGAAGCTTGGGCATATGGAGCCCGAGTGACAGCACCATTTGGCACCCAGATGCGACGCTTCTGCGGAGGGGTGGTCATGTTGGAGGAGGAACCACCCTCACGCGCGTGCTTTCGAGAATCCTCGAACGCCTTGTGCCCATTTTCCTCATTGAGCGCGGTGTTCACGAGCTCCTCGAAGTCCTTGCACTTGATGTTGGTGAGAGCGTACTTCAGTTCCGGGTTAAAACCTCGGCGGAACCTTGCCATCTTCTTAGCCTCAGTGGACACCTCATCACCAGCGTATTGAGCGAGACGATTGAACTCGTTCTGATAGCCAATGACGTCCAGCTTGCCTTGCTTAAGAGAGCAAAACTCTTCACGCATCCTTTCCATGAGACCATCTGGGATGTGGTGCTTCAGGAAGGCATCCTTGAAACAACCCCAGGTGATAGGATAGCCAGCTCTCATGGTCTGGTAGTTCTCCCACCAAGTAGCTTCCTGACCCTTCAGTAGGTAGGTGGCATACTTGACTTTGTCTTCCTCAGCAACGTGAGCAATGTACAGAGCCCTGGTCATCTCCCGGATCCAGTCATCAGCATCCAGAGGCTCACGTGTTGCCACGAAAGCTCTCGGGCCCATACTGAGGAACTCCTTGATGCTGACCCATGGTGCATTCTGGTTGTTGTGCTGGTTAGTCTGGAACTGGGCCATCTGTGCCATGACTTGAGTCATCTGAGTCAACAGCTTCGTGATTGGCGGTGGTTCAGGCGGGTTGCTCCTTGTTGGCGGCATCCTGAATAGACATGCATTTTAGCACAACAACAGAAAAGGATAGACTTGGTAACCGAAAGAGAGATTATTCTGACGCATGAATAGATAACCAACAGGTACATCATCACATGTTCAATTACATCAGAATATCCAACACACCAACACATGGTTAGAAAGCCAAAGGATAACTAAACATAGCTAAGAATGGATACATCGGTACTCCCATGCTCATCACGCAGGACGGCGGTGAGTAGTACGACGAGAGGTACGGTGAGGAGGAATCCCACGAAAGTAGGTAGAACGACGATCCACGTATAACGGGACTGCTCTGAGAGCGACTCTCGGTGTGGTGAAGTAGAAAGCGTCGTCTCCCTGTGCTCCAAAGCGTGGAATCCCAGTGTAACCAGGACCAAGGTCGAGGAGTGGACCTCTGATCGGCTCGTAACCTCCAGCATCTGGCAAACTACGTCCAATTGTCTGATGGAAACGTGCAAAGCGCTCATCTCCAACAAAGTCTGTGGTGTAAGTCGCCAGACGAGTCAAAGCAAGGTAGAGCTGCTCCCTGACTGAAACCAACTCCTGAGAAAGTGTGGTGGCAACTGCGTCACTGTGCCTCACAAACTGAGCGGTGGTGTGCAGCCTGGAACTATCACGCTCATAAACATCCAAGTTGTCGTAGAGAGTGAAGTGAGCTCCCGCTGAAGTGATGTAACCACGGGGAATGTGGCGATAGATAGAATCGTCAAACCCCCAGTAGTCAGCACGAAGGACGGTGAGACTCACGTAAGCTGCCTGCTGCACGGCCATATCCACTGTGGAACCTACTGCCTCGTAGTGGTGGACAACGCTCATGCCATCATCTGACAGAATGTAGACGATAGCCTGGTAGTAGGTCTGGTCAAACTCTCGCTGCTGCTCGTAGACCTGGTACTCTGGTGCCCAACGGAACCCCAGATAAGTGACCATGTCTCTCAGCATCTCCGGATAACCGGCGGTGCTCTCACAACGAGTCATCCGAACCACCTGCGGGTAGAACCTGAGATCCATCTGCAGATGATCGGGGAAGGTTTTGATTAGACGCCGGTAGAGAACTGAAGTGGAAAGCAACAACAAGATTTCAACGGACGATAAGGATGTTGAAAAGAACAGGATATTGAAGCAACATCGGGAAACACGAGACCAAAAACTCCTGAGGTACTACGGAGAACCCAAAACACGTGAAATCCTAACTTGAAAGTTTAGGTGAGAAGAGAAAACAACGTTGCACTTCCTTACCAGAAAAGGGTGGGTGGGTGGGGAAAGAAGAAAAATGGCAGAATACCTACTCTCACGTTTCATTTTTCCTATATAGCTACAAAATAGTTTCTAGACTCAACTGCGACCAGTAAAAGGGATCCTACAGGCAGACAGGCTCTGATACCATTTTTCGCACCCGGACTTCTAGAGGATACTCATCGTACGAACTGAACATTATTTTGATTGGATTACGGGGTTTACCGGCACCCGCATCTCTTACGAGTAGGCCAACACTTATGTGTGACAACCAATCCTTACTATTCACCGTCGATGTAAACTATCCCGTAGAAATCAGGACACTACCATTGACGTACTTCATACCATACACACATGGTACGTCAACGTCTTGTAACAGAATGATAGCACAACATATCTCTACGACACAAAAGATTGAAATAAGTTACAAATGGCTCTCACTAGAGCAGAGATAGCAAATACAATCATCCAGAGGACACATGTCCCAACATAACATCATTACATCTCAGCGGAAGCATTCAAAGGGTCTGAGTACAGACAAATCCAAATAGGCTTAAGAAGCCGGGAACTGAAATAAAGACGGAGCCCATCCACGTAGTCTCGGATCCTGCCCGGGTCCGCTACCTACTCGTCAGCAGCCCCATCAAACTCCACGTAGTAGCCGTCACTGGGATCCTCGTAAGCGTAGTCTGCGGAAACCACAGCCCCAAAGGGGTCAGTACATAAATGTACTGGCAAGCAAGACTCACAGTTCACCAAAGTGTGGCCCGTCAACACCAAGCACAGATGCCTTGGGTTCAACGGAAGGAAGGGTATATAAAAGATGCTGCAACTAGCTGCGCTAACCAACTACAGAGATTCTACCACTTCCGGCTAACAGAAAGAAGATAAGATCGAGTATTGTAACCAACTGAAAGATAACTTCAAACAAACCCATCCTGGATCTCGCCCCTTATCCAAAGAAGCAATCCGAGGATAACTCACACAGTTGGATTAAAGATGAATCAAATTATTGTGTCAATAATCCTATTACTAGTCAAGTTGTTAATCATTGGGTGTGAGATTGTGAATCATTAGGTTTAAGTTGTCCTGAGTACTTGTTAGCCAGTACTTTCACCACGTTAACCATAACCGCGGAAAACACGGCTTCTCGAGAAGATTATCCCTGCAGGGTTGCACCAATTTGGCCGTACACGTATGAATAACCCGCCAGATGGGATGCCTCCCACCAAGCGGGGCACTCAACACAACTCAACTCTTCTTCGCATCAAGCCCAAAGCACCTTGGGCGCACGGCTAATCGAGCCCCGAAGAAAGGGGACCCTCATAGCACTCTAAGAACGTGTCCCCCTATATGCCGACTACAAAAGTTCCACCCTGCGCTGGGCTCGCAAAAACATGCATGCGGCAATGGAAAACACGAACTAAATGAGGCGATTTGGACGAGATGCGAATCGAATCAAATTGAGGGGGGCGCCCATACTCGCTTCCCACATGCGGGTAGTGCGCTCATCATGGATCAGTAGACAAGACCCTTTTCCTATTAGGGTCGATACTAGCAGGCCTCAAAACCACAAAGGGCCTCCTGCCGGTGCCTTATCATCAAATTATTATTTAACAATAACATTAGCATGATTGATTGATTAAACATCGAGCCCCCAGAACATAATGAAATAGTAACAGAAAGTAACGGGTAACAGACTCGAGCAGAAACAACCTAAGCATGCTAGTAAGACACTGGCTCAAACAATGGGGTTGTAGGAGTGGAGGTGAGGCAATATCAGGGTTAAGGGATTCATGTGATAGCTTCGTATCAGAAACAACTATACATAGGGCTAGCAAAATAGACAACGGAAAGTATCGGTAACCAATGTTGAAAGGAACACAGTGGTTCATGTGAGTGATAACTTGCCTGCAAACTCAGCAGCCTGGTACTGAGCTAGATCCTCAGAAGGGGTGCTGTAAAGATCGTCTGTCTCAACGTCGTCGTCTATTCGAGAAGAAGCAAACAAACAAGACAGAAATATAAACAATCAATATCATGGCATAGTGCACAATCATGGGATGATGCATGTCAAGTTAATGGATGCATCAAAATAAAATAGTTGACATGGGAAACAATTTAAATGGACACATATGCAATTTTGAGTTGCATATGAAAAGCCCATGGATTTTGGTTGAAACAGTTGTTTTCCAATTAACCAACAGGTGAAAGTGGATTAGTATGATGCATGGATGAGGAAAACAACAAAATAACAACAATAGAATCAATTGGAAACAAGGTTTACCAATTTAGAATTTTATTTATTAAGTTAGGGAATTTTTGGTTCCTTTAAAGGATTATTACACAAATAGTTGTTGTTTTCACCAATTTAAATTGTGAAAAATATATAACAAAATTCATATTTGAAAATAATACAAAATTTTAGTTGGATTACATGTTTCAAATATTGAAAAAGGAATTAGGATGAATTTATTATGACTTAAACAATATTAAACAAATTTTAAATGAATTTAAAACAAGTATGAATTTTATTTGAATTTTATTTGTTCAAAACATAAATTCAAATTCATATTTGAAAATTTTATACTTTTCTAGGTTTAAAACATATTGTGCATGTTCAAAAATAATTTAAATTAAGCAAGTTATGATTTTATCAAATTTAAATGATTTAAACAAGGTTTAAATTATTTAAGCAATTTAAATTATTCAAAACATGAAACAAAATTTATATTTGAAAAGGTTATTTGAAATAGCATGGAAAACATATTTTATTTTCATTATTTGGATTAAGTATGAATTAGTTATGGATTTTAGCAAATTGCAATTGAATTATTTGAATTCAAATTTGAATTGCATTTTGAAAATTCAAAACAGAAAACAAATGCTGTAGACAGATAGACAATTTAATTTAGAGCAGTGCACATATTTTATTTTTATTAATTGGAGTTATAAAATAAAAGTTATTCACTTTTAAGTTTAGGGACCAATCTATAAATTAAATGGACCTTGATTTAAAACAGAAAGGTTTAAAAACATTTTTATACCGCACAGAACCCTACCCTAGGCACTGCCGGGGGGCCCAGGGTCACTGTGCGCTTGCGTGGCTTCAGAGTGGCTGACAGGGGGCCCTCCCTGTCAGCGCTGCGGTGCAAAAAGTGGGATTTTATCCCGCGAGCCAGGGGCTCGAACCCGGGATCTCGCCCGTGCGCGCACTGTCTCTGAACCAGTGCGTTGTGCGTGTGTTTCTGTCAGTTAACAGGGCGCGTTGAGGTTATTCTTCAGTACTGCGGTTAACTGAATTTCAACGCGCGCGCGCTAACTGAACCTCGACAGACAACGATGCCGGCGGCGATCACCGTCGCGTTGATGTGCTCGATGTGCTTGCGTGTGATGCGTGGACGTGCACGGATGCGTTGCGCAAGGCAGAGAGGGGGGAGGAGTGCACGGTGGACACGGTGGCGCTCACCGGGAGGTTGCCGTGGAAGCAGAGGGTCGAGGAAGTTCCCGCGGCGGCGAACGGCGTGGACGTGGACGGCGTCGTCGATCCAGAGGTTCACCGAGCTCGTGGAGGTGTCCAGGAGGTAGAGGGGTAGGTGGGGGGCTGGTTTCGGTAGCTAGGATGGGAGGTGGTGTTGAGAGGCGGCGGTGGCCATCGAAGTTCAGAGGTGGCGCGCTCCGGCGAGGTGGTGGCAGAGAGGGGAATCGGCGAGGGAAAGGGAGAGATGGCGGCGGAGCTCGAGGGGATAGGGAGTAGGGTCGAGGAAGTTCCCGCGGCGGTGAACGGCGTGGACGTGGACGGCGTCGTCGATCCAGAGGTTCAACGAGCTCGTGGAGGTGTCCAGGAGGTAGAGGGGTAGGTGGGGGGCTGGTTTCGGTAGCTAGGATGGGAGGTGGTGTTGAGAGGCGGCGGTGGCCATCGAAGTTTAGAGGTGGCGCGCTCCGGCGAGGTGGTGGCAGAGAGGGGAATCGGCGAGGGAAAGGGAGAGATGGCGGCGGAGCTCGAGGGGATAGGGAGTAGGGCTAGGTCTAGGGCTGCGCGCAGGGTCCTAGGTAGCTTATATAGGGCCGCGAGAGCGAGGATGGCCGTCGGCGGTGCTTCCGCGGCGACGTGGCATCGGCGGATGTCCGCCGTACGCGAGACAGACGACGGGGGCGGCTGCGAACCGGTACCGGGCCAGCTTCGGGTAGGTTAGTGGGCTGGGCCGTGTGCCCCCCCCCCCCCCTTTCGCAGGTTAGTTTTTCTTTTTCCATTTTCTTCTGTTTTATTTTTTTTGCAGAAAACAAATTGGAAGAAAAAGGTAGGTTTTAGATTAGTAAAAATTTGGAAAAAAATATGGTTAGGTTAGTTTTTGACATAGCAACTAATTGCTAACTTGTTTTTCCAAAAGTTTTCAAATTAGCTTGCTGTTTGTTAATTAATTCAAAGTTGGATGATTTTGAGTATTAAAATGATTATTATTGAATGCAACTTCTTAATAGGGTAAACCCTATTATTTAGTTAGAACAAAGAGTTGAATTGTTTTTGAAATTTTCATAAATCCAATTGGGTGCTGATTTGGAGATTTGATTTGAATTTGAGTTTTTGAATGCAATTGGAATTAATTAATTGAAATAACACCACCATTTTACTAGTTGATCTTTATGGAATAATTGGAAACAAGAAGGAGACTTTGGATTGAACTTTTGATTTGAAATTGTTGTAACATGACAAGTATGAAACACATCATTTGAATTTGTTTGAAATTCAATTATGAAAACAGAATAAAAACAGATGCAAAACAAATAGTAAACAAATGCAAACAAGGAAATAAATATGATGACATGATGCAATACTTTAATAAACAAGAAATCAAACATTCTAAATGGTAGGTTTTCATACTTGGGATGTTACAAGATGCCACAGAGCCAGTTCCCTGTTTTCTACTGTTTTTAGTTTCAGAAAAGTTTTTTTGGAAATATTCTCGGAATTGGAAAGTTCGAAACCCGGAAGTCCTATTTTCCCCGGAAGCATCCAGAAGACTGAAGAGGAGACGAAGAGGGGCATCAGGGGGGCCACACCATGGGGTGGCGTGGCTGCCCCCTTGGCCGCGCCAAGGGGTGGTGTGGCCCCCCTGGACCTCCACCGCCTCTGCGCTTTCGCCTATTTAATCCCCCCGGATGGAAAACCCTAAATACATCGACCTTTTCCGCAAAATACATCTGATCGAATCCGGATCTGTCGTGACAATCGGCCGGATCAACGTCTTCGTCGGCATGGTACGTACGTCTGGTTCAATCCCTAACGATTTCGGACTTGATTCTGTGTCAGGGTAGGCTACCTGCGTTCAGTCTGATGGGGAGGAATCGGTCGGGACGATAGATCCGACAGAAGAGCCCACCACGAAGAGGGAACAGCCGGAGGAGCCGGCATGGACCCCGCGTGCCCAGGTTATGAGAGAAGATGACACCGAGTCTATCTTGCACCTGCTAGAGGACCGGTACGAGGAAGATAGCGATGATGAAGAAGAATACGAATCTGCGCCAAGCATTGTGCGCCAGGTCGCGGTCTACACGGCCCCCGCAACCAATCTTAATCAGGGGAACGTGACCGCGGCCGCCGCCGGAGCTTCTGGTCCAGCAGCAAAATCCGGTCGACGGAAATCCGGTTTTAACCCGGGTTGACGGAGAATCGGCATCAGTTACCAGCCATGCAGCGGATAGCGAGTTGCAGGCAAACACGTTCGGATATCTGGCAAACCGGACGCCAGGGGCGGGTCCTTCAAATCCGCAACACCCGGCCCTGTTCAACAACAACCTGATCCTGGATCCCACCGTTCTAGCCACAGTCATAACCCCGGAAAACGCGGTGGAACGTGTTAGGGATCTAGATGTAGCCCGTCGTGCATTGGAACAACAGAGAAGGCAAGTGGAAGCAGAAAAACAAGGGGTAGCTGCGCGCCAGCGCGATCTAGATGCATTGGAGAACCGGCTCCGAGAAGAGACAACCAGGGTGCATCAAAGGCACCAGACCAGATTACCGGCAACGGGTGGAGTCATAAACCCGGCCACACTATTCATCACACCTCAGGATCAACCGATTCCAGCGGCGAACCAAGGAACTGTACATCAACCCGCAACTGGAGGAGCACAACCGGTAAACACGCAGGCCGGGTTACCCATATTACAGACTGGAGTTACTACCGGCAATACATTACCACCACCACCACCATCACGGTTTCGCACGCCAGCAGGTCATTACAACAACCCCATGGATAATGTGTACGCAGCAACACTCGCATTGAATCAAATCCCCGTGAGAGAGTCACCCCACGCAGAGGAGACCCGGCGGGCGATAGATCTATTGCGCACTGCGGTGGCACAGCAGGTTAATTACCCGGATAACAGAAGTGGAATGCATGGGACACCGTATATCAGCCAGCAACGAGCCAATACCGGCAATATTTAGACAAGCTCAGCGCGACGGAGGGCAGAGCAGCAGCAAATGTCGCCTCCTCCCCGCGTTCAAGCAGTACCAGCAGCATCAGCAGCACAAGCTATTGTGGATAGTTCCAGAGCGAGAAGAGCCGCGGCCGGGTCTGCGGTACACGGACCAGCGGCAGTGCCGCATCCAGCCGCACCCCCCGCAGGATCACACGTTTCCCGGGCGAGGCCAGTTCCGATTAATCTCGCTGGGCCTAAGTGTCTGTCGGATAACATCAGGGCTGAGACTTACCCAGATAAATTCAAGGAACCGGGTAAAGTAGTAAATTATGAGCCGACTATGGATCCAGAAACATGGTTGAGCAGCTATGAGATGGCTATGTCGATTCGCAACGCATCTGAAAATCTTCAAGCCAAGTTCATGTACTTAATGATGTCAGAAGGAGCAGCCAAGTTATGGTTCACTAATCTACCAGAAGGATCTATCAAGTCATGGGAGGAGTTGAAAACTGCATTTATCAAGCACTTTCATGGGACGTGCAGAAAACTGTTTACTATTGATGACTTAGAGCGGTGCGTCCAGAAGAAGGGAGAATCGGCGCGCAGCTGGGTGCGCCGAGTTATGGAGATACTTCACTCATCTACAGATATCCAGCCCAAGGATGCGTTACAAGCTATGGCAAAGACATGCAAGTACATACCTTTAGTGCAAAAGTTGACTCGCATGAAATCCAGTCGGAATGCTTCAGAGGTTACGATGGGAGAGCTAATGGATGCATGCAACAAACACGCTGCAACGGATACCACAGAAGAGGACGTCGATGACAAGAAAGCAGAAGCGAACACAAGTAACAATGGAAGAACCGGCAATGGATCAGCGCCGGGTAACAATGGAGGTAACAATGGGAACAACCAGAACAAGCGCCTGTTTGAGGGAAACTCCGAGTTTGTCGCTAGCGCAGAGGCCGGGTCTTCGAGACCTAGGGCAGAAGGAAACTTCAATGGAGGAAACCAGAACGGAGGAAATTATCAAGGACCGCCAAGGCCGGGTAACAATTGGGATATCTTCAGAATGGCGTGCCCAAAGCACAGCAGGAACGGTAGGCCGGCTAACCACTCATTGGAGCAATGTGCGGACCTACAGAGATGGAAGAACGAGGAAATAAACAAGGCTATGCGAGGTGCAGGTCGGGGAGGAGGACCGGGTCCGGGTGGAAACCCGGGCAACGGCCCACCCCCAGCCGGCAACCCGGCAGGCGGAAATCCAGGTAATAACCAGGGGGGAGCTGGAGGTTTCCAAGCCAACCCCAAGCAATTGGGACAATACCACGTGCATACTACAGGAATTTCCAACAAGGATAAAAAAGATATTGAAAAAGGCGGTAAACTCAGTTGCCTCGGCCGTTCCGAGATACCTGAGATGGTCGGAGCAGGACGTAACGTGGAGCAGAAGGGATCACCCGGAAAGGATAGAACACCCGGGAGTCTTAGCATTGGTGGTCGCACCACAGGTTAATGGTTATGAGCTGAAAAAGGTCTTAATGGACGGCGGTAGTAGCATCAACATCCTATATTGGGAAACCTTTCTACGCATGGGTCTCAAGGAGTCCCAGCTACAGAAGAGTTCAACAGTTTTTCACGGGGTAGTACCGGGTCACTCAGCGTGCCCCGAGGGAAAAATCACATTGGAGGTAGCTTTTGGAGAATCGAAGGACAATTTCCGGGTTGAGTGGCTCACCTTCGAGGTGGTCAAGTTGCGCAGCCCTTATCACGCGCTATTCGGAAGGCCGGCTTATGCTAAGTTCATGGCCAGGCCGTGTTATGTGTATCTACAGCTAAAAATCCCGGGTCCCAAGCAGACCATCACCATACATGGGAGCCGGGATATAGCGGCTGAGTGCGATGAAGGAGATGCGGCAATGGCTGAACAAGCCTGCAGAAAAGAGGAACTCAAGTATTACCGGTCTCAAGTAGACCCGGATGACAGAACAGCGTTAAAAAGGCCGAATACTGAAGATGAGAGAGCGAAGTTCAAGGCAGCGCAGGACACCAAGATGGTAGCTTTTGTCGAGGGTGACCCCTCTAAGCAATTTGCTATAGGATCTAACTTGGACAGCGAGCAGGAGAAAGCACTTGTGGAGTTCATTCGTTCGAATCAGGATGTGTTTGCCTGGACGCCCAGCGATATGCCGGGTATCCCTACGGAACTGGCAGAGCACAGCTTGCATGTTGATCCCAAGTCCAGGCCTGTGAAACATGGCCTGAGAAAAATGAATGAAGAAAGAAGGAAAGCTATAGGGGAAGAAATTGCACGACTTCTTACAGCCGGCTTTATTATGGAAGTATTTCACCCGGACTGGTTAGCAAACCCGGTTCTCGTGATGAAAAAGACCAATGAGTGGAGAATGTGCATTGATTATACAAGTCTCAACTAAGGATGGCAATTTTAACCGTGGGTACGGGTATTCGCGGGTATTCGACCCGTATGGGTAGGGTATGGGTACACTTTTATACCCATGGGTAGTACCCGTACCCTACCCGTCAAGTCATGGGTAGGTCATGGGTATGATGTTCTACCCGTGGGTATATCCATACCCTACCCATTTTATACTGACATGTGGGCCACTTTGTCCATATGTAGCCCAACAAAAAGCAGCCCACAAGGCCATAACTCCAGGGTTAAGGCGATGAGAAGTGTCGGTCAAAGCATCCTCGTAATCCCATCGGTCCCCAAATCTTCCCGAACTGCAATCACTACTTAATCCTCTCATATTCCAAATACTCAAATTACGGAGATAAATTCCCAGCGATGAGGCATACAATTGATCGAACTGATATTGTTTCAAATGCGCGATCAATAAATATAATAACTTGTGTCCCCGTTGGGTATCCAATGGGCACAGGTATCCGCCGGGTATGGGTATGGGTAGAGTTTCATACCCATGGGTACGGGTATGGGTAGAGTTTTCTACCCGTTGACTATACGGGTATGAGTATGGTATTGCTCTACCCGCCCCATACCCTACCCATTGCCATCCTTAGTCTCAACAAGCATTGCCCAAAGGATCCGTTTGCACTACCAAGGATAGATCAGATCATAGACGCAGTAGCTGGAAGTGACCTATTATGTTTCCTGGATGCATATTCCGGGTATCATCAGATCAAGCTCAAGAAGGAAGATTGGGAGAAAACATCGTTCATAACCCCTTTTGGGGCCTTTTGTTACAAGACCATGACATTCAGATTGAAAAACGCTGGCGCAACCTATCAACGGTGTATTCAGAAGTGCTTTGAGGACCAAATCGGACGCAATGTTCACGCATACGTGGATGATGTGGTGATCAAGACCAGGAAGGCGGAGACATTTATTGATGATCTAAAGGAAACTTAACCCGACAAAGTGTGTCTTTGGAGTCCCAGCCGGGAAATTACTCGTCTTTATTGTTTCTGAGAGAGGAATTGAGGCAAACCCGGACAAAATCAAAGCTATCCAGAGTCTGAAAAAGCCGGAAAATTTGAAGCATGTTCAGAAGCTCACAGGGTGCGTAGCAGCGCTTAGCCGGTTTATATCCAGACTCGGAGAGAAGGCAATACCCTTGTACCGGCTCTTGAAGAAATCTAATAAATTCGTGTGGGACCAAGAGGCGGACGAGGCGTTCGAGGCACTAAAAAAGCAGTTATCTGAGGCACCAGCCCTAGCAGTCCCGGGCCCTAAAGAGCCCATGTTACTATACGTTGCGGCGGGGCCCCGGGCGGTTAGCGCAGTGGTTGTCGTTGAGCGTAAGGAGGATGGAAAAGATCACCCGGTCCAGAGGCCGGTTTATTACGTCAGCGAGGTATTATCAGAGGCAAAACAACGCTACCCACATTGGCAAAAGCTGGTTTTCGGGGTCTTCATGGCCAGCCGAAAACTGAAGCCGTATTTCGAGGAGCACCCCATAACAGTGGTTAGTTCTATACCAATGTCGGATATCATCAGAAACTCGGATGCAACGGGTAGAATAGCCAAGTGGGCGATCGAGATGGGAGATTATCACATCAACTACGAGCCCAGGTCAGCAATCAAATCTCAAGCTCTAGTTGATTTCATTAACGATTGGACTCACATAGGCATGCCCACCATGGCCCCAAACTCCGAGTCTTGGATAATGCACATTGACGGTTCCAAGCAATACGAGGGATCAGGAGCTGTGGTGGTGCTAACATCACCCAAAGGAGACAAGTTAAGTTACGTGTTGCAGATTCATTTTGATTGTTCCAATAACGTGGCCGAGTATGAGGCCCTATTGCACGGCTTAAAGGTAGCCAAGGAGATGAACATTAAGAGGATACGATGCTTTGGATATTCGGACCTTGTGGTACAGGAGGTCTCGGGAACTTGGGATAGAAAAGACGCAACTATGGCAGCGTACCGCAGAGAGGTGGACAGGGTTGCCGGGTGTTTTTCCGGGTATGAGGTGGAGCACATAGACAGAAGAAAAAAACGAGGCAGCAGACGCACTCGCCAGACTCGGCTCGCGCAGAGAGCCGGTTCCACCTAATGTTTTCCTGGATGAGCTATGGCGACCGTCAGTTAAAACCGAGTCTGAGGAAGAACTGGTAAATCAAGACCCGGATTTGGAGCTCGTGGCCACAGTACATGCTGTTCCTGAGTGGACAGAGCCGTTCCTGGCCTACCTATCACGGGGCGAGTTACCACAGCAGGAGGTATTAGCAAGACAAATTCTGAGACGAGCAAAAGGATATTCTATCATCAATGGGGAGTTATACAAAAGAAGTGCAGCAGGAGTCTTTTTGCGCTGTGTAGCACCAGAAGAAGGCCGACAGATCCTCAAGGAGATCCATGAAGGTGATTGTGGGCATCATGCATCCACAAGATCCCTTGTGGCCAAAGCTTATCGACATGGTTTCTTCTGGCTCACGGCCCTCGCAGACGCGGAGCGCTTGGTGGCAAGGTGTGACGGATGTCAAAGGTACGCTCGCCAAACCCATGTGCCGGCTATGGAATTGCGGACTATCCCGTTAACTTGGCCGTTTGCGGTTTGGGGTATGGATATGGTTGGCCCCTTCCACATGTCACCTTGCAAAAAGACACATCTATTAGTGGTTGTTGATAAGTCTACCAAGTGGGTTGAGGTCATGCCAGTTACCAATTGTGAAGCAATTACGGTAGTCAAGTTCCTGAAAAGGATTATCTATCGGTTCGGATACACCCACAACATAATTACCGACAATGGAACCAACATGTCCCTTGGCGAGATGGAGAAGTTTTGTGGAAACAATGGCATCCGTTTGGACATAGCCTCAGTGGCCCACCCACAGGCTAATGGACAAGTCGAGAGAGCAAATCAGGAATTGCTTCGTGGATTAAAGCCACGGTTGCGAGTCCCGTGTATTAGAGCTGCTGGTGCATGGGTTGAGGAGTTACCTTCAGTGGTTTGGGGTATCAACACCACACCTAACAGATCTACCCAGATGACACCGTGTTTTATGGTTTATGGTGCAGAGGCGGTGTTGCCGAGTGATATTATTCATGATTCGCCTCGAGTATCGGCTTATGTCGAGGTGGAGAACGAGAAGACCTGGCAAGACGCCGTGGATATGTTAGAAGAAGAAAGGGAACAAGCTCTGGAGAGATCAGCCATATATCAGCAGGATTTGCGGAGATATCATAGCCGGCGCGTGAAAACCCGGGTCTTCCAGGAAGGAGACCTGGTTCTGCGCCTGGTACAATCAAAAGAAGGAAAACACAAGTTATCACCGCCATGGGAAGGACCGTTCATCATAAGCCGGAATCTGCACAATGGATCATATTACTTGATAGACGCAAGGGAAGAGTCGGCTACGGTTAATGACACCGCTCATACCACTTCATCTATGCATGAGAAAGAAAGACCATGGAACGTGGCTCAGCTACGTCCCTACTATACTTAGTATAGGCGAGATTCACAAAGTGGAATTGCACGATGTAACAGGCAGCAGGTTTCAGACGCACTCTTTTCCTATCCAGGGTACCTAAGGGGACTGGAGGGTTTTTAATGAGGCGGCCTGCTGACCTAACTTTTCTCATATCAATAAAGAGATGGTTAAACAATATATTATTTCCTTTTCATGTGTTTTTATCAATTTTTATTTCTGTTATGCTTTTTATCTTTCTTCCAGGTAAGTATCGTTTACTGTTTTTTAGTACATTAGTTTCTTTAGCAGTTTGCATATATTTAGGTCTTGGGGGCTGATTGCTTGAATAGCACAGTTACAAACTCAAAGACCCGGCCATGATGCCTATGAGTTATAAGGGCCGATTACTCGCAAACGAGTACGGCTGCAAGCTTATAACCGGACAAATGAGCCAAACTTTCTTGACTCTTCTTACTTAAGCTCGATGTGACTCGCACTAAAGTGGCATGATTTGCTCGCATATGATCACAATCAGTCATGATGCCCAATGGGACTTGCCTGACCCTGTCTTCGTATAGATGTAGCAACATGATTATCCACGCGAAAGCCGGCTTACAGTACAAGAGAGCCAAAAGGGTCATCTAAACCACAAGTTATGCAGAGTACAGGGTTAATAACCGGAAACTCACAGTTTATTAAGCATAACTTCAAAACCTATGTGAAACGGCTCTAGGTTTTGGGCTTAGCAAAAAAGATTTGTTCTCTTTGAAAGACCTAACACACTAGACTCGGAAGTTCGGGCCTTGGGGACTGGGGAATTTGAAAAAAGAAACAAATTATTTAGCTATTAAGCTCAAAAACCCAAAAATCCGAGTCTTGGGGACTTGGGGACTTAGAGAAAAGTCCACCTGTCAAAACCCACGAAACCCGGAAACCGAGTCTCACAAAAGGAACCATAAAGTAAGTCGGAATATCAAGAATAAATAAGTTCAAAAGAAGATAGATATCAAATTCATCCAGGGGCCAGAAGGGCCGCGAAAGCTGTTAAGGTTTCAAAATGTATTACAAACCATGATAGTAGTATCAAAGGTGCACAGGCGCACCATCAAAAATAATTGTTTAAAAAAGCCCATTGGCCGAATGACGCGTTGGATATGACAACGGATATAAAAGATTAGTCGGCATCTTGGGTCGAGGCATCCATCTTGTCCTTGCCCTTGCCAGCCGGGTCCTGATCCTTGACTTGTTCCTCAGCGGCCTTCCAAGCATTGTTACCCGGATGGGAAGTGTCAGGACGAAGAGGAGGGAGGCTAGCCGGCGTAGAGGAGGAGGGCGCTGACTTCAAGTCGGCTTCCCTCTTTGCAGCTTCCTCCCTCTTCCTGGCCGAGTCAGCATTCCACTTCTCCAGAATATCGAAGGGTAAAGGCATATCCTCCTTCACAGGTTTACCCTTGGCGTCGTATGAAGTTACGAAGTTACTTAAATCCAGAGAATCGGCAATTGTAGTCGCTGAGTGACGCACCTCGCTCTGCACAGCCTTGAAATCCTTGACACCGAATCTAGAACCATCAGCCTTGAATTCTGGAAAGCCGGCCACCAACTTTGCCGGATCAAGCTTTGGAAAGTAAGCTTTAGCCAGCATTAGCCCCCGGGCCATCCCAACTCGGCATGCCGAGCGTTTCCAGAGTTCAATCCATGCGGGTACAGTGGAACACGCATGGATCAAAGTTTCCATACCCGGATAGCCATCGGTTGGCCACTGTATGGTGTCTAGGATCCATTTAGTGCCGGCGCAGAATCTCCGGAGCACATTCTTCAAGTTCTTTACCTTCTGGATGTCATCCTCTTCTGAGGGCGCAAGGTTAGCACCTACAATATAAAAAAAATGGATTATATCAAAGCATTCCGGGTATGATGGATCAAGAAAACAAAAAATCAAGACACGAACCAGTCAGTAATAAAATCTCACCAAGGAGGACACGATAAGCATCGGCAACTTGAGCCGGTAGTTTCTTCAGCGCGGCTTGAGCAGTGGTGTATTTTTCTTTGTATTCCGTGACATCTTTCTCCAAGGTTTCCACCTCAGCCTCAAGTGCTTCTCTTAGCTTTACCTCGGCATCCAGGAGTTGATTGGTCTTTGCCAAAATTTCCTCGGACCGGCTCGCCTGCGCCTAAAAGGAATGGAAAGTTAAACGTTAGTCGGATATCATAATCAGCCGAGTATCAAAAGGAGTACCGAGTGTAACTTCGACAAGTTAAACTCGGAACTTGGGGACTAGAAGGATAACAGGAGATATCAGTTAGTATTACCCGGTGTTTAGCGGCCATGCCCTCTAACATAGTGTTCTCTGTGGCCTTCATGGCAAGGAGGGCGCTCATCATTTGGTCGAAGGAGTGATTGCCCGAGCTGGAAGACCCGGGATCTTGGTAACCCGGAGGTGGAGTCTTCTCCTTGACAGGGGAAGGCATCCGAGTCGTATGAGTACCGGAGTTTGGCTCGCCTCCCCCTGTGCCCAGGATTGTGGCCTCTTCCTCCTCGCGTGCATGCGAGGCTATAGGATACTCGGCTTCTTGATCAGCCGGGTCCTTCGGTGGCGCTTGCCGCTCGTCCTTGCCGCTAGCCGCGGCAGTCATATTATCAATCGGGTTCTCCTTACCCGGGTCTTCGGTTTCCATGTTTTCTTGGTCACTGATAGTGACCGTGGCTCTGTGGATGGTATAAATGAGCAGTTAGCACGAAACTGGAGAAAAATCATGGAAGGGTATTGGAACATCAGGAGAAGAATCGTACCCAGGGTTCACCATGAAGTCTGAGGGGAACTCGCTGCTAGACCCGGACGAAGCTGATGAACGTTGAGAAAAGTAAGACATGGAACTGCCCCGCTAAGGGGTGATTCGGAAAAGGAAAACCACGATATTCAGGAAGAGGTTGAAAAATACCAGCGCGTCGAGCCGGGGATGACGGAATACCCGGGTTAAGTGTGGATTCACCGGGAAAGTTCCGAGTTACTCTGCGCTTGGTCGCGGGTGGATCCTTCAAGTACGGCCAGTCGGATAATTCTCGGTTTAGCTCGCACATGTTAGCAAAGGAGTATGGTTTAGAAGCAAGGGAGCGGTATGGAACCTTGAAGACGACCCCGCGGGTTTTCCTCTTGGTCCCGACTTCGACTTCCGGCGCAATTTCGCTTTTGTCGCTCTCGGTTTCTTCCGAGTCCCTCTGGTTGTCATTGTCACCCTTGTCATCCATCCCTGAAAGGCGTACGCATATAGTTGGAAAAAGAAAGCAAAGTGATAGAGGTTGGGGTGATTGGAATCCGGGTGATACCTTCGTCTGTATCGGCCGGCTCTTCCTCTTCCTCTTCCGGGTTACCTGAGTTGGGAGGGGTCTCGATACTCCAGAAAACGTTATCGGCCTGAGATAAAAAGCATGAAAATGGGAGTTAGTGTTTGTATCAAGTCAAAGTATGAGAAAGTGTATAAGTATCGGATTTTACCGCTGGAGCCGGGTTATCCCGGGTAAACGGCGCTAACCCGGCTATGTTCTTTATCACCTCCAGCTTCTCGGTCAGGAAGCTCTTGATGGTTTTATTGGTATCACCAGCCGGATAGTTCTTCGAGGAGTAACGGAGCGCGTCCGTAACGTGCCCCGAATATTCGCACATCAGCTTTGGGCGAATAGAATTGGGCTGAATGCGGAAATCTACCCAAGTCTTAACTAGGTTGAGCCCAGTGAGACCGTGGGCGAAAAGGCCGGCTATTTTGGTCAGATGGGGCTGGATGGCTTCCCTGTCCGACTCAGGGGCAAAAGCGTTGAAAGTGTCGGAGATATCTAAAAGACCCTCCGAGTAACCCGGCAACTTCCTCTCGCCGGGTGGGGAGGTGTCTCGGCAATAGAAAAAAGAAAGCTGCCAGTGTTTTACGTGTGAGTTGAGGTTGAGAGTCGGCATAGGTGAGTTCTTGCGGCGTTGGATAGAGACCCCGCCGCAAGCCAAGAGCGCCCCGTCACCGCTTTCGCGGCACGGTTTGCATTGGAACAGTTCTATAAAGAGAGACAAGTTTGGCGGGATGCACAAATAAGACTCGCAAAGGACTATGAAATGGGTTATGTTCAACATAGAGTTACGCCCTATGTCGAACACCTGGAGGCCATAATGGAGGAGGACTTCACGGAAGAAAGGGTGACCCGGGGGGCAAAACCCCCGGATCACGTGCTCGACGAAGCATATTACCTCATCTGAGTTAGGGGAAGGCCGGGTCTCGTCACCCGGCACCCTCCAGTGGATCTCCTCTTGAGGGGGGAGGACGCCCAACTCGGCCAGCTCCTCCAGCTTGGCCTGGGTCACAGAGGATCGCGCCCAATTGGCGGATATGGATTGGGTCACCCTTGGCTTAGCCGTCTGCTTCCCTTTGGTCTTGGGAGCCATTGGTTCAGTCTGCAAAAGTACAAGACAAAAGGATATAAAGCATGAGACTCGGAAGTTATGGATATTCCGAGTATTGACAAACAGTACGAGAATTATGAACTATCCGGGTGTCGAGTAGCAGTACAGAAATTATGGGGTATCTACGTATCGGCAAGTATTTACGAAAAAAGGTTGACCGCCTACGTATCTAGTGCAAGTAAAACAACCGGAAGAGGAGGATTTTCCGGGTATCTGTGAGCAGCCGCGGAAATCTGGGTCAACTACATCTAGATTGGAAATTTTGCTATCGATTTCGCGGAGAAATTAACGGTTATAAGCAATAGGGGAGTGATGTGTGACCATCTATTAAGCAATTGGACGAGCTAGCACGGAGTTATGCGACCTAATCCGGCGCGGGGCAAGAAATGGCCCGCGGCGGGCCTAGATCTAATCTAGGTCGAATAGAGAAATTGCAAGATTGGATCGAGGGGAATAAGAATCTTACCGGCGTGGATTGGAGAAGAACGCGACGGAGGCAGATGGCGCAGTCGTGATGCCCACGTGCTACTCCCGGCGGACAGCTTGGGGGCGCGGCGGCGGAGTTTGACGGCGGCGCGGAGCGAATCGTGGAGGAGCGCAGATGGCGGCGGCCTTGCTCCGGCGATGCGCACGGTGTCTCCATGGTGGCGCTCTGTCGGCTCGGTTGAGGAAGTGCTGGTGAGGAAGAAGAAGAAGAAAGAATGGACCGTTGGGGTTAGGTCACCCCTGGGTACCTATTTATAGTTACGGGCGGGTAAACCTAGGCCAACGGGCGGGAATCGAAATTTTCGGGATAAGGGGTACCCGTCCTGATTTTCCGGGATACGCGTTAAGAGCTCGAGAGCGATATCCAGACAAGATAAGAAGTAAATCTCTTCCGTGATATTCGGATCAGTTAACGAGTGAAGTAAGCCGGGTCTTTGGCATTTTCATCAGGGCATTGACTCGGAAAATTAAAGATGGACTTAGAGAAAACCGGGTTATTATATGGACCACCAATGGAGTTAGGCCTAGCTGTTTATTAAAGCAACCTAACCCGGCCTCTATGAACTTGTATGTTTGTTATTTTTGCAGGGAATAGCGTGCGCTTCAAGGAGGATCCCGTGAAGCCCAAGCTATTCTGGGGACTACTGATGGAGGGATGATAACCCGGTAGGCTAACGCCAAGGAGTAACTCGGCCCAAAGGACGCTGTGCAAGACCCGGCTTAGGATAAAGGAGCTTCTAGAATGCCCAGGAACATAGGCCTCGTAACCCAGATTGTGGGTTCCGGTAAGGAAGTTTAGGGTTTGTAAGCAGTGTCTGGGTAGGATTCAGAGTACGCCTTGGAGAGTAAGCCAGGGGGTCCGGATGTTATATAAGCCGGTCCCTAGGTTAGGGTTAGACAAGTTGTATCGTAAGCAATAACACAATCGCCGAATTGCGAGGTATCGAGTATCCATTGTAACACGAGAGTTGAGGTAATATATTCAGATCGGAGATTCGGCGACTTGATTGCCGGCTACCAGATCGCATATCACCATGGTTTCCTTTGAGCTAAACCCTCTCCCAAACACCAGAGTCGATTTGCCCCAAGATAAGTTACCCCCGGTAACGTCTGCCGTGATTATTCCACGACAACATCCGTAGCTCCGCCGCCACCACCGAGAAGTTTCGGGGGACAGATCTCTGTTCTGGCACCCTTCCAGGACGGGGAAGTGCCCCTGAAAGCCATCTCCTTCGACTCCACCGCCATCTCCATCGCCGTTGTTGTCTCCTATGATGAGGAGGGAGTAGTTCTCCCCCGGGGCTGATGGCTCTACCGGTAGCTATGTGGTTCATCTCTCTCTCCCATGGTGTGATCTTTATGTGATCATGAGCTTTGTAATCTAGTTGAATATGTAGATTTGATCTTCATCTGTTATGCTACTCAAGTGGTTTTGTTATCTCCGTAAACAATTTGATCATGGCGTAAAGGTGATAGTGTGTGCACCGCGTGGTTTAGCATGATATTTATATCTTGTGTTGGAAGATGAACCTATGAAATTGTGGCGTTTGTTTATTACTAATTTATGGCGCTCGTAGTGACATTGGGGTGCCCTAGAGAGGGAATATAGACTTGAGGAGTGTTGTTAAAACCCTACGCAATGATTAGTGTTCGTTATTCGACCGGAGAGTGGTTTGGAGTAGCATAGTGAAGAAATGATATTTATGCATTCAATTATGTTTTCATTGTTGAGAGTGCCCTCTATTGAAAGTAGGAGCCCTAGGCCTTATTTCCAAGCACTGAAACACCATTTTCCGCCTGTTCTGCTACATGTTTGCTTGCTGCCATTTTTATTTCAGATTGTTATTATCACTTATAATCATCCATACTACTTGTATTTTACTCTCTCTTCGCTGAACTAGTGCACCTATATACCTGACAAGTATATTGGGTGTGTTGGGGACACAAGAGACTTCTTATATCTTAATTGCAGGGTTGCTTGAGAGGGATATCTTTGACCTCTACCTCCCTGAGTTCGTAAACCTTGGGTAACCCACTTAAGGGAAACTTGTTGTTGTCCTATAAACCTCTGCACTTGGAGGCCCAACACTGTCTACGAGAATAGAAGTGTGCGTAGACATCAGCTACCGCCACCACAGTTGATCTTGCAGGAAATAGGGAGCCATCCGGCTAACCTGAACCTGGGTAAACCTTCGTGTCCTCGTCCTAAGCACTCCCCCATGTTCGCTCCCACGTTCTAACTCCAGATATGGAACTCGACAAGCGGGGGGGGCTTAGTTTGACTCATGGGAGAGCAACACCCGGTGCCCTCGCGTATGAATTTTTCCCATTCAGAAGGCCGACTTTTCGCTAGTTGTACCCGTGTCGGGAGCGTAGCCTCTCTCCCATCAAATAATCTTTTTCCCCTTTATACGAGTTTCCGAGCCAGACGGTGCCTTAGTTTCACCTAAGGGCAATGACCCGGTAGGCCAACGCCAGGGAGTAACTCGGCCCAAAGGACGCTGCACAAGACCCGGCTTAAGATAAAGGAGTTTCTAGAAGGCCCAGGAACGTAGGCCTCGTAACCCGGATTGTGGGTTACGATAAGGAAGTTTAGGGTTTCTAAGCAGTGTCCGGGTAGGATTCAGAGTGCGCCTTGGAGAGTAGGCCAGGGGGTCCGGATATTATATAAGCCGGCCCCTAGGGTTAGAAGAGAGAGATCCAAGAGTTTGAGCAATATCGCTAGGTATCGAGTATCCAGTGTAACACGAGAGTTGAGTTAATATATTTAGATCGGAGACTCGGCGACTTGATTGCCGGCTACCAGATCGCATATCATCATGTTTTCCCTTGAGCTAAACCCTCTCCCAAACACCAGAGTCGATTTGCCCCAAGACAAGTTACCCCCGGTAACGTCTGCCGTGATTATCCCACGACAGTTGGCGCCCACAGTGGGGCCTACGTCCAAGGCTGTTTACATCACGGGAGAAGCTCGGAAGAACATGGAGAACCTTGTCATCGGCGAGATCTACACCGACCCCGAAGGAGAGAAGATGGTGGACGATTCCGGCTGGGGACCAGAGTCGGATCTGCTCGAATCCGGATCCGTCGTGACAATCGGCCAGATCAACGTCTTCATCGGCATGGTACGTACGTCCGGTTCAATCCCTGACGATTTCCGATTTGATTCTGTGTCAGGGGAAGCCACCTACGTTCAATCAGATGGGGAAGAATCGGTCGGGACGGTAGATCCGACAGAAGAGCCCCCCACGAAGAGGGAACAGTCGGAGGAGCCGGCATGGACCCCGCGTGGCCGGGTCATGAGAGAAGATGATACCGAGTCCATCTTGCATCTACTGGAGGACCGGTACGAGGAAAATAGCAGCGAAGAGGAAGAGTACGAATCTGCGCCAAGCATTACGCGCCAGGTTGCGGTTTACACGGCCCCGACGATCAATCTTAATCAGGGAAACGTGACCGCGGCCACAGTTGGAACAGCACCAGCAGTGGCCCAGCAGCAAGGTCCGGTTGACGGAAACCCGGTTCTCACCCGAGTTGACGGAGAATCGGCATCGGTTACCAGCCACGCGGCGGACAGCGAGTTGCAGGCAAACATGTCCGGATATCTGGCAAACCGGACGCCAGGGGCGGGTCCTTCAAACCCGCAACACCCAGCCCTATTCAACAACAACTTGATTCTGGATCCAACCGTTTTAGCTACAGTTATTACTCCGGAAAACGCGGCGGAACGTGTCAGAGATATGGACGTAGCCCGCCGTGCATTGGAGCAACAGAGAAGGCAAGTAGAAGCAGAAAGGCAGGGGATGGCCACCCGCCAACGTGAGCTGGATGCATTGGAAACCCGGCTCCGAGAAGAGACAATCAGGGTGCGTCAAAGGCACCAAACCATGTTACCAGCAACGGGCGGAGTTATAAACCCGACCAACCTATTTATCACACCTCAGGATCAACCGATTCCGGCAGCAAACCAAGGAACCCTGCAGCAACCTGCAACCGGAGGAGCACAGCCGGCAAACATACAAGCCGGGTTACCCACACTGCAGACTGGAGCCACTGCCGGCAATACATTACCACCACCACCACCATCGCGATTTCGCACACCAGCAGGTCATTACAACAACCCCATGGATAATGTGTACGCAGCAACGCTCGCATTGAATCAAATCCCCGTGAGAGAGTCACCCCACGCAGAGGAGACCCGGCGGGCGATAGATCTATTGCGCACTGCGGTAGCGCAGCAAGTTAATTACGCGGGTCACAGAAGTGGAATGCATGGGACACCATATATCAGCCAGCAACGAGGCAATACCGGCAATATCCAGACAAGTTCAGCGCGGCGGAGGGAAGAGCAGCAAATGCCGCCTCCTCCCCGCGTTCAGGCAGTACCAGCAGCATCAGCAGCACAAGCTATCGTGGATAGTTCCAGAGCCAGGAGGGCCGCGGCCGGGTCTGCGGTGCATGGGCCACCAGCCGTACCACGTCCAGCCGCACCTCCCGCAGGATCACATGTTTCCCGGGTGAGACCAGTTCCGACTAATCTCGCTGGGCCTAAGTGTCTGTCGGATAACATCAGAGCTGAGCCTTACCCGGATAAGTTCAAGGAACCGGTTAAAGTTGTGAATTATGAGCCGACTATGGACCCAGAAACATGGTTGAGCAGTTATGAGATGGCTATGTCGATTCGCAATGCATCAGAAAATCTTCAAGCCAAGTTCATGTATTTGATGATGTCAGAAGGAGCAGCAAAGTTATGGTTAAATAATTTACCGGAAGGATCTATCAAGTCATGGGAGGAGTCGAAAACTGCGTTTATCAAGCACTTTCATGGGACGTGCAGAAAGCTATTTACTATTGATGACTTAGAGCGATGTGTACAAAAGAAAGGAGAATCGGCGCGCAGCTGGGTGCGCCGGGTTATGGAGATACTTCACTCATCTACGGATATTCAGCCCAAAGATGCGCTACAAGCTATGGCGAAGACGTGCAAGTACATACCTTTAGTGCAAAAGTTAACCCGCATGAAATCTTGTCGAAATGCTTCAGAGGTTACGATGGGAGAGCTAATGGATGCATGCAACAAACACGCTGCAACGGATACTACATAAGAGGATGTCGATGACAAGAAAGCAAAAGCAAATACAAATAATAGTGGAAGAACCGGCAATGGATCAACGCCGGGTAACAATGGAGGTAACAATGGGAACAACCAGAACAAGCGCCCGTTTGAGGGAGGCTCCGAGTTTGTCGCTAGCACAGAAGCCGGGTCTTCGAGACCTAGGGCAGAACGATATTTCAATGCTGGAAACCACAATGGAGGAAATTATCAAGGGCCACCGAGGCCGGGTAACAATTGGGATATCTTCAGAATGGCGTGTCCAAAGCACAGCAGGAACGGTAGGCCGGCTAACCACTCATTGGAGCAGTGCGCGGACCTACAGAGATGGAAGAATGATGAGATAAACAAGGCCATGCGAGGTGCAGGTCGGGGAGGAGGATCGGGTCCGGGTGGAAACCCGGGCAACGGCCCACCCCCAGCCGGTAACCCGGCAGGCGGAAATCCGGGTAACAACCAAGGGGGAGCTGGAGGATTCCAAGCTAACCCAAAGCAATTGGGACAATATCACGTGCATACCACAGGAATTTCTAACAAGGATAAAAAGATACTGAAACAAGCAGTAAACTCGGTTTCTTTGGCTGTTCCGAGATACCTGAGATGGTCAGAGCAGGACGTAACATGGAGCAGAAGAGATCACCCGGAAAGGATAGAACACCCGGGAGTCTTAGCATTGGTGGTGGCACCACAGGTTAATGGTTATGAGCTGAAAAAGGTCCTAATGGACGGTGGAAGTAGCATCAATATCTTGTATTGGGAAACCTTTCTACGCATGGGTCTCAAGGAGTCTCAGCTACAGAAGAGTTCAACGGTTTTTCACGGGATTGTGCCGGGTCACTCAGCGTGCCCCGAAGGAAAGATCACATTGGAGGTAGCTTTTGGAGAATCAAAGGATAATTATCGAGTCGAGTGGCTTACTTTCGAGGTGGTTAAGTTGCACAGTCCTTATCACACGCTATTCGGAAGGCCGACTTATGCCAAGTTCATGGCCAGGCCGTGTTATGTGTATTTACAACTAAAAATCCCGGGGCCCAAGCAGACCATCACCATACACGGGAGCCGGGATATAGCAGCTGAGTGCGATGAAGGAGATGCAGCCATGGCGGAGCAAGCTTGCAGAAAAGAGGAACTCAAGTATTACCGGTCTCAAGTAGACCCGGATGACAGAACAGCGTTAAAAAGACCAAATACTGAAGATGAGAGAGCAAAATTCAAGGCAGCACAGGACACCAAGATGGTAGCTTTTGTCGAGGGTGATCCCTCCAAGCAATTTGCTATAGGATCTAACTTGGACAGCGAGCAGGAGAAAGCACTTGTGGAGTTCATTCGTTCAAATCAGGACGTGTTCGCCTGGACGCCTAGCGATATGCCGGGTATCCCCACAGAATTGGCAGAGCACAGTTTAGACGTCGATCCCAAGTCCAGACCTGTGAAGCAGTGCTTGAGAAAGATGAATGAGGAAAGAAGGAAAGCTATAGGGGAAGAAATCGCTCGGCTACTGACAGCCGGCTTTATTATGGAAGTGTTTCACCCGGACTGGTTAGCAAATCCGGTTCTCGTGATGAAAAAGACCAATGAGTGGAGGATGTGCATTGATTACACGAGTCTCAACAAGCATTGCCCAAAGGATCCGTTTGCTCTACCAAGGATAGATCAGATCATAGACGTAGTAGCTGGCAGCGACCTATTATGTTTCCTGGACGCATATTCCGGGTATCATCAAATCAAGCTCAAGAAGGAGGATTGGGAGAAAACATCGTTCATCACCCCTTTTGGGGCCTTTTGTTACAAGACAATGCCATTTGGACTCAAGAACGCTGGCGCAACCTATCAACGGTGTATTCAGAAGTGCTTCGAGGACCAAATTGGACGCAACGTACATGCTTATGTAGACGATGTGGTGATCAAGACCAGAAAGGCGGAGACATTTATTGACGATCTAAAGGAAACGTTCAAGAACTTGAGAAGGTATCAGATGAAACTCAACCCGAAAAAGTGTGTTTTTGAAGTTCCAGCCGGGAAATTACTCGGCTTTATCGTTTCTGAGAGAGGAATTGAAGCAAACCCAGACAAAATCAAAGCTATCCAGAGCCTGAAAAAACCGGAGAATTTGAAACATGTTCAGAAGCTCACAGGGTGCGTAGCAGCGCTCAGCCGGTTTATATCCAGACTCAGAGAAAAGGCAATACCCGTGTACCGGCTCTTGAAGAAATCTGATAAATTCGTATGGGATCAAGAGGCGGACGAGGCGTTCGAGGCACTAAAGAAGCAGCTATCTGAGGCACCAGTCCTAGCAGCTCCGGGTCCTAAAGAGCCTATGTTACTATACGTTGCAGCAGGGCCCCGGGCGGTTAGCGCGGTGGTTGTTGTCGAGCGAAAAGAAGATGGAAAAGAATACCCGGTCCAGAGGCCGGTTTACTACGTCAGTGAGGTACTATCAGAGGCAAAACAGCGTTATCCACATTGGCAAAAGCTGGTTTTCGGGGTCTTCATGGCCAGCCGGAAGTTGAAGTCATATTTTCAGGAACACCCCATAACAGTGGTGAGTTCTATACCAATGTCGGATATCATCAGAAACTCGGATGCAACAGGTAGAATAGCCAAGTGGGCGATCGAGATGGGGGATTATCATATCAATTACGAGCCAAGGTCAGCAATTAAATCTCAAGCTCTAGTCGATTTTATTAATGATTGGACACACACAGGCATGCCTACCATGGCTCCAAACTCCGAGTCTTGGATCATGCACTTTGATGGCTCCAAGCAATACGAGGGGTCAGGAGCTGGAGTGGTGCTAACATCACCCAAAGGAGACAAGTTGAGCTACGTGCTGCAAATTCACTTTGATTGTTCAAACAACGTGGCCGAGTATGAGGCCTTATTGCACGGCTTAAAGGTAGCAAAGGAGATGAATATTAAGAGGATACGATGCTTTGGATATTCGGACCTTGTGGTACAGCAGGTCTCAGGAACTTGGGATAGAAAAGATGCAACTATGGCAGCATATCGTAGAGAGGTTGATAGAGTTGCCGGGTGTTTCTCCGGGTACGAGGTGGAGCACATAGACAGAAGAAAAAACGAGGCAGCAGATGCACTCGCCAGACTCGGCTCACGCAGAGAGCCGGTTCCACCTAATGTTTTCCTGGATGAACTATGGCGACCATCAGTTAAAACCGAGTCTGAGGAAGAACTGGCAAATCAAGACCCGGATTTGGAGCTCGTGGCCACGGTACGTGCTGTTCCCGAGTGGACAGAGCCGTTCTTGGCCTACCTATCACGGGGCGAGTTACCACAGCAGGAAGTATTAGCAAGACAAATTCTGAGGCGAGCAAAAGGATATTCTATCATCAACGGAGAGTTATACAAGAGAAGTGTGGCAGGAGTCTTTTTGCGCTGTGTAGCACCAGAAGAAGGCCGACAGATCCTCAAGGAAATCCATGAAGGTGATTGTGGGCATCATGCATCCACAAGATCCCTGGTGGCCAAAGCTTATCGACATGGTTTTTTCTGGCTCACGGCCCTAGCAGACGCGGAGCGCTTGGTGGCAAGGTGTGACGGATGTCAAAGGTACGCTCGCCAAACCCATGTGCCGGCTATAGAACTACGGACTATCCCGTTAACTTGGCCGTTTGCTGTTTGGGGTATGGATATGGTTGGCCCCTTTCACATGTCACCTTGCAAAAAGACACATCTCTTGGTGGCCATTGACAAGTTTACCAAGTGGGTTGAGGTTATGCCAGTTACCAACTGTGAAGCAATTACAGCAGTCAAGTTCCTGAAAAGGATTATCTATCGGTTCGGGTATCCCCATAGCATAATTACCGACAATGGAACCAATATGTCCCTTGGCGAGATGGAGAAATTTTGTGGTAACAATGGAATCCTGCTTGACATAGCTTCAGTGGCCCATCCACAGGCTAATGGACAAGTGGAGAGGGCAAATCAAGAATTGCTTCGTGGATTAAAGCCACGATTGCGAGTTCCGTGTATCAGAGCTGCTGGTGCATGGGTCGAAGAATTACCTGCAGTGGTTTGGGGTATCAACACAACACCTAACAGATCCACTCAGATGACACCGTTTTTCATGGTTTATGGTGCAGAGGCGGTGTTGCCAAGCGATATCATCCATGACTCGCCTCGAGTGTCGGCTTATGTCGAGGTGGAGAACGAGAAGACCCGGCAGGACGCCGTGGATATGCTAGAAGAACAAAGGGAACAAGCACTGGAAAGATCAGACATATATCAGCAGGATCTGCGGAGATATCATAGCCGGCGCGTGAAAATCCGGGTCTTCCAGGAAGGAGACCTGGTTCTGCGCCTGGTACAGTCAAAGGAAGGAAAACATAAGTTATCACCGCCATGGGAAGGACCGTTTATCATAAGCCGGAATCTGCACAATGGATCGTATTACTTGATAGATGCAAGGGAAGAGTCGGCTACGGTTAACGACACCGCTCATACCACTTCATCTATGCAAGAGAGAGAAAGACCATGGAACGTAGCTCAGCTGCGTCCCTACTATACCTAGTATAGACCAGACTCACAAGTGGAACTACACGATGTAATAGGCAGCAGGTTTCAGACGCACTCTTTTCCTATCCAGGGTACCTAAGGGGACTGGAGGGTTTTTAATGAGGCGGCTTGCTGACCTAACTTTCTCATATCAATAAAGAGATGGTTAAGCAATATACTTCCTTCACACGTTTTATCAAGTTTTACTTTTTATGTTATGTTTTTATTTTTCTTCCAGGTAAGTATTATTTATTGTTTTCTTAGTACATTAGTTTCTTCAGTAGGTTGCATGTATTTAGGTCTTGGGGGCTGATTGCTTGAATAGCACAGTTACAAACTCAAAGACCCGGCCATGATGCCTATGAGTTATAAGGGCCGATTACTCGCAAACGAGTACGGCTGCAATCTTATAACCGGACAAAGGAGCGAAATTTCTTGACTTTTCTTACTTAAGCTCGATGTGACTCGCACTAAAGTGGCATGATTTGCTCGCTTACGATTACAATCAGCCATGATGCCCAATGGGACTTGCCTGACCCTGTTTTCGTATAGATGTAACAACATGGTATCCACGCGAAAGCCGGCTTACAGAACAAGAGAGTCAAAAGGGTCATCTAAACCACAAGTTATGCAGAGTACAGGGTTAATAACCGGAAACTCAAAGTCTATTAAGCATAACTTCAAAACCTATGTGAAACGGCTCTAGGTCTTGGGCTTAGCAGAAACAACCTGTTTTCTTTGAGAAACCTCACACCCCAGACTCGGAATTTCGGGCCTTGGGGACTGGGGATTTTGAAAAAAAGAGGCAAGTTATCTAGCTATTAAGCACCAAAAACCCAAAAATCCAAGTTCACCTGTCAAAACCCATGTGACCCGGAAACTGAGTATCACAAAAGGAACCATAAAGAAAGGCAGATAAATATCAAATTCATCCAAAGGCCGGAAGGGCCAAGAAAGCTATTAAAGCTTCATAATGTATTTACATGATGCGATGATAGTATCAAAAGTGCACATTTGCACTATCAAAAGAATATATGTCTTTACAAGGGCATCGAGCGAATAAGGTATTAGGATGGCATCAGGTAATAATTTACTCGGCCTCCTGAGTCGGGTCCACATCCTTACCCTTGCCCTCTGGGTCTTGTTCTCGGGTTTGCTTCTTAGAAGAGTTCCCAGCATCATCATCCGGTTTTTCAGTATCAGGACGAACAGGTGGACGGACAGCTGGCGTAGAGGAAGTTGGTGCTGATTGCAATTCGGCTTCCCTCTTTGCAGCTTCCTCCCTCCTCCTGGCCGAGTCAGCATTCCACTTTTCTAAAATGTCGAAGGGCACGGGTGTATCTTCCTTCACAGCTTTGTCCTTAGCATCGTATGGAGACATAAACCTACTCAAGTGCATACTGTCGGCAAGAGCAGTTGCCGAGTGACGTACCTCGGATTGTACGGCTTTGAAATCCTTGGGGGAAAATCTCGAGCCATATGCCTTGAATTCTGGAAATCCGGCCACCACCGTTGCCGGCTCAAGCTTAGGAAAATAAGCTTTCTCCAGCATAAGTCCCCGGGTCATCCCAACCCGGCATGCTGAGCGTTTCCAGAGCTCAATCCATGCAGGGACAGTAGAACATGCATGGATTAGGGTCTCCATACCCGGATAGAGTTCAGTCGGCCACTGAATGGCGTCTAGTATCCACTTGGTGTCGGCACAGAACCTCCGGGGGACATTCTTCAATCTCTTTACCTTTTCGATATCATCTTCTTCTGAAGGCGCAAGGTTGGAAGCTGCATTATGAACAACAAAGGTTACATCAAAGTATCCCGGGTATCATGTATCAAGAAAACAAGAAACCAAGACACGAACCAGTAAGTAGCGAAATCTCACCAACGAGGACACGATAAGTGTCGGCAACTTGAGCTGACAGCTTCTTCAGTGCAGCCTGAGCAGTGGTGTATTTCTCTTTGTATTTCGTGACATCCTTCTCCAAGGCTGCCTCGGACTCAAGTGCTTCTATTAGCTTTACCTCGGTGTCCAGGAGTTGCTTGGTCTTGGCCAAAATTTCCTCGGACCGAGACGCATGCGCCTAAGAAAAAGGGGAGGTTAAACATTAGTCGGATATCGCAATCAGCCGAGTATTGCAAGAAGTACCGAGTGTAACTTTGACAAGTTAGACTCGGAACTTGGGGACTAGGTGGACACTATGAGATATCAACTAACGTACCTGATGCTCCACGGCCATACGCTCTAACATGCTGCTCTCTGAGGCCTTCATGGCGAGGAGGGCGCTCATCATTTGGTCGAAGGAATGGTTGCCCGAGTTGGAAGACCCAGGGTCTTGATAACTCGGAGTGGAGGTTTTCTCCTTGGCAGGGGAAGGTACCCCAGTCGTCCGGATGTCGGGGCTCGGTACGCCTCCTCCCGTGCCCAAGACGGCGGCTTCTTCCTCCTCGCGTGCATGTGAGGCTATCGGGTACTCGGCTTCCTGATCGGCCGGGCGTGTCGGTGACACTTGTTGTTCTTCGTCGCCAGCTGCAGCCGCCATATCATCAATCGGGTTCTCCTTACCCGGGTCATCGGTCTCCATATTTTCTTGGTCACTGATTGTGACCGTGGCTCTGTGGACAGTATAAAAAAGCGGTTAGCATGTAGACTGGAGAAAATTATGGCAAAGTGATGGAACATCAGGAGAAGAACCTTACCCGGGATTCACCGCGAAATCCGAGGGAAACGCGCTGCTGGACCCGGATGAAGCTGATAAATATCAAGAGAATAAGGCATGGAACTGCCCTATTAAAGGATGATTCGAAAAGAAAAAGAATTCGATATTTGGGAAAGGATTGAAAGATACCAGCGCATCGAGGAGGGGACGATGGAATACCCGGATTAAGTGCGGATTCACCCGGAAAGGTCCGGGTCATTCTGCGCTTGGTCACAGGCGGATCCTTCAAGTACGGCCAGTTAGATAACTCTCGGTTTAGCTCGCACATGTTAGCAAAGGAGTACGGTTTAGAAGCAAGGGAACGGTATGGAACCTTAAAGACGACCCCTCGGGGTTTCCTCTTTGCTCCGACCTTGACTGTCGGCTCAGCTTCATCTTCATCGCTTGCTGTTTCCACCTTGCCTTCCGGTTCTTATTCTTCTTCGCCCTTGTCCTCTGGCTCTGAAAGTTGCCAAGGTATATTGTCGGAAAAACAGAGAATAAACAGCAATGAGCTTGCAGAATCTAAGTGAGCCCCGGAATGTACCTTCCTCCGAGTTGACTACGTCCTCTTCCTCCTCTGGACTCTCGGAGTTAGGGGGCGTTTCGATGTTCCAAAAGACGTTATCAGCCTAAGACGAAGGCACGAGGGTAAGGATTAGTAGTTGTATCGAGAGAAAGGTGTGAAGGTAAAAATATGAGAACCGGATTTTACCTCAGGAGCTGGGTTCTCGCGAGTAAATGGTTCCAACCCGGCTATGTTCCGGATTACCTCCAATTTCTCCGTCAAGAAGCTCTTGATGGTCTTGTTGGTATCACCGGCCGGGTAGTTCTTGGAAGAGTATCGGAGGGAATCCGTAGAGTGCCCCGAATACTCGCACATCAGTTTTGGGCGGATGGAATTGGGTTGTATGCGAAAGTTCACCCAAGTTTTGACTAGGTTGAGCCCAAGGAGACCTTGGGCGGAAAGGGCGGCTATTTTTTAGAGGAGCGGTTGGATGGCCTTCCTGTCCGACTCAGGGGCAAAGGCGTTGAAAGATTCGGAGATATCTAGAAGGCCCTCCGAGTAACCCGGCAGTCTCCTTTCGCCGGGTGGGGAGGTGTCTCGGCAGTAAAAGAAGGAAAGTTGCCAATGCTTAACGTGAGAATTCAGGTTAAGAGTCGGCATTGGGGAATTCTTACGGCGCTGGATGGAGACCCCGCCGCAAGCAAGAAGTGCCCCGTCACCGCTTTCGCGGCACGGTTTGCACTGGAAGAGTTCAATGAAGAGAGCCAAATTTGGCGGAATGCACAAATATGACTCGGAAAGGACGATAAAATGGGTTATGTTCAACATAGAGTTAGGCCCTATGTCGAACACCCGGAGGCCATAGTGGCTCAAGACCTCGCGGAAAAAAGGGTGACCCGGAGGGCGAAACCCCCGGGTCACATGTTCAATGAAGCAGATTACCTCACCGGCAGCAGGTGTAGGCCGGGTCTCATCACCCGGCGCTCTCCAATGGATATCTTCCTGAGGGGGGAGGACCCCTAACTCGGCCAGCTCTTCCAGCTTGGCCTTGGTGACTGTTGATCGCGCCCAGTTGGCGGATATTGATTGGGTCGTCCTTGTCTTGGCTTGCTGCTTCCCTTGCTTCTTGGGAGCCATGGGTTCAGTCTACAAAGCACAAGACAAAAAGGTGCAAGACATAAGACTCGGAAATCATGGGTTGTCCGGATATATGCAAGCAGTATCAAAAGAAGGCATGAGGACTGTGAATTATCCGGGTATCACTGGACGGGGTGAAAATTACAGGTTATCCGGGTATCGAGTAGCAATACAGAAACTATGGGGGACTTACGTATTGATGATCGTTTGCGGAAGAAGGTTGATTGCCCATGTATCTACTCCAAGTAAATGAACCGGAAGAGGCGGACTTTCCGAGTATCAATGGCAAGTGCGGAATGTTTGGACGGCCCGAGCCTAGATTGGAAATTTCATTTTCAAATTCGTGGTGAAATTAGTGACTACAAGCAATAGGAGAATGAGGTGGAGCCTATATTCAAGCCATTGGATGAACTAGTATGAGTCTAAGCGACCTAATCCGGCGCGGGGCAAGAACTAGCCCGCGGTTGACCTAGATCCAATCTAGAACGAATCAAGAAATTGTGAGGCTAATTCAATGGGAGTAAGAAGCTTACCGGAGGGGATTGGAGTAGAGCACGACGGCGGCAGATGGCGCAATCTGAATGTCCCTTTGCGATTCCCGGCGGGCAAGGTGAGGGTGCAGCGGCGGAGCTTGGCGGCGGCGCGGAACGGTTCGAGGACGAACGTAGCCGGCGGCGGCTTTGCTCCGGCGGTGAGCTCGAGGTTCCCGTGGTGGTGTTGCGCAAGCGCGAGAGATGGGGAGGAAGAAGGAGTTGGAATGGACCGTTGGGGGTTAGGTTGTCCCCTGGGTACCTATTTATAAGGTACGGGCGGATAAACCTAGTCCAACGGGCGGGAACCGGAAATTTCGGGATAAGCGATACCCGCCCAGATTTTCTGAGATATGCTTTAAGTGCTGGACGAGATATCCGGAATGGATAAGAAACAAATCTTCTCCGTGATACCTGGACTAATTGAACAAGTAAAGTAAGCCGGATCTTTGGCGTTTGCATCAGGGGCGTTGACCCGGAAAAGTAAACACTGGACTTGGAGGAAGCCGGGTTACTATATGGCCACCATGGAGTTAGGCCTAGCTGTTTATCAAAGCAACTTAACCCGGCCTCTATGGACTTGTGTGTTTGTTATTTTTGCAGGGAATAGCGTGCGCTTCAAGGTGGATCTCATGAAGCCCAAGCTATTCTGGGGACTACTGATGGAGGGATGATAACCCGGTAGGCCAACGCCAGGGAGTAACTCGGCCCAAAGGACGCTGCACAAGACCCGGCTTAAGATAAAGGAGTTTCTAGAAGGCCCAGGAACGTAGGCCTCGTAACCTGGATTGTGGGTTCCGATAAGGAAGTTTAGGGTTTCTAAGCAGTGTCCGGGTAGGTGAAAGAGCATGGTTCCCCCATGTGTGGTTTTGGTAATTGATGATAATCACTATGGACTTATGGTTGCATTGAGCTATACTTGTAGAGTTTCTCCATAGGCAATACTTGATGTCCATGTGTTGGATTCAAGATAATCAAGTGGTGACCAAGGTGCTATTCATGTGAATATCCCAAGTTTGGTCATGAGAGAGTTGAGCATATTGCAAGTATGTCTTGAAGAAGAATATTGTGTGAACATTCATCTTTACCTTCAAGACATCATTATTATGAAGAGATAAGAAAAGATAAAAGGTTCATCAAGTATGTCTTGAAGAAGAATATTGTGTGAACATTCATATTTACCTTCAAGACATCATTATTATGAAGAGAGAAGAAAAGATAAAAGGTTGATCAAGGCAAAGTGCTAAGCGATGGTTAATAGTGATCAACTCACAAAGCAAGAAGATGTACCATGTGGTATCATGGTATCGTAAGTAATTGTTCATATAGCTTTGTGTTCTAACCCATTATATGTGTGTGTGGTATATCTATGTGGGGTTAGGCATCTTTCCATGGGCTTGCATCAAAAGGAAGATTTCATATAGTCCATGGTGGATGACGTCAAGTTGTGATCGTCATCAAGTTCGAGAAGTGCAAGTTCAAGGGAAGCATATCGAAGAGATCACGTTCTTGAAGCTTGCCACTCTTTTGGAGATAATGTTAAAGTAAAGATATACTTAAAAGATCATCTCCCATAGTTGCATATGGGGGAGCATCTTTGTGTCTTCACCAAGCAAAAAGAAATCAAGAAAGGTGTTCCATCTTGAGGAGGTCGAGATCGTCATATTCTAGCTCAAGTGGAATTCTCAAGGCAAAGGTATGATCTTGATAGGTTTTCTATTTTACCGGTCTCATAGCATTAGGAGGGAGACCGGATTATAGGATAGATAACCGTACTATCAAGAGGGGCTCTCATATTAGCAACTTGATCGCATCACTCGGAGAGAGCTCAAACCTTTGCATACTTGGCATAACATTTCTTGGTTCTTATTTGTGTTTTCTCCATGTGTGGTTTTTGAGCTTGTCATGTGCTTCAATACAAGATCAAGTTCATCAAAAACGGGTTTCGCATGAAAAACTTATTGCGTTTTTGATATTGGAGGTTTTACCGATTGTTCCTTTATAGAGAGGTAATAACTTTCATCATTTGGTTTTATCATCCAATTATGGACTATGATGTTTCTTTGCATAATCTTGTAGTGCTCGTTCTTACGATTTCAACGAGCCCAAGATCATCGAAAACGGAGTCCGGATGCAAAAGATATCGCGTTTTTAGTGAAGGAGATTTTCTGAAAACTGGTAGGCCGGCCCCATGCCGGGGTGGGCTCCCGTAGGCCGGACCCCTACCCGAACAGTCCGGCCTGGAGGCCGGCCTGGCCGGCCCGGGAGGCCGGGGTGGGGCAGAATGACCCCAACGGGCTGATTTTGGGGGCCTATAAAAGGGGCCTTCTTCCCCATTGGTTCCCCAACCTTTTTGCAAGTTTTCCCCCCACCATTGTTGACATTTTGGAGCTTGCTCTCTCTCTATTCCTCCATGATTCTTGCCTCCAATTAGTGGGAAAAGAGAGAGGAGATCTAGATCTATTATTCCACCAATCCATCTCTCCTCTTAGTGAGGGGAAAGTCTTTGGATCTAGATCTTGTGGATTCATTTGTTGAGTTCTTCATTGTTCTTCCTCTCTTCTCCCCCCATAGCATTTGTTGCTTTGGTGGGATTTGAGAGTGAAGGATTTGAGCACTTCTTGTGTTCTTGCCATTGCATAGGTTGCATCGGTTTGAGTTCTCTACGAGGATTCGTTCGAGTGAAAGGTTGAGAAGCTTGTTACTCTTGGGTTCTTGGAGTGCCCTTGAGCTTGTCCTCTTCGGTACTTGGAGTGCCCTAGACGGTTGTTGTTGTCTTGGAGTTTTGGTAGCTCCCGACCTTGTTGCTATCTCGGAGTTTTGGTGGCTCACGGGATATTGTTGGGAGCCTCCAATTGAGTTGTGGAGATTGCCCCAACCTTGTACGGGATCGGTGACCGCCCTCAAAGGTCCCATAGTGGATCGTGGCACTCCGCATTGGTGGAGGCACGAGGAGAATAAGGTGAGACATTGGGCGCTTGGAGTCATTGTGACTCCACACCTCTCCAACGGAGATTAGCTTCCATTGGGAAGTGAACTTCGGGATAAATCATCGTCTCCTCGTCTCTCGGTTATTTCTATACCCGAACTCTTTACTTATGCAATTTACTTTGTGATAGCCATCGAGCTTGAAGTAACATATCTTGCTATCACATAGTTGTTTGAATTGTTTAGCATAAGTTGTTGGTGCACATAGGTGAACCTAGTTTGTTTAGGTTTTGGCTTGATAAATTAAACGCTAGTTTTATTCCGCATTTATTCAAGCCTTAACCGTAATTATTTTTAAACGCCTATTCACCCCCCCCCCCCTCTAGGCGACATCCGTGTCCTTTCAATTGGTATCAGAGCCGGGTCTCTCTTCATAGGGTTTCACAACCTAGAGAGCAAAGATGTCGGCTAGGGGATTAGTGCATAATGACACTTTTATATTCGATGGCACAAATTATAATACTTGGAAAATTAGTATGCTTAATATTTTTAAGGACATGGGTCCAAATATAGAGAAAATTGTAGATATGGGTTTTTCTACTCCAACGGGTATTGATTGCTCTTTAGAGGATGAGAAAAACTTATATCTCAATACTCAAGCTACTAATGTGTTTTTCAAATATTTGAGTATTGTAGTTCTTGAGTCAATTAGGCCATCTTGGAAAGCTCATGATATTTGGACCAAGATTCAAGATAAATATGATGTGTCCAAAAGTTGTGGTGATGATTATACTCCCTCCACCTCCGGGCGTGATGAGTTATCAACTTCTTCTACCTCACAAACATGTGTCAAGGCACAACATAATGATATGGTGAGTAGTGACAAAAATTGCAATCTTGATAGTATGCTTATTGTTGACGATTCTTCATCTCTATCTTATTGCAATACTTTGTCTATGGACTTAAACACACCTAGCACCCAAAATGATTTACATGCTTGCGTTGATAGTTCATGCATATCATGTAAAAATTCCTTGACTAAATCTTATAATGATCTGCTTGATACATCTTGTTTCCATAGTAAAAATGGTTGTATTTCCTATAGTACTTGTGTTACTAACCATGTAGAAGAAACTCAACATTCCATGGAACAAGATGTGGATTTAAGTGGCGTTTCAAGTAATGGTTCATCATCATCTACCATATCTCACTTTTGCCTTATGGCTAAAGGTTCAAAGGTAGATCCTACTTTGAACACCAATGTATCTAGTGATGATGATGATTATTATGATGGTGATGAGGATGATGATGATGATGATGATGACGATGATAATGACAATGATTCGTTAATGGAGAAAGGTAAAATGATTCACAATATCCTTTATGAGGATAAATATGCTTGTGCCAATTTCCTAGAAATCATTAGAGCATTTGATAGGCACAATATCACCATTAAGGATTTGGAAGCATGCATTGATGCGTGTTATAGCCGCGAGCGTGATTATTCCAATGAAATTGCAAAACTAGAGGAAGCTCTTGTAGAAGAACAAACTATCAATGAATCTCTTGAAGAGACTTTTACTTTAGAGTTATCAAAATTAAAGGACTCTCATAATAGAAATCTTGAGGTGGTTAATTGTCTTAAAACTAAAAATGATGAGCTAAAAGTCGAACATACTCAACTTAAAGCTTCATATTCAAAAGGACTTGCCAATTTGCCTTCTCCTATTTCTATTAATTATGATGCTTGTGCTACTAACTCTATTTCTCGTGAAGCATCTACATTGAAGGAGAATGTTGAGCTAAGGTCTCAACTTGAGTTGCTAACTAGCAATTATGGGAAATTGGAAGAAAGTCATGAAAAGCTCTTAGGCTCTCATGAGGATCTTTTAGTCTCACATGATAAGATAAAGTTAGCTCATGAGGCTATTACTACCAAGGTGATATCTTGTGATCCTCATGTGTACATTAGCACAAACTCTACTCAAAATTCTATTTTGCCTCGTGCTAGTCCTATTAATTCATTCACTCATAATATCGCTACATCTTGTGATGAATTGCTTTCCATGCCTTGTTGCTCTAACAATGAATCATCTACTTCCTCTATTACTTGTGTTGCTACTAACCATGTAGAAGAAATAAAAGAGCTCAAGATCCAAGTCGCTTCTTTGAAGAAAGACTTGGAAAATCGTCATGGGAAGTCCGCACTTTACAACATGTTGAGTGTACAAAGATTACCCAATGACAAGAGTGGACTTGGATTCAACTCCAATAATAACAAGAAGTCCAATATAAAGAAGAATCATATAATCAACAAGAACAAGAGCCAAGAACAAGTCAACAATTTGTCCAATATTGTTTGCTTCAAGTGCAATGTTGAAGGGCACCATGTTAGGTCTTGCCCATTAAAGAAGAAGCCTCTTAGTGAGAAGCAACAAGGGAAGCGGCCACAAGTTCAATCTCATGCTCAACCTCAAGATGAAGAAAGGCTTCTTCCCAAGAAGAATCAAGTTATAACTCCTCAAGTTGAGAAATCAACTAAGAAGAAAGGAGGAAGCCGATGTTGCTACTTATGCCGTGAAAAGGGCCACCTTGCTTCCTCATGCACTAATGGTACCTTATCCAACCCTATCATTATTTATGTTGTTTATTCCCTTCGGAAGGATAACGTTGGCAATGTGTTTGCCAAATATGTTGGCACTCAAAGTGGTGTCAAGAAACGAACCATTTGGGTTGCCAAGCCTATTGTGACTAACCTCTTAGGACCCAACTTGGTTGGGGACCAAGAAGCTAAAACTTGATCAATAGGTGTTGTTGGAGGGCATTGGAGACTTGGCTATCTTATGAAGAATTAAGGGATCTTCATCAATTATATTTACTCAAGCCAAGTCATTTGTATCATCATATATCTATCTCCTATCCAATATGTCTCCTTCCGGTAACTTGTATTTAAATTATATACATTAAAAGTTGCTTGCCCCTTGCATGTGTTAGTTTTGTGTCTAGCATGTGTTTGTATATGGTGTGCTTACTAATTACCTATCTTGAGTAATCTAGTATGTGTTTGTTGGTTTGCACTCCATGTACTTGTTTGTTTTGTGTTGAGCCTTTATTGCAATTTATGATTAATTTAAGTTGCCTCTTTTGAGAGATTAATGAACCATCTCATTTTGGGGGACTGGTGTGCTTGCCACCTCACAATCCTAAAATATGTGTACATGAGGTATATCACTTATTATTAACGTGAAAAGATTATATAGTCTCCATGTGGTATTTCATTCTCATGAGAAATTCGAATTTCACAATGTTCATTAATTATCTCTTATTTGATTTCGCTTGCCTCTTGTTGAAAAGAAATGGATTATCACATTATGGGGGAGTAATAAGCTATGTGCATATTACAATCCTAGAAAATGTGAACATGTGAGGTAATGCCACTTATAATTGATATTCTAAATTATCTGTTACTACGTGGCATGATTAGCTCAAACAAGTTCCATACTTGCTTAAATGAGTTTTTTGTATCTCATATTTTGGTTTGTTGAATTTGAGAGAGTTTCTTCGTGCGGTGTTCCTCAAATGTGCACTAGTATTTATTGTTTGGGAAACCGGTTGCTTCAATATATATTAAGAATTGCTTTGCATGATAATTTTACTAGTTGAAGCATGGTAATTAACTCATATCCTTTTCCATAAACTTTTGTGTTTCAACATGATCACGAATATTTTTGCAACATACCACCTAAAATTAACACCATACCCTCCTTGTCCTTGGACAAGTGACAACCATATTTGTGGTAGAAGTTATTGATCATATTTACATTATGCTTTGCTTCCATTTGTATTATCGACGAGAAATTGTTTTGTATGAACTCACATTGTCTTCCTTGACTCTTGAATATCTATGTGTTATAATCAAACAAAATTCTAGTGTAATGGTTGTAAGAAAAGCGAGGATCCCCTTATAGTGCTTTTGTATTAAAATGCAAACATCTATATAATGCATAAGTCATGGGAGAGCTATATTACTTCCTTTAGAACACTATATTTTCAATTGGATCTCTTGCCACTTAATGAAAGTTTCTATTGTATGCATGCGAAGAGTGATGATCCCATTTGAGTGCAAAATTCAAAAATCATGCATAGATCGTGGGGGAGCTATCATAGATTCTTTTTGAACACTAGTTATCATCAATTGATATTAGATCTTTTTAAATTGGTAATTTAATCAATATCTTGTGAGTTTGTGGAAGGCACAACTTTTATTTTTTTATTACTTTGTGCCATCATAAAAAGTGTAGAGGGCTTGGTTATCTCATCCCTTGTTTTGCATTCTATTGTTTTGAATGAGATAAGTCTTTGATCATATTTTACATAGCCATCCTCTATGCTCATTTGTTTTGCTTTGATGCCCTTAATTTCTATTTATTTGGAGTTTGATATCTCACTCATAGATATTTGCTTCAATTGACATCTCTTGGAATTTGACATGGTTCATTTGATGTCTATTGGGATCTCAATATTTTACTCCTTGATGCATTTTTATTTAGTATCCCCCAAGTGATAAGTATTTCCTTTGGTATTTTATTTTTACAATGATATATTTTCTAATTGGTATCTTATCAATCATGAGTTGATTGACATGTTCCTAAATCCTATTTTGAGTGTTTGATCACAACATATGGAAGGACTAACGTGTTCCCTAAGTTTACTCAGAAAATATCATGGATAAAGTGCAACCATATCTACCCGTAAACCACATGCAAGTTGCAGCAATAAGAGAGAAAAGTCTACGGAAAAAGATGTGAAAGAAAGAAGAAGAAACAGAGAAGAAAGGAGAAAGAGAGAAGGTGAAAGGGGGGTGGCCGGCCTGGCCGGGCTCTAGGTCGGGCTAGTGGCTGCCTGGCCACGCCCCACGCCGGCCCCAGGCCGAGCTGTTCGGGTGGGGGTCCGGCTTCACTCGCTGCCCCCGCCGGCCCCAGGCCGGGTGCCAGGCCGGGCTTCCCGGGTGGGTGGCCAGCCCCGCCCTGCCCCCACGTCGGCCCCAGGCCGGGCTGCTGGCTGGGTGGACGCCCCCACGCCGGCCTCCCTCTCCTTCCACGCCGGCCTCAGGCTGGGTGCCAGGCCGGGGTGGGATTGTGCCCGGCCCTGGCTGCCCCAGGCCGGCCCCTAGGCCGGGTTGGGCGCTGCAGAGTGGGGGAACCCCCCAACGACCGTTTTCTCTCTCCCGGGTATAAAATGAAATGTTTCTTCTACCTTTAGATTGCATGCATAATTATTAGTGTATATGTTATGGCATGTTTATTTTCCTTGATCCAATATTTATATAGAATAATATCCATAAATCCTAAATTGGCTAAGATGTTCATGATATTCAATTTCTTATCTATATGCCTATATTCATGTGGATTGAATCCTATATATTGTAGTTTGTGTAACTACTTTGGACCCAATGAGTTTGGGGACCATTTTTGTACTTAAATATGTTTTAGGTACATTTCATATGCGTTGGATGCTTGCCTCATTCACAAAGAAGGTGTTATCAATACATGCTTATTGGAGTCAAGCTATGTTGATGGATGAATTCTTATATAGTACAACATCACCAATGCTACCTCGGTAACAAGTATCTATCTCATGCATATACTCTAACATTTCAACCTTTTGTAGGTTGTATCATGGCATGAAACATATTTACTCCTTGTGATATTTGTTGCTTTTATCAAAACGTCCCAACTATCTCTTTTTCCCTTATTGATGTTTGTGACGTCTTTGATGTGTTTTTGTTGGAAGGTCATTCATATCCTCTAAAAAAATGATTTCAAGCAAAGATCTTATTATCATATTTATGTCTTCGAATTGGATATCTCGCTCTTTCTCTTTGTAACTATATTGTATGTACATGTTTCTTTATGGATGTACATCATCATGATTGTGGTCTATTTAAGAAACTTATACATATGATAAGAATTACATGTCTTATTGTATCCTAATGGTTCGGTGTCCATCCTTTTATTGGTAACTTCTCTTATGGCTTAACCATCTCTTACTCCAAGTGATATGCCTTATTTTCTTTTATGATCACTTGCACTTGCTTTGAGTTTTGAACAACAGTGGGGGAGTTATGATTCCATTTTTGTGCCCTTTGCGTTCAAAATGCAATATTTCTAAATCATGCACAAATATTGGGGAGCTCCTCTATTTTCTTTAAAAACACTCATTTTCTCAAACCATAATATACCTTGTTAGTTTGGTTTGTTGGATCTCTTGATTGCTTGCTTCTCTTTAGGAGAATATTAGATTTGTATACCATCTTATTTGCAATCTTTGGATCCTTGGTATGGTTCCTCCCATTATTCATCATTGGATAAGTGTATTTGATTTCACTCATATTATGAGAAGTGCATAGCCTACGGAGGAACCCTTACTATATTGGCCATCTAAAATTTCTATGATCCCATTTTGGAAATGGATGCCAATGGGGGAGAAAGTTTCGAGGGTTTAAGAAATTTTGGTTTTGTTCTTAAACATTTTCCTTTCGTGCTCATGCAACCTTGCTTGTCTATTTGCATGGTAGGTAAAATTCATTATATAAACCTTCGTAAAAGAGTTTGTCATCAATTACCAAAATGGGGGAGATTGAAAGAGCATGGTTCCCCCATGTGTGGTTTTGGTAATTGATGACAATCACTATGGACTTATGGTTGCATTGAGCTATACTTGTAGAGTTTCTCCATAGGCAATACTTGATGTCCATGTGTTGGATTCAAGATAATCAAGTGGTGACCAAGGTGCTATTCATGTGAATATCCCAAGTTTGGTCATGAGAGAGTTGAGCATATTGCAAGTATGTCTTGAAGAAGAATATTGTGTGAACATTCATCTTTACCTTCAAGACATCATTATTATGAAGAGATAAGAAAAGATAAAAGGTTCATCAAGTATGTCTTGAAGAAGAATATTGTGTGAACATTCATATTTACCTTCAAGACATCATTATTATGAAGAGAGAAGAAAAGATAAAAGGTTGATCAAGGCAAAGTGCTAAGCGATGGTTAATAGTGATCAACTCACAAAGCAAGAAGATGTACCATGTGGTATCATGGTATCGTAAGTAATTGTTCATATAGCTTTGTGTTCTAACCCATTATATGTGTGTGTGGTATATCTATGTGGGGTTAGGCATCTTTCCATGGGCTTGCATCAAAAGGAAGATTTCATATAGTCCATGGTGGATGACGTCAAGTTGTGATCGTCATCAAGTTCGAGAAGTGCAAGTTCAAGGGAAGCATATCGAAGAGATCACGTTCTTGAAGCTTGCCACTCTTTTGGAGATAATGTTAAAGTAAAGATATACTTAAAAGATCATCTCCCATAGTTGCATATGGGGGAGCATCTTTGTGTCTTCACCAAGCAAAAAGAAATCAAGAAAGGTGTTCCATCTTGAGGAGGTCGAGATCGTCATATTCTAGCTCAAGTGGAATTCTCAAGGCAAAGGTATGATCTTGATAGGTTTTCTATTTTACCGGTCTCATAGCATTAGGAGGGAGACCGGATTATAGGATAGATAACCGTACTATCAAGAGGGGCTCTCATATTAGCAACTTGATCGCATCACTCGGAGAGAGCTCAAACCTTTGCATACTTGGCATAACATTTCTTGGTTCTTATTTGTGTTTTCTCCATGTGTGGTTTTTGAGCTTGTCATGTGCTTCAATACAAGCTCAAGTTCATCAAAAACGGGTTTCGCATGAAAAACTTATTGCGTTTTTGATATTGGAGGTTTTACCGATTGTTCCTTTATAGAGAGGTAATAACTTTCATCATTTGGTTTTATCATCCAATTATGGACTATGATGTTTCTTTGCATAATCTTGTAGTGCTCGTTCTTACGATTTCAACGAGCCCAAGATCATCGAAAACGGAGTCCGGATGTAAAAGATATCGCGTTTTTAGTGAAGGAGATTTTCTGAAAACTGGTAGGCCGGCCCCAGGCCGGGGTGGGCTCCCGTAGGCCGGACCCCTACCCGAACAGTCCGGCCTGGAGGCCGGCCTGGCCGGCCCGGGAGGCCGGGGTGGGGCAGAATGACCCCAACGGGCTGATTTTGGGGGCCTATAAAAGGGGCCTTCTTCCCCATTGGTTCCCCAACCTTTTTGCAAGTTTTTCCCCCACCATTGTTGACATTTTGGAGCTTGCTCTCTCTCTATTCCTCCATGATTCTTGCCTCCAATTAGTGGGAAAAGAGAGAGGAGATCTAGATCTATTATTCCACCAATCCATCTCTCCTCTTAGTGAGGGGAAAGTCTTTGGATCTAGATCTTGTGGATTCATTTGTTGAGTTCTTCATTGTTCTTCCTCTCTTCTCCCCCCATAGCATTTGTTGCTTTGGTGGGATTTGAGAGTGAAGGATTTGAGCACTTCTTGTGTTCTTGCCATTGCATAGGTTGCATCGGTTTGAGTTCTCTACGAGGATTCGTTCGAGTGAAAGGTTGAGAAGATTGTTACTCTTGGGTTCTTGGAGTGCCCTTGAGCTTGTCCTCTTCGGTACTTGGAGTGCCCTAGACGGTTGTTGTTGTCTCGGAGTTTTGGTAGCTCCCGGCCTTGTTGCTATCTCGGAGTTTTGGTGGCTCGCGGGATATTGTTGGGAGCCTCCAATTGAGTTGTGGAGATTGCCCCAACCTTGTACGGGATCGGTGACCGCCCTCAAAGGTCCCATAGTGGATCGTGGCACTTCGCATTGGTGGAGGCACGAGGAGAATAAGGTGAGCCATTGGGCGCTTGGAGTCATTGTGACTCCACACCTCTCCAACGGAGATTAGCTTCCATTGGGAAGTGAACTTCGGGATAAATCATCGTCTCCTCGTCTCTCGGTTATTTCTATACCCGAACTCTTTACTTATGCAATTTACTTTGTGATAGCCATCGAGCTTGAAGTAACATATCTTGCTATCACATAGTTGTTTGAATTGTTTAGCATAAGTTGTTGGTGCACATAGGTGAACCTAGTTTGTTTAGGTTTTGGCTTGATAAATTAAACGCTAGTTTTATTCCGCATTTATTCAAGCCTTAACCGTAATTATTTTTAAACGCCTATTCACCCCCCCTCTAGGCGACATCCGTGTCCTTTCAGTAGGATTCAGAGTGCGCCTTGGAGAGTAGGCCAGGGGGTCTGGATATTATATAAGCCGGCCCCTAGGGTTAGAAGAGAGAGATCCAAGAGTTTGAGCAATATCGCTAGGTATCGAGTATCCAGTGTAACACGAGAGTTGAGTTAATATATTTAGATCGGAGACTCGGCGACTTGATTGCCGGCTACCAGATCGCATATCATCATGTTTTCCCTTGAGCTAAATCCTCTCCCAAACACCAGAGTCGATTTGCCCCAAGACAAGTTACCCCCGGTAACGTCTGCCGTGATTATCCCACGACAGGGTCGAAAGAGTTTGATTGGATCTTCTCCACCACTTTAGGGATGAGAGAAAGCATGCCAAAATTTAATCCAAACATATTAGCGCTACCTAAAGTAAAATTATCGAGAAAATCAAGCAACGGCCCTCTCGGAGTTCTCACAAAACTATTGGCGACCATCTAGGCCTAGCGCAGAATAATTCAAATATTGGGATCTGAGAAAAACTATTAACCATTACAATTATTCAGCTAGAAACAAAGCACGACTATACTAATCCATTAGAAAACAGCTCGGCTCCCATCAACGCAAACATTAGGATCTCTTCTTTATAACTTGGTGAACAGGTACAAAAATGCATATTCCGCCTAACGAAAACCAAGAATAATATGTGTGTAATCAACTAAAATGATTGAGCTATACCTCTCCGCAAGGAAACCCTATCTCTCTCCCGTGTGGCGGCGCCGCGCCACACCGGAGAGGCCCCCATCCCCTCCGTCCCCGAACACCTCCCCCACCGAGTCCCCTACCGCCGCTGTCGCTGGGTTCATCGCTGGGCCATGGCCGTGTGGCGGGCCGGCGGTGGCGGCGGCCTTCCTCTTCGCCAAGATTGGATCGGGGCGACGGTGACTCGTCCTGGCTTGATCTGCAGCACTGGTGCGGGTAAGCGACGACCCGGGATGGCCCGCTGGCGAAGAATGCGGCGGGCCAGTGGCAGCGGCGGGTGGGCGCATCGGACCCAAATGGGTTTCGGCGGCAGACCGGCGGCGGCCCTCGCCTTTCCTCCTCGATTCAATAGCTCATTTCTGGGGCTAGTCTCACAACAGGAGGACGACGGTGGTGGCGGCGTCCTCCTTCGTCGGAGAGGGTCGGCCTGATTCCAACGGCGCGGCGTGGCGGAGATGGTGGAACGCCACCGGTTGCCTTCAATGTTAGGCGTCTGGGTGTGGGGAGTTCCGGGCCTCGGTGATCGATCTGGTCCGATGGGCTACGATTTGGGCCAGTGAGGTCTGGCCAGGGCCAATGCGATGGTCGTTCTGTGGCTTTTGCCTCTCCGGCGATCAAAATTGTACATGGGTTTGCCTCTCTTACAATGCCATTCCTGTTGGGTATGGTCTCGCAGCGTCGGGGCCTTCGGGGCAGAAGAATAATGGCGGTGGTCCTAAGGTTACTCTGGCGCCAAGACAAAGAACTACCGCGCGCATGTCCTCTTTGATCTGGACAGAGTGTCGGGTTCCGGAAGGCTCCGTTGGCGATCTCCCACTAGCGATAATGCTTAGAGATTGCTGAATCGGGTGGTATTCGGTCGTGCCGGAGGAAGCGGCGCGAAGCTCTACTCTGTTGCCATCATGGGCAAATCCATGGTGAAGTCAGAGGGAGTATGTCATGGAAGCTGCGATCGGAGGACTTGCAATGGTGTTTGGAGCCTTTGCATTGATGAGGAACTGGCTCGGAGTTTCAGGAATCGTGGCAGTAGTATGTAAGAGGGGGCGATAACACAGGTGAAGTTCAAAGTCCTACCTTTCAGGGTGAAAATCCAAGGTCTAGACTTAATTGGTTGTGCTTGAAGTGTCTTGTTGGAGACATTATTTTGAGAGTGAGGATTATCTTCAAGGTGAAAACCCAAGGTCTGGCCTTAATTTGTTGTGTCTGGCACTGTTCTTCTTGAAGACGTTGTTTTTGAACGATTGGACATCACGTGTTGTTTTGGTGGTGGTTGCGCGGCTGCTTCAAGAACTGTAACTCTGTTGCGGGACTTTTCCTTTTTATTTCTTCTTCTTATTGTCTTTCGGTTGTGTGCATCCGTAATGGCTCTGGTTATTGCGTTTTTGCTGAGGCTGGGTGTAATTTGTATCTCCTCAATATTAATATACATTCTTTATGTAATGAAAAAAAGAATAATATGCGACGAGCTCCCGCCCTCCCCAGTGGCACCAACAAGACTGTCAAACGAGGAGTCTGAGAGACGTTATTCTTGATCCATGCAATGGTGTCGTCACAACCATAGCGCCATCGTCCCACCGCCAATTGACCGTCCCTAACTTAAAATACCTAGGGACATCTCCTACGGGACTGCTTACTTCGCCCGGACCGGCCCGATTTGAGCAGCCCGGCCGAAAACCAGGCCCCTACGGTGCTGCCTAAACGGACCGTGGTCCGTTTTATTTGTCCGGGCCGCTCACTTCCGGCACAAATTTGATCCATATTTGAGCACCGTCCGGACACGCCTGGATAACGCTCGTGTCCAGTATTTCTCTGCCCTGGCCCGCCTAACAGAGACACAATCCACTCCTTTGCGGTCGTTCCTCTCCCACCCCGAGCCGCCGCCCCCCTTTTGTGTCCTAGCCATGGCCGACACAGACGATACGACCCCTTTTGTGGCCGCAGCTGGACCTGCTCCGCCGGTTCCGGCGCCGGCACAGGCGACGTCCAAGGCCCCACCCCCCAGAGGGCAGAGAGGCCCAAGGTTGTGCTCTCCGACACGCAGAGGAAGGAGAAGTCAGCGAAGAGGGCCAGTCGGAGGGCGCGGGTCAAGGCCGCTGCCGATGCCGAACCACAGACCACGGAGGATGCGGCGGCCCGGGATGTCAGGATCGGCCTAGCTGTTGCGCAAGCTACCATGGTTATGATTGGAATGCAGGCCGGTGCCCCCATGTTCCTTCCCCACGGCCTCGCCGCGAGCTCCAACGCCTCGGCGGCCCAGCCAAGCACAATTCCGGACGCGGCGTCGCCATCTATTGCGCCGATGAACGGTATTTTTGCTGGGACCTACGCCGATGGCGCCCATCGAGGTGCCGAACGTGGGTGAGTCCACGCCGCCGGCCCCCAGGGCCCCTTTCGACCTCAAAACTGCGCCGGTGTCGGGCGTGTCCACTGCGCCCGCAAGCAAGGGAGCTCGCGCAATCCCTCTGGCCAAATTTTCCAGGACCCGCAACCTGTTCGATGAGATGCGTTCGCTGACCCAGGGCCTTACTAGGGAGGATGAAGAGGCCTACTTGACGGGCATGATCAATGAGACGGCCAGGCGGAGTACGGCGTGGAGGGGGCGGGAAAGAAGAGGAGGAGGAGGAGGAGGAGGGACACGAAGCTCAGGGCGAGAACATCGGCGACATGCCATTGTTCATGGACGAGCTGACCCAACAAGCTCTGGCGGCCAAGAAGAGGCGCCCAAGAGGCGTCGGGTACACCGAAGCGGAGGACCTGGGCCTCTACGACACCTGGATGGAGGTGGGACAAAACACGATCGTCGGAGATGACTCCCAACAACGGGGACGGCACGATAACGGAGAGGCCAAGGCGCCGGACCAACTCTAAGTTGGACTTGAAGCGCGATGTCATGACGATCGCGCTGCAAGAGACCCTCAAAGGCTTCATCACCCAGAAGGACAAGACCAGCGAGAAGAAGGACGAGAGGGAGGAGAAGAAGCGACGGGAGCGAGAGGAAATGTCGAAGAATTTCTTCATTGTCCAGTCCAAGAAGCTCAAGATAGAGGAGAACGCGAGGACAAGGGCCAAGGAGGCCGAGATCAAGACGTCCGAGGTCGAGATCAAGAAGAAGGAGGTTGAGCTCGCGCTAGCCGCCCAAGAAGCCCAGATCATTGCCATGGACTTGAGCTCGCTGACCCCGAGGAAGCACAAGCGGTACATGGACGGCGAGGACTGAACCATGGTCTCGCCCTTTTGTATGCCGGCCGACATGGTCTGAACCGTGGCCGGGCATGGCACCGAATCGTGGCTGGCATGGCCTTGAACCCGTGACCTGCTTTTGTTAATATTCTTTTTGGGCATTCTTGTTTTTTTAGGCCACCAAGTGAGCAGCCTCGTAGGGTGCATTGCTGTGTCAAACACATCGAGGGTCCCGCAGGAGATGTCCTAACTACCGTGTCAAACACATCGAGGGTTCGGATTTTTTTTTAGGCCTTGAACGCATTTAGTTCGGATTTAAGCAGTCCCATAGGAGATGTCCTAACTAGTTTGTCAAACACATCGAGGGTCCGCACCCTCTCCCAGTGGTAGAGTGGCAAGCAGAGGAGGTGGGGATTGTCGGTTTGTTTGCTGGGAGGAGCAGATGGGATTTTTTTTTTTTTTTTGAGTGAGCAGATTTTTTTTTTTTTAGTGGAAGCAGATGGGATCTAAGCATCAGAGGCTGCAGCTAGGTTTTCTTTTTAAATTTAGATATCGTTTTAAAAAAACTTTAGTACTTTGTTGTACCATTGGAGGGTTAAATGGTTTATTACTTCCATGCCACTTTGTAAGAGATTATGCAACAAAAAAAAACAGTGACTACGAAGTTTCATCAATCTTGAAACCAACTTCCAGGAGTTGAGCTCTACACCATTAACACATGAGGGATACAGAAGTTTCAACCACCCTTTGAATTAACTGTTTCAACCGATAAATAAAAACACCGAAAATTAACTAAATAAATATATCGCCACCCCTACCCTCCTGTTTATTTTGTTACCCTCCTTATTTCATTTTGTTTGCTGTGCTGCATAAGGGGTTGGCCTCCTGTTTCATTTTGTTTGCTGTGCTGCATAAGGGGTTGGTGCTGATGCCTGCTGGGTGCTGGGAAGAGAGGATGGCCTGACTGTTTGACGGCAAAAAGGAACGAGAAAAAGGATTGAACTTTTGCATCAATTAGTGGTTGAAAACGTTTGTGATGCGGCAGCAGGCCAGCAGCGTGACATGGCTTTACTGATGTTGATTTGTTGATACAGGCTTTCCTCTGGCACAAAATTGAACCAAGAAACACGACGCTAGCATTCCATGTTCAGAAAAAGCTATCAGGCATTACAAATATTCAGCTAGGAACAAGGCACGACTATACTAATCAAGTAGAAAGGTCTCGGTCCCAATCGCTGCAAGCATAAGTATGTCAGACATGGTCAATACTCTTCTTCAGAACTTTCATAACAGGTACACAAATGCATATTCGGCAAACATATTCTGATTTCTCATTTAAGCAAACGAAAACCAAGCACAGATGGCATGGGAATCACAGGACTTGGGCGGCGGTGTTCAGCTTCTCCGCTACCGCAATCTGAGTCCGTGTGATGCTTGACAGGTACACCAGCGCAAGGTTGTCCTGCAACATCAAAGGTAACGTGACCATCGATTAGCCGACAGACCAAGATAGCCATTTATCATAGGCATCAACACGAAAAGGTAGTTTAGTTACCTGGATCCTGTCATTGAAGAGCCTATCAAATGATGATGGAGACAGCTTTGGCATGGAGGAGACAGTGTCAGCAATGAACCTTCCTATCTTGTTGTCAGGTGCCACACGGCCTTCCTACAAATGATTCAAAAAAAATAAAACTAGGTGAGAATCTAAGATCAAGATTCAAATGAGATGGAGACAACTTGCAGGATAAGTTCTTACCACAACATCATCAGAATATTTGTAGATCTCATCAATAAGTGTGTATAGCCTTTGCATCGAGGACTCCATTCCTTCCAAATCGTTCGGGAGCTTATCCACCATCGTAGATTTCAGCAATTCAACTGTGTCAAAAGCAATAGTGTAACAACAGTAAAATAAGTTTTACTTGTGGAACAGATACTATTTTTCAAGACATCTCAGTGTGAGAAAAGCAACAGTAACAACAGTTCAAAAATAACTTCTTCTAGTAGAAGAGATACTATTCCTCAAGACGTCTGAACAATATTACTGCTGCAACTACTTCTACTTTAAAATAAGCATTCTACATACTTGTGAAAGGGCACAAAAACCTTACACTAATACTGCATCAATGCACTATTTGGATACAAAAAAGGGGCAGGAACATGTAACAGTTCAACATTGTAAGCTAAGTATTTTCAAACATAGGGGTAGCATGATAATTAGAGTTCTTATCAGGTTTTTGTTGCTCATAGAGTTTCTGAGCACTATAATATTTCATTTAGTTCAATATAATCTATTGACCATTAATTTTAGTTCTGAAAAGTAAAGCCACCAGATAAGGAGAGCTAATTTACAAATAGTACAGGGAACTATCCTAAATGTCAAACTTACATCCAACTTTTTCTGCATCAAGCATCTTAAGGTCCAGAGGAATTTCCTGAAACTGTGCGGCAAGGTGCCTATCTCCTAGAGACAGGTTGGATGAGACATAGGCCTTGATGGAAGCCTCCCCCATAGTGAATCCAGTATCAACAGTCAGATGAATAGGACCTTGTACTTCTCTTGCATAAAAATCGTGGATAAGCGTACTACCCCCTGTAACACCAAAGCCAGTGGAGAACCTGCAAGCAGATATATGATATCACCATGCAAGCTAAGTGAAGTAGTTGTTAATTCCATAGCCAACTGTCTTTTTATGAATACATATTCGCTCTCAAGAAAGTCTAGCAACCATGTTACTTGTGCTTTTGCTGCTATCCGTAGTCATTGGTAGAGTGTTCTAATCCCAAAACCATCAAACATAACACTAACATGTGTCATGTGATATGATTTAACGGGTTCATCTGTTAAAAAATATTACCAAGCTGGCTATGGACACACAAATACATGACTGTCATATGTTACTTCAAATAAATTTAATATTTGTGGAAGTCGTCAATCTGTTGGTCCAACTACCACAGAACTAGATTAGATCACAAAACCTTTAACGTGAAAAATAACTGGTGCTATGAACATAATATTAGAGTGTCCTGTTATTTGACATGTCTCAAATTCATTTACTAGCCTAACAGTCTATCCATGCACGGATACAGAACCATGTCAGCCCATGCAACATTTACATCAATTAGAGTGTTGCGCTACCATATAAGAAGGCATTAATTATGAAGAAAACTACAGATACGTACCATCCCACAATGACTTCCTTCGGGTTCACCTTCTGGTGCGACGCGTACATGTTGTGGTGGTACTCGATGTCCAGAGCAACCTATTCACATACACACATTACCAACCAAATGTTAGAACCGCAATCTCAGCTAACAAACCCTAGATCTCTGGTTAAAATCCGGCAACATCGCATCTTAATGAGATTTTTGCCCTAGCTCGAACTGCGTGTGAGAGGAGAGGGGGGCGACCTGGTCGGCGGACTCGCTGTGGGGGACGACGTACGAGTTGCGGACGTGGACGGTGCCGTCGGGGAGGACGGAGCCGAGGAGGGTGCCGATGACGCGCTCCGCCTGGTCGGGGCGGCGCACGAAGCTGTCGCAGATGGTGAACACGACGACGGCCTCCACCCGCGCGGAGGACGAAGAGGACGAGGACGAAGGGAAGAGGAGCGCGGGGCCCGCGCCGCGGGCGGAGGTGTCTGGCGCCGCCATGGTGCAGGCAGGTGGGGGCGGCGAGAGGCGGAGGGAGAGGAGCGGCGGCGCGCGGTGGTAGCAGGAGGAGGAAGGAACGGGTGGGGAAAAGGCTCGGCACTCGTTTCGTTCGTTAGGGTTTTGTTGTCTTTGAGATTCGGGGAGGTGATTGTTTTACGGGAACGGGACCATAAACTCAGGCCATTTTTTTTTATAATGATTATTGTTAAATTATCTTAGGGCATCCACAGTGTTGCCAAAGTCAAATTTGCCACCTAGATTTATTTGGCATGAGTGTCAAGTTTGTTGTGTTACCTGCAATGTGGTAAAGCCAAAGCCAAATGTCAAAATCACTAATGTGTGGCCCACTATGTACAAAGTAATAATTAAATATTTGTGGGCTGCTCACTTCTCTCTAGTCCCACATCTCCATCCTATTATTTTATTCACTTGGATGAATTTGGCATTGGATCTTCTAGTTGCTCCTACGCCAAATTATTTGGCTTTGGCATCACTATTTGGCACCTCCACAATGTACAAAACCAATGCCAAAAGCCAAATTAGCTATTTGGCATCTCTATTTGGCATACATTGTGGATGCTCTTAGCCGCTAGATTTCCATCTGATGGTCCATTCATCTTCTTCCTCCTTTCGTCAACACTGCTGCCTCTAGTCATCTTTTCTTTGTCGACAACATTGCTTCGTTGTTGTGGTCGCCTCCGAAAAAATGTGTCCTCTTTAGTCCATTGATGTTGTCACCCCTATATTATTGATGGCTTCGCCTTGTGACAACCACTTTGATAAGTCTCCCCCTTAGGTTTGAATTTGTAGTCAGGCTCGAATACTTCATGTTCAGAAAGTAGGAATACACACCTGGCAATTGCTCACAAACACATTCTAACAATGTAAAAGTTTCGAGAGATTTTGCTATAAACACGCCTTCCAATCCAAATAGATCTTGAACTGTACAAATCTCATTGTCGAACAATGTGGAAGGAATAGTATAAAATCATTTTGTTAACAAATTTAGAGTAAATTCTAAGGATGGATAATATGATCGCACGAATCATCATCGGTGTAGTTGGAGCGTGTCCTGGATAGTCTCATGACCACATCTATTGGAAAATCATTAGGAGCAACCGAGAGCACTGATAAAATTTCGGTGCAAAAAATAAAATAGAGATAAAGCATGTCCACCTAAATTTTTCTATGCCACTGCACCCAAACTTCTCCATTTTTTCTTGGGCCCTACTGTCACATATGGACCCAAAGTTCCCTGCTAGGATTTTTCTTGGAGACATGACATGTGATGTGGTGCTTGACCTGTAGTTCAAGACACCCACATATTCTGGATACGACGTCAGAGGCGAGGAAAACCCTAGATATACGTCCTTTTATAGTTTATTTTTTCTCTCAATGGAGAATTTGGCGTCGCACGGAATAAGAAAACCATAACTCTATTTCTATCCTAGTGTTGCCGGCGTAGCCGACGCGACTGATATCAGGGAGCATGTTGTGTCCTATTCCCGCTAGTAGAAAACATGACTTCCGTTTGAAAGGCTTTAATACCGGTCAAGGTTGTAGCCGGTACTAGTGTGAGCATTAGTCCCGGTTCCAACGGCTAGGACGCCGACCAGATCCAGTCCCAGGACGTAGGGGACTTTTAGTCCCGGTCGGTGATACCAACCGGGACTAAAGGGGTAGCGGCAGGGTGGGGCTAGTTCGAGCCCCTTTTGTCTCGGTTGGTATAACAAACCGGGACTACAGATGGACATTTAGTCCTGTTTTTTTATACCAACCGGAACTAAAGATTCCTTTATATCATCTTCCTGCTCGAGCCACCTCCATTTTTTCATGATCGAGAGACAACTCCATTTCTCCTCTATTTGCTCTCTCCGAGCTCGAATTCATCCCTATTTTTTCCACCATTTGACAAGATTGGCGGCGCCCAATTTATCCAAGGTTAGCAACTTCATCCGACATTTCTAGTTTAGCTCATTTTATATTTCTTGTGCTAGCTAGGTGTTTGATGAAATGAATAAGCTAAGAGAGCTTATTTGTTATGTATGCAATTTGAGCTCAAATTAAAGTATGATTTGTGATTTTTAGTGTCGTGTCATCTCCGTCCTCACCAGCGTCGATCGTCCTCACCGTCCCGTCGTCGGCACCTCCTTGGTGAGCCTCTTGTTTTTATCTTTATAAAAAAATCTTACTTGTATAATTTAGATGCATAGTTATTACTTGTATAATATTTTTTACTTATATGATTGTTTGTTATATGTATAGTGCCTGATTTTGATATCCGTTCCCGTTGGCTCTCGTCCGGTCTATAATTCGGATGTGGTATATTATCTTTTATAACTATTTATTTTATTTCACGTTTATGACAATTATGCCAACCAACACTTAGACTTAGACAATTTCGGATATGGTATGTGAACCATAAATTCCAACCAACCCTCTTGTTGAAAAGTTAAATTTAGTTGAAAAAGAAAACGATGATTTGAAAGAAAAAAATGAAAAAAAAAATTGAAGAAGAGAATATGAAATTGGAGTTCTATCTTGCCGATGTCGTTGATCACAATATCAAGATGGATGCAATGCACTTGAAGATTAGAAAGCATAGAAACTAGGCATATAGAGGCTTGGTATCATTATGTTGTCGCATCAATGATTCCCTTAGTTGCGATTTCGATTACATTTGTTGTTCAATTTAAATGCATTAGATAGTTGTTACGTTAGTTTGAATGTATGTTTTATGAGAACTATGTTCTATCGGTTTTAATGTGATGAACTTTTGTATTGATTTAATTTGATGATGCACTTTTGTATGGATTAATTTGATGGGTTCTCTATTCATGATGTGGTGTAATAGTTTTTGATAAACTTATATAATGCAGATGAGCCGAAAATGGATGCACGGTGACCGACGTAGTCCCGAGTCATTAATGTACTGCATATTTTTCTCCGTGTGGCTGAGGCAAACAAGCGGGATGGTTTTATTTGTTGTCCATGTACTATCTGTAAGAATACGAAGAATTACTCTTCCTCAAAAACTCAGGCCATTTTTTATAATGATTATTGTTGAATTATTTTAGCCGCTAGATTTCGATATGATGGTCCATTCATCTCCTTCCTCCTTTCGTCAACATTGCCGCCTCTAGTCATCTTTTCTTTGCCGACATCATTGCTTCGATGTTGTCGTCACCTCCGAAAAAAATGTGTCCTCTTTACTCCATTGATGTTGTCACCCCTATATCATTGATGGCTTCGCGTTGTGACAACCACTTTGATAAGTATCTCCCCTCATGTTTGAATTTATAGTCAGACCGGAATACTTCCTGTTCAGAAAATAGCAACACACACTTGGCAATTGCTTACAAACAAGATCTGACAATGTAAAAGTTTCTGAGAGACTTTGCTATAAACACGCTTTCCAATCCAAACAGATCATGAACCGTACAAATCTGGTAGTCGAACAATGTGGAAGGAATAGTTCAAATCATTTTGTTAACAAATTTAGAGTAATTTCTAAGGATGGATAATATGATCGAACGAATCATCATCATATACCCAAACATCGATGTAGTTGGAGCATAATGTCATGACCAACATCTTTTGGAAAATCATTGGAAGCAACTAAGAGCACTAATAAAATTTCAGTGTAAAAATAAAACAAAGATAAAGCATGTCCACCCAAATTTTGTGTGTGCCACTACAGCCAAACTTTTTTTTTGGACCCTACTCTCTCATATGGGCCCAAAGTTCCCTGCTAGGATTTTTCTTGGATACATGACATGGGATGTGTTGTTTGATCGGTGGTTCAAGTCACCCACATATTCAAGATACGGCGCCAGAGGCGAGGAAAACCCTAGATCTACGTCCTTTTATATTTTATTTTTCTCTCGATGGAGAATTTGGCGTCGCACGGAGTAAGAAAACCATGGCTCTATCTCCATCCTAGTGATGTCGTTGTAGCCGACGCGACTGATATCAGGGAGCATGTTGTGCCATATTCCCGTCAATCATTGAATCCACATTATTCGGTTGATCGTCTAGCATATCCAATATGCCTTGGTGATGATGATAGGAATAGTATAGTGTCCTGTCGAATTTCATTGTTTTGTGTATGTGGAGTTCTTCTAAAAAAATCACGACAGTCAATGAGAGGTATACATCCTGAATTGTAAGGGCGTGTCCCCGGCCACAAAACATTCGATGATATTAAGTTCTCACCTATTGAAATTGGAGTGGGCAACTCAACTTCTGTTGTTTTATGTTCCCATACCAATGCACCATATCTTAGCACGTTATCATAGATGTAAATTGTAATAGAACGTTAAGAGACAAGTAATATTCCATTGTTTCTTATGAGTTGTGTCTAAATTTAATGTTTTTGCTCATGTATTCATATGATTGGGTTAGCACATTCTTTTGCCTATAGCTACATCCAAGTGGTGTATCTTAGACCATCTCTTTATTAAAAATTATTGCAACAGAAGTATTTCCATGTATGCATATGATTGGGTTAGCGCATTTTTTTTAGAAACACAGTACAAACACAAGCGCTCATATACACGCGCATACACTTACCCTATGAACGCACACGCGCACACCCTATCCCTATGAGCACCTCCGAGAGTCTGAGCCGGTGGGTCTTGAGATTGACGAAGTCACCACAGGCGCATCATTGTCGACGGGGACGTCGCCTCCCACTCAAAGAATATTTCTCCTAAATGCAACACACAGGTGGGGGTTTAAACTCTGGTGGGCTGGGTCAACCACCCTCCTAACCATCCAACCACAAGTTGGTTTGCTGTTAGCACATTCATTTGCCTATAGCTACACACAAGTTTTGTATCTTAGACCATCTCTTTATTAAATAGTATCGCCATGTCACCAAAATATCTATTAAACCGTGTTAATAACCTTGCATTGGGCTAGGCCTTATACGATTTGTTTAATTGGGGCTTGAAGGATCGTCAAGATGCAGAAATATGAGATAGAAGGAGTACTTTCACTGGTAGAAAAAAGGCCTTCCATACGCCCTCATCAGTCCCCAAACTTTGCGCACCGTGACTAAAGGGGTTTTAGTCCCGGGTCGGGAGGAGACCCGGGATAGAAGGCCTTGCGTCGTGGGTTGGGAAGCGCGTGGAGGCGCGTGGAGGGCTTTAATTCCGGTTGGCGTGGCCACCCGGGACTAATGATCCACGTCTGCTGGCCTCCCTGCCTTTAGTCCCGGTTGGCGTGGCCACCCGGGACTAATGATCCACGTCTGCTGGCCTCCCTGCCTTTAGTCCCGGTTGGCGTGGCCACCCGGGACTAAAGATACAAACTGCTTGTGTCGGATATATACCCTATAGGGTTATATAAGATGGTAGTGAAAGTGCCTGGTTATCAGGGTGGCCCAAGTGGTACTGGGGTATGGTCCATTGGGCGGCCCAGTAACCTGATGCATAGAAGCCGGATTCTAGAAGAACCCGGATCACGGCCCGTGTGATCTGGCTTGGAGGAGAAGACGGATTCCTTACTTTCCAAGTTATAGTTACCGAAGTCTTCTAGGTTTCCTATTCTGGATGCCCTAATCCGGCTATTATATAAAGCCGGACGGGAGATAAACAAAACAACGAACGAATAACAGGGAAGCTATAGGCCAACTCGCCGAGAAGTTGATCCTCTGCGAGTAGCTAGATCCAAAACCTCACATTGTAATCCTGTTTCCAGGTTTTAGCCCTGATTAGTGAGAAGTGTAGGAGTAGCCACGTCGTACTGTCGCGACGTACCGAACCTGGGTAAATCCTGTGTTTTAGTCTACCACGCGATCCCGTTACCCCACGTCTCTACCGTAGTCTCATGGCACCCCCGTCTATGAAAACTACTACGATGTCTCGACAGTTGGCGCCCACCGTGCGGCAAACGACGTCAGGCGTGAAGTTCCGATCTGGGATACTTGGCGGAATCGAAAGATCAATCACTGTCGGAAGCTTGGAATTCAACGATGATGTCGGACGCTTCCTCGACAACGGATCCTAAATACCGGCGCAAAACCACCTGGTAAGTGCCTTCGTGTTACCGATAGGATCTGCTAACATCTTTATCGGACTAACTGCAGAAGCAATGGGGTTTTGCGGTGGAAGAAAATTTATCCCACCCGCCCTATACCCAGTCGAGGATGACTATGATACCGGATTCTGCTCAGATTGCCGACAAAAAAGTGACACGCACTTTATCGGCATGGTGCAGTCCGAAGTCGCCTAAAACACGGATGACGTAAATCCCGTACAAGAGGCAGACAAAAACACACCCGTCACAGAGACGGAAGATCCGACACCCGTAGTACAAGCGGAAGATCCGACATCCGTACTAGCCGCCATTGAGGCAAGATTAGAGTCGGAAACCGGATCAGAGGATTTTGATTCCGAAGACGAAGACGCGGACGCCTTCGAAAGGAAAGTTAAATCTTTTCAAGAGGGATTCCATGAAGTGCTAATGGCGAAACCAGCTGATACCACGGACGCTGGCAGCCAGGAAAGCCCTAAAACCCCTCCGCCAGAGGAAGAGAGAGAAGACGGAGAAACTTCTCCGGTATTTCCCAATGTCAAGGAATTGACAGAGGATGAGCCTGTCAAAAAGCCTCCCTCTTCCAAGAAAAAGCATCGTGCTGCTAAGAAACTCCAATACAAAATCCGGAAGAAAAAATCAGCTGATCAAGCTGATGAAAACCTGGAAGTAGGAGATGCTAGCGGAACAAAGACTGCGGAGAAGAAAATCAAAGAAATCCTTGTTCCGCCAATGACGGAACAGGAAGAGCAAGAGTCGTTGCAAATGCCAGTGGGAGAAAATGAACCCCCTGAGATGCTGGAAGCTAGGAGGCAAGCTTTCCAAAGGCAACAGCAACATCTACTCAGATCTCGGCAACACCTCCAAAAAACCTAGGATGACATTAAACTCATGAAGGAAGAAATAGAGGAGTACGAGAGAAAGAATAGATCTGGCATTAAACCTACAAGGTTACCCGGAATCGTAAGACCGGAAGTACTGCCGCCAAAAGAAAGGTTTCACAACCCATCTTGGCAAAAGCAGGTAAACGGCAAAGATGCCAGAGGCGAACCAATTTATAAAACCGCAGCAGAAAACGCGGAAGCAGCGTTCGCCATCCTGAACAATGATCTGTACTCCAACGGTGAAAAACTTCAAGGGGTGTATGCTTTCCTAGGAAAAGCATTGCAACAACAACAGCGGGCCCAAGAGCGATCAGGAAGACTGCAGGATAACTCCGCCCTATGCAAAACAGCTACTTGCGCCGCTGGAGCACCTGGACCAGAGGAACCTGTAGATTCAGACAATTCAAAGGATAAAAAAGAGGATCCGAGAAAAGACAAGAAAAACCCCGACGATAGGGATGAAGCGTCCCGAACCGGATCCCATCCCCCGAAAGGTGGACTTAAACCCCACGATCGGGAAGAAAAATACCGGAATGACGGCAAAACAATGCCACCTCCGAGAAACCCAGCTGAGAAAGCCGGAAGATACGATACACCTCACAGACGTGAGAGATCCCGGACACCCCCTAAGGATAAAGAAAGGCACAGGAGCAGGACTCCGCCTAATCCAAAAGGACGTGATCATGGAAGAGATAGGTACAATCCCGGAAAAGCGCGTCCGCCCAACAATGGAAAAGAAAGGAGTAGATCCCCTTCTGTCCATTCAGCCGGAAGATATTCCGCGCACATTGATAGAGCGGAGAAGGATGACCTATACTTTGGTCCTAAGTGTTTCACTGACAGGATCCGAAGGATAACCCTGCATTCTGGCTTCGCCAAAGTTGGTCCAACCTACCAAAAATATACCGGCAGCACAAACCCGGACACCTGGCTCTCAGACTACTATACAGCCGTCCAGATCAACAATGGGACAGACCTGGAAGCTGTCAAGTTTCTTCCCATAATGTTACTGGATGGAGCCAGAGATTGGATCAATGGATTACCATCAAGAACTGTCGATAGCTGGGATGATATGGCTCAAGTATTTACTCAGCATTTCCGGGGTACATACAAGCGCCCGAACAGCATTAACCAGCTTAACCGTTGCACCCAATTCGAGGATGAACCATACGTGGATTTCATCTCCAGATGGACGGCAATGAAGAATAGTTGTTCTGGAGTAACTGACGTACAAGCAATGCATGCTTTTGTCAATGGCCTAAAACCCGGACTTGTACCGTTCATGGTTGGTTCCAAACAGCATAAAGATCTCGGATCTATGCTTACAACCGCCAACGAACATGCTGCAGCCGAAGACGACATCAGAGCAAGAGGGGGCAATATCGAATCACTGATACTTGCTAAGAAAACTCCTCGTTCTGACAAAAAAGGAACTCCAGAAACAACGACAAAACCCAAAGAGGTCAACATAGCCTTTGGAAGTGAAAAAGGGAATAAGTGGAAAGGACGCAGTCCAGATCCAATCAACTACACTCCAGAGGAGTGGGAGAGGATTAAATCGGAACCTTGTGTCCACCATTCACAATTTGGGAAACCCACCCATACAAACGCACAATGCCGGCTGAATAAGCACATGAAAGGCAGTGCAGGATCCGGAAATAAGGGGAAGGGTTCCAAAAGGAAACCCGCCAAACAAAAGCGAGAAGCTGACAAAGAAGACAGTGAATCGGACACTGATGAAAAAATCCAGGAGCAACAGCGAAAGGGCGAACCCAAATTTCTGAGAGTTGATGGAGAAGCAATGCTAACATTCCTAGCAACTCCATCAGCAAAGGTGGCCAAAAGAACACTTCGAGAAATAAACGCGGTTGTTCCGGCAACCCCAAAATTCTTGAAGTACTCCAACACACCAATTACCTGGGATCAGTCTGATCATCCCGGGAATATCCCTGAACCCGGCACACAAGCTCTTGTCGTAAGCCCTATTGTCCAGAACACTAGGCTAAGAAGAGTGCTGATGGATGGAGGATCCAGCATTAACATAATGTACTTGGATACACTGAAGCATCTGAAGATTTCCGAGTCCCAGCTCAATTACAGCAACATACGCTTCCACGACATTGTTCCTGGCAGACAAGCACGATCCCTAGGAGAAATTTCCCTAGATGTCACCTTCGGAGATAAAGATCACTTCCGGCAGGAAAAAGTATCCTTCGAAGTAGTGCCGTTCGAAAGCGTGTATCACGCAATACTCGGACGTCCAGCTTTCGCCAAATTCATGGCAAGATCCTGTTATATTTATAACAAGCTGAAGATGCCAGGACCCAAAGGAGGAGTAATCACCATAGCTGGTGATTTTAAGCTAGCAAATGAGTTGGAGAAAGAAAACGCCCTTTGCGCTCAGAGAGTCATAGCAAAGGAAGAACTGAAGGAATTGGCCAAGGAGGTATCGCCGACAGAAATGCCGGCAGGAAAAGAAACCCGGAAGCCAACAGACAGCTTCAAGGCATCCGAGAATACAAGACAGGTAATCCTAGATCCCAAAGATCCGACAAAATTCGTTGTTGTAGAGACCGGGATGACCGACAAATAGGAAGGCGAGCTCATCAAGTTCCTCGTGAGAACTGGGATATTTTTGCCTGGTGTCCAGCTGACATGCCAGGCGTACCCAGAGAACTTGCTGAGCACCAACTCAAGGTAATTCCAGGATCAAAACCCGTCAAACAAGGTCTCCGTCGATTCGACGGAAGAAGACGGAAGGCTATTGGCAAGGAAATAATCCGGCTTTTAGCAGCAGATTTCATCCAGGAAGTAATCCACACTGAATGGTCCGCAAATCCGGTATTAGTACCGAAGAAAGACACTACTGCTCTTAGAATGTGTATAGATTACACAGGCTTGAACAAATTGTGTCCGAAAGATAGGTTTGCGTTACCGCGAATCGATCAAATAATAGATGCCACTGCAGGCTCTGAGCTTTTGTGCTTTTTGGATGCATACTCCGGGTACCACCAAATACGCATGAAAAAGGAAGATCAAATTAAGACTTCTTTCATAACCCTATACGGGACGTATTACTACGTAACCATGCCATTTGGCCTGAAGAACGCAGGTGCAACCTACCAGCGTTGCATGCAACGTTGTTTGCATAGTCACATTGGCAAAAACGTCCATGTTTACGTGGACGACATTGCTGTCGTAACCAAGGAAAAAAATACACTCCTTGAGGATCTGCGAGAAACTTTCGAAAACTTGCGCACTTACAAGATGAAGTTAAATCCATCTAAGTGTGTATTCGGGGTTCCCTCAGAAAAGCTTCTGGGTTTTATCGTTTCTCACAGAGGAATAGAAGTTAACCCGGAAAAGATAAAAGCCATCTTGAACATCTCGAAGCCTACGTGCGTAAAAGATGTCCAAAGATTGACGGGTTCCGCCGCTGCCGTCAGCAGATTTATTAGTAGGCTGGGGGATAAAGCCCTACCACTCTACAAGTTGCTGAAGAAATCCGACAAAGTCAAGTGGATAGCAAAAGCATTGGAATATCTAGCAGTTATGTCTCTTCCGTACTTAGTTCAATTTCTATGTAAACATCTTTTGAGATCATGAAATAAAGTTGTCGGAATTTTGGTTTCCATGTTTTTTCAGTTTAAAGCATGATTCCACCTTATCTATTTCCCAATGATCTTACAAAGTACTCAATGTTAACCCGAATTGTGCCTGCGTACTCGGCGTTAAGAAACTGAATGATTTTTCAGCCTGCTAACGGCTAAAGGAAACTTGAATTGCCTGCGTGCCCAAGTTTCATTTAAAAAATTCCTTGCTTCTCTAAGCATTTTCTGATTGCTTATATGTTGGGTCATTGGAGCTAGTTAGTAAAAATGCCTTTAGTATGATCCATGTTTCTGAGTTTCAACTGATTGGTTATACCCAGTTACTCGACATGACGATTCATAATACTATCGAGCCATTTCAAACACTAAGGACAGTCAACACACATATGCCAGAGAACTTAGAAGATAAAGGAATAATAAAATCCGAAAACTTTGCAAAGAATTTCATAATTAAGATTGCAAAAGGCGGAGTTTTCATACAAATAGAAACATTACATTTTGGATTACATTGAAAGAACAGTAATGCTCCTATTGTCTACTTTCGCTATCCAGGTTCAAGGTAGCCCTTCAAGCATCCGACTCCTCCTCGCTGCTGTCGTCCTCGGGGATTGGAGGGATCTCCTCCTCTGGATAATTGATGGAGATATTTACCATGGAGGAAATCTGGGTGGCGTGGCCTTTGATTTCATCAAAGATGGTATTTCGCTGAGTATCCGTGTATCCTTGAGGGACACCGGACGCCACGCGCCAAGATTTAGCACCAGGGTAGTGCATACGCATAAGGCCGAGTGCCATGCGCGCACCACCCCGTGCAGCGGAACGCGGGATGGACTCCCTGCACTCCGCCACCTCCATGATGGCACCCGGAAGTTTTTCAACTTCCGAGAACTCCCCAGTCCTGGCGGGAAGGAACTTATTGACCAACTGCATTCCAGCAGCTCTGATCGAAGTCCATGTCTTCCCAAAGGCTCGGATCCCTTCAAGCCGAGTACCATCTGGGGTGTCTCCTGTTTTTCCAACAAAACAACCAAAAGGGTTAGGTGAAAAACAGAGAAAGAAGGCAAGACATGGAAAAATTGTAAAAGTATCAGTAACTTACCGATAAGCTTGTCAATCTCGGAGATTTCCTCCAGACGAAGGTTTAGGGCATTTTCCAAATCCTGAATGGTGGATTTGTCCTTCTCCGCCTGTTCGGAAGCCTTGGAATTAGCAACTCCAAGGGCCAGATTACTGGCCTCCAAATCTTTTCGAGTCTTCACAAGATCCTTGTGAAGATCCAAATTCTCCTTTCGGAGATTCTCGGCATTGCCGACATCTTCAGCTATTTGCTTGGCCTTAGCCAAAGCAGCTGGAAAGCAAGGAAAATTCCGAGTTTAGAAAATTTCCGGAATAAGTACTTAGACAAAAAATTGAATCGAAAACTTCAGAGGAAAAATGTTTACCTGATGTTTCCGACAAAGCGAGTTGAGACGACGTGTCGCACCCGGACTTCTAGAGGATACTCACAGTCCGTTAAACAGTAGATAAATGGCTTACGGGGCATACCGGCACCCGCATCTCAATATGAGCAGGCCAACACGTAAACGTGTGACAACCATTCTCTTACTATTCATCGTCTGCGCAAACCATCCCGTAGAAATCCAGATACTTCCGTTGACGTACTTCAAAACATACACACATGGTACGTCAACGGCATTGGAACAATTGATATCACAACAGATCTCTAAGACACAAAAGATTGAAATAAGTTGCAAATAGCTCTCATTAGAGCAGAGATAGCAAATACAATCATCTAGAGGACACATGTCCCAACAATACATCATTACAACACAGCGGAAGCATTCAACATGTCTGAGTACAGACAAGATCCAAATAGGCCTAAGAGGCTGGAAACGAAAAGATGGAGCCCATCCACGAAGTCTCGGATCCTGCCCGGGTCCGCTATCTGCTCGTCAGCAGTCTCGTCATGCTCCACGTAGTAGCCACCATGGTGATCCTCGGAAACGTAGTCTGCGGAAACCACAGCCCCAAAGGGGTCAGTACATAAACGTACTGGCAAGCAAGACTCACAGTTCACCAAAGTGTAACCCGTCAACACCAAGCATAGATGCTTTGGGTTCAACGGAAGAAAAGGGGATGTAAAAGATGCTGCAACTGGCTGCTCTAACCAACTACAGAGGTACTACCACTTCCGGCTAAACAGAAAGGAGATAAGATCGCGTATCGTAACCACCTATAGCTAACCACCAAACAAACCCATCCTGGACCTCGCCCCTTATCCAAAGAAGCAATCCGAGGATAACTCACACAGTTGACTTAAGGATGGTTCAGATTATTGTGTCAATAAGCCTATTACTAGTCAAGTTGTTAATCATTGGGTGTAAGGTTGTTAATCATTAGGTTTAAGTTGTCCTGAGTACTTGTTAGCCAGTACTTTCACCAAGTAGTCCATAACCGCGGAAAACACGGCTTCTCGAGAAGATTTATCCCTGCAGGGGTGCACCAATTTGGCCGTACACGTAAGAATAACCCGCCAGACGGGGGATCAACCCACCAAGCGAGGTACTCAACACAACTCAACTCTTCTTCGCATCAAGCCCAAAGCACCTTGGGCGCACGGCTAATCGAGCCCCGAAGAAAAGGGACCCTCATAGCACTCTAAGAACGTGTCCCCCTATATGCCGACTACAAAAGTTCCACCCTGGCCTGGGCTCGCAAAAACATGCATGCGGCAAATGGAAAACACGAACTAAATGAGGCGATTTGGACGAGATGCGAATCGAATCAAATTGAGGGGGGCGCCCATACTCGCTTCCCACATGCGGTTAGTGCGCTCATCATGGATCAGTAGACAAGACCCTTTTCCTATTAGGGTCGACACTAGCAGGCCTCAAAACCACGCAGGGCCTCCTGCCGGTGCCTTATCATCAAATTTATTATTAATAATAATATTAGCATGATTCATTGTTTAACATCGAGCCCCCAGAACATAATGAAATAGTAACAGAAAGTAACAGGTAACAGACTCGAGCAAAACAACCCTAAGCATGCTAGTAAGACACGGGCAACAAGCAAAAGGTTTTAGGTATGGAGGTGAGGCAATATCAGGGTTAAAGGATACATGTGATAGGTTCGTAACAGAAGCAACTATTCATAGGGCTAGCAGAATAGACAACGGAAAGTATCGGTAACCAATGTTGAAAGGAACACGATGGTTCATGTGAGTGAATACTTGCCTGCAAACCCAGTAGCCTGGTACTGAGCTAACTCCTTAGAAGGGGTGTCGTAAGTATCGTCGGTCTCAACGTCGTCGTTTATCCGAGAAGAAGCAAACAAACAACGCAGAGAACAAACAATCAATATCATGGCATAGTGCACAAACATGGGATGATGCATGACCATTTAATTGATGCATAGAAATAAACTAGTTGACAAGATAACAACATGATTAAATGGACCCACATGCAATTGGATTGCATATGAAAAGCCCATGAATTATGGTTGAATTAATTGTTCTACAACTAATCATCTTGTGGAAGTGAATTAGCATGATGCATGGAGGAGGAAAACAGAAAAATAACAACAATAGAAGCAATTGGAAATAAGGGTTACCAAGTTTAGAAATTCATTTATTAAGTTTGGGAATTTTGGTTACTTAAAGGTGTCACACAAGCATTTGTTGTTTTCACCAATTTTAATTGTTCAAAATAGATAACAAAGTTCATATTTGAAAAGAACACCCAATTTTAGGTGGATTACATGTTTCACTTGTTGAAAAAGGATTTCAAATAAATTATTTATGAATTAAACAAGTTTAAGCAAGAATTAAATGAATTTAATTCAAACATGAACTTATTTGAATTTTTATTTGTGCAAAACATTGAGTGAAGTTCATATTTGAAAAGGTTATGCTTTTATGGTTTGAAAACATATTTTATATGTCCCAAAAGAAATTAATTTGACCCAGTTATGAACTTAACAATTTTAAATGATTTAAACAAGGTTTAAATCATTTAACCAATTTTAATTATTCAAAACATGAAACAAATTTTATATTTGGAAAGGTGGTTTAATTTTGCATGGAAAACATATTTTATTTGTTGAAATTGGATTTAAAATGAGCAAGTTATTATTTTGGCAATTTTAAATGCAATAAATAAGAAACAGTTGTTTTCAGCAATTTAAATTATTCAAAACAGCAAACAAAATTTACATTTGGAAAGTACATGAAAAGTTGATTGTAAAACATATTTAGTTTGTGGAATTTGGAATTTTTATGCCCAAGTTATGAATTTTGCAAGTTTAGGTGAATTAAGCAAGTTTTTAAATATTTCAACAATTTAAAATATTCAAAACAGTAAAAAAAATTATATTTGGATAGATCATTTAATTTGGTACAGAAAACATATTAAAAATGTTGAATTTGGAGTTGGGATGAATTACTTATGCATTTTACAAGTTAAGGTGCAAATCTGCCATTTTTATCACCTCTAGGGACTTGGAAAATATTTTACAGGGGTCTAGATTTAATTAACAGGGACCTATTGGTGATTCTGTGAAGTTGCTGTGACCAAACAAATGAAAAATAAAAGTGTGGTTTTTATTGTGGGAGGAGGGACTCGAACCCGAGAGCCCCTGCTTCGAGCGCAAGGGACAGAACTAACTGGGTAGCTGCTGTGTTGTGATAGGTAGGGGCCTCGGGGGGGCTTAAGGTTCACTTTCGGGTTATCTGAAACTTTTGGAAAAAAGAACCAGGAAAAAGGGGGGTGGCGAGGACTCGAACTCGCGACTGCGGGTTGTGCGCAGAGGGGTGCTGCCAGTGTGGTGTGCGTGCGCTTGTTGATAGGAAGGGAATCGGGGGTGGATAAGGTGTAGGTGCGCGGGTGTTATCTGAAACCGAACGGAACCTTCTGTTCCTCGGCCACGACAGGGACAACGACCGGTGGTTGCTCGCCGTGGCTCGCCGGAGGCGCTGTCCGCGGGTGCTGTGGGGTGGGCATGTGCGTGTGGTGCTCGAGTAGAGAGGAGGAGAGAGCGAGGGAAGGGGATCGCACCTTGGGCGGACAGAGGGGGAGCAGGTCGTGCAGGGGCGATGCAGGGAGGCCGGCGGCGAGAGGAGCATGGCGGCGGCGACCCGAGCCCTCCGGCCCGTGCCGGAGGGTGGAGGAGGAAGAGGACTTCGGGGCGTATCCATTCCCGCCCCCCAGCGCGCTCGGAGGACGACCACAACTCCGGCGATCGCCGGGGAAAGACGGAGGGAAAATCGGTGGTGCAGGTTCAGTAGTTACAGAGAGAGGAGAGATGGAGGGGAGGTGGAAGGGAGAGGGAAGAGGATTGGAGGCGGGGGAGAGGGAGAAGGAGAGGGTTAGGGGAACCCTAGGGCTAGGGTTAGGTTTATAGGAGGGGAGCACAGCCGTTGCTGCACCTCCTCTGCTACGTGTGCACCCTGGATGGTGCGCCGTACAGAGCAGGAAGACAACCCTCGAAGGGGTATTGGGCTGGGAGAAAGGTGAGTTGGGCTGAGGGGGAGAGTTGGGCCTGCTGCCTCTCTCCCTTGCTGTTTTAATTAATTGTTTTGTTATTTTTTTTTGCTGATTTGAAAAGGAAGAATAAAGCTAGGGTTTGGGGTAAGGAAAAATTAGAGAAATTTTGGGTGAGTTTATTAAGTCAAAAACAATCACTTGCCAAGTTGGTTTTTTTCAAAAGTTCAAATCTAAATTGTTATTTGTGATTTAACTCAAATTTGAAAGAATTTGCTTATGAAGTGATTATTATTGAAAACAACAATTTTAATAGGGTGAACCCTATTGCTAATTGGATTAAAAGATTAGAATTGTTTGGTACTTTTCATGACTTGAAATTTGGTGCTGTTTGTGAATGTGATTTGAATTTTTGAAATAACATTTGGATTAAGTGAACTATTAAAAACCACAATTTAAATAGTTGAACCTTAGGGGTTTAATGGAAACAAATGATTGATTTGTTTTGCAATTTTCATAATTTTCAACAGAGTTGCTGTTTTGGAAAGTAATTGAATTTGAAAAGGGTTTGGTTATTGGATGCATTTTTATAGAAACAAAACAACAGTTTTGAAATCACACTTTAATGGAAACAAATGATTGATTTTATTTGAAATATGATTTTGGAAATTGTAACATCACAAGGATGAAACAAAAGGTTTGAATTTTGGTTTGAAATCCAAATAGAAAACAAAGGAAAACAGTTGGAAAACAAGTGAAAACAGAGGAAAACAAAAGGAAAACAAGCAAAACAAATGCAATGAACATGATGTCATGATGCAAAACATAAAATAACAGATAGCAAACATTCTAATGGCTATTTTTCATACTTGGGATATTACAAAACGCACCCCTTGAAGGAATCGCGCCCCGAGATTCCTACTGAGAAAAGAAAAGGTCCGGATACTTCTTGCGAAGATCCTCTTGAGCTGTGACACGTGAAACACATCGTGCACCTTGGATAGTTTTTCTGGAAGTTCAAAACGATAGGCATTTCTGGCAACTCTTCTGGAAAGACGTCAGGGAATTAGCAAACCACCGGAACATTTTCAGCAAAGGGAGAGGTTTTGTATGGAGGGTGTATAGCTGAATAGAACTTGATTCATTTGGAGAATAGACTTTCTGTCAGAAGGGTGGAACAGGGTTATTGATTAGACGCCGGTAGCAGAACTGAATTGGGAAGCAACAACAAGGTTTCAACGGACGAAAAGGATGTTGAGAAGAACAGGATAACGAAGCAAAATCGGGAAAACGAGATCAAAACACTCCTGAGGTACTACGGAAAAACCCATCCGGGCTTCTAAAGGATCAATATTTACTGCTTAAGGAATAGAGGATCTGCTTCCCGGGCTTTCACGCCTCCGTTCTCAATCATGAGTAGGCAACATGATAAATCATGTCACAACCACCTCCATTCCTATGGTCTAGTAGATATAACCATCCTAGAGAAACCAGGATACGTGAAATCCTAACTTGAAAGTTTAGATGAGAAGGGAAAAACAACATTACACTTCCTTACCAGAAAAGGGAGGGTGGGTGGGGAAAGGAGAAAAAGAACAGAATTCCTACTCTCACGTTTCATTTTTCCTATATAGCTACAAAATAGTTTCTAGACTCAACTGCGACCAGTAAAAAGGGATCCTACAGGCAGACAGGCTCTGATACCATTTGTCGCACCCGGACTTCTAGGGGATACTCACAGTCCGTTAAACAGTAGATAAATGGCTTACGGGGCATACCGGCACCCGCATCTCAATATGAGCAGGCCAACACGTAAACGTGTGACAACCATTCTCTTACTATTCATCGTCTGCGCAAACCATCCCGTAGAAATCCAGATACTTCCGTTGACGTACTTCAAAACATACACACATGGTACGTCAACGGCATTGGAACAATTGATATCACAACAGATCTCTAAGACACAAAAGATTGAAATAAGTTGCAAATAGCTCTCATTAGAGCAGAGATAGCAAATACAATCATCCAGAGGACACATGTCCCAACAATACATCATTACAACACAGCGGAAGCATTCAACATGTCTGAGTACAGACAAGATCCAAATAGGCCTAAGAGGCCGGAAACGAAAAGACGGAGCCCATCCACGAAGTCTCGGATCCTGCCCGGGTCCGCTATCTGCTCGTCAGCAGTCTCGTCATGCTCCACGTAGTAGCCACCATGGTGATCCTCGGAAACGTAGTCTGCGGAAACCACAGCCCCAAAGGGGTCAGTACATAAACGTACTGGCAAGCAAGACTCACAGTTCACCAAAGTGTAACCCGTCAACACCAAGCACAGATGCTTTGGGTTCAACGGAAGAAAAGGGGATGTAAAAGATGCTGCAACTGGCTGCTCTAACCAACTATAGAGGTACTACCACTTCCGGCTAAACAGAAAGGAGATAAGATCGCGTATCGTAACCACCTATAGCTAACCACCAAACAAACCCATCCTGGACCTCGCCCCTTATCCAAAGAAGCAATCCGAGGATAACTCACATAGTTGACTTAAGGATGGTTCAGATTATTGTGTCAATAAGCCTATTACTAGTCAAGTTGTTAATCATTGGGTGTAAGGTTGTTAATCATTAGGTTTAAGTTGTCCTGAGTACTTGTTAGCCAGTACTTTCACCAAGTAGTCCATAACCGCGGAAAACACGGCTTCTCGAGAAGATTTATCCCTGCAGGGGTGCACCAATTTGGCCGTACACGTAAGAATAACCCGCCAGACGGGGGATCAACCCACCAAGCGAGGTACTCAACACAACTCAACTCTTCTTCGCATCAAGCCCAAAGCACCTTGGGCGCACGGCTAATCGAGCCCCGAAGAAAAGGGACCCTCATAGCACTCTAAGAACGTGTCCCCCTATATGCCGACTACAAAAGTTCCACCCTGGCCTGGGCTCGCAAAAACATGCATGCGGCAAATGGAAAACACGAACTAAATGAGGCGATTTGGACGAGATGCGAATCGAATCAAATTGAGGGGGGCGCCCATACTCGCTTCCCACATGCGGTTAGTGCGCTCATCATGGATCAGTAGACAAGACCCTTTTCCTATTAGGGTCGACACTAGCAGGCCTCAAAACCACGCAGGGCCTCCTGCCGGTGCCTTATCATCAAATTTATTATTAACTAGCAAACATGCCCATGCGTTGCAATGGGGAAAGAAATCCACATCACGAAGGCGTAAAAATTAGTATCTCACATGGTAAGGGCTCTTGATTACATTACGCTAAAGGTGATGATTAAGTGTGACTTTATTTTACATTAATTTTTTGCTTAATCCTTCATAGTATATCATAGTAAGAGAATTTTTTTGCAACGGAAATGCAAAGATATAAACATCCTAGTCTTACAATTCTTTCTTTATGACATGTGATTTCACGTCATCTTGAGATTGAGCTAGATCAATGTTGGCATAATTCTGCTATCACCCCACCGCCATCGGGCGACCACCCTCACACCTAAGAGCATTATCGATCGTGGGAACCTCTAGAAGGTCCACACCCCTCCGTAGCACGTCGACAAAATTTTGGATGATCTTCCTTTCCTACCGGAAATCAAGCAGGAGGTGCCCAGCGAGAAGGAGAAAATTACAAAAAAACACCACAACTACGGCTAGTGTTTTAAGAAACCACCACAATACATTAGGGTTTCAAGAAACCACCACCTCGATGCTAACACGTAACAAAAAGCACCAACTCCACTATGACGATTATCTAACCCCGAATCTGACGGGTGGACTCAGCGTCAAGCTTCCGTGGAAGGGATAACAGCAAAGAGGTACTCACCTAAAATAGGTTAAAAGAATTGGTCTTTTTTTTTTGTAAATTAGCAGGGTGAGCATTGCTATTCCTTACCTCTTCCGAATACTCTTCTCTCTCCCGGCATTTGGCGGTGCCGCCGCCACCAGTCCGGCCACCTCCAACCGCCGACAGCCTTCCACGGATGCGCGTCCCTCTGCACCTCCGACAGATGGGTCGGACGCCCTCTGCATCTCTCCAACCCCGGCAGATTGTGGTATTAGCCACAACGCCGTCGAGCGCCATGGATTTCGGTGAGCATGACCTAGTATTCGAGGACATCCTTGACGTGGACATCCATAGTCGCAGACGGAGGACGCATGGTCGGCATGCACACGCTCGTCTAGGAGCTCGACATCTCCATCTTTATCGTCTCCGGCCGGATGTTCCTCGCCATTAGAGCTCACCGCCAGCTGTCTGTTTTGTTCCGATCAGGTTAATTGCCGCGGACGTCATATGTGCTAATACAGAGGAAACCACACAGGAAAAAGGAAACAAATGCATGACAAAAACTATCGTTTCTAATTCACGGTATGATAGTCATGTGTACATGCATTTTATATACTGGATATTGAACATGCATGTCGCTGGTTCTTTTGCTGGCGCTGATATGTTTTTTTTTTTCATTCGAGGAAAGCTAGCTTTTTTTTTAGTTTTTATTTTGCATTCAGCTTTTTTTAGCTTTTTTTTTAGATTATCGAGGAAAGCTAGTGCACCGTACATGATTGCTGCTACGTACTTTTCCTGTACTCGTCACAGCCGAGCCCAGGAGACGGCTCAGGGAAATGTCGCTCGCTCAAGCCCGTGCCCGATACATAATCCATCGAGCGGAGGCGTGATCCATCAAGCGCATCTACGACGTACGACTATTGATCCGTTTCTATCCGTAGCTGACTGGATTCCGGTTCTCTAGCAATTGACTTAGGGCCCGCTTGGCTTGTCGTTCAGTTTTCCGGCCTGGGAAGATTTACTGGCCAGATTCGTTGTGCCCCAAAAAAACAGCGGGATCTAGTCGGACGTTAGCTGGTCCGTAATCATTACACGCGCTTTTGTGAAGGAAACTAGCTAGGAGAATTACGGACCGACGGGATAAACGACAACCCAAGCGCCAATACTGGGCGGAGTTACCAGCTCCGAATTCTAGGGTGGTATTCACTAAAAAACGACAAACCAAGCGGCACCTTAACAATGATTTACCCCGGTGTGTTTAGCGCTTCGTAGACGTGCCAGGCTACGAGAACCCAGCGAAGCTGGTTTTTCTTGGGCTGGGTCGTCCGAGGGTGAGCTCGGGTGGAGTACGTACGACGTGCGCGACGTTCCAAGACTTACCATCACGGAATTAAGCACCATTAAGCTGACACGGAGTTTGAGTCATACACGAAGTCAGCGCTATGAGGCAGAGTATGAGTCGGCTACACATGAACGTGCAAAATATTTGCTAGACGATGTACTAAACAAAGGACCGGTGGCACGGTGGGTAATTTTGATCTAACTTTAGGGGCAGTTTCAATGACCTACCAAACCAAACCAAGGAAGCCTTAACGCCTTTATTATTAGGTATAGATAATAATATTAGCATGATTCATTGTTTAACATCGAGCCCCCAGAACATAATGAAATAGTAACAGAAAGTAACAGGTAACAGACTCGAGCAAAACAACCCTAAGCATGCTAGTAAGACACGGGCAACAAGCAAAAGGTTTTAGGTATGGAGGTGAGGCAATATCAGGGTTAAAGGATACATGTGATAGGTTCGTAACAGAAGCAACTATTCATAGGGCTAGCAGAATAGACAACGGAAAGTATCGGTAACCAATGTTGAAAGGAACACGATGGTTCATGTGAGTGAATACTTGCCTGCAAACCCAGTAGCCTGGTACTGAGCTAACTCCTTAGAAGGGGTGTCGTAAGTATCGTCGGTCTCAACGTCGTCGTTTATCCGAGAAGAAGCAAACAAACAACGCAGAGAACAAACAATCAATATCATGGCATAGTGCACAAACATGGGATGATGCATGACCATTTAATTGATGCATAGAAATAAACTAGTTGACAAGATAACAACATGATTAAATGGACCCACTGTAACATCCAAGTATGAAAACACCCTAGTTGTTTTACTTCTTTGTTTAATTTATGCAATGCATCATGGCATCATTCTCATTTTTATTTTCTGTTGCATTGTTTTCATAATAAATCAAACCTTGTTTTCACACTTGTCTGTTACAATCTTTTCAAACAAAGAATTGCAAAACAAAACCTCCCTTGTTTTCCAAATAATTCACTAAGTTTCACTTCTCAAATTGTTGGTTTTAATCAAACCAATATTCCAATCAATTAATTCAAATCATCAAATCCAAATCATTTTCCAATTCAAACCAACCCTTAAAATTCAGTATCTTTTGAAACCATAAAACTCACCAAACAATTGCACTCTTTAAACCATTCTAAAAACCCTAGGGGTAACCCTTTTCAACTGCATGTTCTATTAATGGTTTATGAATATTAAAATTCCTCTAAATTTGGGTTCAATGCAAACTATCATTTTAAAACTAAATTTTTGGAATCCAAAGTTGGAATGTGGTTTCTAATTACTTAAAAAGCTTAACTAAATTTTTTGGATTTTTCTTTAACCAAAACCTTAACAAATTATTCCACAAACTGTTTCAGCAAAAAAATAAAACAGAGAAAAATATAAAAGCAGCTAAACTACCGCGCGCAGCAGCACCTATCCAGCCCAGCCCACTAGTCCTACCGCGCGCGCCAGGCCCAACCCACCCCAGCGTAACTTAACGCTTTGAAGATCGTGCGCTCGATCTTTCTCCTGTACGGCGGGAATCCACCGGTGCCACCGCGGCAGAATTCTCCTCCGACGGCGATCCAGGCCTCCAATGGCCTATAAAACGCGCTCTAGGGTTCCTGGAGCCTAACCCTAGCTCCCTAGGTCTTTTCCCTCGTCCGCCGTCGTTCTTTTCCCTCACGATGGCCGCACTCGCCACTGTTCTGAACCACTCCGACGGCTATCTCTGAATTCCGGTGAGCCACCGCCGCCTCGCGCCTCCACTCCCTTGGCCAAGCCCAGAAACAGAACCGCCTCTGCCTCCTCTCTAGTTGTGACACCGTATCCACGCCGCGGAGCCACCACATCTTCGCCGCGATCATCACCGTCTCCGCCGCCGTCCAGGGCTTTGTCGCCGTCGATCTCCGTCGAGCCTCGGCTACGTCTGCAACGTTGGTGAGCCAGCCCCTCCTCCTCCTTTCCTCTGTGGCATCGACACGTTGCGCTCACATCCAGCAGCGCCGCCGTCCACATCACCTCGCCGCCGACGATTTTTTTTGCGGACTGACAGAGTTCAGTGCATGTTTCCGTCAGTTAAAAATTCAGTATCGCGTGGTACACCACTTCCTCTCTGCGTCGCCTATACTGGTAACAAGCGAGCAGCAGCACAGATGGTTTAGCCTTGCGCGCAGCTGCGAGTGGTCGTGGGTTCGAGCCCCCGCCTCGCCTTTTTCTTTTAGGATTTTTCATCCACAGCACGCGGCCCCACCTGGCGGTGGCCTCCCCTGCCACGCCAGCGCGCTGCGTCCACGCTGTCCCCCGCAGGCCCACAGGGCAGTGCCTGTGGGTAAGTTCCAGTGCGGTAGCAAAAGTTAAAAACTTTTCTGTTAATGAAAATTCCAATCCTTTTTAATAACAGAATAAATCCATAACTTTAAAAATCTATAACTTTTAAACCCTAAGTCTAATAACTAAAACTTGTATATGTTTATTGCTCCAAATTTCATAACCTTTCCAAATATTCAACTTGTGTTCTGTTTTGAGTTTTCAAAGTTCATTTAAATTTCAAATTTGAATAATTCAAATGTAATTTGTAATAATTCATAACTAATTCATACTGTTTTCAAATAATTCAAATAAAATATGTTTTTCACACCTTTTTGAATGTTCTATTCAAATATAAAATTTGTTTCATTATTTGAATAATTTAAATTGCCTAAATAATTTAATACTTGTTTAATTCAATTAAAATTGATAAAATCATAACTTGCTTAATGTAAAATATTTTTGAACATGCAAATTATGTTTTCAAACCACCAAAGTGTGAACTTTTCAAATGTGAATTGGAATTTATGGTTTGAACAAATAAAATTCAATTAATATTTAAGCTTGTTTTGAATTCAATTAAAACTTATTTAATATTGTTTAATTCATAACTAAATAATCCAAAGTCCAATTTCAAAATGTGAAACATGTAATTCAACTAAAATTTGATGTTCTTTTCAAATATAAAAATTGTAAATTGTTTTGCACACTTTAAATTGGTGAAAACAATAATTGTATGTGTGACATGTTTAAGTAACAAAATTCCAAACTTAATAAATGCTTTTCTAAATTGTTAACTATCATTACAATTGCATTTAAATTGTTATGTTATTGTTATTCATCATGCATGCATCATGATAACAACTAACACCTAATAAATAATCATTTGTTTCCACTTATTTTCAATGGATCCTTCCATATGCAACCCTTGCATATGGGTCCATTTAATTTGTGCTATCATGTTAGTCAGTTTATTTTGCTGCACTATTAACTTGTCATGCATCATATTGATTGTGCACAATGCCATGGCAATGATTGTTTACATTCCTGTTTTGTTTATTTGCTTCTTCTCGGTTAGACGACGACTACGTTGAGACCGACGGTCCTTACGACACCACTACTCAGGACCTAGCCCAGTACCCGGCTACTGAGCTGCCAGGCAAGTTATCACTCACATGAATCATCGAGTTCCTTTCCACACTTGTTGTCGATACTATCCTTTTGTCTACTATTGCTAGCCCTATGTATCGTTGCTTGTTCTCCGAACCTATCACATGATACCCTGAACCAATGATACTGCCTCACCTCCATACCTACAGCCTTTGTTTGTGCCTTAGTATTATCTAGCATGCTTAGGGTTGCTTTTACTCGAGTCTGTTGTCGGTTACTACTTTTACTATCTTATTACTTGTACCGGGGCTCGATGTTAATCAATCAATCCTGTTAATTGCTAATGGTAATAATAATTTGATGATAAGGCACCGGCAGGAGGCCCATGAGAGGTTTTGAAGCCTGCTAGTGTCGACCCTAATAGGAAAAGGGTCTTGTCTACTGATCCATGATGAGCGCACTAACCGCATGTGGGAAGCGAGTATGGGCGCCCCCCTCAACTTGACCTGATTCGCATCTCGTCCAAATCATCTCATTTAGTTCGTGCTTTCTATTTGCCGCATGCATGTTTTTGCGAGCCCAGCGCAGGGTGGAACTTTCGTAGTCGGCATATAGGGGGACACGTTCTTAGAGTGCTATGAGGGTCCATTTTCTTCTGGGCTCGATTAGCCGTGCGCCCAAGGTGCTTTGGGCTTGATGCGGAGAATGGTTGGTTGTGTAGAGTACCCCGCTTGGTGGGAGGCATCCCATCTGGCGGGTTATTCTTGCGTGTACGGCCAAATTGGTGCAACCCTGCAGGGATAATCTTCTCGAGAAGCCGTGTTTTCCGCGGTTATGGATTACTTGGTGAAAGTACTGGCTAACAAGTACTCAGAACAACTTCAACATAATGATCAATCATGTTTCACCCAATGATTAATAATTTGACTAGTAATAGGTTATTCACACAAATAACTTGATTCATCTTAATCCAACTGTGTGAGTTATCCTCGGATTGCTTCTTTGGATAAGGGGCGAGATCCAGGATGGGTTTGGTTGAAGTTATCTTTCAGTTGGTTACAATCCTCGATCTTATCTTCTCTGTTAGCCGGCACTTGTAGATATCTTCTGTAGTTGGTTAGATCAGCCAGCAGCAATTTTCATATCACCCCTTTCTTCCGTTGATCCCAAGCATCAATGCTTGTGTTGACAGGAAACTCCTTGATGAACTGTGAGTCTTGCTTGCCAGTACTTGGATGTACTGACCCCGTTGGGGCTGTGGTTTACGCAGAGTACGACTACGGCTACGATGACCACCAGGATGGCTACTTTGTGGAGTTCGACGAGACTGCAGACGAGTAGTTAGCTGGACCAGGGCAGGATCCAGAACCTACGTGGATGGGCTTCGTCTTATTTATTTTCTCCGGCTTCTTAAGCCTGTTGGACTTGTCTGTACCCAGACACCTTTGATTGCTTCCGCTGTTGTAATGGATGATATGTTGGGACATGTGTCCTCTGGATGATTGTATTCGCTATTTCTGCCTTAGTGAAGGCCAGTTGCAACTTTATTTCTATCTTTTGTGTCGTAGAGATAAGTTGTGATAATCATTCGTTCAAAGCTGTTGACGTACAGTGCGTGCTTGTTATGAAGTACGTCGACAGTAGTGCCTGCGACTCCTAATGGATAGTTTACATCGACGGTGGAATAGTAGGGCTTGTGTTGTCGCGCATAAGCGCAGGCCTACCAGGAAGCTGGGACGTGGGAGCAGTTATGCCCCATAATCCAAGCACATACTATCCAGTTCGTACGATGAGTATCCCTTAGAAGCCAGGGTGCGACAAATGGTATCAGAGCCTGTCTGCCTGTAGGATCCCTTTTTACTGGTCGCAGTTGAGTCTAGAAACTATTTTGTAGCTATATAGGAAAAATGAAACGTGAGAGTAGGAATTCTGCCATTTTTCTTCTTTCCCCACCCACCCACCCTTTTCTGGTAAGGAAGTGCAACGTTGTTTTCTGTTCTCACCTAAACTTTCAAGTTAGGATTTCACGTGTTTTGGGTTCTCCATAGTACCTCAGGGCTTTTGGTCTCGTTTTCCCGATGTTGCTTCGATATCATGTTCTTTTCAACATCCTTATCGTCCGTTGAACCTTGTTGTTGTTTTCCACATCCTTTTTCATCTACCGGAGTCTAATCAAAACCTTCCAAATCATCTGCAGATGGGTCTCAGCTACTACCCGCAGGTGGTTCGCATGACTCGCTGTGAGAGCACCGCCGGTTTTCCGGAGATGCTGAGAGACATGGTTACCTATCTGGGGTTCCGTTGGGCACCAGAGTACCAGGTCTACGAGCACCAGCGCGAGTTTGACCAGACTTTCTACCGGGCTATCGTCTACATTCTGTCGGATGATGGCAGGAGCATTGCCCACCGCTACGAGGCAGTAGGTTCCACAGTGGATATGGCCGTGCAGCAGGCAGCGTACGTGAGTCTCACCGTTCTCCGTGCTGACTACTGGGGGTTTGATGATTCCATCTATCGTCACATCCCCCGTGGTTACATCACGGCAGCGGGAGTTCACTTCACCCTCCACCGCAACCTGGATACCTACGAGGATGATAGCTCCAGGCTGCACACCACTGCCCAGTTCGTGTGGCACAGTGACGCAGTTGCTTCAGCACTTTCTCAGGAGTTAGCCTCAGTCAGGGAGCAGCTCTATCTGGCTTTGACTCGTCTGGCGACGTACACCACAAACTTCGTTGGAGACGAGCGCTTTGCACGTTTCCAGCAGACACTGGGTTTTCCTCTGCCAGATGCTGGAGGTTACGAGCCGATCAGAGGCCCACTTCTCGACCTCGGAGCTGGTTACACAGGGATTCCCCGCTATGGAGCACAGGGACACGACGCTTTCTACTTCACCACACCGAGAGTTGCTCTCAGAGCAGTTCCTATCTACAGGGATCGTCATCATACCTACTTCCGTGGGATTCCTCCGCACCGTATCTCTCGTCGTACTACTCACCGCCGTCCTGCATGATGAGCATGGGAGTACCGATGTATCCATTCCTAGCTATGTTTAGTTATCCTTTGTCTTTCGAACCATGTATTGGTCTGTTGGATATTCTGATGTATTTGAACATGTGATGATGTACCTATTGGTTATCTATTCATGCGTCGGAATAATCTATCTTTCGGTTACCAAGTCTATCCTTTTCTGTTGTTGTGCTAAAATGAATTTCTGTTCAGGATGCCTCCAACCAGGAACACCCCGCCTCCGCCACCACCAATGGGGGAACTGTTAGCTCAGATGACCCAAGTGGTGACACAGATGGCCCAGATCCAGGCTAACCAGCAACACAACCAGAATGCTCCAAGGGTCACCATCAAGGACTTCCTCAGCTTGGGCCCAAAAGCTTTCGTGGCAACACGTGAGCCCCTGGATGCTGATGACTGGATCCGTGACGTAGAAAGAGCTCTGGAGATTGCTCATGTTGCGGAAGAGGATAAGGTCAAGTATGCTACCTACCTACTGAAGGGTCAGGCAGCTACTTGGTGGGAGAACTACCAGACCATGAGAGCTGGCTATCCTATCACCTGGGGATGTTTCAGGGATGCCTTCCTGAAGCACCACATCCCGGATGGTCTCATGGAAAGGATGCGTGAGGAATTCTGCTCTCTCAGACAGGGCAAGCTGGACGTCCTCGGCTACCAGAACGAGTTCAATCGTCTCGCTCGGTACGCTGGTGACGAAGTGTCCACTGAAGCCAAGAAGATGGCAAGGTTCCGCCGAGGTTTTAACCCGGAACTGAAGTACGCTCTCACCAACATCAAGTGCAAGGACTTCGTGGAGCTCGTGAACACCGCGCTCAATGAGGAGAATGGGCGCAAGGCGTTCGAAGAGTCGCGCAAGCACTCGCGTGAGGGTGGTTCCTCCTCCAACATGACCACCCCTCCGCAGAAGCGCCGCATCTGGGTGCCAAATGGTGCTGTCACTCGGGCTCCAAATGCCCAAGCTTCTCCAGGCTTTGGTCCCCGCACACCCAACCCATCTCAGATGCAGGGTCAGAGGTTTCCGATGGGACAGCCAAGGCCAGGTCCTTCTCGTGTCGTCACTTGCTACAAGTGCAAGGATACTGGACACTATGCTGATAAGTGCACTCAGAAGCAGCTACCCCTACCTCCTCGCCCCAACACCAACCAGGCAATGGTTCGTGCTCCCCAGGCTAAAGCCTTCAACTCCAACAACAGGCCTGTCGGGAGGAACGCGAGGGTGAACCATATCAAGGCCGACAAAGCTGAGGAGGCTGCTGACGTCGTTCTCGGTATATTACCCGTAAACTCTATTCCAGCTAAAGTGTTGTTTGATACTGGAGCATCGCATTCATTTGTGTCAAAGATTTTTGCAAAAGCATACAACCTAGTTCTGGTTCCGCTAAGCAATCAAATGACTGTTCACTCTCCGGGACCGCAAATGTTGACTTCCAAGATAAGCATGGACAATGAGATCCTAATTGGAGGTCGCATATTCCTTGCTTCACTCATGTTGCTGGGAAATTCTGACATTGATGTCATTCTGGGTATGGATTGGTTGAAGACCCACAAAGCTAAAATTGACTGTGCTCAAAAGTCAATAACTCTCTCCCACACTTCAGGCCAGATAGTCTATTCTCCATATGGATCAAGTTCTGTTCAGCTGTTCAACCTCGATGCCAAACCCCTTCCTGCAATTGAAAATGTTCCGGTGGTTTGTGAATTCCCTGACGTCTTTCCAGAAGAGTTGCCAGGGATGCCCCCGGACAGAGCAGTTGAGTTCGTGATCGAGCTTGAGCCAGGTACTGCTCCAATCTCTAAGCATCCATATAAGATAGCTCCTCCTGAACTGAAATTGTTGAAGGAGCAAATCGATATGTACATGGACAAAGGTTACATTCAGCCTAGTTCCTCCGCTTGGGGTTGCCCAACTCTGTTTGTTGCCAAGAAGGATCAAACAAAAAGACTCGTGGTTGACTATCGTCCTCTCAACGAGAAAACAATCAAGAACAAGTATCCACTTCCTCGTATCGATGATCTTTTTGATCAACTTGCTGGAGCCTCAATATTCTCAAAGTTGGACTTGAGGATGGGGTACCATCAGATAAAGATCAGAAAGGAAGATATTCCTAAGACAGCTTTCACCACTCGTTACGGTCTATATGAATACACCGTCATGTCCTTTGGTCTCACCAATGCACCGGCAACGTTCTCAAGACTCATGAATTCTGTCTCCCATGAATACCTCGACAAGTTCGTTGTGGTATATCTCGATGACATTCTAGTCTATTCCAAATCCGAGGAAGAGCATGGAGAACACCTTCGTCTCACTCTCATGAAACTTCGCGAGCATCGTCTGTATGCCAAGTTTTCCAAATGTGAGTTCTGGATTCCAGAAGTTGCATATCTTGGTCATATCATCTCTGCCAAAGGCATTGCCATTGATCCTGAAAAGGTTAAGGCAATTGTTGATTGGAAACCCCCTAAGACGGTGAAGCAAGTCAGAAGTTTTCTTGGCTTGGCTAGCTATTGCCGTCGTTTCGTCCAAAACTTTTCCAAGATTGCTAAACCTCTCACTGATCTCACAAAGAAGGACAAAAAGTTCGTTTGGACTCCACAATGTGATGAGAGTTTCAACCTCCTGAAGACTAAACTCACTTCCACACCTGTTCTAGTTGGCCCCGACACTACCAAACCTTTCCAGATATTCTGTGATGCATCTCTCCAAGGCCTAGGAGCAGTTCTTATGCAAGAACGTCAAGTTGTCGCTTATGCTTCACGTCAGTTGAACCCACATGAGCAAAACTATCCCACTCATGATCTTGAACTTGCAGCAGTTGTGTTTGCCCTCAAGAAATGGAGACAATACTTGTTGGGTAACAAAACTGAAATCTTTTCTGATCATAAGAGTCTGAAATACATCTTCACTCAGCCAGATCTAAACCTCAGGCAAAGGAGATGGATTGAGAAGATTAAAGACTTTGATCTCACCATTTCTTACACTCCAGGCAAGGCTAATGTTATGGCCGATGCTCTCAGTCGCAAATCCTATTGCAATAATCTCATGATCATGGAAAGCCAACCTCCACTTCATGAAGAATTCCAGAAGCTGAACCTTGGTCTTGTTCCTGAAGGATACCTTGCTAGCTTGACAGCCAGCCCAACTCTCGAGGACAAGATTCGTTCTGAACAACTTCGTGATAATGAAATCAAGAAGATGGTAGAGAAAATCAAGGAGGGCAGTGATAAGTTCAAGTCCTTCTCAATTGATGACAAGGGAACTGTGTTCTTTGAAGGACGCATTGCAGTTCCTCAGATTCAAAGTCTCAAGGATATCATTCTCAAGGAGGCTCATGAAACTCCTCTATCCATTCACCCTGGAAGTACAAAGATGTACCAGGATCTCAAGACTCTGTATTGGTGGCCTGGCATGAAACGTGAAATTGCTCAATACGTTTCTGAATGCGACGTTTGTCAACGTGTTAAGGCAGTCCATCAGAAGACAGCAGGTCTACTCCAACCTCTGAAAATTCCTGAGTGGAAGTGGGACATGATTGAAATGGACTTCGTTACTGGGTTTCCAAAGTCCAAAAAGGGCAACGATGCAATCTTCGTTGTTATTGATCGTCTCACTAAGGTTGCTCACTTCTATGCTGTAAAGGAAACTATCTCAGCTAGCCAGTTAGCAGAGCTCTACACAGCAAAAGTTGTTCCTCTTCATGGTGTTCCATTGGAAATAAGCTCAGACCGTGGAAGTATCTTCACTTCTCATTTCTGGAAGAGTTTTCAAGAAGCATTGGGCACCAAACTTCTGTTCAGCACAGCTTATCACCCTCAGTCTCAAGGGCAAGTCGAAAGAGTCAATCAGATTCTCGAGGATATGCTCAGAGCATGTGGTCTCTCCTTTGGCATGAAATGGGAGGATTGCCTTCCATATGCTGAATTCTCCTACAACAACAGCTACCAGGCAAGCCTAGGCATGGCACCATTTGAGGCACTGTATGGTCGCAGATGCAGGAGTCCAATCAATTGGTCTGGAGCTGGTGAACGTTCACTTTTAGGCTCTGACATTGTTAAGGAAGCCGAGGAGAAAGTTCATATCATTCGTGACAATCTCAGGATTGCTCAGTCTCGTCAGAAGAGCTATTATGATAGCAAGCACAGGGATATGGTTTATGCACCTGGTGATAAGGCATATCTCCGTGTAACTCCTCTCAGAGGCACTCATCGTTTTGGTGTGAAAGGAAAGCTTGCACCAAGATATATTGGTCCTTTCAACATCCTATCAAGACGTGCAGAGAATGCTTATCGTCTTGAACTTCCAGAAAAACTATCCAAGGTGCACGATGTGTTCCACGTGTCACAACTCAAGAAGTGCTTCAAGGATCCAGATCGTGCAGTTGATCATGATTCTATCGAACTGCAAGATGATCTATCTTATGAGGAGCACCCTGTTCGTATTCTCGATGAGACCGAGCGTAAGACTCGCAACAAGAGCACCAAGTTCTTGAAAGTCCAATGGTCGCATCATTCCGATAAAGAGGCAACATGGGAGACCGAAGATGATCTTCGCAAGAAGTATCCGGACCTGTTCATTTCTCAGTAGGGAATCTCGGGGCGCGATTCCTTCAAGGGGGGGCGTTTTGTAACATCCAAGTATGAAAACACCCTAGTTGTTTTACTTCTTTGTTTAATTTATGCAATGCATCATGGCATCATTCTCATTTTTATTTTCTGTTGCATTGTTTTCATAATAAATCAAACCTTGTTTTCACACTTGTCTGTCACAATCTTTTCAAACAAAGAATTGCAAAACAAAACCTCCCTTGTTTTCCAAATAATTCACTAAGTTTCACTTCTCAAATTGTTGGTTTTAATCAAACCAATATTCCAATCAATAATTCAAATCATCAAATCCAAATCATTTTCCAATTCAAACCAACCCTTAAAATTCAGTATCTTTTGAAACCATAAAACTCACCAAACAATTGCACTCTTTAAACCATTCTAAAAACCCTAGGGGTAACCCTTTTCAACTGCATGTTCTATTAATGGTTTATGAATATTAAAATTCCTCTAAATTTGGGTTCAATGCAAACTATCATTTTAAAACTAAATTTTTGGAATCCAAAGTTGGAATGTGGTTTCTAATTACTTAAAAAGCTTAACTAAATTTTTCTGGATTTTTCTTTAACCAAAACCTTAACAAATTATTCCACAAACTGTTTCAGCAAAAAAATAAAACAGAGAAAAATAAAAAAGCAGCTAAACTACCGCGCGCAGCAGCACCTATCCAGCCCAGCCCACTAGTCCTACCGCGCGCGCCAGGCCCAACCCACCCCAGCGTAACTTAACGCTTTGAAGATCGTGCGCTCGATCTTTCTCCTGTACGGCGGGAATCCACCGGTGCCACCGCGGCAGAATTCTCCTCCGACGGCGATCCAGGCCTCCAATGGCCTATAAAACGCGCTCTAGGGTTCCTGGAGCCTAACCCTAGCTCCCTAGGTCTTTTCCCTCGTCCGCCGTCGTTCTTTTCCCTCACGATGGCCGCACTCGCCACTGTTCTGAACCACTCCGACGGCTATCTCTGAATTCCGGTGAGCCACCGCCGCCTCGCGCCTCCACTCCCTTGGCCAAGCCCAGAAACAGAACCGCCTCTGCCTCCTCTCTAGTTGTGACACCGTATCCACGCCGCGGAGCCACCACATCTTCGCCGCGATCATCACCGTCTCCGCCGCCGTCCAGGGCTTTGTCGCCGTCGATCTCCGTCGAGCCTCGGCTACGTCTGCAACGTTGGTGAGCCAGCCCCTCCTCCTCCTTTCCTCTGTGGCATCGACACGTTGCGCTCACATCCAGCAGCGCCGCCGTCCACATCACCTCGCCGCCGACGATTTTTTTTTGCGGACTGACAGAGTTCAGTGCATGTTTCCGTCAGTTAAAAATTCAGTATCGCGTGGTACACCACTTCCTCTCTGCGTCGCCTATACTGGTAACAAGCGAGCAGCAGCGCAGATGGTTTAGCCTTGCGCGCAGCTGCGAGTGGTCGTGGGTTCGAGCCCCCGCCTCGCCTTTTTCTTTTAGGATTTTTCATCCACAGCACGCGGCCCCACCTGGCGGTGGCCTCCCCTGCCACGCCAGCGCGCTGCGTCCACGCTGTCCCCCGCAGGCCCACAGGGCAGTGCCTGTGGGTACGTTCCAGTGCGGTAGCAAAAGTTAAAAACTTTTCTGTTAATGAAAATTCCAATCCTTTTTAATAACAGAATAAATCCATAACTTTAAAAATCTATAACTTTTAAACCCTAAGTCTAATAACTAAAACTTGTATATGTTTATTGCTCCAAATTTCATAACCTTTCCAAATATTCAACTTGTGTTCTGTTTTGAGTTTTCAAAGTTCATTTAAATTTCAAATTTGAATAATTAAAATGTAATTTGTAATAATTCATAACTAATTCATACTGTTTTCAAATAATTCAAATAAAATATGTTTTTCACACCTTTTTGAATGTTCTATTCAAATATAAAATTTGTTTCATTATTTGAATAATTTAAATTGCCTAAATAATTTAATACTTGTTTAATTCAATTAAAATTGATAAAATCATAACTTGCTTAATGTAAAATATTTTTGAACATGCAAATTATGTTTTCAAACCACCAAAGTGTGAACTTTTCAAATGTGAATTGGAATTTATGGTTTGAACAAATAAAATTCAATTAATATTTAAGCTTGTTTTGAATTCAATTAAAACTTGTTTAATATTGTTTAATTCATAACTAAATAATCCAAAGTCCAATTTCAAAATGTGAAACATGTAATTCAACTAAAATTTGATGTTCTTTTCAAATATAAAAATTGTAAATTGTTTTGCACACTTTAAATTGGTGAAAACAATAATTGTATGTGTGACATGTTTAAGTAACAAAATTCCAAACTTAATAAATGCTTTTCTAAATTGTTAACTATCATTCCAATTGCATTTAAATTGTTATGTTATTGTTATTCATCATGCATGCATCATGATAACAACTAACACCTAATAAATAATCATTTGTTTCCACTTATTTTCAATGGATCCTTCCATATGCAACCCTTGCATATGGGTCCATTTAATTTGTGCTATCATGTTAGTCAGTTTATTTTGCTGCACTATTAACTTGTCATGCATCATATTGATTGTGCACAATGCCATGGCAATGATTGTTTACATTCCTGTTTTGTTTATTTGCTTCTTCTCGGTTAGACGACGACTACGTTGAGACCGACGATCCTTACGACACCACTACTCAGGACCTAGCCCAGTACCCGGCTACTGAGCTGCCAGGCAAGCACTAGTAGAGAAGTGCCTTTCTATGGAACAGATTCTGTGGCGCATGGCTTCTTGGTGCGCCACAGAAATATAATTCTGTGGCGCACGGGCCGGCATGCGCCACAGAAAAGAGACATTCTGTGGCGCACGGGACCGTGGTGCGCCACAGAAAAGAGGAATTCTGTGGCGCACGGGATGGGGGTGCGCCACAGAAATTAGCTGGGGGCCACACCAATAATTGCCACACTCCCTTTCTGTGGCGCATGGTAGTTAGTGCGCCACAGAAATATGACATTTCTGTGGCGCACCACTGCCACGTGCGCCACAGAATTCCCCATCCAAAAAAATTATGCCCTCACGCACCAACTCCACCCCCCCCCCCCGGGAACGCCTTTTCTAGTTTTTGACGGAAGAGTTGGAGGTCTAAAAAGCATCAAAAAATTAATCCCTTATAGATGCACGGAGAGTTTAATGTCTACTTTTTAATCATATTTTGAAATATGAATTTCGACTTTCTGAGCAAAAGTTTTATAAAAAAAGTAAAATGGGCATAACTTTTGCATACGATGTCGAAAAAAAATGATCAAGATATTAAAAAAAACTAGAGAGAAAAAGGAACCCAACCTCACTGGCCTTCGGCCTGTGAGCTTTTTTTAGAATCGCCAAATTCCAAAAGGAACAAAAGTTATGGCCATTTTAAGATTTTGACTAGAAAATAAAAAAAAAATAAAAAAAAAATTCTGTGGCGCACCAAGGGGGGGTGCGCCACAGAATTTTGAGGCAGGATTCGAAATTTGCCTTCTTTTCTTCCTCTTCTTCCCTCTCCCCTCCACTTCTTCCCTTCTCTCCTCCACTTATCATTTTCTACCTCTCCTCTCCTCCTCCATCACCACCACCACCACCACCACCACCTCTCCTCCTCCTCCTCCTCCACCACCACCACCACCCCTCCTCCACCACCACCACCCTCCTCCTCCACCACCACCACCACCACCACCCTCCTCCTCCTCCTCCACCACCACCACCACCTCCGGCGAGCTCCTCCTCCTCCTTCTCCTCCACCACCACCACCACCACCACCACCACCTCCGGCGAGCTCCTCCTCCTCCTCCTCCTCCACCACCACCACCTCTCCTCCTCCTCTTTCTCCTCCTCCTCCTCCACCACCACCTCTCCTCCTCCTCCTCCTCCTCCTCCTCCACCACCACCACCACCACCTCCGGCGAGCTTCTCCTTCTCCTCCCCACCAACTCCGGTGACCCCCATCCTCCACCGACCAACTCCGGCGAGCATCCGACGAAATCCGGCGAAATTTCGAAATTTCGAAAATTTCCCGCGGCCAGATCTGGCCGCCTTTTTTTTTTGAAATTCAAAAAAAAATTCTGTGGCGCACCCCCCCTTGGTGCGCCACAGAATTGCAAATTTCTGTGGCGCACGGCTGAGGTGCGCCACAGAATTGACATTTCTGTGGCGCACGGCCTCGGTGCGCCACAGAAAAAAATTCTGTGGCGTGAATTCTGTGGCGCACCCCTCTGGCCCCTAGGTGCGCCACAGAATTCCATTTTGGTGCGCCACAGAAAGGCCTTTTTCTACTAGTGAAGTTATCACTCACATGAATCATCGAGTTCCTTTCCACACTTGTTGTCGATACTATCCTTTTGTCTACTATTGCTAGCCCTATGTATCGTTGCTTGTTCTCCGAACCTATCACATGATACCCTGAACCAATGATACTGCCTCACCTCCATACCTACAGCCTTTGTTTGTGCCTTAGTATTATCTAGCATGCTTAGGGTTGCTTTTACTCGAGTCTGTTGTCGGTTACTACTTTTACTATCTTATTACTTGTACCGGGGCTCGATGTTAATCAATCAATCCTGTTAATTGCTAATGGTAATAATAATTTGATGATAAGGCACCGGCAGGAGGCCCATGAGAGGTTTTGAAGCCTGCTAGTGTCGACCCTAATAGGAAAAGGGTCTTGTCTACTGATCCATGATGAGCGCACTAACCGCATGTGGGAAGCGAGTATGGGCGCCCCCCTCAACTTGACCTGATTCGCATCTCGTCCAAATCATCTCATTTAGTTCGTGCTTTCTATTTGCCGCATGCATGTTTTTGCGAGCCCAGCGCAGGGTGGAACTTTCGTAGTCGGCATATAGGGGGACACGTTCTTAGAGTGCTATGAGGGTCCATTTTCTTCTGGGCTCGATTAGCCGTGCGCCCAAGGTGCTTTGGGCTTGATGCGGAGAATGGTTGGTTGTGTAGAGTACCCCTCTTGGTGGGAGGCATCCCATCTGGCGGGTTATTCTTGCGTGTACGGCCAAATTGGTGCAACCCTGCAGGGATAATCTTCTCGAGAAGCCGTGTTTTCCGCGGTTATGGATTACTTGGTGAAAGTACTGGCTAACAAGTACTCAGAACAACTTCAACATAATGATCAATCATGTTTCACCCAATGATTAATAATTTGACTAGTAATAGGTTATTCACACAAATAACTTGATTCATCTTAATCCAACTGTGTGAGTTATCCTCGGATTGCTTCTTTGGATAAGGGGCGAGATCCAGGATGGGTTTGGTTGAAGTTATCTTTCAGTTGGTTACAATCCTCGATCTTATCTTCTCTGTTAGCCGTCACTTGTAGATATCTTCTGTAGTTGGTTAGAGCAGCCAGCAGCAATTTTCATATCACCCCTTTCTTCCGTTGATCCCAAGCATCAATGCTTGTGTTGACGGGAAACTCCTTGATGAACTGTGAGTCTTGCTTGCCAGTACTTGGATGTACTGACCCCGTTGGGGCTGTGGTTTACGCAGAGTACGACTACGGCTACGATGACCACCAGGATGGCTACTTTGTGGAGTTCGACGAGACTGCAGACGAGTAGTTAGCTGGACCAGGGCAGGATCCAGAACCTACGTGGATGGGCTTCGTCTTATTTATTTTCTCCGGCTTCTTAAGCCTGTTGGACTTGTCTGTACCCAGACACCTTTGATTGCTTCCGCTGTTGTAATGGATGATATGTTGGGACATGTGTCCTCTGGATGATTGTATTCGCTATTTCTGCCTTAGTGAAGGCCAGTTGCAACTTTATTTCTATCTTTTGTGTCGTAGAGATAAGTTGTGATAATCATTCATTCAAAGCTGTTGACGTACAGTGCGTGCTTGTTATGAAGTACGTCGACAGTAGTGCCTGTGACTCCTAATGGATAGTTTACATCGACGGTGGAATAGTAGGGCTTGTGTTGTCGCGCATAAGCGCAGGCCTACCAGGAAGCTGGGACGTGGGAGCAGTTATGCCCCATAATCCAAGCACCTACTATCCAGTTCGTACGATGAGTATCCCTTAGAAGCCAGGGTGCGACACCCACATGCAATTGGATTGCATATGAAAAGCCCATGAATTATGGTTGAATTAATTGTTCTACAACTAATCATCTTGTGGAAGTGAATTAGCATGATGCATGGAGGAGGAAAACAGAAAAATAACAACAATAGAAGCAATTGGAAATAAGGGTTACCAAGTTTAGAAATTCATTTATTAAGTTTGGGAATTTTGGTTACTTAAAGGTGTCACACAAGCATTTGTTGTTTTCACCAATTTTAATTGTTCAAAATAGATAACAAAGTTCATATTTGAAAAGAACACCCAATTTTAGGTAGATTAGATGTTTCACTTGTTGAAAAAGGATTTCAAATAAATTATTTATGAATTAAACAAGTTTAAGCAAGAATTAAATGAATTTAATTCAAACATGAACTTATTTGAATTTTTATTTGTGCAAAACATTGAGTGAAGTTCATATTTGAAAATTTTATGCTTTTATGGTTTGAAAACATATTTTATATGTCCCAAAAGAAATTAATTTGACCCAGTTATGAACTTAACAATTTTAAATGATTTAAACAAGGTTTAAATCATTTAACCAATTTTAATTATTCAAAACATGAAACAAATTTTATATTTGGAAAGGTGGTTTAATTTTGCATGGAAAACATATTTTATTTGTTGAAATTGGATTTAAAATGAGCAAGTTTTTATTTTGGCAATTTTAAATGCAATAATTAAGAAACAGTTGTTTTCAGCAATTTAAATTATTCAAAACAGCAAACAAAATTTATATTTGGAAAGTACATGAAAAGTTTATTGGAAAACATATTTAGTTTGTGGAATTTGGAATTTTTATGCCCAAGTTATGAATTTTGCAAGTTTAGGTGAATTAAGCAAGTTTTTAAATATTTCAACAATTTAAAATATTCAAAACAGTAAACAAATTTTATATTTGGATAGATCATTTAATTTGGTACAGAAAACATATTAAAAATGTTGAATTTGGAGTTGGGATGAATTACTTATGCATTTTACAAGTTAAGGTGCAAATCTGCCATTTTTATCACCTCTAGGGACTTGGAAAATATTTTACAGGGGTCTAGATTTAATTAACAGGGACCTATTGGTGATTCTGTGAAGTTGCTGTGACCAAACAAATGAAAAATAAAAGTGTGGTTTTTATTGTGGGAGGGGGGACTCGAACCCGAGAGCCCCTGCTTCGAGCGCAAGGGACAGAACCAACTGGGTAGCTGCTGTGTTGTGATAGGTAGGGGCCTCGGGGGGGCTTAAGGTTCAGTTTCGGGTTATCTGAAACTTTTGGAAAAAAGAACCAGGAAAAAGGGGGGTGGCGAGGACTCGAACTCGCGACCGCGGGTTGTGCGCAGAGGGGTGCTGCCAGTGTGGTGTGCGTGCGCTTGTTGATAGGAAGGGAATCGGGGGTGGATAAGGTGTAGGTGCGCGTGTGTTATCTGAAACCGAACGGAACCTTCTGTTCCTCGGCCATGACAGGGACAGCGACCGGTGGTTGCTCGCCGTGGCTCGCCGGAGGCGCTGTCCGCGGGTGCTGTGGGGTGGGCATGTGCGTGTGGTGCTCGAGTAGAGAGGAGGAGAGAGCGAGGGAAGGGGATCGCACCTTGGGCGGACAGAGGGGGAGCAGGTCGTGCAGGGGCGATGCAGGGAGGCCGGCGGCGAGAGGAGCATGGCGGCGGCGACCCGAGCCCTCCGGCCCGTGCCGGAGGGTGGAGGAGGAAGAGGACTTCGGGGCGTATCCATTTCCGCCCCCCAGCGCGCTCGGAGGACGACCACAACTCCGGCGATCGCCGGGGAAAGACGGAGGGAAAATCGGTGGTGCAGGTTCAGTAGTTACAGAGAGAGGAGAGATGGAGGGGAGGTGGAAGGGAGAGGGAAGAGGATTGGAGGCGGGGGAGAGGGAGAAGGAGAGGGTTAGGGGAACCCTAGGGCTAGGGTTAGGTTTATAGGAGGGGAGCACAGCCGTTGCTGCACCTCCTCTGCTACGTGTGCACCCTGGATGGTGCGCCGTACAGAGGAGGAAGACAACCCTCGAAGGGGTATTGGGCTGGGAGAAAGGTGAGTTGGGCTGAGGGGGAGAGTTGGGCCTGCTGCCTCTCTCCCTTGCTGTTTTAATTAATTGTTTTGTTATTTTTTTTTGCTGATTTGAAAAGGAAGAATAAAGCTAGGGTTTGGGGTTAGGAAAAATTAGAGAAATTTTGGGTGAGTTTATTAAGTCAAAAACAATCACTTGCCAAGTTGTTTTTTTTCAAAAGTTCAAATCTAAATTGTTATTTGTGATTTAACTCAAATTTGAAAGAATTTGCTTATGAAGTGATTATTATTGAAAACAACAATTTTAATAGGGTGAACCCTATTGCTAATTGGATTAAAAGATTAGAATTGTTTGGTACTTTTCATGACTTTAAATTTGGTGTTGTTTGTGAATGTGATTTGAATTTTTGAAATAACATTTGGATTAAGTGAACTATTAAAAACCACAATTTAAATAGTTGAACCTTAGGGGTTTAATGGAAACAAATGATTGATTTGTTTTGCAATTTTCATAATTTTCAACAGAGTTGCTGTTTTGGAAAGTAATTGAATTTGAAAAGGGTTTGGTTATTGGATGCATTTTTATAGAAACAAAACAACAGTTTTGAAATCACACTTTAATGGAAACAAATGATTGATTTTATTTGAAATATGATTTTGGAAATTGTAACATCACAAGGATGAAACAAAAGGTTTGAATTTTGGTTTGAAATCCAAATAGAAAACAAAGGAAAACAGTTGGAAAACAAGTGAAAACAGAGGAAAACAAAAGGAAAACAAGCAAAACAAATGCAATGAACATGATGTCATGATGCAAAACATAAAATAACAGATAGAAAACATTCTAATGGCTATTTTTCATACTTGGGATATTACAAAACGCACCCCTTGAAGGAATCGCGCCCCGAGATTCCTACTGAGAAAAGAAAAGGTCCGGATACTTCTTGCGAAGATCCTCTTGAGCTGTGACACGTGAAACACATCGTGCACCTTGGATAGTTTTTCTGGAAGTTCAAAACGATAGGCATTTCTGGCAACTCTTCTGGAAAGACGTCAGGGAATTAGCAAACCACCGGAACATTTTCAGCAAAGGGAGAGGTTTTGTATGGAGGGTGTATAGCTGAATAGAACTTGATTCATTTGGAGAATAGACTTTCTGTCAGAAGGGTGGAACAGGATTATTGATTAGACGCCGGTAGCAGAACTGAATTGGGAAGCAACAACAAGGTTTCAACGGACGAAAAGGATGTTGAGAAGAACAGGATAACGAAGCAAAATCGGGAAAACGAGATCAAAACACTCCTGAGGTACTACGGAAAAACCCATCCGGGCTTCTAAAGGATCAATATTTACTGCTTAAGGAATAGAGGATCTGCTTCCCGGGCTTTCACGCCTCCGTTCTCAATCATGAGTAGGCAACATGATAAATCATGTCACAACCACCTCCATTCCTATGGTCTAGTAGATATAACCATCCTAGAGAAACCAGGATACGTGAAATCCTAACTTGAAAGTTTAGATGAGAAGGGAAAAACAACGTTACACTTCCTTACCAGAAAAGGGAGGGTGGGTGGGGAAAGGAGAAAAAGAACAGAATTCCTACTCTCACGTTTCATTTTTCCTATATAGCTACAAAATAGTTTCTAGACTCAACTGCGACCAGTAAAAAGGGATCCTACAGGCAGACAGGCTCTGATACCATTTGTCGCACCCGGACTTCTAGGGGATACTCACAGTCCGTTAAACAGTAGATAAATGGCTTACGGGGCATACCGGCACCCGCATCTCAATATGAGCAGGCCAACACGTAAACGTGTGACAACCATTCTCTTACTATTCATCGTCTGCGCAAACCATCCCGTAGAAATCCAGATACTTCCGTTGACGTACTTCAAAACATACACACATGGTACGTCAACGGCATTGGAACAATTGATATCACAACAGATCTCTAAGACACAAAAGATTGAAATAAGTTGCAAATAGCTCTCATTAGAGCAGAGATAGCAAATACAATCATCCAGAGGACACATGTCCCAACAATACATCATTACAACACAGCGGAAGCATTCAACATGTCTGAGTACAGACAAGATCCAAATAGGCCTAAGAGGCCGGAAACGAAAAGACGGAGCCCATCCACGAAGTCTCGGATCCTGCCCGGGTCCGCTATCTGCTCGTCAGCAGTCTCGTCATGCTCCACGTAGTAGCCACCATGGTGATCCTCGGAAACGTAGTCTGCGGAAACCACAGCCCCAAAGGGGTCAGTACATAAACGTACTGGCAAGCAAGACTCACAGTTCACCAAAGTGTAACCCGTCAACACCAAGCACAGATGCTTTGGGTTCAACGGAAGAAAAGGGGATGTAAAAGATGCTGCAACTGGCTGCTCTAACCAACTACAGAGGTACTACCACTTCCGGCTAAACAGAAAGGAGATAAGATCGCGTATCGTAACCACCTATAGCTAACCACCAAACAAACCCATCCTGGACCTCGCCCCTTATCCAAAGAAGCAATCCGAGGATAACTCACATAGTTGACTTAAGGATGGTTCAGATTATTGTGTCAATAAGCCTATTACTAGTCAAGTTGTTAATCATTGGGTGTAAGGTTGTTAATCATTAGGTTTAAGTTGTCCTGAGTACTTGTTAGCCAGTACTTTCACCAAGTAGTCCATAACCGCGGAAAACACGGCTTCTCGAGAAGATTTATCCCTGCAGGGGTGCACCAATTTGGCCGTACACGTAAGAATAACCCGCCAGACGGGGGATCAACCCACCAAGCGAGGTACTCGACACAACTCAACTCTTCTTCGCATCAAGCCCAAAGCACCTTGGGCGCACGGCTAATCGAGCCCCGAAGAAAAGGGACCCTCATAGCACTCTAAGAACGTGTCCCCCTATATGCCGACTACAAAAGTTCCACCCTGGCCTGGGCTCGCAAAAACATGCATGCGGCAAATGGAAAACACGAACTAAATGAGGCGATTTGGACGAGATGCGAATCGAATCAAATTGAGGGGGGCGCCCATACTCGCTTCCCACATGCGGTTAGTGCGCTCATCATGGATCAGTAGACAAGACCCTTTTCCTATTAGGGTCGACACTAGCAGGCCTCAAAACCACGCAGGGCCTCCTGCCGGTGCCTTATCATCAAATTTATTATTAATAATAACATTAGCATGATTCATTGTTTAACATCGAGCCCCCAGAACATAATGAAATAGTAACAGAAAGTAACAGGTAACAGACTCGAGCAAAACAACCCTAAGCATGCTAGTAAGACACGGGCAACAAGCAAAAGGTTTTAGGTATGGAGGTGAGGCAATATCAGGGTTAAAGGATACATGTGATAGGTTCGTAACAGAAGCAACTATTCATAGGGCTAGCAGAATAGACAACGGAAAGTATCGGTAACCAATGTTGAAAGGAACACGATGGTTCATGTGAGTGAATACTTGCCTGCAAACCCAGTAGCCTGGTACTGAGCTAACTCCTTAGAAGGGGTGTCGTAAGTATCGTCGGTCTCAACGTCGTCGTTTATCCGAGAAGAAGCAAACAAACAACGCAGAGAACAAACAATCAATATCATGGCATAGTGCACAAACATGGGATGATGCATGACCATTTAATTGATGCATAGAAATAAACTAGTTGACAAGATAACAACATGATTAAATGGACCCACTGTAACATCCAAGTATGAAAACACCCTAGTTGTTTTACTTCTTTGTTTAATTTATGCAATGCATCATGGCATCATTCTCATTTTTATTTTCTGTTGGATTGTTTTCATAATAAATCAAACCTTGTTTTCACACTTGTCTGTTACAATCTTTTCAAACAAAGAATTGCAAAACAAAACCTCCCTTGTTTTCCAAATAATTCACTAAGTTTCACTTCTCAAATTGTTGGTTTTAATCAAACCAATATTCCAATCAATTAATTCAAATCATCAAATCCAAATCATTTTCCAATTCAAACCAACCCTTAAAATTCAGTATCTTTTGAAACCATAAAACTCACCAAACAATTGCACTCTTTAAACCATTCTAAAAACCCTAGGGGTAACCCTTTTCAACTGCATGTTCTATTAATGGTTTATGAATATTAAAATTCCTCTAAATTTGGGTTCAATGCAAACTATCATTTTAAAACTAATTTTTTGGAATCCAAAGTTGGAATGTGGTTTCTAATTACTTAAAAAGCTTAACTAAATTTTTCTGGATTTTTCTTTAACCAAAACCTTAACAAATTATTCCACAAACTGTTTCAGCAAAAAAATAAAACAGAGAAAAATAAAAAAGCAGCTAAACTACCGCGCGCAGCAGCACCTATCCAGCCCAGCCCACTAGTCCTACCGCGCGCGCCAGGCCCAACCCACCCCAGCGTAACTTAACGCTTTGAAGATCGTGCGCTCGATCTTTCTCCTGTACGGCGGGAATCCACCGGTGCCACCGCGGCAGAATTCTCCTCCGACGGCGATCCAGGCCTCCAATGGCCTATAAAACGCGCTCTAGGGTTCCTGGAGCCTAACCCTAGCTCCCTAGGTCTTTTCCCTCGTCCGCCGTCGTTCTTTTCCCTCACGATGGCCGCACTCGCCACTGTTCTGAACCACTCCGACGGCTATCTCTGAATTCCGGTGAGCCACCGCCGCCTCGCGCCTCCACTCCCTTGGCCAAGCCCAGAAACAGAACCGCCTCTGCCTCCTCTCTAGTTGTGACACCGTATCCACGCCGCGGAGCCACCACATCTTCGCCGCGATCATCACCGTCTCCGCCGCCGTCCAGGGCTTTGTCGCCGTCGATCTCCGTCGAGCCTCGGCTACGTCTGCAACGTTGGTGAGCCAGCCCCTCCTCCTTCTTTCCTCTGTGGCATCGACACGTCGCGCTCACATCCAGCAGCGCCGCCGTCCACATCACCTCGCCGCCGACGATTTTTTTTGCGGACTGACAGAGTTCAGTGCATGTTTCCGTCAGTTAAAAATTCAGTATCGCGTGGTACACCACTTCCTCTCTGCGTCGCCTATACTGGTAACAAGCGAGCAGCAGCGCAGATGGTTTAGCCTTGCGCGCAGCTGCGAGTGGTCGTGGGTTCGAGCCCCCGCCTCGCCTTTTTCTTTTAGGATTTTTCATCCACAGCACGCGGCCCCACCTGGCGGTGGCCTCCCCTGCCACGCCAGCGCGCTGCGTCCACGCTGTCCCCCGCAGGCCCACAGGGCAGTGCCTGTGGGTACGTTCCAGTGCGGTAGCAAAAGTTAAAAACTTTTCTGTTAATGAAAATTCCAATCCTTTTTAATAACAGAATAAATCCATAACTTTAAAAATCTATAACTTTTAAACCCTAAGTCTAATAACTAAAACTTGTATATGTTTATTGCTCCAAATTTCATAACCTTTCCAAATATTCAAATTGTGTTCTGTTTTGAGTTTTCAAAGTTCATTTAAATTTCAAATTTGAATAATTCAAATGTAATTTGTAATAATTCATAACTAATTCATACTGTTTTCAAATAATTCAAATAAAATATGTTTTTCACACCTTTTTGAATGTTCTATTCAAATATAAAATTTGTTTCGTTATTTGAATAATTTAAATTGCCTAAATAATTTAATACTTTTTTAATTCAATTAAAATTGATAAAATCATAACTTGCTTAATGTAAAATATTTTTGAACATGCAAATTATGTTTTCAAACCACCAAAGTGTGAACTTTTCAAATGTGAATTGGAATTTATGGTTTGAACAAATAAAATTCAATTAATATTTAAGCTTGTTTTGAATTCAATTAAAACTTGTTTAATATTGTTTAATTCATAACTAAATAATCCAAAGTCCAATTTCAAAATGTGAAACATGTAATTCAACTAAAATTTGATGTTCTTTTCAAATATAAAAATTGTAAATTGTTTTGCACACTTTAAATTGGTGAAAACAATAATTGTATGTGTGACATGTTTAAGTAACAAAATTCCAAACTTAATAAATGCTTTTCTAAATTGTTAACTATCATTCCAATTGCATTTAAATTGTTATGTTATTGTTATTCATCATGCATGCATCATGATAACAACTAACACCTAATAAATAATCATTTGTTTCCACTTATTTTCAATGGATCCTTCCATATGCAACCCTTGCATATGGGTCCATTTAATTTGTGCTATCATGTTAGTCAGTTTATTTTGCTGCACTATTAACTTGTCATGCATCATATTGATTGTGCACAATGCCATGGCAATGATTGTTTACATTCCTGTTTTGTTTATTTGCTTCTTCTCGGTTAGACGACGACTACGTTGAGACCGACGATCCTTACGACACCACTACTCAGGACCTAGCCCAGTACCCGGCTACTGAGCTGCCAGGCAAGTTATCACTCACATGAATCATCGAGTTCCTTTCCACACTTGTTGTCGATACTATACTTTTGTCTACTATTGCTAGCCCTATGTATCGTTGCTTGTTCTCCGAACCTATCACATGATACCCTGAACCAATGATACTGCCTCACCTCCATACCTACAGCCTTTGTTTGTGCCTTAGTATTATCTAGCATGCTTAGGGTTGCTTTTACTCGAGTCTGTTGTCGGTTACTACTTTTACTATCTTATTACTTGTACCGGGGCTCGATGTTAATCAATCAATCCTGTTAATTGCTAATGGTAATAATAATTTGATGATAAGGCACCGGCAGGAGGCCCATGAGAGGTTTTGAAGCCTGCTAGTGTCGACCCTAATAGGAAAAGGGTCTTGTCTACTGATCCATGATGAGCGCACTAACCGCATGTGGGAAGCGAGTATGGGCGCCCCCCTCAACTTGACCTGATTCGCATCTCGTCCAAATCATCTCATTTAGTTCGTGCTTTCTATTTGCCGCATGCATGTTTTTGCGAGCCCAGCGCAGGGTGGAACTTTCGTAGTCGGCATATAGGGGGACACGTTCTTAGAGTGCTATGAGGGTCCATTTTCTTCTGGGCTCGATTAGCCGTGCGCCCAAGGTGCTTTGGGCTTGATGCGGAGAATGGTTGGTTGTGTAGAGTACCCCGCTTGGTGGGAGGCATCCCATCTGGCGGGTTATTCTTGCGTGTACGGCCAAATTGGTGCAACCCTGCAGGGATAATCTTCTCGAGAAGCCGTGTTTTCCGCGGTTATGGATTACTTGGTGAAAGTACTGGCTAACAAGTACTCAGAACAACTTCAACATAATGATCAATCATGTTTCACCCAATGATTAATAATTTGACTAGTAATAGGTTATTCACACAAATAACTTGATTCATCTTAATCCAACTGTGTGAGTTATCCTCGGATTGCTTCTTTGGATAAGGGGCGAGATCCAGGATGGGTTTGGTTGAAGTTATCTTTCAGTTGGTTACAATCCTCGATCTTATCTTCTCTGTTAGCCGGCACTTGTAGATATCTTCTGTAGTTGGTTAGAGCAGCCAGCAGCAATTTTCATATCACCCCTTTCTTCCGTTGATCCCAAGCATCAATGCTTGTGTTGACGGGAAACTCCTTGATGAACTGTGAGTCTTGCTTGCCAGTACTTGGATGTACTGACCCCGTTGGGGCTGTGGTTTACGCAGAGTACGACTACGGCTACGATGACCACCAGGATGGCTACTTTGTGGAGTTCGACGAGACTGCAGACGAGTAGTTAGCTGGACCAGGGCAGGATCCAGAACCTACGTGGATGGGCTTCGTCTTATTTATTTTCTCCGGCTTCTTAAGCCTGTTGGACTTGTCTGTACCCAGACACCTTTGATTGCTTCCGCTGTTGTAATGGATGATATGTTGGGACATGTGTCCTCTGGATGATTGTATTCGCTATTTCTGCCTTAGTGAAGGCCAGTTGCAACTTTATTTCTATCTTTTGTGTCGTAGAGATAAGTTGTGATAATCATTCGTTCAAAGCTGTTGACGTACAGTGCGTGCTTGTTATGAAGTACGTCGACAGTAGTGCCTGTGACTCCTAATGGATAGTTTACATCGACGGTGGAATAGTAGGGCTTGTGTTGTCGCGCATAAGCGCAGGCCTACCAGGAAGCTGGGACGTGGGAGCAGTTATGCCCCATAATCCAAGCACCTACTATCCAGTTCGTACGATGAGTATCCCTTAGAAGCCAGGGTGCGACAAATGGTATCAGAGCCTGTCTGCCTGTAGGATCCCTTTTTACTGGTCGCAGTTGAGTCTAGAAACTATTTTGTAGCTATATAGGAAAAATGAAACGTGAGAGTAGGAATTCTGCCATTTTTCTTCTTTCCCCACCCACCCACCCTTTTCTGGTAAGGAAGTGCAACGTTGTTTTCTGTTCTCACCTAAACTTTCAAGTTAGGATTTCACGTGTTTTGGGTTCTCCATAGTACCTCAGGGCTTTTGGTCTCGTTTTCCCGATGTTGCTTCGATATCATGTTCTTTTCAACATCCTTATCGTCCGTTGAACCTTGTTGTTGTTTTCCACATCCTTTTTCATCTACCGGAGTCTAATCAAAACCTTCCAAATCATCTGCAGATGGGTCTCAGCTACTACCCGCAGGTGGTTCGCATGACTCGCTGTGAGAGCACCGCCGGTTTTCCGGAGATGCTGAGAGACATGGTTACCTATCTGGGGTTCCGTTGGGCACCAGAGTACCAGGTCTACGAGCACCAGCGCGAGTTTGACCAGACTTTCTACCGGGCTATCGTCTACATTCTGTCGGATGATGGCAGGAGCATTGCCCACCGCTACGAGGCAGTAGGTTCCACAGTGGTTATGGCCGTGCAGCAGGCAGCGTACGTGAGTCTCACCGTTCTCCGTGCTGACTACTGGGGGTTTGATGATTCCATCTATCGTCACATCCCCCGTGGTTACATCACGGCAGCGGGAGTTCACTTCACCCTCCACCGCAACCTGGATACCTACGAGGATGATAGCTCCAGGCTGCACACCACTGCCCAGTTCGTGTGGCACAGTGACGCAGTTGCTTCAGCACTTTCTCAGGAGTTAGCCTCAGTCAGGGAGCAGCTCTATCTGGCTTTGACTCGTCTGGCGACGTACACCACAGACTTCGTTGGAGACGAGCGCTTTGCACGTTTCCAGCAGACACTGGGTTTTCCTCTGCCAGATGCTGGAGGTTACGAGCCGATCAGAGGCCCACTTCTCGACCTCGGAGCTGGTTACACAGGGATTCCCCGCTATGGAGCACAGGGACACGACGCTTTCTACTTCACCACACCGAGAGTTGCTCTCAGAGCAGTTCCTATCTACAGGGATCGTCGTCATACCTACTTCCGTGGGATTCCTCCGCACCGTATCTCTCGTCGTACTACTCACCGCCGTCCTGCGTGATGAGCATGGGAGTACCGATGTATCCATTCCTAGCTATGTTTAGTTATCCTTTGTCTTTCGAACCATGTATTGGTCTGTTGGATATTCTGATGTATTTGAACATGTGATGATGTACCTGTTGGTTATCTATTCATGCGTCGGAATAATCTATCTTTCGGTTACCAAGTCTATCCTTTTCTGTTGTTGTGCTAAAATGAATTTCTGTTCAGGATGCCTCCAACCAGGAACACCCCGCCTCCGCCACCACCAATGGGGGAACTGTTAGCTCAGATGACCCAAGTGGTGACACAGATGGCCCAGATCCAGGCTAACCAGCAACACAACCAGAATGCTCCAAGGGTCACCATCAAGGACTTCCTCAGCTTGGGCCCAAAAGCTTTCGTGGCAACACGTGAGCCCCTGGATGCTGATGACTGGATCCGTGACGTAGCAAGAGCTCTGGAGATTGCTCATGTTGCGGAAGAGGATAAGGTCAAGTATGCTACCTACCTACTGAAGGGTCAGGCAGCTACTTGGTGGGAGAACTACCATACCATGAGAGCTGGCTATCCTATCACCTGGGGATGTTTCAGGGATGCCTTCCTGAAGCACCACATCCCGGATGGTCTCATGGAAAGGATGCGTGAGGAATTCTGCTCTCTCAGACAGGGCAAGCTGGACGTCCTCGGCTACCAGAACGAGTTCAATCGTCTCGCTCGGTACGCTGGTGACGAAGTGTCCACTGAAGCCAAGAAGATGGCAAGGTTCCGCCGAGGTTTTAACCCGGAACTGAAGTACGCTCTCACCAACATCAAGTGCAAGGACTTCGTGGAGCTCGTGAACACCGCGCTCAATGAGGAGAATGGGCGCAAGGCGTTCGAAGAGTCGCGCAAGCACTCGCGTGAGGGTGGTTCCTCCTCCAACATGACCACCCCTCCGCAGAAGCGCCGCATCTGGGTGCCAAATGGTGCTGTCACTCGGGCTCCAAATGCCCAAGCTTCTCCAGGCTTTGGTCCCCGCCCACCCAACCCATCTCAGATGCAGGGTCAGAGGTTTCCGATGGGGCAGCCAAGGCCAGGTCCTTCTCGTGTCGTCACTTGCTACAAGTGCAAGGATACTGGACACTATGCTGATAAGTGCACTCAGAAGCAGCTACCCCTACCTCCTCGCCCCAACACCAACCAGGCAATGGTTCGTGCTCCCCAGGCTAAAGCCTTCAACTCCAACAACAGGCCTGTCGGGAGGAACGCGAGGGTGAACCATATCAAGGCCGACAAAGCTGAGGAGGCTGCTGACGTCGTTCTCGGTATATTACCCGTAAACTCTATTCCAGCTAAAGTGTTGTTTGATACTGGAGCATCGCATTCATTTGTGTCAAAGATTTTTGCAAAAGCATACAACCTAGTTCTGGTTCCGCTAAGCAATCAAATGACTGTTCACTCTCCGGGACCGCAAATGTTGACTTCCAAGATAAGCATGGACAATGAGATCCTAATTGGAGGTCGCATATTCCTTGCTTCACTCATGTTGCTGGGAAATTCTGACATTGATGTCATTCTGGGTATGGATTGGTTGAAGACCCACAAAGCTAAAATTGACTGTGCTCAAAAGTCAATAACTCTCTCCCACACTTCAGGCCAGATAGTCTATTCTCCATATGGATCAAGTTCTGTTCAGCTGTTCAACCTCGATGCCAAACCCCTTCCTGCAATTGAAAATGTTCCGGTGGTTTGTGAATTCCCTGACGTCTTTCCAGAAGAGTTGCCAGGGATGCCCCCGGACAGAGCAGTTGAGTTCGTGATCGAGCTTGAGCCAGGTACTGCTCCAATCTCTAAGCATCCATATAAGATAGCTCCTCCTGAACTGAAATTGTTGAAGGAGCAAATCGATATGTACATGGACAAAGGTTACATTCAGCCTAGTTCCTCCGCTTGGGGTTGCCCAACTCTGTTTGTTGCCAAGAAGGATCAAACAAAAAGACTCGTGGTTGACTATCGTCCTCTCAACGAGAAAACAATCAAGAACAAGTATCCACTTCCTCGTATCGATGATCTTTTTGATCAACTTGCTGGAGCCTCAATATTCTCAAAGTTGGACTTGAGGATGGGGTACCATCAGATAAAGATCAGAAAGGAAGATATTCCTAAGACAGCTTTCACCACTCGTTACGGTCTATATGAATACACCGTCATGTCCTTTGGTCTCACCAATGCACCGGCAACGTTCTCAAGACTCATGAATTCTGTCTTCCATGAATACCTCGACAAGTTCGTTGTGGTATATCTCGATGACATTCTAGTCTATTCCAAATCCGAGGAAGAGCATGGAGAACACCTTCGTCTCACTCTCATGAAACTTCGCGAGCATCGTCTGTATGCCAAGTTTTCCAAATGTGAGTTCTGGATTCCAGAAGTTGCATATCTTGGTCATATCATCTCTGCCAAAGGCATTGCCATTGATCCTGAAAAGGTTAAGGCAATTGTTGATTGGAAACCCCCTAAGACGGTGAAGCAAGTCAGAAGTTTTCTTGGCTTGGCTAGCTATTGCCGTCGTTTCGTCCAAAACTTTTCCAAGATTGCTAAACCTCTCACTGATCTCACAAAGAAGGACAAAAAGTTCGTTTGGACTCCACAATGTGATGAGAGTTTCAACCTCCTGAAGACTAAACTCACTTCCACACCTGTTCTAGTTGGCCCCGACACTACCAAACCTTTCCAGATATTCTGTGATGCATCTCTCCAAGGCCTAGGAGCAGTTCTTATGCAAGAACGTCAAGTTGTCGCTTATGCTTCACGTCAGTTGAACCCACATGAGCAAAACTATCCCACTCATGATCTTGAACTTGCAGCAGTTGTGTTTGCCCTCAAGAAATGGAGACAATACTTGTTGGGTAACAAAACTGAAATCTTTTCTGATCATAAGAGTCTGAAATACATCTTCACTCAGCCAGATCTAAACCTCAGGCAAAGGAGATGGATTGAGAAGATTAAAGACTTTGATCTCACCATTTCTTACACTCCAGGCAAGGCTAATGTTATGGCCGATGCTCTCAGTCGCAAATCCTATTGCAATAATCTCATGATCATGGAAAGCCAACCTCCACTTCATGAAGAATTCCAGAAGCTGAACCTTGGTCTTGTTCCTGAAGGATACCTTGCTAGCTTGACAGCCAGCCCAACTCTCGAGGACAAGATTCGTTCTGAACAACTTCGTGATAATGAAATCAAGAAGATGGTAGAGCAAATCAAGGAGGGCAGTGATAAGTTCAAGTCCTTCTCAATTGATGACAAGGGAACTGTGTTCTTTGAAGGACGCATTGCAGTTCCTCAGATTCAAAGTCTCAAGGATATCATTCTCAAGGAGGCTCATGAAACTCCTCTATCCATTCACCCTGGAAGTACAAAGATGTACCAGGATCTCAAGACTCTGTATTGGTGGCCTGGCATGAAACATGAAATTGCTCAATACGTTTCTGAATGCGACGTTTGTCAACGTGTTAAGGCAGTCCATCAGAAGACAGCAGGTCTACTCCAACCTCTGAAAATTCCTGAGTGGAAGTGGGACATGATTGAAATGGACTTCGTTACTGGTTTCCAAAGTCCAAAAAGGGCAACGATGCAATCTTCGTTGTTATTGATCGTCTCACTAAGGTTGCTCACTTCTATGCTGTAAAGGAAACTATCTCAGCTAGCCAGTTAGCAGAGCTCTACACAGCAAAAGTTGTTCCTCTTCATGGTGTTCCATTGGAAATAAGCTAAGACCGTGGAAGTATCTTCACTTCTCATTTCTGGAAGAGTTTTCAAGAAGCATTTGGCACCAAACTTCTGTTCAGCACAGCTTATCACCCTCAGTCTCAAGGGCAAGTCGAAAGAGTCAATCAGATTCTCGAGGATATGCTCAGAGCATGTGGTCTCTCCTTTGGCATGAAATGGGAGGATTGCCTTCCATATGCTGAATTCTCCTACAACAACAGCTACCAGGCAAGCCTAGGCATGGCACCATTTGAGGCACTGTATGGTCGCAGATGCAGGAGTCCAATCAATTGGTCTGGAGCTGGTGAACGTTCACTTTTAGGCTCTAACATTGTTAAGGAAGCCGAGGAGAAAGTTCGTATCATTCGTGACAATCTCAGGATTGCTCAGTCTCGTCAGAAGAGCTATTATGATAGCAAGCACAGGGATATGGTTTATGCACCTGGTGATAAGGCATATCTCCGTGTAACTCCTCTCAGAGGCACTCATCGTTTTGGTGTGAAAGGAAAGCTTGCACCAAGATATATTGGTCCTTTCAACATCCTATCAAGACGTGCAGAGAATGCTTATCGTCTTGAACTTCCAGAAAAACTATCCAAGGTGCACGATGTGTTCCACGTGTCACAACTCAAGAAGTGCTTCAAGGATCCAGATCGTGCAGTTGATCATGATTCTATCGAACTGCAAGATGATCTATCTTATGAGGAGCACCCTGTTCGTATTCTCGATGAGACCGAGCGTAAGACTCGCAACAAGAGCACCAAGTTCTTGAAAGTCCAATGGTCGCATCATTCCGATAAAGAGGCAACATGGGAGACCGAAGATGATCATCGCAAGAAGTATCCGGACCTGTTCATTTCTCAGTAGGGAATCTCGGGGCGCGATTCCTTCAAGGGGGGGGCGTTTTGTAACATCCAAGTATGAAAACACCCTAGTTGTTTTACTTCTTTGTTTAATTTATGCAATGCATCATGGCATCATTCTCATTTTTATTTTCTGTTGCATTGTTTTCATAATAAATCAAACCTTGTTTTCACACTTGTCTGTTACAATCTTTTCAAACAAAGAATTGCAAAACAAAACCTCCCTTGTTTTCCAAATAATTCACTAAGTTTCACTTCTCAAATTGTTGGTTTTAATCAAACCAATATTCCAATCAATTAATTCAAATCATCAAATCCAAATCATTTTCCAATTCAAACCAACCCTTAAAATTCAGTATCTTTTGAAACCATAAAACTCACCAAACAATTGCACTCTTTAAACCATTCTAAAAACCCTAGGGGTAACCCTTTTCAACTGCATGTTCTATTAATGGTTTATGAATATTAAAATTCCTCTAAATTTGGGTTCAATGCAAACTATCATTTTAAAACTAAATTTTTGGAATCCAAAGTTGGAATGTGGTTTCTAATTACTTAAAAAGCTTAACTAAATTTTTCTGGATTTTTCTTTAACCAAAACCTTAACAAATTATTCCACAAACTGTTTCAGCAAAAAAATAAAACAGAGAAAAATAAAAAAGCAGCTAAACTACCGCGCGCAGCAGCACCTATCCAGCCCAGCCCACTAGTCCTACCGCGCGCGCCAGGCCCAACCCACCCCAGCGTAACTTAACGCTTTGAAGATCGTGCGCTCGATCTTTCTCCTGTACGGCGGGAATCCACCGGTGCCACCGCGGCAGAATTCTCCTCCGACGGCGATCCAGGCCTCCAATGGCCTATAAAACGCGCTCTAGGGTTCCTGGAGCCTAACCCTAGCTCCCTAGGTCTTTTCCCTCGTCCGCCGTCGTTCTTTTCCCTCACGATGGCCGCACTCGCCACTGTTCTGAACCACTCCGACGGCTATCTCTGAATTCCGGTGAGCCACCGCCGCCTCGCGCCTCCACTCCCTTGGCCAAGCCCAGAAACAGAACCGCCTCTGCCTCCTCTCTAGTTGTGACACCGTATCCACGCCGCGGAGCCACCACATCTTCGCCGCGATCATCACCGTCTCCGCCGCCGTCCAGGGCTTTGTCGCCGTCGATCTCCGTCGAGCCTCGGCTACGTCTGCAACGTTGGTGAGCCAGCCCCTCCTCCTCCTTTCCTCTGTGGCATCGACACGTTGCGCTCACATCCAGCAGCGCCGCCGTCCACATCACCTCGCCGCCGACGATTTTTTTTGTGGACTGACAGAGTTCAGTGCATGTTTCCGTCAGTTAAAAAATTCAGTATCGCGTGGTACACCACTTCCTCTCTGCGTCGCCTATACTGGTAACAAGCGAGCAGCAGCGCAGATGGTTTAGCCTTGCGCGCAGCTGCGAGTGGTCGTGGGTTCGAGCCCCCGCCTCGCCTTTTTCTTTTAGGATTTTTCATCCACAGCACGCGGCCCCACCTGGCGGTGGCCTCCCCTGCCACGCCAGCGCGCTGCGTCCACGCTGTCCCCCGCAGGCCCACAGGGCAGTGCCTGTGGGTACGTTCCAGTGCGGTAGCAAAAGTTAAAAACTTTTCTGTTAATGAAAATTCCAATCCTTTTTAATAACAGAATAAATCCATAACTTTAAAAATCTATAACTTTTAAACCCTAAGTCTAATAACTAAAACTTGTATATGTTTATTGCTCCAAATTTCATAACCTTTCCAAATATTCAACTTGTGTTCTGTTTTGAGTTTTCAAAGTTCATTTAAATTTCAAATTTGAATAATTCAAATGTAATTTGTAATAATTCATAACTAATTCATACTGTTTCAAATAATTCAAATAAAATATGTTTTTCACACCTTTTTGAATGTTCTATTCAAATATAAAATTTGTTTCATTATTTGAATAATTTAAATTGCCTAAATAATTTAATACTTGTTTAATTCAATTAAAATTGATAAAATCATAACTTGCTTAATGTAAAATATTTTCGAACATGCAAATTATGTTTTCAAACCACCAAAGTGTGAACTTTTCAAATGTGAATTGGAATTTATGGTTTGAACAAATAAAATTCAATTAATATTTAAGCTTGTTTTGAATTCAATTAAAACTTGTTTAATATTGTTTAATTCATAACTAAATAATCCAAAGTCCAATTTCAAAATGTGAAACATGTAATTCAACTAAAATTTGATGTTCTTTTCAAATATAAAAATTGTAAATTGTTTTGCACACTTTAAATTGGTGAAAACAATAATTGTATGTGTGACATGTTTAAGTAACAAAATTCCAAACTTAATAAATGCTTTTCTAAATTGTTAACTATCATTCCAATTGCATTTAAATTGTTATGTTATTGTTATTCATCATGCATGCATCATGATAACAACTAACACCTAATAAATAATCATTTGTTTCCACTTATTTTCAATGGATCCTTCCATATGCAACCCTTGCATATGGGTCCATTTAATTTGTGCTATCATGTTAGTCAGTTTATTTTGCTGCACTATTAACTTGTCATGCATCATATTGATTGTGCACAATGCCATGGCAATGATTGTTTACATTCCTGTTTTGTTTATTTGCTTCTTCTCGGTTAGACGACGACTACGTTGAGACCGACGATCCTTACGACACCACTACTCAGGACCTAGCCCAGTACCCGGCTACTGAGCTGCCAGGCAAGTTATCACTCACATGAATCATCGAGTTCCTTTCCACACTTGTTGTCGATACTATCCTTTTGTCTACTATTGCTAGCCCTATGTATCGTTGCTTGTTCTCCGAACCTATCACATGATACCCTGAACCAATGATACTGCCTCACCTCCATACCTACAGCCTTTGTTTGTGCCTTAGTATTATCTAGCATGCTTAGGGTTGCTTTTACTCGAGTCTGTTGTCGGTTACTACTTTTACTATCTTATTACTTGTACCGGGGCTCGATGTTAATCAATCAATCCTGTTAATTGCTAATGGTAATAATAATTTGATGATAAGGCACCGGTAGGAGGCCCATGAGAGGTTTTGAAGCCTGCTAGTGTCGACCCTAATAGGAAAAGGGTCTTGTCTACTGATCCATGATGAGCGCACTAACCGCATGTGGGAAGCGAGTATGGGCGCCCCCCTCAACTTGACCTGATTCGCATCTCGTCCAAATCATCTCATTTAGTTCGTGCTTTCTATTTGCCGCATGCATGTTTTTGCGAGCCCAGCGCAGGGTGGAACTTTCGTAGTCGGCATATAGGGGGACACGTTCTTAGAGTGCTATGAGGGTCCATTTTCTTCTGGGCTCGATTAGCCGTGCGCCCAAGGTGCTTTGGGCTTGATGCGGAGAATGGTTGGTTGTGTAGAGTACCCCGCTTGGTGGGAGGCATCCCATCTGGCGGGTTATTCTTGCGTGTACGGCCAAATTGGTGCAACCCTGCAGGGATAATCTTCTCGAGAAGCCGCGTTTTCCGCGGTTATGGATTACTTGGTGAAAGTACTGGCTAACAAGTACTCAGAACAACTTCAACATAATGATCAATCATGTTTCACCCAATGATTAATAATTTGACTAGTAATAGGTTATTCACACAAATAACTTGATTCATCTTAATCCAACTGTGTGAGTTATCCTCGGATTGCTTCTTTGGATAAGGGGCGAGATCCAGGATGGGTTTGGTTGAAGTTATCTTTCAGTTGGTTACAATCCTCGATCTTATCTTCTCTGTTAGCCGGCACTTGTAGATATCTTCTGTAGTTGGTTAGAGCAGCCAGCAGCAATTTTCATATCACCCCTTTCTTCCGTTGATCCCAAGCATCAATGCTTGTGTTGACGGGAAACTCCTTGATGAACTGTGAGTCTTGCTTGCCAGTACTTGGATGTACTGACCCCGTTGGGGCTGTGGTTTACGCAGAGTACGACTACGGCTACGATGACCACCAGGATGGCTACTTTGTGGAGTTCGACGAGACTGCAGACGAGTAGTTAGCTGGACCAGGGCAGGATCCAGAACCTACGTGGATGGGCTTCGTCTTATTTATTTTCTTCGGCTTCTTAAGCCTGTTGGACTTGTCTGTACCCAGACACCTTTGATTGCTTCCGCTGTTGTAATGGATGATATGTTGGGACATGTGTCCTCTGGATGATTGTATTCGCTATTTCTGCCTTAGTGAAGGCCAGTTGCAACTTTATTTCTATCTTTTGTGTCGTAGAGATAAGTTGTGATAATCATTCGTTCAAAGCTGTTGACGTACAGTGCGTGCTTGTTATGAAGTACGTCGACAGTAGTGCCTGTGACTCCTAATGGATAGTTTACATCGACGGTGGAATAGTAGGGCTTGTGTTGTCGCGCATAAGCGCAGGCCTACCAGGAAGCTGGGACGTGGGAGCAGTTATGCCCCATAATCCAAGCACCTACTATCCAGTTCGTACGATGAGTATCCCTTAGAAGCCAGGGTGCGACACCCACATGCAATTGGATTGCATATGAAAAGCCCATGAATTATGGTTGAATTAATTGTTCTACAACTAATCATCTTGTGGAAGTGAATTAGCATGATGCATGGAGGAGGAAAACAGAAAAATAACAACAATAGAAGCAATTGGAAATAAGGGTTACCAAGTTTAGAAATTCATTTATTAAGTTTGGGAATTTTGGTTACTTAAAGGTGTCACACAAGCATTTGTTGTTTTCACCAATTTTAATTGTTCAAAATAGATAACAAAGTTCATATTTGAAAAGAACACCCAATTTTAGGTAGATTACATGTTTCACTTGTTGAAAAAGGATTTCAAATAAATTATTTATGAATTAAACAAGTTTAAGCAAGAATTAAATGAATTTAATTCAAACATGAACTTATTTGAATTTTTATTTGTGCAAAACATTGAGTGAAGTTCATATTTGAAAAGTTTATGCTTTTATGGTTTGAAAACATATTTTATACGTCCCAAAAGAAATTAATTTGACCCAGTTATGAACTTAACAATTTTAAATGATTTAAACAAGGTTTAAATCATTTAACCAATTTTAATTATTCAAAACATGAAACAAATTTTATATTTGGAAAGGTGGTTTAATTTTGCATGGAAAACATATTTTATTTGTTGAAATTGGATTTAAAATGAGCAAGTTATTATTTTGGCAATTTTAAATGCAATAATTAAGAAACAGTTGTTTTCAGCAATTTAAATTATTCAAAACAGAAAACAAAATTTATATTTTGAAAGTACATGAAAATTTTATTGGAAAACATATTTAGTTTGTGGAATTTGGAATTTTTATGCCCAAGTTATGAATTTTGCAAGTTTAGGTGAATTAAGCAAGTTTTTAAATATTTCAACAATTTAAAATATTCAAAACAGTAAACAAATTTTATATTTGGATAGATCATTTAATTTGGTACAGAAAACATATTAAAAATGTTGAATTTGGAGTTGGGATGAATTACTTATGCATTTTACAAGTTAAGGTGCAAATCTGCCATTTTTATCACCTCTAGGGACTTGGAAAATATTTTACAGGGGTCTAGATTTAATTAACAGGGACCTATTGGTGATTCTGTGAAGTTGCTGTGACCAAACAAATGAAAAATAAAAATGTGTTTTTTATTGTGGGAGGGGGGACTCGAACCCGAGAGCCCCTGCTTCGAGCGCAAGGGACAGAACCAACTGGGTAGCTGCTGTGTTGTGATAGGTAGGGGCCTCTGGGGGGCTTAAGGTTCAGTTTCGGGTTATCTGAAACTTTTGGAAAAAAGAACCAGGAAAAAGGGGGGTGGCGAGGACTCGAACTCGCGACCGCGGGTTGTGCGCAGAGGGGTGCTGCCAGTGTGGTGTGCGTGCGCTTGTTGATAGGAAGGGAATCGGGGGTGGATAAGGTGTAGGTGCGCGTGTGTTATCTGAAACCGAACGGAACCTTTTGTTCCTCGGCCATGACAGGGACAGCGACCGGTGGTTGCTCGCCTTGGCTCGCCGGAGGCGCTGTCCGCGGGTGCTGTGGGGTGGGCATGTGCGTGTGGTGCTCGAGTAGAGAGGAGGAGAGAGCGAGGGAAGGGGATCGCACCTTGGGCGGACAGAGGGGGAGCAGGTCGTGCAGGGGCGATGCAGGGAGGCCGGCGGCGAGAGGAGCATGGCGGCGGCGACCCGAGCCCTCCCGGCCCGTGCCGGAGGGTGGAGGAGGAAGAGGACTTCGGGGCGTATCCATTCCCGGCCCCCAGCGCGCTCGGAGGACGACCACAACTCCGGCGATCGCCGGGGAAAGACGGAGGGAAAATCGGTGGTGCAGGTTCAGTAGTTACAGAGAGAGGAGAGATGGAGGGGAGGTGGAAGGGAGAGGGAAGAGGATTGGAGGCGGGGGAGAGGGAGAAGGAGAGGGTTAGGGGAACCCTAGGGCTAGGGTTAGGTTTATAGGAGGGGAGGAGGGGAGCACAGCCGTTGCTGCACCTCCTCTGCTACGTGTGCACCCTGGATGGTGCGCCGTACAGAGGAGGAAGACAACCCTCGAAGGGGTATTGGGCTGGGAGAAAGGTGAGTTGGGCTGAGGGGGAGAGTTGGGCCTGCTGCCTCTCTCCCTTGCTGTTTTAATTAATTGTTTTGTTATTTTTTTTTGCTGATTTGAAAAGGAAGAATAAAGCTAGGGTTTGGGGTTAGGAAAAATTAGAGAAATTTCGGGTGAGTTTATTAAGTCAAAAACAATCACTTGCCAAGTTGGTTTTTTTCAAAAGTTCAAATCTAAATTGTTATTTGTGATTTAACTCAAATTTGAAAGAGTTTGCTTATGAAGTGATTATTATTGAAAACAACAATTTTAATAGGGTGAACCCTATTGCTAATTGGATTAAAAGATTAGAATTGTTTGGTACTTTTCATGACTTGAAATTTGGTGCTGTTTGTGAATGTGATTTGAATTTTTGAAATAACATTTGGATTAAGTGAACTATTAAAAACCACAATTTAAATAGTTGAACCTTAGGGGTTTAATGGAAACAAATGATTGATTTGTTTTGCAATTTTCATAATTTTCAACAGAGTTGCTGTTTTGGAAAGTAATTGAATTTGAAAAGGGTTTGGTTATTGGATGCATTTTTATAGAAACAAAACAACAGTTTTGAAATCACACTTTAATGGAAACAAATGATTGATTTTATTTGAAATATGATTTTGGAAATTGTAACATCACAAGGATGAAACAAAAGGTTTGAATTTTGGTTTGAAATCCAAATAGAAAACAAAGGAAAACAAAGGAAAACAGTTGGAAAACAAATGAAAACAGAGGAAAACAAAAGGAAAACAAGCAAAACAAATGCAATGAACATGATGTCATGATGCAAAACATAAAATAACAGATAGCAAACATTCTAATGGGTATTTTTCATACTTGGGATGTTACAAAACGCCCCCCTTGAAGGAATCGCGCCCCGAGATTCCTATTGAGAAAAGAAAAGGTCCGGATACTTCTTGCGAAGATCCTCTTGAGCTGTGACACGTGAAACACATCGTGCACCTTGGATAGTTTTTCTGGAAGTTCAAAACGATAGGCATTTCTGGCAACTCTTCTGGAAAGACGTCAGGGAATTAGCAAACCACCGGAACATTTTCAGCAAAGGGAGAGGTTTTGTATGGAGGGTGTATAGCTGAATAGAACTTGATTCATTTGGAGAATAGACTTTCTGTCAGAAGGGTGGAACAGGGTTATTGATTAGACGCCGGTAGCAGAACTGAATTGGGAAGCAACAACAAGGTTTCAACGGACGAAAAGGATGTTGAGAAGAACAGGATAACGAAGCAACATCGGGAAAACGAGATCAAAACACTCCTGAGGTACTACGGAAAAACCCATCCGGGCTTCTAAAGGATCAATATCTACTGCTTAAGGAATAGAGGATCTGCTTCCGGGGCTTTCACGCCTCCGTTCTCAATCATGAGTAGGCAACATGATAAATCATGTCACAACCACCTCCATTCCTATGGTCTAGTAGATATAACCATCCTAGAGAAACCAGGATACGTGAAATCCTAACTTGAAAGTTTAGATGAGAAGGGAAAAACAACGTTGCACTTCCTTACCAGAAAAGGGAGGGTGGGTGGGTAAAGGAGAAAACGAACAGAATTCCTACTCTCACGTTTCATTTTTCCTATATAGCTACAAAATAGTTTCTAGACTCAACTGCGACCAGTAAAAAGGGATCCTACAGGCAGACAGGCTCTGATACCATTTGTCGCACCCGGACTTCTAGGGGATACTCACAGTCCGTTAAACAGTAGATAAATGGCTTACGGGGCATACCGGCACCCGCATCTCAATATGAGCAGGCCAACACGTAAACGTGTGACAACCATTCTCTTACTATTCATCGTCTGCGCAAACCATCCCGTAGAAATCCAGATACTTCCGTTGACGTACTTCAAAACATACACACATGGTACGTCAACGACATTGGAACAATTGATATCACAACAGATCTCTAAGACACAAAAGATTGAAATAAGTTGCAAATAGCTCTCATTAGAGCAGAGATAGCAAATACAATCATCCAGAGGACACATGTCCCAACAATACATCATTACAACACAGCGGAAGCATTCAACATGTCTGAGTACAAACAAGATCCAAATAGGCCTAAGAGGCCGGAAACGAAAAGACGGAGCCCATCCACGAAGTCTCGGATCCTGCCCGGGTCCGCTATCTGCTCGTCAGCAGTCTCGTCATGCTCCACGTAGTAGCCACCATGGTGATCCTCGGAAACGTAGTCTGCGGAAACCACAGCCCCAAAGGGGTCAGTACATAAACGTACTGGCAAGCAAGACTCACAGTTCACCAAAGTGTAACCCGTCAACACCAAGCACATATGCTTTGGGTTCAACGGAAGAAAAGGGGATGTAAAAGATGCTGCAACTGGCTGCTCTAACCAACTACAGAGGTACTACCACTTCCGGCTAAACAGAAAGGAGATAAGATCGCGTACCGTAACCACCTATAGCTAACCACCAAACAAACCCATCCTGGACCTCGCCCCTTATCCAAAGAAGCAATCCGAGGATAACTCACACAGTTGACTTAAGGATGGTTCAGATTATTGTGTCAATAAGCCTATTACTAGTCAAGTTGTTAATCATTGGGTGTAAGGTTGTTAATCATTAGGTTTAAGTTGTCCTGAGTACTTGTTAGCCAGTACTTTCACCAAGTAGTCCATAACCGCGGAAAACACGGCTTCTCGAGAAGATTTATCCCTGCAGGGGTGCACCAATTTGGCCGTACACGTAAGAATAACCCGCCAGACGGGGGATCAACCCACCAAGCGAGGTACTCAACACAACTCAACTCTTCTTCGCATCAAGCCCAAAGCACCTTGGGCGCACGGCTAATCGAGCCCCGAAGAAAAGGGACCCTCATAGCACTCTAAGAACGTGTCCCCCTATATGCCGACTACAAAAGTTCCACCCTGGTCTGGGCTCGCAAAAACATGCATGCGGAAAATGGAAAACACGAACTAAATGAGGCGATTTGGACGAGATGCGAATCGAATCAAATTGAGGGGGGCGCCCATACTCTCTTCCCACATGCGGTTAGTGCGCTCATCATGGATCAGTAGACAAGACCCTTTTCCTATTAGGGTCGACACTAGCAGGCCTCAAAACCACGCAGGGCCTCCTGCCGGTGCCTTATCATCAAATTTATTATTAATAATAACATTAGCATGATTCATTGTTTAACATCGAGCCCCCAGAACATAATGAAATAGTAACAGAAAGTAACGGGTAACAGACTCGAGCAAAACAACCCTAAGCATGCTAGTAAGACACGGGCAACAAGCAAAAGGTTTTAGGTATGGAGGTGAGGCAATATCAGGGTTAAAGGATACATGTGATAGGTTCGTAACAGAAGCAACTATTCATAGGGCTAGCAGAATAGACAACGGAAAGTATCGGTAACCAATGTTGAAAGGAACACGATGGTTCATGTGAGTGAATACTTGCCTGCAAACCCAGTAGCCTGGTACTGAGCTAACTCCTTAGAAGGGGTGTCGTAAGTATCGTCGGTCTCAACGTCGTCGTTTATCCGAGAAGAAGCAAACAAACAACGCAGAGAACAAACAATCAATATCATGGCATAGTGCACAAACATGGGATGATGCATGACCATTTAATTGATGCATAGAAATAAACTAGTTGACAAGATAACACCATGATTAAATGGACCCACATGCAATTGGATTGCATATGAAAAGCCCATGAATTATGGTTGAATTAATTGTTCTACAACTAATCATCTTGTGGAAGTGAATTAGCATGATGCATGGAGGAGGAAAACAGAAAAATAACAACAATAGAAGCAATTGGAAATAAGGGTTACCAAGTTTAGAAATTCATTTATTAAGTTTGGGAATTTTGGTTACTTAAAGGTGTCAAACAAGCATTTGTTGTTTTCACCAATTTTAATTGTTCAAAATAGATAACAAAGTTCATATTTGAAAAGAACACCCAATTTTAGGTGGATTACATGTTTCACTTGTTGAAAAAGGATTTCAAATAAATTATTTATGAATTAAACAAGTTTAAGCAAGAATTAAATGAATTTAATTCAAACATGAACTTATTTGAATTTTTATTTGTGCAAAACATTGAGTGAAGTTCATATTTGAAAAGGTTATGCTTTTATGGTTTGAAAACATATTTTATATGTCCCAAAAGAAATTAATTTGACCTAGTTATGAACTTAACAATTTTAAATGATTTAAACAAGGTTTAAATCATTTAACCAATTTTATTTATTCAAAAATGAAACAAATTTTATATTTGGAAAGGTGGTTTAATTTTGCATGGAAAACATATTTTATTTGTTGAAATTGGATTTAAAATGAGCAAGTTATTATTTTGGCAATTTTAAATGCAATAATTAAGAAACAGTTGTTTTCAGCAATTTAAATTATTTAAAACAGCAAACAAAATTTATATTTGGAAAGTACATGAAAAGTTTATTGGAAAACATATTTAGTTTGTGGAATTTGGAATTTTTATGCCCAAGTTATGAATTTTGCAAGTTTAGGTGAATTAAGCAAGTTTTTAAATATTTCAACAATTTAAAATATTCAAAACAGTAAAAAAAATTTATATTTGGATAGATCATTTAATTTGGTACAGAAAACATATTAAAAATGTTGAATTTGGAGTTGGGATGAATTACTTTGCATTTTACAAGTTAAGGTGCAAATCTGCCATTTTTATCACCTCTAGGGACTTGGAAAATATTTTACAGGGGTCTAGATTTAATTAACAGGGACCTAATGGTGATTCTGTGAAGTTGCTGTGACCAAACAAATGAAAAATAAAAGTGTGGTTTTTATTGTGGGAGGGGGGACTCGAACCCGAGAGCCCCTGCTTCGAGCGCAAGGGACAGAACCAACTGGGTAGCTGCTGTGTTGTGATAGGTAGGGGCCTCGGGGGGGCTTAAGGTTCAGTTTCGGGTTATCTGAAACTTTTGGAAAAAAGAACCAGGAAAAAGGGGGTGGCGAGGACTCGAACTCGCGACCGCGGGTTGTGCGCAGAGGGGTGCTGCCAGTGTGGTGTGCGTGCGCTTGTTGATAGGAAGGGAATCGGGGGTGGATAAGGTGTAGGTGCGCGGGTGTTATCTGAAACCGAACGGAACCTTCTGTTCCTCGGCCACGACAGGGACAACGACCGGTGGTTGCTCGCCGTGGCTCGCCGGAGGCGCTGTCCGCGGGTGCTGTGGGGTGGGCATGTGCGTGTGGTGCTCGAGTAGAGAGGAGGAGAGAGCGAGGGAAGGGGATCGCACCTTGGGCGGACAGAGGGGGAGCAGGTCGTGCAGGGGCGATGCAGGGAGGCCGGCGGCGAGAGGAGCATGGCGGCGGCGACCCGAGCCCTCCCGGCCCGTGCCGGAGGGTGGAGGAGGAAGAGGACTTCGGGGCGTATCCATTCCCGGCCCCCAGCGCGCTCGGAGGACGACCACAACTCCGGCGATCGCCGGGGAAAGACGGAGGGAAAATCGGTGGTGCAGGTTCAGTAGTTATAGAGAGAGGAGAGATGGAGGGGAGGTGGAAGGGAGAGGGAAGAGGATTGGAGGCGGGGGAGAGGGAGAAGGAGAGGGTTAGGGGAACCCTAGGGCTAGGGTTAGGTTTATAGGAGGGGAGGAGGGGAGCATAGCCGTTGCTGCACCTCCTCTGCTACGTGTGCACCCTGGATGGTGCGCCGTACAGAGGAGGAAGACAACCCTCGAAGGGGTATTGGGCTGGGAGAAAGGTGAGTTGGGATGAGGGGGAGAGTTGGGCCTGCTGCCTCTCTCCCTTGCTGTTTTAATTAATTGTTTTGTTATTTATTTATTTTTTGCTGATTTGAAAAGGAAGAATAAAGCTAGGGTTTGGGGTTAGGAAAAATTAGAGAAATTTTGGGTGAGTTTATTAAGTCAAAAACAATCACTTGCCAAGTTGGTTTTTTTCAAAAGTTCAAATCTAAATTGTTATTTGTGATTTAACTCAAATTTGAAAGAATTTGCTTATGAAGTGATTATTATTGAAAACAACAATTTTAATATGGTGAACCCTATTGCTAATTGGATTAAAAGATTAGAATTGTTTGGTACTTTTCATGACTTGAAATTTGGTGCTGTTTGTGAATGTGATTTGAATTTTTGAAATAACATTTGGATTAAGTGAACTATTAAAAACCACAATTTAAATAGTTGAACCGTAGGGGTTTAATGGAAACAAATGATTGATTTGTTTTGCAATTTTCATAATTTTCAACAGAGTTGCTGTTTTGGAAAGTAATTGAATTTGAAAAGGGTTTGGTTATTGGATGCATTTTTATAGAAACAAAACAACAGTTTTGAAATCACACTTTAATGGAAACAAATGATTGATTTTATTTGAAATATGATTTTGGAAATTGTAACATCACAAGGATGAAACAAAAGGTTTGAATTTTGGTTTGAAATCCAAATAGAAAACAAAGGAAAACAGTTGGAAAACAAATGAAAACAGAGGAAAACAAAAGGAAAACAAGCAAAACAAATGCAATGAACATGATGTCATGATGCAAAACATAAAATAACAGAGAGCAAACATTCTAATGGCTATTTTTCATACTTGGGATGTTACACGACGCCAGCTCCGCCTCTCTCTCTTCAAGAATAGAAAGAAGATTTCTAACTTCTTTATTCTTAATGGAGAGTTTGTTGAAAACTTCCATGTTAATGGCTTCGGCGGTTTGCTGGAACATAGCAAGGAAAAGAATGATTACAAAAAGCATCAAAGCAAAAAATCGTACATTTGGTTTAATGCTTGGGGGCTAGAGTTACATACCTGGCTCATTCGTTGCAAACCTGCCAAGTTTTCATTGAACCCTTTTGCGTATTCCGCAAAAAGGGTTCCAGCCGCACTTAGGCCGTCATTGATAATCTTGAATTCCTTGTCAAAAGTGGGAATCTCCTCGTCAAATGTCCGAGAAGGTTTTCCCACCTCTGGAGCCGCCCTTTCCCTCGTGTCTGTGTTTGACACAACGGGCTGGCTGGGCTCTAGGGGCTTGGTGTTGGGGGCTGCAGCGTGCTCTTCCGCCATCGTGGACGGTGTATCCGGGGCGATGACGGGAGAAGGTTGACGCCTCGGCTGGAAACAACTTTGTGTTTCTTCAGCTTCTTCGGCTTTAGGCTGGAGGGAGGCAGGCTGAAAACAAAAAACCCGGAAAAGTTAAAACTCCGAAGACGGAAGAAAAATTTCCATGAAAGAAAAGAACCCAGAAGAAAGAACCTGGAAGTGGCGACGGGGATCCCGTCAAGGTCGATAACTTCCTCAGAGGAAGAAATCTTCTTGCGCTTGCGCCCACCTGTAGTGGCAGTACGCAAGGCATCCAGCTCAGCTTCGGAGGCTAACTCCGAGTCTGGAAGTTCAGCGAACTGTCGAAAAAAAAATCAGAGTCAGAAGCAGGAAAATCCGAGAAAGAATGTTAAAACTATACCCAAATGACGGAAAAGATACCTTGGGAGCCGGATTGTCGGCCGTGTACATCGGCCGACTCGCTTCGTATTGGTCGCGAGATGCGACCAACTGGTTTGCGCGCCGTCGAAGATCCCTTGGAGACCAATCCTTGATGGATGTCCGCATTGGGTCGTTGGCACCCGTGTATTCGCACAAGAGGCGGCCACCGTGATTGGCCAACGGCTGAATCCGCCTATTTAACCAGCAAAGGACCGTGTCCATGCCAGTTAGAGGTGGATCGGAGGAGGTGATCTTGGCGATGCGCCGCTTGATCCTTAGAAGATCAGGCGGCAGAACCTGGACGGCTTCCGTTCCCCAATTGTCTTGGGGAATGGCAGCAGTGTTGGAGAAAGGTGGAACCCCGATGGCCTTTTTTGGGAAAGGCACATCGGGGTGGTAGAAGAAAGAACCCGTGCAAAATTTGACGGATTCTGATGTCTTGATCTTGGGGAACCAATCTTCCCTAAACCTCCGAAGAGTAAAGGAGATGGTCCCGCAAGTCGGGAGTGCGCCCTCCGAGGAGTTCCGCTTAACCCCGAAACAATACATCGAAAAATCTAACCTAGGTTCTAAACCTAAGTAACCCTCAAATAGGGCTTGGAACCCGGCCATATAAAGAATGGAGTTGGGTGGAAGGTTATGAGGTTGGATGTTGTAGTGGGAGAGGATTTGGAGGAAGAAAGCGGAAGGCGGAAGCCCCATACCTCTTAGGAGATGGGAGGAAAGAAGGACCCTTTCGCCGTCTCTCGGCATTGGCTTGTTCTCGTCTTCAGGGAGCCGCCATTTCCCTTTAAGAATCAGGCCCTCCTTTTCCAGGTTTGGAAGGAGGGCTGGCGGAATGCTGCAGGCAATCCAATTGCCTGCAGTTTCCACCTCTTCATCCGCTCCGGCGGCGGCGGACGCGGCGGCTTCCGCAGCGGCGAGCTCTTCGCCGAGGAGCTGGATCTTGTCCTCCGTCGTTTCGGGAGCAAACGGCAGGGAGGGTGCGGAGCTCGAGCCCGCAGCGTTCGCGGCGGCAGAAAGATCCTCTCCGCCCGCCGCAGAGGCCGCGGTCTTTTCCGGCTCGTCGCCGGCGTGCTTTGGGGATCCAAGTTGCGGATCCAGGTCGTTGATGATATCGTCGACGGTGAGCGCGGCGGAGCGAGTGGGGGACGACGGCGAGGTTGCCATTTGGTGGCGGCGCGTTGCGCTGGTGCTCTGGGTACGTTCGTGTGCTCGGGATGGTTCTTCGCTCGGGAGCTTGTGCGCGGCAATGGCGTGGACAGTGAGAGTGCGGAAGGTTTTTGACGAGGACGAAGACGGCTATTTATTGCCAGAAATCCATCAAGATACGTGCCAACGGCTATTTTGACCGTTGGATGATCAACGCGTGTCACTCGCCGGAAAATCCGGGAAATGAAACGACAGGGTAATGATGGTTATCTCCTCGTTTCCCGTGAGAATCTGTCAGAGATATGTTACTGGGTTTTCCGCGTAAAACCCAAACGTCCCTTACGTCAGCATGATTAAGTGTGCTGACGTAAGAAGTTCCTTCCCCACGAAGGATTGTGAGAGAAAAGCCGGATTTTTAGGATTCCGAGTTTCACGTTACCATCTCTTTCAAAAGAAGAAGAATAAGAAGAATCAAGACTGCTGATTAAAATTTCTCGGACAAAGCACATTTGGCGAAAGACGGCAAATCAGAGTTTTAATCCTTCTTGGGGGCTACTGTCGGATATATACCGTATAGGGGTATATAAGATGGTAGTGAAAGTGCCTGGTTACCAGGGTGGCCCAAGTGGTAGTGGGCTATGGTCCATTGGGCGGCCTAGTAACCTGATGCATAGAAGCCGGATTCTAGAATAACCCGGATCACGGCCCGTGTGATCTGGCTTGGAGGAGAAGACGGATTCCTTACTTTCCAAGTTATAGTTACCGTAGTCTTCTAGGTTTCCTATTCTGTAAGCCCTAATCCGGCTATTATATAAAGTCGGACGGGAGATAAACAAAACAACCAACGAATAATAGGGAAGCTATAGGCCAACTCGCCGAGAAGTTGATCCTCTGCGAGTAGCTAGATCCAAAACCTCACATTGTAATCCTGTTTCCAGGCTTTAGCCCTGATTAGTGAGAAGTGCAGGAGTAGGCACGTCGTACTGTCGCGACGTACCGAACCTGGGTAAATCCTGTGTTTACTGTCTACCACGCGATCCCGTTACCCCACGTCTCTACCGTAGTCTCATGGCACCCCCGTCTATGAAAACTACTACGATGTCTCGACAGCTTGCCTCCCGCGCGGCGGTTTTATTTCGCGAGCGAGAGGCAGAAGGGCGCCATTGCTACAGTGCGCACACGAGTCTCTGTTTCTTCTTCTCTCTTCTCTTCTCTTCCTCTCTTCGATCTTCCTCCACCAAGCACCCATGGATGAAGTTTGGAAGACTGTCCGTGTGGCCACACCATGCGGCAAGAGTCTCGACGTGGCCTACACCAATAATTGCGAGAGGCTCCCCGGTCTTCTTGAGCATTTCAGCTATCTCTATGAACAAGCCGATGAACACCATAGGTTCTTCGGGCTTGATCTAGAGTATACGGCGGATCAACGGGATGTTGCCATCATCCAGATTGCGCTCAAGGAGTTCGTTTTGATCTTCCAATGGTCAAGGTAACGCACACGTACAATCTTGCATTTTCGATTTGTTTGTTGCATCTGAAGAATACATGTGTTGCAACATATCTAACACGTTCTATTTTTGTTGTTGCTGTAGTTCAAAGGATTCTACGGCCCTTGTTGATTTTCTTGTCAACAAGGGGTACGACTTCTGCAGTGTTGACATCACTCAAGACCGGCAGAAGTTGATGCGATTGGGTATTGTGATACCTGAAGATCACTACATTGATCTTCAGGATCTTATCCATTTTGATGATTTGTGCGGTCACAAGACCGGGATGACTTCGATGGCAACCGCCTTCATCCACGCCGACTACAAAACCATGAAGTCTGGTTTCCCCTCCAAGAATCACATGCGTTGGGGGAAGACCCCACTGGACCGGATCAACCTCAATTATGCAGCCATAGATGCATACGTTTCCTACGAGTTGTTCCGCATCTACTCGACGGAGCTCGAGTAGATGGTGTTTGTACCGCATCTTGCGTTCGATATATGCATGTAATGGATATATATTAGTATGTAATGGATATTATTTCTATATTAATTCGTAGCTATATTATTTCTATATTATGTCAAACACACATTTCAAAACAAACAAACAAAAACACATCAAGAAAACAAACAATAACACATCAAGAAAACAAAACAGGAAAACTACCGTTTCTAAATTAATCTAAGCCATAGATGCATATGTTTCCTACGAGTTGTTTCGCATCTACTCGACGGAGCTCGAGTAGATGGTGTTTGTGTACCGCATCTTGCGTTCGATATATGCATGTAATGGATATATTAGTATGTAATGGATATATATTATTATGTAATGGATATTATTTCTATATTAATTCCTAGCTATACTATTTCTATATTATGTCAAACACACATTTCAAAACAAACAAACAAAAACACATCAAGAAAACAAACAAAAACACATCAAGAAAACATATATCTAGTCAATACCAAACTCATCCAGTTGGATTTACTTCAAAATACATGTTTGAACTCATTCTAAAAATAATAGAAGAGGCTACTGGTCTTTTTAAGATTTTAAAATGAATTGGTATTATTTTTCTTAATTTTTTGATATATTATTTGTATTTTTAAGATTTTCAAATGAATTAGTTTTATTTTTCTTAATTTTTTGATATATTATTTGTATTTTTAAGATTTTAAAATGAATTAGTTTTATTTTTCTTTATTTTTTGATATATTATTTGTATTTTTACGATCTAAAAATGAATTAGTTTTATTTTTCTGAATATTTTGATATATTAATAGTATTTTTAGAAATAATACAAATTAAAAAGTTAATGTTTATTTATTTATTCAAAATTATTAATTACATCATTACTTTTGTTTATTAAAAGATTTATTTGAAATTCAAACAATAAAAGAAATGTGCCATCGACCAACATGTTAATAAGATTGATATGATACTACTATCACATACATGCGTGCGAAACACTTGGATGCGGGACGGGATGGAACTCGAAAGTTAAGCGTGCTAGTGCTAGAGTAGTGGGAGGATGGGTGACCGAGCGGGAAGTTTGACCACGAGTAAGTAATTTGACTAGAGATAATTGTAGTTAGACACTAAGCAAATAATACAAATTCTGGAAAAAAAAGGGAGTGAAAAATTGGAGTGAAAAAAGGGAGTGAAAAAAAGGAGTGAAAAATAATTAGAAACCCAAATGAATTAAAGAAATTACGAAATAAAGTTTAGTCCCGGTTCGTGTGGCCAACCGGGACTAAACGTCCTCCGCCACCCGCCCACGTGGCCGGGTCTTTAGCCGCGGTTCGTAAGAGGCGCGACTAAAGTGGGGGGCCTTTAGTCGCGCCTATTTAGTCCTGGTTGCGCTGCCGGGATTAATGGGTCTGGCGAATCGGGACTGTAGGCCTATTTTCTACCAGTGTTTGAATATTTTTGATGGCTTTTAGTTTTATCAGGAATTTTAATTTAATTTAATTTGGTTATGTGATCAATAAATAAAGTCATATATTTTTCTTTACAAAAATGTGTTGCACGGAGGTCCATCCAAATTTAGACACTCCCGTCCATAGTTAGCCCGCCCGCCAAGGCCGGGCGGCGCCTAGGTAGCGGGACTGCATGCAAACGATAAGTCCATTCGATCAATCCATCAAATCGGCCGGACGTCTCTCCATCGATCCACGACATACCCACAAGCTAAGAACTCATTCATCGACCGGTCCTCCTCTTTAGCTAGCTAATTGGCCAGTTGCTCCAGGATTGGATCGATGAAGGCGAATGGCAGCACGAGCCTGTCGTCGTACCTGACATGCAACCTAGTGCCCGGCCGCGGCGCCGATGACGAGGACGGCCCGCCGCAGCCGCAGACGGCCACCTGCTGCACGGCGCTGTACCGCGGGCCCGCGTCCACGCAGCCGCGTTTCGCGCCCATCCGCACGCCCGGCTCGGCGGCCTTGATGCTCGACGATGGCGACGACGACGACCATACGATCGAGGAGGAGGGCGCCGGCGAGGGTGACGGGCAGCAACAACAGCAGCCGCAGAAGAAGTTGGTGAAAACGCCGACGAAGAAGGCGGCGGAGGCGACGAAGACGATGATCAAGAAGATGGTGCGCAAGTGCAAGTCGTCGGTGGCGGACGTGGACGTGTCGCGGGGCGCGGCCGACAGCGGCACGCCGGCGCGTCTCCGGCGCAGCTGCGCCATGCGACGGGACTGGAGCTTCGAGGACCTCCACGGTGGCGGCGGGGGCAACAACGCCGCCTGATCGATCAATCGAACGACGAATGCAGGCGCGCACTGAAGCGAACGTACGTACGTGTCAGCTGAGAACTTCATGCATGCATGGCACGAAGAATGTTCCGCGCCAGATGAACAACCAATCCTGTGTATAGTAGTTTTTCTTTAAAAAAAAAAATCCTGTGTATAGTAATATAGTGCTATATATGCATGGCTGGAACACGCATGTACGTGTAGTGCCAGTGCGTAGTGCTACTGTATGAAGGCAAATGCACTGTACGTTGCAACTAACGCTGTACCAAATTAAGCATAAAAGGCGAACAGATTATAATTCTAAGGCAATGATAGAACTAATCCCAAACGAAACGAGCATGTCTTTCCTTAGGGCATCTCCAGCCGTTGCGCCCCCCCAGGGCCCAAAACGCCGCCGTTTTGGGGCCGCCGCGGCGCTAAACGGCGCTATTCTGGAACCTGGGGGGCGCGTTTCCCAGTCGCGTCCCGAGCCCAAAGTATCGGCCCAAACAAACGCAGTTTGAAAACAGGCGAAATTTTATTGAAATTTGGAAACTGCGTACATATTCGGTGCGAATTTAAGCTAGTACGAAAAATTTATAAACTAAAAACAGCGGAAACTACGCGATGACTACCCCTACGCCTACGCATCGTCGTCTTCATCAGCGACGTCGTCTTGGCGGTGCTGGTTGGAGGGGCCAGCTTCGTCCTGGCTCGCCGCGGCGAGACGGCGTTGCTCCGCCCGCTCCGCTCGGGCCTGCAGGCGCAGCCGGTGCAGCTGCGCCTGCTCGGAGGGCGGGTGGTTGCGCCGCCGCTCACTCTGCAGCGCCACCTGCCGCCGGTCGGCCTCGTAGAGGGCGATGATGCCCTCCTGCTCGACCGAGGCAGCGCGCTGGGCCATCTGGCGGCGCACCGCTCGCGCCGCCTCCTCCCGCTGGTGCGTCTCCAGGGAGGCACGAACGGCGGCCGCCTCCGCCGCCGCCGCGGCCTGCTCGAGGACGCCGCGCACCTCGCGGTACGCGCACCTCGAACGAGTGCAGCCCGGCGTGCTGCTCGGGCCACACTGGCTGCCTCCTCACCTCGCGCCTCCAGTGGCGGGCGGCCCGCCGCGCTTCTCGCGCCTCGTCGTACTCGGGTGGCTGCTCCGGCGCCGCTTGCTGCGCTGGCTGCAGCTCGTCGTCGTCGCTCTCGGGCCACGCGTCCCAGAGGTTCTCCATTGCGGCGAGGTTCGTGGGTGGAGAAGAAGGGTGGAGAAAGAACGGCGAGGAGGAGTCGAGACTGTGCGTACGGGGAGGGGGCGGGCACCATTTTTATAGCCTGGCGGGCCAGTCGCCGCGCCGCGCGTGTCGCCGCTGCCGCCCCCGCCATTAATCCGGTGGACTTTGACTGGGGCGCATGCACTGGCCGGCCGCCTCCGGCAGCCTTTGACGGCGCGGGCGCCGAGAAGGAAGTCACGGGCGGAGGTTTCTGTTCCCGCGTTTTCCCGGCGCGTCACTGACAGCGTTGGCCCGCACGCGCGGCCTCGCAGTTTCGCCTGGGTGCCGCGGCGCCAAATAGCGCCGAAACGGCGCTATTTGGGCCTCTGGGGGGGCGAGTGGTGAAGAAGCGGCGCTATTCGCCGCTTCCGCCGCGAAAAAAACCCCTTTGGGGGGCTCTGGGGGGGACGGCTGGAGATGCCCTTAGAAACCTGTGGTGGCTGTATGTTCACTTGGTGTGAGTCTTTTTTACTGTGGTTTCTTCCTGCTTTTGGTAGTGAACAGCGTTCTGTCATCATCTGATAATGAACCCCGGCTTTTGAGTGTATGGAAGAGAGAGAAAAAACAGAGTGATGACCTCGAGCGATCTCCTTTGATCCTTTCTAATGCCCATCCAACCGCATTACAGGATTCAAAATGTTGTCTCACTTAAAATTTGCACTTGCATAGGACCTCATATGTGGTCGCTTTTCTCCAACGCTTCGCAGCGTGCAAATCTCCTCCATCCTGTTGCTCTCCTTCAAAAAAGTGACCTCATATGGCGTCGACAATCTCCCAAACAGGTGGCTTAACTCCTCGTATTTTTGCATCTTCGTAGCAATGCACAGGCATCGGCTAGACTAGTACTTAGAATCCCAGGCCAAGCTGCTCACTCTCGCTTCCATTCTGTTGTTTATTGTGCAATTGCCAAGTGTGTGTTCGTTAACAGTTATCCAAAAATCAACCAGGGCACCACAAATCTGAACAAAGCATTGCCACTTGCAACCCTGACGTTATATCAGCTCATGTTGTTAGCACCTGGCAAAAAAGCGCTCACAACTTCATGGGGTGCACGGTCCAGAGTACGATCAAAGCAAAAAATCAGAGAAAAAACACTCACGCAATACATTATGAGAAGAAAACTTGTGACTGTGGTCCAGCTCTGTAGAAATGGAACCAGCAAACATGCATGATGAAACTGCCTCACAACATCATGACAAAAAAAGGTTTCAAGATATACATCTGTTTTCACACAGATTGAAGCATAAAAAAATGCTGAAGATCTCCATGTCGAAGCTTGGAAAAAGATGAAACAAAGAAACCAGTAGCAAATGTGGGTCAGTTACATCCAGGACCACTGATTAATTCACTGTTTTAATGAGTCATCAACAACCAACCGAAGCATTATCTGGTACTGCTATAGTATTATTCGGCTACATTCAACTGTCTTAACCTGAGAACTTGCGCCCTGTCATCTTCTCGGACTCGTATATCATGTGATTGATAAGGCCCCTTGCCGCACTGCACAGCAGAAATAATTTCAGAAGATCTGCTGCAACGAGGATAAAAAGGCAAGACAGCCATCCACGGAGCAATAACTTACTCATCCTTCATTTTCTGTATCTTCTCTGGATCAGTTTCATGCATGTTCATCTTGAACTGGTGCCTCACCATAGAAACAAGAAGCCCCGTGTTGTGTTGCTGGGTCGACAAAAACAACAATTCTGTCAAACATGCATGTTCAGCACAACATCCAGGGCAGAGGCCTTTTATTCTACACGATTCTTCTTCATCACATAAATGTAAATGCACAGTTTGCATATTCCATATGCATTATAATTTGTGAAGATCAATATCAACTGCCTGAACACAAATTAGCCCTCCAGCGTAATGTTGCCAGAGAAACATTGATTCATTGGTAAAATTTTCATCAAAAGAAAGAAATGGAAGTAATTCCAGTACAGCTCCTTTACGGGTGACCGGTCCATAGGTTAAATTCCACCCGAGGAGAAGTTTCTTCCCTTTTCTGTACCGAGTGCACATGCAGGAAATACAAGGAAGGGCCCCACCCACATGCAGTATTTTTGTTCTCTTTCTCCGTCGTCTCTTTTCTTCTTTTCCATTCGTGATTTGTGGAGGGATTAAGGAAATGGACAATTAACTAAACAATTGGTTACCATAAATAAAATTAACCTGTCGGAATATCAACCGTGGCACCGGTTAACCGTAAGCTAGCCCTGCCCAAGTAATTCAACATTTATGGATGCTTTTTGACAAAGAAACTTAGTATGTTAATTCTCCCGGAACACTCTCAGGATTAAAGATACTCAGATTGAACAGAATGAGATGGGTTTGTGTTAAGAAATAATATGTAGACGATGAAAAGATAGTCCAAGAGAAAATATGAATACCTGATTACCGACGAACTTGGCCCTCCTTAAGCACTCACGGTATAACTGCAAAACGACAAAAAATATGATAATTAGCAATTAAACATCTTCTTTCTCAGATGCTATGATTTCCTTTTTTTCGTTTTTCATGACGATTTCTCACCATAAACATAATAACAATTGTTGGATTGCGTAGGGAGTACTAGATGTGATTGCAAAAGCTGAAGCTAAAAGGGTAAAGACTCAAACTTCAGAAGTGAAATTCAGAACTAACTACTCAGTCATATTGAGGGTCAGTTCATGTCTATTAAAAAGGTGTGAAAGGAACCTTACTCTGAGCGCACTATCCGCAAGTTCTGGAGGTAAAGCTTTTTGAAGCGAAGGCATCGTCCTGTAATTTGAGATAGTCAATGAACAGTAAGATCGATTACTTTCCTTAAACATGTAATAAATCTCAAAGCTTTTTTGTTCACCTAGCCTACGCACACTAGTATAACATACTAGCGCATAAAATAGTACAGAGTATAAACCTATTTATCAAGAAAATTATTAGAAACAAGGAAAAAAGACTTCTCCAAATGTGATAAAACCTTACAATCACCCTAAGGACCATAGCAAATACCGAAAGAGAGTGCATGTATCAGCACTCGAAATGCAAGGAACCTCTAAATTCTAATTAGGCCTCCCGTTGCCCCACTATTGATCAACAGAAATATCCTAGACCAACATTTTTCAACATCTGTCAGGCTACCTAGGCCTTGGGCTGCATCCAAGAAACAAAGAGCAAAACTAAAAGGTCTTCTGGACACTTGTTCAAGAAGATGCATTTCTTCCACAAATAATTTCTACGAATTTGTGAAAACAGAAATTCACAATAATTACTAACTACTGACTTCAAATATTTCATGCAGAAGGGAAAGAAACTATGGGACATTTAGGTCATCTTTGGTTGCTAGGGAGGAAAACTAAGGACACCAAACCCCTTGGGGGGGATTTCCAAGAGCACATGAGATCCTGATTCCAACATATCTCCCCAGCCATGAAAAAATTGCTGCCGTTATTTCAACAACAGGGGAGGGGTGTGGCTCCAGGCACAAAATCATCAGAAATTCAGAAAAAACACCAAAGAATCATAATATTTGGATAACTAATTATAGTACACTGCATTAAATTTCTATATGTATAGATTCAGCATACCCAGAACAAGTAAGACAATGTCAAGAAAAAAAAACCCACATGAGTTAAGCAAACCAGTAACGAGTCAATTAGCTAAATATATATACCTACCATTGAAGGCGAGAACTAATACATCGGTAAAATAAGAACTGGTCCAACCTCAACCTCTCTACTATGTGAGAAATTTGTGACCAGAATCCACAGCTCACTATATATATCCACGATAGGAGGCAGACTACCCATCCTAAATTGTAAGGAAAAAGCAAATGGCGAGTGAATAAGATGTTCGCACTAGGTTTACATCCAGCACGCATTCTGATGGTTTACACTTTACAGACATTAACAGATCCAATAAGTGCAGATTGCCGCATCCCCATGGTTTACCACATACTACTAAAAAAGAAAATACGAAACTTGACAGATCCAATATATGCACATGATCTCCAAGCAAACATGAACAGATCCAACATGGAATTGATATATACAGTAGAAAAGAAATGAAAGAGAGAGAGAGAGAGAGAGAGGGAGATGGACTCACGTTGCCGGTGGAAGGGAGGTTGACGGCGGCGGCACAGAGATGGGGACGAGCCGGCGGCGAGCCCCTTTCAGGCGGCGGCTTCGTCGGGCACGGAGGGAGGAGATTGTTTCTGGCGGCAGTGGAGTGGCGATTTTCGATTATTTTTATTTTTGGGAATTGTCACGAGTCACGACCTACGAGCGGGTGCGCACGGGAGGGTCCGTGCGGGAGCGGGCTTGGGCTGGGCCTTGGAAAGATAATTACTACTGATACTGACAGGTATGCCCCACTCCGGCAATCTCCACCATACCAACCACGATGGCCATGCTCAACGGCGACGGCGACGGCGAGAACGCTGCCGCGTGCAGCCGGTCGTGCGCTGGCCTTCACTGCGACTGCACGTTCCTTGACCGTCGGCCGGATCCATTGAAATGTCAGTCGTGATCTGACGAATGATGCTGTTCGGCGGTGGTACGACCTGCCGTGTCTCCTTCAGAACGGCGTATGAATCGGAGAACATAACCATACGACGCAGCTGCACTGAACCAAACCATACGACGCAGCTGCACTGTTTCATTTTGTTTCGACTGGTAAATTCAGGCGACGATCAAACAGTTGGTGCAGTGGCTATGGAGCTCTTGCCACTAGTTTTGCTTGGTAAATGGTAATGCTCGATGCTGCCGCAACCACGACTACTGCGGTGGTACCCTTCCCTGCCCCCTTGGCCCCTTCAGATTGGCAATGGCATCTGGATCAGAGAACAGCCAACCGTGAGAAACCATACAGTACAACTGCACTGTTTCAGTTGGTCAGACTTGTGGATTTAACACGTTTTGTGTTGATCCGTTGCTCAGTAGTATGAGATGGTAGATAAATCCATCTTCAGTAGTATGCACCTGAATGCGTCCTAGAGACGCCATGGACTGGCCGGTCTTTATTAGTAGTGTCTGAACTACGGATACAATTCGCACTTACTCAGCATTATATGAATGATCTCAAGTTCTTATCGGTAGCACCCTCTTTACATTATGTTTGAAACCATGGATGACAGATCCATCAGTGCCATTCCCACATTCATATCATCATGCTGACATGCATGCATGGAACATTATAAAGAGCACTGTTTTCGCTGAAAAATGCCCTGGGAAGTTAAGTTAACTTTCTGAAGATGTCTACTCTGAATTCATTCTATGGTTCCTTTTCATAGTGCAAGTAAATTCAGTAGATCTGATGAGTATCAAATTCCCCACAAGTTCAACAAATGCATGAGAAAAGTGAACAAGACCGGCAAATTATGAACTATATAGCTATATGGTGACCATGACTCAAGAGATGGACATGGGCACATGGACCATGACTCAAGTTGCGCAGCCAGAAGCTGGAAACTGTGGCCTGGGTTTTTTTCTTAGGGTGTGTTTGGTTTAGGGGATAGAATTTGGGGGATAAGGGCATCCCAACCACCTGGTTAGGGATAGCCACTTTTTGTGTTTGGCTTGAAGGATGAGAAGTGGTTAATGGTAGCCAATACTTTGTTTGGTTAAGAGGTGGGAGTAGCTAGGTGGTTTCTCTTTGGTTCATTTGGTGAGATTACCCTCTCTAATTCACATTTGAGCAACAAATTATTTTACGAGTTTGAAACAAAAAAAATACAGTCAATTTTTTTGAAGTCCACATATATATGACCAACTTGCATATATGTATATCATGCTGCTATGTAGATACATACACCATCGCTAATGCTTGAGATTGGACATAAATATGATGTTGTAGTAGAACAAAGATTCAGCCATTATCATGTACGTACATAATAGCTCTAGCTTTGAACAAATCACAAATACTATCGAGTAGTATTCAGCATTTCAAAATTGAATATTGGAGCAGCATATCGTACACAAATATGTGACAGGACTGAAGCTACAAAGAAATGCAGGCTGTTGTATGTTCAGATCAAATCGTAGAAAATCACAGATCGCCTCCGGTCAGCGGTGCTGACATTCGCATCCACGAGTAGCTATGTTCAGGGAAGTTGGACTAGCTATGCAGCGGTCCGGCCTGCAGGTACAGAGAGAGAGGGCATAGAGATAAGGAGAGAGAGAGGGAGCAGATCTGAGCATCCCGGGCCAACGCCCCATCGGCCAGAGCAGGCTACCGCCCCGACCTCTGGGTGGAGCACGCATGAGAGAGGGGCGAAGAGGGATTGAGAGAGAGAGAGATGGGAACTGCCTCGTCGCCCCAGGCCACCTCCCCGACCTCAGCTACCATCCCATCTTGTCACTCCTCCGTCGCCGTCGCTGACCAAGACAGAGAGAAGCGGCTGCTACCGTCGACCATAATACAGGAGGGAGCAGCCCTGCCGCCACCACCCGGAGTTGTTCCGCCGACCCTGGTTCTAGAGGGAGACTGGGGAGAGACGAACCTCTTTGGGGGTGAGGCAAACGCGGAGCCAGAAGTGGTTGGCCTCATCCGTCGCATTTGGGCGGATGAGCGGAACCACTTTTTCGGACCAAAATTTGTGAAATATGGTTATCCACGCCGCTCTCACCCTCTCAACCAAACATATGGCAACCGTTAAAAAAAAGCTACCACTAGCTACTTGAGGGATCCCTAAACCAAACAAACCCTTACGGGAGATGCTAGTACATCGCTTGATTCAAGATTGACTCTCCTTGATTATGATTTATAAAGTAGATTTCCTTATTTTCTGCAAAAAATTGTATTGCTTTGGACAACCACAAAGATAAATTTTCTGGTTTGACGTGCTCTTGACAGCATATAGTGTCAGATCTTCTGCACAATGTTAGAAGTTGTAACCGTGTAGGCTTAGGGCTCCGACCCAAACCTGGGTACCGACCCTAACCTGGATACCCACATCTTGTAAGCCTCGGAGTGGGGCTGTGTCGCACCCGGACTTCTATAGGATACTCACCGGGCCGTTGAACAGTAGATGATTGGATTACGGGGCCTACCTGCACCCGCACCTCTTACGAGTAGGCCAACACATATAGTGTGACAACCAATCTCTACTATCCACCGTCGATGTAAACCATCCCATAGAGATCAGGATACTACCATTGACGTACTTCATACCATACACACATGGTACGTCAACGGTGTTTAACAAAATGATAGCACAACAGATCTCTAAGACACAAAAAAATAGAAATAAGTTGCAAATGGCTCTCACTAGAGCAGAGATAGCAAATACAATCATCCAGAGGACACATGTCCCAACATATCATCATTACATCACAGCGGAAGCATCCAAAATGTCTGAGTACAGACAAGGAGCAAATAGGCCTAAGAGGCCGGGAATGAAAAGTAAACGGAGCCCATCCACGAAGTCTCGGATCCTGCCCGGGTCCGCTATCTACTCGTCAACAACCTCGTCATACTCCACGTAGTAGCCACCATGGGGATCCTCGGAAACGTAGTCTGCGGAAACCACATCCCCAAAGGGGTCAGTACAGACAAGTACTGGCAAGCAAGACTCACAAGATACCAAAGTGTACCCGTCAACACCAAGCACAGATGCTTTGGGTTCAACGGAAGGAATAGGTGATACAAAAGATGCGGCAGCTGGCTGCTCTAACCAACTACAGAGTTACTACAACTTCCGGCTAACAGAAAGAAGATAAGATAGTGTATCGTATCCAACTACAACTAACCTCAAACAAACCCATCCTGGATCTCGCCCCTTATCCAAAGAAGCAATCCGAGGATAACTCACACAATTGGATTAAGGTGACATCATTCTTAAGGTGGAAGTAATCTATGTTACTAGTCAAGTGATTATAATTAGGTGTAAGTTGTCTGAGTACTTGTTAGCCAGTACTTTCACCAATTCAACCATAACCGCGGAAAACACGGCTTCTCGAGAAGATTTAACCCTGCAGGGATGCACCAATTTGGCCGTACACGTAAGAATACCCCGCCAGATTGGAAATGCACTTCCACCAAGCGAGGCACTCAACACAACTCAACTCTTCTTCGCATCAAGCCCAAAGAACCCCGTGCAGTTGAGCGCACGGCTAATCAAGTCCCACGAAGAAAAGGGGACCCTCATAGCACTCTAAGAACGTGTCTCCCTAAATGCCGACTACAAAAGTTCCACCCTGGCCTCGGGTTCGCACCTGCATATGCATGCGGCAAATGGAAAACCCGAACTAAATGAGGCGATTTGGACGAGATGTGAATCGAATCAAATTGAGGGGGGCGCCCATACACGCTTCCCACATGCGGTTAGTGCGCTCATCATGGATCAGTAGACAAGACCCTTTTCCTAATTAGGGTCGACACTAGCAGGCCTCAAAACCACGCCGGGCCTCCTGCCGGTGCCTCATCATCAAATTATTATTACCCATAACATTAACATGATTGTTGTTTAAACATCGAGCCCCAGAACATAATAATAAGGTAACAGAAAGTAACGGACAACAGACTCGAGCAAAAACAACCCTAAGCATGCTAGTAAGGCACGGGCAACAAGCAACGGGGTTATAGGTGTGGAGGTGAGGCTATATCAGGGTTAAAGGATAACATATGATAGGATCGGAACACAAGCATAGACTCATAAGGCTAGCAGAATAGACAACGGAAAGTATCGGTATCCAGTGTGGAAAGGAACACATTGGTTCATGTGAGTGAATACTTGCCTGCAAACTCAGTAGCCTGGTACTGAGCTAACTCCTCAGAAGTAGTATCGTAACCCTCGTCTGTCTCAACGTCGTCGTCTATTCGAGAAGAAGCAAACAAACAACGCAGAGAGACAAACAATCAATAACATGGCATAATGCACAATCATGGGATGATGCATGTCAATTTAATTGATGCATCAAAATAAACTAGTTGACAAGATAACATGTTTAAATGGACCCATATGCAATTTGGATTGCATATGGAAAGCCCATGAATTAAGGTTGAATTAATTGATCTACAATTAACCAACATGTGAAAGTGAATTAGCATGATGCATGGATGATGAAAACAATAAGAAAACAACAATAGATTCATTTTGATATATTGTTTACCAAGTTTGGAATTTTATTTATTAAGTTAAGAAAATTTGCTTCTTAATGAGTTACACAAGCATTTGTTGTTTACACCAATTTTAATTGTTCAAAATAGATAACAAAGTTCATATTTGAAAAGAACACAAAATTTTAGGTGGAAAACATGTTTTAATTATTGAAAAAGGAATTAAGATGAATTACTTATGAATTAAACAAGTTTAGACAAGATTTAAATGAATTTAATTCAAATATGAATTTATTTGAATTTTTATTTGTTCAAAACATTAATTCAAATTCATATTTGAAAAGATTATAATTTTCTGGTTTGAAAACATATTTTATATGTTCAAAAAGAAATCAATTTGACCAAGTTATGAATTTAGCAATATTAAATGATTTAAACAAGGTTTAAATTATTTAACCAATTTTAATTATTCAAAACAGAAAATAAAGTTTATATTTGGAAAGGTGGTTCAATTTGGCATGGAAAACATATTTTATATGTGACATTTGAAATAAGTTTGAATTAGTTATGGAAAATTTGAAATGAGTTGTTTAAATTTGAATTTGAAAACATTTGAAATGTTTAAAACAGGAAACAAATGATTTAAACATGTAGAGAATTAAATTTGGTTCAGGAAACATATTTTGTTTTTTTATTTGGATTTGAAATGCACAAGTTATTCACATTTGAAATTTGTGGGCTAATTTGGAATTTTAAAACTATACAGATTGGGTCCAGGGGCTTAACTGCGAAAAATATATCACAGAGAGGCCCCTGGGGCTTTTCCTACGCGCGCAGTGCTGCCTCTGGGTCACTGGCAGTGGGCCAGTGCCCAGCTGTGCTTGCGTGGCGCGTGGGTGCGTGCCTGTGTGGCAACCAGGGCCAATGACCTGTGGGGCCTGGGCGCTGGCGTGGCAAGGAAAAAATTGGGGATTAAATCCCGCGGGGCTGGGAATCGAACCCTGGCCTCGAGTGCGCGCGTGCGTGCTGTTGCCACTGCGGTGTCATTGCGTTTGTTGACAGAAGGGAACGCGCAGGGAGGTTGAGGTTCAGTAGCGGCTGCTTAACTGAACTTCAGTTCAAATAACTGAATCTGACAGAGGGGGGATCGGGGTCGCCGGCGGCGAGCTGCAGCGCTGCTGCTGCTGTGCGCCCGTGTGCGTTGCGGTGGTGATCGGTGCGTGCTCGTGACGTGGAAGCGGAGGGAAAGGAAGGAGGGGATCGAGGTGGAGCTCACCTCTTCTGAAGAAGTAGCAGAGGCTTGGGGTGGGCAGACGACGGCGGCGACGTCGAGGTGGACGGCGGCGGTGCTACAGTGGCTCCCAGCCAACGAGGAAACACCGAGGAGGAAGAGGGGAGTACGGGGGTCTGATCCCCGTGCTTATCCTGCACGGAGGGGAAACAACGCGGCGGCGATCATCGGAGTTACAGGGCGGTGGTGCTCGGGTTTCAGAGGCAGAGAGGAAGCAGAGGGAGGAAGGAGAAGAGAACTGCGGCGGCGCGCGATGGAGAAAGTGTGGAGGGGGTCTAGGGGACGGGAGGAGCTCGAGGGTGAGCTATATGGAGGAGGGGAGCTCACCACGGCCGTCCCATCCGCCGTACAGCGACGTGGGCAGCGCGGATGCGCTGCCGTACAGGTAGGTGACGAGGGGGAGGGGGTACCAGGCCGTGGGTGAAAAGGCTTGGTGGGCTGGGCTCAGCCCACTGCCTGCCCTCTCCCTCTCTGCGTTTTTATTTTTATTTTTTCTGTTTGTTTTTTTTTTGCTGAAAAGGAAAAGGAGAAAAAGGATAAGGTTTTGAGGTTAGAAAATTTTAGGAAAATTTGTATTGATTATTTATTGTAACAGCAACCTAGTGCAAACTTTGGTTTTCCAAATAATTCAAATTAGTTGCTGTTTGTAGTTCATTTGAATTTGAATGAAATTTGATATTAAATGATTAATTGAAAGCAACAACTTAAATAGCTTGAACTTTATGGTTTATTGGAAACAAAAGATGGTTTGATTTGAACTTTCTATTTGAAAACATGTAACAGAACAAGTATGAAACAATTTGATTTGGAATTTGTTTGAAATTCAAATAGAAAACACAGGACAACAACTGAAAACAAATGAAAACAAAAGCCAAAACAAATGCAATGATGATGTCATGATGCAAAACAATAACTTAACAAAAAGCAAACATTCTAAATGGGAGTTTTCATACTTGGGATGTTACAGGCTGTTCCTTCCGCTATATAAACATGCATCCGGCCCCTCTAGGAGGTAAGCTGATTCCCACGTAATATCTTTTACATGGTATCAGAGCGGGCCACGTCCTCGACCTAAGCTGTCGCTCCAAGCCCTTCGACGACAGAAGCCCCTTACGATCTCCTCTGATCGGAAGCCAGAAAACAGAAGCCCCTTACGATCTCCTCTCTGATCGGAAGCCAGAAAAGAAGACCCTTACGATCTCCTCTCTGATCGGAAGCCAGAAAAGAAGCCCCTCACGACCCTGACGATCGCTCGCTGATCGGAAACTCGGAAAAACAAACTCACGATCTTTGATCGGAAAGGAGTCCCACACCGGCCATTATGTCGTCTTCCGCCGCCTCAACAACCCTCGCCGGTCTCCTGGGATCTCCACCCTCGCAGAAGCTCACAAGATCCAACTTCCTCTTTTGGAAGACATTGGTTCTCCCTCCTCTCCGTGGAGCTCAAGTGCTTGATCTCCTCAATGGACTCGAGGTTGCCCTGGTGAAGTTTCTTGCGGAAGAAAGTGCAGAAAAAAAAACCCTCAACCCGACCTATTCAGCTTGGCTCGGTAGGGATCAAACGGTGTTAGGTTGGCTCGTAAACTCGCTATCACCGGAAATCTTAGCTCATGTCGTCGGCATTGAATCATCTTCTGTTGTATGGACTGTTATCAACAACATGTTCACTGTCCCTTCAGGATCCAAGATCAATCAGCTACGTGGCGCTCTCAATGGAACAAAAAAGAATGACATGTCGGCTGCTCAGTTCTTTGCCAAGATGAAATCTTTTGCCTCTAAACTTGCAGCGGCAGGGAAACCTGTTGAAGAGGATGAGATGATAGGTTATGTGCTCAATGGTCTCGATGCTTCATACAATTCTCTCGTATCTGCTGTCAATGGAAATTCGGGTGTCACACTCGATGATCTCTATGACAATGATCAGAGGCGTGATGATCGTCGCAATGATAGATGTGATGATGGAAAACAGCGCCGCCGTGGGCATGGGCGTGCCCCTACCCCTTATGTGGATGTCACTTGTCAAATATGCAAAATCCATGGACACTCAGCTGCAGATTGTTGGTGGCGTCGCAAGGATGATTCTGATGATGATGATGGACGTCATGACCGCAATGAGAGGAAGACAAAAATTGCCTCTTATGGAGCTGATACAAATTGGTATCCAGACTCCGGAGCCACAGACCATATCACAAGTGAGCTGAATAAGCTTACCACTCATGACAAATACAGAGGACGTGAACATGTCCACACAGCTGATGGCAACTGTATGTCTATAAGCCATATTGGTCATTCAATGCTGCATACTACCCATAGTACTTTTCATCTAAATGATGTTCTCCATGTCCCTAATGCATCTAAAATCCTACTTTTCGTTCATAAACTCACACGTGATAATGATGTCTTCATTGAATTTCATCCTTATTTCTTTCTTATCAAGGACCAAGCAACATAAAGGGTTTTGTTTGAAGGACCATGTCATGGTGGCCTCTATCCGCTAGTATCTCAATCTACTGGGTCTTCCAAGCAAGCTTTCGTTTCAATAAAGCCAACATCTTCTATGTGGCATCGCCGTTTAGGACATCCTTCTTCATTCGTAGTGAATAAAATTCTTAGGAAACATCAACTCATGTACACCCATGAGACAAATCCCTATGTTTGTGATTCTTGTCAATTAGCTAAGAGACATCAATTGCCATATCTTGTGTCAACTGTTCCTCTTGAACAAGTTTTTTCTGATGTTTGGGGTCCAGCACCTGCTTCTGCTAGTAAACACCTTTATTATGTGAGCTTTATTGATGATTTCAGCAAATTCACTTGGATCTACTTGCTTAAGAATCGTTCTGATGTATATCAAGTGTTTCTAAATTTCCAATCCTTTGTTGAAAGGAAATTTGGGAGGAAAATAGTTACCATGCAAACCGACTGGGGTGGTGAGTATGAAAAACTTCATGGTTTCTTTCAAAAGATAGGTATCACACATCATGTTTCATGTCCTCATGCTCACCAACAGAATGGTTCTGCTGAACGCAAACATCGCCATATAGTTGAAGTTGGTCTAGCACTTCTAGCTCATGCATCCATGCCTTTGAAATTTTGGGATGATGCTTTTCTTACGGCTACGTTTCTTATTAATTTACTTCCTAGTAAAGTAATTAATTTTGAAACACCTATTGAGCGTCTCCTCCACACTAAACCCAATTATGAGTCTCTCCGAATTTTTGGTTGTGCTTGTTGGCCAAATCTTCGTCCTTACAACAAACGAAATCTTGCATATCGTTCCACTCGTTGTGTTTTCCTTGGTTATAGCCCTCTCCACAAGGGGGTCAAATGCCTTGATGTGTCTACTGGCAGAGTCTATATATCTCGAGACGTTGTTTTTGATGAACAAGTCTTTCCTTTTGCTACCTTTCACCCTAATGCGGGTAGACGCCTTCGTAACGATATTCTTCTTTTGCCTAATGACACACCTACACATACTAATGGGGATATACAACTTGATGATCATATGCCTTTACCTGTCGTACCAATTGTTACTAACCATGGCCAGGACATCTTGGAGGAAAGTGCAAGTGAAACTGAGCACAACAGTGAAAATTCGAGTCAAAATGATGAAGGAACAAGCATACATGGAGAAGAACAATTTTCTGCACAAGATAACGAAACTGGGGATGATTCTGATGCATATTCTGGTCTCAGATCCGAGGAGGATCACACAGCAACCTCGGATCATGGGCGCACTGACACCGAGGAAGATTTCCCCTCGTCTTCCGCGACGCCTGCGGCGTCGACTGCATCGCCTGTCTCTTCGCGGGCCACGCATGTGCATGCGGAAGCGGAAACCGCGTTCGCGCCTGCAGACAGCAATGCTGGTGCCCACTCCCCGAGCGCCACGACGCCGCGGTCCCCTTCTAGCCCAACAACCTCCGTCGGATCTTCTGCGGAGCCTGATGCTAGGACTGGATCTGCGTCCAGAGGAGACAACGCCAAAGGATCTTCTACATCCACCGCACCTGCTGCTACTTTTGTGGCTGGTGTTCGCACGAGGCTTCAAAAGGGAATTATTAAACCCCAAAAACATGATGATGGTACGGTACCGTTTGGAAGACAAGCAAAAATTTATAACAACAATATTGTTCGCTATGGTATGGTTGCTTCTACAGATGAGCCAAGATCACTTGATGGAGCTCTTAGAGATCCTCAGTGGCGTCAAGCAATGGAGGAGGAGTATAGTGCATTGCTAAAAAATAACACATGGCATTTGGTTCCACCTAATCCCAGCAAAAATCTCATTGACCGCAAGTGGGTATACAGAATCAAGAAACATGCTGATGGTTCTATTGACAGGTATAAAGCTCGATTAGTTGCAAAGGGGTTCAAACAACGATATGGAATTGACTATGAAGACACTTTCAGTCCAGTAGTCAAAGCAGATACAATCAGGATTGTTTTATCTATCTCTGTCTCTCGTGGATGGATTTTGCGGCAGCTAGACGTCAAGAATGCGTTTTTACATGGCGTTCTGGATGAGGAGGTCTATATGAGACAACCACCAGGTTTTGAAGATCCTAATGCTCCCAATTATGTGTGCAAATTGGACAAGGCTCTTTATGGTCTTAAACAGGCTCCAAGAGTATGGTATTCGAGGCTCAGTTCAAAGTTATGTGATATTGTCTTTATACCCTCTAAGGCAGACACATCATTGTTTCTCTATCAAAAATCATGTATCACCATGTTCATGTTAATATATGTTGATGATATTATAGTATCTAGCTCTTTAGATAGTGCCATTGATGCACTTCTTCAAGACCTCAACAAATGCTTTGCTATCAAAGACCTTGGTGATTTGCATTTCTTCTTGGGTATTGAAGTTAAAAGAACACATAAAGGATTGTTATTGACTCAGGAGAAGTATGCATCCGACTTACTGGAAAAAGTTGGTATGGTTCAGTGTAAACCTGCACCTGCACCTTTGTCTTCTTCAGATCAGCTCTCACTTGATGCAGGAGATCCACGTGGTTCTGAGGATAGTACAAGGTATCGTAATATTGTTGGAGCATTGCAATATCTTACACTGACACGACCTGATTTATCCTTCTTAGTTAATAAGGTTTGCCAATACCTTCATGCTCCAACAACTACACACTGGACAACAGTAAAAAGAATATTGAGATATATCAAAGACACAATAAAACTTGGTGTTACTTTTCAGCCTTCTACATCTACTCTTCTGGGTGCCTTTTTAGATGCCGATTGGGCTGGTTGTCTTGATGACAGATGCTCCACCGGAGGATTTGCTATATTCATAGGACCAAATTCGATTTCATGGAGTGCTAGAAAACAAGCAACTGTTTCAAGGTCAAATACTGAGGCTGAGTATAAATCTTTGGCTAATGCTACAACAGAGATGATATGGGTAGAAGCTGTTCTTGGTGAACTTGGAGTTCAGATAAAGGAAAGGCCTTGCTTATGGTGTGATAATCTTGGTGCAACATATTTGTCTGTCAATCCTATCTTTCATGCACGCACCAAACATATAAAGATTGATTACCACTTTGTTCGAGAACGAGTGGTTGACAAGAAGCTAGACATTAGATTTGTGTCAAGCAAAGATCAGATAGCTGATGGGTTTACCAAAGCTCTTCAAGTTAAAAATTTGTATGAGTTTAGGCGTAATCTAATTCTTTGTCCAAGTTTAGATTAAGGGGGAGTGTTAGAAATTGTAACCGTGTAGGCTTAGGGCTTCGACCCAAACCTGGGTACCGACCCTAACCTGGATACCGACCTCTTGCAAGTCTCGGAGTAGGGTTGTTCCCTCCGCTATATAAACATGCATCCGCCCCTCTAGGAGGTAAGCCTGTTAGATTGATCTCTCTCTCTCGAGTGGCCGAACGGCCACTTCGAGCCCCCCTGGTCAACCGCGCCCTGATCGGGGGCGCACAACCGAATATGGTTGACGGGCCCCTGTCGCGCTGCGCAATATAAAGAAGTGGGGGGTCGGGGCACGCAACACAAGGTTTGACGTTGCTGCCACCACCCCACCAACACACCCCTAACAATCTAGGGTTAGCGCAGAAGCGACGGGAAGCACCGCCACGCCACCTCCGCCGTCGCCACCATGTCTGACTCCGGACTATCCTCCTCCAAGGTAACAGAAGGTGCTACCCACTCTCACTGTCTCTCTTCCCCTCTCGGTATCTCTTTCCATCTCGGATCAATTCACAGAGAGATAGCATTTTGGCTAATACCGATGACAATCTAGACCTAGTCGATCTTGGCAACCTAACAATGGTATCAGAGCGCTGCTCTAGGTTGCTAGATTTGTTTCGGTGAAAGAATTGAAAAGAAAGAAAAAAGAAAGAAACAGAGTCAAAGTCCCCATCCCGAAAGTAAAAACCCTAACCCTAGAAGAAGAAGGGGAAAGGGGAAAAGGACCCTCACCTTGGCAGTAGTGCGCCGCCGTCGTGGCCGCGCTGCTCCACTCTACCCCGTGCGCATCCTAGGAGGCGCGGGGAGAAGAGCAGCCGGGGGGAGGGAAATGGGTACCAAAACCTCTCCGTTCGACGGAGGCCCGCTCACCGCGAGGGAACGCGCCACCGGCAAAGAGGGAGGCGACGGCGCCACGTCGAGCCTAGGGCGCTCGCTGAGAGGAGTAGAGGAGGGCGCAACCTCGCGACTCTCTCTATCTCTCGGTTACAGAGGAGGATGGAAAAGAGGAAGGGGAAAAGAAAGCGGCCGGGCGCGGCGGCGCTCGTCGTCGCCGTCGGCGTTGCGCGCACGGCACAAGCGAGGCGCGGCGGCCGGCATCTCCGTCGGAGCGAGCAAGTGGCTGCGGTGGTGGATATTTTCTCCGCCGCGAGAGCAACAGGAGCAGAGGGGCGTCGGGGAAAATGGGGGCTAGGGTTTATCCAACCGGTGCCCCACCCGTTTTGTTCTCGCGAGAAAGAAGGTGGTCCGTCGGATCAATCCGACGGTCAGGAACTAGCCACGCGGGCGGTAGCAGGGCCAGCAGGCCGAAAGAACGCAGCTGGGCGCTACGTCTAACAGGCCACTGGGCCGGGCCGGTTTCGGCCAGAAAGCAAATCGAGCGGGGCGGGTGCGAGGACCGAACGGTAGGCCGGTTTTCAGCTTTTCCTCGCAGAAAACTGATGCACCAGGGCGACAGATAACGTGGAGTCCCGCTGGGCCGCTCGAATGAGCCATTTTGCCCAGGGGCGCTGGGCGCCAACAGATTATGTACCGCACAAGCGCGCTGCAGACAGAGTGAAAAGAGCAGCGCGGGCTGGGCCAAAAGCTGGGCCATTTGCCCTTGTGCGCTCGATAAAGAAAGTGCCGCGCGCGCTGGCGCGTTAGGCAGGCCGTTTGGGCGGGCTAAAGAGAGATTTTCTTCCCAGTTTTTTCTGTTTCCTGTTTATTTTTTACAGAAGCAGAATTAATCATTTTTGGTCCATTTTTTGGGCAAAATTGATAGAGTTTTTTCCTATTCAATTTTTTGCAACAAAATTATTGTTTTAGAGAATACAAAAGTAAAAGAAATACCCGTATAAAGTATAAAGTGTATGAATTTTGTATTCATGTTTTCCGCTGCAAATTGAATAAAAGTGCTCTTAATAAAGAAAATATGACTAAAGTGAGAATTATTTTTAAGAGCATGTTAAAGTGGTAGTTGTGATTTATGTTATTAAATAACCAACATTGTTAATAACATTATCATGATTAATTATTATAGTCTCATATATGTTTTTATTGCTATTTTCTACCCAACGATGATATAGTTATAATTGCATAAACAGTTGTGTGTTGTAATTTTAACCAACGTTGGATTATTACATGCAATTGTTGTTATTTTCTCACTTAATTGTGGTTTTTAAGGAGGGTACTACTTGATGAGTTGCATCAAGAACGTTTCAACCCTCAGAGGTGAAAATTAAAGTGAATAAAGTAAGAAGGTGGATTTAGCCTTCGTGTGTGCTAAGGTTGACTGGGTTGTGAACACTTCACAGCCTGTCATGCCAAAACAGCCTATTAGAGAGGCAGGTGATGATGATGCTACATGGAAAAAAAAGAAAAGGAACTATACTTCGTTGGAGTTGTCATATTCCGTTGAAAATAGAAAGTGGCTAACAGCCAAAACAAAAGTGTATGAAATTTATAAAGAATACAATTGAGAACGCCATTGTGGACTCAGTTGTAGAGTGTGCTTCCGTAAGGGAGTACCTAGAAAAGATAAAGAGTCATTTCATTGGCTCTTCAAAGGTATATGCTACTCAGCTGATCAAACTACCGGTAACAGAAAAGTACGCATGAGCGTTAATTTGGACATGGCAAGTGTGCCATATGGGGGTAGTTTTCCTCCATAACGAGATTTATTTATTATCTTTGCATGAAAAAGTTTATTCTGTGTGTAAAGTGAATGAGCATGTTTCTGGGTGGAATAACGAACAAAAGAAAAGAAAGAGAACTCATGACTCATCGAAATTATGGCACTGTCGTTTGGGCCATATTTCGAGGGGGAGAATAGAAAGAATAATAAAAAATGATATTCTTCCTCCGCTAGAGTTCTCAGAAACAGAGCAATGCATAGATTGCATTAAAGGAAAGTATGTAAAGCAAATTAAAAAGGGTGCAAACCGAAGTACAGCAGCACTGGAAATTATTCACACCGATATTTGTGGACCATTTCTTGTGAAAAGTGTGGATGGTTATGACTCGTTTATAACGTTCACAGATGATTAACCCCGATATGGATACATATATCCAATTAAAGAAAGATCTGAAACGTTGGATAATTTTAAGATATTCAAGGCTGAAGTTGAAAATCAACATGATAAAAGAATAAAGATAGTGAGATATGACCGTGGGGGGAGTACTACGGCATACACACTCCATATGGCCAAGTACCTGGACCTTTTGCAAGGTTCTTACAGGAGAATGGCATAGTATCCCAGTATTCAATGTCGGGCGAACCTCAGCAAAACGGAGTAGCTGAAAGGCGAAACCGTACTCTTATGGATATGGTACGCAGTATGATGAGTTATTCCACTTTGCCATTGGGATTATGGATGGAGGCACTTAAAACCGCCATTCACATTCTCAACAGAGTACCAAGCAAGTCGGTGCCCAAAACACCGTACGAGTTGTGGACAGGAAAAGTTCCATCCCTACAACACCTGAGGGTGGGGGGGGAGCCCAGCTGAGTCAAAAGTGTTTAATCCAAACATTGCAAAGATAGATACCAAAACAGTGAGTTGCCATTTCATTGGCTATCCTGACAGATCAAAAGGTTATCGTTTCTACTGTCCAGACAGATACACAAAGTTTGTAGAAACGAGACATGCGGTCTTCTTAGAGGACGAAATGATGAGGGGGAGCATGGAAGCTCGGAAAATTGATCTTGATGAGAGGAGGGTGTGTGCACCTAATCCAATGATTCAAGAGCCATTTTTCTCGCTACCTGTTGTACCTGCATCGTCAACCCCTGAGGTTGCGGTGCAAGCACCTGTTGTAACTCCAACCATGACAACTAGAGGTGAAGATTCGGAACCTGCCCTTCAGGAGCCGACTGAACCCGAAGTTGAGCATGAAAGGGAGGAGCAGCAGTCTTCTCAAGAGGATGTGCCATAATTTGAGGCACCACATGAGCAAGAGAAGGAAGGCCTTAGAAGGTCTACAAGGCGTAAAAAGTCAGCTATTTCTAGTGATTATAAAGTTTATAACACAGAAATGGATCATAGGGAAGGTGATCCCACCTCATATGAAGAAGCCATGAGAAACCGTCACTCATCTAAATGGGTGGAGGCTATGGAAGACGAAATGAAATCAATGAGTTCCAACGATGTTTGGGACTTAGAGGATATTCCTAAAGGAGACAAAACAGTAGGCTGTAAATGGGTCTACAAAATAAAGTATGCCTTGTGGCAAAAGGCTTTACACAAAGAGAAGGGGTAGATTACAATGAGACGTTTTCTCCAGTCTCATGTAAGGATTCCTTCAGAATCATAATGGCACTAGTTGCACATTTTGATTTAGAGCTACATCAAATGGATGTAAAGACGGCGTTTTTGAAGGGAGATCTAAACGAAAAGGTCTACATGAAACAACCCAAGGGGTTTATCATGGAAGGCAAGGAAGATATGAGATGTCGTCTAAAGAAATCCATCTATGGATTAAAGTAGGCTTCTAGACAGTGGTATCTAAAATTCAATGATACAATAAAGATTTTTGGATTTAAAGAGAATGTTGAGGATAACTGCATTTATGCAAAGTTTAGAAGTGGGAAATACATTTTCCTAATCTTGTATGTGGATGATATCTTGCTTGCTAGCAGTGATGTCAGTCTTCTACGAGAAACAAAGAAGTTCTTATCCTCGAACTTTGATATGAAGGATCTTGGTGAAGCCTCATATGTTTGGGCATAGAGATTCACCGAGATAGAACGAATGGAGTCTTAGTACTATCGCAGAAGGCATATTTTGAGAAAGTCCTCAAAAATTATAATATGCATGCGAGTTCTGCCACACCTGCTCCTATAGTCAAGGGCGATAGTTTTGGGAAATTCCAATGTCCCAAGAACCAATATGAGATCGATCAAATCAAATCAGTACCATATGCTTCGGCAGTTGGAAGCTTACAGTATGCACAAGTGTGCACTCGCGCTGACTTAGCTTTTATCACCGGGGTACTCGGTAGATATCAAGAGAATCCAGGCACATAGCACTAGAAAATGGTAAAGAAAGCATTGCGTTATGCGCAAGGCACCAAGGACCTCATGCTAACATACAGAAGATCTGATTCCCTAAAAATAAGAGGGTATTCAGATGCTGATTTTCCGGGAGACAAAGATGATAGAAAATCCACATCAGGGTACATGTTTACTCTCGCAGGTGGAGCTATTTCGTGGAGAAGCTCCAAACAGTCAATAGTTTCATCATCCACGATGTATGCAGAATTTATAACATGATTGAGGCCACGGGGCAGGCGATATGGCTAAAGAAATTTATACCCGACTTGAAAGTGGTAGATTGCATTAGCAAACCACTAAAGATGTACTGTGACAACCAGCCCGCAGTATTCTATGCTCACAACAACAAGTCAAGTAATGCTACAAAGCCAATAGAAATAAAGTATTATGTTGTGAAGGATAACATCCAGGATGAAACTATAAGTCTCGAGCATATAAGGACAAATGATATGCTTGCGGATCCGCTAACGAAAGGCTTACCACCCAGTGTGTTCAAAGATCACATAGTCGACATGGGTTTAATGGAAAGCCTATGATTCCTGGATCAAGAGAGGCCCGAAAAGGAACAGTTTTTTGTTTCAAAACAGAAAGGTACATTGTAGTTGTCTGATTCTATCGGCAATTGAGTTGTGATGATGAAACATGCTCTATATATCAATATGTGATGAAACAAGTAAAAGTAAAAGGAATAAAGTTAAAAGTATAAGTTGAGATCAAGGGGCACGCAACACAAGGTTTGACGATGCTGCCACCACCCCACCAACACACCCCTACCGATCTAGGGTTAGCGCATAAGCGACGGGAAGCACCGCCACGCCACCTCCGCCGTCGCCACCATGTCTGACTCTGGGCCATCCTCCTCCAAGGTAACAGAAGGTGCTACCCACTCTCACTGTTTGTCTTCCCCTCTCGGTATCTCTTTCCATCTCGGATCAATTCACAGAGAGATAGCATTTTGGCTAATACCGATGACAATCTAGACCTAGTCGATCTTGGCAACCTAACAAAGCCGATTCCCACGTAATATCTTTTACACCCAGCATTTCTGTAAATAAAGTTTTTATGTAACTGAATCAATAATACCCTTACTCCCCAATTTTGAGTATATCTCCAAACATAACTAATAATACTAAAGGTTAAGTGCCCTGAACTCTGAACCTGGATGCAGATGCTACTGGCAAGAAGTATATATACATGTTTCTAGAGCAGAGAGCTGATGGGGTAGTCGAGACGTTTGGTCTTATGCTTGACCATCCGGAGCCTGGACGATCCTGGTTCTCGCACCACCTCCACGCCGGTGAGCAGGACCACAGTGTCGAGTACTTCCCAGTCCCCATATCCGAATTCTTCCATGATGTTCAAGCTCCTGTGGATGCAGAACCTGCCATCCCCGAGGTACACTACGCTGTCGCTGTCCAGGTTCCAGTCCTCTGGCGGGTCGGCGTGCTCCAGCCATGCGTGCCGCAGCGCGGGAGGTCTGTTCATCTTGATGCCGGAGATGTCGATGGCGCAGAAGCGGCTGCGTCCCATGCCCTCCAGGCCGAACAGGAGGCCATCGCCGAGCTCGGGGGCGTGGTGCGACCGGTCCCCGAAGGGCAGGGTCCAGTCACCGGCCTTGGTCCACTCTTGGCTGGCCGTGTTGAAGCAGTAGGTGCCGCCAGGGACGGAACAACCAGCGTCGTAACGGGTGATTGGGTGAAGGAGACGATGATGGTGCTGGAGGCGCCGTCCTGGCCGTGGAGCACCGCGTAACACTGGGTACGAATGGAGCGGTCCGCGTCTTCAAGGGGTGGCATGGGCAGTGGGCGCCAGTGCCAGGCGTATCTGTCTCGTAAGTGTATGTACAGTCCGACGGCGGCTTGGGATCGCCGTAGACGAGGGCCTTGAAGCTGTCGTTCGCTTTGTCCATGACGTAGAGCGCGTCGGGGAGGGCGGGGTTGTGGGCGTCGCCGTGGGTGACGGAGCACGAGAACGGGTAGGGGGAGAACCTATTGAACGTAGGGAGTCTGGGCATCAACTCGGAGGTGGATGCGTCGGCGTCGTAGAGGACGGCGTGGCCGGCGTTGTCGACGCAGAGGAAGTTTCCCTCGCCGTGGACGCCGTGGAAGGGCAGGAACGTGAGGCCCGTGCGGGAGCGGGACTGACGGGAGGAGGGTTTGAAGTGGAATTTGGGCCTGGAGAGCGACAGGACGTCGTAATCCTCCTCATCCAGTTCCAGTAGTTCCGCAGCCTCCGTCTCATTGTTCTCCTTCTTTATCTTGGCCGCTTCCGCCGCCGCCATGGCCTGTTCTTGCAGTGCTTCGGCGGTGGAGGCATAGAAAAGATTGTTCTTGATCTTGATGCGGCTCAGCGAGTAGTAGCCGGGGGTGGCGTGCATCACCGCGTTCAAGAACCGCGTTCAAGAACCGCCGCGCCTTCATCTTCTTTCCGGCATTTCCTTCACACGCAGATTGATCGATGTAGTCTAGTATCTTAGAACCGATGACGGCTAGGGCGAAGCAGTAGAGCCAAAATTCCACTTCAAACCTAACTGTAATTTGTTTACCCAACATGTTATCTATCTTTTATGCAGAGACACCACTAGTGAACTGTGGATCCTGGTCTATTTTCCTTATACTGATAATACAACCACTGCAATCACTGTTTTCATACTATTGGTACTATTTTCCTACTATTTTTCACACCATACGTTTAACCTCTTTGTTTTCAGCAAAACCGGTGAGATTGAGAACCTCACTTCTTCGTTGGGGCAAAGTGATTTGATTGTGTTGTGTAAATTCCATGTTGCCAATATACTCCCAATAAACATTCTCAAAGGCATACAAGTTTCATCCAAAAGGAAAGAGCTCGAAAAGACAAATCTGGGAAGTTGTTTTTACAGGCAGCGGAGGCTCTGGTGAAACAACCAGAACCTCCACCCCTGCTGTTTCGCAGCATATTCCCAGGCGTAGGGCTACCGGTGCAGGGTCCGCCAAAACCCCCTTCGGGTGGCTAACGACGGATCCCAGGACGGAACCTCCGATGGGTGGAACCTCCGCCAGCTCCACCGGTACCTCCGCTGGTTCAACAGGGCTACATGTGGGATTTGGTACCGGTGGAGGCTCCGGTGCAGCGTCCGCCAAAATCACCTTCAGGTGCATATCAACGGTGGCCAGGGCGGAACACACTAGAACTTCCGGTGGGCGGAACCTCCACCGGAACCACCAGAATCTCCGCCCCTGAAGAAACTACAGAGGAGAAGAGGAACCACGCGGGCTCCAGTGTGTGAAGACCACCGGAGGTACCGGTGCAAACACCGGAACCTCCGGTGCAGCGTGGGAGTGGGCAACAGTCAGATTGGGGAAGGGGTATTTAAAGACCTTCCCCTACCTCTTAAATGCTAAGATTTTAACACTCTCTCTTCTAGGCATTAATGAAAGCTTCAACCTCCTAGATCTTCCTCTCCAACCACCCAATCACTCCATAACTTTGTGGAGAGCTTTGAGACCTAGATCTGTGGTTCCACCAAAGGAATTGCAAATCCATCCACCACATCCTAGTAGATCTAGAATCCTACCTGAGGCCTAGAAATCTTAGTAGATATTGTACTTGTAGCTTCCACCTTGTTGCAAAGAAGCTTCAGATTGTTTGAGAGACTCCGTCCATCTTGTGGAGTGTCGTCAACCTCGTGTAAAGATTTGGTCAAAGCCTTCAAGTCGACCTCGTAATGGAAACGAGAGTACCTCCCTCACCGGAGAAGCTCAAGGAGAATAAGGTGTGCACAACCGTGCTATTGAGGAGTGCTTAGGTGGCTCCTCACCTCTCCAACATAGACGTACTTCTCTTGAGAAGAAACTACGAGAATCATATCCTTATCTCGTTGTTTACACTTGTGGTTTATCTTGTTACCTTTCGTTTTACTTCCGTTGCATATCTTATCTTGTATCACATAGCTTGCTCACCTAGTTGCACATCTAAAGAACCTTGTTTTACTTGTTTGGCTATAACTAAAAGGAAAAGAATAAAAATTGGTAATCAACCTATTCACCCCCCTCTAGTTGACCATAGTGCACTTTAAGTTTTGTATGGCATTCCACATCATCAATTCATCCTCCGCTCTAGCCCATCGTTGTTTCACCGTTTACAACGCTTTTATTCCTTCTCGCTAATTGGCTCTTGTTACGATGCTTAATGACTAATTAGCCAAACTGGTTTGCATGCGCTGCAAGGGTCGTAGCTAACTTAAGAAAATGGCTCTACTATTTAGTCATTAAAGAGCCTTCCACGTAGTCAAAAATCCAACATGGATCATTAAGATATGGTCCAGAGTGTAGCGTTATGGAAGGCCTTACAACATACTCCCTCCGTTCCATATTAGATGACTCCCACCTAGATGTATCTAGACATATTTCTATACTAGATACATCTAGGTGAGAGTCATCTAATATGGAACGGAGGGAGTACTTAGTAGGCATTCGGCCCACCCATCGAGGGTTCAGGAGGGAAACATCCATGTCCCGTCCTACGCGCCACCACTATTTGTCGCCCTTTGCGAGTCCTATAAGGACTCGCCCGTGCTTCACTTCCAAGTGGGCCGGCCCATCACTTCTTCCAAATAAGAGAAATTGGTACAAAATGGGGGAAATGAGGATCGAACCCAGGATGTGGGCATCGGCTAACACGAGTGCAACCACTGCACTACTAAGCCTTTCATGTGCAACATTCTTTTTAATCTTTTTATTGTCTCATTTTTCATATTTCCTTTTCTATTTTCTGTTTTTTTATTTCCGTCTTATATCTTTTCTTTTCAGTTTTATTTTTTTAGTTTTATTTCTTTTTATTCGAAAATATTCATTTTGAAATCAGTTTCAATTTTTAAAATGTTCAAATCAAAATACGGTCAGATTTTAAATATGTTCACACTTAAATTTTTTTGAAATTGAGAATTGTTTAAAATAAAAGATCGTTCATATTTTAAAAAGTTCATATTTGAAATTCGTTCACACTGAAAATGTATTAAAAAAATAAGAACTGTTCAAAATAAAAAGCGTTTAAATTTAAATTTTGTTCACATATGAAATATGTTCACCATTTAACAAAATCTTAATTTGAAAATTTGTTCATTTTCAAAATTGTTCATCATTTTCAAAACATATTATTCAATAAATTGTTCAATCTTCAAAAATATCCAATTAAAAACTTGTTGATTTTCAAAATTCGTTCATTTAACTTTTTTGTTCATTTTCAATAACTTTTTTAGTTATGTTTGAATTCATTTAATCGTTTTAGATTTTTTGAATTAAATCATCTAGAAAATAATTATTCATATATTTTCTCCAAGAAATAGAGTGAAAAAATCATACCTTTATTGGGCCTCAAACCCGGCCCAGCAACTGACCTGTCGTTCGTCTTGTGCGGGCGAGCGAGCGCCTCCGCCTCGCAGAGAGCGGCGTCGGGTGAGTGCTCGGTTGCGTTCGGCTCACTCACTTCTGCACGCCACATGGGCCCTGGTGTCTGACCAGGCCAGCAAGCGGATATGCATACTCCCTCCGTCCGGATTTAATCTACATCTTGGAAAAATTCAGACAAATTAGGATACCATTTATGAGTATCACTTTACACAATCTTCTATGCATCATAATTATAGGTCTCACAAGAAACAAATAATCCTATTGGTTAAACCAATCTTAATTAATGCAAATTTCATATAATTTGGCCAATCTCTACGCATGCATGGTGTGTGGGCTCTCTCTCCTCTTAATTATCAGTGTGGGGACCATCCAGGATGTAGATTATTTCCGAACAAAATTATGACCCAGAATATAGAATAAAAGCGGACGGAGGGAGTACATGACCAAAATCGCTCCAGAAGCGCGGCGCGCAGGGCTCGCGCGTGACAGGCACAACGCGCGGGGCAGCTCTGTTTTTCTTTCCGGTCATGCATGAATCGAGTAGTTCAGCACCGCACCAAACTAGCTAGCTTTAACTACTCCCTCCGTCCACTTTTATAAGGCTCACTTCTTAGCATTCAATAGTAAGAAGTGAATCTTATAAAAGTGGACGGAGGGAGTAACTATTTTTTGTGTTCTCACTAAAAATGTAAAAATACGCGACGCACACGAGTAAAAGTACAAAAACACACTAGTAGGCAGACATATGATGTAGGTGGACGCTCAAAAGGCAGTAGTAAAAAAAATCCAAGAGTAGAAAAATTTCGAAGTAGATTGCTATAGGTATTGTGTTTAGCTGAATTTTCCTGCACGTTTGTTGTACGATGTTTAAAAATATGAACAATTTTGAAAGTCAACATTTTTTAAAATCTGAACAACTTTATAAAATAATTTTTTTTCAAATTTAAACATCTTAAACATATTTTAATAAATATTCATATCTTAAAGATGTTCGGGATAATTTTATTTTGATTTTGAAAACTATTCAAATTTAAAAACACGTACGGGTGAACAGAAAAGAAATAAAAATTCGGCTGAGCCGAAAATAATAATGAACAAAAATTACCGGTGAACGAAAATAACAAGTGAACAGAAAAGATACTATAATTCAGGTGAGTCCAAAATAATAACGGAAATTGCCGATGAACGAAAAAAATAATGAGCAAAAAAAAAACTAAAACTTGGGTAACCCAAAAATACAGATAATGCCGGTGAACGAAAAATAGTGAAAACAAAAGGAACTAAAATTCTGGTGAATAGAAAATAAGAATGAACAGAACATGCCGGCGAACGAAAATAACAGTGAACAGAAAAGGGGGAGCCAAATAACAGTCAACGGAAATTGCTGGTGAAAAAAGAATAACGGTGAAAAAAAAACTAAAATTCGGATGGACCCAAAGTAATAGTGAACGGAAAATGACGGTTAATGAAAATTAATAGTGAATGGAAAATACCGATGAACGATTAACCGAAAAAATGGTGAACCAAAAATGATACCAATTTTGAAAATGGTTCCACATTGGAAAAACGAAAAAAATGATTCATATTAAAAAAAAATCAAAAACGAAAAAAAAGGAAAACAAAACTAGAAATAAATAATAAAACAGAAAAAGAAACAAAAATGAAAGAATAAAACAAAAAAAAGGGAAAAATGAAAAAAGAAAAACTGAAACAAGAAAAGTATTAAAAGGACGAATTTGGCACGAACGTTGTCAGTGGCCTGCTGGCTTTGCCCGTAGAACATATGCTCGCGAGACATATCCGTAGACTAGGGTTTCAAGGATTACTCCTCTAGCGACTAGGGTTTCCTAGGGTTTTGGCTCCTCTGGCGATTACTCGCCCGGGTGAGATTTTCGTTGATTCTATCGACTCCTTTTTTACTCCGGATCGGATTTACCTCTCCTAGAGGTAGATATAGGCGGAGGTTGGCCTTGGATCGGTTCCTTAACTCTGAAAGTTTCCGATTGCTCTAGGGTTGCAGCGGGCGGACCCTTCTTGTCAACCAATGGCGAAAGTTAGAGAGATCTCGGGTGAGGGATCAATGTAACATCCAAGTATGAAAACATCCCTTAGTGGTTCAATTTCTTGTTTACTTTCAAGCAATGCATCATGTCATCATCTCATTGCATTTGTTTTATTTATGTTTGCATTGTTTTCATAATGAATCAAACCTTGTTTTCACACTTGTCTGTTACAATCTTTCAAATAAAGATTTGCAAATCCAAAAACATCAATTGCTTCCAATTATTTTCATATTGGATCAACTCTTAAATTGTTGCTTAATTCAATCAATCACTTAATCAATTAATCAATTAATTTCAAATTATTTCCAAACTCAAACCATTTCTCAAATCTTTAATCATTTGAATCCATGAAATTCACCACTAATTTGAATTCATTAAATCACTTTTAAACCCTAAAGAAAACCCTATTGAAAATACCTTGTTTTTCTAATATTAACCAATATTGGAAATTTCAATTAAATTGGTTTAATTTTAAAAACAGCAAGCAAACCATAAAGTTTTTGAAAACAAAAACTACCAAAAGGTTGCATTTCAACTAAGAAACTTATCCTATTTTTATTCCAAAATTTTCCTTAAACAAAACCTTGCTTTGTTTCCATTTTGCTTAACTACCAAAAAAAAAAAACAGTACAAAAAAATAATAAATTGCAAAGGAGAGGAGAGGCAGCAGCTAAACCCCCCAGCCCAGCCCGTTACCACTTTGGCCCGGTAACACCCCCCTCTCACGTCGCTGTCGTCCTCCTCCCGGCTGACGTCACGTCGTACGAGCTCATCTCCTCCGTTGATCGTCCTCTCGCACTCCCGATGGCCGCCGTACACCTCCACCGGTTCCATAAAACACCACGGCACCCCCCTCCTGCCGCAAACCCTAGCTACCTCCGCCTCCTTCCGATCGCCGCCATCCTCCCTCTGCCATGGACTCACCCTCTGAACCTCTCCCCCCGACCCAAGCTCTCTGAAACTGAACCGCTCGCCGCCGGTAGGGCCTAGCTAGCCGCCATCTGACGCCGGGAACGAGGTGCCCGTGCCTCCCTCTACCTCCACGACACCGCCACCGAGCCGTAGCCGCCTCCGATCGCCGCCGCCATCCACGCCAACATCGCCGTCGACCTCTGCCCGGGTCCTCGGCAGCCACGACATCCCGGTGAGCTCGTCGTGCCTCTCCTCCCTCCCTCTATGTCTTGCACGCAAGCACGCCCGCGTCCAGAGCACATCTGCACCCTAGCAGCGACCACGAGCACATCACCGGCGCAGCACCACGGGTTTTCTCGCCGGCGTTCGTATCTCCGTCAGATAGGTTCAGTTAACGCGCGCAGTTTCGAGTTTCAGTTAAAAAGTTTCATTCGTTACCTTGGCTGCGCGCATGTTTCTGACAACAAACTCGAACCAGCTGCACTGGTTGCAGTCTAGCGCGCGCGAGGGAGTTGTGCTGGGTTCGATCCCCAGCACCCGGGATTAATCCCTTCTTTTTTCGTGGAAGCGCTGACCTCCCGGGCCCAGCCGTCAGTCCCCCCCGGTGCCACGCATGCACAGCGCCAGCGCTGGCCCCTCCGCAGGCCCACAGGGCAGTGCCTGTGGGTACACTTCCAGTGCGTAGCAAAAGGAATAAAAGGAATCTGTTTAAATTTCTATTTCCTTTTAAATAACAGTTTAAAGCAATAAACTTTGAAATTCAATATCTTTTGTTCTGTAAATCCAATAAATAAAAACTTTATATGTTTTCTAATCCAAATTTCATAAACTTTCCAATTATTCCATTTGTGTTCTGTTTTGAGTTTTCAAAATACATTTAAACTTCAAATTTGAATAATTCAAATGCAATTTGTAATAATTCATAACTAATTCATACTATTTCCAAATACGTCAAATAAAATATGTTTTTCATACCATTTTGAATACCCTATTCAAATATGAAATTTGTTTTCTGGTTTGAACACTTTAAATTGCTTAAACAATTTAAATCTTGTTTAACTCAATTAAAACTTGTTTAATATTGTTTAATTCATAATTAAATAATCCTAAGTCCAATTTCAAATTGTGAAACATGTAATCCAACTAAAATTTGATAACCTTTTCAACTATAAAATTTGTAAATTGTTTTGCACACTTTAACATGATGAAAACAACATTTACTTGTGTGCCATGTTTAAGTAACCAAAAGTTTCCAAACCTAATCAATGTTTTCCAAACTTGTTCTATTCTTTTCTTTTGCACCTACTATTGTTATTTGTTGTTATCTTGTTATCATCATCATACATGCATCATGCTAACAACTAACACCTAATAAATAATCATTTGCTTCCACTTATTTTCAATGGATCCTTCCATATGCAACCCTTGCATATGGGTCCATTTAATTTGTGTTATCATGTTAGCTAGTTTACTTTGATGCAACTATTAATTTGTCATGCATCATCTTGGTTGTGCATAATGCCATGGCAATGATTGTTGGCATTCCTGTTTTGTTTGTTTGCTTCTTCTCGGTTAGACGACGACTACGTTGAGACCGACGATCCTTACGACACCACTACTCAGGACCTAGCCCAGTACCCGGCTACTGAGCTGCCAGGCAAGTTATCACTCACATGAATCATCGAGTTCCCTTCCACACTTGTTGTCGATACTATCCTTTTGTCTACTATTGCTAGCTCTATGTATCGTTGCTTGTTCTCCGAACCCATCACATGATACCTTGAGCCAATGATATTGCCTCACCTCCATACCTACAGCCTTTGCTTGTTTCCTCAGTCTTACCTAGCATGCTTAGGGTTGCTGTTACTCGAGTCTGTTGTCGGTTACTACTTTTACTATCTTACTATCTTGTACCGGGGGCTCGTTGTTAATCAATCAATCCTGTTAATTGCTAATGGTAATAATAATTTGATGATAAGGCACCGGCAGGAGGCCCATGAGAGGTTTTGAAGCCTGCTAGTGTCGACCCTAATAGGAAAAGGGTCTTGTCTACTGATCCATGATGAGCGCACTAACCGCATGTGGGAAGCGAGTATGGGCGCCCCCTCAACTTGACCTGATTCGCATCTCGTCCAAATCGCCTCATTTAGTTCGTGTTTTCCATTTGCCGCATGCATGTTTTTGCGAGCCTAGCGCAGGGTGGAACTTTTGTAGTCGGCATATAGGGGGACACGGTCTTAGAGTGCTATGAGGGTCCCTTTTCTTCGGGGCTTGATTAGCCGTGCGCCCAAGGTTCTTTGGGCTTGATGCGAAGAATGGTTGGTTGTGTAGAGTACCCCGCTTGGTGGGAGGCATCCCATCTGGCGGGCTATTCTTGCGTGTACGGCCAAATTGGTGCAACCCTGCAGGGATAATCTTCTCGAGAAGCCGTGTTTTCCGCGGTTATGGATTACTTGGTGAAAGTACTGGCTAACAAGTACTCAGGACAACTTCAACATAATGATCAATCAGGTTACACCCAATGATTAATAACTTGACTAGTAATAGGTTATTCACACAAATAACTTGATTCATCTTAAACCAACTGTGTGAGTTATCCTCGGATTGCTTCTTTGGATAAGGGGCGAGATCCAGGATGGGTTTGGTTGAAGTTATCTTTCAGTTGGTTACAATCCTCGATCTTATCTTTTCTGTTAGCCGGAGTTTGTAGTTTTTCTGTAGTTGGTTAGAGCAGCCAGCAGCAACTTTCATATTACCCCCTTCTTCCGTCGATCCCAAGCATCTATGCTTGTGTTGACGGGTAACTCCTTGATGAACTGTGAGTCTTGCTTGCCAGTACTTGGATGTACTGACCCCGTTGGGGCTGTGGTTTACGCAGAGTACGACTACGGCTACGATGACCACCAGGATGGCTACTTTGTGGAGTTCGACGAGACTGCAGACGAGTAGTTAGCTGGACCAGAGCTGGATCCAGGACCTACGTGGATGGGCTTCGTCTTCTTTATTTTCTCCGGCTTCTTAAGCCTGTTGGATTTGTCTGTACCCAGACACCTTTGATTGCTTCCGCTGTTGTAATGAACGATATGTTGGGACATGTGTCCTCTGGATGATTGTATTCGCTATTTCTGCCTTAGTGAAGGCTATTTGCAACTTTATTTATCTCTTTTGTGTCTTAGAGACAGTTTGTGCTATCATTTCGTTCAAAGCTGTTGACGTACCGTGCGTGCTTGAATATGAAGTACGTCGACAGTAGTGCCTTAGGTTCCTAGCGGATAGTTTACTTCGACGGTGGAAGCAGGGCTTGTGTTGTCGCGCATAAGCGCAGGCCTACCAGGAAGCTGGGACGTGGGAGCATGTATGCCCCATAATCCAACCTCCTGACTTCCAGTTCGTGCGATGAGTATCCTCTAGAAACCTTGGGTGCGACAAATGGTATCAGAGCCTGTCTGCCTGTAGGATCCCTTTTTACTGGTCGCAGTTGAGTCTAGAAACTATTTTGTAGCTATATAGGGAAAATGAAACGTGAGAGTAGGAATCCTGCCATTTTTCTTCTTTCCCCACCCACCCACCCTTTTCTGGTAAGGAAGTGAAACGTTGTTTTCTGTTCTCACCCAACCTTTCAAGTTAGGATTTCACGCGTTTGGGTTCTCTGTAGTACCTAAGGACTTTTGGGTCTCGTTTTCCCGATGTTGCTTCGATATCATGTTCTTTTAAAGAACCTTTCGTCCGTTGAAATCATGTTGTTGTTTTCCACTTCCTTGTTCTTCTACCGGAGTCTAATCAAAACATTCCAAATCATCTGCAGATGGGTCTCAGCTACTACCCGCAGGTGGTTCGCATGACCCGTTGCAAGGACACTGCCGGTTTTCCGGAGACGCTGAGGGACATGGTTACCTATCTGGGGTTCCGTTGGGCACCAGAGTACCAGGTCTACGAGCACCAGCGCGAGTTCGACCAGACTTTCTACCGAGCCATCGTCTACATTGTGTCGGATGATGGCAGGAGCATAGTCCACCGCTACGAGGCCGTAGGCACCACTGTGGACATGGCAGTGCAGCAGGCAGTGTATGTGAGTCTCACCGTCCTCCGTGCTGACTACTGGGGATTTGATAAGTCCAGTTTTCGTCACATCCCCGTGGTTACATCACGGCAGCGGGAGTTCACTTCACTGTCCACCGCGACATGGATACCTACGAGACTGATAGCTCCAGGCTGCAGACCACTGCACAGTTCGCTAGGCACAGTGATGTCGTTGCTTCCACACTTGCTCAGGAGTTGGCCTCAGTCAGGGACCAGCTCCACCTCGCGTTGACGCGTCTGGCTACGTACACCACAGACTTCGTTGGAGACGAGCGCTTCGCGCGTTTCACTCAGCCAGCGGGTTTTCCTCTGCCAGATGCTGGAGGTTACGAGCCGATCAGAGGTCCACTTCTCAACCTTGGAGCTGGTTACAGTGGTATTCCTCTCTATGGAGCACAGGGAGAGGACGCTTTCTACTTCACCACTCCGAGGGTCCCTCTCATAGCAGTTCCTATCTACATGGATCGTCGTGATACCTACTTTCGTGCGCAGACTCCTCCTCGCCGTACCACTCGCCGTACTCGCCGCCGTCCTGCGTGATGAGCATGGGAGTACCGATGTATCCATTACTAGCTGTGTCTAGTTTATCCTTTCGTTTTCGAACCATGTATTGGTCTGTTGGATATTCTGATGTATTTGAACATGTGATGATGTACCTGTTGGTTATCTATTCATGCGTCGGAATAATCTATCTTTCGGTTACCAAGTCTATCCTTTTCTGTTGTTGTGCTAAAATGATTTTCTGTTCAGGATGCCTCCAACCAGGAACACCCCGCCTCCGCCACCACCAATGGGGGAACTGTTAGCTCAGATGACCCAAGTGGTGACATAGATGGCCCAGATCCAGGATAACCAGCACCACAACCAGAATGCTCCCCGAGTCAGCATAAAGGAGTTTCTGAGTGTGGGGCCGAGGGCTTTCGTGGCAACACGTGAGCCTCTGGATGCGGATGACTGGATCAGGGAGATCAACAGAGCTCTGGAGATAGCTCATGTTGCGGAAGAGGATAAGGTCAAGTATGCCACCTACCTACTGAAGGGTCAGGCAGCGACTTGGTGGGAGAACTACCAGACCATGAGAGCTGGCTTTCCTATCACCTGGGGTTGTTTCAAGGATGCCTTCCTGAAGCACCACATCCCGGATGGTCTCATGGAAAGGATGCGTGAGGAATTCTGCTCTCTCAGACAGGGCAAGCTGGACGTCCTCGGCTACCAGAACGAGTTCAATCGTCTCGCTCGGTACGCTGGTGACGAAGTGTCCACTGAAGCCAAGAAGATGGCAAGGTTCCGCCGAGGTTTTAACCCGGAACTGAAGTACGCTCTCACCAACATCAAGTGCAAGGACTTCGTCGAGCTCGTGAACACCGCGCTCAATGAGGAGAATGGGCGCAAGGCGTTCGAAGAGTCCCGCAAGCACTCGCGTGAGGGTGGTTCCTCCTCCAACATGACCACCCCTACGCAGAAGCGCCGCATCTGGGTGCCAAATGGTGCTGTCACTCGGGCTCCAAATGCCCAAGCTTCTCCAGGCTTTGGTCCCCGCCCACCCAACCCATCTCAGATGCAGGGTCAGAGGTTCCCGATGGGGCAGCCAAGGCCAGGTCCTTCTCGTGTCGTCACTTGCTACAAGTGCAAGGATACTGGACACTATGCTGATAAGTGCACTCAGAAGCAGCTACCCCTACCTCCTCGCCCCAACACCAACCAAGCTATGGTTCGTGCTCCCCCGGCTAAAGCCTTCAACTCCAACAACAGGCCTGTCGGGAGGAACGCGAGGGTGAACCATATCAAGGCCGACAAAGCTGAGGAGGCTGCTGACGTCGTTCTCGGTATATTACCCGTAAACTCTATTCCAGCTAAAGTGTTGTTTGATACTGGAGCATCGCATTCGTTTGTGTCAAAGATCTTTGCTACAACGTACAATTTACCTCTGGTTCCACTAAGCAATCAAATCTATGTGCACTCTCCGGGAAATAAAATGATTACTTCCAAGATAAGCATGGACAATGAGATCCTAATTGGAGGTCGCATATTCCTTGCTTCACTCATGTTGCTGGGAAATTCTGACATTGATGTCATTCTGGGTATGGATTGGTTGAAGACCCACAAAGCTAAAATTGACTGTGCTCAAAAGTCAATAACTCTCTCCCACACTTCAGGCCAGATAGTCTATTCTCCATATGGATCAAGTTCTGTTCAGTTGTTCAACATCGATGCCAAACCCCTTCCTGCAATTGAAAATGTTCCGGTGGTTTGTGAATTCCCTGACGTCTTTCCAGAAGAGTTGCCAGGGATGCCTCCGGGCAGAGCAGTGGAGTTCGTGATCGAGCTTGAGCCAGGTACTGCTCCAATCTCTAAGCATCCATACAAGATAGCTCCTCCTGAACTGAAATTGTTGAAGGAGCAAATCGATATGTATATGGAGAAAGGTTACATTCAGCCTAGTTCTTCCGCTTGGGGTTGCCCAACTCTGTTTGTTGCCAAGAAGGATCAAACAAAAAGACTCGTGGTTGACTATCGTCCTCTCAACGAGAAAACAATCAAGAACAAGTATCCACTTCCTCGTATCGATGATCTTTTTGATCAACTTGCTGGAGCCTCAATATTCTCAAAGTTGGACTTGAGGATGGGTTACCATCAGATAAAGATCAGAAAGGAAGATATTCCTAAGACAGCTTTCACCACTCGTTACGGTCTGTATGAATACACCGTCATGTCCTTTGGTCTCACCAATGCACCGGCGACCTTCTCTAGACTCATGAATTCCGTCTTCCACGAATACCTCGACAAGTTCGTTGTGGTATATCTTGACGACATTCTAGTCTACTCCAAATCCGAGGAAGAGCATGGAGAACACCTTCGTCTCACTCTCATGAAACTTCGCGAGCATCGTCTATACGCCAAGTTTTCCAAATGTGAGTTCTGGATTCCAGAAGTTGCATATCTTGGTCATATCATCTCTGCCAAGGGCATTGCCATTGATCCTGAAAAGGTTAAGGCAATTGTTGATTGGAAACCCCCTAAGACGGTGAAGCAAGTCAGAAGTTTTCTTGGCTTGGCTAGCTATTGCCGTCGTTTCGTCCAAAACTTTTCCAAGATTGCCAAACCTCTCACTGATCTCACAAAGAAGGACAAAAAGTTCGTTTGGACTCCACAATGTGATGAGAGTTTCAACCTCCTGAAGACTAAACTCACTTCCACACCTGTTCTAGTTGGCCCCGATACCACCAAACCTTTCCAGATATTCTGTGATGCATCTCTCCAAGGTCTAGGAGCAGTTCTTATGCAAGAACGTCAAGTTGTGGCTTATGCTTCACGTCAGTTGAATGTACATGAGCAAAACTATCCCACTCATGATCTTGAACTTGCAGCAGTTGTGTTTGCCCTCAAGAAATGGAGACAATACTTGTTGGGTAACAAAACTGAAATCTTTTCCGATCACAAGAGTCTGAAATACATCTTCACTCAGCCAGATCTAAACCTCAGGCAAAGGAGATGGATTGAGAAGATTAAAGACTTTGATCTCACTATTTCTTACACTCCAGGCAAGGCTAATGTTAGGGCCGACGCTCTCAGTCGCAAATCCTATTGCAATAATCTCATGATCATGGAAAGCCAACCTCCACTTCATGAAGAATTCCAGAAGCTGAACCTTGGTCTTGTTCCTGAAGGATACCTTGCTAGCTTGACAGCAAGTCCAACTCTCGAGGACAAGATTCGTTCTGAACAACTTCGTGATAATGAAATCAAGAAGATGGTAGAGCAAATCAAAGAGGGCAGTGATAAGTTCAAGTCCTTCTCAATTGATGACAAGGGAACCGTGTTCTTCGAAGGACGCATTGCAGTCCCTCAGATTCAAAGTCTCAAGGATATCATCCTCAAGGAGGCTCATGAAACTCCTCTATCCATTCACCCTGGAAGTACAAAGATGTACCAGGATCTCAAGACTCTGTATTGGTGGTCTGGCATGAAACGTGAAATTGCTCAATACGTTTCTGAATGCGACGTTTGTCAACGTGTTAAAGCAGTCCATCAGAAAACAGCCGGTCTTCTCCAACCTCTGAAAATTCCTGAGTGGAAGTGGGACATGATTGAAATGGACTTCGTTACTGGGTTCCCAAAGTCCAAAAAGGGCAACGATGCAATCTTCGTTGTTATTGATCGTCTCACTAAGGTAGCTCACTTCTTTGCTGTAAAGGAAACTATCTCAGCTAGCCAGTTAGCAGAGCTCTACACAGCAAGGATTGTTCCCCTTCATGGTGTTCCATTGGAAATAAGCTCAGACCGTGGAAGTATCTTCACTTCTCATTTCTGGAAGAGTTTTCAAGAAGCATTGGGCACCAAACTTCTGTTCAGCACAGCTTATCACCCTCAGTCTCAAGGGCAAGTCGAAAGAGTCAATCAGATTCTCGAGGATATGCTCAGAGCATGTGGTCTCTCCTTTGGCATGAAATGGGAGGATTGCCTTCCATATGCTGAATTCTCCTACAACAACAGCTACCAGGCAAGCCTAGGCATGGCAACATTTGAGGCACTGTATGGTCGCAGATGCAGGAGTCCAATCAATTGGTCTGGAGCTGGTGAACGTTCACTCTTGGGCCCTGATATTGTTAAGGAAGCCGAAGAGAAAGTTCGTATCATTCGTGACAACCTCAGGATTGCTCAGTCTCGTCAGAAGAGCTATTATGACAGCAAGCACAGGGATATGGTCTATGCACCTGGTGACAAAGCATATCTCCGTGTAACTCCCTTCAGAGGCACTCATCGTTTTGGTGTGAAAGGAAAGCTGGCACCAAGATACATTGGTCCTTTCAACATCCTGTCAAGACGTGCAGAAAATGCCTATCGTCTAGAACTTCCAGAAAAACTTTCCCAAGTGCACGATGTGTTCCACGTGTCACAGCTCAAGAAGTGCTTCAAGGACCCAGATCGTGCAGTTGATCATGATGATATTGAACTGCAAGATGATCTCTCTTATGAGGAGCACCCTATCCAAATTCTTGATGAGACCGTTCGTAAAACTCGCAACAAGAGCACCAAGTTCTTAAAAGTGCAATGGTCGCATCATTCTGATAAAGAGGCAACATGGGAGACCGAAGAGGATCTTCGCAAGAAGTATCCGGACCTGTTCATTTCTCAGTAGGGAATCTCGGGGCGCGATTCCTTCAAGGGGGGGCGTTTTGTAACATCCAAGTATGAAAACATCCCTTAGTGGTTCAATTTCTTGTTTACTTTCAAGCAATGCATCATGTCATCATCTCATTGCATTTGTTTTATTTATGTTTGCATTGTTTTCATAATGAATCAAACCTTGTTTTCACACTTGTCTGTTACAATCTTTCAAATAAAGATTTGCAAATCCAAAAACATCAATTGCTTCCAATTATTTTCATATTGGATCAACTCTTAAATTGTTGCTTAATTCAATCAATCACTTAATCAATTAATCAATTAATTTCAAATTATTTCCAAACTCAAACCATTTCTCAAATCTTTAATCATTTGAATCCATGAAATTCACCACTAATTTGAATTCATTAAATCACTTTTAAACCCTAAAGAAAACCCTATTGAAAATACCTTGTTTTTCTAATATTAACCAATATTGGAAATTTCAATTAAATTGGTTTAATTTTAAAAACAGCAAGCAAACCATAAAGTTTTTGAAAACAAAAACTACCAAAAGGTTGCATTTCAACTAAGAAACTTATCCTATTTTTATTCCAAAATTTTCCTTAAACAAAACCTTGCTTTGTTTCCATTTTGCTTAACTACCAAAAAAAAAACAGTACAAAAAAATAATAAATTGCAAAGGAGAGGAGAGGCAGCAGCTAAACCCCCCAGCCCAGCCCGTTACCACTTTGGCCCGGTAACACCCCCCTCTCACGTCGCTGTCGTCCTCCTCCCGGCTGACGTCACGTCGTACGAGCTCCTCTCATCCGTTGATCGTCCTCTCGCACTCCCGATGGCCGCCGTACGCCTCCACCGGTTCCATAAAACACCACGGCACCCCCCTCCTGCCGCAAACCCTAGCTACCTCCGCCTCCTTCCGATCGCCGCCATCCTCCCTCTGCCATGGACTCACCCTCTGAACCTCTCCCCCCGACCCAAGCTCTCTGAAACTGAACCGCTCGCCGCCGGTAGGGCCTAGCTAGCCGCCATCTGACGCCGGGAACGAGGTGCCCGTGCCTCCCTCTACCTCCACGACACCGCCACCGAGCCGTAGCCGCCTCCGATCGCCGCCGCCATCCACGCCAACATCGCCGTCGACCTCTGCCCGGGTCCTCGGCAGCCACGACATCTCGGTGAGCTCGTCGTGCCTCTCCTCCCTCCCTCCATGTCTTGCACGCAAGCACGCCCGCGTCCAGAGCACATCTGCACCCTAGCAGCAACCACGAGCACATCACCGGCGCAGCACCACGGGTTTTCTCGCCGGCGTTCGTATCTCCGTCAGATAGGTTCAGTTAACGCGCGCAGTTTCGAGTTTCAGTTAAAAAGTTTCATTCGTTACCTTGGCTGCGCGCATGTTTCTGACAACAAACTCGAACCAGCTGCACTGGTTGCAGTCTAGCGCGCGCGACGGAGAGGTGCTGGGTTCGATCCCCAGCACCCGGGATTAATCCCTTCTTTTTTCGTGGAAGCGCTGACCTCCCGGGCCCAGCCGTCAGTCCCCCCCGGTGCCACGCATGCACAGCGCCAGCGCTGGCCCCTCCGCAGGCCCACAGGGCAGTGCCTGTGGGTACACTTCCAGTGCGTAGCAAAAGGAATAAAAGGAATCTGTTTAAATTTCTATTTCCTTTTAAATAACAGTTTAAAGCAATAAACTTTGAAATTCAATATCTTTTGTTCTGTAAATCCAATAAATAAAAACTTTATATGTTTTCTAATCCAAATTTCATAAACTGTCCAATTATTCCATTTGTGTTCTGTTTTGAGTTTTCAAAATACATTTAAACTTCAAATTTGAATAATTCAAATGCAATTTGTAATAATTCATAACTAATTCATACTATTTCCAAATACGTCAAATAAAATATGTTTTTCATACCATTTTGAATACCCTATTCAAATATGAAATTTGTTTTCTGGTTTGAACAATTTAAATTGCTTAAACAATTTAAATCTTGTTTAACTCAATTAAAACTTGTTTAATATTGTTTAATTCATAATTAAATAATCCTAAGTCCAATTTCAAATTGTGAAACATGTAATCCAACTAAAATTTGATAACCTTTTCAACTATAAAATTTGTAAATTGTTTTGCACACTTTAACATGATGAAAACAACATTTACTTGTGTGCCATGTTTAAGTAACCAAAAGTTTCCAAACCTAATCAATGTTTTCCAAACTTGTTCTATTCTTTTATTTTGCACCTACTATTGTTATTTGTTGTTATCTTGTTATCATCAGCATGCATGCATCATGCTAACAACTAACACCTAATAAATAATCATTTGCTTCCACTTATTTTCAATGGATCCTTCCATATGCAACCCTTGCATATGGGTCCATTTAATTTGTGCTATCATGTTAGCTAGTTTACTTTGATGCAACTATTAATTTGTCATGCATCATCTTGGTTGTGCATAATGCCATGGCAATGATTGTTTACATTCCTGTTTTGTTTGTTTGCTTCTTCTCGGTTAGACGACGACTACGTTGAGACCGACGATCCTTACGACACCACTACTCAGGACCTAGCCCAGTACCCGGCTACTGAGCTGCCAGGCAAGTTATCACTCACATGAATCATCGAGTTCCCTTCCACACTTGTTGTCGATACTATCCTTTTGTCTACTATTGCTAGCTCTATGTATCGTTGCTTGTTCTCCGAACCCATCACATGATACCTTGAGCCAATGATATTGCCTCACCTCCATACCTACAGCCTTTGCTTGTTGCCTCAGTCTTACCTAGCATGCTTAGGGTTGCTGTTACTCGAGTCTGTTGTCGGTTACTACTTTTACTATCTTACTATCTTGTACCGGGGGCTCGTTGTTAATCAATCAATCCTGTTAATTGCTAATGGTAATAATAATTTGATGATAAGGCACCGGCAGGAGGCCCATGAGAGGTTTTGAAGCCTGCTAGTGTCGACCCTAATAGGAAAAGGGTCTTGTCTACTGATCCATGATGAGCGCACTAACCGCATGTGGGAAGCGAGTATGGGCGCCCCCCTCAACTTGACCTGATTCGCATCTCGTCCAAATCGCCTCATTTAGTTCGTGTTTTCCATTTGCCGCATGCATGTTTTTGCGAGCCCAGCGCAGGGTGGAACTTTTGTAGTCGGCATATAGGGGGACACGGTCTTAGAGTGCTATGAGGGTCCCTTTTCTTCGGGGCTTGATTAGCCGTGCGCCCAAGGTTCTTTGGGCTTGATGCGAAGAATGGTTGGTTGTGTAGAGTACCCCGCTTGGTGGGAGGCATCCCATCTGGCGGGCTATTCTTGCGTGTACGGCCAAATTGGTGCAACCCTGCAGGGATAATCTTCTCGAGAAGCCGTGTTTTCCGCGGTTATGGATTACTTGGTGAAAGTACCGGCTAACAAGTACTCAGGACAACTTCAACATAATGATCAATCAGGTTACACCCAATGATTAATAACTTGACTAGTAATAGGTTATTCACACAAATAACTTGATTCATCTTAAACCAACTGTGTGAGTTATCCTCGGATTGCTTCTTTGGATAAGGGGCGAGATCCAGGATGGGTTTGGTTGAAGTTATCTTTCAGTTGGTTACAATCCTCGATCTTATCTTTTCTGTTAGCCGGAGTTTGTAGTTTTTCTGTAGTTGGTTAGAGCAGCCAGCAGCAACTTTCATATTACCCCCTTCTTCCGTCGATCCCAAGCATCTATGCTTGTGTTGACGGGTAACTCCTTGATGAACTGTGAGTCTTGCTTGCCAGTACTTGGATGTACTGACCCCGTTGGGGCTGTGGTTTACGCAGAGTACGACTACGGCTACGATGACCACCAGGATGGCTACTTTGTGGAGTTCGACGAGACTGCAGACGAGTAGTTAGCTGGACCAGGGCTGGATCCAGGACCTACGTGGATGGGCTTCGTCTTCTTTATTTTCTCCGGCTTCTTAAGCCTGTTGGATTTGTCTGTACCCAGACACCTTTGATTGCTTCCGCTGTTGTAATGAACGATATGTTGGGACATGTGTCCTCTGGATGATTGTATTCGCTATTTCTGCCTTAGTGAAGGCTATTTGCAACTTTATTTATCTCTTTTGTGTCTTAGAGACAGTTTGTGCTATCATTTCGTTCAAAGCTGTTGACGTACCGTGCGTGCTTGAATATGAAGTACGTCGACAGTAGTGCCTTAGGTTCCTAGCGGATAGTTTACTTCGACGGTGGAAGCAGGGCTTGTGTTGTCGCGCATAAGCGCAGGCCTACCAGGAAGCTGGGACGTGGGAGCATGTATGCCCCATAATCCAAGCTCCTGACTTCCAGTTCGTGCGATGAGTATCCTCTAGAAACCTTGGGTGCGACAATCAAAGAAGTTGACTGGAGATGGGGATTTGGCTAGGGCAATGGAGAACCTCGAATTGAGGGAGGGCGAACTAGATGATGTGTTCATCAGATTGGAGGATTTGCAAGATCTCAAGAAACAAGCTCGATGGTTAGCGGTGGCTAAAGTACACACGAGCAAACCGATTTCCGCATCAGCAGTGTTTGATACATTGAGAGGGGTCTGGGGGCAAGCGCATGATCCCGAACTCCGAGAGGTGGATGATAATCTGTTCACGCTGAAATTTTTCTGTTTAGGGGATTGGAACAAGGTTCTTCATCAAGGACCGTGGCTATACAAGAAATTGGTAGTTGTCATTGCAGAATATGACGGGCTATGTAATCCAAAGGAGGTTATGCTTGACAGAACAAATGTGTGGGCTCAAATCCACTCAATCCTGAAGCTATACAGAATCCCAAGAATTGTTGATGATCTAGCTAGACGTGTAGGCAAGGTTTTGAGTGTGGAGATGAAACCAACACGATTCTTTGAAGGAGATTATGTGCGTATTAAAGTAAGCATTAACGTTGGTTCCCCTCTCATACGCTTTGTGCCTATTAATGTGGGAGGAAAAAGGGAACTTCTACATGTTAAATACGAGAAGATTGGATTTTTTTGTGATGTCTGTGGCATAATGGGGCATGACCTAGAAGAATGTGGGGATGGAGTTCATGATAGCAAGGCTATCCAATACGGTAAATGGATTTTGGCAAAGAGAAGAATTCAGACTAACCAATTTTCATACAGAGAGAGTACTGCTGGAAGGTTTAATGGCAGGGGAAAAGGGCGAGGAAGAGATCCGTACCCGCGCAAGCGATCATCTGCGGACATGGAAGAGGATGACGATTTATATAGCGATACTGCATCAAGCCCGCTCAAAAAGGCTGATGGCCCGTTGTCGGAAGAGCTACAGGAACAGTCAGATATCGGAAAAATGAACACGGCTCGGCAGCTAACGTATCAGGAAGAGGCGACAGATAAAGAGATGAGGGCAGTACTCAATAGCCCGAGTGTTAGAGGTGAAATCCCACCCCCTCCACCTGGCTATAAAAATCCAAGAGAGAACAAGAGACCTATCAAGTCTGGTGATGGCAGTGCTAAATCCAATGAGAGTAGATCGGCGGCTCCTACGGAAGGAGACCGCCGGGAGCAATGAGTCTACTAAGCCTGAACTGTCGGGGCTACGGGCGGCCTGAGACAGTACATGAAATATGCAGCTTGATTCAGCTGCATCGCCCCGTCGTGGTTTTTCTCTCGGAAACCAAGATGTCTGATACGAGAGCAACAACTTTGCGGTTCGAATTTGGCTTTCAACATGCTTTTGCAGTTGAAAGTGAGGGCCTTAGTGGTGGTCTTGCGCTTTATTGGAATAATTATTCAACTATTAGTCTGAAATCCTTTAGTAGGACTCATATTGATGTGATTATTCAGAATGAAGGCTTGGGACCAGTGGATTGGAGGCTCACGGGTTTCTATGGGGAACCAGTGAGAACGAGGAGGAAACGGAGTTGGCAACTCTTAGAGTATCTTCGTACTTTGTATGATTTACCATAGTTATGTGTGGGAGATTTCAATGAAATACTTGAGGAGGATGAACATATAGGTGGTAATCCGAGACAAGATTGGGCTATGGAGGGATTCAGAGAGGCAGTGGATTGTTTTCGGTTCACTGATCTGGGTTTTTCTGGCTTACCTTACACGTGGGATAATAGACAACAAGCAAGGAGGAATATAAAGTTTCGTTTGGATCGTGGCTTGGGCGATGATAGGTTTCTGGAAGCTTTCGGAAATACTACAGTAACTCATATTCAGACTATCCAATCAGACCATTGTGCTCTTCTTATTAATGTGGCCACTGAAGCTAGATCGATAAACAGACAGGGTCCGAGATCCTTTCGGTTTGAAAATGCGTGGGTTCGACATGACAACTACGTGAACACAGTGGAGAAAGTGTGGGTACCAGTGAATGGTAATCTGTCGGATGTCTTGGGCGCTTTAGGGAAGGTAGGTGATCAGCTACAATATTGGAGTAAAAACGAATTCGGCAATGTGAGGAAACAGCTGTCTATCTTGAGGGATAAATTGCAAAACGTCCGCAGGAATTCCCTTCAAGGTGGACCAACTAGAGCCGAATCTTCTATTACTAGGAGGATTTCAGAATTATTGGCTAGAGAAGAAACAATGGCTAAACAGAGGTCTCGGGTCCAATGGTTGAGGGAGGGGGATCGCAACACTTCCTTTTTCCATGCTAGAGCAAGAGAAAGGGCTCGGATGAATATGATCCGATCGATTCAATCAGATAATGGGAACCTTGTTACTACACAGTCAGGTATTGAGGATGCTTCTATGGATTTCTATAATATTATGTTTACTGCAGATACCAATACAAATCCGGAGCTAGTAACTGAATGTGTTGAAGAAAAGGTAAATGATGATATGAATAATTCTCTATGTGCACCAATGACTGATATGGAGATTGAAAAAGCCTTGTTTATGATGCATCCAAACAAGTCACCTGTCCCTGATGGTTTTACCGTGGGCTTTTATGTGAAGCATTGGAATATTATTAAGAGCTCGGTTTGCAATGCGGTTAAAGGTTTTTTCAGAGATGGTGTTATGCCCCCGGAGGTAAATAGGACTATACTGGTTCTTATTCCAAAGGTTAAAAATACCAATTGTTTAAAACATTATAGGCCTATTTCCTTATGTAATGTTCTCTATAAATTGGTTTCGAAAGTCCTAGCAATGAGATTGAGACCGTTCCTTGATGAAATAATCTCTGAAGAGCAGAGCGCATTTGTTCCGGGGAGGCTTATTACTGATAATGTGTTAACGGCCTATGAATGTATCCATTACCTCAAGCGGAAAACATGCAAAAGTGGGGCTTGTGCAATCAAAGTGGATAGGGCAAAGGCCTATGATAGAGTGAAGTGGGCCTATTTGAGGAAGATTGTGGAAAAATTGGGCTTTGCTAAGCTATGGATTGATAGGATTATGGCATGTGTTGAGTCGGCTTCCTTCTCAGTTCGTGTTAATGGGGTTCTTTCGGAGGTATTCTTGCCATCCAGAGGCATTAGGCAAGGTGACCCAATCAGCCCATATTTATTTCTTATTTGTTCCCAAGGTTTAACATGTTTATTCAAGCATGTTAGTGCAGGTCATATTACAAGAGGAGTTAGAGTTGGAATTCATGCACCATGGATTTCTCATTTGCCTTTTGCTGATGACTGTATTATATTTACTGAGGCTAGTCTGACAGGTGCACAACGGATCAATGATATTCTTGAGAGGTACCACATTGGCTCGGGTCAGCTAGTAAACAAAGATAAATCAGCAATTTTCTTTAGTTCTAATTGCACTACTACAATGAAGCAAGAAGTGCATTTGGCTACATTACTAATGAGGCATTGGTGGAGAAATATTTAGGCCTCCCTACCTCTCTTGGGAGTTCTACTGATTATGAATTTGAGGGTATTCTTGCAAAGATTAAAAGACTTGTTAATGGGTGGGTGCCTAAACACCTTAATAGTGCTGGTAGAGAAGTCCTTATTAAGGCTATTTGTCAAGCAATACCAACATACTCAATGAGTTGTTTCAGGCTCTCCAATTTTTTTTGCAAAAAGATTACTGCTGTTATTGCTAAGTTTTGGTGGGGAGGTGATGATCAAAAGAGGAAAATGCATTGGTTGAAGTGGTCTGATCTGGCTATCCCTAAGTGTGAGGGGGGGGTATGGGCTTTAGAGATCTTGAATTATTTAACCAGACGATGTTGGCTAAACAAGGTTGGAGGATGTCGCACCCGGACTTCTAGGGGATACTCACCGGTCCGAACTGAATAGTAGATGATTGGATTACGGGGCTTATCTGCACCCGCGTCCTCTTACGAGTAGGCCAACACTTATGTGTGACAACCAATCTCTACTATCCACCGTCGATGTAAACTATCCCATAGAAATCAGGATACTTCCATTGACGTACTTCAAACCATACACACATGGTACGTCAACGGCGTTTGAGCAAGTGATATCACAACAGATCTCTACGACACAAAAGATGTAAATAAGTTGCAAATAGCTCTCATTAGAGCAGAGATAGCAAATACAATCATCCAGAGGACACATGTCCCAACATTTCATCATTACATCACAGCGGAAGCATTCAACATGTCTGAGTACAGACAAGAACCAAATAGGCCTAAGAGGCCAGAAACGAAAAGACGGAGCCCATACACGAAGTCTCGGATCCTGCCCGGGTCCGCTATCTACTCGTCAGCAGTCTCGTCATACTCCACGTCGTAGCCACCATGGGGATCCTCGGAAACATAGTCTGCGGAAACCACAGCCCCAAAGGGGTCAGTACATCAACGTACTGGCAAGCAAGACTCACAGTTCACCAAAGTGTAACCCGTCAACACCAAGCACATATGCTTTGGGTTCAACGGAAGGAAGGGGATATAAAGGATGCTGCAACTGGCTGCTCTAAACAACTACAGAGTTTCTACCACTTCCGGCTAAACAGAAAGAAGATAAGATTGCGTATAGTAACCAACTATTGTTAACCACCAAACAAACCCATCCTGGACCTCGCCCCTTATCCAAAGAAGCAATCCGAGGATAACTCACACAGTTGAGTTAATGATGGTTCAGATTATTGTGTCAATAAGCCTATTACTAGTCAAGTTGTTAATCATTGGGTGTAAGGTTGTTAATCATTAGGTGTAAGTTGTTCTGAGTACTTGTTAGCCAGTACTTTCACCAAGTAATCCATAACCGCGGAAAACACGGCTTCTCGAGAAGATTTACCCTGCAGGGGTGCACCAATTTGGCCGTACACGTAAGAATAACCCGCCAGACGGGGGATCAACCCACCAAGCGAGGTACTCAACACAACCCAACTCTTCTTCGCATCAAGCCCAAAGCACCTTGGGCGCACGGCTAATCGAGCCCCGAAGAAAAGGGACCCTCATAGCACTCTAAGAACGTGTCCCCCTATATGCCGACTACAAAAGTTCCACCCTGGCCTGGGCTCGCAAAAACATGCATGCGGCAAATGGAAAACCCGAACTAAATGAGGCGATTTGGACGAGATGCGAATCGAGTCAAATTGAGGGGGCGCCCATACTCGCTTCCCACATGCGGTTAGTGCGCTCATCATGGATCAGTAGACAAGACCCTTTTCCTAATTAGGGTCGACACTAGCAGGCCTCAAAACCACACAGGGCCTCCTGCCGGTGCCTTATCAGCAAATTATTATTAATAATAACATTAGCATGATTGATAGATTAAACATCGAGCCCCCAGAACATAAGAGAAATATTAACAGAAAGTAACGGGTAACAGACTCGAGCAAAACAACCCTAAGCATGCTAGTAAGACACAGGCTCAAACAACGGGGTTATAGGAGTGGAGGTGAGGCAATATCAGGGTTAAGGGGTTCATGTGATAGGTTCGTAACAGAAACAACTATTCATAGGGCTAGCAGAATAGACAACAGAAAGTATCGGTAACCAATGTTGAAAGGAACACAGTGGTTCATGTGAGTGATAACTTGCCTGCAAACCCAGTAGCCTGGTACTGAGCTAACTCCTTAGAAGGGGTGTCGTAAGTATCGTCGGTCTCAACGTCGTCGTGTATCCGAGAAGAAGCAAACAAACAATGCAGAAAGATAAACAATCAATATCATGGCATAGTGCACAATCATGGGATGATGCATGTCAAATTAATGGATGCATCAATATAAACTAGTTGACATGGTAACACAATTTAAATGGACCCATATGCAATTGGATTGCATATGGAAAAGGTCCATGAATTAAGGTGGAAACAAATGATCTACAATTAATTACCATATGAAAGTTGATTAGCATGATTCATGCATGATGAAAACAATAAGAAAACAACATTAGTTGCAAGTGGAAAAGAAACTTGACAAGTTTGGAAATTGGTTTATTAAGTTAAGAAGTTTTGGTTTCTTAAAGGTGTCACACAAGCATTTGTTGTTTTCATCAAGTTAAAGTGTTCAAAACAGATAACAAAGTTCATATTTGAAAAGAACACAAGATTTTAGTTGGAATACATGTTTCACTTGTTGAAAAAGGATTTCAAATAAATTATTTATGAATTAAACAAGTTTAAGCAAGAATTAAATGAATTTAATTCAAACATGAACTTATTTGAATTTTTAATTGTCCAAAGCATTAAACCAAATTTATATTTGAAAGTTTTATACTTTTAGGGTTGGAAAACATATTTTATATGTCCCAAAAGAAATTAGTTTGACCAAGTTATGAATTTAGCAATATTAAATGATTTAAACAAGGTTTAAATGATTTAACCAATTTTAATTATTCAAAACATGAAACAAATTTTATATTTGGAAAGGTGGTTTAATTTTGCATGGAAAACATATTTCATTTGTTGAAATTGGATTTAAAATGAGCAAGTTATTATTTTGGCAATTTTAAATGCAATAAATAAGAAACAGTTGTTTTCAGCAATTTAAATTATTCAAAACAGCAAACAAAATTGATATTTGGAAAGTACATGAAAAGTTGATTGGAAAACATATTTAGTTTGTGGAATTTGGAATTTTTATGCCCAAGTTATTATTATTGCAAAATTAAGTGAATTAAACAAGTTTTCAAATATTTCACCAATTTAAAATATTCAAAACAGTAAACAAATTTTATATTTGGGTAGAGAATTTAATTTGGAGTGATTTACATGTTTAAAGTTTTGCAATTGGAGTTTCCAAACAAAAGTTATTAAATTATCAAGTTTAAGCCTTTTTATGGTTGATAGGAATAATTATGGACCTAGAAAAAGTAGAGGGACTTGGAAATAAAATTACAGGGACCTAGATAAAAGATACAGGGACCTGTGAGCAATTGGGATGGATCTAGATCTAGGAAATATAAGGAGGAAAAAAGATGGTTTTAAGTGTAGGGGGGATTCGAACCCCTGCCCTCCTGCTGCTGCGCAAGGGAACCAACCAACTGCGCTGCTGCGGCTGTGTTGACAGTAAGGGCAACGGAGGGGGCTTAAGGTTCAGGAATCGGTACTGAAACTAATTCAGAAAAATAAGGAGCAGAGGTGGGGGTGCGGGGATTTGATCCCGCGAGCTGCTGCTGCGCAGCGAGCGGATGCAGCCAGCTGGGCTGCTGCGCTGTTTGGTTGTAGAGGGTATCGAGTTGGTTTTGATGCTAAGCAAAACGGCGTTAACTGAACACAAACGAACACCTTCAGTCGTTCTTCTCTGACGGACAACAAGCACGAACAGGGAGCAGCAAGGCGGTTTGGCATGGAAGCAATTAATGCATAATCAGCGATGAAACGAGAGGGGGTTGAGGGGAATGGAAAGGGGATGTTACCCTCTTCGCAGGGGTGCTCTCTGCGCGGTCGGAGGGAGGCAGAGGCGTGCTCCGGCGGCCGGAGGCAGCAGAGAAGGGGGCGGCGAGCTCCCCTCGATGGCGGCGGAGAGGTGAGATAGGAGGGAGGCGGATGCGTGCGGCTAGGGTTAGGGTTTCCTAGGGGTCGAGGAGGTAGTTAAGTAGGGGGGATGGGAGCAGCACGTCCCTGTCACCATTGGTGACGCCAGCGAACGTACGGAAGTTGGGGGAGACAGAGCGGGCTGCAGCCTGGTGGGTTGGGCCTGCCTCTCCCCCTCTCCTGCGTTTTTTTTGATTTTCTCCTTTGTTTTTTTTGCTGCAAGGAATTAGGAAGAAAAAGGGCTAGATTTGGGGTTAGAAAATTTAGATAAAATTTTTATATTGCTTATTTATGGAATAGCAACAACTAGCAAGTTCTGTTTTACAAAATGATTAGGATTTAAGTGTTGCTTGCAATTTATTTGAAATTTGAAGGGAATTTAATATTAATTGATTAACTTAACTTAAGCAATTAAGTTTTTAAATTCAAGTTTAATTTGGAAACAAGTGATTGGATTGTTTTGGTAATTTCCATAAATTTCAAATGTTTGCTGTTTGTAAACTCATTTGAATTTGAATGCAAATTGCATTAAGTGAATTACTAAAAGCCAATTTTTAATTAGTTTGAAACTTATGGTTGAATGGAAACAAATGGAATTTTGAGTTGAACTTTGTATTTGATAAATTGTAACATAACAAGTATGAAACAAAGGTTTGAAATTCAAATAGAAAACAAAGGAAAACAAATGAAAACAGTTGGAAAACAAAGCAAAATAGAGAAAAACAAATGGAAAACAAGCAAAACAATTGCAATGAACATGATGTCATGATGCAAAACATAAAATAACAGAGAGCAAAACATTCTAATGGCTATTTTTCATACTTGGGATGTTACAAAACGCCCCCCTTGAAGGAATCACGCCCCGAGATTCCTACTGAGAAAAGAAAAGGTCCGGATACTTCTTGCGAAGATCCTCTTGAGCTGTGACACGTGAAACACATCGTGCACCTTGGATAGTTTTTCTGGAAGTTTAAGACGATAGGCATTCCTGGCAACTCTTCTGGGAAGATATCAGGGAATTTGGAAACCACCGGAACATTTTCAAGTAAAGGTAGAGGTTTTGTATCGAGGGTTTATAGTTGAATAGAATTTGATTCATTTGTAGAATAGATTATCTGGCCAGAAGGGTGGAACAGAGTTATTGATTAGACGCCGGTAGAAGAACTGTAGTGGAAAGCAACAACAAGGTTTCAACGAACGAAAAGGATTTTGAGAAGAACAGGATATCGAAGCAACATCGGGAAAACGAGATCAAAACACTCCTGAGGTACTACGGAAAACCCATCCGGGCTTCTAGAGGATCAATATCTACTGCTTAAGGAATAGAGGATCTACTTCCGGGGCTTACACGCCTCCGTTCTCAATCGTGAGTAGGCAACATGATAAATCACGTCACAACCACCTCCATTCCTATGGTCTAGTAGATATAACCATCCTAGAGAAACCAGAATACGTGAAAACCTAACTTGAAAGTTTAGATGAGAAGGGGAAAACAACGTTGCACTTCCTTACCAGAAAAGGGAGGGTGGGTGGGGAAAGAAGAAAAAGAACAAAATTCCTACTCTCACGTTTCATTTTTCCTATATAGCTACAAAATAGTTTCTAGACTCAACTGCGACCAGTAAAAAGGGATCCTACAGGCAGACAGGCTCTGATACCATTTGTCGCACCCGGACTTCTAGGGGATACTCACCGGTCCGAACTGAATAGTAGATGATTGGATTACGGGGCTTATCTGCACCCGCGTCCTCTTACGAGTAGGCCAACACTTATGTGTGACAACCAATCTCTACTATCCACCGTCGATGTAAACTATCCCATAGAAATCAGGATACTTCCATTGACGTACTTCAAACCATACACACATGGTACGTCAACGACGTTTGAGCAAGTGATATCACAACAGATCTCTACGACACAAAAGATGGAAATAAGTTGCAAATAGCTCTCATTAGAGCAGAGATAGCAAATACAATCATCCAGAGGACACATGTCCCAACACTTCATCATTACATCACAGCGGAAGCATTCAACATGTCTGAGTACAGACAAGAACCAAATAGGCCTAAGAGGCCGGAAACGAAAAGACGGAGCCCATACACGAAGTCTCGGATCCTGCCCGGGTCCGCTATCTACTCGTCAGCAGTCTCGTCATACTCCACGTCGTAGCCACCATGGGGATCCTCGGAAACGTAGTCCGCGGAAACCACAACCCCAAAGGGGTCAGTACATCAACGTACTGGCAAGCAAGACTCACAGTTCACCAAAGTGTAACTCGTCAACACCAAGCACAGATGCTTTGGGTTCAACGGAAGGAAGGGGATATAAAGGATGCTGCAACTGGCTGCTCTAAACAACTACATAGTTTCTACCACTTCCGGCTAAACAGAAAGAAGATAAGATCACGTATAGTAACCAACTATTGTTAACCACCAAACAAACCCATCCTGGACCTCGCCCCTTATCCAAAGAAGCAATCCGAGGATAACTCACACAGTTGAGTTAATGATGGTTCAGATTATTGTGTCAATAAGCCTATTACTAGTCAAGTTGTTAATCATTGGGTGTAAGGTTGTTAATCATTAGGTGTAAGTTGTTCTGAGTACTTGTTAGCCAGTACTTTCACCAAGTAATCCATAACCGCGGAAAACACGGCTTCTCGAGAAGATTTACCCTGCAGGGGTGCACCAATTTGGCCGTACACGTAAGAATAACCCGCCAGACGGGGGATCAACCCACCAAGCGAGGTACTCAACACAACCCAACTCTTCTTCGCATCAAGCCCAAAGCACCTTGGGCGCACGGCTAATCGAGCCCCGAAGAAAAGGGACCCTCATAGCACTCTAAGAACGTGTCCCCCTATATGCCGACTACAAAAGTTCCACCCTGGCCTGGGATCGCAAAAACATGCATGCGGCAAATGGAAAACCCGAACTAAATGAGGCGATTTGGACGAGATGCGAATCGAGTCAAATTGAGGGGGCGCCCATACTCGCTTCCCACATGCGGTTAGTGCGCTCATCATGGATCAGTAGACAAGACCCTTTTCCTAATTAGGGTCGACACTAGCAGGCCTCAAAACCACACAGGGCCTCCTGCCGGTGCCTTATCAGCAAATTATTATTAATAATAACATTAGCATGATTGATTGATTAAACATCGAGCCCCCAGAACATAAGAGAAATATTAACAGAAAGTAACGGGTAACAGACTCGAGCAAAACAACCCTAAGCATGCTAGAAAGACACGGGCTCAAACAACGGGGTTATAGGAGTGGAGGTGAGGCAATATCAGGGTTAAGGGGTTCATGTGATAGGTTCGTAACAGAAACAACTATTCATAGGGCTAGCAGAATAGACAACGGAAAGTATCGGTAACCAATGTTGAAAGGAACACAGTGGTTCATGTGAGTGATAACTTGCCTGCAAACCCAGTAGCCTGGTACTGAGCTAACTCCTTAGAAGGGGTGTCGTAAGTATCGTCGGTCTCAACGTCGTCGTGTATCCGAGAAGAAGCAAACAAACAATGCAGAAAGATAAACAATCAATATCATGGCATAGTGCACAATCATGGGATGATGCATGTCAAATTAATGGATGCATCAATATAAACTAGTTGACATGGTAACACAATTTAAATGGACCCATATGCAATTGGATTGCATATGGAAAAGGTCCATGAATTAAGGTGGAAACAAATGATCTACAATTAATTACCATATGAAAGTTGATTAGCATGATGCATGCATGATGAAAACAATAAGAAAACAACATTAGTTGCAAGTGGAAAAGAAACTTGACAAGTTTGGAAATTGGTTTATTAAGTTAAGAAGTTTTGGTTTCTTAAAGGTGTCACACAAGCATTTGTTGTTTTCATCAAGTTAAAGTGTTCAAAACAGATAACAAAGTTCATATTTTAAAAGAACACAAGATTTTAGTTGGAATACATGTTTCACTTGTTGAAAAAGGATTTCAAATAAATTATTTATGAATTAAACAAGTTTAAGCAAGAATTAAATGAATTTAATTCAAACATGAACTTATTTGAATTTTTAATTGTCCAAAGCATTAAACCAAATTTATATTTGAAAGTTTTATACTTTTAGGGTTGGAAAACATATTTTATATGTCCCAAAAGAAATTAGTTTGACCAAGTTATGAATTTAGCAATATTAAATGATTTAAACAAGGTTTAAATTATTTAACCAATTTAATTATTCAAAACATGAAACAAATTTTATATTTGGAAAGGTGGTTTAATTTTGCATGGAAAACATATTTCATTTGTTGAAATTGGATTTAAAATGAGCAAGTTATTATTTTGGCAATTTTAAATGCAATAAATAAGAAACAGTTGTTTTCAGCAATTTAAATTATTCAAAACAGCAAACAAAATTGATATTTGGAAAGTACATGAAAAGTTGATTGGAAAACATATTTAGTTTGTGGAATTTGGAATTTTTATGCCCAAGTTATGATTTTTGCAAAATTAAGTGAATTAAACAAGTTTTCAAATATTTCACCAATTTAAAATATTCAAAACAGTAAACAAATTTTATATTTGGGTAGAGAATTTAATTTGGAGTGATTTGCATGTTTAAAGTTTTTCAATTGGAGTTTCCAAACAAAGGTTATTAAATTATCAAGTTTAAGCCTTTTTATGGTTGATAGGAATAATTATGGACCTAGAAAAAGTAGCAGGGACTTGGAAATAAAATTACAGGGACCTAGATAAAAGATACAGGGACCTGTGAGCAATTGGGATGGATCTAGATCTAGGAAATATAAGGAGGAAAAAAGATGGTTTTAAGTGCAGGGGGGATTCGAACCCCTGCCCTCCTGCTGCTGCGCAAGGGAACCAACCAACTGCGCTGCTGCGGCTTTGTTGACAGTAAGGGCAACGGAGGGTGCTTAAGGTTCAGGAATCGGTACTGAAACTAATTCGGAAAAATAAGGAGCAGAGGTGGGGGTGCGGGGATTTGATCCCGCGAGCTGCTGCTGCGCAGCGAGCGGATGCAGCCAGCTGGGCTGCTGCGCTGTTTGGTTGTAGAGGGTATCGAGTTGGTTTTGATGCTAAGCAAAACGGCGTTAACTGAACACAAACGAACACCTTCAGTCGTTCTTCTCTGACGGACAACAAGCACGAACAGGGAGCAGCAAGGCGGTTTGGCATGGAACCAATTGATGCATAATCAGCGATGAAACGAGAGGGGGTTGAGGGGAATGGAAAGGGGATGTTACCCTCTTCGCAGGGGTGCTCTCTGCGCGGTCGGAGGGAGGCGGAGGTGACGGCGGCGTGCTCCGGCGGCCGGCGGCCGGAGGCAGCAGAGAAGGGGGCGGCGAGCTCCCCTCGATGGCGGCGGAGAGGTGAGATAGGAGGGAGGCGGATGCGTGCGGCTAGGGTTAGGGTTTCCTAGGGGTCTAGGAGGTAGTTAAGTAGGGCGGGATGGGAGCAGCACGTCCCTGTCACCATTGGTGACGCCAGCGAACGTACGGAGGTTGGGGGAGACAGAGCGGGCTGCAGCCTCGTGGGCTGGGCCTGCCTCTCCCCCTCTCCTGCGTTTTTTTTTTTATTTTCTTCTCTGTTTTTTTTTTGCTGCAAGGAATTAGGAAGAAAAAGGGCTAGATTTGGGGTTAGAAAATTTAGATAAAATTTTTATATTGCTTATTTATGGAATAGAAACAACTAGCAAGTTCTGTTTTACAAAATGATTAGGATTTAAGTGTTGCTTGCAATTTATTTGAAATTTGAAGGGAATTTAATATTAATTGATTAACTTAACTTAAGCAATTAAGTTTTGAAATTCAAGTTTAATTTGGAAACAAGTGATTGGATTGTTTTGGTAATTTCCATAAATTTCAAATGTTTGCTGTTTGTAAACTCATTTGAATTTGAATGCAAATTGCATTAAGTGAATTACTAAAAGCCAATTTTTAATTAGTTTGAAACTTATGGTTGAATGGAAACAAATGGAATTTTGAGTTGAACTTTGTATTTGATAAATTGTAACATAACAAGTATGAAACAAAGGTTTGAAATTCAAATAGAAAACAAAGGAAAACAAATGAAAACAGTTGGAAAACAAAGCAAAATAGAAAAAAACAAATGGAAAACAAGCAAAACAATTGCAATGAACATGATGTCATGATGCAAAACATAAAATAACAGAGAGCAAAACATTCTAATGGCTATTTTTCATACTTGGGATGTTACAGAGGATTCTTAATAATCCTAATTCTTCATGACAGCACGAAGAAAGAGATGGGCATCCCACACTTGGAGAGCTATTCTCCATGGTAGAGAAGCATTAAAGCTCGGTCTGATTAAATGTATTGGGGGTGGCAGTTCGTTTCATGTATGGGAGGACCCCTGGATACCAGGTAATTCAAGTAGAAATCCTATGGTCAGACTACCAGGGAGTGAGGTCGTATTGGCTGAGGAGTTACTGGATCCGGGTTCAAACCAGTGGCTAGAGGAGAAGGTTAGAGCGATTTTTTTGTACTGTGATGCTGAGGCTATATTGCGTATTCCGGTTGGTAATTTCATGGATGATTCATGGGCTTTTTTTCGGTTCGTTCGGCATACAAATGTTTATCTACTGTTAAAAGATTACAAGCAGATGGCTCCTCGAGTGGAACTGAATTACAGATTTGGAAGAAACTTTGGAAACTCCCTATCCCTCCCAAGGTTAGGAATTTTTGGTGGAGAGTCATTAAGAAATTTGTTTCGACCAAGGAAATTATTCGTAATCGCCATATTGAATTGTTGGGGAGGTGTGATGAATGTGGAGAGGTGGAAACAATATTTCATGCCCTATTTAAATGTACATGGGCAAAGAACTTATGGCAGAAGATTAGAGAAGTGCCGGGTGTGAAAATACCAAACCTACACCCGGACACTTGGGCGTTGGATATGATCGATTCAGAGTTTGTCTCAGCTAATAGTTGCTGCGTCATTTTATGTGGCTCATGGGCAGTATGGTCAGAACGAAATGCTAGGAGGCATGGTGAAGCTCCGAGGACTGTTACACGATCAGCCAATTGGGTTTTTGATATATTTACTGACTTGCGTGCGACAGGACAAGAGCAGGCGCCGATGGTAAATCTGTACACGTCTCGTGGAAGCCACCAAAACGAGGCGATCTCAAGATTAATGTGGATGGTTCTTTCTCTACTTCTAATTTCACTGGTGGTACTGGTGTGTGTATTCGAGACCATCAGGGTAAACTACTCCGAGCTCAATCACTATGGTATGAGTTTGTTGCTAGTCCCATTATAATAGAAGCCATGGCTATTAGGGATGGTATTAGAGTAGCTCTGGATCGTGGGATGAGAGGAGTGAAATTAGAGACGGATTCAAAACAAATAGTTACTATGTGGAAGGCTGAGAGTTATAGTAAGTCCGAGGTGGCTTCTATTTTGCTGGAGGTTCATGAGCTGGTAGGTAATCTGGACAATTTCACTCTTTCGTTTGTGCCTAGGGGGGCTAATGGTGTTGCTCACCTTTGTGCTAATTATTGTAGTCCAGATAGGAGGCATTGCCTTTGGGTTGATTATACACCTAACTTTCTTGATGCATGTATCAAGAAAGATTGTAAACCGGATTGATCTCGAAAGGCAGCAAGTTTGTTGACGCACTCTTTTCCTTCCAGGGTACCGAAAGGGACTGGAAGGTTTTTAATGAGGCGAGCTTACTTGCTTAATATATTACTCCCTCCGTATCGAAATGTAAGATGTTTTAGCATTTCTTAGACAAAGCGAATCTAGACATGTTTTTAGTGTAAGATGCATATGAATCTATTTGTCTAGATACTTTTTGTCTAGAAAATGTTAAAACGTCTTATATTGTGATACGGAGGGAGTAGTTGTTATTTTAAAAAAAAAACTAGTACGGCATGTACGGGCCGGCCCATATATATATAACCTAGGTGTACTACTAGCATGGCTTTTCGGCTCTGCTGCTTCGCCTTAGCCGTCATCGGTTCAGATATAGTACACCGATCAATCTGCGTGTGGCCGGAAAGAAGATGAAGGCGCGGCGGTTCTTGAACGCGGTGAGGGACGGCTTCACCGGCTACTCGGTGGGCCGCATCAAGATCAAGAACAATCTTTTCTACGCCTCCACCGAGGAGGCACTGCAACAGCAGGCAATGGCGACGGCGGAAGCGGCCAAGATGAAGAAGGACACGGAGGCGGCGACACCGGAACTGGACAAGGAGGATTACGACGTCGTGTCGCTCTCCAGGTCGAAATTCCAGTTCAAGCCTTCCTCCCGTCAGTCCCACACGGATCTCTGGTTCCTGCCCTTCTACGGCGTCCACGGCGAGGGAAACTTCCTCTGCGTCGACCAGTCCGGACACGCCGTCCTCTACGACGCCGACGCATCCACCACCGAGATGATGCCCAGACTCCCCACGCCCAAGAGGTTCGTCTGCCACCCGATCTCGTTCTCCGTCACCCACGGCGACGCCCACGACCCCACCCGCCCCGACGCGCTCTACGTCATGGACCGGCCGGACGGCAGCTTTAAGGCCCTCGTTTACGGCGACCCAAACCCGCCGCCGGAGTCGGACCGCGTGCGCACTCACGGCGACAGGTATGCCTGGCACTGGCGCCAGCTCCCACTGCCGCCTGGCGACCACATCGACTCGTCCAGCTACGCGCTGCTCCACGGCCAGGACGATGCCGCCTCCAGCACCATCATCGTCTCCTTCTCCGGTCGCGAATCTGGGTATGAAAGCTCCCTCTCTAGCGGGAGCGGTGGCACCTACTGCTTCGACACGGCCAGCCATGAGTGGACCAAGGCGGGCGGCTGGATGCTGCCCTTCTGGGGCCGTTCGCACCACGCCCCCGAGCTCGGCGAGGGACTCCTGTTCGGCCTGATCGAGGACGAGGAACGAACCCGCTTCTGCGCCATGGACATCTCCGGCATCAAGACGAACAGAGCTCCTGTGCTGCGGCACGCGTGGATGGAGCTCGCCGACCCGCCGGAGGATTGGAGCGAGGAGACAGCAAGCGTAGAGTACCTCGGGGCAGGCAGGTTCTGCATCCACAGGAGCTTCGACATCAGGGCCGAATGTGGATATGGGGACTGGAGAAGTGTCGACATGGTGGTCCTGCTCACCGGCGTGGAGGTGGTGCGAGCACCAGGATCGTCCAGGCTCCGGATATGGTCAAGCATAAGACCAAAAGTCTCGACTACGGAATCACCTCTCTGCTCCAGTAGCATCTGCATCCCGCTTCAGAGTTCAGAGCAGTTAACCTTTATTAATTACTATAGTACGATACAATTGATAATTAGTGACGTCTGGGGATCTTGATTCAGTTACATGAGACTCTGTTTACAGAAATTCTGGGCAGATGATCTGCCATTGTATGCTGTAGGTAGCACGTCAAACCAGAAAAATTATCTTTGTGGCTGTCAAAAGAGAGCCAGTCTTGCAGAAGATCTGCCATTGTCTGCAATTTTGCGTAGAATAAGGAAACCTACAGTATACTCAAAGAAGAGTCAATCTTCATCTTAGTACTGATCAAGTCAGTACCAGTTCTTATGTTTACCTTTCCAAGCCTGCACGGCCCGTGCGCACTGCCTTGTGACGACGCCTATCTTGACAGTCAAGGTAAGTGATTCATCTTTTCCAATAGGTGGACGACACTTAAAATACGGGTGAGAGAATATACAAGAATAGAAGCGCAATCTGAAAGCTGCAACTTGGAGGTAGCAAGCACCACATTCCGATGCGGTTAACCTTAATTCCGCAAATTCACTGCGAAGCAACACTATATATACAGAGGGGCTACAAACCAACACTTAGTAGAAATACAAAAAACCACAGCCTCTGATAAGCAACCACACGCAGGAATGCAATGTCTTCGTCGGCCTACCGCGTACCCGAGCTCAGCACGCCATCTTGTAGCACAAAGCACTGTCCCAGATCATCTGCACAGCAGACTCCAGCATCTCCCTCACAGCATCAGCCTCTTGATCGCCATCCTGGGAAAGTAACAAGAAGACAGTCATCGTGCTGCTCAATCAGCCGTCGATCACAAAATACAGCTTGACAGCTTGATCACAAAATAACATTCATACATGCAACCAAAAATCCAGTAACTCGTTCAAGGGCATCATAGAGGCACCATGCTATAATCTTATTAATCGATTTACTGTTTACTAACCTGCAGCCTCTTTGATATACCAGTTAGCTTGAAGGTAACTTCATTGGAGACCTCTCCGGTCGAGCTCCGGTGGTCGAACCGGTCAGCATGCCTTAGCTTGAACCTCAATGTTTTATCCCTGAAAGCTTTGTAGTTGGTATGCCACACTCCAACTATGCTGAACCTCTCACCGACCGACTCCTGCCCAAGTGGCCATCTGAGCCCCCCTTTTACATCAGGATCAAGAATAGCTGAAGACACCAAGCTCTGTATGGCCTTTTCCACCTCAGGCTGCAAGTAATGTCAAATAAGTCTGCAGAACACAAGCTCGTAATAGGGTGACTCAAGGTAGTAGTTCCGATATGAACTCACATCGATGTTTTTCAGGATCCTCTTGGTACTCAACATCAGCCGTAGGTCAAGATCTTTGGACAGGCAGGATATGTCTTCCACCAGCTGCCGTATCTGGTTCAATTCAACCTGCACGAGAGGTAACAAAATGAGAAGCAAAGTTACTGTTAGCTAGTGTCTTATACTGACTAGTAGTGTAGTACATATGAACGACTTTGCACAGCCACACTATATGAATCACATATCAGAATCAAACCAAATAGCCCTATACAGGATATAAATGAAAGTTTCACTCACCGATCTACGGGGAAAATGTTTGCACCAAACAATATATGTCGTAGAATGAAAAAAGGGGGAGGAAGAAAATGAATTATAACCACAGCGAGCTACAGATAACATCTACCAGTGACTAGAACAGTCTCAGTTCAATTAATTCAAAGCAAAATGCCTGTAAGCAAAATAATGACCTGCTTTTTAGTAAAAAAAAAAAAAACTATCAGATTGAGTTTAACTTGTTGCTGCAGTTTTTTTAGCTAGACAACATAAGGAGCTTAGAGCTTTACATTACATTATAAACCTGATGACAAGATATGTGACTGCTTTAGAAAAAAAAAGGAAGCACCACTCCTACTTGAAGTAGCTACATATAGCTGGATTTCTTTAATAAGTATTGCATGCTTCTACACTGATTTTTTGTATGTGTGCCCACATCTGAAATCCCCCAAAATTCGTTTGAATCAAAATAAGCATGATACTCCTTCCATTCCAGTCTACAGCAGCACTATTAAGATTTTTTCAAGTCGAACCATTTTTTATGTTTTATCAGGTTATAAACAAATATCAACATCTAATAATACTGATTCCTTGTCACTAGGCCTATCATGAAATATGTTTTCATGGTGTGTTAATAGGGACTTGCAGATTTATTTTATCAAATGCGTGTCATTTTGTATTAAAGAGAAAATGTCAATAAGACGCAAAATAAAAGCAAAAGCAAAGGGCCAGAAACACGAAAAAGAAAAAGGAGCCTAAAGCCTATGTAGCCTAAACCTTTAGGAAAGGGAAAAAAAAGAACCTCCTACAGTAGATCAAACTAAACAACTTTGAGGTAAGATAAAATTTATTGGCCTTGTAAATCCGAAGAGAGAGTGATTAATAGCTAAAATTTAGCGGTATACATCGTCTCAATGCATACTAACTTATAGATGAATATTACTTATGTTGGCCTAAATGTCAGGCGTAAAAGAATAAAACTATTAATAAAGACTGTATTTAGCAATGAACCTACTATATAAAATTACGGTGAGGTAATGGTAGAATTTAATGGTGACACGGAAACTCTTGAGTTCAGAGTTCTAAACATCAAAATATAAAGGCTGGAAGACGCACCTTATGGATTGCAAGCTTCCCATCTTCTTGCACGGTGCATTTGCAAGACATCGTAGAATCACTTTGGTGCTTGTCAAATATCTGTCGAAGTACATTTAAAGGCCAAAAAATGATTAACTGATCTGAACGAAACAACTAGGATAGACTTCTGACATTGCTAGGCGTGCAAACCTTGACATGGTAGTGCTCTTTTGATGAATCGAACACCAGACCCATCAGCTGAACAGCCGATTGCTCCATATCTTCAAAACACTCCTTGGGCACATTAGTATAGAAGGATTTACGGACCTGGCTCTTCGAACCTTCGTACCCTGCTTTTGCGGCTTTGCGGAGGGAGTCCAAGGAGACGGGTGCTCCGCCGCTACGCACAACGACAACATTAGTAGCGGTTCTTTGCACATTCATCACAGGGTAATGCAAAGTACATAGCCAAACAAAAATTAACAATTGCAAATTGTGACTGGTAACAGAAGACTCACGGTTGGAACAGGACCTTCCCCACCCTGGCAACGAGGCTCAGCTTCACTGTCTCCTCCCCCTGCTTGGGAACATCGTGCATCGTCGCTCTCGCCCTCTCCGCCGCGGCGAGGAGTTCTGGCAGGAACCTGTCGGCGATTGCGGCGGCCGAGGCCTCCGGCGAGCCGAATGAACCTTTGGGGGAGGAGAGGGAGAGGACGAGGGGCTTGGCGCCGGTCTTGCGCTCCACGGGGTCGCACGCGAAGGGCTCGAGGCTGAAAGAGTCAGCATCGTCCGAGTCGGTGGAGAAGCGCGGGAGCGGGGACCAGCGGGAGATGCAACCGGCGGCGTGGATGATCTTGTTGTTGGACGGGCGGAGCTGGTGGCGGCCGCGAGGGGAAGAGGAGATGGAGAGGGAGCGAAGGGAGGAGGTGGGCGGGGCCGGGTCAGAGGAGCCGGAGTGGCGCTTGTGGGGCGGGAGGTAGGCCATGGCCGATTGGCCGGCGGCGAGGAGGTTTTCGGGGGTTGAGAAGGGGAAAACAGGAAGTTGGCGGTGGGCTCTATATTATGCGGAGGAATGTAATTCAGTTTCTAGCAAACGCGAAAAAAGTCCATGGGTCGCGTCGCACGGTTCATGAACTCCTTTGATTCAAAGGAATTGTGTAGGATTTTCGGAGGATTTGATCCTACAGAAAATTTTCCTATCTTGACCATTTGATTTGTAGGATAAGATCATATAGGATTTTTTTCCATAGGAATTTTGTACTACTTCCTATAGGAAATCTAACATCCACTCCAACCTATTTTTACAATTCCTTTGATGGAATCAAAAAAAAACTTTGGTACATACCAAATTCTATAGGATTGAAGTGGTCATGACATTGTAATCCTATGTTTTTCATATTCCTATACTTTTCCTATCCTACGAATCAAAGAGGCCCTCAGTAATCCAGTTTCCATTTTCCAAGCACTAATTTGGGCATTTAGTTATAGCTTCCAAAAGAAAAAACATTGGGCATTTAGTATTCTGCGGTGATACAGTTTTGTCTTCTGAGTTCAGATGTTTTTTTATGGATCAGAGAGTAGTAAATTCTAAAAAAAGAAAATGGCAACAAAATATATCTTAGTGCTCTATGTCGTGGAAAGTTCGATCAAAACAATATTTCGTCCCGCTTTGTAAATAAAGCACAACACCCGAACCAATACAAAGTGATGATCGAACCTATTATAAATGTATAAAAAATAAACAAAAAGCACGGGGACAACAACAACATGCCATCGAAGACGCCGGAAGGCAACTAAGAGGAATCGGAGCTCCACGACATCGCCCTCTAGAGGGTAACGGCGCAGCGTGCCGTCGATGTCATACCGATACGGTAAAAGTTTTCACTTGGAGCCCTACGTGGAGAAGATAGCCACAATGAAGCCCCCAAAAGGGTTACAACACACTCAGGATAGTCGTCGTTGGCGTCGAAACGCTGAGCTTTCGTCCCAAAAATCTTCACGCTACGCTCGGTATCTTAGAACGCTCCCCAAGCCAGGTCTCCCAAACACGACATGCAGGCTGCCTTGGCCAAAGTTTCATCGGCACCAGGATGCTCCGCTGCCCGGTCCACGCCATCCCACACGACCAAAGAGCTAGTCCATCACCACCGCCACGTTACTCCTCGTAGGCCCGCGCAGACAACCTTTCGAGGTCGCCGCCTCGGCATCCAAGATCTCCCACCCATACGCGGAAAATCCACCAGAGCGGACAAGGGTTGTTCGGACCAGCCAACCAGCCACTAGATAACTAGAGCTTAAAGAACGGAAAGAAATTTGTCGGTCAAACCCCAGAACACGAAAGAAAGGGACTGCTAGGAGGACGCTAGATCTAGGCCACTATCCCGGATCCGGCACTCTAGCCACACCATGGACAGGGGGTGGGCTCCTAGACGTGCTAGGATCCCCTGAAACTCTCGCAGGGCCAGCTCCGCCAACCACCTTCCTTGTTGCACGTAGGTCGTCCCAAGCCACACCACGTCCATAACCGGTGGGGGCGTCCTCCTCGCGGTCAACCGCAACACGCCAGTCGAGGTCTTCGCATCTCCACGTGCCGCCGGAGATGCCCGACTGGTGCTAACAGTCATCCACAAATGGTAGACGTGGGCTCTAGGCGGGTCTAGCCAGACAAAGGTTGGGCCCATATGGGCCTAGATCTGGGCCGCCGGGCCCCAGACGCTGAGGAGCACCTGCTGTCGCACCCTCACCACCACCTACGCCGGTCAACCAGTTTGCTCCACCTCCATCTACTCCTGACGTGGCCACACGTCGGCCCAGCCGTGCCCAATGAGTGACCACCACCGCCATGGGCCGGCCCACAACACCACTGGAACCGCACCCGAGCAACCGGAGAAGGAACCCGAGACGTGCAACCAAACCGTCTCAGCATGCATGAATCTTCTCCGTCCGCGGGTCGCCGGCCAGCCCGCGTAGAGAGTCGTCGAGCTACCGCCGGGATGCACTGCCACGGGTCTGTGCCGCCCCGTGCAGCCGACCTAGGAGACGGGTGAAGGAAGGTCCGCCGCCACCAACACTGACCGCGGCGAAAGGGGAGATGGGAGCGGAAAGTTTCGTGAAGAAATGATAGAGAAACAAACTGATTTCGTGAAACGGATTGTGTCACACCGTGGCCGTATTTCCACTAGTCGATTCCGGTAACGGTAGTTTTCTCTCACCGGCACTGCACTCAAAATGAGCTCATCGTATCATCGGTCTAAGTCAATTCCTTCCTGGGAACGGACCGGAGGGAACTACAACATGAGGAATGTTCGCGTCTCGTCGCAAGGCTCATTTGGAGTTTTGGATCATAGGGCGGGCCGTCCAGGACAGAAGGGTCCACTACCCAGGTGTGAAGAACCCCGGAGGCGACTGCAATGAGCAAACAAAAATGTAACTCACCGGAAGGTTGTCTCTGATGTTTCACCATGCGTGTTCATCCAAGTGGATTTAGTGGATAACTTTTTGCATGCGTATTGGTATAGTACGAGTTTGCATTCGGCATTGGGTAAACATCCCCCTTCGAGGCGTAGGCCTTGTATGGTCGCTCTCCTCGACACCAGGGTATCACAATAGCTGGCACTTGTTCATTACTACTCCCTCTGTTCTAAATTAATTAATTGTCTTAAAGTTAGACAAAAGTGGATGTATCTAACACTAAAACATGTTTAGACACACTCATTTTGTCCAACTTTGAGACAATTAATATAACACGGAGGGAATACTTTATTTGAAAAATTGATGCAAGACATGTTGTGGCAAAAAAGCCCCAATATTTAGGTACAAGCTTCTTTACCGTCACTTTTACTCTCTCCTTTCCTAAATATAAAATGTTGTAGCTACTACTCATATTGTCTAGATACATACTAATATGGGTGAACATATACACTAAAAGTTGTATAGATATATGTAGACATGTGTGAATGTGAAAGGGGCAAAACATATTACATTCAGGAACAGAGGGAGTAGAATTTATATATTTTCCTTGTTCCAGGTCAGGTGTTGCAACAATGCCTTGGACTTGGACAACGCGGCATGAGGCTATCAGCGAGGTACTAATTCCGTGGAGTGGGAAGCCAGAGTCGCTTGCCACCCGGAAGATCTCGATGACCCAAAGAGACCTTTCCAAGCCGATCATACAGAAGGAGGAGTGTTAACCATCACCAGGAGGGCCCACACGTTGCATGTTCTCTGGTTTAGAGCGGCTGCTGGAGTGTAAAAAAGGCCTCAGACACTTTAAAACACCACGTCGGCGCGTTTCAGCGCGTACGTCGGATATTCTCTAAGAGCATCTCTAGCCATTGCCACCTTAGCTCATTTTTTCGGCTTAAAATAGGCCGATTGGGGGCTATTTGGCTGTAATTTTAGCATGGTGACGACTGTTCCCAACCGCGAACCCAACTTAACTAGACGAAATTAAACCAAATTTAACGAAATAGAGCCAATTTGAATGAAACTTAGGCAATTTGATTAATATATGGCTGAATATAGGAGAATCCGTTACATAGTAGGCGATTTAAACTAAAAACATAAAAAATAGAAACTAACCCCTAATGCATGTTGAGGAGGCGGTAGAACTCGACGTAGCCGCCGCCATTGTTGTCGCCGTCGCTCGGCGGCTCGTCCTTCGGGGCGGCGTAGTTACAGCCCTGTCCTGGATCACCGTCGTGGAATAGCTTGCTCGGCACAGATACCTCCTCGTTCTATCGTCCTTCAGCACGACGACACCTCCCTCGTCGCGTCGTGGTGGCACACGACAATTTCTTTCCGAGCGTGGCGTTGGCGATCCATCTCCTCCACCACGTATTGCTCGCACGACGAGGCGAGCCCGACCTCGAGCTTCGCGGTCATGGCCTTGTGCTCCTCCTTAATTGGTGCCAGAGCTTTTTTCTTGGACTCGCCGTGCCGCTTCTTCTCCTTCAGGAAGCGAAGATGTCTGGAGGGAGGTGCAGGAACAAGGGCTCCCTCGTTTATGAAGTTGTTCACTAATGGGAAACAGGGGTCTAGTCCCGGTTGGTAAGGCGCTCTAGTCCTTGTTTTCCAACCGGGACCGCCCAATTGGGACTAAAAGCCCCCCCCCCCCCCCGCCGACGAGTGTGGACACACGTTCGTTGGGAGACCCCAAGAAGAAGGTATGAAGAGCACAGTAGCAAGTTTCACTCAGAACGAAACCAAGGTTGAATTGACCAACTTTAGAAAGAAGCAACTTATGAAGGTTGATGCAGCTGGGGTGGCTGGAAGCACTACCGGTTCAGAAACAACGTGGAACCTACACAATCAAATCATTTTTCCATAATGAAGCAGTGAGGTTGTCAATCTCACTGATTTTGCTGAAAACAAAGAGTTAAACGTATGGTGTGGAAAACAGTAGGAAAACAATATGAAAATAGTAGTAACAGTGTGAAAACAGTGATAGCAGTGGTTGTATTATCAGTATGAGGAAAATGGAACGGGGTCCACAGTTCACTAGTGGTGTCTCTCCATAGAAGATAAATAACATGTGTGGTGAACAAATTACAACTGGGAAATTGACATATATTGAAACATGCATGACATGATGATTAATATGTGATTCATGCGGCTATTACAACAAGACTCATAGACCGTTATCCAACTGCATCTATGACCAATAATCCACCCTCAGAATGTCATCCGAGCAATCCTTGGGTATTAAGTTGCAAGCAACATATAATCGCATTAAGCAAAGTGTGCAATGTAAACAATGTAAACATCGTTGTTTTCTACCTAATGACAACAACACATCCCCATTCGTCACAATTTTGTCACTCGAGCACAAATGCATGGGAGGTATGAATCCACTATCGAGCATAAATACTCCCTCTTGGAGTAACTAGCATCTACTTGTCTAGAGCATCTACTAACAATGGAGAGCATGCAAGATCATAAATAACATACACATGAAAAGAACATGATAAGTTGATAATAAAGAGACATAGCATTCAATATTCATCGGATACCAGCAAACACAACATGTAACATTACAATAAGATGATCTTGATCATGTAGGGCAGCTCACAAGATCTAAACATGAGGGCTAAAGAGGAGAGAACAACCATCTAGCTACTGCTATGGACCCGTAGTCCAAGAATGAACTACTCACGCATCATTCTGGAGGCATGCATGGTGGTGTAGAGCCCTCCGGTGATGTTTCCCCCTCCCGGCAGGGTGACGGGGAGAGCTCCAAAACCCTCCAAACTAGTGTTGACGATGACGGTGGTCTTGGGTGTTTTTCGTGGAAAAGACTTCTGTTTTTAGGATTAACCTCCCAAGGGGTATAAATTGGCAAAATGGCAACGTCTGGGCGGCCAGGGGGCCACACCACCCCATGGCGCAGCCAGGGGCGCGCTGCCCTATGGTGTGGGGCCCCTGTGGCCCCCTCCAGGTCTCCTCCGGACTCCGTGTGCGCATCAGATTTCTAAGACCCCCGGTTTTTTAATCGTCCAATTCCGAGAATATTTCCAGAACAACTTTTCTGAAACAAAAAACAACAGAAAACATGAACTGGCTCCATGGCATCTTGTCAATAGGTTAGTCCCAGAAAAAATATAAAAAGGGCATACAGTGTATAGCAAACATGTAGCAAAGAACATGAAAACAACATGGAACATCAGAAAGTATGGATACGTTTATGACGTATCAACATCCCCAAGCTTAGTTCCTACTCGTCCCGGAGTAGGTAAACGATAATACAAATAGTTTCTGAGGTGACATGCTACCAACATAAACTAGATCATTAAAATTGTAAAAGCATATGTAAGATGAGATCATAATACTTTAAACACTAGCATGGTAGATATAATTTTAAAAATGAAACATAACAATCACTTTGCATCATGAAAAGTAACACAAATAGAAGATCATTAATAATAATGCATTTGAAAGTTATACGTTTTCCCTAATAAGATGAGGTCATAAACGTATCCCTAATTTCTGATGTTCCATGTTGTTTTCATGTTGTTTCCCACATGTTTTCCTTACACTTTATGTCATTTTTACACGTTTTCCGGGACTAATCTATTAACACGATGCCACAGAGACAGTTCCCTGTTTTCTGCTGTTTTTAGTTTCAGAAAAGTTCTTCTGGAAATATTCTCAGAATTGGAAAATTCGAAAGTCAGAAGTCCTAAAAGTCCCGGAAGCTTCTAGAAGTCCCGAAGAGCCCCACCATGGGGTGGAGCGGGTCCCCCTAGCCACGCCACCTAGGGGTGTGGGCCCCCTAGGTGTTGCGTTTATACTGGCAACCATTAATTACCGTGTATCCTTTGCATCAACGTTATATCAGTCTTTGCAAGACCTTGTCTGCTCCATCTGGGAACTTCTGGTCAACTAAGAAGTTTAAATATGGAATTGTCCAATCCGGGTTAATGAGCAGAATTTCAATTGACTCGGAAACAAGAGGATAATCAACATCTCCACGTTTGATCGATGGTTCATGCAAATGTTGGACAAACACACCTGGTGGTAGGGTTTTCACTCTTTCCGAGCCCATGCGGTCTAATGCATCCACGTTCCAATTTTCTTCCCTTTTGATATGAAGTACTTCAAATCCTAGGAAGCAAATGGCGACCTCGTCCACCGTTCTCCGATATTCGGCCATGGTGGGGCTTTTGGCGTCCCATGTTTGGTTTAGCTGATGCTGTACCAAGTCTGATTCACCTAGCATAGTATGCGTTTGACGCCTATTTCTTTTGCAATATGCAAGCCATGAAGCAAAGCTTCGTATTCTTCCATGTTATTACTGGCGTTGAAGTGTATTTGTAATACATACTCCATAGTATCACCTTTTGGGGATTTTAGCACTACACCAGCTCCAGCGCCTTCCTTCATCTTGGATCTGTCAAAGTGCATGACCCAGTATTCCGACTCCGGCATTGGTGTGTTTTCCATTGCTTCTGTCCAATCGGCAACGAAATCTGCCAACGCCTGGGATTTTATTGCCGTCTGGGGTTGGTACTTAATGTCGAACGTGGGTAGCTCTATGCCCCCATTTGGCTACTCGGCATGTTGCGTCCGTATTGTTAATAATATCCCCTAGTGGTGCTTTACATACCACTGTTATGGAATGTCCTTGGAAATAATGGTGCAATTTTCGAGATGCAAAAAACACGCCAAATGCCAGCTTTTGATAGTGTGGATACCTTTGTTTTGACTCGGAGAATAATTCACTGACGTAATACACTGGGTATTGATCTGGTATGCTTTGGTCTTTCTTCCGTCTTTCCACAACTATCACCGCGCTAATAACCCTGTTTGTCGTTTAAGATATAATAACATGGGTTCTTCGTCTTTTGGCGATGCCAAAATCGAAGCTTTCATCAAGATTTCTTTTAACTGAGTTAATGCTTTGTCCTCCTATCTTGTCCACTCAAATTTGTCGGATTTCTTCAACAATTTGTATAATAGCAGAGCTTTGTCTCCTAGCCGGCTTATAAACCTGCTGACTGCGGATGAAGAACCCGTCAATCTTTGTACATCTTTTAAGCATGTAGTCTTTGAGATGTTCAAGATTGCCTTTATCTTTTCCGGTTTTACTTCTATTCCTCTGTTAGAAACGATTAAACCCAGAAGTTTTCCTGAGGGAACCCCGAATATGCAATTAATGGATTCAACTTCATTTTATAAGTGCGCAAATTTTCGAAAGTTTCTTGTAGGTATTCAAGGAGTGTATCCTTTTCATTGGAAACGACGGCAATATCGTCCATGTAAACGTGTACATTTTTGCCAATATGACTATGCAAACAACGTTGCATGCAACGTTGGTATGTTGCACCTGCATTCTTCAGGCTAAAAGGAATGGTTATGTAATAGTATGTTCGATATGGGGTTATGAAGGAAGTTTCAATTTGATCCTTCTCCTTCATATGTATTTGATGATACCCGGAATAAGCATCCAAAAAGGATAAAAGCTCAGAGCCAGCAGTGACATCTATTATTTGATCGATTCGCGGTAACGCGAACCTATCTTTTGGACACAGTTTGTTCAAGCCGGTGTAATCTATACACATCCTAGAAAACAATACTATCTTTCTTCGGGACTAATACTGGGTTCGTAGACCAATCAGTATGTATAACTTCCCGGATAAAATCTGCTGCTAAAAGTCGGATAATTTTTTGCCAATAGCCTTCCGACTTCTTCCATCAAATCGACAAAGACCTTGTTTGACGAGTTTTGATCCTGGAATCACTTTGAGTTGATGCTCAACAAGTTCACTGGGTACACCCGGCATGTCCGCAGGACACCAGGCAAAAATATCCCAGTTCTCACGGAGGAACTTGATGAGCGCGCTTTCCTATTTGTCGGTCATCCCGATCCCCACTACGACAAATTTTGTCGGATCTTTGGGATCTAGGATAACCTGTCTTGTGTTCTCGGAAGCTTCTAAACTATCTTCCCTCTTCCGGCTTTTTTTTCCTTCCGGCATTTCTGTCGGTGATACTTCTTTTGCCAGCTCTTTCAATTCCTTATTTGCTATCATTTTTTCGGCGCACAGGGTGTTTCCTTTTTCCAGCTCGCTTGCCAATTTGAAGTCTCCCGATATGGTGATTACTCCTTCTTTTGGCCCTGGCATCTTCAGCTTGTTATAAATATAACATGATCTTGCCATGAATTTGGCGAACGCTGGACGTCCGAATATTGCATGGTATACACTTTCGAACGGCACCACCTCGAAAGAGATTTTTTCCTGTCAGAAATGCTCTTTTTCTCCAAATTTTACATCTAGGGAAATTTCTCCTAGGTAATTTGCTTGTCTGCCAGGAACGATACCGTGGAAATGTATGTTGCTATGATTGAGCTGGGGTCTTGGAGATTTGCGGACGCTTCAGTGTATCCAGGTACATGATATTGATACTGGATCCTCTATTCATCAGCACTCTTTTTAGCCTAGTGTTTTCAACAATAGGGCTTACAATTAGAGCTTGTGTGCCGGGTTCTGGGTTGTTTCCGGGATGATCAGACTGATCCCAGGTAATTGGCGTATTTGAGTACTTCAAGAATTTGGGGGTTGGTGGAACAACCGCGTTCATTTCTCAAAGTGTTCTCTTTGCCACTTTTGCTGAAGGAGTTGCCAGGAAAGTTAGGTTGCATTCTCCATCAAATCTCGGGAATTTTGGTTCGCCTTTTTGCTGCTGTTCCTGGATTTTTCGTCAATGTCCGATTCACGGTCTTCTTATTCAGCTTCTGGCTTTTGCTTGGAGAATTTCCTCTTGGAGCTCTTCTCCTTGTTCCCGGATCCTACAGTGCCTTTCATATGCTTATTAAGCCAGCATTGCGCATTGGTATGGGTAGGTTTCCCAAATTGCGAATGATGGACACAGTTTTCTGACTTAATCTTTTCTCACTCTTCCTTTGAGTAGGAGATAGGTTCCGTGCTTCTTCCTTTCCATTTGCTGCCATTATCCTTTCCAAAGGCTAAATTAACTTCTTTGGACTTTGGTTGTGCTTCTGGAGTAGCTTTTTTCTCAGAATGAGGCGTCTTTTTGGTCTGGTCCAAAGCATCAATATTTCCACCTCTGGCTCTAATATCGTCTTCAGCCGCTGCATGCTCATTGGCGGTAGTAAGCATAGATCCGAGATCTTTGTGCTCCTTTGAACCAACCATGAATGGTACGAGGCCGGGTTTTAAGCCATTGATGAAAGCATGCATTGCTTGTACATCACTTACTCCAAAGCAGCTATTTTTCATTGTTGTCCATCTTGAGATAAAGTTGACATACGACTCATCTTCAAACTAAATGCAGCGGTTTAGCTGGTTGATGCTCTTGGGGCGTTTGTAAGTTCCCCGAAAATGCTAAGTGAATACTCTAGCCATATCATACCGGCTATTCACGGTTCTTGACGGAAGCCCGTTGATCCAATCTCTATCTCTATCCAGCAATATTAGGGGGAGGAATTTTACCGCCTCTAGATCTGTCCCTTTGTTAATCTGGACGACAGTATACTAGTCTGAGAGCCAGGTATCCGGGTTTGTAGTGCCGGTATATTTTTGGTATGTTGGACCAACTTTGGGAAAGCCAGAATGTAGAGTTATTCTCCGGATCCTATCAGTGAAACACTTAGGTCCGAAGTATAGATCATCCCTTTCCACTTTATCAGTGTGAACGGAATATTTGCGCTGAATGGACAGAAGGGGATCTTCTCCTTTCTTTACCATTGTTGCACGAGTGCGCTTTTCCAGGATTATCCCTATTTCGTCCGTTGTCATGTACTTTAGAATAAGGTGGAGTTCTACTCCTTGTCCTCCTTGTTCCTAGGAGGAGTACGGGATTTATCATGTCTATGAGGAATGTCGTATATTCCGGCTTTTTCAGCTAGATGTCTTGGAGGCGGCATTGATTTTCGTCTTTCCGGTTTTGTTCCTCCCGATCTCGGGGATTAATTCCTCCTTTTAGCAGATGGGATCCTGTCCTGGATGCTGCATCCTTATGATCTGGAATTTTCTTGTCCTTTCTCGGATCTCCTTTCTTATCTTTGGAATTGCCTGAATCTCCAGGTTTGCCAGGTCCAGGCGCTCCAGCGGCGCATGTGGCAGCTTTGCACAGGGCTGAGTTGTCATGCAACTTCCCTGATCTTGCCTGCCCTCGCTGTTGCTGTCGCAATGCTTTTCCTAAGAAAGCATACACCCCTTAAGCTTTTCGTCATTGGAGTACATATTAGCATGGAGGATGGCGAATGCGGATTCCGCGTTTTCTGCTGCGGTTTTGTATATACGTTCGCCCTTGGCATCAATGCTGTTTACTTGCTTTTGCCAGGAAGGATTTTGGAACCTTCTTTTTGCGACAATACTTCCGGTCTTGCGATTCCGGGTAACCGTGTAGGTTTTATGCTAGATCTATTCCTTCTTTCGTATTCCTCTATTTCATCCTCCTGCAACTTAATGTCAGTCTGGGTTTTTAGGAGGTTTTCCCGAGTTCTGAATAGATGTTGCTGCTGCCGCTGGAGAGCTTGTCTCTTGGCTTCCTGCACTTCAAGGGGTTTGTCGCATCCCACTAGAGTTTGAATTAGATCAAGTTTGTCCTGTTCTGACATTAGTGGAACAAGGGTTTCCTTTGTTTTCTTCTCCGATGGCTTGACTCCGCTTCCTCCTCCTACTTCTAGGTTTTCATTAGCATTGTCTACTAATTTTTTCTTCCGGAGTTTATACTGGAGTTTCTTGGCAGTCTTGTTTCTCTTCTTCGAAGAGGTAGGTTTTTTACCAGGTTCATTTTCTGTCAATTCCTTGACATCAGGATAAATTGGACTAGTTTCACCATCCTCTCTTTCCTCATCTGGCGGAGGTGTTTTGGGGTCTTCCTGGCTTTCAGCATCCGTGTTTTCAGCCGGTTTTACCGTAAGCACTTCATGGAAGCCCTCTTGCATAGATTTGACCTTTCTTTCGAAAGCGTCTTCATCTTCGTCCTCGGAATCTAACTCTTCAGATCCGGTTCCGACCCCAATCTCGCCTCGATGGCGGCTAGCACGGAGTCGACTTCCGAGTTTGTCGTCACATTTATGGGTGTCAGATCTTCCACTTCCACTGTGGAATTGTTTTCATCTGCCTCTTCCATGGGATTGCGTTCGTCCATGTTTTCGGCGACCTCGGACTGCACCATACCAATAAAGTGAGATCTTATTGCAGGCATCTCCGAAGAGGCAGCAATTTCAGCGGGGTATTGGCGATCTGAGAAAAATCCAGCATCATAGTTTCTTCAACTGGGTATAGGGCTGGTGGGATAAATTTACTTCCACCACAGAATCCCCTTGCTTCTACAGTTAATCTGATAAAGATGTTTGCAGATCCAGTCGGTAAAACGCAGGCACTTACTAGATGATTCCGTGCTTGCATGTACGATCCATTGTTGAGGAAGCGCCCGACGTCGTTGTCGAATTCCAAGCTTCTGACAGTTATGGTACTGCCAATTCCACCGAGTATCCCCGATCGAAACATAACGCCTCACGTTGCTGGCCACACGGTGGGCGCCAACTGTCGAGACATCGTAGTAGAGTTCATAGACGGGGGTTCCATGAGACTACTGGTAGAGACGTGGGGGGGCGTGGTAGTATGACAGCCAAGGACACCAAATTTACCCAGGTTCGGTACGTCGCAACTAGGCGGCGTTCCTACTCCTGCAATCTCAGTACTTCAGGGCTGAAGCCTGAAGTATAGAAAGTACAACGTGAGTAGGGTTTCTCTAACTCGACATGGATCAACTTCTCGGCAAGTTGGCTTCTAGCTAATTCTCTGTGTTTTTCTTCTCTCCCGCTCGGCTTTATATAGATAGTCGGGTTATGGCTTACAGAAAGGAAACCTAGAAGAATACAGTAAGTATCTAACTTGGAAAGCAGGAATCTGCCTTCTACTCCAAGCCGTACCACTTTGGGCCGTGGTCCGGGTTCTTCTAGAATCTAGCTTCTGCGCGTCAGCTTACTGGGCCGCCTAATGGACTGTGATCCATTACCAATTAGGCCACCCTGGTAATCCAGCTCTTTAGGACAATGCCGGAAATACCCCTAATCGGTATATATCCGACATGGAAACTTGTTGCTGTTCTACGAACCTCTGCACTTGGAGGCCCAACCATGTCTACAAGAATAGAAGCGTGCGTAGATATCATACAATAACTCTAGTAAAACTAACATATTTGAATAAGAGGTGCATGAAAACCAGGAGCTAAAAGGATTACAACAACTAGAAGAAAAACTAAGAAAACGAGCATCACCGAGTATTCAAATGAAAAAGCAGAGCGTGTCTCTCTCCCAAACAAGAATGCTAGGTTCTAATGATATTTATGGCAGCAAAACAAAAAACTAAATGAAAAATAAAAGACGCTCCAAGTAAAATTCATATGACGTGACCGAATAAAAATATAGTTTCACTAGAAGTGACCTGATAATTTGTTGATGAAGAAGGGGATACCTTGGGTATCACAAAGCTTAGACGCTTGAGTCTTCTTAGAATTTGCCGGGATGAACCACGGGGGCATCCCCAAGCTTTGCCTTTACACTCTTCTTGATCTCATTATATCACCCTCTTCTCTTGACTCTTGAAAACTTCCTTCACACCACACTCAAAGTAATTCGCATTAGAAGGTACATCGCCATGTGCTTGTCCATGGCGGCATAGCTCTTGTTGGAGAAGTTTACAAGAAGATGCGAGTTTCCTTTGATGACGAGGCGCTTGACGCCTAGGGCGACGGCGGCCCTGATTCCGACGATGAGCCCCTCGTACTCGGCGATGTTGTTGGAGACTTTGGCCATGTGGCCGAATTGGAGCTGGACGGTGCAGTAGAGTGATACATCGAAAACGTATCTCCTTTTCCAAACACTTTAATTATTGTTTTCCTCTAAACTTGTGAGTTTTGGATACCACTAACATAGACTAACGCTGTTTTCAGCAGAATTAATTTGGTGTCAATTTTTTGTGCAGAAAAATCAACTTTCAGGAAATTGCAGAGAAAAGACCATGTTGGCCCTAAAATACCAGAAGACCCCGGGAGCCAGAAGGAGACCCGGAGAGGGGCTAGGAGGGGGCCAAACCACCCCCAGCGCGCGATCCCCTTGGCCGCACCGCGAGGTGGTGTAGGCCACCCCTGAACCCCCTCAGACTCCCCTTTCAAGTACATAATCCCTTCAAACCTAAAACGGGAGGGGGTTTGTCATATTCCATAGAAACAACAGAGCGCCGCCGCCACCCCGAAACTCTATTAGGGGATCAGAAGTTCCTGTTCTGGCACTCTGCCGGGACGGGGATTGGAAGGAGATCATCGCCATCGACACTGCCACTCCTTGTCCATCAACCATCCATGTTTCCCCCATCCATGCGTGAGTAAACTCGCTGTAGGCTGAGAGGGATGGAAGGAATTTGATGAGATTGATCATGTAATAATGCCAGATTATTACGGCCTAGTGCATAGTATCCATTGTTAGTGTTTTCTTCCGTTGTTGCAACTTGTTATGCTTAATGCTTGTCACTAGGGCCCGAGTGCCATGATTTCAGATCTGAACATGTTATTGCTTCATGAGTATAATTAAGTTTCTTTATGATACCTGCAAGTTGTTTACACACATTGTTGTCCGGAACCCGAGGCCCCAAAGTGACAGAAATTGGGACAACCTGAGGGGATGGTTGTGATGTGAGGACCACATGTGTTCACGGAGTGTTAATGCTTTGCTCTGGTGCTTTATTAAAAGGAGCACCTTAATTACTAGTAGTTTCCCTTGAGGCCCTACTGCCACGAGCTGGTAGGACAAAAGATGTTGTGCAAGTTTCTCATTGCGAGCATGTACGAATGTATTGGAACACATGCCTATGCTTTGCCTACATGTTTGATACTTTATTATTATTATCTGCAATGCCCTCTTTATTATTATTACATGACCCTTGTTATCCATGCAACACCCGTCCATCCATTCCCTCTATGCCTACATTACTCCCATCCTGCTATTTTCCGCGATTGCTACTGTCGTTACTATTTTACTACTGTTGTTATTTTATTTCTACTGCTGCTATAAAACTGTTACCACTGATAAGTTGTTGCGAGCAAGTTTACTTTCAGGTGCAGCTGAATTGACAACTCGGTTGTTAAGGAATATAAATAGTCTTTGGCTCCCATTGTGTCGAATCAATAAATTTGGGTTTTACTTCCCTCGAAGACTATTGCGATCCCTTATACTTGTGGGTCATCAAGACTATTTTATGGCGCCGTTGCAGGGGAGCATAGCTTTATTTATTTTCTCACTTGATCATGATATTGTTTGCTGCAAGCCATTCATCATGGGCAAGACTCATGATGCAAAATTTCCTATATTACCGTCCACTACAAGGAGAGGTACAACTCCGAATACCTCTATTGCTCTTGATTCACCATCTGTTATGAGTAAGCTTCTTACTCCACCACATGCTATTGTTACTTCTGTTGAGTTGGAAAATACTTCCAACACTTTTGATGATGCTTCTACTGTGCTTGATGATACTGGTTCTCTAGGTCCTTTCCTAGATGCTATTATTGCTAATTCCAAACAAATTAAAAGTGTTGAAATTCCTGTTGAAATTATTGGTACAACTGTTAATTCAACTGAGTATATTGATGATCTTGATGAAACCTATTGAACTTAATGATGGTTTTATTGAAGAAGCTCATGCTACTACTGGTGCAAGTGCTCTTAAGAGTCTTCTTGCAAGACATGATGTGAAATATAAATCTTCTCTTGATGCTAAGTTTGCCACATCTCCCATACACATTATAGACAAGGATCATGATTTCCCTTTAGATTTATCTTATATATCTATTGTTGAGAAGGAACCCTTTTGTGGACTTGAAATTAAAAGTGCTATGGAACACATAAATGAGCTTTCATCTATGAGTAGTTTATTTTCTGATTATACTAAGATGCGTACTTATTTTATTACCAAGATTTTTCCTTTTTCATTAAAAGATGAAGCTAAAACTTGGTTTAATTATCTTCCACTTGGATCTATTACTTGTCCTATGGATTTGATTAATGCTTTGTTTCAAAAATATTTCCCTGCTAGTGCTCAACATGATGTTGTGCAAGATATCTTTAACTTTGAGCAAATTATAGGAGAAAAATTACCTGAATCTTGGACACGATTTTTTTTGCTTTAATAAGAGCTTGCCCTGTTATCCACTACGTAAAAATGGGCTCCTAGATATATTTTATAATGGACTAACAGTTGAATCTGGGACATGCCTGGATAGTTGTGCTGGTTGTGTTTTCAGGAAAAGAACTCCAGAAGAAGCTGAGGAATTAATGGCTAAAATAGCAAAAAATAATGATGATTGGAATATACGTGAGCCTACACCTTCACCAATACCAACACCCAAGAAGAGAGGGATGATTGAATTAAATGATGAAGTGATGAAGGAAGCCAAGAAACCTATTAAAGAGAGGGGTATTAAATCCGAAGATGTGAATAATTTACCTCCTATAGAAGAATTGTGTAAGCCTATTCCTCATCCATCAATTGTTGAGGTACACTCTCTCCAATATTTTGATAATAAAGATATTCCCTACTGTTAACCACCTGATCCATGCTTAAATGAATTTGATAATTATGTTGTTGAGCAAGATAATTTAAATATGAGAGTGGAAAATCACCTTATGGAAAACTCTAGAGATATTGATAATTTGCATGGTATTATTGAGAGAACCTCTAATGATGTTAAACATTTTAAAATGGTTCAAACTCAAATTGATCAACTTACTAAAGTGAAAAGAGACATGCTAGCTAATGCTTCTAGAGATAAACATGTTTGTGAAATAATTACTAGAAGTGGTGTTTCTACTTAGGACCCCTTGTATCCTGAAGGACATCCTAAAAGAATTGAACAAGATTCTCAGCAACCTAAAAACAATAGTTCTCCTTTAAAAAGACGAAGAGACATAATTTTTTTGTAGAATCTCCTGAACCTGCCAAAAAATCCTAATAGTATATCTATTTCTGATGCTGAAACTAAAAGTGGTAATGATAAAAGTGATGCTTTTGATAAAGAAGAAACTGTAGTCGAACCTGAAAAGCAAACTAAAAAACTGTGAAGTATACTAAGGAGGATTTCATTGCCAATAAACATGGTAAAGAAAGAGAGCCTTGGGTGCAAAAAGCAATGCATTTTCCTAATAAGAACCACAAATCTAAGGAAGAAGAACATTATAATAAATTTTGTGAGTGGATGAAACCTTTGTTCTTGCAAATTCCTTTGACTGGTGCAATTAAGGTGCCTCCTTATTCTAAATATATGAAAGATATTGTCTCAAACAAAAAGGAAAATTCCCAATGACGAAATTTCTACTATGCTTGCTAATTACTCTTTTAATGGTAAGGTTCCAAAGAAGCTTGGAGACCCATGTATTCCAAATATTCCTTGCTCCATTAAAAATAATTATGTTAGAACTGCTTTATGTGATCTGGGAGGTGGAGTTAGTGTTATGCCTTTTTCTCTTTATAAGATACTCTCTCTTGAAAAATTAATACACGCAGGTATATCTTTGCAAATGGCTGATAAATCTACTGCTATTCCTGTTGGTATATGTGAGAATGTTCATGTTCAAGTTGCTACTAACTGTTTGATACTAACTGACTTTTTGTGTTGGAAATGCCTGAAGATGATAATATGTCTATTATTCTTGGGAGACCTTTTCTTAACACTGCAGGGGCTGTTATTGATTGCAACCAAGTAAAAGTAACTTTTAATGTTAATGATAAAGAGCATACTGTTTATTTTCCTAAGAAGATTGATAGAAGATATGGTCTAAATTCAATTGAAAATATTGAGACCATCACAATTGGAGAATTTTATTGTCCCATTCCATTACCACCAAAACAATATGAAATTATTATGATTGGTATTATGTCTGTCAAGGTTGAGGTAACATAAATATTTAGTGCCGAACAAATTTTTTCTTCATATGAAAATTATTCTGGTAACAAGACTTGATCACTCTTGTTAACAAAATGATTTTGAATGAAGAGGACAAGGTTTTCACTATGTTTTCACATTCCACATTATGATTTCACCATGATTACTTCTGTTATCACCTTGCCACTTTAGTACAATCATGTTTCCACTATCCGCAACCTTGTTTTCACCATCTGTACTTTTGTTTTCAAAGTGATTTCTCTTGTTTTCACCTTGTTATGTTTGTTTTCACCAACCATAATTTTGTTTTCACCACTTCCACTTTGTTTTCATTGGGTATTTACACTTTATAATGTTTTGAAACCTCTATAGTTCTGGTTTTTTTTCACCTTTTGATAATTGTTTTCCAGGTTTATAATTAATTATTAAATTCTGAAAAAACCTCGAAAATAAAGTTTCTCGAAAAATTCAAGAAAAATTATAATAAATTTTGACGTTCAAAATGAGGCAAACAGCCACCTAGGAGACCCCAGGGGGACCCGCCAGTCAGGCACACCATAGGGTGGCGCGGCCTGCCCCCTGGTGGCGCCAACACATGGTGTAGGGCCACTTATTTTGTCCACTACCAAAGTCTTCTCTCTCACCTCCCAAACTGAAAAAAAATTCCTGGAACGCGTGTTCTTGATGTTCTTCTTCTGAATTTTTGATCTCCTTCTTCAACCCATCATTTGTGCTGAGATTTGGTATGTTTGATCTTCGGTATGTGACTCCTCCGAAAATCCAAGTACAATTTAATTAGTGGAGTATTTCTTGAGTATTTTGGTACTGTAGGTGAAAACTTATGTGACTTTGCATGCTTGATTTGAGTAGAAAAATTAGTTTTGATGCATGTTTAGCTCTCCTATAAGTCTCTATACTAGTTTCCACCTTACAGTTGCTTGAAATCAGTTTTTGTGACGATTGTTGAGAAAATTCAGAGATGGAGTACAATGTACATAAACTAAACTAGCATGAGTTGGAGTTGGATGAGGTCATGCCTGTGCACCGAGAATAAAGAGTGTTCCCATCAATCTATCTGTGCTAGAAATTCATGCATATTGCGGGAATTCTACAGGATTTTTACACTCTTGTGCATAATACAGGGTTGGATAATTTTCTTGAGGATGAGCCTACCCAACACATCAAACTAACCATGGTTGTGATGTAGGATTTTCGTTTTAAATGGTCTTCAACTAACCCTATGGTCCAATATAAAATTTATAATAAAGCTACAAACTTGCCTTTCAGTGTTTTTTGTGCAGATATTAAGATACCAGAGTGGGGTTCATGTGAGAAGATAAGAGGGCAGCCTAAACCCCTGCTGGAATTATATGAAGAGATTTGCCAAGGTAGAAGCTTCATAGGGGAAAAGGGTAAAATTCGATAAATCCAACTTCCTAGAATTCGATACTTTGCCTATTTTATTTCTAAATGTGTGCTAGCTAGGAAAACTGCCAACAAGCTGTCTGTCTATGATCTAGCTTTTCTTTCAGGTGCTTTAAAATGTCATAGGTCTTATAACTTTGGTGCTTTAATTGCTTACCATCTCTCGCTTAACCGTGAGAACGACGGATCTTGCGAATGTCTTATTGCCTCGCGCTTGCTAGCTTTGCATGGTTTGGAGCCACACCCTCTAGACCTGCAGTTTCTTGTAGAAAGGCTGGACCTTGTTTCCATGATTAAGCATAAGTTTCTTTCTACCCATGCTCACTTGCATAACTTATATTGTGAAATTACTTTCTCCAAACAATCTAGGTGGATAGTTACTAAAACTGTTAGAGAAGTACTTTTTCCTGCACCTCTTTTGCTTAACCTTGATCGCAGGCAAGGATGGTCAATTTAAGGGAGTGAGTTGGCTGCATAACTTGAGCAGAAGCCCCATCACGTTGAGGATGCCGGAGAGGGGGACGATGGTGATTTCGTCCAGCCCTCCGACACCACGGAGATCCCTTACCAACAATGTGGACATGACTATGCGCCTGCTGCTTCATCTTCTTCTTGGGCGCCCGAGTACGACCATGCGAGGGACCACCCACCACAGTGGGGAGGCTTTTCGCGCTATGAATGATCTCCACTTAGGTCGAAATGCTAAGCTTTGGGGGAGGTATACCGTCATCACACTCATTTATATATCATGTTCGTTCGGTTCTTTGTATATCCATATTTTTGCTTCTTTCGCTTGTTTTCGTTTTCTTTTGCTTCTTTCGTTTCTTTTATTGTTTTGTTCTTGTTTTTAGAACACAGAAAAACCAAAAATATTTCTGTTGTTTCTCTTTGTTTTCTTCTTTAGATTCTTTTGTTGGTTTTCTTTATTTTCTCGTTTCGGTTTAGTATTCAAAAATCCAAAAAATAATTTGCTTTGTTTGCTTGTTTCTTTCCGTTCTTGTTGTATTTCGAAAACCTAAAAATATTTGTTATTCTTCTTTGGTTTTTAAAGTTTGTTGCAGAGTTCACCGGACTTCCGAGTCTCCGTTGGAGCTTGATTATCATTCCATATTATTAGATCCACACAAGTGAAGAGCAGTAATGATGATATACGACAATCAAGTTGTGGTGAGAGGCTGGTATGGACGCTATTTGTTTTATTTTTGTACATATACTCATCGTGTGAACATGCTTAGTCCGTTCATGTAAGGTATATGTTATTTAATTGATGCTTAGTAGTTCGTGTTCTCACGTGTTAGTTCTAACTTTTAATATAAGATAGCTTGTCGTATAGATGTATGCTTGCACTGTTTTATTCATAGAAGGGTATGACATTGTGGTATCTCCCTCTGTTTGTTTCGCTTGAATCGACTTGGCACATGCTCACGCATGCTATGATTGAACACAAAAAAGTCACTTAAGCCTCGATGATTTGTTTTGCCTCAGAGTATTTGTATCACTTTTATGCCCCTGTTAATTTTGTTTTGTCGCAAGCATGATTATAACAGCTATCGCTCTCTTGATTGTCGCTCCCTGTCTATTGCTAGCCTTCACCTGTACTAAGTATGAAATGCTACTCGTGCAATACAACTCCCAAAACCAAAGTATGCCAAATGTGTCCACCATACCTACCTATATATGTGGTATTTAACTGCTACTCCAAGTAAATTTCTCATGTGCTACCTTTAAAACCTGCTAAAAAATTATTCCTGTGTTTGTGCCCCTGCTTTAGCTCATGAGGACGTAAATAGAGAATCTTTATCTCACTTGTTGATTGGATTTCACACCAGGGACTAGTGGCTTCATCTTCTTATCCAACCGATAGAGAGCAGGCAGCGGGGTGCCCAGCCCCAAATTAATACAACAAATTCACTTTACTATTTTTGCCCCTGTTTTACCAGTCAAAGCATAATCGTGTAAACAAAAGAGAAAGAGGGATGACCTTCTACACCAGTTGCGTCCTTCAAATGGGAGCCGCTCTTGTGAAATCTAATTGGCTTGTGACATAATGTATTTTCTGTTTACCATTTGTTGACATAAACATACACCTCTCTAAAAAATATTGTATACCTCTGTTTAATAAAATAAAAGTTCTAGCACATGAGTGATCCATGCTTCCCTCTCTGAAGGGACTTTATTTTACTTTTATGTTGAGTCTTCACCTTCTCACTTTATGCACCCTCTTGAGAACATGGATATTATTCTTATTGAAATGTGCTCGTCCCAGAACACGGTTTATAGTGGTATAACTTTGATGCTTGTATCTTTGATATCTTTATTTCTAGTCTTCATTTGAACTTCATAGGTGCCCTAGAATTTATGTTTTGCTCCACTATTAAGGGCAAGAGAGTACACTTTATCATACCCTATTATGAGCACTGCAATCTTGCAGATTGGTATACTTCATGTTGTCTATTATTAGTTTGTTGACATCTTTTCATGATTTGAATAGCTGCTAAGTAGCCTTTATTTTCCATACTTCTTATTATGAATTGGCTCAGCACTTGATCATATAGTGAGTATATTTACATCATATGAAACAAATGTGTTCGTAAAGTCTTTTATCGCACTCAGTTGTCACTAAATTACTTGAGGACAAGCAATAAGCTAAGCTTGGGGGAGTTGATACGTCGAAAATGTATCTCCTTTTCCGAACACTTTTCTTATTGTTTTCTCTAAACTTGTGAGTTTTGGATACCACTAACACGGACTAAAGCTGTTTTCAGAAGAATTACCTTGGTGTCTCGTTTTTGTGCAGAAAAATCAACTTTCAGGAATCTCCCAGAAAAGACCCCGTTGGCCATAAAACACCCGAAGACCTCGAGATCCAGAATGAGACCCAAAGAGGGGTGAGGAGGGGGACAAACCACCCCCGGCGCGCCCTCCTTGGCCACGCCGCCAGGTGGTGTGGGCCACCCTGGACCCCCTCAGACTCCCCTTTCTACTACATAATGCGTTCAAACCTAAAACACGAGGGGGTTCGACATATTCCACATAAACACAACAGAGCGCCGCCGCCACCCCGAAACTCGATTCGGGGATCAGAAGTTCATGTTCTGGCACCCTACCAGGACGGGGATTGGAAGGAGATCATCGCCATTGACACTGCCACTCCTTCTCCATCAACCATCCATGTTTTCCCCGTCCATGAGTGAGTAAACTCCGCTGTAGGCTGAGAGGGATGGAAGGGATTGGATGAGATTGCTCATGTAATAATGCCAGATTGTTAGAGAATAGTGCCTAGTATCCATTGTTAGTGTTTTCTACTGTTGTTGCAACTTGTTATGCTTAATTCTTGTCACTAGGGACCGAGTGCCATGATTTCAGATCTGAACATGTTATTGCTTCATGAGTATAATTATGTTTCCTGATCATACCTGCAAGTTGCTTACACACATTGTTGTCCGGAACCCGAGACCCCAAAGTGACGGAAATTGGTACAACCGGAGGGGATGACTGTGACGTGAGGATCACATGTGTTGACGGAGTGTTAATGCCTTTGCTTCGATGCTTTATTAAAAGGAGCACCTTAATTACGAGTAGTTTCCCTAGAGTCCCCGCTGCCACGGGCTGGTAGGACAAAAGATGTTGTGCAAGTTTCTCATTGCGAGCACGTACGACTATATTGGAACACATGCCTATGGTTTGCCTACGTGTTTGATACTTTATTATTATTATTATCTGCAATGTCCGCGTTATTATTATTACATGACCCTTGTTATCCATGCAACGTCCGTCCATCCATTCCCTTGATGCCTACGGTACTCCCATCCTGTTGTTTTTCACGATTGCTACTTTTGTTACTATTTTAATACTGCTGTTATTTTATTTCTACTTCTGCTATAAAACTGTTACCAGTGATAAGTTGTTGCGAGCAAGTTTACTTTCAGGTGCAGCTGAATTGACAACTCAGTTGTTAAGGCATATAAATATTCTTTGGCTCCCCTTGTGTCGAGTCAATAAATTTGGGTTTTAATTCCTTTGAAGACTGCTGCGACCCCCTATACTTATGGGTCATCATAGAGCTTGTCTCCCGTAGGCAACGTAATCACGACACCAGCCCCCGAGCCCTTTGAGGAGAAAGCATCGTCGAAGTGCATGGTCCATTCTCCGGAGCCAGCTTCCTGGGGACGGCCGTCTCCTCCTCGGGGTCTTCTTATGGTGGTGGATTTGTCCATTATGCGTTGAATTCTTCCAGATTCATCCTTTGACGGTCTTGGTCATGAGGAACTGGAGGAATTGGAGCTCAAAGTGTTGAAGCTCCCACTCCGCGACATGCTGATGACTCCCAAGTGCAGGAGATCAATTTGTAGTACCTTTCAATAAGTATTTGAGTGTCGAACCCACGAGGAGCTGAAGGTAAGCTATGTATTCTCTAAAGCCCTATAACCCTCTTATATGGATGTTTATGCAAAGCAATAAGTTTGACTAAAAGTAACTAACTAATTAAAAGCAAGTGACGTGGAGTGTGGTTTGTCTAGTAACTAGTGAAGCAAGTTTAAAATGCAAGTAATCCTAAATCAAGTTTCTAAAGCAAGTTTCTAAGCAAGTTTCACAAGTAGCAAGCAACAAATATCTCAAGTATCTCAAGGGAGCAAGTGTTCTAGCAATAGGTGTTTCGTTCGTGTGGTTGTCACAATTAGTGAAGCACATGTTTTAGTCTTAGTTGTTTCTTCTAGGAAGGAGCCATGAATAGGTATAGTCAAGTAAATGATCTACAACCCCTTATGATGGATCATGTGGCCAAGTAAATGACTGCACAAGATTGATTAAGACATAAAGTCCCACCATATCCTTATGTTCTAAGGTCCCCTATATATATCCCCCAATAAGTTAACTTTGTGGCTCGGTCTCTGGTTACTGTCACTCCCAAGTCACCACCACTCCATTATGCTACCGGTGATCACCTTACATGCATTCCCCAACATATGCATGCACTCATATATTGTACATAAATACAATCATAGAAGATAACAAACTTGTATACAACCAATCAACGAACTATTTCACCATTGCCAAGAACAATTCACTACTCAAACATAGACGGGAGACACAATACATCAAGAGTATTGCATCATACATCATGTTTGCCAAGAGATTATAGTGGAGACTGATCTTGCTGTAGATGTTGATGATGAACACGCCGGAGGGGGGTGGAGCCCTCCGGGGGTAATCCCGGCGGCGTTTCCCCCCTCCGATCTTCTCCGACGGCAGCCTTCTGTCTGTGTTTCGTGGTTTCGTCTCTCGGTGCCGCCTCCTTCTCGAAAAGGCCAAGGGACCCTTTATATAGTCGTTTTTAGGTCACGAGACACTCGGGAGAAGAAAGATCGACGGCATTGGAGCCACGGGGGCAAAAAGGGGGCCCCACACGCGGCCAAGGAATCTGGCCGCATGGAGGGTCCTCTTTTCCACTTGGTTGGCCTTTTGGCCCTCTACTTTGGCCCATGATCTTCGTCTCAAAAATTCTGAACCGTGCTCTTTGGCCTTTCCCTTTTTGGAGTCCCGAAGCTCCCGGAAAGTCCGGAACACTAAAAAGTACGTTTTCTGGAAAAACAGGGTTAGAACCAAAAGAAGGGGGATTGTTCAGAAAATCCCCCAAGTCATTATAAAACATGAATATAAGTTGCTAATATGTAGGAAAAACAAGTAATAACATGCAAAGTTCATGTATGCATTTTACATGCATCAACATCCCCAAGCTTAACCCATACTCGTCCTCGAGTATGAAGGTGATAAAACTAACATGGACTTTGCATTTTAAAACAATCATGGAATATCAAAGAAGATTATTCATGCTACATATAATCAAATTATTCATAATGTAGATGAGTAGCAACATACAATTCATGTTATAAGAAATATCAAATATGCAAGCAAAGATGCTTCATGAAAATTCACAAAGTGTATAATGAAATAAAAGCACTATGGACCAAATGCATACACAAAATGAAAAATAAAATCCTATATTGGTCAAAAGAATAGCATAATGGAGAATAAAAAATATGGTGGACACTTTGGAGAAAATTGAGTAGAGGTAAAACATGATCAAGTCTTATTTAGCTTCTAAATTATTCAACTAAAATTACTAATTGAAATGTGGTATCCATTGATCTAGGACTCTCATTGCCCCTTTATCACTAGCATCTTAAATGGTGAATGTCTAAGTAATGTGAATGACAAGGTGGTTGAAAGCCTCATGCCTCGTGAGTGTGGAAACCTACTCCATGATTACTCAACTTAAGATTACTAATAAGCTTTGTACAATCATAATAAGTACTAATGACATCATAGAGAACCGCAAAGAGGTACCTCTTGCCCCATGACATGGAAACAAGCCCATGTCACAATGACAAGACAAACAAACGGAGTAGACTCATCCTCCTTTTTATTTTCATTCACTATTATGCATAGCTTCTTATTTTATTATAGGATGTGTTGTAGAGTCACTCAAGCTGTAAGTAAATTTCCACCATGATAAAGCATGGCTTGGGTTAGCGGCCCAATGCGTTTCTCTAGTCATATAGATACTTACTCTTTAAAACTTACTATTCCTCTATTTCATTTCGGCATGGCAGGAGTCCAAAAACAAAAGTACATGATATCAAACACATGTAATTTTTTTTGTGCAATGTTGAAAGCTTTCCGGTGATACACGTTTATAGATAGCTCCCAACCACACACTTGTCAAACTCAAAACTTGTGGATCCCATTATTGGGTCATGTTTATTAGATGCATAAAAAGTAAAGTGTGCCTTCAAAAGTTCGTGAGAGTCCTATCCCAAGTTCAACCCATGACAATTAATAAAGTGAATATCTTAATTTAGAACATAAATAACATAATAACATGGTGAACATACTCGGAATAGCAATGAAGATAATGGGAAGATATGGTGGACTCACTGAAATACTTGGCTAAGGAGTGTTGGAAACAAGTTTTTACTTGTTGGAATTTTTAAATTTTTGGCTAGCAAGAGGGAGATAGTTGACCAGCTACTATGTATGCATATGTCCATAGAACTACTCATTTCATGACAAACTAAATAAACCAGCAATTAACATCAAGGACATGAATAAGAGATAGCTCAAGACAACATTATTGCAAATTTCTACACATAAAAAGCCTATAAATCATGCAAACATATGTAGCTCTTCAAATCAACCATGGCATCCCTATTCCAAGTCATAATACTAGCATCCAATGCATTCCAACCCCAAACTCCAGTAGCTCAATCTCATATAAAATTATGGGTGTGGTCTTATCAAAACAAAAATAAAAATAAAAACTAGACGCTTCAAGTCTCTACGATAAATGCTTTGCTTAGAAAAACAGAAAGTAGACGTGTGCTAACCAAAAGAGTGTAGCTCCAGTGGGGTCTTCATCACATCCCCAATCTTATGTATTTCACCATTTTTGGATGTCTTGAGGCGCATCTCCTCTATTCCCTGTGAAAAAACTTCACAAAACATGTTTCTGCCATTCTTTTTCTGTGGGGTGAGATTAGCAAGGACAAACAAATCACATGCTTGCTGCGCAAAATTCCAAATCAAATGCTCCAGTAGATAGACAATAAGGTTCGTTATGTTGTATGTTCACTCTCTTGCGTGAAAGAATCATGTAAAGTCGATTCCCAAGCCCAAAGAGTGCGTACAAAAGAAGGCAAAATCTGTACAGAAAAGCAACAGCAGCAAAACGAACGTTTTTCCCTAACCTAGACTCGTCAAAAAATTAATCCACTTTTTTTGCTTATATATTACAAAAAGTTGCAGAACATACTAAAAAATTAGCTCAATCCGACATACCAATAAGAAACGTAAAATCATACGGTGAGCAGACTCGTGCTGAAACAGAAATTTCATGCACTAGGATAGCAACATATAAGTCCAAATGGGTTTGACTTGACTCCTTATTGAAAACTCCAGAATTAAAACAACAAAAACTAATCTATTGAGACAGCAAGAGGACACTAGGAAAATCCAAACAAAAACAACCGGGTTGCCTCCCGTAAAGCGCTTTCTTTATAGCCATATAGCTAGGCTTTACTTACTTAACATCATGATGGTTGGAGTGAGGTGGCTCGGCATCCCCAAGGTTGGATTCTTGTACTTATTAGATACATGGAGGTTGATACCAGGGGTACATCCCCAAGCTTGATTGTTTGTCCCAGTTGATCATTGTTCATCTCACTCAACTCTTCCTCCTGAAAAATTCTTCTTACACAAATCTTAACATAAAACTTGATTAGAGGGGTTAGTGCCTCCATAAATAAAATCCACATAGGTACCGCAAAGACACATCATGAGTTGATTCTAAATATTAACTACTGTTACTACAGTTGTGCATTGCTCCTTGATCAAAAGAACCACACAAAATACAAGTAATGAGAGCAATGCAAAATAAAGACATAATCTGCCAAAAACTTAAAACTAATGAAATATGTAGTGATAACTAAATTTTCTTTCGTAAATTACCAGGTCAAAATTCCACTTCTGTGATTTTAAACATTTTTCGCAGTGAAGTTCAGGAATCTGTTTTCTGGACAGCTAATTACTATTGTTTAATCCTATCTCTCATATAAGATTATTCTTGCCATTTAAGATGAGAAATAAGACAGAAATGTGATGTTACAGTAGTGAACTAATATTTTTTATTGTTTTTAGCTTTGGAAAAAGTTTTAATGATAGAGACTTTGCAATGGTTTCATTGGCATGAACAACACATGTTCAAGGTCGACCCCAACTTCTCCATTACTCATCCTTCTCATTTACTTTCCCAAATTTTTTATAAAATGAAAATCTTAAACTAAATGATAGATAACAGTAGGTAAAGGTATTTTACATGTTGAAAATACATAAATGGGTGCTCAAACCGAATAGGAAATTAAAGCATAAGTAACACACCAAAAAATATTAAACAATTTATTTTTAAGTCTAACCCCTTTCCTATGCATTGGCATTTTGTAATGAAACAAATAAAAGAAGCACATAATAGCAAGCATAGAAAGGTAGATCAAGTGCAACTTCAATACTTTCAGCATTAAGATGGGAAACTTAATATTGTTGAAATATGTGTAACCATGTTTCCCTCTCTCATAATAATTTTCAGTAGCATCATGAATAGATTGAACAATATGAATATCACATAAAACATTCTTATCATGAGCCACATGCATAAAATAATCACTACTCTCCACATAAGTAAAATCCTCATTAGTGATAGTGGGAGTTAAACACTCATAATTTTCATTGCAATCATCATATATAGGAGGCATAGTATCATCAAAGTGAATTTTCTCCTCCAAGCTTGGGGAACTAGAAATATCATGCTCATCAAAACCAACTTCCCCAAGATTAGAACTTTCCATAGAATCAGCAAGTATATCATTTTTATCCTCAATAGTAGGGGGACTAAAAATATCATATTCATCAAGACAAACTTCCCCAAGCTCAAGATTTTCCTTAGCAATAAAGGTGTTCAAAGAATTAGTACTACCACAAATATGATTGTTGTGCAAATAATTTTTCAATTTCTCCTCAAACACTTCATGTCCTAATTCAAGGTAGATATTATATAGTTCTAAAATTGTTTGGTTGTTTTCTATTTTATAATTTTTTTTGTGTTTTAGGTTTATATGTTAGTATGCAATGCAAACAAGAATAAAAGCTTAGTACAACGCTCCCCGGCAACGGCGCCAGAAATGTGCTTGATGACTCCCAAGTGCAGGAGATCAATTGTAGTACCTTTCGATAAGTATTTGAGTGTCGAACCCACGAGGAGCTGAAGGTAAGCTATCTATTCTCTAAAGCCCTATAACCCTCTGATGCATGTAAAATGCATAGATGAATTTTGCATATTTTCACATGGTTTTCTATTACATATTGCATCATATAAGGGTATAATTCAATGTTTTATAGTATTTTGGGGTTAAATTACAAAGTCCCCCAACTTTTATGGAATTAACCCTGCTTGTCAGAAACCCCGTTTTCTATATTTTTGACGTTTCAGGGGGCAAACTTCCGTGAAATCACCTGAAAATCCGCGGGGGTCATTTTTTTGCAAGGAAAAGACTTGCGGGTGAAGGATCCACGAGAATTGGGCAAGGAGGCCCAAAAGAGGACCCTCCACGTGGCCAGATTCCTTGGCCGCGTGAGAGGCCCCCTTTTGGCCCCCGTGGCCCCAATTCCTTCCATCTTCGACTTACCGACTCCGTCTTGACCTAAAACCGACTATAAAAAGGGTCCCCCGTACCCTTACGGAGAGGAGCGCCGCCGAAACACCGAAACAGAGACCAGAAGTTCCAGATTGGAGGGGGAAAACTCCGGCGAGGCGCCGCCGGTGTGATCTCCTACCCCTCCAACGTCATCTCCATCGACATCTCCATGAAGAGGGAGTAGTCCACCCCAGGGCTATGGGTTTGTGGAAGTAGCACTTGTATCTCTCTCTCTCTCTCTATGTGCTTCACTAATTAGATCCGTATGAGCTGCCTCACATGATTACGGGCACCGTTGTAATTCCTATGTGGTGGATCTTTTCTATGAGTTATTGAATCTGAGATTGCAATTGTTTCTCTTGAGTTATTTGAGTAGATGTATCTTATGTACCCCGTTCTTATTTGCTAGCTTTGATCAATCTAGTTCTTGAGAGCGTGTGTGGGGTGATGGGTGCATTAGTTGGAGTAACGGGGGGTGGCTAGTGCTGTGAAAGTGACAGAAGTTCAGCTATCCACTTAGGTTTTGTTAAACCTTTCTTAGTTACCTCACTAGAGATAAAAAGGAGTACCTTGTTACCGGGGATTTGAAGTGACACTAATCAATCTCCATGACTAGATCTAGACAGTTCTTACTTGAACTTCATGTCACATTGCTTAAAGCTATAGTCTGGTTTTTCCTTAATTATCGAGGTGTTATGATTTATTTCGCATCTTGGTGGAGTATAAGAGGGATCAATATGACCGTAGAGATCTCTATGCTAGGATGTGATGCCCATATGAAAGTACTCAATGTTAAACATGTTATTGTAATCTCACATGTAATTCTTTATGTCCACCGTCTACCACTTTATTTGAGAGAATGCAAGTGTGAAACCATGAACCCCGGTCCTAGTTTAATTATAAGAAAACACTCTAGTTACTTTGCTGCAATTTACTTTACTTGCACTTTACTTTACTTGCATCTCCAATTCGAATTTACATTATCTCCATCACCACTTGCATCACAAAAATACAAAAACAATCCATTGCATATTTATTTTCTCATTTGCATTTAGTAGTAGATTTAATTATTGCACATTTACTTTCAGTTTTGCATTGCAATTTAGAAGTCTCACACCTTGTGCTAGACAACCACTTGGTGAGGTTGAGGGCACAAAATTCTCTACTTGTTTGCAGGATCCTGGAGGAAGCTTGGAAGACAACTGTTGAAATATTGGCTCCCCAAGAGTTCGATATAAACCCTCGAGTCACCCTCGTGGGGAAGAAGGCTTGCCACTAGCTACACACTCTGCACTTGGAGTCTCAACCTAGCCATCAAGCGTTTTTCTGGCGCCGTTGCCGGGGAGCCATAGGTGAAGGAGTTGTCCAAGGGAGCTCACAAGAAGTCTTCATCACCAACAAGGTGTGCAAACACCTAAGCTTGGGAAGGTTGCACCTACGTGAGTACCGTCCTTTCTATCTCCACCTTCTTTCAAGTAGATTGTTTTGTTTCTTGTCTTGTTTTTGTTTTTGTTCTTGTTTTTGTTTTGTCTTGCATATTTTATTTTAGTTTGCATTTAGTTATCTAGATTATTTTAGTATTTCGAATTTGCTTAGTTACTTTACTTTTGTTTTGCATAAAAAATTAAAAACTACATAAAAACTGTTAAAATGGGTGATAGAACTAAATTAAGTGACTACACAAATACACCCAATGACCAATTCATCGCTAGGCCAATTACTACACCTGAAATATAAGCTGAAAGCTATGAAGTAAGTCCTAGTTTATTGAATTTAATTACTAGAGAGCAATTTGGTGATAGCGCTATGGAGGATGCCTCTATGCATCTTCATGATTTCATGGAAATATGTGATATGCAAAAATTTAAAAATGTGGGAAGTAGTGTTTTAAAACTGAAATTATTTCCTTTTTCACTTACAGGAAAAGCAAAAGAATGGTTACTTTCACTACCTACAGCTAGTATAAAGTCTTGGGATGATTTAAAAGAAGTTTTCATTAAGAAATATTATCCTCCCGTTAAAATTTTGCAAAATAGGAATAATATCCTCTCATTTAGGCAAAATGATAATGAACATGTAGCCATGGCATGGGATAGAATTAAATTAATGCTTAGAACATGCCCATCACATGGAGTAAATGAATGGACCATACTACACTCTTTTTATAATGGTCTAAACTACATGTGTAGAAATATACTTGATTCTGCTGCTGGAGGTGCCTTTATGAGTAAAACTGTAGGTGAGGCTAAGAGCATATTAGAAAGCATATTGCAAAGTTATAGTCAATGGAATACTGAAAGAGCACCCAATCCCACTAAGAAAATAAACTCAATTGAATAAACCAATGATTTGTCTTCTAAAATGGACACTATTCTTGCTTTTATTAATAAACAAAATATGGAGAATGTGCCTTTGCAGGAGCTAGTTGGTAGTAATTCTGAAAGTGCGGATGTTAATTTTGTTAGGAATTATGGTATCAATGGTTTTGGTAATGCTTACAATTCATATAGTAAACCTCCTTATGTGCCAAATAAACCTTTTGTTCCATATCCTAATGCTAATGAAAATAAGTGGAAGCCTTCTAGTGAAATTTCTGAATCTAATAAATTGCTTATGGAACAAGTTGCTAGTCACAATGGTATTATACATGAGTTAAATAAGTCTATTGCATCCATTAGTAGTGATATTAAAGGATTGCAACTTCAATCTTCGAATTTAGATAAAGCATTGTCAAAATTAGCTGATAATCAAGCAACTCTATTAAGCATGTCAGCAGGAAAGCCACAAGCACAACCTAGTGTAGGAATGAATTCTATTACTGTTTCTGCTCCTATTATTGAAAATATTGATCATATTGCTGAGAATACAAGTGAGCATGTCCCTACTAGCTTAGAATAAACTTTGAATGAAATAGTGAAGTACCCTGAATATTTACTTCCATATATGTCTTATCTTGCTAGCAAAGATGAAATTAGTCCTCATGAATCAAGCATGCTATCCAAATTAGAGAGTAAAGTAGAGGAAATTATGATGCTTACTGAAATTAAGGATCCATTGCTTGATTTAGAAAAAAGTAGCTTGCAAGAACTTATTGCTACTCTACAAAAATTTGCTAGTGATCCCACTATAAATGTTAATCAACCTGGCTTTGGATCTTATATTGCTAATCATGTCTTGCAAGAAAAAATTGCTAGGTACAAGAATGAGGCCATGATACCTCCTAATCTTGGGGATGCATGGATCCCCAAGGTGCTAGTTTCAATTGGAAAAGAAATTCACCATGCTATGTTAGATCTAGGTTCTAGTGTATCGGTACTCTCTAAAGAATTATATGAATTTCTAGAACTAGAAAATTTAGAAAAGTGCTCAAGTGAATTTGTCCTTGATGATAACTCTAATAAACATGCTGTAGGACAAGTAAAAGATGTTATGATTGAATTGCACATGACTTTCGTACCCGTTGATTTCATTATTATGGATATGGGGGATAAATCCCCTAGTCCTATTATTTTGGGTAGACCTTTTCTTCGTACTACAGGTGCAATCATAGACTCCAAGGAAGGGAATGTCAAGTTTCAGTTCCCTCACAAGAAAAGCATGGAGCACATCCCAAGGAAGAGGGGCACGCTGAAGAACAAGCTCCCTCATGAGCTTTATCCCTCTTGATTATCAAGTAAGTAAAGCCTAGCTATATGGCTATAAAGAAAGCGCTTTACGGGAGGCAACCCGGTTGTTTTTGTTTGGATTTTCCTAGTGTCCTCTTGCTGTCTCAAGAGATTAGTTTTTTCGTTTTAATTCTGGAGTTTTCAATAAAGAGTCAAGTCAAACCTATTTGGACTTATAAGTTGCTATCCTAGTGCATGAAATTTCTGTTTCAGCACGAGTCTGCTCACCGTATGATTTTACGTTTTTTATTGGTATGTCGGATTGAGCTAATTTTTAGTATGTTCTGAAATTTTTTGTCCTTTGTAAGCACAAAAATTGGCTTAATTTTTGGACGAGTCTAGCTTAGGGAAAAACGTTCGTTTTGCTGCTGTTGCTTTTCTGGACAGATTCTGCCTTCTTTTTTTTTATGCATTCTTTGGGCTTGGGAATCGAACTTCCATGATTCTTTCAAGCAAGATAGAGAACATACAACATAATGAACCTTATTTTATATCTAATGGATCATTTGATTTGTAATTTTGCACAGCAAGCATGTGATTTGTTTGTCCTTGCTAATCTTACCCCACAGAAAAAGAATGGGAGAAACATGTTTTGTGAAGTTTTTTCACAGGGAATAGACGAGCTGCGCCTCAAGACATCCAAGAATGGTGAAAGCCATAAGCTTGGGGATGTGATGAACACCCCACTGGAGCTACACTCTTTTGGTTAGCACACGTCTACTTTCTGTTTTTCTAAGCAAAGCATTTATCGTAGAGACTTGAAGCGTCTAGTTTTTGTTTTTATTTTTGTTTTGATAAGACCACCACCATCATTTTATATGAGATTGAGCTACTGGAGTTTGGGGTTGTAATGTATTGGATGCTAGTATTATGACTTGGAATAGGAATGCCATGGTTGATTTGAAGAGCTACATATGTTTGTATGATTTATAGGCTTTTTATGTGTAGAAATTTGCAATAATGTTATCTTGAGCTATCTCTTATTCATGTCCTTGATGTTAATTGCTAGTTTATTTAGTTTTTTATGAAATGAGTAGTTCTATGGACATATGCATGCATAGTAGCTGGTCAACTATCTCCCTTTTGCTAGCCCAAAAATTTAAAAATTCCAACAAGTAAAAACTTGTTTCCAACACTCCTTAGCCAAGTATTTCTAGTGAGTCCACCATATCTTCCCATTAGCTTCATTGCTATTCCGAGTATGTTCACCATGTTATTGTGTTATATATGTTCTAAATTAAGATATTCACTTTATTAATTGTCATGGGTTGAACTTGGGATAGGACTCTCACGAAATTTTGAAGGCACACTTTACTTTTTATGCATCTAATAAACATGACCCAATAATGGGAGCCACAAGTTTTGCGTTTGACAAGTGTGTGGTTGGGAGCTAGCTATAAACGTGTATCACCGGAAAGGTTTCAACATTGCACAAAAAAATTACATTTGGTTGATATCATGTACTTTTGTTTTTGGACTCCTGCCATGCCGAAATGAAATAGAGGAATAGTAAGTTTTGATGAGTAAGTATCTATATGACTAAAGAAACGCATTGGGCCGCTAACCCAAGCCATGCTTTATCATGGTGGAAATTTACTTACAGCTTGAGTGACTCTGCAACACATCCTATAATAAAATAAGAAGCTATGCATAATAGTGAATGAAAATAAAAAGGATGATGAGTCTACTCCGTTTGTTCCTCTTGTCATTGTAACATGGGCTTATTGCCATGTCATGGGGCAAAAGGTACCTCTTTGCGGTTCTCTATGATGTCATTAATACTTATTATGATTTTACAAAGCTTATTAGGAATCTTATGTTGAGTAATCATGGAGTAGGTTTTCACACTCACGGGGCATGAGGCTTTCAACCACTTTGTCATTCTCATTACTTCAATACTCACAATTTTAAGATGCTAGTGATAAAGGGGAAATGAGAGTCCTAGATCAATGGATACCACATTTTAATTAGTAATTTTAGTTGAATAATTTAGAGGCTAAATAAGACTTGATCATGTTTTACCTCTACTCAATTTTTTCCAAAGTGTGCACCATATTTTCTATTTTCCAGTATGCTATTATTTGACCAAATATATGATTTTATTTTTCATTTTGTGTATGCATTTGGTCCATAGTGCTTTTATTTCATCATACACTTTGTGAACTTTCATGAAGCATCTTTGCTTGCATATTTGATATTTCTTACAACATGAATTGTATATTGCTACTCATTTCTAGTATTAATCATTTTATTATATGTAGCATGAATAATCCTCCTTGATATCCCATGATTGTTTCAATATGCAAAACCCATCTTAGTTTTATCACCTTCATACTCGAGAAGGAGCATGGGTTAAGCATGGGGATGTTGATGCATGTAAAATGCATAGATGAATTTTGCATATTTTCACATGGTTTTCTATTACATATTGCATCATATAAGGGTATAATTCAATGTTTTATAGTATTTTGGGGTTAAATTACAAAGTACCCCAACTTTTATGGAATTAACCATGCGTGTCAGAAACCCCGTTTTCTATATTTTTGACGTTTCAGGGGGCAAACTTCCGCGAAATCATCTGAAAATCTGCGGGGGTCATTTTTTTGGAAGGAGAAGACTTGCGGGCGAAGGATCCACGAGAATTGGGCAAGGAGGCCCAAAAAAGGACCCTCCACGCGGCCGGATTCCTTGGCCGCGTGAGAGGCCCCCTTTTGGCCCCTGTGGCCCCAATTCCTTCCATCTTCGACTTACCGACTCCGTCTTGACCTAAAACCGACTATAAAAAGGGTCCCCCGTACCCTTACGGAGAGGAGTGCCGCCGAAACACCAAAACAGAGACCAGAAGTTCCAGATTGGAGGGGGAAAACTCCGGCGGGGCGCCACCGGTGTGATCTCCTACCCCTCCAACGTCATCTCCATCGACATCTCCATGAAGAGGGAGTAGTCCACCCCAGGGCTATGGGTTGGTGGAAGTAGCACTTGTATCTCTCTCTCTATGTGCTTCACTAATTAGATCCGTATGAGCTGCCTCACATGATTACGGGCACCGTTGTAATTCCTATGTGGTGGATCTTTTCTATGAGTTATTGAATCTGAGATTGCAATTGTTTCTCTTGAGTTATTTGAGGAGATGTATCTTATGTACCCTATTCTTATTTGCTATCTTTGATCAATCTAGTTCTTGAGAGCGTGTGTGGGGTGATGGGTGCATTAGTTGGAGTAATGGGGGGGGGGGTGGCTAGTGCTGTGAAAGTGACAGAAGTTCAGCGATCCACTTAGGTTTTGTTAAACCTTTCTTAGTTACCTCACTAGGGATAAAAAGGAGTACCTTGTTACCGGGGATTTGAAGTGACACTAATCAATCTCCGTGACTAGATCTAGCAAGTTCTTACTTCAACTTCATGTCACATTGCTTAAAGCTATACTCTGGTTTTTCCTTAATTATCGAGGTGTTATGATTTATTTCGCATCTTGGTGGAGTATAAGAGGGAACAATATGACCATAGAGATCTCTATGCTAGGACGTGATGCCCATATGAAAGTACTCAATGTTAAACATGTTATTGTAATCTCACATGTAATTCTTTATGTCCACCGTGTACCACTTTATTTGAGAGAATGCAAGTGTGAAACCATGAACCCCGGTCCTATTTTAATTATAAGAAAACACTCTAGTTACTTTGCTGCAATTTACTTTACTTGCACTTTACTTTACTTGCATCTCCAATTCGAATTTACATTATCTCCATCACCACTTGCATCACAAAAATACAAAAACAATCCATTGCATATTTATTTTCTCATTTGCATTTAGTAGTAGATTTAATTATTGCACATTTACTTTCAGTTTTGCATTGCAATTTAGAAGTGTCACACCTTGTGCTTCACAACCACTTGGTGAGGTTGAGGGCACAAAATTCTCTACTTGTTTGCAGGATCCTGGAGGAAGCTTGGAAGACAACTGCTGAAATACTGGCTCCCCAAGAGTTCGATATAAACCCTCGAGTCACCCTCGTGGGGAAGAAGGCTTGCCACTAGCTACACACTCTGCACTTGGAGTCTCAACCTAGCCATCACCCTCTTATATGGCTGTTAATGCAAAGCAATAGTTTTGACTAAAAGGAACTAACTAATTAAAAGCAAGTGACGTGGAGTGTGGTTTGTCTAGTAACTAGTGAAGCAAGTTTAAAATGCAAGTAATCCTAAAGAAAGTTTCTAAAGCAAGTTTATAAGCAAGTTTCACAAGTAGCAAACAACAAATATCTCAAGTATCTCAAGGGAGCAAGTGTTCTAGCAATAGGTGTTTCGTTCGTGTGGTTGTCACAATTAGTGAAGCACATGTTTTAGTCTTACTTTTTTCTTCTAGGAAGGAGCCATGAATAGGTATAGTCAAGTAAATGATCTACAACCCCTTATGATGGATCATGTGGCCAAGTAAATTACCGCAAAGATTGATTAAGACATAAAGTCCCACCATATCCTTACGTTCTAAGGTCCCCTATATATATCCCCCAATAACTTAACTTTGTGGCTCGGTCTCAGGTTACTGTCACTCCCAAGTCACCACCACTCCATTATGCTACCGGTGATCACCTTACATGCATTCCCCAACATATGTGTGCACTCATATATTGTACATAAAGACAATCATAGAAGATAACAAACTTGTATGCAACCAATCAACGAACTATTTCACCATTGTCAAGAACAATTCACTACTCAAACATAGATGGGGAGACACAATACATCTAGGGAATATAGTATTGCATCATACATCGTGTTTGCCAAGAGATTACAGTGGAGAGATGGAGCTGATCTTGCTGTAGATGTTGATGATGAACACGCCGGAGGGGGGTGGAGCCCTCCGGGGGTGATCCCGGCGGTGTTTTCCCCCTCCGATCTTCTCCGGCGGCAGCCTTCTGTCTCTCTGTTCCGTGGTTTCGTCTCTCGGTGTCGCCTCCTTCTCAAAAAGTCCAGGGGACCCTTTATATAGTCGTTTTTAGGTCACGAGACACTCGGGAGAAGAAAGATCGATGGCATCGCAGCCACGGGGCAAAAAGGGGGCCCCACACGCGGCCAAGGAATTTGGCCGTGTGGAGGGTCCCCTTTTCCACCTGGTTGGCATTTTGGCCCTATACTTTGGCCCATGGTCTTCGTCTCGAGAATTCTGAACCGTGCTCTTTGGCCTTGCCCTTTTTGGAGTCCCGAAGCTCCCGGAAAGTATGAAACACTAAAAAGTATGTTTTCTGGAAAAACAGGGTTAGAACCAAAAGAAGGGGGATTGTTCAGAAAATCCCCCAAATCATTATAAAACATGAATATACGTTGCTAATATGTAGGAAAAACAAGTAATACCATGCAAAGTTCATGTATGCATTTTACATGCATCACATGCCCGTGGCGTTGGAATTTTGAAGGATCTGCTCGAGGGAAAAGGATGACACCACAGTGATGGGGTGCCCCTCGAAGTAGTGACGAAGCTTCCTCAAAGCCACAAGGAGCGCGTACAGGAGCTTCTGCTGCACGGGGTACCTCTCGCGGGCATCTCAAAGCACGATGCTTACAAAGTAAACATGGTGTTCGACGAGAGTGACTGTAGAGGCCCCGAAAGTGAGTTGTCCTGACACATTGGGGCTCTCCTGAGGCTGCATGAGGGTATTCTCCTTGTGGAGCTCCTCGCCTTCAACGGGATCCTCTCGGGGAGAAGAGAGCATGGGATCCAGGTCGGTCAGGGCCACTATTTTCTTGTCAGCCGGCCTTTCAGCTACAAGTGCAGTGCCGCCTGTTTGAGGGGTGGTCGCAAGGTACATGCGCAGCAGCTCCCGCGGTCATGGTGCGACACGTATAGGAGGGCTTGCCAGATACCTTTTGACCTCCTCAAATGCAGCAGCTACCTCGGAAGTCCATTTGAATGGACCTGAACGCTTCAGGAGCTTAAAGAATGGGAGACCCTTGTCGCCGAACCTGGAAATGAAGCGCCCCAGCGCCGCCACGCATCCCGCGAGGCGTTGCATATCCTTCAGTCGTCGTGGAGGTTGCATCTCTTCAATAGCCCGGATCTTGTCGGAGTTCGCCTCGATGCCCCGTTGGGACACCAGGAAACCCAGCAACTTCCCTGTCGCAACCCCGAATACGCATTTGTCGGGGTTGAGCATGATGTTGACCCTACGAAGGTTCTGAAATGTCTCCGCGAGGTCATCGACGAGCGTGCTCTCCTCGCGAGTCTTGACAACGATGTCGTCGATGTATGCCTTAGTATTCTTCCCTATCTGTGTCCCCGAGGCGATGCACATGAGCCTCTAGAAAGTGGCTCCTGTGTTCTTCAGGACGAATGGCATACAAACTTAGCAGAACACCCCGCAAGGCATCAGGAAGGCGGTCTTATCTTCATATTCTTTGGCCATTTTGATCTGATGATAGCCTGAGAAGGCGTCCATGAAACAGAGGAGGTCGCTCCCAGCGGTGGAGTCCACTATTTTATCGATCCTCGGGAGAGGATATGGATCCTTTGGGCTGGCTTTGTTGAGGTCTGTGAAGTCCACGCAGAGACGTCCTCCACCCGTATGCTTGGCGACGATGATGGGGTTGGAGATCCACTCGGCATGGATGACCTCGCGAATAATCTTGGCGTCGAGGAGCTTCTCCACCTCCTTGACGATGAATTTTTGCTTCTCCTGGCCCTAGAAACGAGCCTTCTGCTTGACCGGGCGTGCGCCCGGACACACCTCCAGATGGTGCTTGATCACCTTGAAGGGGTCGTTGCATAGAAAACAAAAAAAAATTCCTACGCGAGAGACACCCGAAAGGCCTAGATCTAATCTAGGAGATGAAGTGCAACAGGCAACAATAGGGTTAAGGAGAACACATACCCTCGAAGACTCAAAGTGGTACGAGATCAAATCTCGTTGTTGGCGTAGTCGTACTCACACCGATCCCGATAGAGAGAAGATGGGCACCGCAATCCGGCGGTGCATCCATGATCGGTCACACGTACGGTTGATGACGTCCTCCGTTCCCTCGCTCCAGAGGGGCGCGGAAGTAGAGGATACCTCGGAACTCCAGCAGCACGACGACGTGGTGGTGGTGAAGAATCCCACGGTCAGGGCTTCGCCAAACCGGAGACCATGAAATGGAGCAGCGGGTGGAGGGAAAGGGAAGTGGCCAAGTGTGTGGAGAAGAGGAGCTCTCACCCTCCTTTTATAGGGGAGGGGGAGGCAGCCCAAGAGGGGGGTGCGGCCAGCCATGGTGTGCCCCCACCTCTTCCCTCTTCATGTGAGTGGAAGCTCCACTCACACCCACTCACGCTCCCTTAATTTTCCACTTGGAAAATTCAAAGGTTTTCTTTTAATAAAACATTTTTATTTATTTATTTATATTTGTTAATTCCATTAACAAACATTTGCATATAGCACCTCGAATCATTTGTTAATTCTATTAACAACCATTTGACGAAAAACCCCTTGAACTATTTCAATTTTCCCCGAAACAATTTCGATGCTGCCCAAAATATTCTTTCCATATCCTCTCAAACGCGTCACCGAACCTTAATTGTGTCACCCTACGGTTCGCGAATAAGATAGACATGATCAAGACTCCTCTCCGATTTATAATCAACAGCGGGATCTGGAGATCCGTGATGACTCCTATATATTCAACGATGACTCTCGTGATCGTGTGAACCAACAACGCCGTGAACTATTCCCTTTGTCTCGCGATATTTTACTTGTCCGAGATTCGATCATTGGTATCAACCATACCTTGTTAAGTCTCGTTACCGACAAGTACTCTTTTCTCGTTCCCGTGATATAACATCCTTGTGATCATATCACGTGCTTGCAAGCGGTTTCGATGTGATATCACCGAGAGGGCCCAGAGTATATCTCTCCGTCATTTGGATGGACAAATCCCACTCTTGATCCATGATCCTCAACTAATACTTTCCGAATACTTAACGACACCTTTATAGTCACCCTGTTATGGTGTGACGTTTGATGCCATCAAAGCACTATTCCGGTATCAGCGATTGACATGATCTCATGGTCTAAGGAATAAGTTACTTCGTATGTTTGATATAACAATGTAAACTAAATGATGTGATCGCATTGCTATATTCTCTTTGGGTATATGTTCATCACATCATTCTTCTAATGACATGACCCCGTTATTAATAACATCCAATGTTCATGATCAGGAAACCTTGATCATCTATTAATCAACGAGCTAGTTAAAAGAGAGGCTTTACTAGGAACCATTGTTTGTTTATTAAGCACACATGTATCAACGTTTCCGGTTAATACAATTCTAGCATGAGAAATAAACATTCATCATAAACAAGGAATAAGATAATAACCATTTTATTATTGCCTCTCGGGCATATTCCCTTCAGTCTCCCACTTGCACTAGAGTCAATAATCTAGTCTGTAAGCACTTAACACATATGGCGTACCAGTGTTATTACCATGCTTCGCATGTGGTAAACATTATCAAAAAGATTTGAACTGTTCAGGTCCTATTGTATTTGCATGTTCTTTGCGTCTACACGCATCACTCATTCTCTAATGAGATGGCTTTGCATATATATGGTCAATCGGTGAAACCTTAATTCCTCGGCTTAAACCATTGTCACTAACATTGTGAAAATGTAGCTTCATAGTGTTTAGCAATCTTGGAAATTCACCAAGTTCCGGTGATACCTTAATTCCTCAGCTTAAACTGATGTTACTAACATTGTGAAAATGTAGCTTCATAGTGTCAGCAATCTTGGAATTTCACCAAGTTCAATAAAGAACTCATTGACACAAAATACGCTTATTATCAGTTGTCAACACAATGATATACTTTAGCCTTTGTTGTAGTATCTGTCACAATATTTTAATTTTGAAACTCTTTCAAATCCAGCATGGAACTTTCTTCCATCCTATTGTGCTACCCTTCATCACATATTTTAATTGAGATAAAATTACTTGAATAAATCACAAGACTATTAGTGTAACATATTACAACTAATATTTTGTCATTACTATATAGGAAAACATATCCTTAGCATTTCTAAAATGACACAAGGATCTCTCCCACTGTTTTCTAATCATCATATGAATTATCCTTCTATAACATTTTATAGCATAGGACTCATCTGGTTGTGTACATAGCATGGAAACATGACTTAGAAATCTCAATTTCAATGATGCTCATCATGTGTCAAAACACTTGAATCTTGCTCAATTATTTTCCATGTGACAAGAACTCCTTCTTGTCATTTTGATATTGACTTACTTCAATATTTCATCTATGTAATTTGGCTTCAATCATATCAGGTGCGTCAATCCATCTTTTATAGATATCGATGCCCAATATCTTCTAAGCCTTTCATCAATATGAAATCGAAAATCTTAACCGTGTTAATTTAAAATACATATTTTCCAATCAACCATATGTCATCTACATAAAGTATTGGAAATATGTCATAGCGCTCCCACTTAATTTCTTGTAACATTACAAGCATCTTTATCGTTCATGATGGAATCAAACTCTTTTGATAACTTCATTAAGGTAAAGATTTCAACTTCGTTATGTTCACTTCGACCATTGAAGTGTGCATGCCTTTCTAGCAACCTTTTGAATTTTACAAAACTCTCAGACTGTGTCAAGTACACATCCTTGAACAAACTTCCTCGAGAGGAGAATTGGTTTTGTTATTCAACATCCATATCTTAATATGTAACTTTGCTAGAACTATCTGCAAAGACTAAGCATCACCACGGAAGATCAAAATCTTGTAGTAGTGAACTCTTTGAACTTTGTCGAAAAAAACTTTTCGATAAGTACAACTTTCAAAGGATCTAAAATCCATGTCTTTGTCGCTATATAGACCCTTTTGCTATCGTTAGGCATCATGCCTATCGAAAGGACTACCAAGTCACATACTTGCAATTCATACAAGGATAAAATGGCGGATATAATGACTCATAGTCAATTTTACGAAGTCAGGGCCCATCATTTGCTTCCTTTATAAGGTCCAGGTCCTTTGTTGTCAAAACAACACTTTATACTTAAAGCACAAGTTGTTCTAAGTACAAAGTTTTTGGACTTTTCTGGTACAGTTCGCAAACTCATTTGAAGTATCTACAACATTTATAGTGTCTTCTACTTAGTCAAAATAGTAAACCCGGAACAACTTCCAGTGCTGTGCTACTCTTGACATGATAACGAAGATTCTCTAATCTCGTTGAGTTTGTACTGTGCTCCCACTGACTTGTTTTGCAAGAACTACTTTCTCGAGAAATCAACCCTTTCTGACAAACAACATTTGTCTTTTGGTTCGATGATAGGAGAAATACCCAATGTTTTATTTGGGATAACCTTATAAACATATATTTATCCTATTTTGGTTGTAAACATTTTACACATGCTATGCATACCAAAACTTAAGAAAAATGACAATTCAGGTCACTACCCAAACCATATCTTATATGTTGTCAATTTCAATGGATCATGATGGTGCTCTTTTCAGTGTAAAAGCGGTTGTCCTTAATGTATAAACTACAAAATTATAATGGCAATTTTATTAATCTTACCATGTCAAACAAGGTTTGATTTTTTTCTTTTGAATATTCCAATCTAATGTGGGGTATTCGAGAAGTATAAGTTGTAGAACAATTCTGCAACTTCTCAGATGTTTTGCTAAACTTGTAACTCAAACTTTATCCTTTCTAATCCAATCATAAATACTTGATTATCTTGTTACAATGATTTTAACTTCATGTTAACAACCTTTTGAACCAATTCAAAATGTCAAACTCTGTTTTCTTTAAATAGATATACTCACATATCTACTCAAGTCATCGACATAATTTTATGAAGGAAAAATCAATCCACCATACATGACTACACATAATGGACTATATACATCAATATGTATAATCTCCACTAAATTAGTCGTCCATTCTACTTTGGCCTAAGAACGGAATTCTAGTCATCTTTTGGAAGAGGTCTCACAAGCGACAATTTATTCAAAATAAAATGACTCCGAAAATCCATCAATATGGAGTTCCTTCATGTTTTCCTTTCCGATATGAACTAAAATGGTGGTGTCACAATTTTAAGTGAAAATCTTATACGTCTTGCAACGTTTAGCATTTAGTCTTATAGATGTTTACTTTACCAACACGATTTATATTAACATATCCATCAATTATGGAAAATGGTCATAGTTTGAACAATTTCATTTGTTCTCACAAAATACTAGAACAAAATAACACTTATTAAGTTCTTAAAATAAATCTTTAATGTTTGGTTCGATATGACAATGAGCGCAATAACACTTTATTTCTGTTCTTGTCATAATCGATTCCACATCTATTACTAGTTTCTTTTAGGCCCTTGTATTTCTTGCATTGCGTTGCTTTGTATGACAACTCATACCAACCAATGTGGTATCAAAATACCCAAAAAATACTTTGTTAACTAGTAATACATCTATAACTTGTATATCAAGCATATACTCCTGAGCTGGACTTTTCCAGTTATCTTTTTTTTCTGCCATATTTCTTTTTGTAATTCTATTTTCAATATTCCCTTTCTTTTACAGAAGAATCATTCAACATCAAACAATGCTAGTCGTACTAGCTCATTTTCTTTGGCGTGTTAGTCATATACTAACACCCATTGAGTCATACTTTGAGTTTGATTGTTCTACTAATATCACCATATTAATAGTATTCTTCTAGATTCCACTCTTAGCAATCTCCAAGTAAGGTAAACGACTTTACCCATACTTTTAATCCATCCTATCATAACAATTTTATGATTAAGCTACTATAGCTCGAAGGAAGGAATTTAGAGGATAATTTTTAGCGCCCAACTTCTTGGAATATTCAAACGCCTAGCGTCTTCAATCATTGCATATATTCAGATAATATAAGCAAACATTGTCACGCTAAATTTGCATATATTCAGATAATATAAGCAAACATTGTCACGCTAAATTATACTCAGTCATGTTGCTACAAATAAGTTTCTAGATATCAATATATCTTTCACTTGATTGTTTCTGAAAACAACTCTTTTCAGTTCCTAAATCACCTTGATCAACAAAACATTCTTTTGAAGATAAAGTAATATGGAAGTCACCATGACTCTAGATTCTAAGTAGGAATTGGTTGCTCTCTAGATCAATCAATCATTAATCACATGGAGCTAGGTAGGAAATACCGAAAATCTACAATAGGATTCAATTTTAAATTTCACTAATACGGTACCAATCTTAAATGGTATTTACCAGATCATAACAGTTATATCTCAATTAACAATCTAAGTGTAAGGTAGTTATGTGGATGCCAATGAATACTACAATTTGTGCAAATTCACTTTGATTTGTTGTTCTTGATAAATAAGTTCAAGTTAATTCAAAAATTAAACCATGAACTCCCACTCAAAAACAACATCCCTCTTAGTCGTTTTTAGTGATTACACGAACCAAATTCACTACACCAAAACCGATCATCACGTGAGATGATGTAGTTTCAAAGGCGAACATGGATATGTTCATCATATCATCCATATGACTCATGTTTTACCTTTCGGTTACGTGTTCCGAGGCCATGTCTGTACATGCTAGGCTCGCCAAGTAGAACCGTAGTATTGCGTGTGTTTCAAGGCCATGTTTGTACATGCTAGGCTTGAAAACACCCGTTGTATGCGAACGTTGAGTCTATCACACCCGATCATCACGTGGTGTCTCGAAACGACGAACTTTCTTAACGGTGCATACTTAAGGAAGAACACATTATTATCTTGATATTAAGTGAGAGGGATCATCTTATAATGCTACCGTCGCTATCTAAGCAAAACAAGATGCATAAAAGGATTAACATCACAAACATCACATGTAAGGATAACGTGATATGATATGGTCCTCCTTGCACTTGATCTCCATCATGTGCATCATGGTATGATCTCCATCATTCCACCGGCGTTGTACCAAGTACCATGGCACCCAATCTTGATTGTCCATCAAGAAGAAGACAATCATATGGATACCTTCCGGTATATCAAAAATAGATCATCTCATAATCAAATTTGTAATATTGACCATATCACATCACATGCCCAGCAAAAACTAGTTAGACGTCTATAATTTATTTTTGCATATTTTACGTGGCTTAGGCCTTTCGATGATAGAACCGTTCATACCTACGAACATCAATCACAACGTTGATAAACACATTTTTAACAACCCTTCGTAGATTAGATCTTAACTATAGTAGGAGAAATGGACACCTCCTTAGCCACAAGTGAGACAACTCTCGCGTACATAGTACACGTAAACTAAGTCTGGGGCAGCTTCATCCTACTATGCCACTAAGATCATAAAATACTCAAGGAGGCAATAACATGATCATCAACGCCCACATACACCTATGTGTTCTACCCGTACAAAACATCTACGCATAGACCTGGCTCTGATACCACTGAAGGGGTCGTTGCATCGAAGAAAAAAAAATTCCTACGCGAGAGACACCCGAAAGGCCAAGATCTAATCTAGGAGACGAAGTGCAACGGGCAACAAGAGGGTTAAGGAGAACACATACCCTCGAAGACTCAAAGTGGTACGAGATCAAATCTCGTTGTTGGCGTAGTCGTACTCACACCGATCCCGATAGCGAGAAGATGGGCACCGCAATCCGGCGGTGCATCCGTGATCGGTCACACGTACGGTTGATGACGACCTCCGTTCCCTTGTTCCAGCGGGGCGCGGAAGTAGAGAATCCCTCGGAACTCCAGCAGCACGACGACATGGTGGTGGTGAAGAATCCCACGGTCAGGGCTTCGCCAAACCGGAGACCATGAAATGGAGCAGCGGGTGGAGGGAAAGGGAAGTGGCCAAGTGTGTGGAGAAGAGGAGCTCTCACCCTCCTTTTATAGGGGAGGGGGAGGCAGCCCAAGAGGGGGGTGCGGCCAGCCATGGTGTGCCCCCACCTCTTCCCTTTTCATGTGAGTGGAAGCTCCACTCACACCCACTCATGCTCCCTTAATTTTCCACTTGGAAAATCCAAAGGTTTTCTTTTAATAAAACATTTTTATTTCTTTATTTATATTTGTTAATTCCATTAACAAACATTTCCATATAGCACCTCGAATCATTTGTTAATTCTATTAACAACCATTCAACGAAAAACCCCTTGAACTATTTCAATTTTCCCCGAAACAATTTCGATGCTCCCCAAAATATTCTTCGATATTCTGTATCCTCTCAAACGCGTCATCGAACCTTAATTGTGCCACCTTACGGTTCCCGAATAAGATAGACATGATCGAGACTCCTCTCCGATCAATAATCAACAGCGGGATCTGGAGATCCGTGATGACTCCTATATATTCAACGATGACTCTCGTGATCGTGTGAACCAACAACACCGTGAACTATTCCCTTTGTCTCGCGATATTTTACTTGTCCGAGATTCGATCATTGGTATCAACCATACCTTGATCAATCTTGTTACCGACAAGTACTCTTTTCTTGTTCCCGTGATATAACATCCTTGTGATCATATCACGTGATTGCAAGCGGTTTCGATGTGATATCACCGAGAGGGCCCAGAGTATATCTCTCCGTCATTTGGATGGACAAATCCCACTCTTGATCCATGATCCTCAACTAATACTTTCCGAATACTTAATGACACCTTTATACTCACCCTGTTACGGTGTGACGTTTGATGCCATCAAAGCACTATTCCGGTATCAGCGATTGACATGATCTCATGGTCTAAGGAATAAGTTACTTCGTATGTTTGATATAACAATGTAAATTAAATGACTTGATCGCATTGCTATATTCTCTTTGGGTATATGTTCATCACATCATTCTTCTAATGACATGACCCCGTTATTAATAACATCCAATGTTCATGATCAGGAAACCTTGATCATCTATTAATCAACGAGCTAGTTAAAAGAGAGGCTTTACTAGGAACCATTGTTTGTTTATTAAGCACACATGTATCAACGTTTCCGGTTAATACAATTCTAGCATGAGAAATAAACATTCATCATAAACAAGGAATAAGATAATAACCATTTTATTATTGCCTCTCGGGCATATTCATTTCACACCTCCCTTGGTACACCGGGCATATCAGACGCTGTTCGTGCAAATATGTCCGCGTTTGCCTGGAAGAAGGCGACGAGCGCGCTTTCCTATTTGGGGGGCAGCCCGGCCCCGATGGTGAGTATCGGCCCTATGCCGTCGAGGTTCATGGACACCTTCTTTGCCGCTGCCCTCTCGTGAGAGAACAGTTGTTTCTTCTTCGGAGGCTCGACAGTGTCCCCGAGGTTTCCCTCGTTGATGGGTGTGATGATGCCGCCTCCTTGTAGGCGTCCTCCATGGAGTGCACCACGTCCTTTACGTCCCCGTGAACAAAGAGGGGTCCGCTGCTCCCGGGCATCTTGACCATGTTGTATGCGTGGTGCGTGACGGCCATGAACTTGGCCAACACCGGGTAGCGGAGTATGGCGTTGTAGGGAAGCCCGATGTTGGCGACGTGTCGAAGTCGATCTCCTTGGTGCGGTAGATGTGGCGGGTCCTGAACGTGACTGCTAGCCTGACCCTCCCAGCGGCGTGGTTGTGCCGTTGGTTACTCCGGTGAAGGGCTTGGTGGCCCTGAGGCGGTCACGCGGGATACGCAGCTTCTCGAAGGTTCCGAGGGAGATCACGTTGAGGCCTGCACCTCCGTCCACAAGCCTATTCGAGACGACGACATGGTTGATCGTGGGGGTGCACACAAGAGGGATGGATCCCACCGAGCCAACGGCCTTGGGGTGGTTGGCGACATCGAAAGAGATCACCTGCTGGGACCACTTGAGTGGCAAGGCGGCTATTTCACCCCCACAGCACGCGGCCCCTTGACCTCCCTCGGTATTTTATTGATGTGGCGCCCGGAAAATGGGGCGAGTGACCCGCCGAGTGTACATGCGACGTGACCAGTGGTGTCATGCGCCTCCGCCGCATCCCATGGAGAAACGCCAGAGGGTCACTTTACCCTCGGGCTCACCACCGGGAAGACGGCCGTAGTGGCGGAAGCGTTGGATAAACTGCTTGCACATGTCCTCCCACGAGTTCACGGAGCTGTCCGGGAGGTTCAGCAACCATGCGAGCGCAGGTTCGCGGAGAGCCAGGGGAAAGTACCTCACTAGGCACCGGTCACATCCCCCAGCAGCCCTGGCTCATGGCTCGTACTGTTGCGGGAAGTCGGACGGGGGGCATCCCCCGTGTAGCGTGGCGGGAGGCGAGGCCGGTAGGCCGAAGGCCACCTTGCCTCCCACAGGTCTCTGTTGAACGCATAGCAGCACCCTGCCCGGGCGCTCGCCCGCCGCTCTCGGTAGCTAGGCTACTCTGAGACGATGGTGGCGTTTTCCGGGACGAAGGATGTCGTGCCGCGCGCTCGAGAGCGTCGTGCCCTGCGCGTGCAAGGTTCTGCCGGCCTGACCACGGGCAAGTCAGCCGCTGTGAAGCTAGTCTGCTCCTAGTTGGCTGATGGTACTGAGGTGAGATCGATGGTGCACACCAGCCGAGCATCGCCTGCGTCGAGCAGGGTCGGGCAGCGCGCCGGCCCCTGTTCTCCACATGGGGCTCCCTGCGTGGTTACCAGTGCAGAGGATCAGGGGCCGCGCCGTGTTCGCATGGAACTAGCAGGTGTGCATTGTGCCATTCCCACACAGCGACGCGTGGGAGCGAGAATGGGAAAACCCGATGTGGGCGAAGTCGGTGACGAGGCCGCCGAGGTTGTTCCGCCTCCAGGACCGCGCCTACGGCTGGTCCAATTGGTGCGGGAAGCGGCCATGGATACGGAGATGCGAGAGAAACGCCTTAACCCCCTACCTGGCGTGCCAAATGTCGGAGTTGTTGTTTTGTCAACGACAACGTAGCAATCAAAGGTTCGAACACTGGGGGCTAATCACGTTCAATCACACCTCCGGAGGATTCAAGAGGGGAGCTCTCGAAGGGAAACAAGCATGACATTAGGGATTTACCCAGGTTCAAGCCACCGTGATAGTGTAAAACACTACTCATGCTTGTCTGGTTGATTGCACTGTGAGGATTACAGTACAACGGAGAGTTCTGATGATCTATCTACTTGGTGTCTACTCTCTTGTTCTTGTTCTCTCTCGCTCTCTCTGTTTTCTTCCTTCCTTTTCCCCCTCCGAGGAGATAGGGGAAGTCTACTTTTATTGGCTATCGGACTGTTTCCCGCTCACTTGGCGGGAAACGGATACCACAAGGTGCCAAAGAGGGGAGCTCCCCGTACACTGCGCCTCCTGCGCGGTCCTGGTCATCGGGGGACAGCTGCGCCGTCCATGGCGTCATGGCGGGGGAGCTGGGTGATGCCGCCTTCGTCTTCTAGCGCGGACCTGGTCTACTTGCACCAAAGAGGAAAGCCACGGACGGGGCTTTTGGTGCGCGCAGCGGATCCCTGCGCTTTATACACGAGAATGACAACTGCAGACGGCGACTTCGTCATCCGTGTAGAGGTCAGAGCGTCACCCTCACATGGGCTGTCTCCCAGCGGGTGAGGCTCCTTCGGGAAGGAGCGGGGTCGGAGCAGGAGTTCTCCCCAGCGATGCGCGTTGGAGATCCCTTGGAGACATCTTCTTCAAGTGGTCGGCCTTGGGGGAGAACTGCCAAGGGGTATCTTGTTGGATGGGTACGGACTCCTTCCGTACCTGATGGGCTAGGCCAGCAGATGGCCCAGAATACCCTGGTATCCGTGGGTCCGACAGACGTATCAGGAAATGGCAGGAAGCTTCGACGGTGGTGCATCATTACGCCGCCGTGTGGACGATTGGATGCCTCAGCCAAAACTGAAGTGGGCGGCCGCATTTAAGCGCGCGAAAGACGAGACGATGACGACGACGACACTCACAGTCACCGACATGGTGGGGCCACGGGCGGGGAAACTCGCGCGAATTGTTTTCACGTCGTTTTCCTTCCGCCGGCCCCAACTGCCCCTCCCCTAGCGTGTTGGGTTCAGCCTGATGCGTTGGAGCTATTTTCGGTTCAAACCGGTGCAATTTGGTCTCATGGGGGACGATGGACCGGTGGAGATGCTCTAAAGTCGATGTAGCTAGTTGCTTCCTGTAATCATTTCTACGCACATAGTTCCTCTGCCGCCTCCTCCTGATGTAAACTGATGGGATTCGAAATTTCGAATTCATGTCGTGCTACTAATGCAATCCTTCCTCCTTGCTCCCTCGCTGGCATTGATCTGGAAAGGGTGGGTTTATGGGAGTGGACGGGGATTGATTGGCCATGGAGAAAAACTCGGCGGAAGATTGACTGATGGAATCGGCCGGAGCGGAGGACTAGATCTGGATCGCCGTCGCCAAACAGGATCGCCTCAGCATAATTAGCGGAAACCATCACCGTTACCAAGTCATACTTGCAAGCCAGGAACCGACCTATCCCCTCACAAAAAATATCAACAACCGACCTACCGCGCGCGCACTATAAAACAATCAACCGAATCAAGCAGTGCCAGACTGCACGCCAGGCCAGCTCGCTCGGTAACGCCCTCCGCGATCGCGAAGCGGGCGGCGCCGGCGATGGCACGACGACGAAGCCAACGACGGTACCGGGACAAAACACGGCGGTTAGGCTGGCCGCCACCGGACTGGGCGGAGCTGCACCCGGACCTCCTCTCGTGCATCCTCCACCGGCTGGACCAGGCCGAGCTCCTGACCGGCGGCGTAGCGGGCGTGTGCCGCTCCTGGCGTCGCGCCGCTCGGAAGGAACCGGAGCTGTGGCGCCGCATCGACCTGAGCGGCGGCCAGTGGTACCTCCCGCCGTGCCGCCCCAAGGTCACCATCCGCGCCATGGTGCGGGCCGCCCTTCGGTTCGCCGCGGGGCAGTGCGAGGCTTTCCTGTGCGAGTGCATCGACGACGAGCTCCTCCTCCTCATCGCGCGGCGGTAAGAGAGTTCTTCCCTATCCAGGATGATTTGCGTTCTTCTGTTTTGGCATAATTAGATCTGGAACTTTAATTCGATGGGAAAAGGGAGCATAACCTAATGTTGAGTAATTGAAAGATGAACATGATTAAAGAGAATTTGTAATGCCATTACAGGGATACGATCGAGCATCCTTCAAATTCTTTCTCCACCTTGATCTCCTTTGAGTATCTTATTATTAATTCTTCATCATTTTTAGGTCATAGGAAAAACATCAGATCAAGGGGGAGAAAAAAAAATACAAAATATCAAAACTAAGAAAAAAAATGCGAATCTGAATAGAAAATATACCCACATGAAAAGGGGAGGAGGCAAAAAAAAATAACCCAAATACATAACTAATTTCAAGATATTTGCAACATGGAAGAACAAAACATATAAACAAATATATATCCTCGTTCTAGAAATGAAGCCAAAACCGATCTGAACCATAGATAACGAAAAAATTGAGGAGGCCGCAGGTGGAAGACCATTGTCTCGTTGTTTCTTTCGCTGGCGTCGATCGTCTTGCTCCTGGTCGGCATTGCCGGATCTATCATGCAAGAGAGAACACAATGGAACACAAACCGAGAGAAATTTTAGATCGAGGAGACAAAAGAGGTATGGAGAGAGGGTATGGGGTTATAGTTGGACCAAGTGTAGTAGGATGATGGTAGTTCGTGGATATATCCATATAGGTGCGGGCAATTTTTTTTTTTTTGCTTAAATAAGTAAGAAGTAAAAATAGTCGAATAGAATAGACAAACCTAGTAGGCATACATAGGAACGACATCATGAGAAGGGTATTAAGTCATTTTGTCTGATTTCTCTTGCTTTCAGTGGGTATGCTTTTGTAATTTTATTTGGAGCATGGAAAGTTTTTTTTTTGCACATTTGAATCCCTATTTTTAGATGTGGAAATCTTGCTTACGCATGCTTGAATGTCATATTTGTGTCTCATACGGTTCATAAATAATGTACCCTGCAGGGCACCCTTGCTAAAGAGCCTTCATCTTATCACGGGTTTTTTCTCCAATGAAGGACTTGCAAACGCGATCAATATGTTACCTCTACTTGAGGAGCTTGAGATTTCTCTACGTGAAAATACATATACACCAAAGGTGGTTGAACTTGTTGCTGTATCATGCCCACTGCTGAAGCACTTCAGACTAGTGGCGCCAATGGGCTACCTCTATGGTACCACTTTGGACGCATCTATTGTAGCAAGGATGCACAAGCTACGCTCCTTGCATATTGTTGGCTTTAACCTCGACAATAAAGGGCTGACAACCATCCTTGATAACTGTCATGACCTTGTGTACCTTAACATGAGATTGTGTAGCCCTATTGAGATGGATTACAGCCTAAGAGTGAAGCTCGCTCGGATCAACATGGACGATCGTGAGTACTTGAGCGACCGTAACTGGTATGAGGACTTGTATGATCATACGTATTACACGCACCCCTATGACTGTGCATGTAAACATTGTTCGCGGTCCTACCGAGACTCCGACGGCGCTTGCTACATCAACGGCTACCGATACTACGACAACGGTTACAGCGACGGTTGCCTATGCTGCCGTTACCACGACGATTTATATGAGGATAGTTTTTACTACTGCTTTGGTAGATATGATGATATTGATGATGCCGATCTCGAAAAGCATGAGAAGATTCTCGACATCAAGAGCATGCGTAGGTACCTAAGCTGGTGAAATGGAGAAGATCTTAATAATGTTTTGGTGAAAAATGCCCCCTTCTCAAACGCATACGCAGTCTTGGTGGCTGATATTTTGTTGCTTAAGCTTTTGAGATTTCTGCATTATTAATTGTTCAGTGGTCAATCCACAAATGTATTTAATATTTCCCATAAATGAATGGCCGAAACAAGTTTTGTTTGCGGTTTTCTAGGAAAACTGCTTGTGAAGTGTAAACATTGTAAAAGCAGCAACAATGTTTACCTAGACCCCTACGATAAGCTTTTTTTTCGGCTGGCCATGCGCACATGCCCTAAAAATGCTTATCTCTTTTATCTATTCCCTTTTTTAATGAATGAATATGTATTTTTAGCTGGCATATTCCATTTTTCATAGATCAGTAAAATAAAAGTAAACTGAAAAACTGTTGTTGTACTATTCCTTTTTCATAAAAACATGTATTTCGTTTGAACAATCATTTCTCTTAGGACAAATTTAGCTTAAATTCTATTTTTTGGGTAGTGGTTTCTAGGGGAAATAACGGGTGAGATAGGCTTTTTTTTGCGCCGGTTAGCCGTTTTTCGCCCACTCGCACCCCCACGAGCCCAATTAGCGTCGGTTTGGGCTGTTTTAGCGCCCGGCAAACCCAGACCAAACCCAGCGCGCCGGGACGTTGTTGGGGGCGCCGGATGAAGGGAAAAGGCATGAAAGAGCTCCGTCACTTTTTTTGCCGCGTGGACCCGCGCTGTCGGCGAGAGAGAACTTCTCCCTCCTCGGCTCTCGAGCGCTTTAATGCCGCCCCTCGCGGCGATTGACTGGAGCAGCCGAATCGCCTGCGGCGAAGTAATGGCGTGCGGTCAAGTAACGGGCGCCGGTAGCCGTGCTCGTTCACCCCCAGACATGCGCCTGCTCGGCGATTGGAGACAGAGCGCGAGCGGCCTACCGGTGCCCCTCGTCCCTGAAGGCGACGACTTCGTCGCCGCGATCCACGACGAGTGCACCCGCCTGACTCCGGCGCAGCGCGCTGAGCCTCGCTCCCCCCCGCGAACTACGACGCGTGGGTGGTCTACTTCCAGGAACGGCGCGACGCCGAGCTCGCGGCCTACAAGGGGCCAGTTGCGCCGCCGCATGGCAACTCCGACGGGCGCCGCCGCTGGTGGGGCGGCCCAGGCCGCACCCTCGACGCCGTTCTCGAAAACATCAAGAACGGCAACGTCCCTCGCCTGGAGTATCCCCCACCCCCGCCGCGGGTGTCAAGCTTCTCTCGGCGCCGTCCGGGTGGCCCGTGGGCCGCGAGAAGGATGGCGGAAGAGTCGTCGTCCTCCTTCTCGCAATCCTCTGGCAGCGCGCGTACGCCGAAGCTGCGCCCGGTGAAGACCCAGCACTCTCCTCCCCCTGCTCGCGCAGCCCGGGGAGTCGTCATCGGCGAACGCCGCGCCCCGTCGCCGCCAAGGGGCAACAGCCGGCTAGTCAAGCCGAAGAAGGAGGAGGACGACGACGAGCTGGAGATCGATCTGGTGGCAGCGCTCGACTGGCCCCGCAAAGAGCACATCGCCGCGGAGGTGGCGAAGCAGCGGCGTGTTTTGGAGGAGTTTGCCGCCCGGAGACGCGGCCGCGAGGAGAACGACGTCATCATGCTGGACGATGACGCCGCGCCAGGCCCGAGCTACGGCGGCGACCTCGGCCAGGGTTGCAGCTACGAAGTTCCGAAGAAGGAGCCAGACGCCTAGTTTAGTAGTTATTTTATGTCGTATAATCGCCCCCGTGTAAATTCACCCTGTTTTTTTAGGGTGGGGGTGACGAAGGGATGGACCTTGGACTCTGCGAGTAAGGACACCCGGTCCTAGGCCCAAGGCTAAGGACCCAAGAAGGGAAGCCTTTGGAGTATTCTAGAAGGCCCTGTTGAAGCCCATCCGCAATGCCTTGTGGGTTAAGATAGAAAACTTGTAACCTACATAGGGTTAGAGTTCGAGTCCTCCCCGGGTAGGGTTTGAGACCTGGCCATCTATATAAGGCCAAGAGAACCACCGGAAGAGGACCAAGCAACACCGCATCACCAAAGCCTTGAGCTCGAGATCGTACTCTCGACTTGAGCAACCACCATTGTAACCGATCTATTCGATAATACAGATCGACAGAGGCAGGAGTAAGGGTTTTACCTCTACGAGGGCCCCAAACCTGGGTAAATCGTGCCCCCTGTCTAGCCGACGATCGTCACCAGCGCCTACAGGTTCTCTTACTCGAAACCCTATGGGTTCACCTAAGGGATTTGTCGACATGCAGATTCGACAATTGGCGCCGTCTGTGGGAACGGCGGGCACTGGATCTCCGGCATCTTCGGCTTCGTCATCCAACTCACGTTGGAAACCTTCGACTTCGACTCCGACCAACCCTATTCGGATCGGATCTGTTGTGGTCACCCCTCACTCGCCGGAATCACGCCCGGTATTCTGTGATCTGGAGAAGAGCGTCACGTTGACGTTCGGAAGCTTGAAGTTCTACACCAACAAGGATGGAATCCTCCACTTCCCTGAAGAATCAGGATCTGAGTCAGGAGCCGTCGACTCGCGACCTTACCTGGAAAAAAGTGGCGAGTCCATCCGCTTCAACTCCAGCAACTTCCATACCCTCTCGACAGAGGAACCCTCTCGGGTCCAGAAAGCTTTCCGAGCTACGCCTAGGACTCACGGGCCACAACTGGCCCAGGTCTGCATGGCAGGATCGGAACAACCACCCCCAGAAACAGAGCACAGCGCAGCAGAACACGCTGAGATCAGCGTCTCGCGAGACGCTTGGGATCGAGCAAAGGAGGCCATCCGAACGAGCAAGCCACCCGTGCCCGAAGCCCCACACGAGGACATGGTTGCCTACCACTATCATCTAGTGAGAGCGGCCACCGCGATCAAAGAAGCTCGGATAGATCTAGCTTATCGGAAAAGATTGGCGGATGAATCAAGTAAACGCCGAGCCGAGTTGTCCCTAACACCTTTGGTCGGAACCCGACCCGCAAGTAAGGGATACGCATCGAGAACGGCATCCATGGACGCCGAGTCCCTAGGCGAGATCTGCAGATCACTCGGACCTTCCCTTATGCGGGTTAACGAGGAAGGAAACGTCTATCCGCAGACTCCTGCTGCCGCAGTCTTAGCCATAGCAACCTACATGCAAATGAATCAGCCAGGGGAAAACGACCCTCGAGCAGAGCAATACAAGCAAGTTCGGAAGGGATTAGGCATGGCAGCCGCAAGGCTTGCCTCCTACGATCGCAGGAAGGCTGTCGAACAAAAGGAGAAGGAGAAAGATAAGGAGGCATCACGCAAGCATAGGAGCGATTCGCCCAGGAGAGAGAAATCGCCTCGGCGTGGTCGAGGAAAAGAAGCCCGGCGACGCGATGACAGCCGAAGCAGCAGCGAAGGTAGCCCGAGAAATAAAGATCTCAACTCGCGACATCACAACAGCCGCTCACGAAAACGCAGCAAGGAACCGAGGAAGGACACCGATCGGGATCAGCCAGGATACAACGCGCGGTCAGATATCGCGCAAAACAGAGTGGACAAGGCAAGAGCAGCGAGGCACCGCGCGCGCTCCTCATCCGGATCTTTGGATGACGAGACATGCGGCGCACTGTGCTTCGCCCGCAGCATCCGTGAAGCGCCTCTACCCAAGAGATTCAAGCTCAGCACAGAAGTGACAAAATACGATGGTTCACTCGAACCCTCGTCATGGCTAAACGACTACCTCACGGCAGTAAAATGCCAACGTGGGAACAAGAACACGGCCATGCAATACCTCAACCTGAACTTAGTAGGAGCGGCAAGTAGCTGGCTGGAGGCAAGACCGAAATCCTGCTATGCATCATGGGACGATCTGCACTTCGATTTTTGCAAAAATTTCTAGGCCACCTACAAAAGACCAGCAACCATCGAAGAACTGCGAGCCTGCAAACAGAAGAGAGGCGAGTCCACTCGCGAGTACATCCAGTGATGGACCACGCTCAGGAACACTGCAGTAAACATCTCAGAGGAAGTAGCGGTTGAGGCCTTCGCAAAAGGCGCCCGACGAACTGCTTTCAGAGAAGAACTGGGACGAGACGCACCCAAGACTATTGGAGAGCTGATGATCATATCCGACATATTGGCTAACGGAGAAGACTCAGTACGCAACGAGAGGGTATCATCGCCCGCGCCCGAGGACGACCGCCATGGTCGAAAGAAAAGGAGGAAATACTACGATCACGACGATCGAGAAGAGATGGTAGCGGCGGAATTCACGCGAAATCGCGACAGCGGACGCCGTGGAAGTCGCGAATGGAAACCAAAGACTGAAGATAAAACTCCCGAGGAGGACCTTGACGCATATTGCTCGCTACATCTATTTACAGATAAGCGCACGGGCAAAACTAAGGCAACACACCTCCACAAGGATTGCCGGAAATTCATCGACATCCACGAGGCCTTCTCGAAGAAAAGTAGATCAGCAGCTAGTCAAAGCTACCCGCCACTTCCAGGAGGAGGACACCAAGGGTTCCAGCCGCCACAACCCCTACCTCCACCAGGAAATCCAAACATGGCGCTAGCCGCACTACCTGCGCCACTGTAGCAAACACCGGAGCTAATGCGTACCCGAACCCGGCTGGACAGCTAGGGATGATACAAAAAGTCTTCCCATCCCGCAGAGCTCAGAAGACAAATACACGACAGCTATGCATGGCTGTGCAAACCCCACCAACAAGACCCGAGTACCTGAAGATGGCGGATCAACCGATCACCTTCTCCATGGCAGACCACCCCCCGCGAGTCTATCGACCAGGACACGCCGCCCTAGTAATCCAAGAACAAATTGGCAATTACGAACTGGCTCGCGTATTCATGGATGGAGGCAGCGGCATCAACATCATCTACGCGGATACGTTCCGTCGGATGAACAGGAACCTGGAGGGACTCGCAGAATCAGAAACATCCTTCCACGGGATAGTTCCAAGAAAGGCGATCCGTCCATTCGGAACAACCAATCTAGAGGTGGTGTTGGGCAATCGACGTAACTACAGAAGAGAGTTCCTCGACTTTGAAGTAGTCGACTGGCCCTCACAGTACCACGCCATTCTTGGTCGAACAACGTTCGCAAGATTCATGGCAGTACCACATTATGCATATCTGAAGCTCAAGCTACCCGGAGAGTATTGCATCATCACCATCGATGGAGATTTCCAGAAGTCTAACAAGTGCGACATCGAGTTCAACAAGATTGCAAAATCTTTCGGGACGCAAGAAGAACTAGAGGAGATAGCAAAGACCACGGATCACTCTGTGATGCCTCTTACAAAGAAAAACGCACCAGAATTGGAATTTAGTGCCAACAGCGACACTTGAAAACATCAAGTGCACCCGACAGATTCTGCGAAAACAGCGATGGTCTCCACTACCCTCTCGCCAACATAGGAAAGCGCGCTCGTCGAACTCCTCCGTGAGTATTGGGAAATTTTCGCCTGGCAGCCTTCAGATATGCCAGAATACCCAGGGAGTTCGCCGAGCACTCACTCGAAGTCTACAAAGATGCAAAGCCCATCAAACAGACCACCCGACGGTTCTCAGAACCCAAGCAGAAAGCGCTCGAAGAAGAAGTAAACAGATTGCTCACAACAAAGTTCATTACGGAGATAAAAATATCCACTTGGTTAGCAAACCCAGTGCTGGTCCCAAAGAAAAACACCAACATACTTCGACTGTGCATCGACTACACGTCGCTGAATAAGCATTGCCCCAAGGATAACTTTCCCCTCTCACGAATCGACCAGATCGTGGACTCCACTGCAGGCTGCCAACGCCTCTCCTTCCTAGACGCCTACTCGGGATACAATCAGATCCGGATGAAGCAGGAAGATGAGGAGAAGATAACATTCATCACACCTCACGGTGTATACTGCTACACGACAATGTCCTTCGGGCTCAAGAACGCAGGCGGAACATATCAGCGCTGCATGCAAAAATGCCTCGCCAAGCTCATTGGCAAGAACGTACAAGTATACGTTGACGACATCGTCATCCAGACTCGAGTGGAGGATACACTCCTCGAGGACATCAGAGAAATGTTTGACGCTCTAAACGCATACAGGATTAAGCTCAACCCGACAAAATGCGTCTTCGGCGTCCCAGCAGGGAAACTTCTCGGGTACTTGGTATCCGCCAGAGGAATCGAAGCCAACCCAGAGAAGTTACAAGAAATCTTGACTATGAAGGAGGCCACCAATCTGCGGGGAGTCCAGCAGCTCGCAGGGCGACTAGCCGCCTTGAGCAGATTTATCGCGTGATTGGGCGAGCAGGCGTTACCCTTCTACAAGCTGCCGAAGAAGACATATAAGTTCGAGTGGACACCAGAAGCAAAACAGGCATTCGCAGACCTGAAACGATCCTTACAGAGCAGACGCATTCTCGCAACACCACAAGAAAGGGAGCCACGTTACCTATACTTAGCCGCAACAAATCAGGTCATCAGCACGGCCATTGTGGTCGAACGAGCTGAGGATGGAAAGGCATATGGAGTCTAAAGACCGATATACTACATCAGCGAGGTACTCTCGCCGTGCAAACAACGATACCCTCACTACCAGAAGCTCGCATATGGAGTTGTTCTCACAGCTCGAAAGCTCAAGCATTACTTTCAGGAACATACCGTAACAGTGGTTAATGATGCATCACTCGGTACAATCATGAACAACCCAATGGCATCCGGAAGAATAGCAAAATGGAGCATTGAGCTGGGCGCTTGGGACATCATCTATGCAGCGCGCAATTCCGTGAAGTCCCAGGTACTCGTGAAGTTTCTGAGCGAATGGACAGAATTATAAACACCTGGACCGCCGGAATATACGAGTAACTGGATCATGTACTTCGACGGATCAAAGAGGAACGAAGGAGCTGGAGCTGGGATCGTCCTAATATCACCCAGAGGAGACAAATTGCAGTACGTCCTACGATTGGAATTCCCACCCGACGATCTAGCATCAAACAACGATACAGAGTATGAGGCCCTGTTGCATGGGATGAAGATGGCAGTCGCATGCAGAGCCACCCGACTGATGATCTATGGCGATTCCAATCTCATCGTGCAACAGACAATGAAGGAGTGGGACGCTATCGCAGAAAACATGGTCGCCTACCGTGACATGTACAACCTACTCGAAGGAAGTTTCAAAGGGTGCAAGCTGAAGCACATTGCGAGATCCAGCAACGAAGAAGCAGACAGGCTGGTGAACATGGGATCCACAAACACACCCATACCGCCAGGAATATATTTCGAGTGGATGGCCAAACTATCAGTCAAAGTCAAGAAAACTCCAGGAGCACCCGCAGCATTGGAAACAGAGGTCACCCTGCAAATTGCTATCATCGAGCTCAGCCATCATATTTCGCGACAAGTTTTTCTGGTCGAGCCAGTCTGGACGCAGGAATACCTCGACTACTTGTCCGCCAAACAACTCCCAGCAGACCCTCGCGAGGCTCGACAAATAATCAGACGCAGCAAATCCTTTCGGGTGCTCAACGGCGAGTTATATAAGCAGAGCATCTCAGGCATACTGCAACGATGCATAGCACCCGAAGATGGCAAGGAATTGCTGCGAGATATCCACCAAGGAGATTGTGGACATCATGCCAGCTGGAAAGCAATCATGGGTAAAGCTTTTCGAGCAGGATTCTACTGGCTTACAGCAGCCAGAGACGCAAAGGAACTGGTCGACAGGTGCAACGCTTGCCAGCGATTCACACCCAAACTGCACGCCCCCGCTACGGAATTACATATGATACCCATCACCTGGCCCTTTGCACAATGGGGGCTGGACATGGTAGGACCATTACGCAAGTCCACACCAGGTGGATACACACACTTGTTGGTCGCAGTCGACAAATTTACAAAGTGGATCGAAGCTATGCCAGTAACCTCAGCTAGCATCCAGTGCGCCGTCAAATTCCTCGACTCCATCGTGTGCAGATTTGGAGTACCACACAACATCATTACCGACAATGGTCGCAACTTCACGGCAAAGGAAACACAACAGTTCTGCGAAGAAAAGGGAATCGTATTCAAATTCTCTTCAGTAGCTCATCCGCAAACCAACGTCCAAGTCGAACGATCCAACGGATTGGTTTCGGCTGGCATCAAGAAACGACTACTCGATCGCCTACACCCATCAGCGGGACATTGGGAAGAAGAGCTACCCTCCGTGCTATGGAGACTTTGAACACTCCAAATCGATCCACAAATTACACACCATTTTTCATGGTATACGGGGCTGAAGCAGTCCTTCCCGAGGACGTCAGATTCAGCGCCCCGCGGGTCGTCGCCTACATCGAAGAAACCTCTAACAGGGCACTCGCAGACGATATGGATGCACTCGACGAAATACGCGATATTGCACTCGCAAGATCTGCAGTATACCAGCAGTCGCTGCAAAACTATCACAGTCGCCGCATACGTCACAGAGCCTTCGCAGTAGGAGATCTTGTGCTACGGCTCAAGCAGAAGGAAGGACACAAGCTCGAGTCACCATGGGAAGGACCCTTCATAATACACGAAGTTATCCTAGGTGGCGCCTATCGATTGAAGAACCCAATGACTGGAGGCATCTACTCCAACCCGTGGAATGTTGCACATCTCCGCAAATTCTATCCCTAGATTTACTTTACTCATACAAATAAGGCTATATTAGCCATCTTGTAGCTCGAAAGAAACACATGACTTCTCAGTCATTTCAATAAAATACATGGTTTTTCAACCATAGCTACTCGCGTTCTCCATCCTTACATGCTAAAAAGTAACAGGTATACACCCCACAAACACACGGGGGCTACGCTTAACCTAGCATCACAGGAAGAATTTCATATATACAAGGTAGACACCTTAAAACAGTTTTAAACAACTGCACAAAGTAAACATGATACATACATCCTATAATTACATATGGCGATGAGTATTTTTAGCGGCCAAAACCTGATCCACCTCTTTCGAGGTCAATCGAATGATTTCCTCTGCTGCAGGTCGAACAACCCTATAATGAGGAGCCATGTTGATTGGACCATCAGGAAGCCTAGCTACAGAGTTGAAATTCACCTCAGGATGCTACAATCGGACGAAGGAAAGAGCCACTACCGAGCCGCATGTCATTTGATTACGGACACACTCGCGAATTTCTCCTTCTCGCCCGAAAGTCTTGAGGAGATGGTTCCAATATTCGGGACCCCTCTCCAACGAATAGAAAGCATAATTCATAGCAATCAAAATCTCGTGAAAGAAACTCACGAGCATCTTCGCCTGGATTACTCGAGACTTCAAGGTAGCGAGAACAAAACCCCGGCTCCGATCGGACCAAAAGTTATTCGCACGGGGTTTTGAACTGCCAGCTTTCTGAAGGATGTGATTCTCCACCCACTGTTTCTCACTCCTATCATATGGCTGAACAACTGTAAACAAAGGTACACGATCAAAGGAAGATAGAAGACACAGAAAGCTAGGCGGCTGAAATACTTACAAAGAAAATCCTTGGCGACAACCGCCAACTCATCCATCAGAAACTGCTAACATTCAACCGAAAGTTTTTGCTTTGATTTGGCTACATCTGCCACCCCACGAAGAGCTTTTAGCTTGCGCTCACCATCCGCAACAGGGTCACGCAGGCCAGCAAAGGTACCAATAGAGGAAACAAGAGGATTCGCTTGGGAAGCAAGTCCACCCGAAGACTCCGCAGCAACTCCAGTTACCTGGAAGAATACAAGGAAGTTAAGGAATAAGATGCCCCATTCGAGATATAACAACCACATATTCGACAGGTGCTCGGGGGCTACTCCCATCGGGAGAAAACTCAAAACAATTTATCACAAGAAGCATCTCAGATATCAGAAGAACATTTCGATTAAAGATGAAAATACGGGAATACATCCCAAGGTTCATTACAATCGAAAGAACGAACTACGAAGAAAATATACTAAGGTGCTGTAGTTGTCCTGCCACTCGCGGCAGTGCTTCCCCTACGACTAGCACGGGCGATCAACTCAGATAACTTCTGGGCAAGGTCTCCAGCTGGATCGCCAAAACGGCGAAGCGCTACCTTTTTCCCCTTAGAAGGATCGACGGGAAGGTCCGAGTACGCCTCCTCCAAGCCCGTGACTCCGTGCGCCAGTGCAAACTGGATAGCAGTCTACGCCCCGGACTCTGACTGAGCAACCGCATAGGCGTCAAGGAGATTGCCATCTAAGAAAACCTTCAGAAGATCACCCATCGTAGGCGGAGACACATCGTCGACCAGAAGACGACCGTGAAGCTGCGTCAGCACTCTAATGGCATCGCCGATCAGGGTGCAAATCCCCTCAGCATGCTTCTTAAGCTGAGCGTAGGAATCGGTCAAAGCATCCACCCGCTGGACCCCAGGCAGCTCCAGCGGGACGCCTAGAAGACCTGCAGAGAGAAACATTAAAAACCAAGGACCTACCAGACGGTCGGGAGACAAAAAAGGATAAAATGCAACTTACCCGAAAAACGCTCGGCCAGAGGGCAAAGGAAGTTGATGAGGTCGGTGTCCTGCTTGGCTCCAGCCTCCTCCGGCTTTTTCAGAGCGTCCTAAGCGCCCGCAAGCCTTCCCTCGAGGTTAGTCGACAGCTTGCGAGAGGACTCGAGCTCCTGTCGAGCAGCCTCCAACTGAGCCTCCTGGGCGCTTGCCCGAGTGGAGGCGTTCGCCTTCTCGGCCTTCATAATTTCGACTTGAGCTGCATAACAATGGGTCTCAGAATTGAATAAATTGGCGTAACTGAATAGATGAGATAAAGAAGTCGAAAAACTTACTTCGAAGGTGCTCGTTTTCGGCGGCAAGTCGATCGCGCTCCGCCCGAAGGGTCCCTCATTCTGTCTCGGCCAAGATAACGCGGAGGCCAACGGCCACAAAGGAGTCAAGGAGCGACTACAAAAACATGAAGATGGAAGAATCAGAGAAGAGAAGATTGAGCATATACACGATTGCAAACATTCGAGTATAGCCTCGTGGGCTACTCCCATCGGGAGCACTGTCGTGCACCCGATACAATAAAGAGAGGAGAGAAAGCTTAAGTCTTTGAGCCCGTAGCCAATCGCACGCGATCAACTACAGCCTCGGGGGCTACTCCCATCGGGAGCACTGCCGTGCACCCGATAAAAAATCCAAATAGACGAAATACAGTTTGGAGAAGAAAACAACAAGGTTTACCTGGCCTTGAGCTAGGGAGAGAGGATCTGCTGAGCTACCCGACACTTCCTTCGGAGTCGAGGCCCCAGTGGCAAAGCTAGGAATTCTATATTCCGTAGTCGCCGCTGTGGGGGCTGCACTCGGTGAATTCTGGACGGTGTCGGCAGTCGGGGTCCCACCCGCAACAGCAGCTCTTTTCCTCTTTTCGAGAGAAAGAGAAGAGACAAATCGACCAGGGCTGATAGATTGCAGCCTACCATGAAGACAATACGTCAAAAGACACAAAAAGGGAATGTTCGACTAAGAACAAGAAAACAAGGACTTACTCGTCGTCGTCTTCATCATCCAACATATCCGTGTTCCAGGCGGTTTGGATCTTTGGAAATGAAGGAGAAGGGGCGCACATACTTAGGGGAGTCACGATGAGAGGCCCTTTCCCAGGCGATTCCTTACCCAAGGAATTATCCTTGGAGGTGGCCTCATCGTTCTCCACTCGGCGGCGTTTGCGGTGGAGGAGATCGTTGTCCGATTCCTCCGCGTCATCCGAGGAGTCATGCTCGGAACTCGAATCGGCATTGGCAACACTGGTGTCGGCTGGAGCATCCAGGTTGCTTGCCAACAAGTCTGAGGCTTCCTCACCAGAGATTGGTGGGTAGCAGGTGGCCGCCGCCAAGCTCTACGGAAAGAAATCACAAGAAAAGAGGGAAGAAAAACCTAGGTCGACAAAACTTTCGAACCCGAAAGGAACGGAAGACAAAGAAAAACACAAACTTACTTCGGGTGGTGGAAGCCTTCACGCCTCAAAGGCTGCGACAGTGCAGTCGGGGAAGGCCTCGCCCACCTTCAAGCTGGTGATGGCCGCGATCTTCTTCTCGAACTCAACGTTCGAGAGCTCTTCACGGCTCACGCGACTAGGGTCTTCAGCGCCTTGGTATTCCCACATCGTGGAAGGTCTCTCCTGCAGGGGCTAGATCATGCGCTTGAGAAATATGCTCTCCAGGTGCAGGCCGTTCAGCACAACTCCAGCGGCTTGGTCCCGAAGGGCGGCCACCTTGGTGAGTAGCGGGGTGACAACCTGGTTTTCTTCAGTCGAGAGTTTGTGCGCCCAGGACTTCCGCTTCTTCAGGACGTCGAACGGGTGGAACTCGTGAACCCCACCCGCGCAGTTGTCGATGACGTCGAACCACTTCTTTCTCCATCCTTGGGCGGAGTCGATGAAGTGCATCCCGAAGTAGCAGATGTCCGACTTCGCCTGGATTCGGAAGCCGCCAGTGCACATCGGCTCCCCGGGCTTGGTCTCTACCCGCGATTTCTCGCGGAAGACGCGCGCCTTGAAGAGGGCCTTTCTAGAGGCCCCAATGAGGGCGAATGCCCAAGAAGCACTCGCAAAATACAATGAAGCACGAGATGTGCTGCACTGCATTCGGAGGAAAGTCATGGAGCTGTATGCCATAAACATGCAACAATGCCACGAGGAAAGGATGGAGGGGGAAGGAGAGCCCGCGCGATACGTGGTCCGCGAAAACCATGCGTTCGTTCGCGCGGGGATTTGGTACCGCCTCTTTTTTGCCAAGGCGCACCCGCTTATCAGCTTCTGGAGGCAGCAACCCCTCCCTCTGCATCTCTTTGATGCTCTTGTTGGTTGTGTTCGGCGAGCGCCAGTCGCCTGAACGCGGAGCGGGCGGCGCGAGAACTTCCTCCGTCGCCCTCGATGTAGAAACAGCGGCGCCGCGCTTCTTGCCTCCTGCCATGGACGCTGGTGCGAGCTCGCGGAGAAATACACTACAAGAAATATGCTGATACATGACGCTCAATTTTCGTCACTAAATCGTCACTATATGTCATCCATGACGATCTTATGACGAAAATCAAATCGTTGAAAACCGAGCGTCAGTAATGGTCCACTACGACGATTTTTTAGGAATCGTCATGGACATCTACGACGATACAGGAACGTCATGAATCTATGACGATCCAAAATCGTCGTGAGCAATCCGGCCAGGACACCTCAGCACCGACGTGGCATGTCCTACGTGGCAGAATAGTGACGAAATGAAATCGTCGTGGACCTAATTCAGCCCGGTCCATTTTGTTGGTCTGCGTCTGCCTAGCCCAATAACTTCGAGCTTTGCTGGTCCTTTTCTTACTTGGGCCTGAGCCTTATTTCAGCCTTTTCCATTGATGGGTCCGGTCCATTTTGTGATTCGTTTTTTTCCAGGAGCGTTACCATTACCATTATTTGGGCCATAGGCCTTTTTAGAGCCTATAGTTTATATTGTTGCTCGGACCAAAAATTGGGCTTTTTTGGTTGGGCCGTAGCCACTTTAGGTACAAAATAGTAGCCCATTTTTTCTGCCTTTTCTTTGCATATATCCAAGAATAAATAACAGGAAAATACAGAGCAAATTAAGAACTAGTTCATACATTTCTTGCATTTAGATAGGAATTAATAACAGCAAATTACAGGGTAAGTTGAATTTCCACAATCAGCAACCTTCACAGAACTGCAATACACCGGTGTACATGGAGGAAGATTACATTCAGCATTACACAAAAAGCCAGATACACACAGTTCACGGGAAAATGAGTAGAAAAAATGGCAGTGATGCCAACAAGAGGCTCCCGTTCTTGTTCTTGGCGACAGTGGAATGCATTGCTCTTGCACCTTCACCATTCTCAATCAGCAATCACCATCGGTGTCTGCAATTCACCATCAAATCACTACTTCATAAGAATTTGAAGTCAGATTTCACTAACAGTTAAAGGCGGAGCACAAAAATCGCAACCACTTTCATAAGGAAGCTAGAGTAAGCTTACCATTGAGTAAAAAGAGGGACGCAAAGGCTACATGGATGGTGAGACAAAGGCATCTTGTCCGTTCCTGGGTCTGGGTCTGCTTCTAGCTTGCGTGCAGCTATTGGTTCCAGGTTGCTCCTTAGTTTATCCTCCTCCTTGCTCTTCAAGATAAAAAAACACATGGTCATCCCTGCCCTAATATAGCATGTCTAGCTACTAATCAATATCTAAATTAACGTAAATTAACCACATGTTGCAGATTATGAACCAGCAGCTTAGACGTATGAACCCACACAAGCAATTACACTAAGATATGGATACCAGCTAGTATCTCCCCTCCTAATTCTAATTATCACACTGAAAGAACAAATGCATAAATATAACATGTTTTCCCAAGCATCAAACTGACGCCATTCTCTCATGCAAACACGCACAGGAAATTCCAAGAACGAGGCATAAAAAATACAAAAGATCCTACAAAGCTCAGTGCAATCATGAGAGCACTGGAAGAGCATCTCGACGGAGTACAAGCATGCCCTTGGGCTTGGGACATCCTATTCACCTAGAAGCAGATAACAACATCCAACGAGACAACCACAAGAAGTTTAAACCGCATTTAAACTATAAAACAGCAATAGCAGCAGGCATCCAGCAACTTTATTCATTATTTTCAAGACAAGATAACCTGCCATTGTTGATTTATTCATACCCTAGCCTCACACTTTAGCCATGGGAATATGTACTTAACCAAACAGGGATTGGCCTCATCGACAGATCGATCAGATCTGCTAAATGGGACACTAAACATGACATACCCTTAAGGCAGAGAACAAAATATGCACAGCTCAAAACGAGGAAGAAGGGAACCCGGGGAGCTCACCAGACTCGTATTTAACTCAGGCCAAGTGTCACCACCACCATGGTTGTGGCATGTGGAGGGAGACTAGGAGGTAGTCAAAACCTAGGCCTACCGAGCCTACCACGCCACCAATGGAGGTGCTGACCTCGAAGACCTTCTCGTCGTCGTGGATGCTGGAGGTGCTGAACTCGCCACCGATGGATGAACAGAACTCCAGTAAGGATCAAGTACACTTCCTCTGATGCATCAAAACAACATTTAAAGTTGTCAATTAGAACTGAAATACAACAAGAGAAAAGAATACATGATTTCAGCAAAATCAAAACCGATTATCAGAACTGAATAATAGTGCAGCAGATTAGGCTCTCAACATGGAGGTACATCACCAAATTAATCAAGATTGATGTTGGAGTTTCTCTATGAGTATTCATGATTACAGTTTGTTATTTAACAACGGGCATTATTGGCTCTTAGTAAACCTCATATACAACTATTAACTCACCAATTCTGCTAAGTAGAGACAATCAAAATAATGAGTTAACTTGAAGGCATTCAATAGGAAAACAAAACAAAAAATATAGTATTCTATTGTCACAGCTAGAGCTAATTAGTATACATTCTTGAGCAACTCCACAACACTAGTAGAAAAAAGGCCTACAGTCCCGGTTCGCCAGGCCCATTAATCCCGTCCAGGCAACCGGGACTAGCTACGCGCGACTAAAGGCCCCCCCTATAGTCCCGCCACTTACGGACGGGACTAAAGGCCCGTCCACGCGGGCGGGTGGCGGAGCCGGGGCGCGGAGGACATTTAGTCCCGGTTGGCCACATGAACCGGGACTAGATTTATTTCGTAATTTTTTTAATTCATTTGGTTTCTAATTATTTTTCTCACCTTTTTTCACTCCCTTTTTTTCACTAGTAAGTAATTTGCTTAGTCTAACTAAGATTATCTCTAGTCAAATTACTTACTCATGGTCAAACTTCCCGCTCGGTCACCCATCCTCCCACTACTCTAGCACTAGCACGCTTAACTTCCGAGTTCCATCCCGTCCCGAATCCAAGTGTTTCTCACGCATGTATGTGATAGTAGTATCATATCAATCTTATTAACATGTTGGTCGAAGCCACATTTCTTTATTGTTTGAATTTCAAATAAATCTTTTAATAAACAAAAGTAATGATGTAATTAATAATTTTGACTAAATAAATAAACATTAACTTTTAATTTGTATTATTTCTAAAAATACAAATAATATATCAAAAAATTAAGAAAATAGAACTAATTCATTTTAAAATCTTAAAAATACAAATAATATATCAAAAATGAAGAACAATAATTCTAATTCATTTTAAAATCTTAAAATACAAATAATATATCAAAAATGAAGAACAATCTTATATTTACTAATTGGAGACTCCCTAGGAGCGCTCACATTAATCCTAGAAACCGTGGAAAAATAACCTCACGATCTGTATCATGCGGTCATGATTAAAAGCGGATCAGGAGTTGTATTATGGTTGGACTCATGAATCATGTTGTGGGGCCTACACAGGGATATCACGGAGGTGCTAGGATTTAGGATACCACGATGCGGCCATGATGAAAAAAATGGATCAGCAATTGTAGCGTAGTTGGACTCTTGAAAATTGGTTCGGGAGTTGTCATGTGGTTGGACTCCTACTCCTTGATACGAACAAAACATGATGTGGGCCTAACAAGAAATCACGGAGATAAGTACTATTAGGAGCCATTAGATAAAAAAAATTACATGGCGACGACGTACGATCTCGCGCCGTCGGCCATCGTACACGATAAGTACATATTGGAATTTGAGAAATCGGAAGATAAGAAAAAATATACTGGGATAGCAAGGCCGGCCGTCGTACGTGACAAGTAGATACTAGACAAGAATGTGGAAAAGATATAAGCCGACGACAAGCTATGGCGCCGGCCTTCGTCATCAATAGATTTTTGTATGACCATGTAAAAAAATTAAATAGAAAAGGTATATTTTAAATATTTTTCATAGAAACTATTTTAATAGAGAAATTTTCAAGCGTGCACTCGAAATAAATATAAAGTAGTATAAAAAGATACAAGAGCACCACAACCAATTCCACGGGCCGTCGTACACGATAATACATACTATAGTTTGAGAGACTAGAAGATAAAAAAGGATACAACGCGGCGACATGCGATTGCGTAAATCGTCGTACGTCGGCCGTCGTATGCGATAAGCAAATACTAGGATTTGGCAGACAAGAAAATTAAAAAGATACAAGGTGACGACAAACGATATTGCCGGCCATTGTCATCTATACATTTTGTATGAGTGTGCAAATAAAAACAGTAGAAAAGGTACAATCTGGATATTTTCACGAAAACTATTTTAATGGAATCAAAATAAATATTTTATATAATAAGTTTGAAAGGAGAAGTATGGCATCAGAGTTCCTAAAATATTTTTCAACGGTCCTGATCTACGGCAAGCGGTGGATCAACGTGTTGTATATTTTCCTACCATGCATGACATAGGCGATGTTTTCATATGCTGCAACGGTAGCTTCCAGCAGGACGAGCTCCTGATGTAGCAAAAAAACAAACCTAGCAGAATATGATCTGGTGAGTACCTGTAAGCTAACTCACGGGAAGGTACATACAAGACATGTCAGCTAAAGGCTTTATGTGTTTTCCTTTTTAATTCCACGTGTACCATCTTAATTGGTCAGGTCCCTAACTTCTATCCATTAACCTCATGAAACTAACGATGCATCCAACTAACAAAAACTAGCAAGGATCAAATTTTTCGACTATTATGCGATGGCAAATAAATTTAGGATTGATAATGTATGCTATTATTAGGGTTATATATATTATCAAATAAAAATATCTATAAAATAATACATATATAAGGAAAGTCCTACATCATCCGGTATATTTATATACGCCATGCAATTAGCACTACATATATTATGTATTAGCTAAAATTTCAAATAAAGTATTTGCATATCTTATTTACATATGATTTTTTCATAAATATATACCAAGCAATAACTTAAGTGCTCATACAAAAGAAGTTCCATGATAGTAATAGGAGATATCCGAGGTCATTTAAATTACTGATATTTAGAGACATCTTTGTAGTTATCTCACACATCAAATAGAAAAATCATGTACTCATATAAAAAAAAAGTCAGCTAGAATGTTCAAAAGATGGTTGCCAAGCAATAAATCTAACCACCTGATTAGGACATACTTAAGGCATATTTGTTATCTCTCGGGCAACCATAAAATAAGCCCGTGCAGTTGCACGGGTTTATGACTAGTAATACTAATTCATTTTAAAATCTTAAAAATACAAATAATATATCAAAAAATGAAGAAAAATAATACTTATTCATTTTAAAATCTTAAAATGAAAAAATATATCAAAAATGAAGAACAATAATACAAACAATATTCATTACATGCATAGAGTCGATCACACATATATAACACAAACATAGAGTCGATCACACATAACACAAACATAGAGTCGATCACATTTCTATAGAGTCGATCACAAAAGATATCCATTACATATATATACAAAGATAGCCATTACATGCATAGATATCGAACGCATACATCTATGGCCCCGCCGAGTAGATGCGGAACAACTCGTACGAGACATATGCATCTATGGCTGCATACTTGATGTTCGTCAAGTCGAGTGGGGTCTTCTCCCAATAGTAGTGATTCTCCCGGCGGAAATCAGTTTTCATCCTTGCATAGTCGTGGTGGATTAAGGTAGATGCCATGACAGCCATCCCGGTCTTTGGCCCGGTGAACTGGATAAGATTCTGAAGATCAATGTAGTGATCTTCAGGTATCATAATACCGATGCGCATCAACTTCACACGATCTTGCGTGATGTCAACGCTGTAAAAGTCAAACCCCATGTTGACAAGAAAATCAACAAGGGCCGGACAATGCTTTGAACTATTGCAACAACAAAAACAGGATATGTGTTAGATATGTTGCAACACATGTATTCTTCACATGCAACAAGAAAACGAAGATGCAAAGATTGTACGTGTGTGCTTTTACCTTGACCATTGGAAGACCAACACCGACTGCTTGAACGCAATCTGGATGACGGCAACATCGCTCTGATTCGCCGTGTACTCCAGATCGAGCCCAAAGAACCGGTGTTCATCGAGAGATGCATCATAGAGATCGGTCAAATGACCCAGAGCTTCGTGCAGCCTCTCGGCATTGTTGGTGTAGAGCACGTCCAAATCCTTGCCGCATGGTGAGGGACCTAGGTATTGCGTCCAAACCTGAGCCATTTGCGTGCGTGTGCTTGGTGGATCGAGAAGAGATGAGGAGGAAGAAGAGATACAGTACAGAGAGCGAGAGGAAGAAACAGAGAGCGAGCGAGTGGAATGGCGCCCTTCTGCCTCGCTCGCGAAATAAAAATCGCCGCGGGGAGGCGAGAAGCTTGATCTTTAGTCCCGGTTGGCCACGAGCACGGGGAATAAAGGGCCTATGGTCCCGGTTGGCCACGGGAACGGGGAATAAAGGACCAATAGTCCCGGGCGGCCATGTCAACCGGAATTAATTCCCTCCACGCGTCGCAACGCGCTTCCCAACCCGCGACGTCTGACCTTCTGTCGCGGGTCTCCTCCCGACCCGGGACTAAAGCCTCATTAGTCACGGTGCGCGACGTTTGGGGACTGATGCTGGCATACCGAAGGCCTTTTTTCTACTAGTGCAATGAGAAACAAAGGTATCAGAACATACTCAGACTCTCTCTTTTTCGGGGCCAATTTTCTATATACGGTATCAAAATTCATACTGACCAGCAAGTACTACGTCTCCGGTTTATCCTGAACTAAACGACCTATTATATTGAACAATTATATAGAGTTGCAGTGTCATGAGAGCGAAAAATATGTTGTTGAGCTTCTCCATCTTCTTTGCGTCCTGGGCTTGATCCGTCTTGAACTTCAAGCATTGCGGGTCATTTCTTATACAGTCAGCAACACAGGATGGCGCTCTACTTTAATCAAATTTTAAACTATATACATATATATATGCAGCTGACAAGGATGGTCCTTTTATCAAAGACATTGATAAAGGAGGACAGCACACAAATACACAACTCACTCGCTGCTAGGCAACGTAATAATATAAACGTTCATTCAAGGATGCCAACCGTGTGTATTTGGATTTGCTATTCGTTCAAAAAAAACGAGAAATCCATACATGGCCATTCAACTAGTTATAAATAAAGATTTCTATGTACATTTTATCAGCTCGCCTACACAATGTGAACACCTGGCTTCTACAATATAAACAAGTTGGACAGGGCATATTCCGGCTTCCACAATCTAGACAAAAAAAAAGAACTGGCGTTCTGGTTTAGCATCAGTCATAGCCCAATAATGCTCACCCCAGTGTAAATACCAAAAAGAATAAACATGATAAAGAATAAACGGCATTTATATGTACATTTATCAGCTCGACTACGCAATGTGAACACAGTAGCTTCTACTCCCTCCGTCCCAAATTAATTGTCTTAAAGTTGGATAAAAGTAGACGTATCTAACACTAAAACATGTCTAGATACACCCACTTTTGTCAAACTTTGAGACAATTAATTTGGGACGGAGGGAGTACAATATAAACAAGTTGGACACGGAATTTCTATTCCAGCTTCCACGACGTAGACAAAAAAAAACTGGTGTTCTGATTTAGCATCATAGTCATAGCCCAATATTGCTCAACCCAGTGCAAATACCGAAAAGAATAAACAGGATAAAGTAAGCTGCTATAATGGGCTGCTGGTTTTGTTTAGGTTGTACTGCCAGTTTAGTTTAGGTTTCCATACAAAAACATGGGTCAAAGTAGACATTCAATTGACAGTAGCTGTTACTAGTTTAATCTAGGTTTCCATACTTGTTTTAGTTATAAGCTATTCATTACGAGTCCTCATGTACCCTACGTGTTTGGGTCCTACCTTACAACACCAGAATGCCAAATAGATGACTTCTATATTGTTTTGTCTGTATAGCAAGAAATGGGTTCATGTTTCTATAAAAATAGCTTGCTAGTTACAGGTTGCATGTAATATAGGTGATAACATGCTAATCCTAGTAAAAGGAAAAAAAAAGAGTACGACATATGAGAAACATCATATTTCAGATTTAAGTTCCTTTCGATAAATACAAATCATTATTCCCATTTCATTTGACAGTCAATTACTCAGAAGGTTGATCACAGTGACATACATCATACTAGCTAATTAATTCACGAGCAAGACTGCATCACCTTTGCACATAAAACAGAATGTTGCTGTGCAACAATATAGTCGAATAGACACTCAAGACAAAAGTAATTTCGCTCTTTCCAATCAGAAAATGTAACAGGAAGGTAAGTTCAATTCATTACAAAAGTAATCCATTACTTCGATGCTTGAATGCACATGAAAGTACAGGAAGGTAAGTTCAATCCATGAAGTATTGATGCATCAAGAGTCACCACAGGAGGCCCAGACCAAGGAGGGGTGGCAGGCAATGGAGATCCCGACGACCTGTAAGGAGATGAACCTGTAAGTTGGCTGTAGGAGACGCCGGATCCGTGCAGGGCTCCACCTTCTGCCATCACGTCAGCGAAGGGCGCGCGAGCCGTCGGGGAGGAGTCGTCTCTTCTCCTGCCTGCCTGTGTCCGTGGGGGCAGTCATGGCGTCTTCTTCGGCGCGGCGTCCGAATCAAATTACAAGGCGGCTGTGTGAGCATAGCATCTATGGAAGCAAGACGCAAAGGCGGGACGAGGATGGACTGACCGAGTAGAAGCAGAGGTGCTCCCTGTCCATGGAGGCGATCTTGGTGGCTGCTGCGTCGTCCAGGACGCGTTTCCTGAAGGCGTGCTTCTAGGGCTCGTGGATGCGGGAATCGAGTGCCTGGGTAGGCTGCCGGGGACGGAGACGGCGCCGGAGAATAGGTGGTTGGCGGTGGTGATTTTCGTCGGAGGGGAGGTGGGTGGGAGAGGAAGGGGATGGATCAGATGCGCTGTGTCGTGGGGAGAAGTGAAGGGGGGGCGCCCAGAGCGCGTGGAGCTAGCTCGGGGCGGCGCCAGGGAGGGGCGGCGCGTGGAGCTGGCACGGATGCTCGAGCCCGTGAGGGGGAAGGGTGGGAGGGGCTGGCGGCGGATCGGGGTTTGGGGCTAGGGTTTGGTGGTTTGGCGGCGGAGCGGGTTAACATATGCCGTGCGCGCGCGCGGTTTAGGGCTAGGGTTTGGGGAGGCCCCCCACGCGGTGAGGGACTTCTACGAAAATTTCGGGTGTGAGGGAGGGAAAAAAATTGGTATTGAATAAGCACTAAACTAATGAATAAAAAGATATAAGTAATTGTGAATAATGAATAAGCAGGAAAATGAATATTACATGACATATTTAAGGTTCAATCAAAATTAACTCCAAAGGTATAGGACATTTGCACACGATCTTAGAGTAAGATGCTCGAGAAACATAGTTTGTTTTCTCACACTCGTCGATAAAATACAACATGTTTATGGAAAACCAACTCGGTGTGTATTGATGATAAATACAACATGTCTCTAGAGACCTACCTCGTCGAAAACGGCCGTGGACATGGCTTAATGCGAACTCGTTAACTCGATGAGAAATGAGCTATCTTCTCCGAAGATTCTTGGATTTCGGGCCAAATGACGAGTGTTATGGCCACACTCATGGCATAGTTTGTTGAAATGTGCCCATATTCTACACAAGCATGCATAATGGAACAACTAACAATGTTCACGAAGAAAGTTTTATTTTTCATTGAATAAAAACATCATTTTCCATTTTCGGAGTGTCAAAAAAGGGGGTTTTTGTGAAGCACCTACCAAAAATATGTTACAAAATTGTACGAAGTAAAATTCTAAATATATTATGTCATATTTTATCTACAAATAACAAATTTACAACCTATAAATAGCTTTTCATACACCTCTTTTGAAAAAGACAAATTTCTGCCGATTCCGCTGGAACCGGGCCAAATTTGAACTACAGGTGCCTTGTAGTTTGCTCATGATTTTTTGTCAAAATCATTTTTAGGTACGAAAGTACCTATTTTAATAGAGATGTACCAAGAGTTCATCAAGATTCAACCCCTATCTACAAACGGTCATGCACGCCGTCTTGACTTTTTCATGAAACGGACATAGAAAATTCCAGAAAATTCAAAAAAAATCAAAATGACGCAAGACCTTCGCGTGGTGTCATTATATATGTAGTATTATCCACCAAAAATAATAAACTTGTAATACGACAACTGGATTGAAAAGGTGTTCACATAAATGAGCTATCTCCTCCGAAGATTCTTGGATTTCGGGCCAAATGACGAGTGTTATGGCCACACTCATGGCATAGTTTGTTGAAATGTGCCCATATTCTACACAAGCATGCATAATGGAACAACTAACAATGTTCACGAAGAAAGTTTTATTTTTCATTGAATAAAAACATCATTTTCCATTTTCGGAGTGTCAAAAAAGGGGGTTTTTGTGAAGCACCTACCAAAAATATGTTACAAAATTGTACGAAGTAAAATTCTAAATATATTATGTCATATTTTATCTACAAATAACAAATTTACAACCTATAAATAGCTTTTCATACGCCTCTTTTGAAAAAGACAAATTTCTGTCGATTCCGCTGGAACCGGGCCAAATTTGAACTACAGGTGCCTTGTAGTTTGCTCATGATTTTTTGTAAAAATCATTTTTAGGTACAAAAGTACCTATTTCAATAGAGATGTACCAAGAGTTCATCAAGATTCAACCCCTATCTACGAACGGTCATGCACGCCGTCTTGACTTTTTCATGAAACGGACATAAAAATTCCAGAAAATTCAAAAAAAAAAAAAAATGACGCAAGACCTTCGCGTGGTGTCATTATATATGTGCTATTATCCACCAAAAATAATAAACTTGGAATACGACAACTGGATTGAAAAGGTGTTCACATAAATGAGCTATCTCCTCCGAAGATTCTTGGGTTTCAGGCCAAATGACGGATGTTATGGCCACACTAATGGCATAGTTTGTTGAAATGTGACCATATTCCACACAAAGATGCATATTGGTGTAACTAACAATGTTCACGAAGAAAGTTTTATTTTTCGTTGAATAAAAATACCATTTTCCATCTCCGGAGTGTCAAAACTGGTTTTTTTTGTGAAGCACCTACCAAAAATAGGTTGCAGACCAACTGCCCCGATCATGGATGGCAGACCAAGATATTTTTTCAGATAAAGATTCAGTCATAATGTATAACGTCTGGCACACATCGACTTTGTCTTCCACTTTAGTATTAGGGCTGAAGAATATCGATGATTTTGATTCACTTACCAACTGCCCCGATGCCAAACAGTAAGCATCCAGAACTCCTTTTAACGAGATTGCATTGGCCGCATCCGCTTGGATCAACAAGAGTGAGTCATCTGCGAATAGGAGGTTTGAAACAGTAGGACCATTACGACAAACCTGCAGCCCTTTTAAATTTCCGTGATCTTCTTCATGCTTCAATAAAGCCCATAATCCTTCAGTGACCAGAAGAAATAGGTACGGGGACAAGGGATCACCTTGCCTAAGTCCCCTTGAAGGAGTAAACGTTTACGAATCTTGCGAATTAATCCGCACCTTATATTCCACAGAACACACACAAGCCATAATTAAATCGACCCATTGTGTGTGAAATCCTAGCCGAATTAAGATATTCTTCAGAAAAACCCACTCAACGCGATCGTAGGCCTTGTGCATATCAAGCTTAATGGCACACACTCCTTTCTTCCCCACTTTCCTCTTTTTCATAGTGTGTAGACATTCATAAGCAACAACTACATTATCTGTTATTATTCTGCCAGGTACAAAAGCACTCTGGTTCTCACTGATAATGTGAGGCAATAATACCTTGAGTCTTGCAGCAAGCATTTTGGAGATTACCTTCTAGATGACATTACAGAGACTTATTGGACGGAATTGAGTGATACTCTCTGGGTTGTCCACCTTCGGGATAAGTACAATAGTAGTTAAGTTCCACCCATCTGGTATTGATCCAATGTTCACCGCGGCCAAAACAGTTTTTGTTAGTTCATCTCCTAATAGATCCCAAAATCTCTTGTAAAAAATAGCATGCAAACCATCTGGTCCAGGTGCCTTCAAATCCCCTATATTAAAAAGGGCCTTTTTCACTTCCTCTTCGGTATAGGGTGCTAAAAGGGATTCATTCATGTAATCAGTCACCACCGGTTTTACTTTATTTAGAACATCATTATCTGGATCATGAATATCAGCAGTAAAGAGATTCCTGAAATAGTCAGTAGCCAAAGAGGTTAGATGATCACCTTCAAACCAAGTTCCATCCGAATTCTTCAATTTTTTAATTGCATTACGCTTTTTGCGTGCCGGAGCGAAATTATGGAAAAACCCCGTATTTCTGTCTCCATGATTAAGCCAATTCGCTCTACTACGCTGAACCCAATAAATTTCCTCCTTCTCAAGAAGTTCCTCAATACGAATCTGAATTTCCCTTTGACGCTCATAATTATCATCTGACATCACGCTGGTTTTTAAAATCTCCAACTCATCATTCAGCTCCTTTAGGTTATTGCGAGATTCCATCAATACTGTCCTATCCCATTGGTGTAGATCTTTGCTTATTGCTGCAGTTCTACTAGCAAAATCTGGATCAAGCAAAGTTTTATCCCATGCTTCACGAACAATATCAAATATACCCTTTTCCTGTAGCCACTTTGCCTCAAAGGGTTTTACAACCCCAGCTCGATGAAGAACAACATGCTCCCCACCATCCGTATCAAGGATTAGGGGTCGGTGATCAGACTTGTGATGAGCGGCATTTATAATCTTCGCACCTGGGAAGTATCCGTGGAAACCAGCATTACAGACACCTCTATCCAGCCTCTCTCGGATCCTTTTCCTGCGCCAGGTAAACAAGTCTCCATCATAGCCCATATCATCTAAACCACAATCAGCCAGTCCGTCACGAAAACTTTGCATAAAACGGAGAGGTCTAGCAGCCCCTCCTTCCTTTTCATGCGAGTACAATATTTCGTTAAAGTCACCCATGACCACCCACAACAAATCTGCGTTTGATCGCAATTTGCGCAAATATTCCCAAGACAAGTGCTTATCTTCCCACTTCGGTTCGCCGTAGAACCCTGTAAATCTCCACGGGTTAACATGTGTATGACAAACAGCAACATCGATGAAATTTGGCATAATCTCCATTGGTTGAATAACGACCGGCACTTGCCAAAAAAGAACAGGACCACCACTCGCCCCATCACTTTCAAAAACCACAACACGGTCCATTGCTAATTTCCTTCTCAACTTCTCCGCCCTTGCTTTATTCAAATGTGATTCGGACAGGAAAATCACCTCTGGCCGAAATTTTACCTGGAGCTCCAATAAGGCGTTCCAGGCCGCGGTACTAGCCATACAGCGACAGTTCCATGCTAGTATTTTCATTGCATCCGGTCAGCCTCACCAAAGGCCGCCGATATCTGTTTTGTGCTATTATCTAGCGCAGTTCCATCAAGAAGCTTAGTCTTCTTTCTATTTTTAGATTTTTGGGGTGTGCCTAGAGTACCTGTGTCACCCACCAAAGGATCTTCCTCCTCGCAACTCTCATCTGATTTTTCTTCTTGTCTAGAGGGAGGCACATCCGATAATGCCCCCACTTCCGAAGTGATACCACCAAAAGCTAGTCGCTTGCAAGGGAGTTGAGCTGCCTCTGCATCTACTATTGCCAGATTACCATCTGTAACATCCCAAGTAGGAAAATACCCCTAGAATGTTTTGTTTCTTGTTTAATTAAGGTATTGCATCATGTCATCATATTGTTGCATTTGTTTCTTTTGTTTGCATCTGTTTTTATTTGTTTTCAAGTGAAATTCAAACTTTAGTCAAACATTTACTTCATACTTGTCATGTTACAATCTTGTTTTCAAATAAAAGTTCAACTCAAACAACCTTTTGTTTCCAATTATTCCATATTGATCAACTAATAAAATGGTGGTTTTTATTTCAATTAATTAATTCCAAATTGCTTTCAAATTCAAAGCAAGCCATCAAACAACACCCCAATTGGAAATTATAAAATTACCAAAACAAATATACTCACTTGTTTCCAATTAAAGTTATTTGATCACCCTAATTAATTTCTTGTTTTAAATAATTCAATCAATACCCAAAATTAACTCAAATTTGAAACCTATCCAAACAGCACCAAAAATTCAAATGTTTTTGAATTCCAAACTTGGCAGTTGGTTGTATTTGACCTAAATAGCCCACCCAAATTTTTCTGAAATTTTTGCAAACCCAAAAGCATCTTTTTATTCCATTTCATTTGCTACAAAAAAAAAACAGAAAAACAAAAAATAGAAAAGGAAACAGCGCGCGGCAGCTAACCTAGCGCTAGCCAGCCCACACTTACCTCCCGCGCGGCCCAGCCTTTCGGCCCGATACCCCTTCGCGCTGCCGCCCCCGTCGTCTAAACGTACGGCAGGGCATCCGAGGGCGCCACGGCGGCAGCGGACCGCGCCGAAGGCCACCAGTGCACCCGAGCCCCTATATAGACCCCTAGGTCTCCGCGCCGGAGCCCTAGACCCTAGGTTCCCTCTCCCATCCGTTCCGCCGCCGTTTTTCCCTCTCTACCCCGTGCTCCCACCTCTCTGTCAGCTCGCCGGAGGTCGCCGTGTCTGAACCCCGATGATCACCTCCACCTCGCTGCGCCACCCCACCTCCTAAACCCCGAAACCAAACCACCACCTTCCCCTATATCTGTTGGACACCCTAACGAGCCCGGAGATCCTCTGTAGCCGCGCCGCCGAGCACGTCGCTGTCGCCTCGCCATCGAGCTCCACCACGGCAACCTCCCGGTGAGCGCCACCGTGTCCTCCTCCTCCTCCCTGTCTGCTCCACCTCGCACGCTTGCACACGCACATCACCGGAGCAGCCACACGCGAGCACGAGCACGAGCAGCCCCCGGTGATCGCCGCCGGCCCGCTGTCGATCGCCATCCGGTTGCAGAAGATTTTCGTCGTCAGATAAAAGTTCAGAAAACAACTAACACCTTAAACTGTTCGCGTCCTGTTTACTGACAAGAAACGTTTCACCACCGGACTGGTTACAGGCAGTGCGCGCACGGGCGAGATCCAGGGTTTGAGTCCCTGGCTCGCGGGATAAAATCCCACTTTTTGCACCGCAGCGCTGACAGGGAGGGCCCCCTGTCAGCCACCCCATGGCCACGCAAGCACCAGTGGCCCTGTGGCCCACTGGCAGTGGCCAGGGTAGACCCCCTGTGCGTATAAAATGTTTTTCTAATTTTCTGTTTTCAAAACAAGTCCCTAAAAAATTACAGAATGGTCCCTAGTTTTAAAAAGCTAATAACTTTTGTTTTATAATTCCAAATAACAAAAATAAAATATGTGCACTGCTCTAAATTCAATTATCTACCTATTGGTAACATTTGTTTTCTGTTTTGAATTTTCCAAATGCAATTCAAATTTGAATTCAAATAATTCAATTGCAATTTGCTAAAATCCATAACTAATTCATTCTTAATCCAAATAATGCAAATAAAATATGTTTTCCATGCTATTTCAAATAACCTTTTCAAATATAATTTTTTTTTCATGTTTTGAATAAATAAAATTGCCTAAATAATTTAAACCTTGTTTAATTCATTTAAAATTGCTAAAATCATAACTTGCTCAAATTTATTTATTTTTGAACATGTAAAATATGTTCTCAAACCAGAAAAACATAACCTTTCCAAATATGAACTTTAATTAATGATTTGAACAAATAAAATTCAATTAAAATTCACACCTGAATAAATTTCAATTTAATTCTTGTTTAACTTGTTTAATTCCCAATTAATTCATTGTAATTCCTTTTCTAATAATTGAAACATGTAATCCACCTAAAATGTTTTGCTCTTTTAAAATATAAACTTTGCCATCTGTTTTGAGAAATAAAACTTGATGAAAACAACCACTTGCTTGTGTAAAATCATTAAGAATCCAAATTCTTAAATTGTTAAATAATTTCCACACTTGTTTAATTTCATTTCCACTTGCATCTAATGTTGTTACTTTATTTGTTTTCATCATGCATGCATCATGCTAAACCACTTACACATGTTAATTAATTGTAGATCATTGCTTCAACCTTAACCATGTGCATCCATATGCAACTCACATTGCATATGGGTCCATTTAAACTTGTTATCCTCTCAAGTAGTTTATTTTGATGCATCCATTAATTGCCATGCATCATCCCATGATTGTGCATTATATTCTGTTATTGATTGTTCGTCTCTTTCGATTGTGTGTTTGCTTCTTCTCGCTTTAGACGACGCCGTTGAGCCCGACGAGACTTACGACACCACTTCTGAGGACTTAGCTCAGTACCAGGCTACTGGGTTTGCAGGCAAGTTATCACTCACATGAATCATCGAGTTCCTTTCCACACTGGTTACCGATACTATCCTTTGTCTACTTTTGCTAGCCCTATGTATCGTTGCTTGTTCTCCGAACCCATCACATGATACCCTGAAACCTGATATTGCCTCACCTCCATACCTAAAACCCCTTGCTTGTTGCCTTAGTCTTACCTAGCATGCTTAGTGTTGCTTTTGCTCGAGTCTGTTGTCGGTTACTTCTTTTATCTTACTCACTTATGTTCTTTGGGCTCGGGTTTAATCAATCAACCTGTTAATGCTATGGTTAATAATAACTTGATGATAAGGCACCGGCAGGAGGCCCATGGGTGGTTTTGAGGCCTGCTAGTGGCGACCCCATAATTAGGAAAAGAGTCTTGTCTACTGATCCATGATGAGCGCACTACCGGCATGTGGGAAGCGTGTATGGGCGCCCCCCTCAATTTGACTCGATTCGCATCTCGTCCAAATCGCCACATTTAGTTCGGGTGTTCCATTTGCTGCATGCATGTTCTTGCGAGCCCAGCGCAGGGTGGAACTTTTGTAGTCGGCATTTAGGGCGGCGTGGTCTTCCAGTGCTATGAGGGTCCCCTTTTCTTCGGGGGCTCGATTAGCCGCGCACGCACAGCACGTGGTGCTTTGGGCTTGATGCGAAGAAGGGTTGGGTTGTGTTGAGTGCCCCGCTTGGTGTAATGGCCGTTCCATCTGGCGGGTTATTCTTACGTGTACGGCTAAATTGGTGCATCCCTGCAGGGTTAAATCTTCTCGAGAAGCCGTGTTTTCCGCGGTTATGGTTGACTTGGTGAAAGTACTGGCTAACAAGTACTCAGAACAACTTACACCTAACTAATGTTAATCACCCAACCTATGCTAATCTTGACTAGTAATAGGCTTATTGACACAATAACCTGAATCGTCATTAACTCAACTGTGTGAGTTATCCTTAGGTTGCTTCCTTAGTAGGGGGCAACGTTGGATGGGTTTGTTTGAAGTTATCTTTCAGTTGGTTACAATACTCGATCTTATCTTTTTCTGTTAGCTGGAACTTGTAGTTATCTCTGTAGTTGGTTAGAGCAGCCCGCTGCAGCTTTTATATCACCTATTTCTTCCGTTGATCCCAAGCATCTGTGCTTGTGTTGACGGGTAACTCTTTGATGAAGTGTGAGTCGTGCTTGCCAGTACTTGGATGTACTGACCCCTTTGGGGCTGTGGTTTACGCAGACTACGATTACGAGGATCACCTTGGAGGCTACTACGTGGAGTACGACGAGACTGCAGACGAGTAGATAGTGGACCCGGGCAGGATCCAAGACCTACGTGGATGGGCTTCATCTTCTTTTATTTCCCGGCTTCTTAAGCCTATTTGGATTTGTCTGTACTCAGACCCTTTGTTTGCTTCCGCTGATGTAATGATGCTATGTTGGGACATGTGTCCTCTGGATGATTGTATTTTCTATTCTCTGCCTTAGTGAAGGCCATTTGCACTTTATTTCAATCTTTTGTGTCTTAGAGATATGTTGTGGTATCATTCCGTTTAACGCTGTTGACGTACCATGTGTGATTGGTATGAAGTACGTCGACAGTAGTACCTTTGATCTCTAGTGGATAGTTTACATCGACGATGGAATAGCGGAGCTTGGTTGTCGCACATAAGTGCTGGCCTACTCGGGAGCGAGGATGCGGGAGCAGTTAGGCCCCGTAATCCAAGCATCTGCTATCCAGTTCGGCCCGATGAGTATCCCCTAGAAATCAGGGTGCGACAAATGGTATCAGAGCCTGTCTGCCTATAGGATCCCTTTTACTGGTCGCAGTTTGAGTCTAGAAACTATTTTGTAGCTATATAGGAAAAATCAAACGTGAGAGTAGGAATTCTGTTCTTTTTCTTCTTTTCCCCACCCACCCTCCCTTTTTCTGGTAAGGAAGTGCAACGTTGTTTTTCTCTTCTCATCTAAACTTTCAAGTTAGGTTTTCACGTGTTTTGGGTTCTCCGTAGTACCTCAGGATTTTTGGTCTCGTTTTCCCGATGTTGCTTCAATATCCTGTTCTTCTCAACATACTTTTCGTCCGTTGAAACCTTGTTGTTGTTTTCCACTTCAATTCTTCTACCGGCGTCTAATCAAAGTTTCCCCGTTCATCTGCTAAACTCTATTCCAGCTAAAGTGTTGTTTCATACCGGAGCATCACATTCTTTTGTGTCAAAGATCTTTGCCGCAACAAACAACCTAATTGTGGTTCCACTAAGCAATCAAATCACCGTTCACTCTCCGGGATCTCAAATGTTGACTTCAAGATAAGTAAGGACAATCAAATCCTAATGGGAGGCCACATATTCCTCGCTTCTCTCATGTTGCTGGGAAATTCTGACATTGATGTCATTCTTGGTATTGGATTGATGTCAATTAGTCTGTCCCACCCTTCTGACCAGATAGTCTATTCTACAAATGAATCAAATTCTATTCAAGCTATACACCCTCCATATAAAACCTCTCCCTTTACTCGAAAATGTTCCGGTGGTTTCCAAATTACCTGACGTCCTTCCAGAAGAGTTGCCAGGAATGCCTATCGTCTTCAACTTCCAGAAAAGCTATCCAAGGTGCACGATGTGTTTCACGTGTCACAGCTCAAGAGGATCTTCCCAAGAAGTTTCTGGACCTTTTCTTTTCTCAGTAGGAATCTCGGGGCGCGATTCCTTCAAGGGGGGTGTTTTGTAACATCCCAAGTATGAAAATACCCCTAGAATGTTTTGTTTCTTGTTTAATTAAGGTATTGCATCATGTCATCATATTGTTGCATTTTTTTTCTTTTGTTTGCATCTGTTTTTATTTGTTTTCACAATGGAATTCAAACTTTAGTCAAACATTTACTTCATACTTGTCATGTTACAATCTTGTTTTCAAATAAAAGTTCAACTCAAACAACCTTTTGTTTCCAATTATTCCATATTGATCAACTAATAAAATGGTGGTTTTTATTTCAATTAATTAATTCCAAATTGCTTTCAAATTCAAAGCAAGCCATCAAACAGCACCCCAATTGGAAATTATAAAATTACCAAAACAAATATACTCACTTGTTTCCAATTAAAGTTATTTGATCACCCTAATTAATTTCTTGTTTTAAATAATTCAATCAATACCCAAAATTAACTCAAATTTGAAACCTATCCAAACAGCACCAAAAATTCAAATGTTTTTGAATTCCAAACTTGGCAGTTGGTTGTATTTGACCTAAATAGCCCACCCAAATTTTTCTGAAATTTTTGCAAACCCAAAAGCATCTTTTTCTTCCATTTCATTTGCTACAAAAAAAAACAGAAAAACAAAAAATAGAAAAGGAAAACAGCGCGCGGCAGCTAACCTAGCGCTAGCCAGCCCACACTTACCTCCCGCGCGGCCCAGCCTTTCGGCCCGATACCCCTTCGCGCTGCCGCCCCCGTCGTCTAAACGTACGGCAGGGCATCCGAGGGCGCCACGGCGGCAGCGGACCGCGCCGACGGCCACCAGTGCATCCGAGCCCCTATATAGACCCCTAGGTCTCCGCGCCGAAGCCCTAGACCCTAGGTTCCCTCTCCCCTCCGCTCCGCCGCCGTTTTTCCCTCTCTGCCCCGTGCTCCCACCTCTCTGTCAGCTCGCCGGAGATCGCCGTGTCTGAACCCCGATGATCACCTCCACCTCGCTGCGCCACCCCACCTCCTAAACCCCGAAACCAAACCACCACCTTCCCCTCTATCTGTTGGACACCCTAACGAGCCCGGAGATCCTCTGTAGCCGCGCCGCCGAGCACGTCGCTGTCGCCTCGCCATCGAGCTCCACCACGGCAACCTCCCGGTGAGCGCCACCGTGTCCTCCTCCTCCTCCCTGTCTGCTCCACCTCGCACGCTTGCACACGCACATCACCGGAGCAGACACACGCGAGCACGAGCACGAGCAGCCCCCGGTGATCGCCGCCGGCCCGCTGTCGATCGCCATCCGGTTGCAGAAGATTTTCGTCGTGAGATAAAAGTTCAGAAAACAACTAACACCTTAAACTGTTCGCGTCCTGTTTACTGACAAGAAACGTTTCACCACCGGACTGGTTACAGGCAGTGCGCGCACGGGCGAGATCCAGGGTTTGAGTCCCTGGCTCGCGGGATAAAATCCCACTTTTTGCACCGCAGCGCTGACAGGGAGGGCCCCCTGTCAGCCACCCCATGGCCACGCAAGCACCAGTGGCCCTGTGGCCCACTGGCAGTGGCCAGGGTAGACCCCCTGTGCGTATAAAATGTTTTTCTAATTTTCTGTTTTCAAAACAAGTCCCTAAAAAATTACAGAATGGTCCCTAGTTTTAAAAAGCTAATAACTTTTGTTTTATAATTCCAAATAACAAAAATAAAATATGTGCACTGCTCTAAATTCAATTATCTACCTATTGGTAACATTTGTTTTCTGTTTTGAATTTTCCAAATGCAATTCAAATTTGAATTCAAATAATTCAATTGCAATTTGCTAAAATCCATAACTAATTCATTCTTAATCCAAATAATGCAAATAAAATATGTTTTCCATGCTATTTCAAATAACCTTTTCAAAATTTTTTTTTCATGTTTTGAATAAATAAAATTGCCTAAATAATTTAAACCTTGTTTAATTCATTTAAAATTGCTAAAATCATAACTTGCTCAAATTTATTTATTTTTGAACATGTAAAATATGTTCTCAAACCAGAAAAACATAACCTTTCCAAATATGAACTTTAATTAATGATTTGAACAAATAAAATTCAATTAAAATTCACACCTGAATTAATTTCAATTTAATTCTTGTTTAACTTGTTTAATTCCCAATTAATTCATTGTAATTCCTTTTCTAATAATTGAAACATGTAATCCACCTAAAATGTTTTGCTCTTTTAAAATATAAACTTTTCCATCTGTTTTGAGAAATAAAACTTGATGAAAACAACCACTTGCTTGTGTAAAATCATTAAGAATCCAAATTCTTAAATTGTTAAATAATTTCCACACTTGTTTAATTTCATTTCCACTTGCATCTAATGTTGTTACTTTATTTGTTTTCATCATGCATGCATCATGCTAAACCACTTACACATGTTAATTAATTGTAGATCATTGCTTCAACCTTAACCATGTGCATCCATATGCAACTCACATTGCATATGGGTCCATTTAAACTTGTTATCCTGTCAAGTAGTTTATTTTGATGAATCCATTAATTGCCATGCATCATCCCATGATTGTGCATTATATTCTGTTATTGATTGTTCGTCTCTTTCGATTGTGTGTTTGCTTCTTCTCGCTTTAGACGACGCCGTTGAGCCCGACGAGACTTACGACACCACTTCTGAGGACTTAGCTCAGTACCAGGCTACTGGGTTTGCAGGCAAGTTATCACTCACATGAATCATCGAGTTCCTTTCCACACTGGTTACCGATACTATCCTTTGTCTACTTTTGCTAGCCCTATGTATCGTTGCTTGTTCTCCGAACCCATCACATGATACCCTGAAACCTGATATTGCCTCACCTCCATACCTAAAACCCCTTGCTTGTTGCCTTAGTCTTACCTAGCATGCTTAGTGTTGCTTTTGCTCGAGTCTGTTGTCGGTTACTTCTTTTATCTTACTCACTTATGTTCTTTGGGCTCGGGTTTAATCAATCAACCTGTTAATGCTATGGTTAATAATAACTTGATGATAAGGCACCGGCAGGAGGCCCATGGGTGGTTTTGAGGCCTGCTAGTGGCGACCCCATAATTAGGAAAAGAGTCTTGTCTACTGATCCATGATGAGCGCACTACCGGCATGTGGGAAGCGTGTATGGGCGCCCCCCTCAATTTGACTCGATTCGCATCTCGTCCAAATCGCCACATTTAGTTCGGGTGTTCCATTTGCTGCATGCATGTTCTTGCGAGCCCAGCGCAGGGTGGAACTTTTGTAGTCGGCATTTAGGGCGGCATGGTCTTCCAGTGCTATGAGGGTCCCCTTTTCTTCGGGGGCTCGATTAGCCGCGCACGCACAACACGTGGTGCTTTGGGCTTGATGCGAAGAAGGGTTGGGTTGTGTTGAGTGCCCCGCTTGGTGTAATGGCCGTTCCATCTGGCGGGTTATTCTTACGTGTACGGCTAAATTGGTGCATCCCTGCAGGGTTAAATCTTCTCGAGAAGCCGTGTTTTCCGCGGTTATGGTTGACCTGGTGAAAGTACTGGCTAACAAGTACTCAGAACAACTTACACCTAACTAATGTTAATCACCCAACCTATGCTAATCTTGACTAGTAATAGGCTTATTGACACAATAACCTGAATCATCTTTAACTCAACTGTGTGAGTTATCCTTAGGTTGCTTCCTTAGTAGGGGGCAACGTTGGATGGGTTTGTTTGAAGTTATCTTTCAGTTGGTTACAATACTCGATCTTATCTTTTTCTGTTAGCTGGAACTTGTAGTTATCTCTGTAGTTGGTTAGAGCAGCCCGCTGCAGCTTTTATATCACCTATTTCTTCCGTTGATCCCAAGCATCTGTGCTTGTGTTGACGGGTAACTCTTTGATGAAGTGTGAGTCGTGCTTGCCAGTACTTGGATGTACTGACCCCTTTGGGGCTGTGGTTTACGCAGACTACGATTACGAGGATCACCTTGGAGGCTACTACGTGGAGTACGACGAGACTGCAGACGAGTAGATAGTGGACCCGGGCAGGATCCAAGACCTACGTGGATGGGCTTCATCTTCTTTTATTTCCCGGCTTCTTAAGCCTATTTGGATTTGTCTGTACTCAGACCCTTTGTTTGCTTCCGCTGATGTAATGATGCTATGTTGGGACATGTGTCCTCTGGATGATTGTATTTTCTATTCTCTGCCTTAGTGAAGGCCATTTGCACTTTATTTCAATCTTTTGTGTCTTAGAGATATGTTGTGGTATCATTCCGTTTAACGCTGTTGACGTACCATGTGTGATTGGTATGAAGTACGTCGACAGTAGTACCTTTGATCTCTAGTGGATAGTTTACATCGACGATGGAATAGCGGAGCTTGGTTGTCGCACATAAGTGCTGGCCTACTCGGGAGCGAGGATGCGGGAGCAGTTAGGCCCCGTAATCCAAGCATCTGCTATCCAGTTCGGCCCGATGAGTATCCCCTAGAAATCAGGGTGCGACAAATGGTATCAGAGCCTGTCTGCCTATAGGATCCCTTTTACTGGTCGCAGTTTGAGTCTAGAAACTATTTTGTAGCTATATAGGAAAAATCAAACGTGAGAGTAGGAATTCTGTTCTTTTTCTTCTTTTCCCCACCCACCCTCCCTTTTTCTGGTAAGGAAGTGCAACGTTGTTTTTCTCTTCTCATCTAAACTTTGAAGTTAGGTTTTCACGTGTTTTGGGTTCTCCGTAGTACCTCAGGATTTTTGGTCTCGTTTTCCCGATGTTGCTTCAATATCCTGTTCTTCTCAACATACTTTTCGTCCGTTGAAACCTTGTTGTTGTTTTCCACTTCAATTCTTCTACCGGCGTCTAATCAAAGTTTCCCCGTTCATCTGCTAAACTCTATTCCAGCTAAAGTGTTGTTTCATACCGGAGCATCACATTCTTTTGTGTCAAATATCTTTGCCGCAACAAACAACCTAATTGTGGTTCCACTAAGCAATCAAATCACCGTTCACTCTCCGGGATCTCAAATGTTGACTTCAAGATAAGTAAGGACAATCAAATCCTAATGGGAGGCCACATATTCCTCGCTTCTCTCATGTTGCTGGGAAATTCTGACATTGATGTCATTCTTGGTATTGGATTGATGTCAATAACTCTGTCCCACCCTTCTGACTAGATAGTCTATTCTACAAATGAATCAAATTCTATTCAAGCTATACACCCTCCATATAAAACCTCTCCCTTTACTCGAAAATGTTCCGGTGGTTTCCAAATTACCTGACGTCCTTCCAGAAGAGTTGCCAGGAATGCCTATCGTCTTCAACTTCCAGAAAAGCTATCCAAGGTGCACGATGTGTTTCACGTGTCACAGCTCAAGAGGATCTTCCCAAGAAGTTTCTGGACCTTTTCTTTTCTCAGTAGGAATCTCGGGGCGCGATTCCTTCAAGGGGGGGCGTTTTGTAACATCCCAAGTATGAAAATACCCCTAGAATGTTTTGTTTCTTGTTTAATTAAGGTATTGCATCATGTCATCATATTGTTGCATTTTTTTCTTTTGTTTGCATCTGTTTTTATTTGTTTTCACAATGGAATTCAAACTTTAGTCAAACATTTACTTCATACTTGTCATGTTACAATCTTGTTTTCAAATAAAAGTTCAACTCAAACAACCTTTTGTTTCCAATTATTCCATATTGATCAACTAATAAAATGGTGGTTTTTATTTCAATTAATTAATTCCAAATTGCTTTCAAATTCAAAGCAAGCCATCAAACAGCACCCCAATTGGAAATTATAAAATTACCAAAACAAATATACTCACTTGTTTCCAATTAAAGTTATTTGATCACCCTAATTAATTTCTTGTTTTAAATAATTCAATCAATACCCAAAATTAACTCAAATTTGAAACCTATCCAAACAGCACCAAAAATTCAAATGTTTTTGAATTCCAAACTTGGCAGTTGGTTGTATTTGACCTAAATAGCCCACCCAAATTTTTCTGAAATTTTTGCAAACCCAAAAGCATCTTTTTCTTCCATTTCATTTGCTACAAAAAAAAACAGAAAAACAAAAAATAGAAAAGGAAAACAGCGCGCGGCAGCTAACCTAGCGCTAGCCAGCCCACACTTACCTCCCGCGCGGCCCAGCCTTTCGGCCCGATACCCCTTCGCGCTGCCGCCCCCGTCGTCTAAACGTACGGCAGGGCATCCGAGGGCGCCACGGCGGCAGCGGACCGCGCCGACGGCCACCAGTGCACCCGAGCCCCTATATAGACCCCTAGGTCTCCGCGCCGAAGCCCTAGACCCTAGGTTCCCTCTCCCCTCCGCTCCGCCGCCGTTTTTCCCTCTCTGCCCCGTGCTCCCACCTCTCTGTCAGCTCGCCGGAGATCGCCGTGTCTGAACCCCGATGATCACCTCCACCTCGCTGCGCCACCCCACCTCCTAAACCCCGAAACCAAACCACCACCTTCCCCTCTATCTGTTGGACACCCTAACGAGCCCGGAGATCCTCTGTAGCCGCGCCGCCGAGCACGTCGCTGTCGCCTCGCCGTTGAGCTCCACCACGGCAACCTCCCGGTGAGCGCCACCATGTCCTCCTCCTCCTCCCTGTCTTCTCCACCTCGCACGCTTGCACACGCACATCACCGCAGCAGCCACACGCGAGCACGAGCACGAGCAGCCCCCGGTGATCGCCGCCGGCCCGCTGTCGATCGCCGTCCGGTTGCAGAAGATTTTCGTCGTCAGATAAAAGTTCAGAAAACAACTAAATCCTTAACCTGTTCGCGTCCTGTTTACTGACAAGAAACGTTTCACCACCGCACTGGTTACAGGCAGTGCGCGCACGGGCGAGATCCAGGGTTCGAGTCCCTGGCTCGCGGGATAAAATCCCACTTTTTGCACCGCAGCGCTGACAGGGAGGGCCCCCTGTCAGCCACCCCATGGCCACGCAAGCACCAGTGGCCCTGTGGCCCACTGGCAGTGGCCAGGGTAGACCCCCTGTGCGTATAAAATGTTTTTCTAATTTTCTGTTTTCAAAACAAGTCCCTAAAAAATTACAGAATGGTCCCTAGTTTTAAAAAGCTAATAACTTTTGTTTTATAATTCCAAATAACAAAAATAAAATATGTGCACTGCTCTAAATTCAATTATCTACCTACTGGTAACATTTGTTTTCTGTTTTGAATTTTCCAAATGCAATTCAAATTTGAATTCAAATAATTCAATTGCAATTTGCTAAAATCCATAACTAATTCATTCTTAATCCAAATAATGCAAATAAAATATGTTTTCCATGCTATTTCAAATAACCTTTTCAAATATAAATTTTGTTTCATGTTTTGAATAACTAAAATTGCCTAAATAATTTAAACCTTGTTTAATTCATTTAAAATTGCTAAAATCATAACTTGCTCAAATTAATTTATTTTTGAACATGTAAAATATGTTCTCAAACCAGAAAAACATAACCTTTCCAAATATGAACTTTAATTAATGATTTGAACAAATAAAATTCAATTAAAATTCACACTTGAATTAATTTCAATTTAATTCTTGTTTAACTTGTTTAATTCCCAATTAATTCATTGTAATTCCTTTTCTAATAATTGAAACATGTAATCCACCAAAAATGTTTTGCTCTTTTCAAATATAAACTTTGCCATCTGTTTTGAGAAATAAAACTTGATGAAAACAACCACTTGCTTGTGTAACATCATTAAGAATCCAAATTCTTAAATTGTTAAATAATTTCCACACTTGTTTAATTTCATTTCCACTTGCATCTAATGTTGTTACTTTATTTGTTTTCATCATGCATGCATCATGCTAAACCACTTACACATGTTAATTAATTGTAGATCATTGCTTCAACCTTAACCATGTGCATCCATATGCAACTCACATTGCATATGGGTCCATTTAAACTTGTTATCCTGTCAAGTAGTTTATTTTGATGCATCCATTAATTGGCATGCATCATCCCATGCTTGTGCATTATATTCTGTTATTGATTGTTCGTCTCTTTCGATTGTGTGTTTGCTTCTTCTCGCTTTAGACGACGCCGTTGAGCCCGACGAGACTTACGACACCCCTTCTGAGGACTTAGCTCAGTACCAGGCTACTGGGTTTGCAGGCAAGTTATCACTCACATGAATCATCGAGTTCCTTTCCACACTGGTTACCGATACTATCCTTTGTCTACTTTTTCTAGCCCTATGTATCGTTGCTTGTTCTCCGAACCCATCACATGATACCCTGAAACCTGATATTGCCTCACCTCCATACCTAAAACCCCTTGCTTGTTGCCTTAGTCTTACCTAGCATGCTTAGTGTTGCTTTTCCTCGAGTCTGTTGTCGGTTACTTCTTTTATCTTACTCACTTATGTTCTTTGGGCTCGGGTTTAATCAATCAACCTGTTAATGCTATGGTTAATAATAACTTGATGATAAGGCACCGGCAGGAGGCCCATGGGTGGTTTTGAGGCCTGCTAGTGTCGACCCCATAATTAGGAAAAGAGTCTTGTCTACTGATCCATGATGAGCGCACTACCGGCATGTGGGAAGCGTGTATGGGCGCCCCCTCAATTTGACTCGATTCGCATCTCGTCCAAATCGCCACATTTAGTTCGGGTGTTCCATTTGCTGCATGCATGTTCTTGCGAGCCCAGCGCAGGGTGGAACTTTTGTAGTCGGCATTTAGGGCGGCGTGGTCTTCCAGTGCTATGAGGGTCCCCTTTTCTTAGGGGGCTCGATTAGCCGCGCACGCACAGCACGTGGTGCTTTGGGCTTGAAGAGAATAAGGGTTGGGTTGTGTTGAGTGCCCCGCTTGGTGTAATAGCCGTTCCATCTGGCGGGTTATTTTTACGTGTACGGCTAAATTGGTGCATCCCTGCAGGTTTAAATCTTCTCGAGAAGCCGTGTTTTCCGCGGTTATGGTTGACTTGGTGAAAGTACTGGCTAACAAGTACTCAGAACAACTTACACCAAACTAATGTTAATCACCCAACCTATGCTAATCTTGACTAGTAATAGGCTTATTGACACAATAACCTGAATCATCATTAACTCAACTGTGTGAGTTATCCTTAGGTTGCTTCCTTAGTAGGGGGCAACATTGGATGGGTTTGTTTGAAGTTATCTTTCAGTTGGTTACAATACTCGATCTTATCTTTTTTTGTTAGCCGGAACTTGTAGTTATCTCTGTAGTTGATTAGAGCAGCCCGCTGCAGCTTTTATATCACCTATTTCTTCCGTTGATCCCAAGCATCTGTGCTTGTGTTGACGGGTAACTCTTTGATGAAGTGTGAGTCGTGCTTACCAGTACTTGGATGTACTGACCCCTTTGGGGCTATGGTTTACGCAGACTACGATTACGAGGATCACCTTGGAGGCTACTACGTGGAGTACGACGAGACTGCAGACGAGTAGATAGTGGACCCGGGCAGGATCCAAGACCTACGTGGATGGGCTTCGTCTTCTTTTATTTCCCGGCTTCTTAAGCCTATTTGGATTTGTCTGTACTCAGACCCTTTGTTTGCTTCCGCTGATGTAATGATGCTATGTTGGGACATGTGTCCTCTGGATGATTGTATTTTCTATTCTCTGCCTTAGTGAAGGCCATTTGCACTTTATTTCAATCTTTTGTGTCTTAGAGATATGTTGTGGTATCATTCCGTTTAACGCTGTTGACGTACCATGTGTGATTGGTATGAAGTACGTCGATAGTAGTACCTTTGATCTCTAGTGGATAGTTTACATCGACGATGGAATAGCGGAGCTTGGTTGTCGCACATAAGTGCTGGCCTACTCGGGAGCGAGGATGCGGGAGCAGTTAGGCCCCGTAATCCAAGCATCTGCTATCCAGTTCGGCCCGATGAGTATCCCCTAGAAATCAGGGTGCGACAAATGGTATCAGAGCCTGTCTGCCTATAGGATCCCTTTTACTGGTCGCAGTTTGAGTCTAGAAACTATTTTGTAGCTATATAGGAAAAATCAAACGTGAGAGTAGGAATTCTGTTCTTTTTCTTCTTTTCCCCACCCACCCTCCCTTTTTCTGGTAAGGAAGTGCAACGTTGTTTTTCTCTTCTCATCTAAACTTTCAAGTTAGGTTTTCACGTGTTTTGGGTTCTCCGTAGTACCTCAGGATTTTTGGTCTCGTTTTCCCGATGTTGCTTCAGTATCCTGTTCTTCTCAACATACTTTTCGTCCGTTGAAACCTTGTTGTTGTTTTCCACTTCAATTCTTCTACCGGCGTCTAATCAAAGTTTCCCCGTTCATCTGCTAAACTCTATTCCAGCTAAAGTGTTGTTTCATACCGGAGCATCACATTCTTTTGTGTCAAAGATCTTTGCCGCAACAAACAACCTAATTGTGGTTCCACTAAGCAATCAAATCACCGTTCACTCTCCGGGATCTCAAATGTTGACTTCAAGATAAGTAAGTACAATCAAATCCTAATTGGAGGCCACATATTCCTCGCTTCTCTCATGTTGCTGGGAAATTCTGACATTGATGTCATTCTTGGTATTGGATTGATGTAAATAACTCTGTCCCACCCTTCTGACCAGATAGTCTATTCTACAAATGAATCAAATTCTATTCAAGCTATACACCCTCCATACAAAACCTCTCCCTTTACTCGAAAATGTTCCGGTGGTTTCCAAATTACCTGACGTCCTTCCAGAAGAGTTGCCAGGAATGCCTATCGTCTTCAACTTCCAGAAAAGCTATCCAAGGTGCACGATGTGTTTCACGTGTCACAACTCAAGAGGATCTTCCCAAGAAGTTTCCGGACCTTTTCTTTTCTCAGTAGGAATCTCGGGGCGCGATTCCTTCAAGGGGGGGGGGGCGTTTTGTAACATCCCAAGTATGAAAATACCCCTAGAATGTTTTGTTTCTTGTTTAATTAAGGTATTGCATCATGTCATCATATTGTTGCATTTGTTTCTTTTGTTTGCATCTGTTTTTATTTGTTTTCACAATGGAATTCAAACTTTAGTCAAACATTTACTTCATACTTGTCATGTTACAATCTTGTTTTCAAATAAAAGTTCAACTCAAACAACCTTTTGTTTCCAATTATTCCATATTGATCAACTAATAAAATGGTGGTTTTTATTTCAATTAATTAATTCCAAATTGCTTTCAAATTCAAAGCAAGCCATCAAACAGCACCCCAATTGGACATTATAAAATTACCAAAACAAATATACTCACTTGTTTCCAATTAAAGTTATTTGATCACCCTAATTAATTTCTTGTTTTAAATAATTCAATCAATACCCAAAATTAACTCAAATTTGAAACCTATCCAAACAGCACCAAAAATTCAAATGTTTTTGAATTCCAAACTTACCGGTTGGTTGTATTTGACCTAAATAGCCCACCCAAATTTTTCTGAAATTTTTGCAAACCCAAAAGCATCTTTTTCTTCCATTTCATTTGCTACAAAAAAAAAACAGAAAAACAAAAAATAGAAAAGGAAAACAGCGCGCGGCAGCTAACCTAGCTGACCTTGATGTATAGCTTTATTCCAATCTGCTAGACAGTTAAATTGAACCGAAAATAAATTTTCGTTGATTCTCCTCCATACTACTTCCTGGGCTGGATTCCACGCACTTCTCATATCACCAATTAGCGCCCCCTGACTGAAGCTTTTGCACGTCAATACCCGCGCCAATGCAAGCCACTTTGTTTTCTCTCCTGGATCATCTACTTCCTCCTCCCAGACCAGATTGTCAAGTTCGTCTTCTTCAAGGTGGAGACGTTCCAGCAGTTGAGAAGGGTCGAACTGTTCCCCCCGGCGAGATCCACCAGTGGAGGGACCCGCCATCAGCACACCGGGATCGATCCCCGCAACAATTGGCGGAGAAGAAACGGAAAACTCGTGGCGGCGGCTTGCATCGCCCGAGGACAGAAAACCCTTGAAAAAGGGGACTATCGTAAATGCCTACCTGTCCCCCATGTCAATGGCACTGTGTTGCCAAGTGTTAGATGTGTCTATCCAAAAGACATTGCCACGTAGGAGGAGTTGATGATGTGCCTATCCAATAGACATGCCACGTAGGCGGAATTGATGATGTGTCTGTCCAACTGTACCAACGCATCCACGTTTATAATGTCATGACGATTTAAATTCGTCGTGATCGGTTAAAAATACGGCTGTGATCGTTTATGACGATATCACTTTACAAAATTACGACGTTTTCTAGCCGAATCGTCATGAAAATTCAGTATTTTGATCCCCTCCAACAGCTAACGACGATATGACACAAAATCGTCTTAACTTTATGACGATTTTGTCCATCGTCGTTAAGAGAACGTCATGTATCAACACATTTCTTCTAGTGATAGGCTAGGGAACGGGGAAGACGAAGGCTGGGGAAATTTTCACCGTTTACCCAAGGCCCAAATTTATACACGGAGCCGCCCGATCCTGACCGTTTGTTGAGCCACGTGGCACCCATCGCAGCTGCCGCGTGCGAAGGCGAAACGAAAGGGCGGCGAAAGCTATTTCATGCCAGGATCCTAACAGTGGATCATGCGCATTTACTGCGCGCAGTTCGCGTAAAAACCGGGAACGACGTCTCGTTTCCGGTCAAAAAAGCTGACAAGGTGGGCCAGCACTTCTGTTCTCGCTCCGTCACGTCCCATCGGGAGGATAAAGTGCGCCATGACGTCATAGCGTACATCATCAAGCTGGCGAATATTTCGAATGAAAGCTCCAAACACGAAATAACTTCGTATGGACAAATTGTGACGTGAAAATTCTTTCACAAGAAAACGAGACCCTAAACACGAAAAATCTTTCGTACGGGCACAAAACTCCAAACACGAAAACTCTTTCGTATGGACAAAAATAGCTTGATTTTCCTACTCGGGAAATCACAGACCTAAAACTTCGCGGGTGTGCAGATCCTGCCACTCCATCACACGATTTCTACACATCATAGACCTGGATTGTTCAGCCGACTAGGCACATCCGGATGCCATATTATTTCGAATATGAAGGTAAGACCCAAAAGATCTCTCTTGAGGGTCTGGAATCGCACTCAAGCTGCGTCTTACGGTAAAATTCCGTGTCAACAACAAGAAGAAAAATCCTAGCGGACGCGCCGGGTACCCCCATAGGTTAAATTCGACTCGGTAAGACCTCCACGGCCCATTCGCAATGATCACCTCATCGGGTTCGAGTCGAAGGTCTCGAATCTGTGTTGGCCAGAACTGTTTTTGCCCTAGTTGCAATTAATTGGCCCTGATCTTTCGGGAGAGCCAAGCTACTGCGCCACATCCTTCTGCGAAAAAACAGCCATAAAAGACATGCACTTTCATCACTCGATACTCGGGTATAAAAAAATCATCGCACAGGGTATACACCCTCTGAACGGAAAATGACCATAATGGTTATCCGAAGGAATACACCCTCCGAACGGAAAACGACCATAATGGTTATCCGAAGGAAAGCAAGCCGAAAAATCTGAGCGTCTACCCGACTGGAAAAATCCCAATCGAGCAAACGCTCGGGGGCTACTGACGAAGGGATGGACCTTGGACCCTGCGAGTAAGGACACCCGGTCCTCGGACCAAGGCTAAGGGCCCAAGAAGGGAAGCCTTTGGAGTATTCTAGAAGGCCCTGTTGAAGCCCATCTGCAATGCCTTGTGGCCTAAGATAGGAAATTTGTAACCGACATAGGGTTAGAGTTCGAGTCCTCCCCGGGTAGGGTTTGAGACCTGGACATCTATATAAGGCCAGGAGAACCACCGGAAGAGGACCAAGCAACACCGCACCACCAAAGCCTTGAGCTCGAGATCGTACTCTCGACTTGAGCAACCACCATTGTAATCGATCTATTCGATAATACAGATCGACAGAGGCAGGAGTAAAGGTTTTACCTCTACAAGGCCCCGAACCTGGGTAAATCGTGCCCCCTGTCTAGCCGACGATCGTCACCAGCGCCTACAGGTTCTCTTACTCGAAACCCTATGGGTTCACCTAAGGGATTTTTCGACATGCACATTCGACAGGGGGGAGGGGGAATAATATAAGGGGGTAGGAAACAAGAACTTTCTACTAGTATAGAAAATAGCAACAAAACAGAACTACCACTTTCTACCAGTATGGTCATAGGAACAAATATTTGTTTTACAAAGTTTCAGATCTAATCATCATACATGTTGAGAGTGAGGGAAACATATTTATTATACTTGTGAGGATGATGAATCTCGAGCTTCCCATATATGTCCATGTTGTAGTTACCATGGTGTCAACATATTTACAAAGATTGTGGTGTTATAGTTACCAAAGCGTGATGATGTAGTAAGCACATATTTTTCCTATTGACAATGTTACCAAGAGTGATGAGTGAAAATTACCAACCAAATTTCTTATTGACAATGTTATCATGTGTGATGAATGATAATTACCATCCCAATACTTATTAATAATGTTACCAAGTGTGATGAGTGAAAATTACCAACCTAATTTCTTATTGACAATATTACCAAGAGTGATGAGTGAAAATTACCAACCAAATTTCCTATTGACAATGTTATCAAGTGTGATGAATGATAATTACCATCCCAATACCTATTAATAATGTTACCAAGTGTGATGAGTGAAAATTACCAACCTAATTTCCTATTGACAATGTTACCAAGTGTGATGAGTGATAATTATCATCCCAAATACCTATGGATAATGTTACCAAGTGTGATGAATGAAAATTACCAACGCAATTTCCTATTGATAATGTTAACACGTGTGATGAGTGAAACTTACCAATCTAATTTCCTATTGACAATGTTATCAAGTGTGATGAATGGTAATTACCATCCCAAATACCTATTAATAATGGTACCAAGTGTGATGAATGAAAAATACCAACCCAAAAACCTATTGATAATGTTATCAAGTGTGATGAATGACAATTACCAACCTGAAAACCTTTTTCTAGAATGTTATCAAGTGTGATGAATGAAAATCAGCAACCTAAAATCCTTTTTTAAAAGGCTATCAAGTGTGATGTATGAAAATTACCTACCTAAAAACCTATCAAGGATGTTATCAAGCGTGATGGATGAAAATTACCGATCTAAAAACCTTTCTTGAGAATGTTTTATCAAGTGTGATGAATGAAAACTACGAAAGCAAAAACTTCCAAGAAATATTATCAAGGGTCATGTATGAAAATCACCAACCTAAAAACTTTTTATGAATGTTATCAAGTGTGATGTATGAAAAGCACCAACCTAAAAACCTTTCAAGAATGTTTTATCAAGGGTGATGAATGAAAACTACCAAACTAAAAAACATTTAACAATGTTATCAACTAGGATGTATGAAAATTACCAATCTAAAAACCTTTTAAGAATATTTTATCAAGTTTGATGAATGAAAATTAGCAACCCAACAACTTTTTAAAAATGTTATCGGTGATGAATGGAAATCACCAACTTCAAAAACATTTTAAGAATGTTATCAACTGGGAATCTATGCAAATTAACAACCTTAAAACCTTTTAAGAATGTTATCAAGTGCGATGAATTAGAATTACCAACCTAAAAACCTTTTTAAAGAATGTTATCAAGTCTGATGAATGGAAATCACTAACCTAAAATCCTTTTAAATATTTTTATGAAGGGGGGTTAATAAAAAAATATCAACCTAAAAACGTTCATCACCCAAAACGATAACAATCTTTTGGTTGTTTCTTATTGAGTATCTTCCAAAATGATGCGCCCCGAACCTCTACTTCCGTGATGAAACCTATTGTTTTCTTTTGCAGACCCGTCAAAGGTTGGATCCCATCTACATTGTGTGTGTGGGGGGGGGGGGGGGGTGGAAGATGAATCTTCAGACAGTGGGAATGGGCCGGTGCCGTCGCAAGGAGTCGCGCACTTATCACAGACATCCAATAATTTACACAATAATTTTTTTTTCTGCACAAGATGTTGGTAATTTTTCTACTACATTTACAGTCTTTTTACACTAGTTGAAAGTGGAAAAAATTTATACTAGTTGGAAGTGGAATTTTTCTACTAGTTTTTTGTTGTTGAAACGAGGCTTTTATTTAAAAACAATTTGGAACGAGGCAAAAGCTTTACCTTTTATATTTATATAGAAGGAGCAAACAGGAAGGACGAGGCCTAAAAAGAAAAAAGATGCAACTCGAGTCGATGACCATCACCCGAGCAACCATAGCCGTCACTACCACTGCGGAGGCAACCTCACGCAAGACGAAAACATGGAGCCGCCGATCTCACATCCACGCTGGCCCCAGGGCCACGCCCCTAAACTAGCCGCCGACCATGTCGCCCTAGAAACCAAAGCCGAAAATACAACGGCGGAGATAAACTCAACGCAAGAAGAAACCCCGGAGCCGCCGCTCCGACATCCACGCTGTCCCCAAGGCTGCACATCCAAACTAGCCGACGATCAAGTTGCCCTAGCAACCAAAACCGACACTAAACATGGCGGAGGCAACCTCAACGCAAGTCATCCGTAGCCGCCGCTCGGACATCCATGCCGGCCCCAGGACCGCGCACCGCCTAGCCGACGACGAAGATGCCGCCACCAACCACCAACACCCCACGGCTCCCACAGGCCGGTAGAACGTCCAAGGCGAGGCCCCAAGAGGCAAGCAACGTAGGAGCGCCGCCCTCGCCCGATCCCGCGAGGGATCTAGGGTTTCCCCCGGAGAATCCGGCGCGGAGAAGCGAAAGCACCGGCTCGACGACGCCTTCATGAAGGACGCGACGCCGGGATTCGTCGCTGTCGTCGGCCCCGGTCGAGCACCGGTGCAGGGCTTTCGCCCGGCGCTGCAAACCCCGCGAACCGCCCCACGGGAACCGGCCCGACCACCAACACGCCATGTCGCAGCACCCGCTGCACCTCCCGCCACGGCCAATGCCATGCCAACTGCGACCCAAGCACAGATCCGGGGCAGCTGCGCCGGCTTCCTCTTCCCCGACCCTCACCAGCCGCAACACCTCCCGCCAGAGTTGGGGCCCAGATGCCGTCGATCCCACGCTCGGAAAGCCGCACCACGCGGAGACACCAGTCGGAGAGGACGTTGCCTCGCGGCACCATGCCGACAGGAGCTCCAAAGACACCACCTCCGGGCCAACGTAGCCTGCACCCAGCGCCGGCTCGCACACCCAGCAGCAGCTCCGGAGGCGCATCGCCACAGCCAACCGCCGACCGGGCCCGACGAGCCCAGATCGGGCCCGCCAGGCTCATTTGGGCGCGCGGCCTCCACCAGACCGGAGTACAGCAGCAGCGCCCCAGCACCTGCAGCACCACCGGCGGAGCTCCACCGTCCGCAGACCTCCCGCCGGCCGCCGCCCGAGCCCGGCGGCCCGGCCTCCACCGCCCCGGCCGCCACCGTCCCGGGCCGGCCACCTCCAACCAGGCGCATCCCTGACGTCGCAGACCACCGCCCTTAGCAGCCCCCACCCAGCTTCTCCCTTGCTCCTCCATGCCGGTGTCACCGCCGCCAAGCCGCGCAGGTCGACGGAGCAGCGCCCGCCGCCATCCCCAGCCGTTGGAAGAAAAAACCCCATCGCCGCCATCACGGGGTCGCGCGTAGCGGTTGTTCGGCGGCGCCCCTCCGGCAGCAGCGAAGCGGAGGAAGTGTATTTTTTCTACTAGACAGTGAGAATTTTTATACTAGTTGGAAGTGAAAAAAATTATACTAGTTGGAAGTGGATTTTTTTCTATCTCCCACCCTTTTTTTTTGCCCTAAAAAATCACTAGCCCTAAAAGGGAATTTATATTGTAGGCCTTTTTTCTTAATGTATGACAACGGTTACAGTAATTTTTTTTTTCTCACCATAGAAGTGCAGGCGAATAAAGCGAATAGGCTCCTAAAAGAATCCGCGTATAAAAATTGGCTCGTAATTGTTTGCGCGGGAACTGAGTCGAATGCAGCGCGTTTGCAATAAATTGGAAAAGCAACTGCACGCGCGTCTCATGTAACCCAAAAAAAAGGGAATTGCCTTTGCATCCGATATTTTCCGTCCGAAACATATATGATAAACTAATCCCACTTGTACAGTTTCTAGGCTGACGCAAAGTAACGGATGGATGAATTCGTCGGATAGCTATTCCTACAGAAAACATCGGATAGCAACGCTCAAAAAAAAAAAAAAAAAAACTCGCGCGATCGCGCCTTGTCGGACCGCTCGACAGGAAGCGGCCCCGTATAGGACTATTTTCCGAGTCCTAAGAACTGGGGAGACGGCATGCCAGGCTGGCTCGCGCCCTAAGAACATCCACAACGCTAGGCTCTTACGTAGGCGCTTGATTTTTCAAAAGTAAATATTTATCCCTACATATATAGATAAGCGTCGGGTAACAGCAACACAAGGCTCTAATTTTGGGCGCTGAGAAAGAAGAGAAAGGCGGCTCGCATGGAAGGAAAGCGAGCAAGCGCTGGATGCAACTTTTTGCGCCGATGCTACAGCTGATCCCTGGAATCTACCGCGGAACTGCCTAATGGCCAGGATTTTCACCCTGGCGTTGGTATACAAGCGTCGCATTGTGATTGCTCTAAGGCCATCCGCGGGCGGTGGCAATGACACGGCGACGAAGCCAACTACGGTACAGATACAAAGCACCGCGCTTGGGATGGCCGCCTACTACGGTAAGAGATTGTCTTCCCTAATCCCTGGATCCTCCCCTGTTATTAGGATTTTAGATTGTTCGTTTATTGTGTACGGGTTGTGTTGCTGCGAAAAATATTATACGGTACCTAAGTTCTTATGTTTTGGCTTAATTAGAGCTGGGACTTGAATTCGATGGGTAAAGAACATAATGTTGATTATGATTAGCCCAAGCTGCCAACAAATAAAATCAAACAATTTTAACCGTTGGCATTTGCTTAGAATATGATATCGTATATAGCTACTGTTAGACTTTGTTTTACTACTGAATTTGCTATTGGAGTTGAAACACGCCAGGCATTTCATCAAGCTTCGCAACTTGTTTTGCCTATCATATTTCATCAAGAGGCCTTTTACAGTACAATTTACTAGTCTAACGGCGGATTGGTAGTATATTGAGATATCTGGACAGTGGATTGGGGGGGTATTAGGGGAAATTTAATGGTAAGAAATCATGCTACGGGATTTGATATGATCTGTCACTACCTAAAGTGCAGTCCATACTTACCATAAATGTGACTCGACTAATCCCCTTTCCATTTTTTACTCCACTGACCGTAACACTGAATCAATAAGTTATGTGAAGAAATAAAAAGAAGCACGTGAACTTGTAAAGTGCATACATGATTTACTACCAGCATTCGCCTTTGGTGCTCTTTTTTCCGGTTGCAGAGTACTTCTTACACGAAATATTATTCGACAAATATTTTCGTATAAATTGGTTACTCGAGGTGTGATGGGGTCCGAGAGGATTGTAAACGTGTAGTGGGTTCAAAAGCCCCACCTCCCGCGCGGACATTTCCCCTTCACCTCCCGCGCTACGCTCCACGCCGACGTCGCGCGCACCGTCCCCACTACCATCGTTCACCCCATCCCTCCACCCCCACCCCCACCACTAGATCGGGTCACCCGCCATCGCGTCGAAACGTGTGGAGCCTCGTCGTTCCGCCTCAATTCCGCCCGCCACAACTCATCTCTGTGTTGCCCCGACTTGACGGAGTTTCTGTCCTGTCTCTGCGCCGCAACCATGTCCCGTCCACACACTGCGCCGCCTCGATCTAGCCACGCCGCAAGCCCAAGGCGAGGGTCAGCCCTTGGCCTCATGGCCCGCCTTCTGCGAGGAGCTGCATCGGCTTCCGCGACGTGTGACTACAGGAATCGGGTAACTGCCGCCAAGATCACCATCGACCGCAAGCGGATGTGGCTCAGGACATTCCCCACACCGGAGGAGACCGCCCGTACGTAAGACACTGTGGCGTGGAGTATGGGCGGTTATCACTCGACTGAGATTTTAAAGTCCTTTTTCAATTTTCCTCATTCTAGTTCGCGAGAGATAAGAAAAGTTGAAATTGTACAGCACTCATAGCTTTTCTTTTCTAGGCACCATCAAAAAGTTATCCAAATTGGCAGCTCACATGCATGGATTGTTTGTAAAGGAATAAAATAATAAATCTAACGGAAACTAATACAAGATATGTGTTTTTTCATCTGCCAAATCCTTCCCTTGGGTGTAAAAGTACTACTCTTCTAATCAATAAGTATTGATCAATTTAGACCATTGAATTTGCTAACTTTGGACGGTCAATAGTTACCCGTCCCTACCGTAAAAAGCCTCTTCATCAAGAATGAGTTGTGGAAAAAGGGACATCCCTATATATATGTGTGGCAAACTGTTTTGCTACTATAAATAATAAGTAAACATGACAGGAGACAAATAGATTAGAGAGACCTAGTAGGCATACATAGAAACGAGGTCACTAAAAGGGCCGTCCGGTCTCTAATTTGTTTCATTTCTTTTATTTTTTGCACCACATATAGCTGCGAGGAAGGGTGAGGTTGCTCCTCTCAATCACCGTTATTTTTTGTGAATTTTCTCGACCGCCTCGCTCCGCATGCTCGGGAGCTCTCGACTGCCTGGCTGTTGAATCGCCCCCATCCATCTAGCCCGATGCATCCTCGCCCACAGAAACTCGTGCCCATATGCCCTCAGTCGCCCTGGAGCGGCATGGTCAGGGACATGCTTGTTTGGGTGGCCCTACTCCCTCGTTGCCGATTCGGCACTCCCTTCCCCTCCATCCTTGTTTATCGCCGCCCGTCCAGACCAGTGCTCCTACGCCCTCTGGATCGGCATGGCCTCATGGATCAGCAAACAATATTAGCAGCGCCCCATAGGATGTGATGGACGGGCGCAACGCCGGGAGACGTATGGCGTCCATGTCGACTATCCAGGATCATGGAGAACAAGGTTTGGATGACCTAGTGAAACGTTCCAGGTGACAAGGATTCGTGGTCATGTAGGCTGTACTGATTCACAACCATACAGATCGGTCGAAGTATCATCGCAAATGCTGCAGGTAGGTGTTACTTTCTATTTAGCTATATCACCATCATTTAATCCATATATGAATTTGTTTACCTTGTCACGGCTATACATGCATGGTCCCATCGTCCAGTTTCGAGCAGAAACAACCACGTGCCAAAGTTGAAAGATTTAACTGTCGGTATTGTATTATTATGCCGCGGCGTACTGTTCATTGTGTGAATTATTATAGCAACTTGTGTGATCAACTTTACATGGTCCTAGAATACGTTTATTTTTCAAGTGATTCATATCGTCATCATCAAGTATACCCGTTCCAAATTTCATTCCAATCAAATGATCTGTAGCGGCTAATACATCTCGTGGTAACAAGAATGTATTGTTCTGAGGTATATCAAGATTAAGTCTCCGATTCATATTTCGTCGACCAATCCTTCCAAATTCACATTTTTGCTGAAAAAATTTCTTTTGTAATTCCTCACATAAGGACTCCGAAAATACCAGGTCCCCACCTACACAAGCAAATTGTTGATAAAACTCCAAAATAGCTTTTTCTTTTGACTCAATCCTCTTCTTCTCCTTAGCATTCGGGAAAGACAAAAAAGAATCGGCGTAGCAGGGTATCGGCATAGGAAGAATTGCCGTCAGCGTAGGGCTATGCCTCCCTACGCCGACGGCAAAGTCTTCACCATAATATTTTCAAAATAATTGAAAAACAAAATTCAAAGAAATTTGAATTGTTTTTGAACTTTTTTAAAATTCTGTTCTGGAATTTTGCACTTAGCCACATACCTAATCTCTAATTACACAATTAATTTGGTCAACATACTGAACTTATTCAAACTTACCGTTCGGTCACCCATCCTCCAGCCAAAGTACGCTTAACCTTTTAGTTCATTCAAATTCATATTCACAATGAGATCTTAGAACTTACTGATATTATTATCATATCAATCATATTAACATGCAGGGAATGATGTAAAACTTTTCTATAGTTTAAATTAAAAACAAATATTTGAATAAATAACAATGATTATATAATGATTTTTTTAATAAATAACAATACAATGTTAGAAATTACTTTATTTTTGAATAAATTATTTAACATGGAATAATTCATATCTTTAAATCAGTAAATCAAAATTTGACAAATAAAATGTCTAAGTCGATTAGAAAAATTAAAGGAATTCAAATATGACATCCATATCATAGAAACATCGATAGTTTTAGAAAATTTCAACTCTTTTAATGAATAGTTATGGTGGTCATTTTGACAGTTTCTGTTGATTCAGCTGGAAACAGGTCAAATTTGAACTACAGGTGACTCGTAGTTTGCTTATGATTTTGGCAAAATCATTTTTAGATACACAACTATATATTTGATCCGAAATACACCAAGATTTTCTCAAATTTCAACCCCTAGCTACGAACGGTCATACCCGTCATCTTGACTTCTTCGTTATACCAGCTTAGAAAATACCAGGAAATTTTAAAAACCCAAAATGATGCAATACCTTCGCCTGATGTCATTATATATATCCTATTATCCATAAAAAATAGTAAACTTGGAATACGACAGTTGTGTTGAAAATATGTTCACATAAATGAGCTATCTCCTACGAACATTTTAGGGTTTCTGGCCAAATGACGGGCGCTATGGCGAAATCCCGGGCATAGTTTGTTTAAATGTGCCCATATTCCACACAAAAATGTATAACTGAAGCACGAACAATGTTTACAAAGAAAGTTTTCCTTTTCATCGAATAAAAAAACCATTTTCCATTTTCCGAGTGTGGAAATGACTTTTTTTCTGAAGCACCAACCACAAATATGTTGCAAAACTTAGGAGCTGAATTTTTTGAAAATACTAGTTGATAACCGTCGAAGCTTCCTTCCAGCAGGTTGTACATGTCTCGGTATGCTATCATGTTCTCAGATATTGCGTCACACTCCTTCATTGTCTGTTGGCCGACAAGGTTTGAGTCTCTATATATCATGAGTCTAGTTGCTCCACAGTCGAGTGCCTTCTTCATCCCATGCAAAAGCACCTCGTGCTCGAGATCTTTGTTGGAAGATTTTTATCCTTCTGGGAAGTTAAACTACATGACCGAATTGGAAGAGAAATTCCAATATATTACACAGATGAGACTCATCGCACCGGATCAGTCTCTTAGACGGATGAGACTGATAATACCTGATCATTGATCAATTCTGGCACAATGAATTTACGAGTGAGTTACTTTACACAATGAATTAACGAGTTAGTTACATAATGAATTTATGAGTGAGTTATTTTACACAATGAATTTACGTAGTGAAACTTGTCTCCACTTGGGGACGTGAGCACAACTTTTGCGCCCGCGCCTTCATTTCTTTTTGAGCCGTCAAAGTACATGGTTCATGAACTTGCATAATTAGGAGGAGTAGGGGTTTGAAGTTCCGTCCATTCCACCAGGAAATTGGCGACCATTTGCGATTTGAGGGAGCCACGTCCTTTGTATATAATGTCCTAGGCTCCTAGATCGATACTCCCTTGGCGACTCGACCCGTTGCCACTGGGTTGTTGATGATGTTCCCGAGAGTTTTGGACGTGAGTACCGTCATAGTGTTCTCTTGAAAGTAGTGCTTGAGCTAGAGGGCCGTGAAGACGACTCCATATGCTAGTTTCTGATAGTGCGGGTACCGCTGTTTACTTGGCGAGAGAACCTCGCTGAGGTAGTATATGGGTCTTTGGACTCCAAGAGTTTTGCCTTCTTATAGTCGCTCCACCACGACTACTATGATGGCCGCTTATTGGTGGCAGCTATATATAATATAGCGGCTCCTTCTCCATGGACGCGGTGAGAATCGTTTTGCTCGAAAGAGTGCACTTTAGGTCCTCGAACGCCTTCTTTACTTCAGGTGTCCATTCGAACTTGTATGTTTTCTTTAGCAGTTTGTAGAAAGGCAGCGCATTCTCGCCTAGCCCGGCGATGAATCTACTGAGAGTTGTGAGACATTCTGCCAGCTGTTGGACTCCATAAAGATTTTTTGGCTCCTTTATCGTAGGGATGGCTTGAATTTTCTCCGGGTTCGCCTCAATTCCTCGTGCAGATACCAGATATCCGAGCAGCTGTACCGCGAATACGCCGAAGACACACTTTTCGGGTTGAGCTTGATTTTGTAGACATTGAGGGAGTCGATTGTTTCATTTAGGTCCGCGAGGAGCGTGGCTTCGACTCGCATTTTGACGACAATGTCGTCTACTTAGACTTGGACATTTTGGCCGATTTGCTTTCCGAGGCAAGCTTGCATGCTCCGTTGGTAGGTGGCGTGTGCATTCTTCATCCCAAAAGATATTGTCATGTAGCAGTATACACTGTAGGGTGTTATGAATGATGCCTTTTCTTCGTATTCTTTTTTCATTCAGATCTGTTTGTAGCCCGAGTATGCGTCGAGGAAGGAGAGACGTTTGCATCCTGCTGTCGAGTCGATTATTTGGTCGATTCGAGGGAGCAGAAACTTTTCCTTGAGACAGTGCTTGTTCAGGTACGTGTAGTCGATGCAGACGCAAAGGAAGTCAATGTTTTTCTTTGGGACGAGTATCGGGTTTGCTAAACAGGTGGGGATTTTGATTTCCCGGATGGAGTTTGGAGCGAGGAGTCGATTGATTTCTTTCCTGAATGCTAGGCGCTTGGGCTCGGAGACGCGGCGAGTGGCCTTTTTGACTTGGTTGGCGTCTTTGAACATTTCTAATGGGTGCTCGGTGAATACACCGGGAATTCCTGGCATGTCTATTGGACACCAGGAGAATATTTCCTAGTACTCATTGAGGAATTCGACGATCGCACTTTTCTATGCGGAGGAAAGGTTCGTCGATACCATCACCGTATTTGATGGGTCAGTCGGGTGTATCTGGTGCTTCCTTGTATCTTTGTTGTAGTCGAAATCCCCGTCTAAGGATGGTTTCTTCGCTAGCGAGAGTACATAGTGATCTGTAGTTTTTGCGAGATCCTCTGGCAATCCCTGCACCCCAAAAGACTACGAAATTTTTGTGGAAATCCGCTTCATACTTGTCCAATTTTCGGAAGTCACTATTAACCGTGATTGGTCCTTTGGGTCTTGGCATCTTCAGTTTAAGGTACACGTAATGCGGTACTGCCACGAACCTTGCGAATGGTGATCTCCCAATCATGGCATGGTACTGCGATGACCAATCCACGACTTTGAAGTCGAGTGTCTCCCACATGTAGTTTCCTGGTTCCTGAGTATGACTTTGAGGCTAATCGAGCCTAGAGGGTGGACGGGTTTTCCTGGTACGTTGCCATGGAAGGTGGTGCTCAATTCTGCGAGTACGTCCAGCTTCATGTTTATCCTGCATAGAGCCTCTTCCTAGATGATATTGATTCCGCTGCCTCCGTCCATGAATATTTTGTTTATGTTGTAGTTGCCAATTTTCCCTTGGAGCACTAGGGCTGAGTGTCCCGGTCAGGGGACTCGAGGTGGCTGGTCCTCTTTGGAGAAAGTTATGGCTTGATCATACCCCTTCAGGTACTCGGGTCTTTTGAGCAGTGCTTGTACGATCATGTTTACTTGGCGAGTATTTGTCTTTCGGATGCGTATTGAGGGGGAATCCCTTCTGAATCATACCGACGCTTCCCGGGGGGCTAGATATCCGTTGCTGGTCGTAGCCACGTTCAGATTCTGCTGGTGTTGTTGTGTCGCCATTGTGAGGGCAGGTGGACCCGCGGGTGGTGGAGGTGCTCCATGCAAGATTGCGCAGGCTCGAGGTATGGCCGGGTACCCTAGTTGGTCACGTTCTATTGAGTCTGGCTGAAGGATTCATGGAGTAGATGAAATTTCCGATAGTTCTTAAGGAGGTGATTCGACTTAAGTTTGTCTGTCTCTTTGTCCTTGTATAGGTGCAAGGAACAATATTCTCCAAGCTGATTGCCGGGTGGTTTTTCTTCTGGCTTCAGCCACTGTTTCCACTAGCGATTTCCGCGTAGTGCTCCATCGCGGTCCCTAGTGAATCTTTCCACAACATACTCTGCGCCTTCGCCTTGCTCGTAAGGGAGATTCTTCCGTGTCTTGCGGTGTTTTGCGATTGCCGTCATCGTCGTCTGCTGGCGAATGGTTTGTTTTGTGTATGGAATCTTCTCCGTCCGCCCTTCTATTGGGTACTTCCATCAACTCGCCGGTTGTTACGGCATGCATCCACCTAGTTCTTCCTTGTGAGATGTTCTCCGGACTCCTCGCTTGAAAGCGTAGATCGCCGACACTTCAGTATGTCTTCCTCTGAGTTCTTCAGGAAGGCCCATCGCTGGATGTACTCGTGAATGGTTTGGTCCCTCTTCCACGAGCAGGATCGTAGCTCTTCGATGAAGGCTGGTCTTAATGCATGTTTCTTGAAAATTTCTTTCGAAGTCGCGATTAAGATCGTTTCAGGATCTATAGAACCCGCGAGGTCAATTTTCTATCCAAGTACGTGCTGAACCCGTGAGGTGCATGTTCAGGTATTACATGGTTGTTACTTTGCTGCCCCTTTGGCACTTGACCGCTGGCAAGTAATCTGATAGACAAGTCTATGGTTCATGGGTGTTGTCATACTTGGGCACTTCCCTGTTGAGATTGAATTTTCTGGGCATCTTAGTTTCGCGGATTTTGCGGCTGAAGCACGGTGCATTGCAAACTTCTTCTTCGTCATCCGACTCGGAGAACGAGTACTCCCGCCTCTATTGGCCGGTGGTAGTCGAGATCGTTGTAGATGAAATTTCCGGCTGAGTTTTGCTGCGACTCGCTCGATCCACGCGGTCATCAACGTCGAGATCGACAAATTCTTATGCCTCTACTCGGTGGTAGTCGAGATCGTTGTAGAAGATTGACTCGATGCTTGACTCTGAGTTGTAGCCTGACTCGATGGATGGTGGGCGCTGACATAGATTCCGATTCCGTTGGCGAGGGAGGGCTGGGAAACCGTAGGATTCCTTCTCAATTGGCATGGAAGTGGAAGTAGTTGAACGTTAGGTTTACGCCCTCGCGGGTTGAATGCCGACGAGCGCGGTGTGAAGTCGAAGGACCCGAAGTAGACGGCGCCAAATGTCGGTGTCCCGTATCGACATATCCCTTGTACGACATACTAGGGTTTAGTGACGAGGAGACGTTTGCGCGCTGGTAATCTCGACGACCAACATGAGTCACGATTTACCTAGGTTTGAGCTCCTCGTAGAGGTAAACTCTTGTTCCTGCTCTTCTTGATTATATTATGGACGATTACAATGGTGGCGACAATGGCTGCGACGGAGATTGGATCTCGCGCAAGATCAAGGCGCTATTGTGGGGTGAATATGCGATGCCCTACCGGAGGTGCTCCCAGCCTTATAGAGGAGGTTTCGTCTCCGTAATGAGTCTTGGTAGGCTTACAGTCGGTAAACTTATGGCGGTGACCTTTCTATGTTTGTTCCGCACATTGGGCTATCGGTTGGGCTATAGCTGGACCTTCTAGAAGTTGGGCGATAGCAACCCGTGTTGGGCCTTAGTGTAGAGCTGCAGCCGGCAGGTCCAAGGAGGGGTCTCGGAGACTATCCCTATGTCAGTGGGCAAGAACCGAACGATGAGTAGCATAGGCGAGGATAGAAGGGCGAGAGCAGAGGCGAGGTTGGGCGCGTGACGACGAGGGAAGGTTGGATTATATAACGGCGAGAGCGAGGGCGGGAGGGGTAGACGCATCAGGAAAGGGCAGGAAGCTTCGACGGTGGTGCATCATTACGCCGCCGCGTCGGCGATTGGATGCCTCAGCCAAAACTGAAAGGCTGTCGGCGGCCGCATTTAAGCGCGCTAGAGAGGAGACGACACTCACACTGTTGAGATATGGTAGTTCACGTTGTAACCGGACTCGATCCGGGTTCCTCTCTTCCCGTTGTAACTTGTACCTCAAGGCAATGTGCCGCATATATTAACACGCAACAGGGACTCGGAAGATCATCCGAGTAGAGCCCTTTCCTGTCTATTTTGACATGGTATCGAGAGCTGGCTCTTCCGCGGAAACATCTGCCTGATCGCATCTATCGACAAACAAATCTCATCCCCGAAACCCTAACACCCACCACAGCCCGCACCGTCCTCCGCCGCTGATCTCGCCATGGCTTCGTCAACGACCAACCCCCCCATCCATCTCGGGAATCCACCATCCGACAAGCTCACCCGGGATAATCATCAACTTTGGCGCGCCGTTGTTCTGCCCGCAATCCGCGGTGCCCAGCTCCTCGGCCTCCTGGATGGAACAGACGCTGCGCCGCCGCAAACCCTCTCCGTCCAGGCCACTGCTACGGATACCGATAAAGGTCCCAAAACTGTGCCAAATCCCGCCTACGCTGCGTGGCTTTCGTGAGATCAGATCGTGCTCTCCTACCTTCTGCAATGCATCTCGCCGGGGATCCTTACCCATGTTATGCGCTTGGAGCACTCCGCCGCCGTCTGGAAGGCGCTGGAAACTATGTTTGCGTCGCAGAGTCAATCCAAGATCACGAATCTTCGGGTTGCGATCGCAACAACCAAACGGCTAAACGACCCTGCATCGGTCTACCTAGCCAAGATGCAATCCATAGCCGATGAACTCGCTGCTGCTGGCCGTCCTGTTCCCGAAGATGAGAAGGTCTCCTTCATCATGGCTGGTTTTGGACCTCGCTATGAATCCGTCATCGCAGCCTATGGAGTTCTTCAAACTACGCCAAGTCTTCAAGAGCTATATGCTCAAATCCAATCATATGATGAGCGGCAGGCCCTCAACTATAGGCCAAACTCGAGCGGTTTCGAGACTTCCGCCAATGCTGCTCTGCGCCAAAACCGGTCCCGCCAAGATGGTGGACAGTACTCGAGTGGCCGGGGCGCTCCACGTGATGATCGCCGAGATCGGCGCGACGACCAGCGCTACGAGCGCCGAGACTATCCGCGCGATGAGCACCGTGACTACCAGCGCGACGACCGCCCTCCTCGGCAAGGACGCTGGGGGGGGGCGTGCACCCACAGGAGGCGGGCGTGGCCGTGGTCGCGGACGTCGCCGAACCATGCCTTGGGTGGGTGTCACTTGCAAACTGTGTGATCGGGAGGGTCACCCAGCAAAGGACTGTTGGTACCGATTTGAAGACAATGATGATTCCAGATACAATGGCAAGGAGGTTCATAATGCCTCGTATAATGTGGACCCCAATTTGTACTCCGATTCCGGTGCAACTCACCACATAACCGGAGAACTCAACAATCTTACAATGCGTGATGCATATCGTGGCAATGATCGGATTAACACAGCCTATGGGCAAGGTATGGCTATTACTCATGTTGGTCATTCTATTGTTCATAATCCCTCGAAGAATTTTCATCTTCGCAATATACTTCATGTGCCTAGTGCCTCCAAAAATCTCCTTTCCGTACATCATTTTACTCTTGATAATCATGTTTACCTCGAGTTTCACCCCTTCCATTTTCTTATTAACGACCAGCTCGCGGGGAGGATACTCCATAAAGGCCGCTGTGTGGGTGGCCTATATCCTCTAATCTCATCCTTGGTGTCACCTCTCGAGTCTCCAAAGAGTGCCTTCATTGCCACAAAGCCATCACAAGCAAGGTGGCATAGTCGTCTTGGTCATCCCTCGTTTTCGATTGTTAGCCAAATTCTTAGTAAGAATAAACTTTCCTTCTCAAAGGATGGTAGCAGTGAGTTAGTGTGTGATTCATGTCAAAAAGCAAAGAGTCATCAGTTACCCTATCCAATCTCCACTAGTGTGTCTACGGTTCCCTTACAATTAGTCTTTTTTGTTGTATGGGGACCTGCTCCCGCTTCTGTTGGTCATCATGAGTACTATGTAAGTTTTATTGATGATTATAGCAAGTATTCCTAGATTTATTTGCTTAAGAAAAAATCTGATACTCTTGATGCCTTTATTGCTTTTCAAACTCTTGTTGAACGTAAATTCAATAGGAAAATCCTGGCTGTTCAATATGATGGAGGAGGCGAGTATGTTAAGTTAAGTCAGTTACTCCAAAAACAGGGAATCTCTCATGTCATGTCATGTCCACATGCTCATCAGCAAAACTGTCCTGCCGAGAGAAAACATCGTCATATTGTCGAAGTTGGTCTTGCTCTTCTTGCTAACGCCCATATGCCTTTGAAATTTTGGATGAGGCATTCCTCACAGCCACATATCTCATTAACATGCTTCCTAGAAAAGTTATCAATAATGACACACCAGTCCACCGTTTACTAGGCACTCATCCAAATTATAATTATCTTCGTGTTTTTGGTTGTGCTTGCTGGCCAAACCTTCGCCCTTATAACAAACGCAAACTTGCATTTCGATCCACACAATGTGTGTTTCTAGGATATAGTACTCGTCACAAGGGAGTTAAATGCCTAGAGGTCTCGACTGGTCGTGTCTATATATCAAGAGATGTTGTATTTGATGAGGCTATTTTTCCCTTCCAAAAATTGCACCCTAATGCAGGTGCTCTTCTTTAGCATGAAATTTTGCTACTTGACAACTCTCTTCTTAATGGGATTGAACACATAGATGATTCTGACAGGACTAATACTCTTACTATTGACCCCCTTGCTAGTCCTACTTGTGTGCAGGGTACTAGCCAAGAAAATACAGCTGCTGCTTCAAATTCCGGAGAAAACAGTGCAGAAAATAGCCAAAGCAACTCATTTTCAGAATCAACACAAAATGACAGCAGCACGGAATCTGAGGAGGATTCGCCGGCAGCATCCTCCTCGGGATCGCTCCCTGACACACCTGGTCGGCGCCACTCGCGAGGCAGATCTCCTCCGCGCCACTCCCCGCCCCCGACCGGTCAGTGCACTTCCCCGCGCCAGTCACCTCCCACCAGCACATGCATGTGACGCCGTCAGGATCTCCTGCGCCATCCAACTCCACGACTCCCTCCAGCACCGCGCATTATGCCACACCGACGGCCACCGGATCCTCTGCGGGTTCTGCTAGTCCCCACAACGCTGGAGGATTCCCTGCACCGGATCACCTTGTGGTTCCTCCTTTGCCACCTCTAGCCCATCCCACTACACGTGCAAGCAAGGGCATAATCAAGAAGAAAGAGTACACTGATGGTATAGTTAGGTGGTGCTTATCTGCTGTTTCCGAGGAACCGACTAAACTTGTTGATGCTCTCGCTGATCCTCATTGGAAGAATGCTATGGATGAAGAATATGCTGCTCTTCTTCGGAATAAAACATGGCATTTGGTTCCTTCTCGATGTGGTCACAATATTATTGACTGCCGTTGGATTTATAAGATAAAACGGAAGTCTGATGGCTCTATTGATAGGCACAATGCACGTCTTGTTGCCAAAGGATACAAACAGCGCTATGGTATAGACTATGAAGATAATTTTAGCCCAGTCGTTAAAATTGCTACTGTTCGACTTGTTTTGGCTCTTTCTGTTTCCAGGGGATGGAGTTTGCGACAGTTAGATGTCAAGAACGTGTTTTTACATGGCGTTCTGGAAGAGTCGGTCTACATGCGACAACCCCCAGGGTATGAGGATCCACATAAACCTGACTATATATGCAAGCTTGACAAAGCTCTTAATGGACTTAAGCAGGCACCTCGACCATGGTTGTCTCGTCTGAGTACAAAGCTTGTCAGTTATGGGTTTGTTCCTTCCAAGTCTGATACATCATTATTCATCTACAGAAGGTCTGCTATTTCTATTTACATGTTCATTTATGTGGATGATATCATTATTGCTAGTTCTTCAGCAGCTGCTACAGATGCTCTCCTCAAAGATTTGCATCAAGAATTCTCTCTCAAAGATTTTGGTAGTCTTCACTATTTTCTTGGTATTGAGGTTCAGAACCATCATGATGGTCTTCGGCTTACTCAGTCTAAATATGCCAAGGATATTCTTACTCATGCTGGTATGCAGATGTGCACAGGGGTTACTACTCCCCTCTCTTCTTCTGAGAAAATATCAGCCACGGAGGGAGAATTATTAGGCCCTGATGATAGCACCAAATATAGGAGTTTAGTTGGTGCTCTCCAGTATCTTACACTCACAAGGCATGATATTTCCTATGCAGTCAACAAAATTTGTCAGTATTTGCATGCCCCTACAACAATACATTGGACAACAGCCAAACAACTTCTGAGATATGTCAAACATACTATTGGTGTTGGTCTTACTTTCATGAGGTCTTCTTCTATGTTAGTCAGTGCATTTTATGATGCTGACCAGGATGGATGTGTGGATGATAGAAGATCCACGGAAGGTTTTGCTGTCTTTTATGGTCCTAATCTTATTTCTTGGAGTGCAAAGAAACAAGCTACAGTATCAAGATCTAGTACTGAAGCAGAATACAAATCCTTAGCCAATGCCACTTCTAAAGTTATTTGGATACAGTCTTTACTTAAGGAACTTGGAGTAAAATCATCTCAACCACCCGTGTTGTGGTGTGATAATTTGGGAGCTACATACCTTTCAGCTAATCCTGTGTTTCATGCACGAGCTAAACACATTGAGATTGATTTTCACTTTGTGAGAGAGAGAGAGTTCTCAACAAACAGCTGGAAATTCGATTTATTCCCTCAAAGGATCATGTGGCTGATGGATTCACTAAGCCACTCCCTCAACAAACCTTCGAAGAGTTTAAACATAATCTCAACTTGTGTAAGTTGTGATTAAGGGAGGGTGTTAGAGATATGGTAGTTCACGTTGTAACCGGACTCGATCCGGGTTCCTCTCTCCCCGTTGTAACTTGTACCTCAAGGCAATGTGCCGCATATATTAACACACAACAGGGAATCGGAAGATCATCCGAGTAGAGCCTTTTCCTGTCTAATTTGACACACACTCACCGACAGGGTGGGGCCACGGGTGGTGAAACTCGCGCGAATTGTTTTCACGTCGGTTTCCTTCCGCCGGCCCCCAACTGCCCCCTCCCCTAGTGTGATGGGTTCGGCCTGATGCGTTGGAGCTGACCGGTGGAGATGCTCTAAAGTCGATGTAGCTAGTTGCTTCCTGTAATAATTTCTACGCACATAGTTCCTCTGCTGCCTCCTCCTGATGTAAACTGGTGGGATTCGAAATTTCGAATTCATGTCGTGCTACTAATGCAATCCTTCCTCCTTGCTCCCTCGCTGATCTGGAAAGGGTGGGTTGTGGGAGTGGACGGGGATTGATTGGCCATGGAGAAAAACTCGGCGGAAGATTGACTGTTGGAATCGCCGTCGCCGAACAGGACCGCCTCAGCATAATTAGCGGAAACCATCACCGTTACCAAGTCATAGTTGCAAGCCAGGAACCGACCTATCCCCTCACAAAAAATATCAACAACCGACCTACACCGCGCGCACTATAAAACAATCAACCGAATCAACAATGCCAGACTGCACGCCAGGAGGAGGCGTTGATCCCGCTCGAGAAGAACCTCCTCCGTTACGTGATCTCGGTGAGCTTGACGCACTCGGAAGACATGATAGGGATGGAGAGTGGCGGCAATGCCCATGGCGGCGACGGTGGCGAACAGCGAGGCGAGCGAGCTCCCGTGGCTGAGCGCGGAAGCCGGGATGCGAGCCGGCGGGGCGACCCATGTAACCACGGCCATGCTGGCTCCAGGGAGCGAGGCTGCGAGCGCCGCGGCCGGTCGTCGAATGGTCGCCGGACTTGCGACGCCGACCAGAGGGTCCGCCGCGCGGGCTGCCCAGAGGAGGCTGGTGGAGGCGACGGGGTCGCGCATGACGCGGACATGGTCAAGCATGACGTGTGCATCTCCGTCACTGTGCGTGGGACCTGCATGGAATCTTGGGTGGACCTCATGCTGGAGGAAGCTGCGCTGGCCCTTCCGCCTTTGACGCGTGGAAGGCCTGGCGACTGCTGCTTCTGTGCGCCAGCGGTTGGTGAGCAGGCTGACCTTTTGACCTGGTCAGAGAAGTTGCCTGCCATGGACAGGGAGCCCCCTTTAATTCAAAATGCTAGCTTGGGGGATGAGGTGGGCTCGGTCAAAAGTAAGGAGCGGGCCCGCGCGCAGCTGCTTTTGTCACCTGGCCTTCTCACACCTGCACAAAGTGGAGCTGCACTGTCCGAAAGCGGGAGCTGTTTTTTCGGTGCCTTCGCACGCGAGTCCTCGCCTGTATCTGTACTGGACTGCTTCCCAATCAGTCTTTCACCGGTGGAACGCGCGCCAGCAGCTGGGCCTTGGGCCGTGGAAGTAGTCGCCAGCCCGCCTGTCTCTCCGGTAGACGGACCGGGTGCTGGGGGCCCACCTGACGCACTGGTATCGGACCGGGTCGCGGCAAACGCCCCACAAGACGTGGCGGAGTTTAGAACCCCTCAAGATTTGGCAAAGTTCCAAGAGGAGTACCGGGCGCCCATCTCACCGGTGTTGAACAGGCCAAAGAGACGGTCCAGGACTAAGAGGATCCTCTCAGGGCCGGTCCGGAGGTGTGCCAGACACTGTGGAAAGTTCGCAGCAGGGACGCCGGTGAGCAGGCAACAGAAGGAGTTGATCAGGAAGCTGGGGCTTGCGAGGGAAGGGGAGCGCATTGGAGATGAGGCATACGCTGCCTATCGTGGAGTTTTCGACAAGCCTATGCAGCAGAAGCACATTGACGATGTTCTCGGTCTCTTCGGTTGGCAGCCCGAGGCGCTGCCGTTGCCTGAGGATACGCCAGTTGAGTGCGCAGTGTAGTTGATCGTTGGAGTGGTTCCTGGGTGGAGTAGCGTGGGTGTGTGCGTGTAAGCTCTTTTAAGCTCTCGATGTTGATGATGTTGGACCTTGCCTTGTGCATCTAGAATGCGCGTGGATTGAACTCTGGTGCCCGTAGGGCGGCGATTTTCCAACTAATTTCCTCCTCAGGCGCTAAGCTGGTTTGCCTCCAGGAGACAAAGATGGCTCACATCGATGCCCAGGTTGTGCGGGAGGCGTTGGGGCCGACATTTGATGGGTTTTTCTTCCTGCCGGCGGTTGGCACCCGTGGAGGCATCCTCCTAGCGTGGCAATCAGCTCATGTGGTAGCCTCCAACCCGCACATAACAGGAAACACCCTCACGGCCAGCATCTCGGTAGGCGGGGAACAAGGCTGGTGGTTCACAGGTGTGTACGGCCCTCAGGGCGTAGAGGAGAAGAGGAGTTTCCTCCAAGAGCTCAAGGATGTTAGGGACTTACACGCGGGACCTTGGATGGTCGCCGTTGATTTCAACCTAATCCTTGAGCCGGGTGACAAGAACCAGGGAACCCTGCATCGGGCCATGATGGGGAGATTCCGGCGCATGCTCTCGACCCTGGAGCTAAAGGAGATTTACCTAAATGGCCGACGCTTCGCGTGGTCGAACGAGAGAATGCAACCCACCTTGGAGAAACTCGACAGGGTCTTCACGACCGTGGATTGGGAGGAGGTCTACCCAGACGCCTTCCTGATAGCAGGATCGTCTGGCCCTTCGGATCATTGTCAATTGGTCCTCCACCTTGCCCCGGATCTTCAATGGGGGCGTAGATTTCATTTCCAATCATTTTGGACAAATGTAGATGGCTTCCAAGAGATAGTTAAGGAGGCCTGGCTCTCCACGCCACAAGAACGGAACCCCTTCAAGAATCTGGATGCAAAGTTCCGGGCTACGGCCAAGGCGCTGGCTAGCTGGAGCGAAAAATTTGTGGGGAACATCAAACTACAAATCCTTGTGGCAAATGAGGTCATCCTTCGCCTTGACGAAGCCATGGACCGTCACCAGCTGTCGGAGGGGGAGAGGGGCCTCCGTCGACTGCTGAAAGGGAAATTGCTTGGCCTCGCCTCTTTGGAAAGGACATTGGCTAGGCAGAGGGCCAGGGTTCTGTGGATTAAAGAAGGGGATGCGTGTACCAAATTCTTCCACCTACACGCTAGCCACAGGCGCAGGAAGACCTTCATTAACCATCTCATGGTGGAAGGGGTGAGACGTACCGAGCATTAGGAGAAGGCGGAAGCAGTGGACAATTTCTTTGATGGGCTTCTTGGTGTGGAGGTCGACAGACCTTTCTCCCTAGCGCTGGACCAGCTAGGCCTACCGGTCGTGGAGATGGATCACCTTGAGGGGGACTTCACGGACACAGAGGTCTGGGAGGCTATCCGGTCTATGCCGCTGGACAAGTGCCCAGGACCGGACGGTTTCACCAACAGGTTCTTTGTGGCTTGTTGGGATACCATCAAAGTGGATATCATGGCCGCTTTTAGCTCGTTGGGTCGCCGAGATACCCGTGGATTCGAGGCGGTTAATCATGCCCTCGTCACCCTACTACCCAAGAAGGACGGGGCGGAGGAGATTCATGACTTTAGGCCTATCAGTCTAATCCATAGCTTCGCCAAACTGGTGGCCAAGGTGGTCCCGGGCAGGGTTACCACAATCCTGCCGCAGATCGTGGGAGCTCATCAGAGTGCTTTTGTGCGTGGACGGTGCCTCCATGACAATTTCATGACGGTACAAGGCATCGCCCGCAAGCTTCACAGCCTGGGCACAGCGGCGGTCCTTCTTAAACTCGACATAACCAAGGCCTTCGACACTGTGAATTGGGCCTTCCTTCTGGAGGTTCTGAGGAAAGTTGGATTCGGAGACCGCATGCTCTCCACCATTTGTGGACTGCTATCTACGGCTACTACGAGGATCCTCCTAAACGGTCGACCGGGCGCCAAGATTTTTCATAGGCGTGGGCTCCGGCAAGGCGATCCCCTCTCGCCGGAGCTTTTCATCATGGTCATGGAAGTGCTCCACCTGATGATAGAGAGGGCTACGGCTCGTGGACTGCTCGACAGGCTGGCCAGGACGGGCCTACGCCACCGCACGGCCATCTATGCCGATGACGTCGTAACTTTCCTGCGCCCCACCGCCCAGGACCTGAGGACCTTCGCCATGCTATTATAGGACTTCGGTGCGGCAACCGGTCTGCACACCAATCTGGCCAAATGCTCTGCGCACCTGATCCGCTGTGGCGACGACGAGGCACACTTGGTCGCAGGGGAACTACACTGCCTGATTCTCCCCTTCCCCCTGCGCTACCTGGGCCTCCCCCTGGCCCTTAGGAAGCCTTCGGCTGAGCAGCTCCGGTACATGGTAGATGTTGTCGAGGGGTACCTCCCTGGTTGGCAAGCGGGCCTCCTAAACCGGAGGGGGGGGGCGGTTGGAGTTGATCAAGACAACATTGTCGGCAGTATCCATCTTCTCCATGATGTCGCTCGATCTACCCGGTAAAACGCTGGCCGACATAAACAAGATCCTCAGAGGCTTCTTGTGGAAAGGACGCAAGGACGTCCGTGGAGGACACTGTCTCGTGGCATGGGACAGGGTCTGCAGGCCTAAAACCCTTGGTGGGCTCGGGGTGCCAAACCTGCGGCTAATGAACCTAGCCCTACGGGCGCGGTGGCTATGGCTCAGCCGGACAGACGACTCTAAGCCGTGGAAGGAATTCAATATTCAAGTACCACGCGAAGCAAAGGCGTTGTTTGAGGCCGCGACAAGCTCTATCCTGGGCGATGGAGCGACCACTTTGTTCTGGGTGGATAGATGGCTGGATAGTGGACGTATCAAGAATTTGGCACCGAACCTCCTGGCTAAGATATCCAAACGTGTGAGCACATCCAGGACAGTACGAGATGGCCTTGCAGGCGGTTGGCTGGAGGATGTTCCCACCGACCTAAACGAGCAACGAATCCAAGAGCTCTTAGGACTGGCTGAACTGGTGGGTGAGATCACCCTCACGGAGGGGAGGGAGGATGTGCTCATGCGGAACTGGGAAGCCAACCATCGCTATTCGGCGTGATCCGCTTACAGGGCGCTCTTCCAGGGGTCGACGTGGTTCACAGGGGCGCAACAACTTTGGCAGTCTCGAGCGCCCAACAAATGTAAGGTCTTCCTATGGCTAGCCATGCGGAACAGATGTTGGACAGCCGATAGACTGGAGCGCAGGGGGCTACCACGCCCCGGGAGTTGTCCCTTCTGCGACCAACAAGGAGAAAACATCAACCACTACACCAAGAACCCTGCTATAGATACACATGTCTTCCAACGCTTTGCCCATATGTATCTAGAATTCACGAACTCCACCATGTCAAGAAAGAAAAGAGAATTGACCAACTTCCCACTTATCGTGGAGAGATAAAGACGTGCTGTCAAGTAAAAAAAAAATAGAAAAAGACGTGTTGTGTAACTTCCCCTAATCCCCTCCTCAAATATTGCCCTACGATCCAATCTTCTCCTCCGAATACCTATGCTCTGGCCTGTCCACCGCCGCCGCCAACCTTTAGCAGCGTGTGCGAGTATCTCCATATTGGCCTCGTCTACTCTGCCATGGAGATGTTTCTCTTGCCCCTTCTAGTTTTGCAAGGATTTCTTTTTAATCTCCATCTCCCCATTCTCATTCTTCTGCAATGTTTTTTCCTTTTGGTTTGGATCTGTTCGTCAGGTTTTAGGTTATGAGTTGGGTTGCTGCGGGGCCTGCCGGGGCGGTGCTCAACATCTGTCAATCGCTCCCATGTTGCCATCCATGGGCGCCAAGATCCTGAACCGCGTCCACTAGATCCCAGGTTCTGGCATGGGTACCAATCGCTGATCTCACCTGGCTTTTTCTCCCTCAGTAAGGTAACCGTCCCCTTTTTACTAATTCATATTTCCGCATTCTTCCATGTACGTGAAGTAGGAGAATTATCCTAGAGACTAGTTTCAGTCTGTCGGCTATACTTTTGCAGACATATGAATTGTAAAACTCGAATTTGCCTATATTATGTGTGTTTGATGTCAATGGTTTGTACCTTTCGACCTTGATCAAGGGAGTAGCTGCCACAAAAACAGGGGCGACTATGCTGATATCTATTCATATCTTCATTCAAACCGTTCATGGTCTCTGACAATAGGATCTAAAATTTCTTTAATTCATTAATTATGTATATATATAGTTGTCTTTTACCATATCTTTACCTGGAGCTATGCTCACTAGGTCTGAATTTTCTGTCCGTCTCTGATGATGGCATGGGTGTGCATGTGCACTTTCAAGCAGGGTTGATTATTGAGCAGGTATTTTGCCGGATGTCCGGCAGGCCTCACCAGTCTAGTGCCCGCGTACACAGTTTTTTTAGATTGTACGTGTACAATGGAAAGTCCACCGATAGAAAATATACATGCGTGCAGGCGGACACAGACTGCGCGCCAAGTCCGGCGGACGATCCGCCTACATGCTTACTATTGAGTGCTTATGCTGCAACTGGGAGTAGACATAAGCGTACAACAGAGCAGAAGGGTATATAAAGCAATCAGAGTATGTATTATATCATCATGAGTAAGTATATCTGAATTTTGTTATCGACAAAAATGTCCATGATCATATTCTAGGCATCTTACAAGTATGAGCATGCATACGAAGTGTGTACTATATGTAGACACATCTGAATTTTATTTCATGTGGATTATTTTATTTCTTGTTGGTCACTACTGAATACTATGGTTGCATACAATCTGTATTTCCTTTCGTTATCATTTTCTGCACATTGTTAAATCTACAGGTTAATCAACACTTCAGGCAAGACGAATTGATCTAATTAGAATATTTTCCTTTCTCTGTCAGATTGTGGTACAGTATAATTTGTTATGTTTTTTGGAAGTGCTTTGTCAGCATAACCTGAAATTCTCACCGAATTCCATAGGATTTTCTGGTCAAATCGCTAGTTTTATGTTTTGTGAAATCTTTTCTCTTTTTCCAAATCCATAGGTATGGAGGATTATTAAATGTTCTCGATGTTCAACCTATGGCAGCTGGCATCGCCACCAGAGATGTAGTCTGTAGGTGATCGTGTCTTGCACAACAGCAACATCAGTTGGTTAGTTGTATCCTTTTTTGTGTAGATAATGATGTTCTCTTGTAAGTTGCTCCTCTAATTTTTCTACTATTTTGAACCACATTTTAATGTTACTCGTCTCATTGGCGGTTGTAGATTTCCAAGGTAAATTGATGATGCATGGCTCAGATATTGATTGCAAGGTCGAGACTGGGGCTACTTGATAATTATGTGTTATTTTCAAGGTCAATGTTCCATACAGTGTGTTTTAGAATGGCTGAGAAGTTGATTTCAAGATCAAGAATTGGGCAACAACTAGATAGCTTCACATCTTGTAAAGTTTGGACCGTCTTCTTTGTAATACAACATAGTCGATTTAATATATCAGACCTTTTATGGTCATTGTATTATGACTATTATGATGCACTCGCATTGGCGAATAATTTTGGATGGAAATATATAAAATACCATTAATTGTCCATGCTATCTAGCAAAGCTTCTAGTATTTTCATTGCTCTTTATGTCCATTAGAAATACTTTTATGCGTGGTAGTTACCAACGTATATGAAGCATTGTTAGACTCTATATCCATATGTTGCTATTTTACAACGTTTCTACGCATTGTTTACCAATGCATGTATATACGTTGTTGTAGACCCTTGCAACGCCACCTACGGCAACACATATTAATTCCGTTGGTGTAGACCATACCTACGCATATAGGGACATATGGCAATGTATTGATGTGTTGCTAAAGAGGGGTTCCTGTTGTAGTGAACCATCTCCTTCTGGGTTGCGCTTTCGCGAGAGAAGTTTGGCACTCTTTTTTCGCCAGATGGGATGGGCCAGATTGGACCCCTAGGGCGGAAGACACGCTGGTGGGTTGGTTACCCGCGAGGCTGATGGGTGGACCGGATAAGAAGGACCTGTGGACAACCATCAACCTGATATGTTGGTGCCTGTGGAGGCACCGCAACCGGGTTGTATTTGATGGGCTATCTCCATCGGTGCAGAGAGCCTCAGCGCTAATAGTGGAGAAAGCTCTGTTGTGGTGCGCAGCGGGGCTTTTCCAGGGTTGCCTCCGACGCGTGGATAGGTGGAGAGTGAGTGAGTAGTCGACTTATGTAAGGGGTAGGTTGTGTGCTGTGCGATTGTGCCAGACGCGTTGTAATCTGGCCGCTTGGCCCTTCTTCTATGAAAGCGATACGTCTCCCAGGACATATCTTTAAAAGAGCCAGGAGGCCTAACTGAACACATAACAAAGTTACTTTTTTTTTTGAGAATTTCATAACAAAGTTATTACTTAGGGCTGACAACCATTCGCAAAAAGCTACTGGAGCTCCAAAACTGAGTATCCGCCATCAAGCTCCCGTATTGTGTGCAGCCCGGCCCATCGATTGTTCAGCATGAACTGCCCATCACAAACGGCCGGCTGTGACCAAGTCATGCTATCAAGCCAGCAACCGACCTAACGGGCACGCAACATTAAATCCATGCATCGACCGAATCAACCGGAAAATAATTCTATACGATCCTGCCGTGGACCCTATTTTGCACCGTAAGATTTGATTAGTTGGATAGACGGAATTTTTGACAAAAAGGACCAACTCCAAAAATGCAATGTCGAAAAAGACCACCTTTTAAAAAAATGTCAAAAAAAGACTACTCTCCGTGGTGGTAGATCTTGCCAGGCGACACGTGTCACCTGCCGCCACGTGGGAGGTGGCACGTTTGGATGAACGGATTCATCTTTCAAACGGAAATAAGGCAGTGACATGGCGGATTGCCGCCTGACCCGGAGGTGGCATGTGATATCTTTTGACAGATTAATTAAAATGAAACCGGTTTAGGAATGAAATATATAGCTAGCTACCCGTTTGGGTTTTCTTTTCTAGCTAGCAGACGATAGTCTGATGCGCACTCCAAACCATGGGACCAATCAAGGCACACGTATCCATGCACGTTGGCATAAGATGAAGTTAAACCATGTCTTGGTAATTAAGTACCTAACGCATGCAGCAGCAAATGCCGCCTTCGAGCAAGGCGGCAGCCTGCCTCGTCATCTTGCCGCCGGTGTCCAAGGCGGCCGTCCCACATGTCCCGTTTCCGTTCGCGCATGTTTGAGCAGAATCTGTTCAGCTGAACGTGCCGCCTCCGTTGCAGGCGGGCAGGTGATACGTGTCGCTTGGCGGGGCCTGTCGCCACGGCGAGATGGTCCTTTTTAGCACTATTTTTCGGATGGTGGTGTTTTTTAACTTTACATTTTTGGAGGTGGTCTTTTTTGTCAAAAACTCGGATAGAAGGAGGCTCTGCAGCGGGATTTTGACTAACTGGAAAACTGTCTTTGCCACGTGTGTGATTCTACCGTGGTCCACAGTAGGGTCGCTCCAGCAAGGGCCGTATAGGACTATTTTTCGAATCACCCCAGTGCGAGACGGCATGCCAGGCTGACTCGCGCCCTAGGAGCATCCACAACGCTAGGCTCTTACGTAGGCACTTGATTCATCAAAAGTAAATATTTATCCCTACATATATAGATAAGCGTCGGGTAACAGCAACACAAAGCTCTAATTTTGGGCGCTAAAAAAGAAGAGAAAGGCGGCTCGCATGGAAGGAAAGGGACCAAGCGCTGGACGCAACTTTTTGCGCCGATGCTACAGCTGATCCCGGGAATCTACCGCGGAACTGCCGAATGGCCAGGATTTTCACCCTGGCATTGGTATACAAGCGCCGCATTCTGATTACTCTATGGCCATCCGCCGGCGGTGGCAATGACACGGCGGCGAAGCCAACTACGGTACAAAAAAAAAGCACCGCGCTTGGGATCGATGGCCGCCGCCGGAGAGGGACTGAGCGGAGCTGCATCCGGAGCTGATCTCCTGCGTCCTCCACCGGCTAGACCCTGTCGAGCTCCTGATCGGCGGCGTGGCGGGCGTGTACCGCTCCTGGCGCCGCGCCGCCCGAGAGGAGCCGGAGCTGTGGCGCCACATAGCGGCGGCCGTTGGTACGTCACGCCGTTCTGCCCCGAGGTCAGCCTCTACGCCATGGTGCGGGCCGCCCTTCGGTTCTCCGCAGGGCAGTACGAGGCCTTCCTCAGCGAGCGAATCGACGACGAGCTCCTCCTCGTCATTGCCGGAGCTAAGAGACTGTCTTCCCTAATCCCTGGATCCCCCCATGTTATTAGGGTTTTAGATTGTTCGTTTATTGTGTACGGGTTGTGTTGCTGCGAAAAATATTATACGGTACCTAAGTTCTTATGTTTTGGCTTAATTAGAGCTGGGACTTCAATTCGATGGGTAAAGAACATAATGTTGATTATGATTAGCCTAAGCTGCCAACGAATAAAACGAAACAGTTTTAACCGTTTGTTATTTGCTTAGAATATGATATCGTATATAGCTACTGTTAGACTTTGTTTTACTACTGAGTTTGCTATTGGAGTTGAAACACGCCAGGCATTTCATCAAGCTTCGCAACTTTTGTTTTGCCTATCATATTTCATCAAGAGGTCTTTTACGTACGGTACAATTTACTAGTCTAACGGATTGGTAGTATATTGAGATATATGGACAGTGGATTGGGAGGTATTAGGGGAAATTTAATGGTAAGAAATCATGCTACGGGATTTGATATGATCTGTCACTACCTAAAGTGCAGTCCATACTTACCATAAATGTGACTCAACTAATCCCCTTTCCATTTTTTTTCACTGAATTAATAAGTTATGTGAAGAAATAAAAAGAAGCACGTGAACTTGTAAAGTGCATACATGATTTACTACCAGCATCCATCGCTCATTTCCCCCATCGGCCTTATCCCTTCACAAGAGAGCTCCCGTTGAGAGTCGAGGGTCGCTGGGCGTGGCCGCCACTGCCTCTTCTTCACTCCGGCAGCGCTGCTGTCCGGCGGGGAGATGAAGTAGGTGGTTGTGCTTTCCCCTGTACATAGTAGATCTAGGTTTAGCTCGGGTTTAGCCTTCGTGCTTGTAGTTGCCGCTTTGGCTTTCTCCTCTTCCCCCAGTCCTCTTCCGGCGACTCGCAGCGACGCCGGGGGGTGCTCTCTTCTTCCTTGCAGGTTGGAGCCACGGTGGTTACGCCGCCGGGTCGAAGAGCAGCAAGACTGCTTCAATAATCTCGCTTGCCATATCGCAAAAAGCGGATCTGGCGCCTACGGTCAACCACTCGAAGCCTTCCCCAACCTTCGCCGTGGGGGTGAGCTCGGTGCAGGCTCTGCAGTGGTGATTTTGTGGGCGTTGGTGAGGCAGCAGGGGAGCTCAGAAGCTGCTCCCGAGAAGAAATCCATGGCTGCTCTTGGTGAGTGGTCATCTAAGATGGTCGAAGGGCGACCCTTCTCCCTCTTCTCGTCGGTCGATGCTGCCGGCGGATACTTGTAGAGGACATCAACCTCCAGGCCGATGTGCCACCTCGGAGGCCCCTACCCTCCAGCGCAGCAGGCTCCCGGTGCTCCACCCCAAGTGGTTCCGTCCCCAGCGGTGGCGCGCTTGGCTGCGCTGAGCTTCACAGCGGCGGATTCGGAGCTGGACCCGATGGCGTTCTTAGGATTAGCTCTAGGGTTCTTAGTGCAAATTGTTAGGACCTTGTTGTTATTTCTATATTTCACAGGTCCCTGTTGTAACGCCCCGCTGTTTTAATGAAAGCTTCTAGGTCCCTCCGGGACCATCCCCTGTTCAAAAAAAAAAAAGATTTACTACCAGCATTCGCCTTTGGTGCTCTTTTTTCCGGTTGTAGAGTACTTCTTACACGAAATATTATTCGACAAACATTTTCGTATATATTGGTTACTCGAGGTGTGATGGGGTCCGAGAGGATTGTAAACGTGTAGTGGGTCCAAAAGCCCCATCTCCCGCGCGGACATTTCCCCTTCACCTCCCGCGCTACGCTCCACGGCGATGTCGCGCAAACCGTCCCCCACTACCATCGTTCACCCCCTCCCTCCACCCCCACCCCCACCACTAGATCGGGCCACCCGCCATCGTGTCGAGCCGTGTGGTGCCCCACCGGTCCGCCTCAATTCCACCCGCCACAGCTCATCTCTGTGTTGCCCTGACTTGACGGCTTTGTTGTCATGTCTCTGCGCCGCAACCATGTCCCGTCCACACACTGCGCCGCCTCGATCTAGCCATGCCGCAAGCCCAAGGCGAGGGGCAGCCCTGCGCCGCATGGCACGCCTTCTGCGAGGAGCTGCATCGGCTTCCGCGACGTGTAACTACGGGAATCGGGTAACTATGCCGCCAAGATCACCGTCGACCGCACGCGGATGTGGCTCAGGACATTCCCCACACCGGAGGAGACCGCCCGTACGTATGACACTGTGGCGTGGCAGTATGGGCGGTTATCACTCGACTGAGATTTTAAAGTCCTTTTTCAATTTTCCTCATTCTAGTTCAGAAAAGTTGAAATTGTACATCACTCATACCTTTTCTTTTCTAGGCACCATAAAAAAGTTACCCAAATTGGCAGCTCACATGCATGGATTGTTTGTAAAGGAATAAAATAAAAAAATCTAACGGAAACTAATACAAGGAAAGTTCACGTATGTGTTTTTTCATATGCCAAATCTACACTTGGGTGTAAAAATACTACTCTTCTAATCAATAAGTATTGATCAATTTAGTCCATTGGATTTGCTAACTTGGACGGTCAATAGTTACCCTTCCCTACAGTAAAAAGCCTCTTCATCAAGAATGAGTTTGGGAAAATGGGACATCCCTATATATATGTATGGCAAACTGTTTTGCTACTATAAATGATAAGTAAACATGGCAGGAGACAAATAGATTAGAGAGACCTACTCCCTCCGTTCCGTATTAGATGACTCTCATATAGATGCATCTAGACATATTTTAGTACTAGATACATCTAGTTGAGAGTCATTTAATAAGAGTTCTCCGAAAAAACGGGTCGTCTCCTGTTAGGCGATTAGGGTTTCTTCGAGGGGAAACGACGGCGCACGCCGATCTCTCATCGGCGAGTGCGCTCGGGGCCTGGGATCAGGATGCCGTCGTCATCGGATCCAGGCAAGGGGAAGCAAGGGGTCCTCTCCCCGAACTCGGCGAGGACTCAAGTGGAGGATGCCATGAAGAAACTTGATCTTACAGCAGAGGAGTCCACGTCATTGGTAATCGATGATCTGGAGGATGGCGAGGCTCAGAAGTGGTCACTAGCGGGCAAGGTGCTGTACAAGAATACTCTACACATCCAGACAATTGGTAGCGCGCTGAGGCCAGCGTGGGGTAACCCTAGAGGCTTAGTTTTTCGTCCGATCGGGGAGAATATGTTTGTGGTGGATTTTGAGAGCAAACGTGACTTGGATCGGGTCTGGGAAGGAGCACCTTGGCATGTTAATCGACATGCTGTTATCCTTGAAGAATTTGTCGATTGTTTGAGGCCATCTGAACTCAAATTCGATAAGCTTCAAATCTGGGTGAGAATTCTTAATTTACCTTTCCACTTGAGGAACAATAAGTGGGGGTTGGCAGTGGCACAGGAACTCGACAAATCAATCAAATCTGTGCAAATTGATCCGGTGGGAGGTTATCTGCGTGCAAGAATATCTATCGATGTATACAAACCACTGAGGAGAGGGATTTTGATAAGCTCTAGCAGGAGGAACAACCAGGACTGGTATGAATTGCAATATGAGCAAATTCCGAGCTTCTGTTTCTCCTGCGGTTGCCTAGGTCATTCTGACCTTGTTTGCCCAAGCCCAGGTAAACGTGATGAGGAAGGTTTTCTTCCTTTCCGGACATGCTTGCGTGCACCAGATGATAGAAAGAAATCGGTATCCAGTGAAGGTTCGTCAAAGGATCAATTCTTTTATCAGTCTAAGCAAAAAGCTGCAACTGCAGCGAGCTCTACTGCAGATAAGGAGAATGAGGTAACTTCTCCTCCAAGGAAAAATAACTTGGTGAATAAAAGAAAGGGGGCACCTCAGAAGCTGGTTTACAGACAAATTGAATATCAAGAAAGTTCAGACAAAGAGGCTTCGGGAAGTTCTTTGGTACCTTACAAAGTGGTGGTAACCGGCGAGGGATTATCGGAGAAGGAAAAAGATGTGTATCCAGAGAGAGATCCGAAGAAGAAAAAACCCACTCCGACTAATTCAGGAAATTTGGCAGAGGCTGTAGAACAGCCCTGCCGAGCGCAATGAGTTGCGCAGGTTGGAACTGTCAGGGGCTTGGGAACCTCGAGACAGTTCGTGAACTTCGTAATTTTACGAAGCGTGAAGCTCCCGATGTACTCTTCGTGATGGAAACGAAGATACGAGCGCAAAGAGTGAAAGACCTGCGAGCCAGCCTGGGGTTTGTAGGTTGTTTTGCAGTTGACAGTGAAGGGCTCAGTGGTGGTTTGGGTCTCTTTTGGTCCAACGAAGTGAGTGTGGAAGTAAAAAATAAAAGTTCTGATCACATAGATTGTGTGGTGCAGAAGAAGGATTTATCTTCTCCCCCGTGGAGATTTACGGGTTTCTATGGAGCGCCAAAATCGTCATCATAGTTGGAGGTTTCTGAAAACTCTATATGGTATTCAGCATAATGCTTGGATAGTTCTTGGTGATTTTAATGAAACTATGTTTGGCTCTGAACACTTCAGTAAAGCATTGAGACCAGAGTGGCAGATGAGGGCTTTTATAGAAGTGGCAGATGCTTGTTCTCTAATTGATTTAGGGTGGTCTGGAGTTCCCTACACTTGGGATAATCGTCGTCGAGGTGACGCAAATGTTAAAGCTAGATTGGATAGAGCCTTGGTGAATCATGATTTTATGCAGAGATTTGAGCATACTCGAGTCAGACACGTGATCTTATGTGAGTCTGATCATTGCTTCGTGATGGTGGAGGTAAATGATAGAGTAGTACATGGACAAAGAAGAGGACAGAGATCCTTCAAGTACGAAAATGTCTGGCAAACTCACCCAGAGTATGACAGTTTTGTCCGTGAGAGGTGGCTTCACAATCATCTTGGTGAGGGTTTAAGTGGCTTTGTCTCATCCTTGGAAAAGTTACAAGGGGAGCTTGGATCGTGGGGAGTACAACAATTTGGCTCCCTCGCGAAAGAGGTACGTGATTTGCAAAAAAAGCTAGAGAGGCTTAGGAGGCAGTCTATTGGCAGAGGTCCATCAGATCAAGAAAAAACGTTAGTGATTAAATTGAGAGAAGCACTCCATAGAGAGGAAATTTGGATGCGCCAAAGATCTCGTGTCCAGTGGCTTCGAGACGGCGATCGAAATACGAGGTATTTTCACGCCCAAGCTACCCATCGTCGACGTATTAATCGCATCTGCAGGCTGCAGAGGCAGGACGGGACGGTTTGTGGTGATTCGGAGGAAGATAATGAGGAGGTACAAGGTTTTTTTCAAAACTTGTATACAACGCAAGGTTTTAATGACATGGGGGCGCTATAGGATCATGTTCCAGTACGAGTGAGTACAGACATGAACTATGCGCTTGATAGACCATATGAACCAGATGAGGTACGCGCTGCTTTATTTCAAATGGCGCCCTCCAAAGCCCCTGGTGTTGATGGTTTTACGGCAGGCTTCTTCCAGCGGCATTGGGGTCTTATTTGAGGTGATCTAGTGCCTGCAGTGTTGGATTTTTTGAATGGTGGAGTTTTACCTATTGGTCTTAATGATACATCAATTACTCTGATTCCTAAGGTATGAAATCCACAATTTATCTCTCAATTCCGGCCTATCTCACTCTGTTCGGTAGTATATAAAATAGCAGCAAAATCAATTACCAACAGACTGAGAGGTATCATGGATGAGATCATTGGTGAGGAACAAAGTGCCTTCGTCCCCGGCCGTTTGATCACTGATAATGTATTAGTGGCCTTCGAGAGTGTCCACTCGATGAAGAGACGCAAGAAAGGGAAGAATTATTCTTGTGCTGTTAAGCTTGACATGATGAAAGCTTACGATAGAGTGGAGTGGCAGTATCTCGAGGCAATTATGTTGAAATTGGGTTTCAGTTTGGACTTTGTACAGCTGATTATTAAATGTGTTTCCTCTGTCAGATTCTCGGTTAAGGTAAATGGTGAGCTCCTCCCTTCCTTTACTCCTACTCGAGGTCTCCGACAGGGTGATCCTATTTCACCTTTCCTCTTCTTACTTTGTGGAGAAGGGTTGACATCACTGCTTAATCATTTCGGTGGTAACTATGTGGATAGGGGCATCAGAGTGTCTCCTAGATCGCCATGGATTAATCATCTCCTTTTTGCTGATGATAGTTTGACCTTCATTAGTGCCCAGAGGCGAAGTGTCCTTTGTTTAAATGAAATTCTCCAAATATATGCAGAGAGTTCTGGGCAAGCAGTGAATCGAGATAAGAGTGCGGTGTTTTTTACTCCAAATACACCTGCTGATTGTCGAGAAGAAATAAAAGCACTGTTAGGCATCCAAGTTGAGGCCTTTAGTGATCGTTATCTTGGTCTACCAACGGCGGTGGGCAGGATTACCAGTGGAACTTTTGAGCATATATGTGAGAAATCAAGAAGTAAGATCCAGGGCTGGTCCAAAAAACTGTTAGCTTGTGCAGCCAGAGAAACACTTTTGAAGGCAGTTATACAAGCTATCCCGACCTACAGTATGAGTTGTTTTCGATTAACAAAAGGTATGCAAAGCACTCTCATCCTGTATGGCACGGTATTGGTGGGGTTCATCTCTTGACAAGAGATCACTACATTGGGTCTCTTGGGCAAGGCTAGCAACCCCAAAACTGAAAGGAGGTATGGGTTTCCGCGAGTTGGAATCCTTTAATTTGGCTATGCTGGGCAAACACGGGTGGAGATTTATTACAACTCCGACATCCCTGTGCGCTCGAGTACTGAAGACAAGGTATTATCCTAACAGTGAGTTTATGCAAGCTACTGCACCGAGTTCATCATCACCTATTTGGCGTGCTGTTTTGGCGGGATGAGAAGCACTGCAGCTGGATTTAATCAAACGGGTGGGTGATGGAACTACTATACGAATTTGGGAAGATAAATGGATACCCAATACTCTGACTTTCCAGCCATTGTTCCGTCCAGAGAATACAAGGTTTGTGACAGTAGATGAGCTCATTGATTCAGTTAATTGGACATGGAAAGCTGACCGTGTCCGTAATACGTTCATAGTACCAGACACTGAGGCTATTTTGAATATTCCATTGAGGCGTGGTGGTGGAGATGATTTTGTGGCTTGGGCTTTTGAAAAATCTGGAAACTATACGGTCAAATCGGCATATCGCTCTCTTGTGACTCATAACGAGCGTCTAGCTCTAGAGGAAGAAGCAAATATCGGTACCTCACTGTCTGATGATCGGTTATGGAGTTCAGTTTGGAAGCTCAAGATTCAACCAAAAATTCGAGTCTTTTGGTGGAGGGTTCTTCGTGGTATCCTCCCTGATAACTTCACGTTACAAAAGAGACATATAAAGGAATCAAGTTTATGTGAGATTTGCAAGGCTGAAGAATAAGACCTTATGCATGCCTTGATCCATTGTTCTCATGCAAAAACCTTCTGGAAGGAAGCTTATGCATGGTTTGATTTCAATTTGCCCCGTTTACATCCAGATACGTGGGCTCGTGACATTATGAGTGATGGCAGGTTCACTGATTCCAGAAAGGGAGAGATTATTTCTATAATGTGGGCTATCTGGCATTCGAGGAACAACTTAACTCACGACCGGGAAGGAGGTAACCCAGTGTTCTCGGTTCGAAGAATTAGGGAAGATCTCTCTCTTCTCGATATTCCTCGACAGCATGCGATGATCCTTCTCGGTCATGGTTGGAGGCCCCCGGAGATCGGGTGGATAAAAATCAACACGGATGGTGCAATTGATGTGGACGGAGGAGGGGGTGGCGCGGGTGGAGTGGTCAGGTCTCCTTCGTCCTTCTTAGGGGCTTGGAGTAAACCACTACCCGGCATCACGGACTCTCTCATTGCTGAAGCTTTAGCGGTGAGGGAAGGAGTCATCTTCGCCAAACTCCGCGGATATTCACATGTTGTGTTGGAGACAGACTGCTTGGAGATTGTTGATCTCTGGAAAACTCGGAGCAATGCCAGATCGGAGATTGCACCAATTCTTTTTGAAATCGGAGTGCTAGCTAGTTCATTTACTTTATTTACTATTCAGCATATCTTTAGAAATGCCAATCATCCGGCCCACCTGTGTGCAAGGTTTGCATGTCCACTTCAGGTGTCGGATAGTTGGCTAAACTCTGTACCTAGTTTCCTGGTTACCAGCATTCTTGCTGATGATCCTGGAACAAACTTTGTTGAATAAAGCTCTCGTTCTATCGCAAAAAAAAGAGAGTCATTTAATATGGAACGGAGGTAGGCATACATAGAAACGAGGTCACTAGGGCCGTCCGGTCTCTAATTTGTTTCATTTCTTTTATTTTTTTGCACAACATATAGCTGCGAGGAAGGGTGGGGTTGCTCCTCTCAATCACCGATATTTTTTGTGAATTTTCTCGACTGCCTGGCTCCGCATGCTCGGGAGCTCTCGACTGCCTGGCTGTTGAATCGCCCCAATCCATCTATCCCGATGCATCGTCGCCCACCGAAACTCATGCCCATATGCCCTCCGTCGCCCTGGAGCGGCATGGTGAGGGACATGCTTGTTTGGATGGCCCTACTCCCTCGTTGATTCGGCACTCCCTTCCCCTCCATCCTTTTTATTGCCGCCTGCCCAGACCAGTGCTCCTACGCCCTCTGGATCGGCATGGCCTCATGGATGAGCAAACAATATTAGCAACGCCTCACAGGATGTGATGAACGGGCGCAGCGCCGGGAGACGTATGGTGTCCATGTCAACTGTCCAGGATCATGGAGAACAAGGTTTGGATGACCTAGTGAGACGTTCCAGGTGACCAGGATTCGTGGTCAGGTAGGCTGTACTGATTCACAACCATATAGATCGGTCGAAGTATCATCGCAAATGCTGCAGGTAGGTGTTACTTTCTATTTAGCTATCTCACCATCATTTAATCAATATATGAATTTTTTTACCTTGTCACGGCTATACATGCATGATCCCATCGTCCGGTTTCGAACAGAAACAACCACGTGCCAGAGTTGAAAGATTTAACTGTCGGTATTGTATTATTATTATGCGGCGGTGTACTGTTCATTGTGTGAATTATTATAGCAACTTGTGTGATCAACTTTCCATGGTCCTGTCATTCATTACATGAATGCGTGAATACGCCGACGGCTTATGGCCGTCGGCATAGGCTACACCGTCGGTGTAGCAAGGTATCGGTATAGGACAAATTGCCGTCACCGTAGGGCTATGCCTCCCTACGCCGACGGCAAAGCCGTCAGCATAATATTTTCAAAATAACTGACTAAATTGAAATTTTTTTGAACTTTTTAAAAATTATGTTCTCGAATTTTGCACTTAGCCACATACGTAATCTCTAATTACACAATTAATCTGGTCAACATACTGAACTTATTCAAACTTACCGTTCGGTCACCTATCCTCCAGCCCAAGTACGCTTAACCTTTGAGTTCATTCAAATCCAGATTCCAAATGAGATCTTAGAACTTACTGATATTATTATCATATCAATCATATTAACCTGCGGGGAATGATGTTAAACTTTTCTATTGTTTAAATTTAAAACAAATATTTGAATAAATAACAATGATTATATAATGATATTTCTTTAATAAATAACAATACAATGCAATGTTAGAAAGTACTTTATTTTTCAATAAATTATTTAACATGGAATAATTCATATCTTTAAATCCGTAAATCGAAATTTGACAAATTAAATGTCTAAATCGATTAGAAAAATTAAAATAATTAAAATATGACATCTATATCATACAAACATCGATAGTTTTAGAAAATTTCAACTCTTTTAATGAATAGATATGGTGGTCATTTTGACAGTTTCTGCTGATTCAGTTGGAAACAGGTCAAATTTGAACTACAGGTGCCTCGTAGTTTGCTCATGATTTTGGCAAAATTATTTTTTGATACACAACTATCCATTTCATCCGAAATACACCAAGATTTTCTCAAATTTCAACCCCTATCTACGAACTGTCATACCCGTCGTCTTGACTTCTTCGTTATACCGGCTTAGAAAATTCCAGGAAATTTAAAAAACCCAAAATGATGCAACACATTTGCGTGGTGTCATTATATACGTCCTAGTATCCACCAAAAATAGTAAAATTGGAATACGACGGTTGTGTTGAAAATATGTTTACATAAATGAGCTATCTCCTACGAATATTTTAGGGTTTCGGGCCAAATGACGGGCGTTATGGCCAAATCCAGGGCATAGTTTGTTTAAATGTGCCCATATTCCACAGAAAAAATGCATATTGGAAGCACGAACAATGTTTATGAAGAAAATTTTCCTTTTTATTGAATAAAAAACCATTTTCCATTTTTCGAGTGTGAAAAAAGACTTTTTTTTCTAAAGCACCAACCACAAATATGTTGCAAAACTTAGGAGCTGTATTTTTTGAAAATATTAGACCATGTTATATGCAAAAATAAACAAATCGTTGCCTCTGAAAAGGTTTCAATCCACCTCTGTTGAAAAACACAAGTTTCTGCCGATTCAGTTGGAAACGAGTCAAATTCGAACTACAGGTGCCTCGTAGTTTGCTCATGATTTTCGGAAAAAATCATTTTTAGGTACACAAGTACCTATTTCATAAGAGATACACCAGGATTTTCTCAATATTCAAGCCCTGGCTACGAACGGTCATGCCCACCGTCTTGACTTCTTCGTGAAACCGGCTTAGAAAATTCCAGAATTTTTTATTAAAAAAACCCCAAAATGATGCAAGACCTTCGCGTGGTCTCATTATATATGTCCTAGTATCCACCAAAAGTAATAAACTTGGAATACGACAGATGTGTTAAAAATATACTCACATAAATGAGCTATCTCCTACAAACATTCTAGGGTTTCGGGCCAAATGACGGGTGTTATGGCCAAATCCACGACATAGTTTGTTTAAATGTGCCCATATTCCACAAAAACATGCATATTGTAAGCACAAATAATGTTTATGAAGAAAGTTTTCCTTTTCACTGAATAAAAAAACCATTTTCCATTTTTCGAGTGTGAAAAATGGCTTTTTTGTGAAGCACCAACTACAAATATGTTGCAAAACTTGGGAGCTGTATTTTTTGAAAATACTGGACCATGTTATATGCACAAATAAAAAATTTGTTGCCTCTCAAAAGGTTTTCATCCACCTCTTTTGAAAAACACAATTTTCTGCCGATTCAGTCGGAAACTGGTCAAATTTGAACAACAAGTGTCTCGTAGTTTGCTCATGATTTTTGGAAAAAAAAAATCATTATTATGTACATATAATCCTATTTCATCAGAGATGCACCAAGAGTTTCTCGATATTCAAGCCCTAGCTATGAACGGCCATGCCTTCCGTCTTGACTTCGTTTTGAAACCGGCTTAAAAAAGTTAAAAAAAAACCAAAATGATGCATGACCTTCCCGTGGTGTCATTATATATGTTCTAGTATCCACCAAAATAATAAAATTGGAATATGATAGTTGTGTTGAAAATTTGTTCACATAAATGAGCTATCTCCTACGAACATTCTAGGTTGCGGGCCAAATGACGGGTGTTATGGACAAATCCAGTGCATAGTTTTTTCTAAATGTGCCCATATTCCACACAAACATGCATATTGGAAGCACGACAGTGTTCATGAAGAAAGTACTCCTTTTCATTGAATAAAAAAAACCTTATTCCAGTTACCGAGTGTGAAAAATGGCTTTTTTGGAAGCACCAACCACAAATATGTTGCAAAACTTGGGAGATGCATTTTTTGAAAATACTAGACCATGTTATATGCACAAATAAACAAATTGTTGCCTATGAAAAGGTTTCCGCCCACCTCTTTTCAAATACACAAGTGTCTGCCGATTCAGTTGGAAATGGGTCAAATTTGAGCCACAGGCACCTCGTAGTTTGCCCAAGATTTTTGGAAAAAAATCATTTTTAGGTACGTAACTACCTATTTCATCAGAGATACACCAAGAGTTTCTCAATATTCAAACCCTAGCTACGAACGGCCATGCCCGCTGTCTTGACTTCTTCGTGAAACCGGCTTAGAAAATTCCAGAAAATTTTAAAAAGCCCAAAATGATTCAAGACTTTCGCATGGTGTCATTATGTATGTCCTAATATCCACAGAAAATAATAAACTTGGAAGACGACAGTTGTGTTGAAAATTTGTTCACATAAATGAGCTATCTTCTACGAACATTCTAGGATTTCGGGCCAAATGACGGGTGTTATGGCCAAATAAAGGGTATAGTTTGTTTAAATGTACCCATATTCCGCACAAACATGCATATTGGAAGCACGGACAATGTTCACAGAGAAACTTTTCCTTTTTATTGAATAAAAAAACATTTTCCATCTTCCGAGTGTGAAAATGGTTTTTTTTGTGAAGCACCAACCACAAATATGTTGCAAAACTTGAGAGATGCATTTTTTGAAAAAACTACACAATTTTATATGCCCAAATAAACAAATTATCGCCTAGTAAAAGGTTTCCATCCACCTCTTTTGAAAAACACAAGTTTCTACAGATTCAGATGGAGACGGGTCAAATTTGACCTACAGATGCCTCGTAGTTTGCTTTTTAGGTACACAACTACCTATTTCATCAGAGATACACCAAGATATTCTCAATATTCAAGCCCTAGCTACGAACGGTCATGCCCGCCGTCTTGACCTTTTCGTGAAACCGGCTTAGAAAATTCCATAAATTTTAAAAAACCCCAAAATGATGCAAGACTTTCGCTTGGTGTCATTATATATGTCCTAGTATCCACCAAAAATATAAACTTGGAATATGACAGTTGTGTTGTTTTTTCACATAGATGAGCTATCTCCTACGAACATTCTAGGGTTTCGGGCCAAATTACGGGTGTTATGGCCAAATCTATGGCATATTTTGTTTAAATGTGCCCATATTCTACACAAACATGCATATTGGAAGCACAGACAAGTTTCACGAAGCAAGTTTTCCGAGTGTGAAAATGACTTTTTTTTCATGAAGCACCAACCACAAATATGTTGCAAAACTTGGGAGCTGTATTTTTTGAAAATACTAGATCATGTTATATGCACAAATAACCAAATTGTTGCATCTGGAAAGGTTACCATCCAACTCTTTTGGAAAACACAAGTTCTGCCGATTTAGTTCGAAACACAAGTTCTGCCGATTTATGTACACAACTACTTATTTCATCAGAGATACACCAAGAGTTTCTCAACATTCAAGCCCTAGCTATTTCTATGTGTTGTTCGGATACCCCAAGAGGAGGGTGTGATGAGCACAGCGGTAGGAGTTTTCCCCTTAGTTAAGAACCAGGGTTACCTATCCATTAGGAGAAAGAGAATCTTCGGAAGGTTGATGCCACTGACGGTGGTGCTAGCACTTCACCAGTGTCAGCAACAACGTGGAACCTGCACACAACACAACCAAAATACTTTTCCCCAACGGTACAGTGAGGTTGTCAATCTCACCGGTCTTGCTGAAAACAAAGATTAGACGTATAGTGTTGAAAACAGTTGAATGCTTGAAGAAAGTAAAGAGAGCAAAAATTGTTGTGGTTTGATTAACTGTTTGGAAAATGGACCGGGGTTCATGGGTTCAATAGTGGTGTCTCTCCATAAAAGATAGCATGCTGGGTGAACAAATTACAGCTAGACAATTGACAAATAAAGGTTGCACCGTAGTGCACATTATAACATGATGATTAATATGATATTTAGTGCGGGCATTACAACAAGATACATAGACCGACATCCATCTGTATCTATGACTAATATTCCACCCTCAGTTTATCATCCGAACCCCCTTAGGTATTATGTTGCAAGCAACAGATAATTGCATTAAACAAAGTGTGTAATGTAAGCAATGATTATACACGCGGATACTCTCACCGCTGTTTTCTCCTTAATGGCAACAATACATCCTCCCCCTTCACGTTTATGTCACTCGAGCAAGGCAACAAGGAGGCATCAACCCACTATCAAGCATAAATACTCCCTCTTGGAGTCACTAGCAACTACTTGGCCAGAGCAACCACTAGCAACGGAAAGCATGCAAGATCACAACTAACATATGCAATAAAGACTATAATCAACTTGGCATAAGGTCAATATTCATCGGATCCCAGCAAACACAACATATAGAATTACATAAGATCAATCTCGATCATGATGGGAAGTTCACGAGATCTAAGCATGCAGGCATATGAGGAGGAGACAACCATCTAGCTACTGCTATGGACCCATAGTCCAGGGATGAACTACTCACGCATCACTTCGTAGGCACGCATGGTGATGTAGAAGCCTCCGGTGATGATTTCCTCTCCGGCAGGGTGCCGGAAAACACCTCGAGAACCCTCCTGATATAGGGTTGTCGATGAGGGAGGTTGCGGAACTTTTTCGGGTATTTTGATCAGGTACTTAGGGTTTTCCATCCGGGGGGCTTAAATAGGCGAAAGGGCAAAGGCAGTGGAGCTCCAGGGCCCCCACACCCCTAGCTGGCGCGGCCAGGGGGACCCGCGCCAACCCATGGTGTGGGCCCCCTGCTTCCCCTCTTCGACTGCTCTTCGGTCTTCTTGATGCTTCCGGGGAAAATAGGACTTTCGGGCTTCGAATTTTCCAATTCAGAGAATATTTCCAGAACAACTTTTCTGAAACTAAAAAACAGCAGTAAACAGGGAACTGGCTTTGGGCATCTTGTTAATAGGTCAGTCCCAGAAAACGTATGAAAATGCTATAAATAAGGGAGAAAACAAGTAGCAATTGGCATAATATGATCATGGAGCATCAGAAATTAGGGATATGTTTATGACGTATCAAGCATCCCCAAGCTTAGTTCCTACTCGTCCTCGAGTAGGTAAACAATAAAACAATAATTTCTGAGGTGACATGCTACTAACATAAACTTGATCAATCTAATGTAAAAGCATATGCACGCTGAGATCATAAAACTTTAAACACAGGCATGAAAAATAAAACTTTAATAATAAAGCATAGCAATTACTTTGCATCACGAAGAGTACCTCAAATAAAGGATCATGAATAATAAAGCAAAGAAAGGTAAACGTTTGTTTCAGATATAGAGGAAGCATGGAAAAGTGGTATTTCGCTAGTCCTTAAGAGTGGGACAAAACATAAATGCCAGGACACTTTCAAAGTTCAAGTGGAAGACTAGAACAAATAATTTAAGAACAAATGATAGCACATCATGAAGTAATTATTGATGTTTATGGGACAAGTGCATAATCTTAGAGGATGGAGACTCAACATAAAAGTAAAAAAAAGGCCATTCGCAGAGGGAAGCAGGGATCACTCATGTGCTAGAGTTTTTTATTTTATTAAATAGAGGTATTAAAATTTTGACATTTGTGGAGGAATGTCTATATTTTAGGAGAGGTGTATGCTAGTGTCAACGAATGGTAAACAGACAATACAGTACGTCACAAGCCAACTGGATTCACAAGAGCGGCTCCCTTGGTGAAGGACGCAACTGGTGTAGAAGGTCATCCCTCTTTCTTTTTGTTTACACAATTATGCTTTGACTGATATGATCAGGGGCAAAAATAGTGAAGAGGATTTGTTTGTATTAATTTGGGGATGGGCACCCCGCTGCCATCTCTTCTATCATTTGGATAAGTGGATGAAGACACTAGTCCAGGGTGTGAAATCCAATCAACAAGTGAGATAAAGATTCTCTATTGACGTCCTCTTGAGGAAAAACAAGAACACAAAGCAGGAATAATTTTGAAGGTTTTAAAGGTAACACATGAGCAATTTACTTTGGAATTGGAGTTAAATACCACATGTAGGTAGGTATGGTGGACACAATGGAATTTTTTTTGGTTTAAGGGAGTTTGGATGCACGAGTAGAGCTCACACTCAGTACAGGTGGAGGCTAGCAAAAGACTGGGAGCGACAAATCAAAAGAGCATAAGAGCCATAATTATGCATAGCGACATAAGCATCATTAATTAAAACATATGCAGTATCACAAGTTCAAAAACTAAGTGATCATGGAGGCTATTCGTGACTGATTTTTAGTCATAAACATGAAGTGAGCATGCGCCAAGTCAACCAAATAAAACATTCGAAAGAGAATACCATTTATTGATGCTTTACTATGACAAGAACAACTCATGAATCTTTCAATACATATTAAAAACTCTCAGCCATTTGAGGCTTATCATTATACTCAATAACCAAATGGCTTTAAAACTAAAATAACATTTAGCATGGCATGATTCTAGCCACAGTCTATACAAGCTTCTACTAGTAGTGTTATAGATTCTACTTCAAGCAGCAGTTTTCTTTCTCCCAACTAACACCATACAAAACATGCTTTAACAAAAGTACTATTTATGATACAGCAAGAAAACATGAGAGTACTCAAATAATAATACTAAAACTAACATCTCTTATAGGACATGCATGCAAAACATGAGCTAAATAAATGCAGCAGCTAGACAGAGACTAAGAATACAACGTATTCTCATGAAAAAGCGGAGCGTGTCACTCTCCAATAAAAGAATGCTGGGGTGCAACCAAGATTATTATGAAAGTAAAATCAAACTGAAATCAAAATAAAAAGCAAACTGAAAATAAAAATAAAAGATGCTCCAAGTAAAGCACATAAGATGCGAACGAATAAAAGTATAGTTTCACTAGAAGTGACCTGATAATTTGTTGATGAAGAAGGGGATGCCTTGGGCATCCCCAAGCTTAGACGCTTGAGTCTTCTTGGAATTTGCTGGGATGTACCACCGAGGCATCCCTAAGCTCAGGATTTCACTCTTCTTGATCACATCATACCATCCTGTTCTCTTGACCCTTGAAAACTTCCTTCACATCAAAATTCTCACAATCTTCATTAGTAATGTTAGTGCAATTGAAATAATAAACTCACATGGTTCAGTTTAAAAACAATACTAGTAATCAAAAACACATTAGCTACTTCACAACTTCTTTTAAAACTCTTGTTCTCAAAAGAACACCAAAAGAAAGAGATTAAGATGCAAATGCAATAATTGGCCGAAATCTGTCAAAACAGAACAGCAGGCAGAGATTGATTTTTTAGAAAATCTTCTGTTGCTGAAATCAAAACATGGTAAACTAAGAAAAGTTTCGTATATAACTCAGGATTAAGCACAAAAAATCTCAGGTCATTTTGAATTTCCTGTGATTTTTAACGGAATTAACGGTGGACAGCAGAAATCTGTTTTCTGCGCAGAAATCCGAAATATAGTGACAACTTTCCACTAGAGGCTTTACTTGGATCAACAAAAACTCAAAATAAAATATATATAGGGGTTTCTAAGGAAATATACAACACCCAGGGGCAAAGCACACCAGAATAAACAAAGAAAAACAGCATGAAAATAGAGAAATAAAACGGGTTGTCTCCCGGTAGCGCTTTTCTTTAACGCCTTTCAGCTAGGCATAAAAGATCAACTCAAGTATTATCAAGTGAGGAATTAAAATCAAGGTTTGGAAACTCTTTAATAATGCATTTTATTTTATCCAGGTGGGTTTCATAGTGTGATGCCCCGGGATCGGGCACTATGCAGATTTCAGCATTCTCGCCAAATCCGCATAATAACCGATTCCAGGTTGCCACTTGTGATAATCATTACAACAGTTCACGAATAATCCACAACAACAGAAGAGGTATATACAAGACGACTCAAACGAGTCGAGGATACAACTGATACAATACAAAGGTCCAAATAACAGCGGAAGAAACAACATAGTGTCCGACTACGGACAAGATACAAATTGGACTAAGAGTCCTGAAGATAACCGAGAGCGTCCAATCCCTGCCCAGGCCAAGCCGGAGGGATTCCCAAGCTAACGTCGTCAGACTTCAAACCTGTTGACTGCAATGTTGAATATGCAGCCACGAAAATGAATTCGTGGGTCAGTACGGTTAAGTACTGGCAAGTGGATAAACCATACTCACAAGATACCGGCGTAGCCAGTCATCACAAGATACAAATACTTTGGGTACAACGGAAGGGAAGGGATTATTGCAAAGAAGCGACAGCGGGCTGCACTAACCAACTACAGAAACACGCTACAACTTCCGGCTAACAGAAAGAAGATAATATAGCTTATCGTAACCAACTACAACTACTCACCAAACAATACCCATCCAATGTCACCCCCTTCTAAGGAAGCAACCCAAGGAAACTCACACTGTTGATTAGGGTGACATCAGGTTATTGTGACAATATGCCTATTACTAGTCAAGTTATTATTAATTAGGTGTAAGTTGTCTGAGTACTTGTTAGCCAGCACTTTCACCAAGTCGTCACATAACCGCGGACAACACGGCTTCTCGAGAAGATTTATCCCTGCAGGGTGTGCTCCAGTACCCGTACACACTCAAGCCACCAACTAAAACTCAGGTTGGCTTGACACGACCCAAACCGTCTCTACAACCCATCCTAGGAGCCACGGAGCTATAAGGTCCCAGCCACGCAGCCGAATACTCAGTGCAGGTGTGCAAAACTCCCGCAGGACACAACACCCCGGCACTATAGGCCTCGCCCTATATGCATCATCATCATCATCACCATCAGTAACCAAGGGGGGCCAACCCATTATGCAAGGAGCAAATGGAACACCCGAACTAAGTGTGGATCTTCGGACAAGCTGCAGATCAGGTCTAAGTCGAGGGGGGTCCCATACTACCACCCGGATGCGGTGAGCACGCTCATCATGGATCAGTAGACAAGACTCTTTTCCTAATTAAGTTCGACACTAGCAGGCTCCAAAACCCTAACCCGGGCCTCCTGCCGGTGCCTTAACGTCAAAATTATTATTGTTACCCCAAACATTAACATGTTGTTGATTGAATTGAAACCCAACTATCAAACTAAACAGGTGATAAGACGGACAACAAGACTCGAGCGCAAACAACGCTAAGCATGCAACTACCACACGAGGGCCAACAAGGTAAACAAACAACAGTTAATAGGAAGTGGAAGGAAGGCTATATCATGGCTGCAAGGTAAACATATGATAGGATCAGGACACAAGCATCGAATCAAAAGGCTAGAATAAGAACAATGGAAAGAATCGGTAACAAGTGATGGAGGACAACACGGGTAGCAAGTGAGTATACTTGCCTGGAATCCAGCAAGGTAGAGGTACATCCGCAGAACTTGTCGTTGCTCACATCATCTCAGCGTCCTATCCGTGAAGAAGCAAAGAGCTAAAAGAAACACCGGATGCAACAATTACTTCTACGGCAAAGATCCAGCATGATCCTATTTTATATGCATGACATGGCAAGATGCAACGGAGAGGAAACCACTTAAGCAATTTAATCTGAACCGGAGTCCGGAGAAATAGAAATTGGTTCAAGTTGTTTATATAACCATCAAGTTAAATGTTGTTTAGCATGGGAAACAATAAAGTAGATGAGTTAGGCAATTTAAATGGAAGGGGGCAACAGTTGGAATTAATTAGCCCACACATTCCATATGTTGTCATATAGCTGAACATGCATAACAAAACCTAAAATGCACAAGATATGAATGGCATGAACATGTTAAGTGCATTTTTCTGGTATGAAAACATATTTTATTTGTTGGATTTGGATTTTAGATGAGCAAGTTATTAAATTGACAATTTTAAATGCATTAATTAAGAAATAATTGTTTTCAGCAATTTAATTTATTCAAAACAGAAAACAAAGTTGATATTTGCAAAGTTTAGAGAATTTTGATTGGAAAACATATTTTACTTTTCAAATTTGGAGTTAAAATGGATTAGTTATGAGTTATGCAATTTTAAATGGAACCGGAACAATATTTAATTATTCCAACTCATTCCATATTTAATTATTAGGTGATATTATTATTGCCCGCACCCATAATATGCAATGCAACACGATGAATGATTTAATATGCACGATATAGATGACATTTAGAAAATAGGCATATAGGTATAGGGTTGGGGTTTTGGGTTCGCACGTTGGAAAGAGGATCGCCGGGGTCAACGCCGGAAAGAGGAGATCTTCGGGGCAACGCCGGTGTCTTCAGGACATGGAGGAAGTAGACGAAGAATGGGAAGTAGACGAAGTCGTCGATGTCGTGGAAGTAGTCAACGTAGTCATAGTAGAGGAAGTAGTCGACGTCGAGGAAGTAGTCGAAGTAGTCGTTCTCGTTCCGAAGGGGGAACTAGTCGAAACCGAGATCATCGTATCGTAGAGGAAGTAGTCGTTCACGTCATCGGTGGTAGTTGTCGATCTTGTCATCGAGGTCCGAAGAGGTAGTAGACGTGGTCGAGGTACTCGCCGCGTCCGTATAGAAGATCTTGGTGGTTCCGATCTTTGTGGTCGATGGCGAACTGGGCGATTCTCCGGTCTCCGGGGTTCACGACATCATCTCTCGGACACGCACGAAGGCGGCCAACGCAAAACGAACACAGCGAGCAACGAGAGATCGTGTCGGTGGTCGGTAGTCGATCCCACACATCCCCGTGGTCGTTGTCGGTCATGGCGCCGTGGCGGATCTTGTCGACGAGGTACATGTCGGGGAGGCGGTAGTTGCTCACGGTGGTTCTTGTTGATGAAGATCATGGCGACGAGGTACGGGCTGGGGAGGATCTCGGCAGCGTCATGGTCATCCACGACACGGGCGCGAAGGCCTCAGCCACACCAAACAGATCAGGTGCATGATCAAGTGCCTCGGGAAGTTGTAGCCGAGGCAGTGGAGGCGGCCCAGTCAATGTCGGGGTTGCGGACATGGCATCATCCCGCCGGCACCGAAGATGGGGCGGCAACTGCATCACTGCAATGACGGCGGCACAGGGAGCACCACAGCAGCGGCGCATCACTTATTTTTGTTGGCTGCCCCCCATCCAATGCCGTAGATGCCCCCCAGTTTCTCCTTGAGCGCCGCCACGGAGGCACCCTCCGGTGGGATGGCAGAGACAAGCTGCACCTCGGGGGAGCCCCTCGCGACGTACCCCTTGGCCTCGTCCGTGAGCACCCACGTCTCCTTGGTGATGTCCGCGCTCTCGACGATGCGGAAAGCCGAGAGGCTCTTGATGACGTCCTCGAGCTCCTTGTGCGAGACGCCGAGGGAGGAGGCGAAGGAGAGGGAGTCCACGATGTCGACGTTCGAGTTGAGGTGAGCGAGGAGGCTGGCCTCCACGTCCGCCGTCGGCAACTTCGTCGCCATGGCGCCGCAGGGGATTAAGCTGCTGAAACGCTGGGCGGCGGGCTGCTCGGGGCCGGGGGGGCGCTTGAGGAGGGCGGCCGGGAAGGGCTCGGGGACGGCCGAGCTTGGGGAGGGGTGGCCGGCGTCGAGGCGGTGAGGTAGGCGGCGGTGGAGACGGACGGGTGCGGGAGGGAGGAGTAGAGAGGCGGCGCGACGGGAGGTTGGGGACGAGCTGGGCTCCTGGCCGGTGCTAGGGAGGAAGGGAGGCGAGGGGAGGTAGGAGGAGGAAGGGGACCGGGGTGGGGAAACCAGCGAGGCCATGGAGAGGGGGGCGACGAGCGAGAGGAGGAGGGAGGCAGCGCTGGAGTTGGGGATCGCTCGATCCCCTTCCGGTCGCGTGCGTGTGCGTGTTTATTTTTTTTTCTTTGCACCGGTGGGAGGACCCGTTTGCAATTAGTGGAAACGGCGGGGGCAAAAGGAGGAGGGGGAGAGAGATTTAGGGTTTGGGTGGGGTTTTGGCCGGCTGGGCCTTGTTGGGCTGCTGGGTGGGCTGGCTGGCCTGGCTGGCTTGCCCAAACATTTTTTTTTCTTTTTTTTTTTACTTCAGAAATTGTTAGTTACTATAAAGATAGCTCCATGCATTAAACAAAATTTAGAAAATAGAAGCTAATGAATTTTAAAAAAAAAAAACAATTGCAAGTTTGAAATGCATGAAATTGTGTGATGCCATGATGCACAAAAAGAAAAACAACACGCATAGCAATTGGGGAAAATCCTCGGACGTTACACATAGGCTCCTCTCTTAGTATTTTTAGGCTTACTATTTTCATCAAAATAATTCCCAGGAACAATCCAATCAAAATTGTTTTCTTGGGCATCGTGAAGTGCCATTAATTTAAAGGGGATTGGTATTTTATCCTAGTTTTCATTATTAGATTCAGTTTTTTCTAGAGTACCCACAACTTCTACACATGAGCCAAGCATATTGAAACGATCAAAGACTTTTCTAGCTTCTATAGCAACATCTCCAAATTCTTTAAGCATAGTTTCTAAGATGAAGTTTCTTTTCTCAACATCTTTAATAATGTTTCTAAGTTGAGGAACATATGTTGTATTGTGGGATGAAGGTTAACAAACCTAGCTTCTAGCATGTGAACTAAACAAGTTGCAGAAGTCTCGTAATTGGGAGCAAGTTCTACAATGGATTTTTTCTCAAAATTATCATGCTTACTGACGAAGGCATGGATCCTGGACCTGGCGAGTAAGGACACCCCCTCTTAAGCCTTCTGGTCAAGGCCCAACAGGCAGCGCCCTTGGAGTACTCTAGAAGGCCCATGAAGAGCCCACCCGCATCAAGCTTGCGGGTTAAGTTAGGAAACTTGTAACCGACCTAAGCTAGGGTTTGTATCCTCTCCGGGTGGAACTCGAGACCTGGCCATCTATATAAGGCCAGGAGAGCCCCCTAGGAGAAGAGGAAGTATCACCGCACGACCACAAAAGCCTTGAAACTCGAGATCTACTCTCGATTCGAGCACCCTGTAACCGATCTAATCATCTAATACAGATCGACAGAAGGCAGGAGTAAGGGTTTTACCTCTACGAGGGCCCCGAACCTGGGTAAATCTCGCCCCCCTGTCAAGCCGACGATCTCACCAGCGCCTATGACGTCTCCTAGTCGAAACCCGATAGGGTCACCCGAGGGATTTGCGGAGCCAGAGCTTCGACAATTGGCGCCGACCGTGGGGACCGCAGGCGCTGGATCACCGAAATCTTCGGCTTCATCGACATCCAACTCCCGTTGGAAACCAACGGCTGCGACTCCGAACAATCCTATACGGATCGGATCTGTCGTGGTCACACCCCACTCGCCGGAATCTCGCCCGGTGTTCGAGGAACTGGAGAAGAGCGTCACCCTGACGTTCGGGAGCTTCAACTTCATGGCAAACAGAGACGTGATCCTCCACTTCTCGGATGAATCCGAAACCGAATCTGGAGCCGTCAACTCGCGCTTTCCTACCGGGAAGAGCGTCGAGTCCATCCGCTACAACGCAGTCGACTACCACACCCTCTCGACAGAGGAACCCTCTCGGGTACGGAAAGCTTTCCGATCTACGCCTAGGACGCGCGGACCACAACTGGCCCAAGTCTGCATGGCAGGGTCAGAGCAGCCCTCGGAAACTGAGTATAGCGCAACCGAGCGCGATATAATCGGTGTTTCGCGGGAAGCCTGGAAAAGAGCCAAGGAATCCATGCGAAAGAGTCAGCCACCTGCGGCGGACGCCACACATGAAGACCTAACCGCCTACCACTATCACCTGGTGAGGGCGGCCTCAAACATTAAGGACGCCCGAGCGGATCTAGCCCGTCACAGAAGAGCGGCGGATGAATCAAGCCTACGCCGAGCCGAGATATCCCATGCACCTTCCGTCGGTACCCGACCCGGGGGGAAGGGACCCGCAGCATCGACAAGGGACCACGAATCCATGGCTGGAACCAACAGGTCTACAACCTCCTCCTTCATGAGGGTCGATGATGATGGCAACGTCTACCCGCAAACCCCTGCCGCCGCGATCCTAGCCGCGGCAACCTACATGCAGATGAACCAGCCAACGGATAGCGATCCCCGGGTGGAACAATACAAGCACATTCGCAAAGGCTTAGGGTTGGCGGCCGCAAGGCTCGCTTCTCACGATCGCAAAGAACAATTGGAAAAGGAGCGATCGGAGAAAGACAAGGACAAAGGAACGCCCCGCAGGCACAGAAGCTCCTCCCCAAGGAGAGACAAGTCGCCACGACGTGGTCGAGGAAAAGAAGCCCGCCGCCGCGGCGATAGTCGAAGCAGCAGCGACGACAGCCCGAGAGACAAAAACTCGCGGCACCACAGCAGCCGCTCCAGAAAGCGTAGCAAAGAACCAAGGAAGGATGACGACCGCGACCGGTCCGAGCACGACGCGCGATCATATCTGGCCCAAAAGAAGGTGGATAGAGCGAGAGCTTCACGACGTCGGGAACGCTCTTCATCCAGGTCCTCGGACGACGAAACCTGTGGAGCACTCTGTTTCGCTCGCAGCATCCGCGAGGCGCCCCTACCCAAGCGATTCAAGCTTAGCACGGAGGTGACGAAGTACGACGGCTCACTCGAGCCCTCTCAATGGTTAAGCGACTACCTCACGGCAGTGAAATGCCAACGTGGTAACAAGAACACGGCCATGCAATACCTCAATCTGCACCTAGCCGGAGCAGCCCGCAGCTGGCTGGAGAGGAGACCGCGATCTTGCTACGCGTCATGGGATGACTTACACCGAGATTTCTGCAAAAACTTTCAGTCGACCTATAAGAGGCCGGCTACAATCGAAGAGCTACGAGCCTGCAAACAGAAAAGCGGCGAATCCACTCGAGAATACATCCAGCGGTGGAACACGCTCAGGAACACCGCAGGGACAATCTCTGAAGAAGTGGCGATTGAGGCCTTCGCCAAAGGTGCAAGAAGAACCGCATTTCGAGAAGAGCTCGGTAGAACCGCGCCCAAAACTATCGGGGAGCTCATGGTCATAGCCGAAAAATGGGCCAATGGAGAAGATGCAGTATGCAACGAAAGGACATCATCGCCAACGCACGAAGAAGACCGTCATGGACGAAGGAAGAGAAGAAAATATGACGACCACGAGGATAGAGAAGAACTAGTGGCAGCGGAATTTACGCGAAATCGCGACTCCGGTCGTCGCGGAAGCCGCGAGTGGAAACCAAAGGCAGAAGAAAAATCACCCGAAGAAGACCTCGATGGATACTGCTCGCTACATCTGTTCACAGATAAGCGCACGGGCAAAACTAAGGCAACGCACCTTCTCAAGGACTGCCGAAAGTTCATCGAAATCTCAGACGCACTCGCCAAGAAAAGATTTATTTCCACCCAAAACTATCCACCACTGCCAGGAGGGGGACAACAATTCCAACCACCACCTCCACCGACCAACCCAAACATGGCGCTTGCCGCATTGCCAGCACCACCACAACAAAACGGGGGAGCAAATACATACCCGGCTCCGCACGGACAACTCCTCGGGATGATACAGAAGGTATGCCCCTCTCGCAGAGCTCAAAAGACTAACTCGAGACAAATATGCATGGCAGTGCAGGCGCCACCGACAAAGCCCGAGTATCTGAAGATGGCCGACCAGCCAATCACGTTCTCGAAAGAAGACCACCCGCCACGAGTATATCGGCCGGGACACGCCGCCCTAGTCATTCAAGCACAAATTGGCAACTATGACTTGGCCCGCGTATTCATGGACGGTGGCAGCGGCATCAACATCATCTACGCGGATACACTCCGTCGAATGAATAAAAATCTGGACGGCCTAACGGAATCAGAAACATCCTTCCACGGGATAGTTCCGGGCAAGGCAGTCCGTCCACTCGGAACAATCAACCTAGAAGTTGTACTGGGCTCCCCACGCAACTACAGAAGGGAATTCTTGGACTTCGAAGTCGTCGACTGGCCATCACAGTACCACGCCATTCTTGGTCGAACAGCGTTCGCCAGATTCATGGCCGTACCACATTACGCATACTTGAAGCTCAAGCTACCCGGCGAATACGGTGTGATCACCATCGACGGAGACTTCCAGAAATCGGACAAGTGCGACATAGAATTTAACGAGATCGCGAAATCTTTCGGGATGCAAGAACTCCAAGAGCTGGCAAAAACCACGGATCACTCCGTCATGCCCCTCACGAAGAAAAACGCGCCTGAACTGGAATTCAGCGCCAACAGCGACACTCGCAAGCACCAAGTGCACCCGACGGATTCCGCCAAGACTGCGATGGTTTCCACAACCCTCTCGCCAGCATAGGAAAGCGCGCTCGTCAAACTCCTCCGTGAGTACTGGGAAATTTTCGCCTGGCAGCCTTCAGATATGCCAGGTATACCCAGGGAGTTTGCTGAGCACTCACTCGAAGTCTTTCCTAACGCCAAACCCATAAAACAGACGACTCGACGATTCTCAGAACCCAAGCAAAAGGCGCTGGGAGAAGAAGTAAATAGGCTGCTAGCCGCCAACTTTATTAGAGAGATCAAGATATCCACCTGGCTAGCAAATCCGGTGCTGGTCCCCAAGAAAAACACGGATATCCTTCGGGTGTGCATCGACTACACGTCACTAAACAAGCACTGCCCCAAGGACAACTTTCCTCTACCACGAATCGACCAGATCGTGGACTCCACAGCAGGTTGCCAACGTCTCTCCTTCCTGGACGCCTACTCGGGATATAATCAGATCCGAATGAAAAAGGAAGACGAAGAGAAGACGGCATTCATCACACCACACGGTGTATACTGCTACACGACTATGCCCTTCGGGCTGAAGAACGCAGGCGCAACATATCAACGTTGCATGCAGAGATGCCTCGCCAATCTCATTGGCAAAAACGTACAAGTATACGTCGACGACATCGTCATCAAAACTCGAGTAGAGGACTCACTCCTCGAAGACATTAAAGAAACATTCGACGCCCTTAATGCATATCGGATCAAGCTCAACCCGACAAAATGCGTTTTCGGCGTCCCTGCAGGAAAACTCCTCGGATACCTGGTATCCGCCAAAGGCATTGAGGCCAATCCGGAGAAAATACAAGCCATCCTCACCATGAAGGAGCCTACCAATCTATGCGGAGTCCAGCAGCTCGCAGGGCGATTGGTCGCCCTAAGCAGGTTCATCGCACGATTAGGAGAGCAGGCGTTACCCTTCTACAAGCTACTGAAGAAGACGGATAAATTCGAGTGGACACCCGAAGCCAAACAAGCATTCGCAGACTTGAAACAGTCGTTGCAAAGCAGGCGCATTCTCGCAACTCCACAAGAAAGGGAGCCACTTTTTCTATATTTAGCCGCCACAAACCAGGTCATCAGCACTGCAATCGTAGTCGAGCGACCTGAGGATGGCAAGGCATACGGAGTCCAACGCCCAATATATTACATCAGCGAAGTGCTCTCGCCATGCAAGCAGCGATACCCTCATTACCAGAAGCTTGCATATTGAGTTGTCCTCACAGCCCGAAAGCTCAAACATTACTTCCAGGAACACGCCATCACAGTGGTTAATGATGCGTCACTCGGGACAATCATGAACAACCCTATGGCATCCGGAAGAATAGCGAAGTGGAGCATCGAGTTGGGAGCTTGGGATATCACCTACGCAGGACGTAATGCAGTTAAATCCCAAGTTCTCGTGGAATTCATCAGCGAATGGACAGAGCTACAAACACCCGGGCCACCCGAATATACGAGCAATTGGATCATGTACTTTGACGGGTCCAAAAGAAACGAAGGAGCAGGAGCCGGAATCGTTCTTATTTCACCTCGTGGAGACAAACTACAATACGTCCTGCGACTAGACTTTCCACCAGACGATCCAGCATCGAACAACGACGCAGAATATGAAGCACTGTTGCACGGAATGAAGATGGCGATTGCTTGTGGATCTACCCGATTGATGATTTATGGCGATTCCAATCTCATAGTGCAACAAACAATGAAAGAATGCGATGCCATCGCTGAAAACATGATCGCGTACCGCGACATGTATAATCTACTCGAAGGAAGCTTCAAAGGATGCGAGCTGAAACATATTGCAAGATCCAGTAACGAAGAGGCGGATAGACTGGCCAACATGGGTTCCACGAATACACCCATACCGCCAGGGATATATTTCGAGCGGATGATTAAGAGATCAGTCAAAGTGAAGAGAGCCGTAGAGACGCCCGCAGCACACGAAACAGAGGTCAGCCCGCAAATCGCGCTTCTCGAGCTAACTTATAACATATCACGGCAGGTTTTTCTGGTCGAGCCAATCTGGACGCAGAAATATCTCGACTACCTGCTCAACAAACAGCTCCCGGCCGATCCACGTGAGGCTCGACAGCTAATCAGGCGTAGCAAATCCTTCAGGGTAGTTAATAGAGAATTATACAAACAAAGCATCTCGGGCATACTCCAGCGCTGCATCGCACCCGAAGACGGCAAGGAATTACTCCGGGACATACACCAGGGCGATTGCGGACATCATGCTAGTTGGAAAGCAATACTGGGAAAAGCCTTTCGAGCAGGATTCTACTGGCTAACAGCAGCCAACGATGCAAAAAACCTGGTCGATAGATGCGACGCCTGTCAGCGATTCTCACCAAGGCCGCATGCACCCGCCACAGAGCTGCATATGATACCCATCGCCTGGCCCTTTGCGCAATGGGGGCTAGACATGGTTGGACCACTACGCAAATCCACACCAGGAGGATACACACATTTGCTGGTCGCAGTCGACAAATTTACCAAATGGATCGAGGCTATGCCAGTAACTTCGGCTAGCGCCCAATGCGCCATCAAGTTCCTCGATTCCATAGTATGCAGATTCGGTGTACCGCACGACATCATTACAGACAATGGTACAAACTTCACCGCAAAGGAAACACAACAGTTCTGCGAGGAGAAAGGAATCAATCTGAAGTTTGCTTCGGTTGCCCATCCGCAAACAAACGGCCAAGTCGAAAGATCCAACGGCTTAGTTTCGGCTGGCATCAAAAAGAGATTGCTAGATCGTCTACACCCCGCTGCGGGACATTGGGCAGAAGAGTTACCCTCCGTACTTTGGAGCCTCCGCACAACTCCCAATCGATCAACGCAATACACACCATTTTTCATGGTATACGGGGCAGAAGCCGTCCTTCCCGAGGAGGTTCGATTCAGCGCCCCACGAGTTGTAGCCTACAGCGAAGAAACCTCCAACAAAGCACTCGCAGAAGATATGGATGCACTCGACGAAATTCGGGACATTGCACTCGCAAGATCTGCGGTCTATCAACAATCATTACGCAATTACCACAGTCGACGCATACGCCACAGGTCATTCGTGGTAGGCGACTTGGTGTTGCGACTGAAGCAAAAGGAAGGACACAAGCTCGAACCACCTTGGGAAGGACCCTTCATCATACACGAAGTAATCCCAGGAGGAGCCTATCGATTGAAGAATCCAGAGACTGGCGGCATCTATTCCAATCCATGGAATATCGCGCAACTGCTCAAATTCTACCCCTAGGTTTACTTGTTTTACAACAATAAGGCTATGCTAGCCAATCTTGTAGCTCGAACACATGACTTCTCAGTCATCGCAATGAAATACATGATTTCCTCATCATATTTACCCGACAGATTTCCAGTCGATTACATGTTACAAAGTTACAGGTACACACCCCATAAAATACACGGGGGCTACACCTAAAACTAAACATCACAAAGAAAAATCATCAAACAAGGTTGCACACCTTACAAACAGTTTTTACAAACTATAAACAGTTTACAGGATATTCACATCCGATAATCAGTCAAACCGCTGAGTATTTTCAGTCGCTAAGACCCTATCTACTTCTTCAGAGGTCATTTGGATAATCTTCTCGGCTGCAGGGCGTACAGCATCATAAAACGGTGTGATGTCTTCGATTGCATAATCTGGGCGCCGAGCTACGGAGTTCAAATCTACCTCAGGATGCCATATTCGGACAAACGAGAGAGCCACAACTGCGCCGCACATCATTTGTTTGCGTACGCACGTGCGAACCTCCCCTTCTCGTCCAAACAACCTGAGAAGATAACTCCAGTCTTCGGGACCCCTCTCGAGTGGATAAAAAGCAGCATTCACTGCAACCAGGACTTCGTGGAAAGAACTCACGAGAATTCTCGCATGGCGAACTCGAAATTTCAAGGTGGCCATCACAAAACCTCGACTGCGATCAGACCAGAAATTCCTCGCATGAGGTTTTGTGCTGTTAGCTTCCTGATGAATGAGGTTTTCCACCCATTGCTTCTCCTCTCTGTCATCTGGTCTCACAACTAAAGAGCAAACGCACTTAGTCAGATAAGAATCAGAGGGGAGAAAAGTAGCATGGGGGCTACACTACTTACATAGTAACTCCCTTGCGATCGAAGACAGCTCATCCATCAGAAATTGCTCGCGCTCAGCTGCCAATCTCTGTTTGGATATCGCCACATCAGCTACCCCGCGCAGCGCTTTCAATCTACGCTCACCCTCCTGAACCTTACCACGAAGGCCAGCAAAAGTGCCCACGGCAGCCACAAGTGGATTTACTGGGTTACCACGTCCACCCGATGACTCCGCGGCAGATACAGTAGCCTGGAAGAAGTACAAGGAAAGGAGTGAGATGCCCTACTCAAGTTGTTTCTAGTCGAACATCTGACTAAACGCTTGGGGGCTACTCCCATCGGGAGACAAAGTACAAACAAAAGGATTAAATTCCAAAAGAACAATGCTTCGATTAAGACCAACAAAAGCACGGGAATACATCCCAAGGTTCATTACATCCAAAGAAGGAAATAAAAAAGCTACGAGGCCACATTGGTGCTCCCACTAGCAGCAGTCGACCCTCCCTTCTTCCGAGCAAAAATCTCAGAAAGCTTCCGAGCAAGAATGGCGGCTTGCTCGCCAAAACGAGAGAGCCGTACCTTTTTGCCCGAGGAAGGATCGACTGGAACGGACGAATAAGCCTCCTCCAACCCTTCGACTCCGTGCGCCAGAGCAAATTGGATCGCAGTCTTCGCGCCAGCTTCTGATTGAGCGACTGCGAAGGCGTCCAAAAGTTTTCCTTCGGAGAAGACCTTCAACAGATCATCTAGCGTAGGCGCGGGAGTGGCGTTGGCAAGAAGGCGACCGTGCAGTTGCCCCAGCACTTGAGTAGCATCGTTAACCATGGAGAAAACTCCATCAGCGTGTCTCTTAAGCTGGGCAAGCGTATCGGTTACCACATCCACCCGCTGGAGTCCAGGGATTTCTAGAGGAACATCCAGAATACCTGCGAAGGGAGAAAGTAATACTTAGCAAACTACAGCCAAGTGGAGAATCAGAATCGCGAAATTCCATCGAGCTTACCCGCGAAGCGCTCAGCAAGGGGGCGGAGGAACCCGACAAGCTCGCTGTCGGCCTTACTGCTGGTTTTCTCCAACTCCTTCAAGGACTTCCGCGCCTCCGCAAGCTGTCGACTGAAGTCTTCCGACTGCATGCGGGAATTCTCTAGCTCTTGTCGAGTGGCCGTCAAGTCAGCTTCTCGAGCAGTTACCTGCTCAGAAAGTTTGACCTTTTCGGACTCCGCAAAGTCAAGTCGAGCTGCAAAGAGACGCTTGTCAAATAAACTCTAGAATGAATGGAATGTGGAAAACAGGGGAACGATAGAGCTCACCCTTGAGAAGATCGTTCTCAGTCCGGAGTCGGTTGCGGTCTGCTCGAAGAGAATCGCAATCCGTTTCAGCAAGAACGATGCGGCGACCAATCGCCGCAAGAGAATCAATGAGTGACTACAAAAGCACGAAGATAGAAGAATTAGAAGGATTACATTAGAGCCTGTACCCGATTATTTACAATCGACTACAGCCTCGGGGGCTACTCCCATCGGGAGCACTGTCGTGCACCCGAGAAAAGCAAAATTATGAAGAAAAGATGAACAGAACTTTGAGCCTGTAGCCGATCGCACGCAATCGACTACAGCCTCGGGGGCTACTCCCATCGGGAGCACTGCCGTGCACCCGATAAAAAATTCTTGAAGGCCAAAAGATATAAGCTTACCTGTCTGGTGGCGCGGGAAAGAGGATCCGCAGAGCTGTCCGTCGCCTCCTTCGAGACCGAAGTCCTAGCGGCAGAGCTGGGGACTTCTCGTTCCACAGTCGCAGCATCAGGCGCTGCCCTGGGAGAGTTCTGGACGGTGCCTGCAGTGGGGGTTTCACCCGCGTCTTTTACTTTGTTCCTCTTTTCGGGAGGAACGTTAGCAGCAAACCAACGCGGGCTGATCGCCTGCAGACTGCAGTAGAAGATAGAAAAACTTCAATGTCGGAATTTAGAGTTTTGTCGACTGGCGTTACAAAAGAACAAGAAGGAAAACACTTACTCATCATCTTCTTCATCATCGTCCAGAGCATCCGCATTCCAAGCGGTTGCTATCACCGGAAACGAAGCCGAAGGAGGAAGAGATTGGAGGGGAGTGACATGGATAGGACCTTGACTAGGCGATGCTTCCAAGGATTTGTCCTTTGAAGTAGCTTCGTCTTCGTCTACCCGACGACGTTTCGGGAGGGCGCCATTCGAGTCTTCGACGTCGTCCGAAGAATCGTCCTCCGAGCTCGTGGAAGCATTGGCGACACTGGTGTCAACCGCGCCATCCAGGTGACTAGACACTTGCTCCGAAGCAGCTCCTCCCGTAGCTGGCGGGTAGCAGTCCGCCATGGCCAGACTCTACGAAGACAAGAAAACAAGAAAGATCATATCGACTAAAAATTCAGAAGATGAAAGTAACTCAAAAACGAGAAACTAACCTCAGCCGGAGGAGGATTTGAAGCAGAAAAAGCTTCGACTGAGCAATCGGGGAATTGCTCCCCTACCTTCAGTCGAGTGATGATCGCGATCTTCTTCTCGAATTCCACATTCGAAAGCTCTTCGCGACTCACTCGGCTAGGATCTTCTGCACCTTGATACTCCCACATAGTGGAAGGCCTTTGCTGCAGAGGCTGGATCCTGCGCTTCAAGAAGAGGCTCGCCAGATGGAGCCCGTTGAGCACTAGCCCCGAGGTTTGGTCTCGAAGAGCGGCTACTCTTGCGAGTAAGGGCGTGATCGTCTGGATTTCCTCGGCTGACATCTTGTGGCTCCAAGACTTGCGCCTCGACAGAACTGCGAATGGGTGAAACTCTACGAGCCCACCCGAGCTATTATCGACGACGTAGAACCACTTCTTTCGCCAGCCTTGGGCGGAATCGATGAAGTGCATGTTGAAGTACGCGTTCTCCTGACGCGCCTGGATCCCTGAAACCACCCGTGCGAAGCGGCTCTCCAGGCTCGGACTCCACCCGCGGCCTCTCACGGAAGATCCGGATCTTGAACAGCGCCTTCCAGAGCGCCCAATGCGGGCGAATGCCGAGGTAGCACTCGCAAAGCACGATGAAGCACGAAATGTGCTGCATCGCGTTTGGAGGTAGGTCATGGAGCTGTATGCCGTAGGCACACAGCAGCCCGATGAAGAAAGGGTGAAGGGGGAAAGAAAGGCCCCGAGTCACGTGGTCCACGAAGACCACGCGCTCGTTCGACTGAGGGTTGGGTACCTCTTCCCTCTTTCCGAGGCGGACGCGCTTCTCCGCCTCCGCCGGTAGCAGTCCCTCCCGCTGCATCTCTTTGATGCTTTTTGCGGTGGTGTTGGGAGTGCGCCAGTCGCCGGCGCGAGGAGCGGGTGGCGCGGAGGGCTCGCCGGACGCCAGAGTACCAGCACCACGTTTCTTTCCGCCAGCCATGGTTCACAGCGGGAGCTTGAGCGCGAGGAAGACGAAGACGAGCGCAAGGAAGAAGATGTGGACAGAGAGCTGGGAAAGTTTTACCGCAGCGCTAACACCCCTATTTATACACGGGGTAAAGACATCTCTGCCGTACGATGCGCTACGTGGCGCTCATCACGGCCGCCACGCGTGAAGATGAGATGAAGCGGCGGCCCAGTGCTGTTTCGTGCCACGATCTTAACAGGAGATCGTGCGCATTTACTGCGCGTTTCGCGTAAAAAACGGGAACGACGTCTCGTTTCCCGGTCAAAAAGCTGACAAGGTGGGCCACCTTCTGCTGCCACTCCGTCACGTCCCATCGGGAGGAGAGGAGTGCGTCATGACGTCATGACACTCGTCATTCAAAACTGAAATCTTGCCGAGTGGAGGTTCAAAGCGCGAAACTATCTTCGCATGAATATCAATTCCTTCGGGTAGCAACGACATTTCCATGAAGAAATTTCTGGATCAAAACCTCTTTGAACAAGAGAGAAAAATACCCTACACACGAAAAACTTTCTCGTATGGGCACAATATTCCAAACATGAAAGCTCTTTCATTCGGAATCAATTTTTTCCTGAACACGAAACTTTCTTCGTATGGGACTCAGACAATTTAGTCGGGTAGAAATAACCTGCCTCACCTACTCATGATAAATCTTACATCATAAAAAACCTGGATTGTACAGCCGACTAGGCACATCCAGATGCCGTATTCTTCGAATATGAAGGTAAGACCCAAAAAGATCTTTCTTTTGGGCCTGGAATCGCACTCGAAAGCTGCGTCCTCCGGCATAGTTCCGTGTCAACAACACGAAGAAAAATCCTAGCGGACGCGCCGGGTACCCTCTTAGGTTAAGTTCGACTCGATAAGTCCACAACGGCCCAGTCGCAACAATCACCTCATCGGGTTCGAGTCGGAGGTCTCGAATCTGTGTAGGCCAGGAGTGTTTTTGCCCTAGTCGCAATTAATTGGCCCTGATCTCTCGGGAGAGCCAAGCTACTGCGCCGCATCCTTCTGCAAATAAAAGCCGTAAAACAGGCGCCGATACTGCTCGATACTCGAGCTTTATAACTTACAATACAGGGGACACACCCTTCAAAAACAGCAACTGTCGAGCTGAACCTCCGAAAGAAGATCAAAAGGTTATGACCGTCTACTCGACTGAAAGTAAATCCCAGTCGAGCACACGCTCGGGGGCTACTGACGAAGGCATGGATCCTGGACCTGGCGAGTAAGGACACCCCCTCTTAAGCCTTCTGGTCAAGGCCCAACAGGCAGCGCCCTTGGAGTACTCTAGAAGGCCCATGAAGAGCCCACCCGCATCAAGCTTGCGGGTTAAGTTAGGAAACTTGTAACCGACCTAAGCTAGGGTTTGTATCCTCTCCGGGTGGAAGTCGAGACCTGGCCATCTATATAAGGCCAGGAGAGCCCCCTAGGAGAAGAGGAAGTATCACCGCACGACCACAAAAGCCTTGAAACTCGAGATCTACTCTCGATTCGAGCACCCTGTAACCGATCTAATCATCTAATACAGATCGACAGAAGGCAGGAGTAAGGGTTTTACCTCTACGAGGGCCCCGAACCTGGGTAAATCTCGCCCCCCTGTCAAGCCGACGATCTCACCAGCGCCTATGACGTCTCCTAGTCGAAACCCGATAGGGTCACCCGAGGGATTTGCGGAGCCAGAGCTTCGACACTTACTAACATGACCAAAGAATCCTTTAATAGTGTCCTTTCCAAGTATAGAACCACTTCGCACCGCAAAATATTTTAAAGTACATTTAGGGAGCAACATGATGAGAAATTGAACTTTAAGATCAGAAGAGAAAAAACAATAGCAAGCAAGAAAATGACCGCTATAAAGTAATCTATTTTTTTTGTGTTTTCAATATAGAGAATAAAAACAAGGCAAAAAACAAAATAAAGAGGTTGAGAGTGAGAGACTCCCCTTGCCATAAGACTTCGTTCTCCCCGGCAACGGCGCCAGAAAAATCCTTGCTATGAGTTGTTGGGATACCCCAAGAGGAGGGTGTGATGAGCACATCGGCAGGAGTTTTCCCCTTAGTTAAGACCCAGGGTTATCAATCCAGTAGGATAAAGAGAATCTTCGGAAGGTTGATTCCACTGACGGTGGTGCTGACGCTTCACCGGTGTCAGCAACAACGTGGAACCTGCACACAACACAACCAAAATACTTTGCCCCAACGTTACAGTGAGGTTGTCAATCTCACCAGTCTTGTTGAATACAAAGATTAGACGTATAGTGTGGAAAACATTTGAATGCTTGCAGAAAGTAAAGATAACAGGAAATTGTTGTGGTTTTATTAACAGTGTGGAAAATGAACCGGGGTTCATAGGTTCATTAGTGGTGTCTCTCCATAAAAGATAGCATGCTGGGTGAACAAATTACAGCTAGACAATTGACAAATAAAGATTGCACCGTAGTGCACATTATAACATGATCATTACTATGATATTTAGTGCGGGCATTACAACAAGATACATAGACCGACATCCATCTACATCTATGACTAATAATCCACCCTCGGGTTATCACCCGAACCCCCTTAGTTATTAAGTTGCAAGCAACAGATAATTGCATTACACAAAGTGTGTACTGTAAGCAATGATTATACACGCGGGTACTCTCGCCGCTGTTTTCTCCCTAATGGCAACAACACATCCTCCCCCTTCACGTTTCTGTCACTCGAGCAAGGAAACGAGGAGGCATGAACCCACTATCAAGCATAAATACTCCCTCTAGGAGTCACTAGCAACTACTTGGCCAGAACAATCAATAGCAACGGAAAGCATGCAATATCACAAATAATATATGCAATAAAGACTATAATCAACTTGGCATAAGGTCAATATTCATCGGATCCCTGCAAACACAGCATATAGAATTACATAAGATCAATCTCGATCATGATAGGCAGCTCACGAGATCTAAACATGAAGGCATATGAGGAGGAGACAACCATCTAGCTACTGCTACGGACCAGTAGTCCAGGGATGAACTACTCACGCATCACTCCGGAGGCAGGCATGGTGATGTAGAAGCCTCCGGTGATGATTTCCTCTCCGGCAGGGTGCCGGAAAACAACTCTAGAACCCCTTCTGATCCAGGGTTGACGGTGACGGCAGCTGCAGAACTTTTTCGGAGATTTTGATCAGGTACTTAGGGTTTTCCATCCGGGGGACTTAAATAGGCGAAGGGGCAAAGGCGGTGGAGCTCCAGGGGCCCCACACCTCGAGCTGGTGCGGCCAGGGGGACCCGCGCCAGCCCATGGTGTGGGCCCCCTACTGCCCCTCTTCGACTCCTCTTCGGTCTTCTAGATGCTTCCGGGGAAAATAGGACTTCCGGTTTCGAATTTTCCAATTCCGTGAATATTTCCGGAACAACTTTTCTGAAACTAAAAAAACAGCAGAAAACAGGGAACTGGCTCTAGGCATCTTGTTATTAGGTTAGTCCCGGAAAACGTATGAAAATGCTATAAATAAGGGAGAAAACAAGTAGCAATTTGCATAATATGATCATGGAGCATCCAAAATTAGGGATACGTTCATGACGTATCACTATGAACGGTCATGCCCGCCATCTTCACTTCGTTTTTAAATAGGCATAAAAAAATCAAAAAAACCAAATGACTGTGAAACCCTGAACATACAGAGTGGAATATTGTATATATACAACCCAAAACACACTTGTACACACCTGGTTTGGTACCACCTAGATTTTGGTTGGATTCAGACGCCCCACATCCCTCTCAGACGAAACCGTTAACCCATTATTGTTAGTTCCCTTCTTTCTCATGTTTTTTTTCTAAGAATGTAGCTTTAAAAATATGCATGATAATTTAGATATGTTTCTCCTTTTCGAAACTAGCTAAAGAACATCAAAATCCGAGTTCAAATGCAAAACTTATGATCAAAACGGTGATTAAGTAAAAAAAATGATCTTGGCTAGGCCGACGGATTTGCCGTCGGCGTAGCCCCAAAAAAAAAAGATACGCCAACGGCATTGCCCTTGGAATAGCTCATTTTTTTGCAATTTGGCATTCCTTCTTCGGGTCTATGCCCACAGCCCCAACAAATTGCCGTCAACATAGATTTTGGCCATCGGCATAGTAGGCCATTCCTGTAGTGATTAATCTTTTCAGGTTTTGCTAAGGATTTAGCTGAAGCAGAGGACTCCAAGCATCATGGAATCTACCATGGTTTTGAAGCACACACATAGTGCTCTATATTGTGTGCCATGTAATCCTGCACACAAGGATGTGGATTGGTAATTTATGTGCTGCCCTCGCATCTTGTTTTCCACTCAGCTCATCGCTGCAACGCATTGCTTGTGTTGCAGCGATGAGCTGAGTGGAAAATTGCGTGTCAGAGTATGCTCATGCTCGTTAGGTTGGAGCATTGCTTGTGTCTTTTACACGGTGCTAGGTGCTATCTTCTGAAGACGGCCACGGTGGTTGTAGCCAGGGATTCATGTGATGTGATCCGAGAGACTCGGACTAATGCAATTGTGGCAAGTTTTGCAAATCTGCAGGTATGCATGCTAGGTACATTGAGTGTAAAGACCGTTCACTTTGTAGTCTTCACATTCAGGTTGTTCCACCAATGGAGGGTGAGCGTGCTACCTTTGCTGGACCTCGGATTTGATGGTCAAGACGACTACAAGCTAAGCTTGGAAGGCTATGAGAAATCTACAGCTCTGTTCTTTTAAACCTCAAGTGCACACCCTCTAGCATGCTGGGAGAGGCAACTATATGAGTTTTAGCATGAGTGACTGTCTCATGTTGGGGGCGTCTTTCTTAGAGGTCAATACCTTCACCCCCGATGTCACTAGTAGGGAATGGCTTATAGCCACCAGCATACTGCTGGCCAACAAGAATTTCTGTTGCCCAGCGCTAACAGCACTGGCGAACATAAATATCTGTTCGCCAGCGCTATTAACACTACCGCTGGCGAACAAAACCTCCTGTTCGCCAGCGCTATGGCCGGGCCCCACCTGCGCGCGCTACAGTCGCTGCCCAATATTAGCGCTGGCGAACAGGGCAAAGTGTTCGCCAGCGCTACGCTCACCACCGCTGGCGAACAGGTGCTGCTGTTCGCCAGCGCTAATATGTGGAGGACAAGGGCCGCTCCCGCAGATAAACATAGCCCAAATGGTGCAGCCAGCGCCGCAGAACGTGGCCCCCGTCGTGGCGCCGCAGAACCTGGCCCCCGTCGTGGCGCCGCAGAACGTGGCCCCCGTCGTGGCGCCGCAGAACGCGGCCCCCGTCGTGGCGTCTGCTGCGCGGAACGAGCCGGCCCCCAACCCTCAGCCGGAAGGTCGCAAAGATCCGTCGCCGCCCCGCCACATCTCTTCAACGCCGCCGCCGACACTTAGCGGTCCATCCCCCTTGTCCGAGCTCAATGCCCTCACGGTAATTCAACGTGCACTGCTTAATTATATATTATGACTTGATTCGTGACGGCATCAGTCTCTAACAACGATCGCGCGACGTTTCGCAGGCCGACGAGACGGGATGCACATTGCTCCTTAATGTGAACGGCGAGTTAAAGGACGTCGCCAAAGGAAAAATCATCACACCTCTGAACCGTGTATCCCACGGCGTTCGTATGCCCGAGGACGTGTTCAGAGTGACATTAAGTCGGGTGCTCCCTGGTTGCGGTGCTCTCGATCCTCCGAACCAACCACCCGCAGCCGACAGCGAGTTGAACCTGGAGCAATGCTTGGTTTGGCCATTGACTTGGCCGAAATCACTAATTCGTTTGGAAAGTACTGCTCCCAACACTCCAACACCGGTCCAGGGGTCGGGGCACCCGAGCCAACACAAGGATTTCTCACCTGCAAAGTCCGTGCAGCACGACGGCGACGATGCTGAAGATGAGAACCCCAATGACTACCTCGTCGACGATCCTTACGAGGGGGCGCCCGGCCTGGATGATCTTGATCAACTTCTCTTGCCAGCGGAGGAAGCGGATAAATATCGATGCACAAAGCGTCTTTTCTCTTCTCAAGAACCGGCAGTCCCCGAGCAAGAAGTCATCAGCCAGGATGCCCTCAAAGAGGCGGTAGCGGATGTATTTCATAAGACTCAGCCTAAGATCAAGTATGCACGGAAAAGAACTAAGAAGGTTCCTGCCGTTGCATCGATGAGCCAACCGGTGGAGGGGACCAAGTCTAAGCCGCAGACAGGACGTGTATTGGACAGGATACCCATAACCGACTGGCATCAGATCCATGAGTTGGGCAAACCGATGCTTCCGCCGAGGTTGGTCTCCTTGCTGTCAGGTGATATGCGTAGCGTCCATGACGGTGTACTATATATGGAGGAGATGCTTCTGAAAGAGAAAAATCCAACGCTGCCGGTTTTGGTCGCAAAGGTGCCATCTACGGCGGGATTTGTCACTGAAGGCAACGCAAACAAGATCATCATTAGATTTGACGACATTTTCCGGATGTTCCACATGAAATCACTCCACTCGTCAATCGTCCGTCTGTTTACGCTCAGCTTGGCGCATCAGCTATCCGTTGAGAATGTCAAAAACATCGGGCTAGTAGACCCCTACTACATGCACGACATGTACTTGAACAACCCCAGGGGTAGGGCAAAAGCGACAAAGTACCTCGAACAAGTGTTGCTCACTAACCATATGAACAAGAGGATCACCCTCGTGCCCTACTTTCCTGAGTAAGTTATATTTCCCATCTTTACATAAGTTTGCGCATATATAATTTTTGAGGATTATATATATGGACTCTCCTGTTTTGCGCAGAAACAAATACGGCACCCTCATCATGCTCTACCCGAGAGACGCGCATGCAGTATATCTCGACTCCGGGAGTACGATGAAGGAGAAGAACTACACCCTCATCAAGTCTGTTCTCAATGATGCTATGGATGGCTACATCAGGGGGGAAGGATTCTGCGACAGGAAGAAACAAATTCAAGGCAAATATGTGTTCAGACACAGAACAGAGTTTCCCTGCCCCAAGCAGGCGCCAGGCGGCCATATGGAGGCATGGTACCTCATCCAACACATGACGGAGACCGTGAAGGACCAACATAGTCTGCAATACATGTCTGCCTTGGACAAATGGTCTCGCAGCATCGTCGAATGGTCTGATGCTGAATACAGACAAAACTTTGGTCGCATCCAGCGCAAGCTCTGCACAATCATCTATAAGGATGTAGTAACTACAGGATCTGTCTTCCACTGGAACTCCCCACCATCTAACAACGAGTTGCGACAATGTGTGCTAGATCAGACTGACGAGAGACCATTCAACTCGTTAGAAGGTGCTCTTCCGTTCCCGCCGGAGAAGAAACAGAAGATCACAACATCGAGGAAGAAATGATCGACGGTATGTATTCGATTCGTTACGAATTGCTCCTAATAAGAGCTTGTGATTTCCTTTGCCGGTCTAATGCTTTTATCTTGGTCTACAGAGAGATGAAGAAGTGGACGGCGCGCTGGCCCTAGCGAAAGATCGCAAGCGGAGGCGGAAGCTAAAGCGGAGGCGGGCCGTATATCTAGTCTTCTTTGCGATTGATCTCTATATCGCGCGTACGTTGCATAGATGTAGTCATACCTTTGTAATCGTTGAACTAATTAGATGGCTATATTTTGGGTTAGAAATCTTCCGACATAAACGTGTTATTGAGATCAATGTGTTGTATTCGTACTTATGAGAATTGGATATGGATGCATATGTATCGATGTGTTAATTTCGTTATCGATGTGTTAAATTCGTTATGGATGGATGCATATGTATCTATGATTTATCGATGTGCTATCAGTGATTTATATGTGCGAAGTTTATAAATTATAAAATTTGAATGTATTTGGACCTGGGAATATACACAATCAGACTATACAAACTGTTATACAAAAAAAAAAAAAATACAAACCTGAGAAACTTACCACTGGCGAACAAAGTCACTACCGCTGGCCAACAACACCACTGGCGAACAGGTTTTCCTACCGCTGGCGAAGCGGTACCGCTGGCGAACAGAGCATCTACCGCTGGCGAACATAGCGCTGGCTTGTTCGTCACTGGTAGCCCTTTTCCTACTAGTGTGTACCGCTGAATGTTTACTCGTAAGGTTGAAAAGATTACTCACTTTATGATAGCTCACTACAATGCTATAGTTTTTGAAATACATTTAATAGCGAAGCAAAAATATTGGTACATAATGTATTTTTAGTGGGGTTTTCTAAGTTTGGGACACTATATTTTAAACAATATTAGCAAATAATGGCATGGCAAAGCGCGCTAGGTCCATCTAGTAGCGTATATGTGAATAAGATTTTGATGGCGATGCCCCCTTCTCAAACACACATGCATACTGTCGATGGCCCATGTTTTCTTTTCCTTTAGATTTGTTTCTCGTGATATTTCTGCATTATTAATTCTTCAATGATTGATCCTCCAAAGTTTATTTAGTAATCCACATAAACGAAAGGCACGGGTTTTTTTTCTTCCCATTTGCTTGAAACAAGCTTATCTGCTAGCAAAGAACATGCTAAATCAATATTCTTTGATTTTGTTTATGGTCTATTGGAGCATCATTTTAATCTTCCTTGGGTACAAAATCCACCTATAGATTGTTCTTCCTAGCATAAGCAGGTTGAAAACTCATGTTTATTGAAACTCTGAAACCCCACACGGAATTTGACCAAACCCCTGCGCGGCGGGGTTGGGCTGGTTTTCTGGACGGGTACCGAACGAGAAGGCCATTGCCCCCCCCCCCCCCGCCCCCCGCGAGTGGGGACCTTTTTCGTCGGGGCCGGCCCAAATTGATTTGATGGCACCGAGTGGAGATGCTCTTAGCTGTGTATTGGGGTTGGAAATATCTGGTCAACTGATTTTATTTATTCATTAGCGCAACTACGAGGCATGTTATTTTCTTATTGGGTCGGGCCAGACAGAGCGACGAGCGATCAGGGGAGTGAACGGGTAGATGCAAACAAAGCAAACGATAGGGTTGGACGTACTAGGGTACAACTTTCATTTAATGGTAAAGATATCTATGAACCTACATGCTTCGTACAGTAAGGTGGAGGGATTACCTCCATTGGCAGATGGATGGAGGTGAGGTTCTGCTAGCCGGTGATGAAGCATGTCGTTGGTGGTGATGTAGCGTATTCCACCGGAGGGTGCACCATGTCACCGTCCTGATCTTCCTGTTGTCGATAGTCTTGTGGCGCTCTTGATGTGTCACGGGGAGTTGAGCTGCAGGTGAAGGTGATAGGAGAGTGACAAGGGAGAGTGGATGGTGAGGAGATTTATGACCCGCATTTCCGGAACATCATGCCAATTCTTATTCTTCACAAATATTTGGCCACATGCCTCTTTGGGCTCCATCGCGCTTGGTTCCATGTAGCAGTCGATTTGGGGGCTCCAGGGCGCTCGCGCGTGGCAGCTCTGGAGGACTCGAACCCTAGAAAAAAAGCGCCCTCGATCTGCTCCTCCTGGCAGCTTCCTCCGCCTCCGCCGGTGGTGGCGGCCACGCACGGTCGTCGATTGAAGGTGGGTGATGTTGGCGCACCCTGACGGCCCCCTACACGCGGAGGCGGGGCATCACTAGGGCTATGCGGGGGATGGGGAGGACAATGACAACATGGAGTGGGGGCGTCACCAGGGCTACGCGGCACATGGCGAGGGACGGGGAGGTGCGGAGTTTTTCATGGCGGGGTGGACAACAGCGGAGTGGGGGAGTCGGCGCAATCTGGATTTGTTGTGTGGTTTCACATCCTTAGAGGCGCCAACGCCTATGAGGCTCGGCCATGAAGAGATCCTGGCGAGAAGCGGGCTACCGGTAACCTCCGCGTCGTGGACGCGCAGGGGTGCTCTCCTTTCAGCGCCGGCATGGAGTCTGGGGGTTGGGGTGACCCATTACGGTTCTTACATAGTGGGGTCCAAAGACGACGACGCATGTCCACAACCTTGGAGGAAGTGGCACTGACGAGGTTCGACCAGGAAGGAGATCCTGGACAGTAGGAGGCGGTCGGCTACCTCGGTCTCTCCTGTGCTGGTGGGTGAGCTGGAGGCGTTGTCGTGGGATAATCACGGCAGATGTTACCAGGGGTAACTGCTCTTGGGGCAAGTCGACACAGGCGTTCGGGAGAGGGTTTAGCTCAAGGGAAGACATGGTATAACTTGAACTGACAGCCGGCAATCGAAGTCGCCGGATCTCTATTCTCGATACAATAACTCGATTAGGGTTTACACTGGATACTCGATACCACACGATATTGCTAGGGTTCTTAGATCTCTGGCTCAATCTATACCCGGGGGTCGGTTTATATAGCTCCCGTACCCCCTAACTTACTTTACAAGGCACACCCGGGTCCTACCCAGACACGGCGTGCTAACCCTAACTTTCCTTTACAACACCCACAATCCGGGTCACTAGGCCCACAAGCTTGGGCCTCCACAAACATCTTTATCCCTAGCCGTATCCTGTTCACTGTCTCTGGGCCGGGTTATTCCTCGGATCTTGACATACCGGGTTAGCATCCCCCCATCGGGCACAAGGATTTCTCACCTGCAAAGTCCGTGCAGCACGACGGCGACGATGCTGAAGATGAGAACCCCAATGACTACCTCGTCGACGATCCTTACGAGGGGGCGCCCGGCCTGGATGATCTTGATCAACTTCTCTTGCCAGCGGAGGAAGCGGATAAATATCGATGCACAAAGCGTCTTTTCTCTTCTCAAGAACCGGCAGTCCCCGAGCAAGAAGTCATCAGCCAGGATGCCCTCAAAGAGGCGGTAGCGGATGTATTTCATAAGACTCAGCCTAAGATCAAGTATGCACGGAAAAGAACTAAGAAGGTTCCTGCCGTTGCATCGATGAGCCAACCGGTGGAGGGGACCAAGTCTAAGCCGCAGACAGGACGTGTATTGGACAGGATACCCATAACCGACTGGCATCAGATCCATGAGTTGGGCAAACCGATGCTTCCGCCGAGGTTGGTCTCCTTGCTGTCAGGTGATATGCGTAGCGTCCATGACGGTGTACTATATATGGAGGAGATGCTTCTGAAAGAGAAAAATCCAACGCTGCCGGTTTTGGTCGCAAAGGTGCCATCTACGGCGGGATTTGTCACTGAAGGCAACGCAAACAAGATCATCATTAGATTTGACGACATTTTCCGGATGTTCCACATGAAATCACTCCACTCGTCAATCGTCCGTCTGTTTACGCTCAGCTTGGCGCATCAGCTATCCGTTGAGAATGTCAAAAACATCGGGCTAGTAGACCCCTACTACATGCACGACATGTACTTGAACAACCCCAGGGGTAGGGCAAAAGCGACAAAGTACCTCGAACAAGTGTTGCTCACTAACCATATGAACAAGAGGATCACCCTCGTGCCCTACTTTCCTGAGTAAGTTATATTTCCCATCTTTACATAAGTTTGCGCATATATAATTTTTGAGGATTATATATATGGACTCTCCTGTTTTGCGCAGAAACAAATACGGCACCCTCATCATGCTCTACCCGAGAGACGCGCATGCAGTATATCTCGACTCCGGGAGTACGATGAAGGAGAAGAACTACACCCTCATCAAGTCTGTTCTCAATGATGCTATGGATGGCTACATCAGGGGGGAAGGATTCTGCGACAGGAAGAAACAAATTCAAGGCAAATATGTGTTCAGACACAGAACAGAGTTTCCCTGCCCCAAGCAGGCGCCAGGCGGCCATATGGAGGCATGGTACCTCATCCAACACATGACGGAGACCGTGAAGGACCAACATAGTCTGCAATACATGTCTGCCTTGGACAAATGGTCTCGCAGCATCGTCGAATGGTCTGATGCTGAATACAGACAAAACTTTGGTCGCATCCAGCGCAAGCTCTGCACAATCATCTATAAGGATGTAGTAACTACAGGATCTGTCTTCCACTGGAACTCCCCACCATCTAACAACGAGTTGCGACAATGTGTGCTAGATCAGACTGACGAGAGACCATTCAACTCGTTAGAAGGTGCTCTTCCGTTCCCGCCGGAGAAGAAACAGAAGATCACAACATCGAGGAAGAAATGATCGACGGTATGTATTCGATTCGTTACGAATTGCTCCTAATAAGAGCTTGTGATTTCCTTTGCCGGTCTAATGCTTTTATCTTGGTCTACAGAGAGATGAAGAAGTGGACGGCGCGCTGGCCCTAGCGAAAGATCGCAAGCGGAGGCGGAAGCTAAAGCGGAGGCGGGCCGTATATCTAGTCTTCTTTGCGATTGATCTCTATATCGCGCGTACGTTGCATAGATGTAGTCATACCTTTGTAATCGTTGAACTAATTAGATGGCTATATTTTGGGTTAGAAATCTTCCGACATAAACGTGTTATTGAGATCAATGTGTTGTATTCGTACTTATGAGAATTGGATATGGATGCATATGTATCGATGTGTTAATTTCGTTATCGATGTGTTAAATTTGTTATGGATGGATGCATATGTATCTATGATTTATCGATGTGCTATCAGTGATTTATATGTGCGAAGTTTATAAATTATAAAATTTGAATGTATTTGGACCTGGGAATATACACAATCAGACTATACAAACTGTTATACAAAAAAAAAAATACAAACCTGAGAAACTTACCACTGGCGAACAAAGTCACTACCGCTGGCCAACAACACCACTGGCGAACAGGTTTTCCTACCGCTGGCGAAGCGGTACCGCTGGCGAACAGAGCATCTACCGCTGGCGAACATAGCGCTGGCTTGTTCGTCACTGGTAGCCCTTTTCCTACTAGTGTGTACCGCTGAATGTTTACTCATAAGGTTGAAAAGATTACTCACTTTATGATAGCTCACTACAATGCTATAGTTTTTGAAATACATTTAATAGCGAAGCAAAAATATTGGTACATAATGTATTTTTAGTGGGGTTTTCTAAGTTTGGGACACTATATTTTAAACAATATTAGCAAATAATGGCATGGCAAAGCGCGCTAGGTCCATCTAGTAGCGTATATGTGAATAATATTTTGATGGCGATGCCCCCTTCTCAAACACACATGCATACTGTCGATGGCCCATGTTTTCTTTTCCTTTAGATTTGTTTCTCGTGATATTTCTGCATTATTAATTCTTCAATGATTGATCCTCCAAAGTTTATTTAGTAATCCACATAAACGAAAGGCACGGGGTTTTTTCTTCCCATTTGCTTGAAACAAGCTTATCTGCTAGCAAAGAACATGCTAAATCAATATTCTTTGATTTTGTTTATGGTCTATTGGAGCATCATTTTAATCTTCCTTGGGTACAAAATCCACCTATAGATTGTTCTTCCTAGCATAAGCAGGTTGAAAACTCATGTTTATTGAAACTCTGAAACCCCACACGGAATTTGACCAAACCCCTGCGCGGCGGGGTTGGGCTGGTTTTCTGGACGGGTATTGGGGCACATCCGAACGAGAAGGCCATTGCCCCCCCCCCCGCCCCCCGCGAGTGGGGACCTTTTTCGTCGGGGCCGGCCCAAATTGATTTGATGGCACCGAGTGGAGATGCTCTTAGCTGTGTATTGGGGTTGGAAATATCTGGTCAACTGATTTTATTTATTCATTAGCGCAACTACGAGGCATGTTATTTTCTTATTGGGTCGGGCCAGACAGAGCGACGAGCGATCAGGGGAGTGAACGGGTAGATGCAAACAAAGCAAACGATAGGGTTGGACGTACTAGGGTACAACTTTCATTTAATGGTAAAGATATCTATGAACCTACATGCTTCGTACAGTAAGGTGGAGGGATTACCTCCATTGGCAGATGGATGGAGGTGAGGTTCTGCTAGCCGGTGATGAAGCATGTCGTTGGTGGTGATGTAGCGTATTCCACCGGAGGGTGCACCATGTCACCGTCCTGATCTTCCTGTTGTCGATAGTCTTGTGGCGCTCTTGATGTGTCACGGGGAGTTGAGCTGCAGGTGAAGGTGATAGGAGAGTGACAAGGGAGAGTGGATGGTGAGGAGATTTATGACCCGCATTTCCGGAACATCATGCCAATTCTTATTCTTCACAAATATTTGGCCACATGCCTCTTTGGGCTCCATCGCGCTTGGTTCCATGTAGCAGTCGATTTGGGGGCTCCAGGGCGCTCGCGCGTGGCAGCTCTGGAGGACTCGAACCCTAGAAAAAAAGCGCCCTCGATCTGCTCCTCCTGGCAGCTTCCTCCGCCTCCGCCGGTGGTGGCGGCCGCGCACGGTCGTCGATTGAAGGTGGGTGATGTCGGCGCACCCTGACGGCCCCCTACACGCGGAGGCGGGGCATCACTAGGGCTATGCGGGGGATGGGGAGGACAATGACAACATGGAGTGGGGGCGTCACCAGGGCTACGCGGCACATGGCGAGGGACGGGGAGGTGCGGAGTTTTTCATGGCGGGGTGGACAACAGCGGAGTGGGGGAGTCGGCGCAATCTGGATTTGTTGTGTGGTTTCACATCCTTAGAGGCGCCAACGCCTATGAGGCTCGGCCATGAAGAGATCCTGGCGAGAAGCGGGCTACCGGTAACCTCCGCGTCGTGGACGCGCAGGGGTGCTCTCCTTTCAGCGCCGGCATGGAGTCTGGGGGTTGGGGTGACCCATTACGGTTCTTACATAGTGGGGTCCAAAGACGACGACGCATGTCCACAACCTTGGAGGAAGTGGCACTGACGAGGTTCGACCAGGAAGGAGATCCTGGACAGTAGGAGGCGGTCGGCTACCTCGGTCTCTCCTGTGCTGGTGGGTGAGCTGGAGGCGTTGTCGTGGGATAATCACGGCAGATGTTACCAGGGGTAACTGATCTTGGGGCAAGTCGACACAGGCGTTCGGGAGAGGGTTTAGCTCAAGGGAAGACATGGTATAACTTGAACTGACAGCCGGCAATCGAAGTCGCCGGATCTCTATTCTCGATACAATAACTCGATTAGGGTTTACACTGGATACTCGATACCACACGATATTGCTAGGGTTCTTAGATCTCTGGCTCAATCTATACCCGGGGGTCGGTTTATATAGCTCCCGTACCCCCTAACTTACTTTACAAGGCACACCCGGGTCCTACCCAGACACGGCGTGCTAACCCTAACTTTCCTTTACAACACCCACAATCCGGGTCACTAGGCCCACAAGCTTGGGCCTCCACAAACATCTTTATCCCTAGCCGTATCCTGTTCACTGTCTCTGGGCCGGGTTATTCCTCGGATCTTGACATACCGGGTTAGCATCCCCCCATCAGGCGTGGTAGATCCCGATCTGGTTCTTCTTGGGCCTCATTTTAGCCTACCATGTGGGGCTGTTGCACGACTGTGCCCTGGAGCGGGTGTCTCGCCCTAGACCATGCCGGAGGTGGAGGATGCAGTCCCGTCCAGGTTGGAGGTGGAAGAAAGCGGGGGGGGGGGGTGTGTTTGCGGGAGGATGTATGCCCTTGTCGTGCAGTTTGTAGGTGGACCACGACGCTACGACTACGATGGTGAAGGTTGCGACGACGGCGGCGTGATCAACATGGACATTGTCCCCTGCCAGGTGGGCATGGTGGGAGGTACGCAACAATTCGGACGAAAGTCCTACCTGGCATCAGCCGGTGCCCGCGACAACTGCGCCTCTGGGTGCCGTCCCTTCCTGGAAGTGTCGACGATCTGAGCTGACGCATCCCTCGTCATCGATCTGGTGTTGAAGATGTCTCCGGATGAAATCCTAGGTTTATAGTTGGACCGGCGTGATGACGACTTCCTCGATATCGTCCCTCTGGTGAGAGCATTGCGTTTGGAGACAAGGTTGGAGGTTGATACGTCTGCAACGTATCTATAATTTCTTATGCTCCATGATGATATTATGCCGATTGCTACATGTTTTCTCCCTCCTTTATAGCATTTTTACATGTTTTCCGAGACTAACCAATTAACAAGATGCCACAGAGCCAGTTCCCTGTTTTCTTCTGTTTTTAGTTTCAGAAATGTTGTTTTGGAAATATTCTCGGAATTGGAAAATTCAAAATCCAGAAGTCTTAGAAGTCCCGGAAGCTTCCAGAAGTCCCGAAGAGCCCCAGAGGGGGGCCACAGGGTATCCACACCATGGGGTGGCGCGCGTCCCCTGGCCGCGCAACGTGGTGGTGTGGGGCCCCAGAGCTCCACCACCTTTTCCCTTTCACCTATTTATACTCCCACGAGGGAAACCCCTAATAAGATCGACCTTTTCCACAAAATACCTCCGTAGCTCCGCCGCCGCCGACAAGTTTCGGGGGACAGATCTCTGTTCTGGCACCCTGCCGGGACGGGGAAGTGCCCCTGGAACCATCTCCATCGACTCCACTGCCATCTCCATCGCCGTTTCTGTCTCCTATGATGAGGAGGGAGTAGTTCTCTTCCGGGGCTAAGGGCTCTACCGGTAGCTATGTGGTTCATCTCTATCTCTCATGGTGTGATCTATATGTGATCGGGAGCTTTGTAATCTAGTTGAATTCGTAGATGTTACTGTTCATCTTTTGCTACTCAAGTGCTTTATTAATATGAACTATGGATTCACTTAGATCGTTGTGTGAAGGTGACAGTGTGCACATCATGTGTGTCTCCTATATGAATTGTGGTGTTTGTCTAGTACCATCTAGGGCGCTCATAGTGACAGCGTGGGGTAAACTATACATGGGAATGCTTACTTTAAGGAATGCTTTTTTGCATCCCTACGCAATGATTACTGTTCGTTATTTGTTATGAGGTCTCCGTAAACGCTTTGATCACGGTGTAAAGGTGAAAGTGTGTGCACCGTGTGGTTTAGCATTATATTTATATTTTGTGTTGCATAACCCTTTGAAATTGTGGGGTTTGCGTGGAACCATCTGGGTCCCATGGTGATAGCATGGGGGTTACTTGGTTGGGAAAGTTCTTACTCTGAAGAATGTTGTTAAAGCCCTACGCATGGATTGGTGTTGTTATTCGACCGGGGAGTGGTTAAGAGTAACATAGTGAAGAGAAGATATCTAGTTATTCAATTATGTGATCGTTGTTGAGAGTGTCCTTTAGTGAAAGTAGGATCCCTATGCCTTATTTCCAAGCATTGAAACACCGTTTTCCGCCTGTTCTGCTACATGTTTGCTTGCTGCCATTTTTATTTCAGATTCCTATTATCACTAATTATCATCCATATTACTTGCATTTTACTCTCTCTCTCTCTTCGCCGAACTAGTGCACCTATATACCTGACAAGTATATTGGGTGTGTTGGGGACACAAGATACTTCTTGTATCTTATTCCAGGGTTGCTTGAGAGGGATATCTTTGACCTCTACCTCCGTGAGTTCGATAAACCTTGGGTAATTCACTTAACGGAAACTTGTTGCTGTTCTACAAACCTTTGCACTTGGAGGCCCAAAACTGTCTACAAGAATAGAAGCGTGCGTAGACATCAATATCTTTTCTGGCGCCGTTTCCGGGGAGGTAAGGTAAAAGGTTCTCACATCCTCGGGTGTGAGTGCTCGAAGTTATTTCCTTTACGTCTTGCAATTATATCTTTTTGTTTCTTGTTTTTATTTTCACTAGTTAGGCTTAATGGAAAATAAAAAAAATATGAGAGAGCTTTATAATATTTATCTTGAATTAGGACATGAAGTGTTTGAAGGGAAAACTAAAAAACCCATGGAACTTTATTTGCATGCTAGTAGCAATGTTATTAGCATTAATTTTCTGAATACCCTTATTGCTGATGCTATGGAAAAGTCTAAGCTTGGGGAAACTAGTTTTGATGAATATGATATTTTTAGTTCCCGAAGTTTTGAGGAGGAAATTTGCTTTGATGATAATTTGCCTCCAATATATGATGATTATAATGATTGTGGTATTCTAGTTCCACCTGTTTACAATGATAAATATGATATTTCAGTCCACCTACTATTGAGGAGAAATTTAATTATGTTTCCAAAATTCCTCCTATATTTAATGATTATGGTGATGAGAATAATAATGATAGCTATTTTGTTGAATTTTCTCCCACTATTATTAATAAGAATGACTATTCTTTTGTGTAGAGTAATAATTATTTTATGCATGTGGCTCATGATAAGAATGTTTCTTGCGATAGTTATATTGTTAATTTTATCCATGATTCTACTGAAAGTTATTACGAGAGAGGGAAACATAATTTTATGCATCTCAACAGTATAAAGTTTCCCCTCTTTATGTTTAAATTTTTGAAATTGCACTTATTTTGCTTTCCTATGCTTGTTGCTTTGTGTTTTCATGACTTGCTTTATACAAGATTATTTTACATAGAAAGTTGGTTAGACTTAAATGTGTTTTACATTTGCTTCTTGATACTCTCTTTTGCTTCGGTTCATATTTCTCATGTGAGCATCTTCTCAAATTATCATGCCTAGCTAAAAGGCTTTAAAGAAAACCACTTCTTGGGAGATAACCCATGATTTTATTTTTGCATTATTTTTTTCTGTTTACTTTGAGTCAAGGGGTTTTATACTTATGTAGCAACTCCTTTGCTGGTGTTGATTTTCGGATTTCTGCGCAGAAGTCTATTTTTTGCCGTCCACCATAAAACATCGTATACAATCCTGGAAGATCAGAATGATCTTAAACTGTTTGTGCTTATTCCTCACATAATTTCGCAACTTTTCTTAGTTGGCCACTTTTTTATTTAAGTAAAAGAAGTTTTTCTAAAAAATCATATTTACCTGCAGTCATGTTTTGACAGATTTCTGCCAATAATTGCATTTGCATCTTAATCTCTTTCTTTTGGTGTTGTTTTGAGAAAAAGAGTTTTTAAAATAATTTGTGACAGTAGCTAATTTGTTTATGATTGTTAGGATTGTGTTGAAACTGAACCATGTGAATTTACTATTTAGATCGCACTAACGTTGCTAATGAAGATTGTGAGAAGTTTGGTGTGAAGGAAGTTTTCAAGGGTTAAGAGAAGAGGATGATATGACGTGATCAAGAAGAGGGAAGAGCCTGAGATTGGGGATTCCTCGAAGGTACATCCTAGCAAATTCCAAGAAAACACAAGCGTCTAAGCTTGGGGATTCCCAGGGCATTCCCTTCTTCATCGACAAATTATCAGGTCACTTCTAGTGAAACTATACTTTTATTCGGTCATATCTTGTGTGTTTTACTTGGGGTGTAGGTTATTTTTTACTTTCATTTTGTTTATTTTTCTTTTGATGTAGTTTATGGTTGGATCTTATCATACTTGTGTGGGAGAGATACCCGCTCTGTTTTCATTGCTTAGAACACTCTAGTTTTCATTCTTATTGTCTTGTGAGTGTTCAGTTTATGCTAGTACTGTGTTTAGCCTTTGTTTTCATGCATCTCTGTTTCAGAGCTGTTAGTTTTAGTAGTCTTATGTGAGTAATATCATGTTTGCTTGCTATAGCCTGTAGAGAATTTTTGTTAAAAACATTTTTTGTATGGTGCTTGTTGGGAAAAGAAACTGCTGCTTGAAGTAGAATTTATAACGGTGCACGTAGAAGCTTGTATAGACTGTGGCTAGAACTTTTTCATGCCATGATAAATTTTATTTTAGTTTTAAAGCCTTCTGATTATTTAGTAGCATAAATAGCCTCGAATAGCTGAGAGTGTTTAATATGCCATTGAAAGATTCATGAGTTGTTCTTGTCATAGTAAAGCATAAATTTATGGTATTCTCTTTCAAATGTTTTATTTGGTTGACTTGGCGCATGCTCACACCATGTTTATGACTATCAACCAGTCACGAATAGCCTCCATGGCCATTTAGTTTTTGAACTTGTGATACCGCTTATGCTTTAATTAATGATGTTTATGTCGTTATGCATGATTATGGCTCTTATGCTCTCTTGATTTGTCGCTCCCAGTCTTTTGCAAGCCTCCACATGTACTGAGTATGAGCTCTACTCGTGCATCCAAATCCCTAAAACCAAAGTTTCCCCATTGTGTCCACCATACCTACCTACATGTGGTATTTAACTGCCACTCCAAGTATTTTTCTCATGTGCTACCTTTAAAATTTTCAAAATTACACTGTTTTGTGTTCCTGTTTTTGCTCACGAGGACGTCCATAGAGAATGTTTATCTCACTTGTTGATTGGATTTACCCTAGACTAGTGGCTTCATCCTCTTATCCAATTGATAGAAGAGCTGGCAGCGGGGTGCCCAGCCCCAAATTAATACACACAAAATCTCTTCACTATTTTTGCCCCTGAATTATCAGTCAAATCATAATTGTGTAAACCAAAGAGAAACAGGGATGACCTTCTACCCGGATGCGTCCTTCATATGGGAGCCGCTCTTGTGAATCCAGTTGTCTTGTGACGTACTGTATTTTCTGTTTACCATTCGTTGACATTAGCATACACCTCTCCTAAAATATAGACACACCTCCATGGTATGTGATTGTTGGCAGGCAACTGAGGATTCGGTTAGCTATGGTTTGTTAAAGATGGATGGGAGGAGTGTGAAACTTTTAATACCTCTGTTTAATAAAATAAAAAAACTCTAGCACATGAGTTGATCCCTGCTTCCCTCCGCGAAGGGCCTTTCTTTTACTTTTATGTTGAGTCTTCATCTTCTAACTTTATGCACAATTGAGAGAGCATTTTTGCCATTCTGAGTTTTATGTGCATTTGTCCCATAAACATGAATAATTGATTCATGATGTGCTATTGTTCAGTCTCAAATTATTTGCTATAGTCTTCCTCATGAACTTTGAAGGTGTCCTGGCATTTATGTTTTGTCCCAGTCTTAAGAACTATTGAAATATAACTTTGCCATGCTTTATCTATACTTGAAATAAATGTTTATCTTTCTTTGCATTGTTATTCATGATCCTTTATTTGAGATACTCTTCATGATGCAAAGTGATTGCTATGCTTTATTATTAAAGTTGTATTTATCATGTTTGTGTTTAAAGTTCTATGATCTCAGCGTACATATGCTTTTACATTATGATTATCAAGTTTAGGTTAGTAGCATGTCAACTCAGATTTTTTTTTGTTTTATCGTTTACCTACTCGAGGACGAGTAGGAACTAAGCTTGGGGGTGCTTGATACGTCTCCTACGTATCTATAATTTCTAATGCTCCATGATGATATTATGCCAATGGCTACATGTTTTCTCCCTTCTTTATAGTATTTTTACACGTTTTCTATGACTAACCTATTAAAAAGATGCCACAGAGCCAGTTCCCTGTTTTCTAATGTTTTTAGTTTCATAAAAGTAGTTCGCGAAATATTCTCGGAATTGGAAAATTTGAAAGCCAGAAGTCTTAGAAGCCCCGGAAGCTTCCAGAAGTCCCGAAGAGCCCCGGAGGGGGGCCACACCATGGGGTGGCGCGGGTCCCCCTGGCCGCGCCACCTGGTGGTGTGGGGCCCCTACAGCTCCACCGCCTTTGCCCTTTCGCCTATTTATACTCTCCCGAGGGAAAAACCTAAACATATCGACCTTTTCCACAAAATACATCCGTAGCTCCGCCGCCGAAACCGACAAGTTTCGGGGGACATATCTCTATTCTGGCACCCTGCCGGGACGGGGAAGTGCCTCCGGAACCATCTCCATCGCCGTTGTTGTCTCCTATGATGAGGAGGGAGTAGTTCTCCCACGAGGCTGAGGGCTCTACCGGTAGCTATGTGGTTCATATCTCTTTCCCATGTTGTGATCTATATGTGATCGTGAGCTTTGGAATCTAGTTGAATTCGTAGATGTTACTCTTCATCTTTTTCTACTCAAGTGCTTTATTAATATGAACTATGGAGTCACTTTGATCGCGGTGTGAAGATGACAGTGTGCACATCGTGTGTGTCTCCTCTATGAATTGTGGTGTTTGTCTAGTATCATCTAGGGCGCTCATAGTGACAGCGTGGGGTTAACTAGACATGGGAATGCTTAGTTTAAGTAATGCTTTTGGCAGCCCTACACAATGATTAGTGTTATCAGATCTCCGTAAACGCTTTGATCACGTTGTAAAGGTGACAGCGTGTGCACCGTGTGGTTTAGCGTTATATTTATATTTTCTGTTGGATAACCCTATGAAATTGTGGTGTTTGCGTGGAACCATATGGGTCCCATGGTGATAGCATGGGTGTTACTTGGTTGGGTAAGTGCTTACTTTGAGGAGTGATGTTAAAGCCCTACGCATGAATTGGTGTTGTTATTCGACCGGAGAGTGGTTAGGAGTAGCATAGTGAAGATAAGATATCTAGTTATTCAATTATGTGATCATTGTTGAGAGTGCCTCTAGTGAAAGTAGGATCCCTTAGGCCTTATTTCCAAGCATTGAAACACCGTTTTTCGTCTGTTCTGCTACATGTTTGCTTGATGCCATTTTTATTTCAGATTGCTATTATCACTTATTATCATCCATATTACTTGCATTTTACTCTCTCTTCGCCGAACTAGTGCACCTATATACCTGACAAGTATATTGGGTATGTTAGGGACACAAGAGACTTCTTGTATATTAATTGCAGGGTTGCTTGAGAGGGATATCTTTGACCTCTACCTCGCTGGGTTCGATAAACCTTGGGTGATCCACTTAAGGGAAACTTTCTGCTGTTCTACAAACCTCTGCACTTCGAGGCCCAATAGTGTTTACAAGAATAGAAGCGTGCGTATACATCAGAGGTCTTCTATTGTTTTCCACTGGTGCTCCGCTATCCAAGGTTGAGAAGCTAGGATGCCATGCACACCATCGCTAGCGTGCTCAAGACGGAGCCGTTTCTCGGGACGGTCCAAGTCCCGCCATCCTTCTCCTTTAGGATGGTGCGTCGACAAGGGGAGTCAATATGTATATATTCTTCTTGGAGACGGCGACATCAGTTGAGACACGGCTTTGCTCTCTATTTGGATAGGTATTTACTTGTGCTTGTTTGTAGTGTGTGTCGAGGCTATCCTCGGACTTGCCGGTGTGGATTGTTGTGTTCTTGACAATGTTCTGCGCAATGGACTTTCATTTTCTTGTACTCAAACCTCTTATCTTCTATAAAGCTTAGGTACGCAATTGCGTACCGTCGGAAAAAAGCAGTCGATTTGTCCATTCCTTCGAGGCCAAGCTCTGGGATGCTTTTCATTAAATGAATATATATATATATATATATATATATATATATATATATATATATATATATATATATATATAGCAAGGCGCCTCATTAAAAATCTTGCAGTTCCCTTAGGTACTCCGGTAAGGAAAAGAGTGCGTGAAAACTGGTCGCTCAGATAATTGTTACATCGTTTGCAATTACAGCTAGGATGGAGTCTAGCGGATCACCATGCCAAATCTCATGAGTATCTCCACTACCCCAAACTAAACAGTGGGCTGATGTACTTGCCTCCCTCAGGCAATGTTGAAATATAACTCTAGTAAAACTCTGACAAAGGAAAGTGCACTCCTCGTAAATTTATGTCGCCACCCCAAGGGAGTTCCCCTCATTCTGCATTGTTTCGATAACCTCCATGCAGTCTGCTTCTACCACCAGCCTATTGCACCCTACTTGCCCTGCCAAGACAAGACCATCCCTAAGTGTGAGGGCTTCTGTTGTGGTTGCATAATCAATGTACTAGAAACTCCGTCTACCACATGCCATAAAAGAGCCCAGATGGTCTTGTAGGATAACACCTGATCCTCCTGTACCCTAGTCGGTGGCGAAGGCAGCATCGACATTGAGTTTTATAAAATCCTTAGGTGGTTTATGCCATCCGTGTCTGAGAATCGACACCGGTCCACCCTTCCGAGCCCTTGTGTAGATCAATGACAAGGCCAAGATCGACTAAGCTGACCGAGCCGGTGCTTGTATCGTCTCCCCGAGTCCCGCCTTGTGCCTCTCTCACCAAAGGTACCAGCAAGCCACTGCCATTAAGTCAAATTTTCTAAGTTCCAGTGACAGAGGTGTGACATCCGAGTCCGGGAGTAAGCACTCCATTATCGTTGACCCCAAATGCTCCAACACTTCCGCGGACAAAACAGATTGGCAAAAACCTAGACAATCCAAGACTTCCATTGCCCTTTTACATTTAAAGAAAGCGTGCGAAATACTCTCACAATCCACTAAGCACATCGGGCATTGACTAGAAATAGGGACATGACGGTTTGCTAAAACCCCTCTGCAAGGAATAGCCCCCAACATTGATCTCCATATGTGAATTTTTATTTTTTCCGGGACACGAAGGGACCAGATAGCTTTCCAAATAGGGCTCGCCGCGGACGACCCCAGCACACTTGTCCTCCTAAGATTCCGACAGTGCTGTTTGTCCCACTCAAGATAATAAGCAGATTTAACAGAGAAGAAACCCCTCTTATCCGGGTGCCAAGAAATAAAATCCCCCATCATACCAATAGCAAGGGGGATCCGAAGAATTCGCTCAGCATCCGCATAACAGAAAAGCATTCTTATTAGTTCTTCATCCCATACTCTATTTTCAGCATCGATAAGTTCAGCCACCTTTGTATACACAATGTTACCCCCCGTAGTCATTATTTTACGGTTGTGACTGTTGGGGATCCAACAGTCCTCCCAAATATTTATCTTTTCACCATCACGGACTCTCCATATATGACCCCTCTTAAAAGTATGTATCCCATGCCAAATACTCTGCCATGTGAATGAGTTCCCTTTCTTCTATTCACAATTTTAAATGTCCCCCGAGGGGAAATACGTTGAGCATAGAACTTCTCACGGATAGAATCAGTTTCAGAGATCAATCTCCAGCATTGTTTTGACAGCAAAGCCAAGTTAAAGCTCTCCAAATCTCGAAAACCCATACCACCCTGATTCTTTAGAACACACATTTTCCACCAAGAAAACCAGTGCATATGTTTATGTTGGTCATCGTCTCCCCACCAGAGTTGGTACATTGCAGATATTATCCCTTTGTAGATCTGTTTGGGAAGTCTAAAGACTGATATTGCATATACTGGAATAGATTGAATCACCGCCTTAATAAGAATTTCCTTTCCACGGAAAGAGAGATGGTTCTCTTTCCATCCACTCAGAAGTTTTTGGAATCTGTCAATGAGATGTTTGAAACTGTCTGTCCTATCCACCCCAACAATTGGTGGCAGGACCAAGTATTTATCATTAATAGCCTCTGTCATAATATCCAAAACTGTGCATACCTCAACTTTTGTTTCCACACTAGTGCAAGGACTAAAGAAAATGTTGGATTTTGCAACACTCATAAGTTGGCCTGAGGCCTAAAAATAATCATCCAGTGCACTCTTGAGACTAGCAACATTCAAACTGTCATCTTTCACCAAGATAAGAGAGTCATCTGCAAATAGGAGATGTCAAATTGATGGAGCATCCCTATAGACCTTGACTCCATTAAGTGATCCCTGAGCCTCATGAAAATCTAGAAAACTTGTTAGGCCTTCAGCACATAATAAAAAAAGATAAGGTGATAGGGGTTCACACTGTCTCAAACCTCTAGAGGGAACAAAAGAATCTAAAATGAATTATTCAAACTTATCTAATAACGCATGGATGTCACACAAGCCATTATTAATTCCACCCAGCCAGTATCAAAACCAAGATGTATCATGATCTTCCTAAGAAAACTCCATTCCACCCTGTCATAGGCCTTATGCATATCAAGTTTGACCGCACAATTTCCAAAACTCCCCACTCTCCTGTTTTTATCGCATGAAAACTCTCAAAGGACACCAGAAAGCTGTCTGAAATAAGTCTTCCAGGAAAGAAAGCACTTTGCATTGGGGAAACAATGTCAGGAAGAAATAATTTGAGCCTCGATGTTAGTAGTTTGGATATCACCTTATAAACCACATTGCATAAACTTATTGGCCAAAACTATGATTATTCACCTTAGGGATAAGAACAATGAATGTAGCATTCCGACTATCTGGAATCTTCTTTTGGTTAATAGCCAATAAAACTTCATCAGTGATATCCTCGCCAATAACCCCCTAGAATTTTTTACAGAAACCCCATGAAAACCATCTGGGCCCGGGGCTTTAAGATCCCCAATGGTGAAGAGGGCTTTCTTCACCTCTTCCCTCGAGAAAACAACCATTAATGCCTCGTTCATAAGGTTTGTGACCCTCGGTTGAACCTTCTGTAACACTTCTGGATTTATAACCTGCACCACAGAAGTAAAAAGATTAGTAAAGTAATTAGTAGTAAGGGTCATCATCTCACTTTCCTCTTCTACCCAATTATTCAGATCATTTTGCAGCCTCTTGACATGGTTTTTCTTACTCCTAGCAGTGGCCGCGTTATGAAAATAAGAAGTATTTGGGTCACCCGATTTTAACCAGTTTAATCTTCCTCGCTGTACCCAATATAATTCCTCTTTTTCCAGCAACTCTTCAATTTGAATATGCAGTTCTTGTTGTTTATTCAATGAATCATCCGTAATCTGACTTGACATGATATTATTCAGTTCTTTGTGTAGTTCACGTAATCTTGTTCTTGGACCCTTCAACACGTCCCTATCCCAGCAGTGGAGGGACCGATGGACTTCCTTTGTAGTATCTGTAAGAGAGGTTTCCGGTATCACTCTAGCCCTGTCCCAAGCAACCTGGACAATGTTGTCCACGTCAGTTTCTGCTAACCACCTGGCTTCAAACCGTTTCAACGGTACCGAGGAGCGACCAGGGCCTCTAGCATGGGAATCGAAATCCACTAATATTGGACGGTGGTCAGAACGATCGATCTCCTCATTTACCACAGCCAGGTTCAGAAAAAGTGTACTCAATCCCTCATTGCCTACAGCTCTATCGAGACCCTCCCGAATACGTCCCTGTTTTCAAGTAAATATCTCGCCAACATAACCAAGATCATTAAGGAAACAGTCCTCTAATACTTGTCTAAAATCTTGCATGCATCTTTGCAAGCATGGGATGCCACCCTCCTTTTCGAACCCGAACATGATCTCGTTAAAATATCCACCCAACAGCCACAGGAGATTACACTGTTGATTCAACTCCCGTATATAATCCCAAGAAAGATACTTTCTACTAGCACTTGGTTCTCCGTAGAAACCCGTACATCGCCAAGCTTCAATAGATCCTTCACAAATTCTGATATCAATATAATTTGGGTGTACCTCTTGCGAAGTGACATTGAGACCATCGTGTCAAAGCATAAGGAGGCCACCCGCTCTACCATCATTTTCCACAATTTTCCAATTTATCAAACTTTAGTCTTCTCATCAACTTTATTGTCTTTGCTTTATCTAAATGTGTTTCTGAAAGAAATAAAATATCTGGTTTGACCCTCTCCACCACACCATGGAGAGCCCTAACTACCAAGTTCTTTTTCATCCCCTGGGAGTTGTAGAGTTTGGTTTTCATTGCTCCCGGACGGACCCCTCTAGGGAGCCCGCCGATCCTAGTGATGAGGAGTCAGTCCCGTCCATCTTTGATCTCTTCGATCGTGTTTAAACATTGTTTGTGGAGGTAAGAAGCTCATGCTCCACTTCATCTGTTGCCATTACCGAAGCCAGGGAAGTTTTGTTTGCTGGTCGCACACTGCCCCCCTCATTCTCATACATCAGTCGTTTCCTAGCAGAATTTTCAGTCGCATCAGTCATAGGTTTCAGAGGGATCGTGGCCGTATCCATCAGTCTCGTCATTCAGGGGCTCATGATCCTTATGCATGGCCATGGCGTTGTGACGCCAACTTTTCTGTAACCCTTCAGTAGCCATGCTCGCTCGGCCTCTGTTATACAGATCCCTTCCACGGCCGCCATTCGCAAAACCACGGCCACCCCGAGAGCCATTCCAAACTGTCGTTTTTCTTCTGTGCCACGTTTCCCAATCCGCCTTTAAGAAATCCCCCCACTTGAGCGTTGCTTCCTCGTGTTCACCAGTTCCACACTCGAGGTGAGTATGTCCGAAACACCCACAGGCTCCACAAAACTTTGGTATCTTCTCATACTTTAATTGAAATACTTCTCTTATGCCCCCACGGGAGAGGGATACAATCCTAGTAAGTACCTTGCGAACATCCAGCTTAACCCTCACTCAGACAAAATTACCAACTCCTTCAACCGTGGTTTCCACTTTTACAACCTTGCCCACGCGCTTCTCCACTAGATTTTTGATGAGCGATGGATCACGGTAGTCTACGGGAAGTTTGTGTATCTGAAGCCATACCTCAATGTGGTTTAGATCTATTGGTTCAGCATCCGTCAAACCATCATATTGTTCAATGATCACAACATTCTGGCGGAAGTGGCAAGGCCGTCCCTCTTTTACTTTTAACCTAGGCAAAAACACTGAATAGTAAACAGATTAGCTTCAAGCGGGGTGAAGATCATCTCCTTTGCAGGACTCCAAGCAACCCTCGTATGTTGTTCAAAAGAATGAGAGCTGAACGTATCCGTTGTGTGTGCTCTGGGATGCTTTGAGTATGATGGTCCGCAGGCCGAGCCGAACGCACAGATAACTAACCTTGTATGTTTTGGCCTGTTAGGGCTTGCATGGGGTAAATCTGTCTCCGTGGATGCACTTAGTAGGACACGTCAGAGCAATCTTACATATATTTGTGAATTGTCCACTCCTTTATTTTCCAAAGCGCCTACAAAATGACCAACATGTTATTATTTGCATCGCGCCTAATACACTACATGATGCTTATTTTTTATATTTTCATGATTTTTCTGAGGAAACGATGCCATTTTGATCAGATGTTCAGAATACATCAGAGCAAAGACATGTGGCCCGGCCTATCACAAATATGGGCTGTGACCAAGTCATACTGAATACCTACCGTACGTGCGCGCACTATAAAACAATGGACCGAATCAATCAGTGCCAGACTGCACGCTAGGCCAGCTCGCTCGGTAACGCCCTCCGCGATCGCGAAGCGGGCGGCGGCGGCGATGGCACGACGACGAAGCCAACGACGTTACCGGGACAAATCAAAGCGGTTAGGCTCGCCGCCACCGGACTGGGCCGAGCTGCATCCGGACCTGATCTCGTGCATCTTCCACCGGCTGGACCAGGCCGAGCTCCTGACCGGTGGCGTGGCGGGCGTGTGCCGCTCCTGGCGTTGCGCCGCTCGGAAGGAACCCGAACTGTGGCGCCGCATCGACCTGAGCGGCGGCCAGTGGTACGTCCCGCCGTGCAGCCCCAAGGTCAGCATCCGCGCCATGGTGAGGGCCGCCCTTCGGTTCGCCGCGGGGCAGTGCGAGGCTTTCCTGTGCGAGTGCATCGACGACGACCTCCTCCTCCTCATAGCCCGACGGTAAGAGAACTCTTCCCGAATACCCGAACTATGTAGTAGCTTCGAAAATATATCATGGTGATTTGCTTTCTTCTGTTTTGGCTTAATTAGAGCTGGAACTTTAATTCGATGGGAAATGGGAGCATATAACGTAGTAATTGCAGGATATACTAACATAAAACGAATTTGTAATGCCATTGCAGGATACTAGCATCCTTCAAATTCTTCCTCCACCTTGATCTTTGTTTGACTATCTTATTCTTCATCAGTTTTAGCCTTTTATGTCGTCATACGAAAAACATCAGGTCTTGGGGGAAAAAATACCAATTTCAAAACAAAGAAACAATGCGGATTTGAATAGAGAAAATATAGTCCCCACATGAAAAGGGGAGGGGGAAAAACAATAAAATTTAAGATATCTGCAACATGGAAGAACAAAACAAAGATATCTTATTTTTAGAAATGAAGTCAAAAACCTATCTGAAGCATAGAGCACGGAAAATATGAGAAGGCGACAGGTGGAAGACGGTCGTCTCGTTGTTTCTTACGCTGGCATCATCTTGCTCCCCATCGCCATTGCCGGATCTATCGTGCAAGACAGAACAATGGAATAAGAGAAATTTCAGAGGTGATGAGACAAAAGGGGTGAGGAGAGAGGGTATAGTTATAGTCAGACCTTTACGTGCAGTAGGATCAGGATAGTTCATTTTTTTTTAGGCCGTCACCGGAGGGGGGAAGAGAATCCCCACCTGAATTTTACTCAATAAGAACGAGAGTTACAGATTACAGAGGGAGGAGAAAATTACAAAAATCTACCACAATTGGGGCAGTGGTTGCGAGTCAGTACCAATTGTGGAATTTTTTGCCAAAATCTACCATGTCTGGGACTAACGACCAAAAATTGCGCTAATTTTTGTCTAAACGCATTTTTATGAAGTGCTGACTGGTGGGACCCGTCTGTAAGTGCTGAGTAGGCGTCCGCTATGGGGACGGCGTGGTCCACGCCGGGCACGAGGAGATCGTAGCGGTAGCCGAGGCTGTCGGACGAGCCGGGCCCGCCGCGCTCGCGCCAGCACTCGAGGCGGCCCCAGGGCTCCCAGGAGCCGTCGCCGGCCGGCCGGAGGATGAGCCACGCGCCCGGGTTGGAGCGGCTGACGCGGTCCGTCCCCGGCGAGGCCATGAACGGCGTCACCATGGACGCCAGCGCCACGGGGGACCCCGAGAGGTCGTGCACCGTGACGGACCACCCCTTGCGCTCCTTCCCCGCCGCCTCCCGCTCCGCCTGCGCGGCCGATCTCTTCAGGTCGCTGTTGGTGCGGCACCCGAACTTGCAGGTGAACATGGGCTGCTTCATGCTGCCCCGCAGCTGCAGCACCTGCGGGCTGCACTCGGGCTCGCCGTCGAACTTGAAGACAAAGCGCGGGTCGGGCTCCGCGCGGACAGTGAGGCTGAGCTCCGTAGCCTTACCGCCACCGCCGTGTTTGCCGACGGATATCCAGCCGCCGCTGTGCAGCACCGCGGGCTTGGCCTCGGCGCCCTTGAGATCGAGCGAGATCGTAGCCTCGCCGAGCAGCCGCCCGGAGCTGACGCCGCAGGTGGTGCCCTTGCGGCTGGCGTAGACGGACACCTGAGCGTGGCGGCCCTGCACGAGGGGCAGAAGAGCGAGGGCTTCCGTGCGAACCACTCCAAATCGGCCTTGGACAGGTGGAACGCGGCGGCGAGGGCACCGGACGGCGCCTGCTCAGCACTCTCCGACAGCACCAGCGGCGCGGTGGCGGTCTGGTGCGGCATCTTCCCGAGCCGGATCTTACAGTAGCAGGGCGAGGGGAACGGGTGGACTCCCGCGCCGGCCCCGGCGGCGGGCGGCGCCACCGGCATTCTGAGCGTGAGGTTGCCGACCAGCACCCGCACGAACGGGCACAGATCCATGGCCGCCCGCGAGGCGTGCTCCGATGAGCTTGGACTGATTGGCGGCGAGCGAAGGACGGATGGATGCGTGCGTGCCTGGCTGAGAGAAGATGGGGTGGGAGAAAAAGAAAAAAAAAATAGGACGAGAAGATTGGGGGCTGACAGGTGGGGGCCCTGCATACACGTCAGCTCTCCTCCACGTGTGTTGCCTACTCAGCGCTTACAGGTGGGGCTGATCTGTCAGATCTAGTGTTATTACGTGATCAGTAGAAAATTTGCGCAATTTGTGGTCGTTAGTCCCAGGCATGGTGGATTTTAGCAAAAAATTCCACAATTGGTACTGACTCACAACCACTGCCCCAATTGTGGTAGATTTTTGTAATTTTCTCTCGAGGGAGAGATACACACTTCACATGTCGGCGGCCTCTCTAGTTACCGCAGATCGGAAATGTCTGTTATCGATCGTTACAGTCGAAGAGTAGTCTATATGCCTGAAAGTCACAGCATTACGAGCATCCCATATCTTCCACAGGATGACCAAGCGAACGTAGTCCCAGTCCGTGAGGCATGGACGCGTCCGAGATGGTTGGAAAACTGAGGTTAGGATCTGAGAAACCGATCTTTGCCCATACAAAAGCGGCGTGATGGCAGTCGAAGAAGAGGTGATGGGTGTCTTCTACAGCAGTCGCGCATCGAGGGCAAGTGGAGTAGTCGAGGATGTGCTTGTGGCGTAGGTTTGCTCGAGTGTTCAGCCTGTCCAGGCTTAGGATCCACGCGAACACTTTTACCTTGCCCGGAACTCGAGAAGCCCACACTCGGTCTGTGATGTTGCTGGGAGTGGGCAAACTTCTTCGCTAAAATATGTGATAAGTAAAAATAGTCGAATAGACTAGACAAACCTAATAGGCAAACATAGACACGAGATCATGAGAAGGGCCTAAGTCACAGGTAAATGATTTGTTCAATTTCTTTTGCTTTCAGTGACTATGTTTTTGTAGTTTTATTTGGAGCGAAAGGTTTGTTCTGCACATTTGAATCCCTATTTTTAGATGTGGAAATCTTGCTCACGCATGCCTGAATGCCATATCTATTCATATTTATTGCTCATACGATTCAAAAATACCTGCAGGGCACCCTTGCTAAAGAGCCTTCATCTTATCACGGGCATTTTCTCCAACGAAGGACTTGCAAAGGCGATTAATGTGTTACCTCTACTTGAGGAGCTTGAGATTTCTCTACCTGAATATAGATATACACCAAAGGTGGTTGAACTTGTTGCTGTATCATGCCCACTATTGAAGCACTTCAGACTAGTAACGCCAAAGTGCTACCTACATGATACCTCTTTGGATGCATCTATGGTAGCAAGGATGCACAAGCTACGTTCCTTGCATCTTGTGGGCCTTGACCTTGACAATAAAGGGCTGACAACCATCCTGGATAACTGCCATGACCTTGAGTACCTTAACATGCGATTTTGTAGCCCTATTGCGATGGATTACAGCCTAAGAGTGAAGCTCGCTCGGATCAACATGGACAACCGTGAGTACATGAGCGACCATAACTGTTATGAGTACTTATATGATCATATTTATTTCCATCCGTATGACTGTGAATGTACACATTGTTCATGGTCCTACAACAACGGTTACTACAGCAACGGCTACCAAGACTACGATGACGATTTATATGATACTTATTACTACTGCTTTGGTGGATATGATGATGTTGATGATGCCGATCTCGAAGAGCATGAGAAGATCCTTGACATCAAGAGCATGCGAAGGTACCTAAGCTGATGAAATGGAGAAGATGTTAATAATATTTCAATGAAAAATGCCCCCTTCTCCAACGCATTTACAGTCTTGGTGGCTGATGTTTTGTTGCTTAAGCTTCTGAGTTTTCTGCATTATTAATTGTTCAGTGGTTAATCCTCAAATGTATTTAATATTTCCCATAAATGAATGGTACAAACACGTTTTGTTCACGGTTTGCTAACAACAAGTTTTTAGCTGCTTGTAAAGTGGACACGTTAATCCGTGTTCTTTGATTTTTTTTTCATACTTTACCTTAGGAACGACGGAACCTTTGTTATTTTCCCTGGGCACGAAATATCCACCACTCGTTAACCTGAAACTCTAAAGCCTCACACAATTGAAGCAAACTTATATGTTTCGATAGTTGGAGTTTTTTTTTTGAGAGCGAGACTTGGAGTTGTGCCTGGTCCAAGTTGTACAATATTTGGATGGCACATCCCTCTAGTTTCCAAGTCCAGTCAATCTTTAAAACTGTATTCTATTTCCTTAGGTGCGTCGGTTAGATGTCCTTCTGACTGAGCCCGTGGCCAAAATGAGAGTCAGCAGGCCTAACTGAACACATAGCAAAGTTACTGGGGCTATAGCGGCAATATCGCTCCTGGGGCAGGTCTCGCTATAGCTACGTGAGGGATATCGCCTCCCTGAACGCACAGGGAGAGAGCAAGCCAATGAGTCATTGATGCTTTCGTGATGTGATACAGTGTGTGTTAATATACATGTACTCCATATCTTCTCTATCTCTATCTCTATCTCTACTACCTTTTTTTTTGGCGAAAACGCAAAAGCTTTGCGTTTCATTGCATTGATAGAAAGAGAGTTATAAGTACAAGCCCAAAAGAACAGGCCACCCCACACACTACAACTCGACCCAAGGAACTAAGGGAGAAGCAGTCTGAGGCCAGACGCCCCCGCGCACACCCAATCTCTAGCCTCGGTCTTGATGGTTTCCACCAGCGCGCTGACCGAAGGGCTCGCATTGTCGAAGACGATCGCGTTGCGCTGTTTCCAGATCCGCCAAGCCGTGAGCATAATGAGCGAAGACGTGCCTTTCCTCAACAGCCTCGGCGTAGAACGTAGAGTCAGCGACCACCAGGATACGAAGTCGTCCTCCACAAGCGGGGCTCTGAACGTAGATCGAATCCAAGAGAGCACCTCATGCCAGATCGTCCTCGAGAACGAACACCCAGTAAGGAGATGTGACATGGATTCCGGCTCCTGATCGCAGAGGGGGCATCGCGCACAGTGAGGTAGGGCGCGCCTTGCCAATCTCTCACCCGTCCAGCAGCGGTCCAAGCAGGCTACCAGATGAAGAATTTCACCCTCGGTGGCGCCCAAGTCTTCCAATTAAGTTGCCAGGATGTCGATTCGATCGACCCGAGAAACATTGCCTCATAACAAGATTTCGCTGAGTATACCGCATCTGGAGCCCAGCGCCAGACCAGCTTGTCCGGCAGCTCAGATAGTTGTGTACTCTGCGTGAGTCTCCAAGTTTGCACATATTGCCAGAGGGCCAATGGTTCAAGTGCTCCAGAAATATCCGAGATCCACTGGCGCTCCAACAGCGCCTCTCGAACCGTTCGCCGTTTACGGCGTCTCCTCGGAACCAGCGCCACCAAAGCCGGCGCTAGCTCCCCAAGGGATTTCCCATCAATCCATTTATCAACCCAGAAAAGGGCCGAGGATCCGTCCCCCACTTCCATAACCGTAGAGGCCGCAAAAATGGCGCGCTCTGTCCCGGAGAACTGCATATCTAAGCCTTTCCACGGGCGATCATGGTCAGTACGCATCCTCCACAGCCAACGGACCCTCAGACTAGCCGAAGTTCGGACCAAATCTGGAATGCCCAGGCCGCCAAGGCGCAAAGGTCGGCTAACCTTAGCCCAATTCACATGACAGTGACCACCCTGAGCCTCAGCCCTCCCGGTCCACAGGAAGCCCCGGAAGATCTTCTCCAGCCTCCTAAGGAATTTCTTACTGGCGCTTAACACCATCAGTTGATGGAGGGGGATCGCTACTAAAACCGATTTAATAAGCGCGAGTCTCCCTGCTTTAGGCATCATAGCAGCCTTCCAGGAGGGTAATCGATCCGCCACCCTGTCCACGAGAGGTTGGAGGGATTCCCCTGAGGGCCTGCGCAGACCAAGAGGGATCCCCAAGTATTTGATTGGGAAGCCCTCGAGCTGACACCCCATCACCGCCGCCGCCGACTCCGCCACCTCTGTGCTACACCCAATAGGCGACACCGAACACTTACCGAAGTTGGTGTGGAGCCCCGAGGCAGCTCCGAAGAGCGCCAAGATGCGGCGAATCGCTAGTAGCTCATCCTCTACTGGGTGGCAGAAAATGACCACGTCATCAGCATACATCGACACCCTAGCACCCGACCCACGGCTTGACAGGGCGCGGAGAATACCGAGTTCCGCCGCCCTAGCCAGAAGCCTGTCGAGCACCTTCATCATGAGGACGAAAAGCTGTGGCGACAGCGGATCGCCCTGTCTCAGGCCCCTCCGATGCCAAATAGGGGGGCCTGGTTCGCCATTGAGCAACACCCTGGTGCCTGCCGTGGAAAGGAGGATTGCGACCCAATCGCAAAATCTGGATCCAAACCCCAACTTCCTGAGCACCTCGAAAAGCAAGCTCCAGGAGACCGAGTCGAAAGCCTTTGCTAAGTCTAGTTTTAGCAACACCCTAGGCTCCTTGAGCCTGTGCAGGAGCCTCGCCGTCTGCTGGACCAGCATGAAATTATCATGGATGCACCGTTTCCGAATAAAGGCGCTCTGGTTCCTCTCGATCAGGCTCCCAAGGATAGGGGCGAGCCTAAGAGAAAGGGTTTTGGTGACTAACTTAGCAAAAATGTGTATCAAGCTAATTGGCCGGAAATCCCCTAAAGCAGCCGCGTCCGGGCGCTTGGGCAGGAGGACTAGTAGTGCTTGGTTCAATCCCTGAAAGCCCCTCCCACACATGGTGAAGAATTTGTGGAGGGCAGCCATGAAATCATCCTTAACAATGGCCCAGCAACTCTGCAGGAACTCCGCAGTGAATCCGTCCGGTCCGGGCGCCTTCCCTGTAGGGAGTCGCCGCACTACCCCCCAGATCTCCTCCTCCGTGAACGGGTCCTCCAGGCTTGAGAGATCCTCCTCCTCCCGAAACCCGAGAAAGTCCAGATCCAGTGAAGATTCGCGGGTAGCGGAGGTGCCGAGCAGGCTCTGAAAGTGGTTGAAGGCGGCCTGCGCCATATCCTCCTGTCTCGAGAACGTCACCCCCTCATCCTGGAGACTCCGGATCGTGCTCTTTCGGTTCCGGTAGGCGGCGTGTTGATGGAAGAAAGCCGTGTTCGCGTCGCCTTCAGCGATCCACCGAATTTTTGCCCTCTGGCGAGCCAAAGTGCGCTCCAGCGAAGCCAACCCTAGGTGGGCCTGCTTGAGCCTTGCACGCAAGGCCCGCTCAAGAGTCGACAATGGCCTCGATTCCATCGCCGCATCCAACCGAGAGACAACCTCCCGCGCTAACATGAGCTGCAGCTTGATACTCCCAACCTTCTTATCACTCCAGCTCCTCAACTGGCGCGCTGTGCGCCTTAGTTTGGAGTGTAGACGACGAAAGGGGTCCGGGTCACCCTCAATGACTCCCCAAGCCTCCTGGACCACCTCCTTGAAGCCCTCGAGCTTAAGCCAGAAACGTTCGAACTGGAAGCGTTTACGTCCCCCCACTTTGGGGGAGCAATCAAGCAAGAGGGGGCAGTGATCTGCCACCACCGAGGCCAAACAGGTAAGCGAATGATCCTCGAAGAGATCTTCCCAATCAGAAGAGTGGAAAACCCGGTCAAGCCTAACAAGCGTCGGGATATCCCTCTCGTTGGACCAGGTATAGCGCCGCCCGAGGAGGTCAGCCTCCTTTAGCGCGCAATCATTCAGGAACCGCCTCATCCTTCCCATCATCCTTCTATTGAGGTTGCCGTTATTCTTATCCTCATCGCGGTAGATCATGTTGAAATCCCCGCAGATAGCCCAAGGGCCGTCCCTGGTGGAGCGCACGTTGCGCAGCTCCTGAAGGAAGGCGACCTTGTCTACGTCCTCCTGAGGTCCGTACACATTCGTAATCCACCAAGATTGCCCCCCACCTACCGGAGAGACCTTGGCCGTGATTGAGTTAACATCCACATGCGCGTCGCCCAACTGGACCCGAGCGCCCACCCAAGCTACAATGATACCCCCTCTCGTGCCAACCGCCGGCAAGCAGAAAAAACCATCGAATTCCGCGCCAAGAGTTTCCATTACAATGGGAAGGGTAACCACCGCGAGTTTGGTTTCCTGCAGACACACAATCGACGCGCCAGTTGAGCTAGTAAGGCAGCGTACATTCGACCTCCTTGCGCGATCATTAAGGCCCCGCGCATTAAGCACCAACACTCTTGGTTCGTAAGACATAGAAACCCTAGGACAACCTAAGAAGTAGGGTACTACCCAGGGGGTCAAGCCTCCACGGGGCGACCACCCGTGAGCTCCAGACCAGGGGAGGAACAGGCACCCTGAAGCGACGACAAGGACCACCCAAACAGCTCTGCTATAGCCTCAATCATGTCATCCTCGAGGGGGACCTCAAACATCCTGTGAAAGGCCTCCAACGTCTCGGTGGATGGCGCATCGTCGCTGCCAATCAAACCCAGCTTGCGCATAAGAACCCGCTGGGCCCTCACCACAGAGTTCACGCCCCCTGGCTGCTTCGCGATTCGAACGCTCCTCCTAGGCTGGAAGTTCAACTCGGCCAAACGACGACGCAGAGGTGGGGTGGGAAGGACCGCCTCCGTGCGCGCCTTGGCCGCGGCGAGAAAACCTCCGAGAGTGCGTGGGACCCCCTCCGCACGGCCCCGCGGCCCCCCCCGGGCGAAAGTCACCGGCGGCGAGGCAAAGCGAGGATCGTGGAGCCGCGCGTCCTGACACGGCGCCCGAGGGGGGGAGGGTCGGCCCAGACAATCGGTGGTGAATCCTCCTCCACCACTAGGGGGGACGGAGAGCCCGACGACGGCGAGCGGAAAATAGGCGAGCCCCGCGCCGAATCCAACCTCGCCGCGGCCCCTGGGGACTCCCCGCCGGCAATCGACAAATCGCGGCCCGCTAACCACCCCATCTGTTGATTGTAGGGTGGGCTGCTATCCACCACCGAGATCTGTGGCCCACCCACCGTAGGTGAAGCCAGCCCAGCTGGGGGAGTGCCTGGCCCATCACGCGCGGCAAGGGCAGGCGCGTCCTTGACCAGGAGCGTACCTGCCTCGCCCGACAGCGCAGCAGAAACAGCCTCCTCTGCTTTATCGGACGCAACGCCCTCTGCCAGCCCCCTATCGGATGCGACCAACCCCACCTGCTCGTTACCGTACTGGACAAAAGAGAGGGAGCGCGTTGCCGCAGCTAATCCCACGGCGCCAACCGGCAGCCCAATGGACCCCACCACCAGCGCGGATCCCGCGGCCGGTTCCCCCACGACCAAACAGTCCACGCGTCGAGCCTCAACAGGCTCCTGCACCGCACCCGGGCCCGCGGGAAGTTTCCCGGAAGGCACGCCCTCCCCTGCGCGCCTCGCCAACCTCCTTTCCTTATCCTTTCGACGTTTCCGTTGACGCCGCGACAAAACAGGGGCCAAAAGAGGAACCTCCGCAGGCGGGCCCACCACGATCCCTGACGCCAACGCCCGCGTCATCGTCTGCGTCACGTGGCGTGCGTTTGACCGTGGAGGACCGCCAGCCGCGCTCCGCCCGAAACCTCCCGACGCCCTCCTCCCAGCGCCACCGTGCGCCGCGTCGCCGGAGAGCCCTTGCGAGCCCCCTGAGAACCGCGCGCCGCGCTCGCCCGCGTCCTCCGTCGCCCTCGACCGCGGGCGGCCAAGACCAAAGTCCGTCGCGCCCGACACCTCGATGGTCAGCGGATACACCAGTGTGCGCAGCGCCGGGGGCGAGACCGCGGACGACGGCGCCGCCAGCTCCGCCGCCGTGGGAGGCGCGCCAGGCTCCGGAACGTGGAAGTCCATCACGGACGGAATGGCTGTGGGGTCGATGCACCAAGCCGTCAGCCGATACACCGACATGTCGTGACGGGAGCGCGTGAGAGGGTGAAGGCTCTCCACCCAAACGGACGGCGACAGCACCGCCTCCGCCGCGGCGAGGCCCCAGCAGTTGTCTGGGATGCCCGAGATCGCGATATCCGCGCGGTGCACCAAGGCCCCTGCAGCTGCGCGAGCACGCCGGTTCCAAGGGACAAGCCGTAGCCTCGTCGATGGCGTGCGGACGAACGGCTCCGCCATGACCACCTCCAGGTCGGCGAGCTCGTCGAAGAAGACGAGGAAGTTGCCGTCTTGATGCGGGGTGACGAAGAAGGCCGACGGCGCCAGCTCGTGCAGGTCGATAATGGCCGCCACCACCCGATCCTTGGTCAGCCGGCGCCGCGACCCGTCGTCGATGGCGATGACGGCATTCGCTAGCTCTTCCTCGGCGTCGTCGACGGCCTGCGTCCGGTTGAAGACGCAGGTGACCCTCACCGGCGCCCTTCCCTCCTCCTCACGAGACGCGCCCCGGCTGGCCGCCCCCAACAGCGGCACCACCGTGGTCTCCAAGGCGCGCCGGAGCCTTCCTTCCCCACTCACGTCCGCGACGGCCCCCGGCGGAGCGCCACCAAGCGAGAGCAGAGAAGGTGAGGACGTCGTCCTGCCCGTAGTCCCGCGCTCGGGTGCGGATGGCCCGGCAGGCTCCCGCCGTCCACCGAACGAACGAGCAGGCGGGCGCGCCGGAGCGTCTGCCTCCACCTCCGCGCGCGGCACGCCGACCGGCAGCACCGACGGGCGCCATGGCTCCGAGCAGTCTGAGGACCAGTGCCCCTTCAGCCCACAGCGGATGCACACCGGACCAACCTCGCACGAGCTCGCATGGTGGCCGGCCTCGCCGCAGAGCAGGCAATGGCCCCGGAACTTGCCGGCCTCGCGAGCGGTCCGGCGGGTCTTCTCCGCGACCAGCTTGCCCGCGCGGCGACCCCGCGGTCGTTTGCGCTTGGGCCTCTCCCAAGGCGCCTCCACCCGCTGCCCATCCACCGGCCCCGGCTCGGCCGTCTCGGGCACCTCCTCCATGGAGTCGTCAGAAGCGTCGAGCTCATCGAACGCCTCCCGCGCCGCACTGAGAGCCGACGACCCCCCACGCAGCAGCTCCCGCTCCGGCGCCGGTGACCCCTCCACCACCTCGCGGTATGACCGGCGAGAGCCCTCCGAGCCGGAGTCACCGCCTGCGCGCCACCTATCCTCGCGACCACGCGGACCCAAATCGCCCCCAGCGGAGAAGGGAGAGGGGGACGGGGAGCGGACGGACGAGCCCCCGGCCATGCTTGCGGAAGTGGACGCCGCGCCCGGAGCGGAACGCGGCGGTGCGGTGGTCGCCGGGGCCGGGGTGGCCAGCGGCGAGGCAAGCAGGGAGGGAGAGGCGGGACCTAGGAGCTCAGGTGCATGGGTTATGCTCCATGTTGAACGAGCTGCCTGCGGAAAAACACTCTCTCTACTACCTAAAAGAAAGTATTCGTTCCGTCTTTGCAACCAGCTACGACACGTCGTCCCTTCGTAAACTCTTCGTCCTAGGTCGCCCATTTGCAACTTACCGCCTCACAAATTGGGCAGTTAACCCGCAGTCAAAACCTAATCTATCCACTCCACCTGATCCCCTCCCTCTTCTCTCGCATGTGCGGCAGCGGCGACCGGATTGTAGCGACTGCTGGCGTGGGGTAGCGTTCCCTTTCGTTGAATCCTATGCCTGCCGGTCCGCACAGATGCGACTTGCCGCCGCTGAGCAACGCCCACTTTTGCCGGTTGCCGCGTTCCTGTTCGTGAGCTTCAACGTGGTAGTACAACTTCGACACAGCAGCGACGTGTATGGTGGCGTTGGGCAGGCTCAAGCTGGCCGTGCTACGCGTGCTCGAGAAGCTCTCGGACATCTCCCCATCTTCAACGGCCACGTTGTCATAGCCCAGGTCCAGTCCGGTACCGGAAAGACCTCATTGGTCTCCCTATCCATCTATCAGATCGTCGGCACCTCTGTCCACGAGTATGTTTTCTCCACTCGAAAACTAGATTAATTCGATCTATGTTGATTGATTCGCTGGTTACTGTGCTCTCCAATAGTAAGAATGACCCTGCGCACAGCCATAAAAAATCCCAATTCTGGTTACTGTACTCTCCATTCGTAGTGCATTTTTCTGTTTGCTCAAGTTCTGTTGGTATAACTTGCTTTCATGATAGGATGGAGCCAATGAGATGTTGAGCGGAGGTTTTAATGACCAAATATATGATATCTACATGTATCTCACTCCAGTTTGGCTGCTCGCTGGGCTTCTGTTGTTTGCAGGTACGGAGAGGGGTCGGGTGCAGAGTGGTGTTCGCGCACATAGCAGCTGGAGGAGTGGGAGAGTCACCGTAGCAATCTTTTCCCTGGTAATTTTATTCACACCCTGCATTGACTTAATATTTCAGCAGTATAGGGCGTCCATCTCCCTTACTGCTCATTTGTTGCATTATGCTAAGATTACATGTACTTCATGATCCCATTATTTTTCATTACCAGAGTTTGTCATCAATTAGTATTTTTATGAACTAAATAGTTGAAAATAACATTTATGATACCAGTAAAGGTGCACGTGCAGTGCATGTTTTTTTTTTTCTCATAGTATGTTCCAACACCCCTCTCCTCCGTATCAAAAGAATCCTCAAAGCATCTTGCTCGGTTATATTTCTAGTAGGTGTGTACTTTGCAACACGGATAATGGTTTGCCCCCATGCTCATCTATCGTTGTTCTAAGACATTACGCCCGATCCCACTTCAAATCACATCATCGAATCAGTCAGAATGTGGTCAGACTGTAGGGTAAGTTTTTATTAAGTTTTCACTTACTCTTGGGTGCGCATGGCCAGAAGCAACAAGTAACACCACAAGTTTCACTTCAAGTTCCATTCAACACCATTGACTGTCCAACATGTGAAAGGCAAGGTTGAAAATTGTACTACTCTGCCATTGAAGGATTCATTTCTTAAAATCAAGCATTCGACATGTCCACCCCTAAAATCGACCGGATACAGATAAGAAAACTGGATATACCCAAGAAGGTATCAGGAATTGTAAAGAAGAAAACTCATAATTGCAACTGAGAATGCTTGCTCCCTCTTTCTCTGAATTTTGAACACAGTAAGATGCATCTGCATCTACATAGTACAAAACAAAGGTGCAAATAATTAAACTATTGCAGCGTAACATGCAAAAATCTTTATAACAGCAGGGAACAAAAACTCATATTCAAACCATAATACACGCTGGTATAGGTATGATTTCTAACTTCCGAGTAAAACGGCATCATTGTGATTGTCTGTAAAATAGAAGTTCGGATAGGTAAAATGGATATTCTTGAATTACTATCGGTGGCTTATTAACTCCACCATTTGGCATCTCCATTAGACTAAACATCAGGTCGCAAGTGGCGTGTATAATTATCAAAGCTTTACTGTTATTTATGCAAATGAGGAAGGGTGCAAGATGTCATTGGTGGAATAAAAAATTACAATTCATTTCCTTTGTCTTCCTCATACAAAAATAATTATGATTAAATTCATTCATGTTCCTCATACGTTAAACTGCTAAATACATGTCCCATTGTTCCTCTCGACCCTTTCTCTCATTTTCTGAAATCATGTCAAACAGATTATCAAATAGAGATAATACATTGATGGGGTTCCTATACAGATGGCAGTGAATGTGTAGCTAATCAGGACTTGTGAACTTACTGCACCAGAATGAACAGATATAATGTGCTGCCCACGGCGTAGTGGATACCCGTGGCGAGGCGACACTTGTGTCGAACACTTCATTTATGTACAGTTTGTGTGCAGTGTAGTAACCTAAATTACATAATAGTATAATTAAGTTCTTAATTATCTGTATATTTCTCGTTTTTGTTTCTTAAATTGGGCTTACTGAAACTTTCGACAAGGACCTCATGGTTCTCTGTGATCAAGTAGTAATACAAGCCCAGACTGATCCAATGACCAACCACCAATGGTTTAATCTATCACCCAATATTTCTGATAATATTCACTATGCAAAACTGGTATACAGAGTACCTTCGTGCAGCAAACAGATCCAGGCCGGAAGTGGTTGAAGTTGTCGCGCCACGGTTACAGCAGAGCATGAACTGGAGGGCGGACGTGGCGCTCCAGTGCGGGGAGTGGGAGAGGAATGGCGCTCTGGGACGGCGGCGTGCTTTGAGGCGACGGAGCGGAAGAGGCGTAGCATCCCAGGACGGCCGTGTGCTTCGAGGCGACGGAGCGGGACTGCGGGTAAGGCATGGCACCTCGGGGCGGCGGCGTGCTTTGAGGCGACGGAGCGGGAGAGCGCAGCATCCCGGGACGCCCGCGTGCTTCGAGGAGACGGAGCGGGAGAGGCATGGCGCCCCGGGGCAGCGGCGTTCTTCGAGGCGACAGAGCGGGAGAGGCATGGCGCCCCGGGACGGCGGCGTGCTTCGAGGCGACAGAGCGGGAGTGGCGCAATGCCCCGGGATGGCGGCCGTCGAAGAACGCGGCGGCTCAGCAATCCAAAAAAGCGCGAGAGGCGCGGTGGGTCGGCGATCCGAGCGGGAGCAGATGCGCGGGGCTCGCCAGTGTGGTGCAGGTTGTAGGGCTCCATAATAGTAGAAGACGACCTAGGAGAGCGAGGGCCATGGGCATTTTTTGGCGGCCAGAAGCTGCAACGCGGATGCAGAAAGAAACTTTTGCCGTGACTAGCTGAATGCCCGTGCGTTGCAACGGAGTAACAAATTAAGACATTGATCTAATCATCTAAACAATTTTCTAATTCACAATGTGCACTTAGCGTGCACCTTAGGACTGTCAAAACATGTGTCAGGTCCACCTAGAACATGGCGGAATTAGAAAGGCCGCACACCTTTTCTTTGTTATAACTAATCTGTAGAATGCTGCAAAATTTCACTCATGTTGTCATGTCAAGAACAAGATCCCACAATGAAATAGCCAAATATAAATCTGAATAACGTCGAATAGCAAATATGAATTCAGTGGGTTTAACAAGAAATGCAGAGTGCCACGATAACTGAAACATTACATGGCCATCCTTATTCAAATCCCTCCTCGACTAAAGTGCACAAAATAGGGCACCATTTGATGCAACTTCGGTACCACCTACTGCCAATGCCCAGTAGGGTATTCGTATGTTCCACTTAGCTATAACGAGTATAGTTTAACATTTTAAACTTTAGTCTCTGGCGCATATTTCTTACCCGAGATAAACACCACTATTTGTGGTTCCGAGAAAAGGATGCGGGCCAATGTTGTGGTAGATGGCTACATGAACTTGGCATCGTTGAAGGTAGGTGATATTTTTTTTAATAGAAGTCATAATATTACCCGGTCGACAGCAAGTCTATTATCGATTGGCAGAAATCAGAGAACACTTTTATCTGAACATATATATACCTGTTGTCCGTAGGATCTCTGCTTACTCATTGATCAGGCTGATTCTTCTTTTCCTCACTATTGTTGTTGAAACCGTGATGTCCTTTCCTAAAACCTAGGTGACTTTTTCCTTCTCTCTTCAGTCTTTCTTAACAGAGTGCCAAAAGAGCAATCCTAACAATTGTGCCCAAAACATTGTTGCCCAGAGCTTCATCTCAACAACTTCTTTCTCAAGATGTATATAAATAATTATTTGCTATTCTTGGCTGACATGAGTTTTTAGAACTTTTTATAGCTAGAATGCCACCGTAGAATCCTCCTTTCCCAAAATGCTCACCGACTGATACAAGTAATTGGCAATGGTCTTAATTGCGTGTATGACCTCAAGATGTCGCCGTCTGTCCACAGAAGGCGCCCTTGGTGGCGCCCCACCCGAGCTACATCTCCACGGAGAGCATCACAAAGAAGGGCAACATCGCGGTCATGTTGGCCTATTTCGGTCCACGATTACACTCACCGTGACAGACACGGAAATTAACACCGTGACGGACACGGAAATTAACGTGTTTGTTGTGCATACGGCAATTTCTAACAGATGCCCACGTATAAAGCAACAACATATCAAATCACCTAATATTTTCCATAGATCACACTGACAGACCCGAATACCCACATTTCCTACTCCTGTCTCCTGGTAACAATATTTGATACCAAGTGCCCAGGATAAAAAATTCAGGACCTTGACTACTTCCATACTATTGGGTGGAAAGTGTGCACATGCATAATCAATAGGTATTACCCGATTAAAAGAGGGAGGGATATATATGATGCTGGCATAGCTTAACAGTAGTACAAAAATTAAAACTGTCCAAGGGCAAATTTTCAGAAATAAGCATGATCTTAGCCGTAAAGAATGTGCTAAAATACACAAATCTCAGCTGTACAGAAAGACAGGGATGTCGTTGATTCATTAACAAAAATTGTGTTTAATTGTTCCATAAGTATCTTCCAGGGGTTCGTTACAATACACAGTACATATAAACATAAAGAGAATAAGAGTGGTGTACATGACCACAACTAACTTAGCTGAAGAACTCAAACCTACATACCAGATTAGAGTAGACTGTCACATTGCCCTTCTTCATCATTATCACAAGAACAGGGATTTCAGGTTGAATTTGCGTGACAAACGCATTTATTTCCTCCATCTATTCTTCTGCAGATGGAGTATATTCTGCTGTAAAAATAAATCAAGAGTAAGAGATCACCATGTACTAATTAAAGGATAGAAACCCATTGATTCTCGTAGACAGCTTAACCTGAAAAATAATCAGAAGAAGATTTTACTTCAACTGTGGTGCTGTTCTATAGCATTCACCTGAATCTTAAGACTGGGTAGTCCTTCACTTGAACTGCCCAAAACATCAGCAAAGTACACACGGGGCTTTCCAACTTGAGTAGGCTGTTTCATCCCTACATACAGTTACCAGTGAAATCAGAGCCCCGTGCTCGATCCCCGACAGAGGAAACCAAACCCAATCCCAATACAAGCCAAAATAAGGTCGATACAAACCCCTAATCTGAATGATTCAACATGAGCCGAGGCAAAACCAGGACCAGATCGTGGCCCGAGAGGACCCAAGGGGTGAAAGAAGGATTGGGATCAAGGAGAGAGATGAGGAGCCAGTACCCGGCGTTCTACTGCGTGGAGTTTGGCACGGGAAGGCGGGTGGTTGGGCGGCGGAGGGTGGCCCGGTTTGGAGGAGGCTGGGATGCGGGTGTCGGCGGCAGGGAGAGACCAGTGGAGACGTGGTTGATTGCGTGGCCGGAGAGGGGTGGGGTTCGTCGACACAGACGATATGGACGCGCTCTAGGACCCGCCCCCATGTTGGCTAGCGGCGTGCGCACCTCCGACTCATCCTTGGAGGCGCGTCGGAGCTCGGCGACGGTCGCGGCCATGGCGGACGCGTCCCGCACGGGTCCGTGCCATGTGCAGCTTCACTTCCATCACCGTTGTCGGATATATACCGAATAGGGGTATAGAAGATGGTAGACAAAAGAGCTGGACTACCAGGGTGGCCTGCAGGGTAATGGGCTTAGGACCATTGGGCGGCCCAGTAGTCCGACGCGTAGAAGCCGGATTCTAGAAGAACCCGGATCACGGCCCGCGTGATCTGGCTTGGAGGAGAAGACGGATTCCTTACTTTCCAAGTTACAAGTTAAACGTAGTCTTCTAGGTTTCTGGTTCTGTAAGCCCTAATCCGGCTATTATATAAAGCCGGACGGGAGATAGATTTGATAAGTTCCTTTAGTTCCCAGGTTCTAGGTCCAAGCTCAAGCCTTACGCAACTCGCCGGGAAGTTCATCCTCGACGAGTAGCTGGATCTATTCCTTTACATTGTAACCTTATTATACGGGCTTTAGTCCCACATAGTGAGAAGTGCAGGAGTAGGTACGCCGTACTGTCGCGACGTACCGAACCTGGGTAAATCCCGTGTTCTGTGTACTACGCTATCCCGTTACCCCACGTCTCTACCGTAGTCTCATGGCACCCCAGTCTATGAAAACTACTACGATGTCTCGACAGTTGGCGCCCACCGTGGGGCAAACGACGTCAGGCGTGAAGTTCCGATCTGGGATATTAGGCGGAATCGGAAGATCGATCACTGTCGGAAGCTTGGAATTCGACGACGACGTCGGGCGCTTCCTCGACAACGGATCCTACATACCGGCGCAAAACCATCTGGTAAGTGCCTGCGTTTTACCGATTGGATCTGCTAATATCTTTATCGGATTAACCACGGAAGCAATGGGGTTTTGCGGTGAAAGCAATTATCTCCCACCCGCCCTATACCCAGTCGAAGACGACTATGATGCCGGATTTTGCTCAGATCGCCGACAAAACAGTGATACGCACTTTATCGGCATGGTGCAATCCGAGATCGCCGAAAACACGGATGACGGAAATCCCGTGCAAGAGGCAGACAACAATACACCCGTCACAGAGACGGAAGAACCAATACCCGTCACAGAGACGGAAGATCCGACATCCGTCAACCAGACGATGAACTCGGAAACAGAGTCCGTGCTTGCCGCCATTGAGGCGAGATTGGAGTCGGAAACCGGATCGGATAACTTCTCCGAAGACGAAGATGATGATGCCTTCGTAAGAAAAGTTAAATCCTTTCAAGAGGGTGTGAACCGATCTGGCCGGGGCTGCGTGCGCGCGGGTGGATGGATGGAGTTTCGGAGCTCGCATGCTTATGAAGTTGGTTGGTGGGAATAGATTTCTCGCCGTGGAATTCCTTCAGTGCGTGATTGTGATTGATGGGAACGACATGGGAAAACGCCGCTGATTGATTTTGTAATTATATTGTTAAAGAGGTTGACCGTGTAATTACTGCAAGGGGAAAAAATATGGAGGAGAGCCGTGGGAGCGGGACGGCAGGGAGTTGACGAAATGGAAAGGCAGAGTGGACCAAGAAGGAACCAAATTTATTTTTTAGATAGGAGAGATTTCTGGAATCAGAGATCATGGCTCGTGGGGACGCGGAGCGACGAATTTTTGGCAGAGTTTTCGTCCGCCGGGCAGAACAATGGATCCTGGTCGTTGATTGGGGATGACAGACCATCGATGCAATTTGGATTGTTGGACGTGCTTGTTTGGATAAGATCGGACGCTTCTGCTCAAACCGTGTAGGACAATTGGTGTGGCCTTAGCGAAATTCACTCTTTTATTAGTAGTGGAGATGGAGATGGAGATGGAGATGAGTGCGATAGTTATATGGAGAAAAGCAATTGCGATAGTATCAATCTATCAAGCTAAAGATTGTTAAACTGTGATTCTGTATTTCGGGGCAGTGTGAATTCGAGCAGTGCATCTATATATGTCATGTGCCAATTGAAGTTCCGACGGATAATTCACTGCTGGAAAATCGAATATCGCCGAGTCTCTCCGTCTGTGCCGAGTGCCAAAGCACGGGCCACTCGGCATACTACCGTGTACGCCGACAACATCCCAAAAAACACTCGGCACACATACACACTCGGCAAACAGCACGTACGCCGAGTGTGCCCTGCAGAGGACACTCGGCATACCAGAAACACTCGGCGTAGCACGTTTGCGCCGAGTGTCCTCTGCTGCGGGCATTCGGCGTATAAATCGACAACGGCAAATCCACAAAACACACTCGGCATACGAGGGAGCCACGTGGCGGGCCGTGCGTTTCGACCGTGACGAAACGGTGTCGTGGGTTTGCCGAGTGTCTTCGTAACGGCGACTCGGCATATAGAGTGTGTTTGCCGAGTGTCTTGGTGTACCACTCGGCAAACTCAGCGGTGAAATTTTGCCTTCTTCGCGCCAACGCTTCCCGCCTAACATTTCGAAACTTTGCCGAGTGTCTATAGGATACTCGGCATATAAATGTGCCCCTCGAATGTTTTCCCCTTCGAGCCAACTCCTCCCGCCCAGTTTAGAGGTTTGCCGAGTGCCCCGTAATATGGCACTCGGCAAAGAAGTGGAAGAAGCACACAATCCGTGTGCACACATTGGATCCAACGGCTCACAATCACCTGAAAGATCCAACGGCTCGGAAGAGCTCGAAGAAAACACACGATCCGTGTGCTTCTTCCCTCCATTTCTCACTATATAAACACACATGCATCTAGATACATTATCACATATCTACAACCCAGCACTCTTCCATGTCTTCCACCGTACCCACTATAACCTACTCGGAGGCGGAGGAGCTCTGCGCCTCGAACTACCCATGCCCTCCCGGGTACGGCGTCCCCGCCGGGTGGATGCTGAGCGCCGGAGGCGTGCCGGTCCCTCCTGTCCCTCAAGGTGCGGCGCGCCGGGCGGCCATCACGAACCACTACTACTTCGAGCTGACACCGGAGCAGCGGATGTATCCCCAATGGGATCCCAACTACCGCCCAACTTGGAACGCCTTCTTCATCAATCGGCGTGAGAGGGCGCTCGCCAGGTACGAGGAGGACGGCCCGCCTCCTTTGAACTTCAACGAGGCTGGTCGTCGGTTGTGGTGGCGCGGCCGGACTCTCTAGAGCGTCATGAACTACATAAGGAACGGCGATAACCCCCGCCTGCGCTACCCGCACTTCCAGTCCAGGCGTGCTCCCCCATCAACATTTCAGCCCCCATCTGACGACAGCGACGACGACGGCGGCGGCGACTTCGACGACTACGAGTACACGTATTATACGCCTAGGCAGGAGTATGACTAGACCTGAGCCACAAATTGGCTGGGACAAATGGTTTGTCCATGTATCCTAGAATGTTTAGATCCACTCTCGTGTATCCCGCCTCCTTGGAATTTCAATCTAGTCGTAAAATTCAAAAATAATCGTAGTGGTGTGTGTTCAAGTGTCATTAGGGTCGTATATGACAAATGTACCATCACTCCTTGTGTTGTGGGGATTTAGACAATCCGGAGCCCCTCTCCGGTGGAAACCCGAGCCCCGCCGTAGAAAAAGAGAATCCGGCGTCGTTGAGGCCCCAACACAAAGAGTGATGGTATCTTTGGCACCCAAGACCCATGAGACACTCTAACACACATGGCATGGCAAACATTGGTTTAGGTGGGATTCATACGCTCCGGAGCCCCTCTCCGGAGATACCCTAGCCCCGGTATAGAAAAAGACGGAATTGGCGTCCAGCCCCCTCTGCGTGAGCCGGAAGTGGGTAGCAAAGTGGAACTAGTTTCTTGGTTGTGTCATGTTAGGACCAAGGAACACCCTTGACAATGGTAGGTCCCACCTCCTTGCAATATTCCCCCTGTTACGTCAGATCCGGGAGTTTCGGGGTGTGAGCAGTCCTGGAACCCGGAAGAGAGAATCCGACGTCGGTGAGGCCCCAACACAAAGAGTGATGGTATCTTTGGCACCCAAGACCCATGAGACACTCTAACACACATGGCATGGCAAACCATTGGTTTAGGTGGGATTCAGACGCTCCGGAGCCCCTCTCCGGAGATACCCTAGCCCCGATGTAGAAAAAGACGGAACTGGCGTCCAGGCCCCTCTGCGTGAGCCGGAAGTGGGTAGCAAAGTGGAACTAGTTGCTTGGTTGTGTCATGTTAGGCCCAAGGAACACCCTTGACAATGGTAGGGCCCACCTCCTTGCAAGATTCCCCCCGTCACGTCAGATCCGGGAGTTTCGGGGTGTGAGCAGTCCTGGAACCCGGAAGAGAGAATCCGACGTCGGTGAGGCCCCAACACAAAGAGTGATGGTATCTTTGGCACCCAAGACCCATGAGACACTCTAACACACATGGCATGGCAAACCATTGGTTTAGGTGGGATTCAGACGCTCCGGAGCCCCTCTCCGGAGATACCCTAGCCCCGGTGTAGAAAAAGACGGAACTGGCGTCCAGCCCCCTCTGCGTGAGCCGGAAGTGGGTAGCAAAGTGGAACTAGTTGCTTGGTTGTGTCATGTTAGGCCCAAGGAAAACCCTTGACAATGGTAGGGCCCACCTCCTTGCAAGATTCCCCCCGTTACGTCAGATCCCGGAGTTTCGGGGTGTGAGCAGTCCTGGAACCCGGAAGAGAGAATCCGACGTCGGTGAGGCCCCAACACAAAGAGTGATGGTATCTTTGGAACCCAAGACCCATGAGACACTCTAACACACATGGCATGGTAAACCATTGGTTTAGGTGGGATTCAGACGCTCCGGAGCCCCTCTCCGGAGATTCCGACTCTAGCTGGCGAGGTGGACTCGATCCGAAGTGTCGAGATGGAGCCTTAAACAAAGAACATGATATTTGAACTAATATTAGAAAATATATGATTATTCATATATTTAAACAATGACCAAGGTGAAAATATTAAAATTTGGGCTTTAGTATGCCGAGTACTACGCCTATTGGCACTCGGCAAAGAAGTACGATGCCGAGTATCACGATTTTGTGCACTCGGCACCGCTGTACTATGCCGATGTCCCGATTATTGGCACTCGGCAAAAAAGAGGCGGGAGTGAATAGGTACTTGGCAATTTTTCCCCTCTCTTCTCCCCCAAATCGAGATTCGCCCACGCGCTCCCTAGGCCTCTTCTCCTCCTGCCCCGAGCCGCCGCCACGCCCTCTTCCACCGACGACGCGCGCCGCCGCCCTCCTCCCCTCCGCCACTCCCTTCCCCCTCCTCCACATGTGCCTCTCCCTCCCCCTCCGGCTCCACTCTCCCCCGCCTCGACCTGCCTCTCCGGCCGAGCACCTCCGGCCACACCAGCCTCTCCCGGCCGGCCCCCTCCCCCTCCGCCGCCCCCTACTCGAGCTGCAGCGGCCCTCCACCGCCCCCTCCTCGATCTGCAGGGAGACGCCGCCACCACCACCGACCCGCTCGCCTCCGGCTTCTATCTCGCCCCCGGCCAGCAGGGGCTCTGCTCCAACCCCCTCCCGACCTCCTCCATCCCCTACAGCAGCAGCAGAGGTGAGATCCTCCTCTGCCTCATTTTTTCTGTGCAATTTTTTTTAGTCTGTTGGGTTTGCAGGTGAGTTCGTAGAGCAGTAGGTCCGAGGCAGATTTGATCCATTTCCCATGCGTGTGCTAGCTAGCTCATGGTTGATTGATTTTCTATGGCTCTTGCCGATTCTTGTACATCTGTGTAGTATCATCTAGTTTAGATGTTCACATGATCAAATCAACTTAATCATCATTATGGTTTGATCAAGTATGATTTGCATCACAAACCATGTATGATTGCAGACTGAATTTGGACCTGCTTGTTGTACGTAATAGTTAGCTGTGGACCGACTGTAATAATGTAGAGGGGTAAAAAATAATGGCGGTAATCATGCTAGTGGTGTTGGTTAATTTGTGGTGGTATGGAGCATGGACAGTTAGTTGTTGACTGAGTGTACTTAGCAAGAATAAAATGGATCATGTGTGTGCGTCAGTTGGTTAGAAATATGTTACTAAGATTCCTCCCATCTGGCTAGCATAAGCATGTTGTCTTGGATCATATATACTATTATCCTTGTTTTTCTTCCTGTGTTGTTTTCGTCTATACCGAAAGAAAGATTGCTAAATCGAGAATGGGAGAATGCTCGTATGTATTTTAGGGCTATTAGTTTAGGCTAAATTAATGCTATGAGTATTCCCCATTATACTGGCATCCTATCACATGGAAAATACGCCAGGCAAATAACAGTTTTGTTTCACTAGTTTCCCAATATTTAATCGGTTGATAACTTGGGATACTGGAGACTTTGTTCTTCATTTGGAATCCTTAGACAGATCATTGCATTAAGTAGGTTATATTATTTCTTGAGGTTCTGTTAAGAATGATCAGGACATTCATGAACTGAACCATTGCATCCGGAGGCGCACCGGCTCATGCTGCCACCACACACGGCGTCGCCTCGCTACCCTCGTCAGCGCCGCTAATTAAGGAGAGGTACCCTCACCTTTTCATGAAGATTTGGAAAGCCAAGAGAAGTATCATCGGTGAAAAACTATACCAATTACCAGCGCTGACGAGGGTAGCAAGGCGGCGCCGTCTGTGGTGGCAGCATGAGCCGATGCGCCTCCGGTTGGTCGCCGCCGCTCTATGCATTGCTCTGGATTGATCCGCTTAATTAGTAGTATATGTTGTTTATTAACACTACATTTTCCCTTTTGCAGGACATGGATCGAGGTTGAGGCCAGGAGCGTCGGCGCAGGTGGGGATTTGCTGAGGAGGGTCGTCGCAAGCCGGGAGCGTCTGCGATCATCTTCGTCGACAGCCGGCCACGCTTTGAGGGTAAAAACCTCCCCCTCGGTTGATCTTTAGATTTTCTTTATAGGGTACGGTATCAATATAGGGAGGAAAGGAGTGATGGGGATCCCTTCCAAGACACGTGATTGGGATCAATATAGGGAGGAAAGGAGATCGATCCAAATCCCAACCACCGAGGACTGGAAAAGTAATTCTATAGCAAGGGATCCCCATCACTCCTTTCCTCCCTATATTGTTTTTTGTAGATCACCAAACTAGTCGCGTTACCCTAGGCGTCTCCCGTTCGGAAGAGTTGTAGTTATAAAAATAGAACTCTTTTTATATATTTATATACAAAGATTTATATTTTTATAACCGCGACTGTTTCGAATTGTCCACATTTTTTGACAGCTCGTAGAAGTGTAGCTGTGTTTGTTTTCCATGTTCTACTCCTATCCGAGACAGATTTCGGTGGCGCCTCTCTGTTGTTCTCCGAGTACACATTCTCTCGACCCCCGTGGTCGAGACGTGTATTAGGAGAATAGCGGGGAGGTGCTGCCGAAATTTGTCTCGGATAGGAGTAGACATGGAAAACAAACACAAGCTACACATCCACGGGTGGGATTAGGACCTATCTTTACCTAGTAGGCATGTAGGATTGCATTCAAAGCGTAAAACTTGTAGTATGCTGTAAATAATTTAAACAAACTTGTTAAATTTTAAACACATGTTAATATGTCTGAGCATTCATCAGCGTGGAAATGGAGGAACGCGAGTGGATGTACAGTGGCCGACCGAGTGTGAAGGATATGACAATGGATTGGGTTACAAAGACCAACCCGTTCTTGGATTTTGCATTTGCTAGAGTTGATGATTCGTCTGATGTATGGTGCCCATGTAGTCGTTGTCGTAACATGACAGAGAAACCGAGGATAGTTATTTCTGATCACCTTGGGAAGTACGGGTTTATGCCAAACTATTACCGTTGGGTGTACCAAGGCGAGTCTGCCGATCCCGTACGCCGGGGAAAGAAGAAGAAGAAGGTGGCACCTAGCACTGAGGATGCATCGACCGGTTTTGATACCGGTTTTGACAGGATGTTAGACGATTTCACTACTGCACATGCACCTGAAAATCCAACCGGTGAATGAGATTCCCCCGAGTATGCGGAGGAGAGCACGAAAGAGTTCTATTACACATTGTTTGAGACACAAAAACTATTGCACGAGATACACGAGTTTCTCAACTTGATGCCATCAGCCGGCTTATGGCGGTCAAAAGCCAGCACAATGTAAGCATAGCCGCCTTTGATGCATTTCTGACCGTTATTGCCACCCTCCTGCCGGCGGTACACCTTCTTCCAAAGAACATGTACGAGTCGAAAAAAATCCTCGGTTCCCTTAAGATGACGTATGAAAAGATAGATTGTTGTCCAAAGAGTTGCATGTTGTTAAGGAAAGAGCATGAGAAGACAAAGTACTGTGTCAAATGCGGGGCCTCTAGGTTTCTGGAGGTGGACTCCGTTAATGGTCAGAAGACGCAGCTAACAGTCGCCAAAAAGATCCTTCGGTATCTTCCATTCATACCGCAGATCCAAAGGCTTTTTATGACCGAGGAATCTGCGAAACAGATGAGATGGCCGTCAGACCGGAAGAGGTACCGTCCTCATAAGATGATACATCCGTATGATGGTGAAGCATGGAAGGACTTTGTTGGCAAACATAAGAAGAAAGCGGGTGACCCCAGGAGTGTAGCCGTTGCGTTATCAACCGATGGTTTCAACCCATATGGTATGACGTCTGCCTCATACAGTTGTTGGCCGATGTTTGTTATCCCGATGAACCTCCCCCCCGGCGTGTGCATGCAACGGCAGAACATGTTCCTATCGCTGATAATTCCAGGGCCTGAGTATCCAGGGAAGAATATGTCCGTGTTCATGGAGCCTCTGGTAGATGATCTGCTCATTGCTTGGAACACCGGGGTACAGACATATGACGCCGCAGAAAAGAAGCACTTCGATATGTATGTTTGGTACTTCACTTCCCTGCATGACCTTCCGGCTCGCGCGATATTCTGCGGCTGGTGCACTCATGGGAAGTGGCCTTGTCCGGTGTGCTACCAGGCTGTGACTTTCATTTGGCTCAAAAAGGGTGGAAAATACTCATGCTTTGACCAACATCGTCAGTTCCTTCGTCTTGGTCACAAATACCGGTGAAATAAAAAGAAGTGGACGAAAGATGTAGCTATCGATGCTCCACGACAAACTTTGATGACCGGTGTAGACGTGAAGGCTCAGCTAGAAAGTCTGCAGCTCAATGCCGAGGCGACTGGCTTTCTGGGATATGGAGAGTGGCACCAGTGGACTCACATCTCATGCATGTGGAAGCTCCCTTACATGCAGGATCTTCTTCTTCCACATGACATTGATGTCATGCACACGGAAAAAAAATATCGCCGAGGCCCTTTGGGCAACACTTATGGATCTTGAGAAGACGAAGGATAACGTTAAGGCAAGAGTCGATCAAGAGGAGCTATGTGACAGGGAACATTTAAACATGAAGCCTCCCACCAAAACCAAAAAAAACGTGGACGAAGCCACATGCCCCTTTCTGCCTGACTAGGGCCCAAAGGAAAGAAATTCTCCAGTGGATCTTGGACTGTCTCTTCTTCCCTGATGGGTAAGCTAATATAATGAGGGGAGTGAATCTTGCAGGGCTTCGGATAACAGGGCTCAAGAGTCATGACTACCACGTATGGATTGAGCGGATCATGCCTGTCATGATTCGAGGATACATTGATGAGGAAATTTAGCTAGTGCTAGCCAAGTTGAGTTTTTTCTTTCGCCAGCTTTGTGCCAAGGAATTAGATAGAGTTGTGGTTGCTAAGTTGGAGGAACAGGTTGCCGACTTACTGGTGGACCTAGAGGCGATCTTTCCTCCCGGCTTCTTTAATCTGATGCAACACTTGCTCTTGCATCTCGCTGAAGAGGCACGATTGGGTGGCCCTGTGCAGTACTGCTGGATGTTTTCAACTGAGAGAGATCAGAAGAAACTTAGAGAGAAAAGCACGAACAAATGTCGCATCGCAGCATCCATATGTGAGGCAACCCTCAACGAGGAGGTGGCAAACTTCACGACAAAGTACTATCATGAAAGTCTTCCCACTCGTCATAATCCAGTTTCTCGGTACAATAATGACCCCAATTCCGCGGATGCACCCGAGCTTAGCATACTTGGAGGGCTTGGTGGCAGATCAAGTGGCGCAAAGCAAGAGCAAGTAGACTCACATGAGCAGTGGACTGCTATTCTCTCGTGTGTCTTGAAGAACACGGCGGAAGTAAAGCCCTACATTGAGTAAGTGCTCAACACCTTCTTTTCACAAGCTTTCATTCCCATAGTTTGTGTCTAACTCCGATTTTTGTCATTCCACACTTAGGTTATTTGAGCAAGAAACATGGAAACATCATTCCCGAGAACCTACCTACGACGAGAAGACGACTATTTTTAAGAAGGGTGGCAAAGGAGGCGGCGGTTTCATTAGTTGGTTCGCCACAAAAGTAACACTCTATCTTACATGGTTTCTAGTGGGACATATTTTAAGGCGATCTTAGCTTTAAGTAACACTCCTATTGACCTTGTAGGCTTTAACCGGCAAGGAAATGAGTCCCGAGTTAAGGCAACTTGCCCGCGGCTTCACCTACTCCCTCAAGACATTCACATCTTACGATGTGAATGGGTATCACTTCCATACCCGTTCTTACGATGAGAAACGGCCGAACCGGAAGACAAATAATTTCGGGGTCTTTACGAAGGCCGGTGGTGATTACTTCGGCATAGTCGAGGGAATTTATGAGCTCGATTTCCATTTCGGCACGAAGAACCCGGTTGTATTCAAATGCCATTGGTTCGATCCAACGAGAGTGAGACGAAATCCTGAAATTGGATTGATCGAAATTGAACGAGCATCTGTCTATGCAGGAGATGATGTCTACATCATTGCACAACATGCCACCTAAGTATTCTATCTCCCCTACCCATGCAAAACTATGAAACGTCTCCAGGGGTGGGATGTGGTGATCATGGTGCCACCGCGTAATAGACCACCTCCTCCAAACGATGAAGATTACCACCAGCGCATAAACCCCATCACCTATGAGGGAGAGTTCTATCAAGAGGATGTCGATGGGCTCACTGGACGGTTCAGCATCGACTTGCCCACAATTGATGAAATGGTAGAAGACGACGGTGATGATGGCATGGGCGCCGAGAGTGAGCAAGACGACGATCCAGCTGTTCTTAAATCTAAGGACGTGGAACTACTTGAACGTCTCCACATACCCGATGTTGAGGAGCCGAGCGGTCTACCATCGAACTTGTCGTGGGATAATCACGGCAGACGTTACCGGGGGTAACTTGTCTTGGGGCAAATCGACTCTGGTGTTTGGGAGAGGGTTTAGCTCAAGGGAAACCATGGTGATATGCGATCTGGTAGCCGGCAATCAAGTCGCCGAGTCTCCGATATGAATATACTATCTCAACTCTCGTGTTACAATGGATACTCGATACCTCGTAATCTGGCAATTGTATTCTCTCTCACTTTTTCTAACCCTAGGGGCCGGCTTATATAATATCCGGACCCCCTGGCTTACTTTCCAAGGCGTACTCTGAGTCCTACCCGGACACTACTTACAAATCCTAAACTTCCTTATCGGAACCCACAATCCGGGTTACGATACCTATACTCTTGGGCCTTCTAGAAGCTCCTTTTCCCTAAGCCGGGTCATGCGCAGCGTCCTTTGGGCCGAGTTACTCCTTGGCGTTAGCCTACCGGGTTATCATCCCTCCATCAGTAGTCCCCAGAATAGCTTGGGCTTCACGGGATCCTTCTTGAAGCGCATGCTATTCCCTGCAAAAATAACAAACATACAAATTCATAGAGGCCGGGTTAAGTCGCTTTAATAAACAGCTAGGCCTAACTCCATTGGTGGTCCATATAATAACCCGGTTCTCTCTTAATCCATCTTTATTTTTCCGAGTTAATGCTCCGAGGAGAATGCCAAAGAGCCGGCTTATTTCTCTCGTTAACTGGTCCGGATATCGCAGAAGGGATTTACTTCCTATCCTTTCCGGATATCGCGCACGGGCACTTAATGTATATCCCAAGATTCCTGGGCAGGTATCTTTTCCGAAAATTTTGGCTCGCGCTCACTTGACCTAGTTTTCCCCACCCGCACCTATAAATAAGTGCCCTAGGGGGTAACCTGGGTTCAACGTGCCATTTCTTCCATTTCCTTCTTCCTCACCGGCGCTCTCTTACCCGAGCTCACGCAGCGCCACCACGGAGTCCACGAACGCGCCGCCGGAGCCGGGCCGCCGCCACCTGCGCTCGCCCACGAACCTAGCCGCGCCGCCGTCTGTCTCCGCTGCCGCGCACCCGAGCTGTCCGCCGGGAGTCCCAGAGGGGCACCACAGCTGCGCCATTTGCCGTCGTCGAGCTCTCCTTCAATCTACTCTGGTGAGTTTCCTACCTCCGTTGATTTTAGCCTCCAATTTCTCTGCTCGACCTAGATTGGATCTAGGTCCGCCCACGGGCCGTTTCTTGCCTAACGCCGAATTGAATCGCTCAACTCCGCTCTAGTTCGTTTAACTGCTCAATAGTTGACCCCACAACATTCACCTATCGCTTGCAATCGTTAATTTCTCCGCGAAATTATCCACAAATTTTCCAATCTAGATGTAGTTCGCCAAAACTTCCGCAGCGGCCCTTCGACACTTGGACAGTCCACCACTTCCGGCTCTTTTATTCATACTCTAGATAAACAGGAAATCAACCTCTTTTCATAATTGCTCACTGATACTTGGATATCCCATAATTTCTGTACTGCTCGTCGATACCCGGATAGTTTGTAATTTTCGCACCGTCTAGTGATACTCGGACAACTCATAGCTTTCAAATTGCTTATTGGAACTAGGGTAACCCGTAGTTTCGGTGCTTCTTACTGATGCTGCTTATGGATACTCGGATAACTCATAATTTCCGAGTCTTGATGTTTCGTACTTTTTGCCTTGTATTTTGCAGACCGAGCAAATGGCTCCCAAGAACAAGGGGAAGCAATCGGCCAAGCCTAGGATGACCCAGTCCATATCCGCCAATTGGGCGCGGTCCTCCGTGACCCTGGCCAAGCTAGAGGAGCTCGCCGAGTCAGGCGTTCTCCCTCCCCAGAAGGAGATCCATTGGAGGGTACCGGGTGACGAGACCCGGCCTACCCCCAATCCCAACGAGGTAATCTGCTTCGTTGAGCACGTGATCCGGGGGTTTCGCCCCCCGGGTCACTCTTTCTTCCGTGAGGTCCTCAGCCATTACGGCCTCCGGGTATTCGACATAGGGCCTAACTCTATGTTGAATATAACCCATTTCATAGTCCTTTGCGAATCTTACTTGTGCATCCCGCCCAATCTCACTCTGTTCATCGAACTTTTCCAATGCAAACCGTGCCGCGAAAGCGGTGACGGGGCCCTCTTGGCCTGCGGCAGAGTTTCTATTCAGCGCCGTAAGAATTCTCCCATGCCGACTCTCAGTCTTAACTCGCATGTTAAGCACTGGCAGCAAACTTTCTTTTACTGCCGGGACACCTCCCCACCCGGCGAAAGGAAATTGCCGGGTTACTCGGAGGGTCTCTTAGATCTTTCCGACACTTTCAATGCTTTCGCCTCTGAGTCGGACAGGGAACACATCCAACCCCTCCTAGCCAAGATAGCTGTCCTTTCTACCCAGGGTCTCCTTGGGCTCAATTTGGTTAAAACCTGGGTAGATTTCCGGATTCAGCCCAACTCTATTCGCTCAAAGCTGATGTGCGAATACTCGGGGCACGTCACGGACGCGCTCCGCTATTCCTCGAAGAATTATCCGGCTGGTGATACCAACAAGACCATCAAGAGCTTTCTGACCGAGAAGCTGGAGGTGATAAAAAATATAGCCGGGTTGGCACCGTATACTCGGGATAACCCGGCTCCAGCGGTAAAATTCGACTCTTATTCACTTACTCTCGAACTTTTACTTGGTACCACTACTAACTTCCACTTTTATGCCTTTATCTCAGGCTGATAATGATTTCTGGAACATCGAGACCCCTCCCAACTCCGGGAACCCGGAGAAAGAAGAAGAACCGGCTAACACTGACGAAGGTATCATCCGAGTTTCAATTACCTTTCCCTTTGTTTCTCTTTTTCCAACTATGCACTTGTGTCTTTCAGGGATGGATGATAAGGATGATAAGGATGACCAGGGAGACCCGGAAGACACCGAGAGCGAGAAGAGCGAGGCTGAGCCTGAAGTTGAGGTCGGGGCCAAGAGGAAAACCCGGGGGGTCGTCTTCAAGGTTCCCTACTCTTCCATGTCCTCCAAACCCTATTCTTTTGATAATATGCGCGAACTTAACCGACAGTTATCCAATTCGCCATACTTGAAGGATCCGCCTCCGACCAAGCGCATGGTGACTAGGAATTCTCCGGGTGATGATCCCCTTAACCCGGGCATCCCCACGTCCCCAGTTCGCCGTACCGGTACTCCTCCACCTCATTCTTCCAATCCACCTCAGCGTCATCCTTCCCCCACCCATCCATTAGCCGGACAGTTCCGAGTTTCACTCTCAGGTTCTGTGACAGCTTCGTCCGTGTCCAGCAGCGAGCTTCCGGCGGACTTCGTGGTGAATGCCGGGTAATTTAAATTTCCTGCTAAGCGATGTACTAGTCCCTTTGATAACCTTCACCTTTTGCTACTAACCACTTCTCTTTCCTTTCCTTAGCGCCCAGGTCTCGATCAGCGACCCGGATAACGTGGATATGGATAACCGGGAAGCCGAAAATCCGGTTGATGATATGGACGCCGCAACTGGCGGTGTTGATGAAGAAAACCAAGGACAGGACCCCCTGACAGACTCGGCCCGGCAGGAAGCCGGGTCTCCCAAGCCATCTGAGGAACCTGAGGACGACGACGTCGAGATCCTGGACACGAGGATGGGCATTCCCAATCCTGACACCCAGGCAGCCCGGGTCTCGACCCCAAAGCCGGAGAAGAACACTCCTCCGGGTGATCAGGCCGCCGGCTCTTCCGGTACCAAGCCCGAGGATATGACCTTTGCCCAGATGCTAGACGGCCCTACACACCTTGAGGGCTGATGAAGAAAATGTCCTAGAAGCCTTGATAGCCAAACATGAGGTAAATCCGAGTAATATCGCCTGTATATTTGTCTAGTCCTCAAGTTCCGTGTGAACTTATTGATAATTTGCTTGGAACTTTTACAGTGTATCCAACTATGGTTTGCTTTTATCCGGCTAGCCCTTCCTTGTGTTCCCACGCAGGCCTTCGTGGCTCACTCGGAGAAAGCATTAGTAAAGGCTACCAAACTCCTCGAGAAGGAAATGACGCTGCGTGAGTCGGCTGAAGCCGATGCCAAGAGGACAGGGAAGATTACAAGAAAATATAGAAAAAGGGCTCACGCTGCAGAAGATGCATTGACCAAGCTTTCTGTTCAGATTGCCGACACATATCGTGCTTTGACTGGTAACTATTCCTACTTGATAACTATAACCCGGATTTTCATTCTGATAAATAGTCGGATTTTCTTGCCCACATCTGATTTCTATTCTCTGCAGGTCCGGGTGATGTAACTCTGGATGAAGATGATATCACGAAGCTGAAAACCATAAAGGACACGATCCGGCAGCTCTGTGCCGGAACCAAATGGATTCTTCAAGATCTGAAGTGGCCGGGTGTTGGGCATGGTAACCTGAAGACACTGCTTGACGCGTGCTCCACTATCCCCAAGTGGATTGAGCATTGGAAACGCTCGTCCTGCAGGGTTGGAGTGACCCGGGGGCTTGAACTGGCTAAGGCATATTTTCCAAAACTTGAGCCGGCCAAGCTCGTAGGCGGGTTTGCAGAGTTTAACCATGACGGCTCCAGGTTCTCAGTGAAGAATTTCAAGGCTATTCAGAAGGAGGTTCGTCACCCGGCTAGCATAATTGCCGATAGTCTGGTTCTCGGTTCGATGGTTCCTCCATATGATGCTGATGACATGGCGGTTAAGTCGGACCTTCCCCAGCCATATGATATGCTGGCCCGATGGAAGGCGGAGGCTGATCAGGCGAGAGAAGAGGCCGCGAAGAGGAAGGCTGAGGCCGACTCTGCGCCTGCTACCTCCACACCGGTCGTTCCTCCTCCCGCATGGGCCGGCACTACTGCTGACCTGGATGCTGCTGCCACTAAGACTGCTGAAGAACAAGGCGAGGAGCAAGACCCGGCTGCCAAGGGCAAGGGTAAGATGGATGGCTCGGCCCAAGAGGCCGAGTGAACTCTTTATCGGCAACCGTCTCAAATACTTTATTCGGCCAATGGGCCTTATTAAAACAATTATTCTTTTGATACTACTATCATGGTTTGTAATGCTTTTGAGACCTTAATATATTTCGTGGCCCTTCTGACCTTTGGATAAATTTGATATTTTCCTGTCTTTTGGACTTATTCATTATTGGTTTTCCGACTTTCTCTATGGTACCTTTTGTGAGACTCGGTTTCCGGGTCTCGTGGGCTGTGACAGGTGGACCTTTCTCTAAGTCCCCAAGTCCCAAAGACTCGGATTTTTGGGTTTTTTGGGCTGAACAGCCAGATAATTTGTTTCTTTTTTCAAATTCCCAAGTCCCCAAGACCTGAAATTCCGAGTCTGGGGTGTTGGGTCTTTCAAAGGGAACAAATCGCCTCTGCTAAGCCCAAAACCTAGAGTCGTTCACATAGGTTGAAGTTATGCTTAATAAACTTTGAGTTTCCGGTTGTTAACCTTGTACTCTGCATAACTTGCGGTTTAGATGACCCTTTTAACTTTCTTTTACTATAAGCCGGCTTTCGCGTGGATAAACATGTCGCTACAGCTGCATGAGGACAGGGTCAGGCAAGTCCCATTAGGCATCATGACTGATTGTAATCGTACGCTAGCAAAGCATGCCACTTTAGTGCGAGTCACATCGAGCTTTAAGTAAGAAAAGTCAAGAAAGTTTGGCTCCTTTGTCCGGTTATAAGCTTGCAGCCGTACTTGGTACAAGTAATCGGCCCTTATAACTCATAGGCATCATGGCCGGGTCTTTGAGTTTGTAACTGTGCTATTCAAGCAATCAGGCCCCCAAGACCTAAATATATGCAACCTACTAGAAAAACCAATATACTAAAAACAATAAATAATACTTACCTGGAAGAAAAAATCAAAACACAACAGAAATATGAAAAATTGATGAAAAACACATGAAAAGAAATAATATGTTGTTTAACCATCTCTTTTTATTGATATGAGAAAAGTTAGGTCAGCAAGCCGCCTCATTAAAAACCCTCCAGTCCCCTTAGGTACCCTGGATAGGAAAAGAGTGCGTCTGAAACCTGCTGCCTGTTACATCGTGTAATTCCACTTGTGAATCTAACCTAAACTAGGTATAGTAGGGACGCAGCTGAGCTACGTTCCATGGTCTTTCTCTTTCTTGCATAGATGAAGTGGTATGAGCGTTGTTATTAACAGTAGCCGACTCTTCCCTTGCATCTACCAAGTAATACGATCCGTTGTGCAGATTCCGGCTTATGATGAACGGTCCCTCCCATGGCGGGGATAGCTTGTGTTTTCCTTCCTTTGACTGCATCAGGCGCAGAACCAGGTCTCCTTCCTGGAAGACCCGGGTTTTGACCTTCCGGCTGTGGTATCTCCTCAGATCCTGCTGGTATATGGCTGATCTCTCCAAAGCTTGTTCCCTGAGTTCTTCTAGCATATCTACGGCGTCCTGCCCGGTCTTCTCGTTCTCCACCTCAACGTAAGCCGATACTCGAGGCGAGTCATGGATGATATCACTCGGCAGCACCGCTTCTGCACCATAAACCATGAAAAACAGCGTCATCTGGGTAGATCTGTTAGGTGTAGTGTTGATACCCCAAACCACTGAAGGTAACTCTTCAACCCATGCTCCGGCGGCTCTGATACATGGGACTCGCAATCGTGGCTTTAACCCACGAAGTAACTCCTGATTTGCCCTTTCCACTTGCCCATTGGCTTGTGGATGAGCTACGGAAGCTATGTCAAGCCGGATTCCGTTGTTGCCACAGAATTTTTCCATCTCACCAAGGGACATGTTGGTTCCGTTGTCGGTAATTATGCTGTGAGGATACCCGAACCGGTAAATAATCCTTTTCAGGAACTTGACTGCTGTAATTGCTTCACAATTGGTAACTGGCATAACTTCAACCCACTTGGTAAATTTATCAATAGCCACCAAGAGATGTGTCTTTTTTCAAGGTGACATGTGAAAGGGACCAACCATGTCCATACCCCAAACGACAAAAGGCCAGGTTAAAGGAATTGTTTGCAACTCCATAGCCGGCACATGGGTTTGATACCCGGAATACGCCTCCAGGAAACATAATAGTTCACTTCCAGCCACTGCGTCTATGATTTGATCTATCCTTGGTAGCGCAAATGGATCCTTTGGGCAATGCTTGTTGAGACTCGTATAATCAATGCACATCCTCCACTCGTTGGTCTTTTTCATCACGAGAACCGGGTTTGCTACCCAGTCCGGGTGAAATACTTCCATGATAAAGCCGGCTGTCAACAGCCGAGCAATTTCTTCTCCTATAGCTTTCCTTCTTTCCTCATTCATCTTTCTCAGGTCCTGCTTCACGGGCCTAGACTTGGGATCAACATGCAGGCTGTGCTCTGCCAGCTCTGTAGGGATACCCGGCATATCGCTAGGCGTCCAAGCGAACACATCCTGATTCGAGCGAATGAACTCCACAAGTGCTTTTTCCTGCTCCTCGTCCAGGTTAGATCCTATGGCAAATTGCTTGGAGGGATCACCTTCGACGAAGGCCACCATCTTGGTATCTTGCGCTGCTTTGAATTTTGCTCTCTCATCCTCAGTGTTAGGCCTCTTCAGCGCTGTCCTGTCATCCGGGTCTACCTGAGACCAATAATACTTGAGTTCCTCCTTTCTACAAGCTTGTTCCGCCATTGCCGCATCTCCCTCGTCACACTCGGCCGCTATATCCCGGTTCCCATGTATGGTGATGGTCTGCTTAGGACCCGGGATTTTTAGCTGTAGGTACACGTACACGGCCTGGCCATGAACTTGGCGTAAGCCAGCCTCCCAAATAGCGCGTGATAAGGACTGCGCAGTTTCACCACTTCGAACCTGAGCCACTCAACCCGGAAATTGTCCTTCGATTCTCCAAAAGCAACCTCCAATGTGATTTTTCTCTCGGGGCACGCTGAGTGACCCGGCACAATCCCATGAAAAATTGTTGAACTTTTCTGTAGCTGAGACTCCTTGAGGCCCATGCGTAAGAAAGTTTCCCAATATAAGATGTTGATGCTACTTCCACCGTCCATTAAGACCTTTTTCAGTTCATAACCATTAACCTGTGGCGCAACCACCAATGCTAGGACTCCCGGGTGTTCTATCCTTTCCGGGTGATCTCTTCTGCTCCATGTTACATCTTGCTCCGACCACCTCAGGTATCTCGGGACAGCCGAGGAAACCGAGTTTACGGCCTTCTTTAGTATCTTTCTATCCTTGCTAGAAGTTCCTGTAGTGTGTACGTGATATTGTCCCAACTGCTTGGGGTTAGCTTGGAAACCCCCAGCTCCCCCCTGGTTGTTACCCGGATTTCCGCCTGCCGGGTTGCCTGCTGGGGGTGGGCTGTTGCCCGGGTTTCCACCCGGACCCGGTCCTCCTCCCCGACCTGCACCTCGCATAGCCTTGTTTACTTCCTCGTTCTTCCATCTTTGCAGGTCCGCGCACTGCTCCAATGAGTGGTTAGCCGGCCTACCGTTCCTGCTGTGCTTTGGGCACGCCATTCTGAAGATATCCCAGTTGTTACCCGGCCTTGGTGGCCCTTGATATTTTCCTCCATTATGGTTTCCTCCATTGAAATTTCCTTCCGCTCTGGGCCTCGAAGACCCTGCTTCTGTGTTGGCGACAAACTCGGAATTCCCCTCGAACGGGCGCTTATTCTGGTTGTTCCCATTGTTACCTCCATGATTACCCAGCGTAGATCCATTGCTGGCTCTTCCATTATTACACGTGTTTGCTTTTGCTTTCTTGTCGTCAACGTCCTCCTCTGTGGTGTCCGTTGCAGCGTTCTTGTTGCATGCATCCATCAGCTCTCCCATTGTAACCTCTGAAGCATTCCGACTAGATTTCATGCGAGTTAACTTCTACACTAAAGGCGTATACCTGCAGGTCTTGGCCACTATAACCTACTCGGAGGCGGAGGAGCTCTGCGCCTCGAACTACCCATGCCCTCCCGGGTACGGCGTCCCCGCCGGGTGGATGCTGAGCGCCGGAGGCGCGCCGGTCCCTCCTGTCCCTCAAGGTGCGGCGCGCCGGGCGGCCATCACGAACCACTACTACTTCGAGCTGACACCGGAGCAGCGGATGTATCCCCAATGGGATCCCAACTACCGCCCAACTTGGAACGCCTTCTTCATCAATCGGCGTGAGAGGGCGCTCGCCAGGTACGAGGAGGACGACCCGCCTCCTTTGAACTTCAACGAGGCTGGTCGTCGGTTGTGGTGGCGCGGCCGGACTCTCTAGAGCGTTATGAACTACATAAGGAACGGCGATAACCCCCGCCTGCGCTACCCGCACTTCCAGTCCAGGCGTGCTCCCCCATCAACATTTCAGCCCCCATCTGACGACAGTGACGACGACGGCGGCGGCGACTTCGACGACTACGAGTACACGTATTATACGCCTAGGCAGGAGTATGACTAGACCTGAGCCACAAATTGGCTGGGACATATGGTTTGTCCATGTATCCTAGAATGTTTAGATCCACTCTCGTGTATCCCGCCTCCTTGGAATTTCAATCTAGTCGTAAAATTCAAAAATAATCGTAGTGGTGTGTGTTCAAGTGTCATTAGGGTCGTATATGACAAATGTACCATCACTCCTTGTGTTGTGGGGATTTAGACGATCCGGAGCCCCTCTCCGGTGGAAACCCGAGCCCCGCCGTAGAAAAAGAGAATCCGACGTCGTTGAGGCCCCAACACAAAGAGTGATGGTATCTTTGGCACCCAAGACCCATGAGACACTCTAACACACATGGCATGGCAAACATTGGTTTAGGTGGGATTCATACGCTCCGGAGCCCCTCTCCGGAGATACCCTATCCCCGGTATAGAAAAAGACGGAATTGGCGTCCAGTCCCCTCTGCGTGAGCCGGAAGTGGGTAGCAAAGTGGAACTAGTTGCTTGGTTGTGTCATGTTAGGACCAAGGAACACCCTTGACAATGGTAGGGCCCACCTCCTTGCAAGATTCCCCCTGTTACGTCAGATCCGGGAGTTTCGGGGTGTGAGCAGTCCTGGAACCCGGAAGAGAGAATCCGACGTCGGTGAGGCCCCAACACAAAGAGTGATGGTATCTTTGGCACCCAAGACCCATGAGACACTCTAACACACATGGCATGGCAAACCATTGGTTTAGGTGGGATTCAGACGCTCCGGAGCCCCTCTCCGGAGATACCCTAGCCCCGGTGTAGAAAAAGACGGAACTGGCGTCCAGGCCCCTCCGCGTGAGCCGGAAGTGGGTAGCAAAGTGGAACTAGTTGCTTGGTTGTGTCATGTTAGACCCAAGGAACACCCTTGACAATGGTAGGGCCCACCTCCTTGCAAGATTCCCCCCGTTACGTCAGATCCGGGAGTTTCGGGGTGTGAGCAGTCCTGGAACCCGGAAGTGAGAATCCGACGTCGGTGAGGCCCCAACACAAAGAGTGATGGTATCTTTGGCACCCAAGACCCATGAGACACTCTAACACACATGGCATGGCAAACCATTGGTTTAGGTGGGATTCAGACGCTCCGGAGCCCCTCTCCGGAGATACCCTAGCCCCGGTGTAGAAAAAGACGGAACTGGCGTCTAGCCCCCTCTGCGTGAGCCGGAAGTGGGTAGCAAAGTGGAACTAGTTGCTTGGTTGTGTCATGTTAGGCCCAAGGAAAACCCTTGACAATGGTAGGGCCCACCTCCTTGCAAGATTCCCCCCGTCACGTCAGATCCCGGAGTTTCGGGGTGTGAGCAGTCCTGGAACCCGGAAGAGAGAATCCGACGTCGGTGAGGCCCCAACACAAAGAGTGATGGTATCTTTGGAACCCAAGACCCATGAGACACTCTAACACACATGGCATGGTAAACCATTGGTTTAGGTGGGATTCAGACGCTCCGGAGCCCCTCTCCGGAGATTCCGACTCTAGCTGGCGAGGTGGACTCGATCCGAAGTGTCGAGATGGAGCCTTAAACAAAGAACATGATATTTGAACTAATATTAGAAAATATATGATTATTCATATATTTAAACAATGACCAAGGTGAAAATATTAAAATTTGGGCTTTAGTATGCCAAGTACTACGCCTATTGGCACTCGGCAAAGAAGTACGATGCCGAGTATCACGATTTTGTGCACTCGGCACAGCTGTACTATGCCGATGTCCCGATTATTGGCACTCGGCAAAAAAGAGGCGGGCAGTGAATAGGTACTTGGCAATTTTCCCCCTCTCTTCTCCCCAAATCGAGATTCGCCCACGCGCTCCCTAGGCCTCTTCTCCTTCTGCCCCGAGCCGCCGCCACGCCCTCTTCCACCGACGACGCGCGCCGCCGCCCACCAACGACGCGCGCGGCCGCCCTCCTCCCCTCCGCCACGCCCTTCCCCCTCCTCCACATGTGCCTCTCCCTCCCCCTCCGGCTCCACCCTCCCCCCTCCTCGACATGCCTCTCCGGCCGAGCACCTCCGGCCACACCAGGCTCTCCCGGCCGGCCCCCTCCCCCTCCGCTGCCCCCTACTCGAGCTGCAGCAGCCCTCCACCGCCCCCTCCTCGATCTGCAGGGAGACGTCGCCGCCACCACCGACCCGCTCGCCCCCGGCTTCTATCTCGCCCCCGGCCAGCAGGGGCTCTGCTCCAACCCCCTCCCGACCTCCTCCATCCCCTACAGCAGCAGCAGAGGTGAGCTCCTCCTCTGCCTCATTTTTTTTGTGCAATTTTTTTTAGTCTGTTGGGTTACCTGCAGGTGAGTTCGTAGAGCAGTAGGTCTGAGGCAGATTTGATCCATTTCCCATGCGTGTGCTAGCTAGCTCATGGTTGATTGATTTTCTGTGGCTCTTGCCGATTCTTGTACATCTGTGTAGTATCATCTAGTTTAGATGTTCACATGATCAAATCAACTTAATCATCATTATGGTTTGATCAAGTATGATTTGCATCACAAACCATGTATGATTGCAGACTGAATTTGGACCTGCTTGTTGTACGTAATAGTTAGATGTGGACCGACTGTAATAATGTAGAGGGGTAAAAAATAATGGCGGTAATCGTGCTAGTGGTGTTGGTTAATTTGTGGTGGTATGGAGCATGGACAGTTAGTTGTTGACTGAGTGTACTTAGCAAGAATAAAATGGATCATGTGTGTGCGTCAGTTGGTTAGAAATATGTTACTAAGATTCCTCCCATCTGGCTAGCATAAGCATGTTGTCTTGGATCATATATACTATTATCCTTGTTTTTCTTCCTGTGTTGTTTTTGTCTATACCGAAAGAAAGATTGCTAAATCGTGAATGGGAGAATGCTCGTATGTATTTTAGGGCTATTAGTTTAGGCTAAATTAATGCTATGAGTATTCCCCATTATACTGGCATCCTATCACATGGAAAATACGCCAGGCAAATAACAGTTTTGTTTCACTAGTTTCCCAATATTTAATCGGTTGATAACTTGGGATACTGGAGACTTTGTTCTTCATTTGGAATCCTTAGACAGATCATTGCATTAAGTAGGTTATATTATTTCTTGAGGTTCTGTTAAGAATGATCAGGACATTCATGAACTGAACCATTGCATCCGGAGGCGCACCGGCTCATGCTGCCACCACACAAGGCGTCGCCTCGCTACCCTCGTCAGCGCCGCTAATTAAGGAGAGGTACCCTCACCTTTTCATGAAGATTTGGAAAGCCAAGAGAAGTAGCATCGGTGAAAAACTATACCAATTACCAGCGCCGACGAGGGTAGCAAGGCGACGCCGTCTGTGGTGGCAGCATGAGCCGGTGCGCCTCCGGTTGGTCGCCGCCGCTCTATGCATTGCTCTGGATTGATCCGCTTAATTAGTAGTATATGTTGTTTATTAACACTACATCTTCCCTTTTGCAGGACATGGATCGAGGTTGAGGCCAGGAGCGTCCGCGCAGGTGGGGATTTGCTGAGGAGGGTCGTCGCAAGCCGGGAGTGTCTGCGATCATCTTCGTCGACAGCCGGCCACGCTTTGAGGGTAAAAACCTCCCCCTCGGTTGATCTTTAGATTTTCTTTATAGGGTACGGTATCAATATAGGGAGGAAAGGAGTGATGGGGATCCCTTCCAAGACACGTGATTGGGATCAATATAGGGAGGAAAGGAGATCGATCCAAATCCCAACCACCGAGGACTGGAAAAGTAATTCTATACTGGAGAATTACTTTTCCAGTCGTCGGTGGTTGGGATTTGGATCGATCTCCTTTCCTCCCTATATTGATCCCAATCACGTGTCTTGCAAGGGATCCCCATCACTCATTTCCTCCCTATATTGTTTTTTGTAGATCACCAAACTAGTCGCGTTACCCTAGGAGTCTCCCGTTCGGAAGAGTTGTAGTTATAAAAATAGAACTCTTTTTATATATTTATATACAAAGATCTATATTTTTATAACCGCGACTGTTTCGAATTGTCCACATTTTTTGACAGCTCGTGGATGTGTAGCTGTGTTTGTTTTCCATGTTGTACTCCTATCCGAGACAGATTTCGGGGGCGCCTCTCTGTTGTTCTCCGAGTACACATTCTCTCGACCCCCGTGGTCGAGACGTTTATTAGGAGAACAGCTGGGAGGTGCTGCCGAAATTTGTCTCGGATAGGAGTAGACATGGAAAACAAACACAAGCTACACATCCACGGGTGGGATTAGGACCTATCTTTACCTAGTAGGCATGTAGGATTGCATTCAAAGCGTAAAACTTGTAGTATGCTGTAAATAATTTAAACAAACTTGTTAAATTTTAAACACATGTTAATATGTCTGAGCATTCATCAGCGTGGAAATGGAGGAACGCGAGTGGATGTACAGTGGCCGACCGAGTGTGAAGGATATGACAATGGATTGGGTTACAAAGACCAACCCGTTCTTGGATTTTGCATTTGCTAGAGTTGATGATTCGTCTGATGTATGGTGCCCCTGTAGTCGTTGTCGTAACATGACAGAGAAACCGAGGATAGTTATTTCTGATCACCTTGGGAAGTACGGGTTTATGCCAAACTATTACCGTTGGGTGTACCAAGGCGAGTCTACCGATCCCGTACGCCGGGGAAAGAAGAAGAAGAAGGTGGCGCCTAGCACTGAGGATGCATCGACCGGTTTTGATACCGGTTTTGACAGGATGTTAGACGATTTCACTACTGCACATGCACCTGAAAATCCAACCGGTGAATGAGATTCCCCCGAGTATGCGGAGGAGAGCACGAAAGAGTTCTATTACACATTGTTTGAGACACAAAAACCATTGCACGAGCATACACGAGTTTCTCAACTTGATGCCATCGGCCGGCTTATGGCGGTCAAAAGCCAGCACAATGTAAGCATAGCCGCCTTTGATGCATTTCTGACCGTTATTGCCACCCTCCTGCCGGCGGTACACCTTCTTCCAAAGAACATGTACGAGTCGAAAAAAAACCTCGGTTCCCTTAAGATGCCGTATGAAAAGATAGATTGTTGTCCAAAGAGTTGCATGTTGTTCAGGAAAGAGCATGAGAAGACAAAGTACTGTGTCAAATGCGGGGCCTCTAGGTTTCTGGAGGTGGACACCGGTAATGGTCAGAAGACGCAGCTAACAGTCGCCAAAAAGATCCTTCGGTATCTTCCATTCATACCACGGATCCAAAGGCTTTTTATGACCGAGGAATCTGCGAAACAGATGAGATGGCCGTCAGACCGGAAGAGGTACCGTCCTCATAAGATGATACATCCGTATGATGGTGAAGCATGGAAGGACTTTGTTGGCAAACATAAGAAGAAAGCGGGTGACCCCAGGAGTGTAGCCATTGCGTTATCAACCGATGGTTTCAACCCATATGGTATGACGTCTTCCTCATACAGCTGTTGGCCGATGTTTGTTATCCCGATGAACCTCCCCCCCGGCGTGTGCATGCAACGGCAGAACATGTTCCTGTCGCTGATAATTACAGGGCCTGAGTATCCAGGGAAGAATATGTCCGTGTTCATGGAGCCTCTGGTAGATGATCTGCTCATTGCTTGGAACACCGGGGTACAGACATATGACGCCGCAGAAAAGAAGCACTTCGATATGTATGTTTGGTACTTCACTTCCCTGCATGACCTTCCGGCTCGCGCGATATTCTGCGGCTGGTGCACTCATGGGAAGTGGCCTTGTCCGGTGTGCTACCAGGCTGTGACTTTCGTTTGGCTCAAAAAGGGTGGAAAATACTCATGCTTTGACCAACATCGTCAGTTCCTTCGTCTTGGTCACAAATACCGGCGAAATAAAAAGAAGTGTACGAAAGATGTAGCTATCGATGCTCCACGACAAACTTTGATGACCGGTGTAGACGTGAAGGCTCAGCTAGAAAGTGTGCAGCTCAATGCCGAGGCGACTGGCTTTCTGGGATATGGAGAGTGGCACCAGTGGACTCACATCTCATGCCTGTGGAAGCTCCCTTACATGCAGGATCTTCTTCTTCCACGTGACATTGATGTCATGCACACGGAAAAAAATATCGCCGAGGCCCTTTGGGCAACACTTATGGATCTTGAGAAGACGAAGGATAACGTTAAGGCAAGAGTCGATCAAGAGGAGCTATGTGACAGGGAACATTTAAACATGAAGCCTCCCACCAAAACCAAAAAAAACGTGGACGAAGCCACATGCCCCTTTCTGCCTGACTAGGGCCCAAAGGAAAGAAATTCTCCAGTGGATCTTGGACTGTCTCTTCTTCCCTGATGGGTAAGCTAATATAATGAGGGGAGTGAATCTTGCAGGGCTTCGGATAACAGGGCTCAAGAGTCATGACTACCACGTATGGATTGAGCGGATCATGCCTGTCATGATTCGAGGATACATTGATGAGGCAATTTGGCTAGTGCTAGCCAAGTTGAGTTTTTTCTTTCGCCAGCTTTGTGCCAAGGAATTAGATAGAGTTGTGGTTGCTAAGTTGGAGGAACAGGTTGCCGACTTACTGGTGAACCTAGAGGCGATCTTTCCTCCCGGCTTCTTTAATCTGATGCAACACTTGCTCTTGCATCTCGCTGAAGAGGCACGATTGGGTGGCCCTGTGCAGTACCGCTGGATGTTTTCAACCGAGAGAGAGCAGAAGAAACTTAGAGAGAAAAGCACGAACAAATGTCGCATCGCAGCATCCATATGTGAGGCAACCCTCACCGAGGAGGTGGCAAACTTCACGATAAAGTACTATCATGAAAGTCTTCCCACTCGTCATAATCCAGTTTCTCGGTACAATAATGACCCCAACTCCACGGATGCACCCGAGCTTAGCATACTTGCAGGGCTTGGTGGCAGATCAAGTGGCGCAAAGCAAGAGCAAGTAGACTCACATGAGCAGTGGACTGCTATTCTCTCGTGTGTCTTGAAGAACACGGCGGAAGTAAAGCCCTACATTGAGTAAGTGCTCAACACCTTCTTTTCACAAGCTTTCATTCCCATAGTTTGTGTCTAACTCCGATTTTTGTCATTCCACACTTAGGTTATTTGAGCAAGAAACCTGGAAACATCATTCCCGAGAACCTACCTACGACGAGAAGACGACTATTTTTAAGAAGGGTGGCAAAGGAGGCGGCGGTTTCATTAGTTGGTTCGCCACAAAAGTAACACTCTATCTGACATGGTTTCTAGTGGGACATATTTTAAGGCGATCTTAGCTTTAAGTAACACTCCTATTGACCTTGTAGGCTTTAACCGGCAAGGAAATGAGTCCCGAGTTAAGGCAACTTGCCCGCGGCTTCACCTACTCCCTCAAGACATTCACATCTTACGATGTGAATGGGTATCACTTCCATACCCGTTCTTACGATGAGAAACGGCCGAACCGGAAGACAAATAATTTCGGGGTCTTTACGAAGGCCGGTGGTGATTACTTCGGCATAGTCGAGGGAATTTATGAGCTCGATTTCCATTTCGGCACGAAGAACCCGGTTGTATTCAAATGCCATTGGTTCGATCCAACGAGAGTGAGACGAAATCCTGAAATTGGATTGATCGAAATTGAACGAGCATCTGTCTATGGGGGAGATGATGTCTACATCATTGCACAACATGCCACCTAAGTATTCTATCTCCCCTACCCATGCAAAACTATGAAACGTCTCTAGGGGTGGGATGTGGTGATCACTGTGCCACCGCGTAATAGACCACCTCCTCCAAACGATGAAGATTACCACCAGCGCATAAACCCCATCACCTATGAGGGAGAGTTCTATCAAGAGGATGACGATGGGCTCACCGGACGGTTCAGCATCGACTTGCCCACAATTGATGAAATGGTAGAAGACGACGGTGATGATGGCATGGGCGCCGAGAGTGAGCAAGACGACGATCCAGCTGTTCTTAAATCTAAGGACGTGGAACTACTTGAACGTCTCCACATACCCGATGTTGAGGAGCCGAGCGGTCTACCATCGAACTTGTCGTGGGATAATCACGGCAGACGTTACCGGGGGTAACTTGTCTTGGGGAAAATCGACTCTGGTGTTTGGGAGAGGGTTTAGCTCAAGGGGAACCATGGTGATATGCGATCTGGTAGCCGGCAATCAAGTCGCCGAGTCTCCGATATGAATATACAATCTCAACTCTCGTGTTACAATGGATACTCGATACCTCGTAATCTGGCAATTGTGTTCTCTCTCTTTTTCTAACCCTAGGGGCCGGCTTATATAATATCCGGACCCCCTGGCTTACTTTCCTAGGCGTACTCTGAGTCCTACCCGGACACTACTTACAAATCCTAAACCTCCTTATCGGAACCCACAATCCGGGTTACGAGACCTATACTCTTGGGCCTTCTAGAAGCTCCTTTTCCCTAAGCCGGGTCATGCGCAGCGTCCTTTGGGCCGAGTTACTCCTTGGCGTTAGCCTACCGGGTTATCATCCCTCCATCAGTAGTCCCCAGAATAGCTTGGGCTTCACGGGATCCTTCTTGAAGCGCATGCTATTCCCTGCAAAAATAACAAACATACAAATTCATAGAGGCCGGGTTAAGTCGCTTTAATAAACAGCTAGGCCTAACTCCATTGGTGGTCCATATAATAACCCGGTTCTCTCTTAATCCATCTTTATTTTTCCAAGTTAATGCTCCGAGGAGAATGCCAAAGACCCGGCTTATTTCTCTCGTTAACTGGTCCGGATATCGCGGAAGGGATTTACTTCCTATCCTTTCCGGATATCGCGCACGGGCACTTAATGTATATCCCAAGATTCCTGGGCAGGTATCTTTTCCGAAAATTTTGGCTCCGCTCACTTGACCTAGTTTTCCCCACCCGCACCTATAAATAAGTGCCCTAGGGGGGTAACCTGGGTTCAACGTGCCATTTCTTCCATTTCCTTCTTCCTCACCGGCGCTCTCTTACCCGAGCTCACGCAGCGCCACCACGGAGTCCACGAACGCGCCGCCGGAGCCGGGCCGCCGCCACGTGCGCTCGCCCACGAACTTAGCCGCGCCGCCGTCTGTCTCCGCTGCCGCGCACCCGAGCTGTCCGCCGGGAGTCCCAGAGGGGCACCACAGCTGCGCCATTTGCCGTCGTCGAGCTCTCCTTCAATCTACTCCGGTGAGTTTCCTACCTCCGTTGAATTTAGCCTCCAATTTCTCTGCTCGACCTAGATTGGATCTAGGTCCGCCCACGGGCCGTTTCTTGCCTCACGCCGAATTGAATCGCTCAACTCCGCTCTAGTTCGTTTAACTGCTCAATAGTTGACCCCACAACATTCTCCTATCGCTTGCAATCGTTAATTTCTCCGCGAAATTATCCACAAATTTTCCAATCTAGATGTAGTTCGCCAAAACTTCCGCAGCGGCCCTTCGACACTTGGACAATCCACCACTTCCGGCTCTTTTATTCATACTCTAGATAAACAGGCAATCAACCTCTTTTCATAATTGCTCACTGATACTTGGATATCCCATAATTTCTGTACTGCTCGTCGATACCCGGATAGTTTGTAATTTTCGCACCGTCTAGTGATACTCGGACAACTCATAGCTTTCAAATTGCTTATTGGAACTAGGGTAACCCGTAGTTTCCGTGCTTCTTACTGATGCTGCTTATGGATACTCGGATAACTCATAATTTCCGAGTCTTGATGTTTCGTACTTTTTGCCTTGTATTTTGCAGACCGAGCAAATGGCTCCCAAGAACAAGGGGAAGCAATCAGCCAAGCCTAGGATGACCCAGTCCATATCCGCCAATTGGGCGCGGTCCTCCATGACCCTGGCCAAGCTAGAGGAGCTCGCCGAGTCAGGTGTTCTCCCTCCCCAGAAGGAGATCCATTGGAGGGTACCGGGTGACAAGACCCGGCCTACCCCCAATCCCAACGAGGTAATCTGCTTCGTTGAGCACGTGATCCGGGGGTTTCGCCCCCCGGGTCACTCTTTCTTTCGTGAGGTCCTCATCCATTACTGGCCTCCGGGTATTCGACATAGGGCCTAACTCTATGTTGAATATAACCCATTTCATAGTCCTTTGCGAATCTTACTTGTGCATCCCGCCCAATCTCACTCTATTCATCGAACTTTTCCAATGCAAACCGTGCCGCGAAAGCGGTGACGGGGCCCTCTTGGCCTGCGGCGGAGTTTCTATTCAGCGCCGTAAGAATTCTCCCATGCCGACTCTCAGTCTTAACTCGCATGTTAAGCACTGGCAGCAAACTTACTTTTACTGCCGGGACACCTCCCCACCCGGCGAAAGGAAATTGCCGGGTTACTCGGAGGGTCTCTTAGATCTTTCCGACACTTTCAATGCTTTCGCCTCTGAGTCGGACAGGGAACACATCCAACCCCTCCTAGCCAAGATAGCTGTCCTTTCTGCCCAGGGTCTCCTTGGGCTCAATTTGGATAAAACCTGGGTAGATTTCCGGATTCAGCCCAACTCTACTCGCTCAAAGCTGATGTGCGAATACTCGGGGCACGTCACGGACGCGCGCCGCTATTCCTCGAAGAATTATCCGGCTGGTGATACCAACAAGACCATCAAGAGCTTTCTGACCGAGAAGCTGGAGGTGATAAAAAATATAGCCGGGTTAGCACCATATACTCAGGATAACCCGGCTCCAGCGGTAAAATTCGACTCTTATTCACTTACTCTCGAACTTTTACTTGGTACCACTACTAACTTCCACTTTTATGCCTTTATCTCAGGCTGATAATGATTTCTGGAACATCGAGACCCCTCCCAACTCCGGGAACCCGGAGAAAGAAGAAGAACCGGCTGACACTGACGAAGGTATCATCCGGGTTTCAATTACCTTTCCCTTTGTTTCTCTTTTTCCAACTATGCACTTGTGTCTTTCAGGGATGGATGATAAGGATGATAAGGATGACCAGGGAGACCCGGAAGACACCGAGAGCGAGAAGAGCGAGGCTGAGCCTGAAGTTGAGGTCGGGGCCAAGAGGAAAACCCGGGGGGTCGTCTTCAAGGTTCCCTACTCTTCCATGTCCTCCAAACCCTATTCTTTTGATAATATGCGCGAACTTAACCGACAGTTATCCAATTCGCCATACTTGAAGGATTCGCCTCCGACCAAGCGCATGGTGACTAGGAATTCTCCGGGTGATGATCCCTTAACCCGGGCATCCCCACGTCCCCAGTTTGCCGTACCGGTACTCCTCCACCTCATTCTTCCAATCCACCTCAACGTCATCCTTCCCCCACCCATCCATTAGCCGGACAATTCCGAGTTTCACTCTCAGGTTCTGTGACAGCTTCGTCCGCGTCCAGCAGCGAGCTTCCGGCGGACTTCGTGGTGAATGCCGGGTAAGTTAAATTTCCTGCTAAGCGATGTACTAGTCCCTTTGATAACCTTCACCTTTTGCTACTAACCACTTCTCTTTCCTTTCCTTAGCGCCCAGGTCTCGATCGGCGACCCGGATAACGTGGATATGGATAACCGGGAAGCCAAAAATCCGGTTGATGATATGGACGCCGCAACTGGCAGTGTTGATGAAGAAAACCAAGGACAGGACCCCCTGACAGACTCGGCCCGGCAGGAAGCCGGGTCTCCCAAGCCATCTGAGGAACCTGAGGATGACGACGTCGAGATCCTGGACACGAGGATGGGCATTCCCAATCCTGACACCCAGGCAGCCCGGGTCTCGACCCCAAAGCCGGAGAAGAACACTCCTCCGGGTGATCAGGCCGCCGGCTCTTCCGGTACCAAGCCCGAGGATATGACCTTTGCCCAGATGCTAGACGCCCTGCACACCTTGAGGGCTGACGAAGAAAATGTCCTAGAAGCCTTGATAGCCAAACATGAGGTAAATCCGAGTAATATCGCCTGTATATTTGTCTAGTCCCGAAGTTCCGAGTGAACTTATTGATAATTTGCTTGGAACTTTTACAGTGTATCCAACTATGGTTTGCTTTTATCCGGCTAGCCCTTCCTTGTGTTCCCACGCAGGCCTTCGTGGCTCACTCGGAGAAAGCATTAGTAAAGGCTACCAAACTCCTCGAGAAGGAAATGACGCTGCGTGAGTCGGCTGAAGCCGACGCCAAGAGGACAGGGAAGATTACAAGAAAATATAGAAAAAGGGCTCACGCTGCAGAAGATGCATTGACCAAGCTTTCTGTTCAGATTGCCGACACATATCGTACTTTGACTGGTAACTATTCCTACTTGATAACTATAACCCGGATTTTCATTCTGATAAATAGTCGGATTTTCTTGCCCACATCTGATTTCTATTCTCTGCAGGTCCGGGTGATGTAACTCTGGATGAAGATGATATCACGAAGCTGAAAACCATAAAGGACACGATCCGGCAGCTCTATGCCGGAACCAAATGGATTCTTCAAGATCTGAAGTGGCCGGGTGTTGGGCATGGTAACCTGAAGACACTGCTTGACGCGTGCTCCACTATCCCCAAGTGGATTGAGCATTGGAAACGCTCGTCCTGCCGGGTTGGAGTGACCCGGGGGCTTGAACTGGCTAAGGCATATTTTCCAAAACTTGAGCCGCCCAAGCTCGTAGGCGGGTTTCCAGAGTTTAACCATGACGGCTCCAGGTTCTCAGTGAAGAATTTCAAGGCTATTCAGAAGGAGGTTCGTCACCCGGCTAGCATAATTGCCGATAGTCTGGTTCTCGGTTCGATGGTTCCTCCATATGATGCTGATGACAAGGCGGTTAAGTCGGACCTTCCCCAGCCATATGATATGCTGGCCCGATGGAAGGCGGAGGCTGATCAGGCGAGAGAAGAGGCCGCGAAGAGGAAGGCTGAGGCCGACTCTGCGCCTGCTACCTCCACACCGGTCGTTCCTCCTCCCGCACGGGCCGGCACTACTGCTGACCTGGATGCTGCTGCCACCAAGACTGCTGAAGAACAAGGCGAGGAGCAAGACCCGGCTGCCAAGGGCAAGGGTAAGATGGATGGCTCGGCCCAAGAGGCCGAGTGAACTCTTTATCGGCAACCGTCTCAAATACTTTATTCGGCCAATGGGCCTTATTAAAACAATTATTCTTTTGATACTACTATCATGGTTTGTAATGCTTTTGAGACCTTAATATATTTCGTGGCCCTTCTGACCTTTGGATAAATTTGATATTTTCCTGTCTTTTGGACTTATTCATTATTGGTTTTCCGACTTTCTCTATGGTACCTTTTGTGAGACTCGGTTTCCGGGTCTCGTGGGCTGTGACAGGTGGACCTTTCTCTAAGTCCCCAAGTCCCAAAGGCTCGGATTTTTGGGTTTTTTTTGGGCTGAACAGCCAGATAATTTGTTTCTTTTTTCAAATTCCCAAGTCCCCAAGACCTGAAATTCCGAGTCTGGGGTGTTGGGTCTTTCAAAGGGAACAAATCGCCTCTGCTAAGCCCAAAACCTAGAGCCGTTCACATAGGTTGAAGTTATGCTTAATAAACTTTGAGTTTCCGGTTGTTAACCTTGTACTCTGCATAACTTGCGGTTTAGATGACCCTTTTAACTTTCTTTTACTATAAGCCGGCTTTCGCGTGGATAACCATGTCGCCACAGCTGCACGAGGACAGGGTCAGGCAAGTCCCATTGGGCATCATGACTGATTGTAATCGTACGCTAGCAAAGCATGCCACTTTAGTGCGAGTCACATCGAGCTTTAAGTAAGAAAAGTCAAGAAAGTTTGGCTCCTTTGTCCGGTTATAAGCTTGCAGCCGTACTTGGTACAAGTAATCGGCCCTTATAACTCATAGGCATCATGGCCAGGTCTTTGAGTTTGTAACTGTGCTATTCAAGCAATCAGCCCCCAAGACCTAAATATATGCAACCTACTAAAAAACCAATATACTAAAAAACAATAAATAATACTTACCTGGAAGAAAAAATCAAAACACAACAGAAATATGAAAAATTGATGAAAAACACATGAAAATAAATAATATGTTGTTTAACCATCTCTTTTTATTGATATGAGAAAAGTTAGGTCAGGAAGCCGCCTCATTAAAAACCCTCCAGTCCCCTTAGGTACCCTGGATAGGAAAAGAGTGCGTCTGAAACCTGCTGCCTGTTACATCGTGTAATTCCACTTGTGAATCTAACCTAAACTAGGTATAGTAGGGACGCAGCTGAGCTACGTTCCATGGTCTTTCTCTTTCTTGCATAGATGAAGTGGTATGAGCGTTGTTATTAACAGTAGCCGACTCTTCCCTTGCATCTACCAAGTAATACGATCCGTTGTGCAGATTCCGGCTTATGATGAACGGTCCCTCCCATGGCGGGGATAGCTTATGAAGACCCGGGTTTTGACCTTCCGGCTGTGGTATCTCCTCAGGTCCTGCTGGTATATGGCTGATCTCTCCAAAGCTTGTTCCCTGAGTTCTTCTAGCATATCTACAGCATCCTGCCGGGTCTTCTTGTTCTCCACCTCAACGTAAGCCGATACTCGAGGCGAGTCATGGATGATATCACTCGGCAGCACCGCTTCTGCACCATAAACCATGAAAAACAGCGTCATCTGGGTAGATCTGTTAGGTGTAGTGTTGATACCCCAAACCACTGAAGGTAACTCTTCAACCCATGCTCCGGCGGCTCTGATACATGGGACTCGCAATCGTGGCTTTAACCCACGAAGTAACTCCTAATTTGCCCTTTCCACTTGCCCATTGGCTTGTGGATGAGCTACGGAAGCTATGTCAAGCCGGATTCCGTTGTTGCCACAGAATTTTTCCATCTCACCAAGGGACATGTTGGTTCCGTTGTCGGTAATTATGCTGTGAGGATACCCGAACCGGTAAATAATCCTTTTCAGGAACTTGACTGCTGTAATTGCTTCACAATTGGTAACTGGCATAACTTCAACCCACTTGGTAAATTTATCAATAGCCACCAAGAGATGTGTCTTTTTTCAAGGTGACATGTGAAAGGGACCAACCATGTCCATACCCCAAACGACAAAAGGCCAGGTTAAAGGAATTGTTTGCAACTCCATAGCCGGCACATGGGTTTGATACCCGGAATACGCCTCCAGGAAACATAATAGGTCACTTCCAGCCACTGTGTATATGATTTGATCTATCCTTGGTAGCGCAAATGGATCCTTTGGGCAATGCTTGTTGAGACTCGTATAATCAATGCACATCCTCCACTCGTTGGTCTTTTTCATCACGAGAACCGGGTTTGCTAACCAGTCCGGGTGAAATACTTCCATGATAAAGCCGGCTGTCAATAGCCGAGAAATTTCTTCTCCTCATTCATCTTTCTCAGGTCCTGCTTCACGGGCCTAGACTTGGGATCAACATGCAGGTTGTGCTCTGCCAGCTCTGTAGGGATACCCGGCATATCGCTAGGCGTCCAAGCGAACACATCCTGATTCGAGCGAATGAACTCCACAAGTGCTTTTTCCTGCTCCTCGTCCAGGTTAGATCCTATGGCAAATTGCTTGGAGGAATCACCTTCGACGAAGGCCACCATCTTGGTATCTTGCGCTGCTTTGAATTTTGCTCTCTCATCCTCAGTGTTAGGCCTCTTCAGCGCCGTCCTGTCATCCGGGTCTACCTGAGACCAATAATACTTGAGTTCTTCCTTTCTACAAGCTTGTTCCGCCATTGCCGCATCTCCCTCGTCACACTCGGCCGCTATATCCCGGTTCCCATGTATGGTGATGGTCTGCTTAGGACCCGGGATTTTTAGCTGTAGGTACACGTAACACGGCCTGGCCATGAACTTGGCGTAAGCCGGCCTCCCAAATAGCGCATGATAAGGACGGCGCAGTTTCACCACTTCGAACCTGAGCCACTCAACCCGGAAATTGTCCTTCGATTCTCCAAAAGCAACCTCCAATGTGATTTTTCTCTCGGGGCACGCTGAGTGACCCGGCACAATCCCATGAAAAACTGTTGAACTTTTCTGTAGCTGAGACTCCTTGAGGCCCATGCGTAAGAAAGTTTCCCAATATAAGATGTTGATGCTACTTCCACCGTCCATTAAGACATTTTTCAGTTCATAACCATTGACCTGTGGCGCAACCACCAATGCTAGGACTCCCGGGTGTTCTATCCTTTCCGGGTGATCTCTTCTGCTCCATGTTACATCTTGCTCCGACCACCTCAGGTATCTCGGGATAGCCGAGGAAACCGAGTTTACGGCCTTCTTTAGTATCTTTCTATCCTTGCTAGAAGTTCCTGTAGTGTGTACGTGATATTGTCCCAACTGCTTGGGGTTAGCTTGGAAACCCCCAGCTCCCCCTAGTTGTTACCCAGATTTCCGCCTACCGGGTTGCCTGCTGGGGGTGGGCCGTTGCCCGGGTTTCCACCCGGACCCGGTCCTCCTCCCCGACCTGCACCTCGCATAGCCTTGTTTACATCCTCGTTCTTCCATCTTTGCAGGTCCGCGCACTGCTCCAATCAGTGGTTAGCCGGCCTACCGTTCCTGCTGTGCTTTGGGCACGCCATTCTGAAGATATCCGAGTTGTTACCCGGCCTTGGTGGCCCTTGATAGTTTCCTCCATTATGGTTTCCTCCATTGAAATTTCCTTCCGCTCTGGGCCTCGAAGACCCAGCTTCTGTGTTGGCGACAAACTCGGAATTCCCCTCGAACGGGCGCTTATTCTGGTTGTTCCCATTGTTACCTCCATGATTACCCGGCGTAGATCCATTGCCGGCTCTTCCATTATTACCCGTGTTTGCTTTTGCTTTCTTGTCATCAACGTCCTCCTCTGTGGTGTCCGTTGCAGCGTGCTTGTTGCATGCATCCATCAGCTCTCCCATTGTAACCTCTGAAGCATTCCGACTAGATTTCATGCGAGTTAACTTCTGCACTAAAGGCGTATACCTGCAGGTCTTGGCCATAGCTTGCAACGCATCTTTCGGCTGAATATCTGTAGATGAATGCAATATCTCCATAACCCGGCGCACCCAGCCGCGCGCCGATTCTCCCTTCTTCTGGACACACCGTTCTAGGTCATCAATAGTAAATAGTTTCCTGCACGTTCCATGAAAGTGCTTGACAAACGCAGTTTTCAACTCACCCCACGACTTGATAGATCCTTCTGGTAGATTGTTGAACCAGAAGTTTACTGCTCCTTCTGACATCATTAAGTACATGAACTTGGCTTGAATATTTTCAGATGCATTGCGAATCGACATAGACATCTCGTAACTGCTCAACCATGTTTCTGGATCCATAGTCGGCTCATAATTCACTACTTTACCCGGTTCCTTGAACTTGTCCGGGTAAGGCTCAGCCCTGATGTTATCCGTCAGACACTTGGGTCCAGCAAGATTAGTCGGCGCTGACCTCACCCGAGAAACGTGCGAACCTGCGGGGGGTACGGCCGGACGCGGCGCTGCTGCTGGTCCGTGCACCACAGACCCGGCCGCGGCTCGTCTGGCTCTGGAACTATCCACAATAGCTTGTGCTGCCGATACTGCTGGTGCTGCTTGAACGCGGGGAGGAGGCGGCATTTGCTGCTGCTCTGCCCTCCGTCGCGCTGAACTTGTTTGCATATTGCCGGCGTTGCCATGTTGCTGGCTGATATAAGGTGTTCCATGCATTCCACTCCTATTATCCAGGTAATTAACCTGCTGAGCTACCGCCATATGCAGCAGATCGATCGCCCGCCGGGTCTGCTCCGCATGGGGTGACTCTCTTACGGGGATCTGATTCAATGCTAACGTCGCGGCATACACGTTGTCCATGGGGTTATTGAAGTGACCTGGTGGCGTACGAAATCGTGATGGTGGGGGTGGTGGTGTTGTGTTGCCGACAGGGGCCCCAGTCTGTAGCGTGGGTAACCCGGCCTGCACGTTTGCCGGCTGTCCTGCTCCAGTTGCCGGCTCATGCATAGTTTCCTGGTTCACAGCCGGAATCGGTTGATCTTGGGGTGTGATGAATAGTGCGTTAGGGTTTATAACTCCACCCATCGCCGGTAACCTTGTCTGGTATCTTTGATGCATCCTGCTTGTCTCAGCTCGGAGCCGGCTCTCCAGCGCATCCAGTTCGCGTTGGCGCGTGGCTACCCCGTGCTTTTCTGCTTCTACATCTCTTCTCTGTTGCTCCAGCGCGCGGCGTGCTACCTCCAAGTCCCTGGCACGCGCCGCGGCGTTTTCCGGGGTTATCACTGTAGCTAATACTGTTGGGTCCAAGATTATATTGTTGCTGAACGGGGCCGGGTGTTGTGGATTTGAAGGACCCACCCCTGGCGTCCTGTTAGCCAGGAACCCGAACATATTTGCCTGCAGCTCGCTATCCGCCGCTCGGCTGGTGACTGAAGCCGACTCTCCGTCAATCCGGGTCAGAACTGGATTTCCGTCAGCCGGATTTTGCTGCTGCTGGGCCAACGCTTGCGCCGCTCCGACCGCGGCCGTAGTTACGTTCCCCTGACTGAGATTAGTTGCAGGGGCCGTGTAGACCGCGACCTGGCGCGCAATGCTTGGCGAAGATTCATACTCTTCCTCATCACAACTGTCTTCCTCGTACCGGTCCTCCAGCATGTGCAAGATAGACTCGGTATCATCTTCTCTCACGACCCGGCCACGCGGGGTCCATACCGGCTCCTCCGGCTGTTCCCTCTTCGTGGTGGGCTCTTCCATCGGATCCACCGTCCCGACCGATTCTTCTCCGTCCGACTGAACGTGGGTGGCCCCTCCTGACACAGAATCAAATCCAAAATCGTCAGGGATTGAACCAGACGCACGTACCATGCCGATGAAGACGTTGACCCGGCCTATTGTCACGACGGACCCGGATTCGAGTAGATCCGACTCTGGCCCCCAGCCAAAATCGTCCACCATCTTCTCTCCGTCGGGGTTGGTGTAGATCTCACCGATGACGAGGTTCTTCATGTTCTCCCGAGCTTCTCCCGTGATGTAAACACCCTTGGACGTAGGCCCCACGGTGGGCGCCAACTGTCGTGGGATAATCACGGCAGACGTTACCGGGGGTAACTTGTCTTGGGGCAAATCGACTCTGGTGTTTGGGAGAGGGTTTAACTCAAGGGAAACCATGGTGATATGCGATCTGGTAGCCGGCAATCAAGTCGCCGAGTCTCCGATCTGAATATACTATCTCAACTCTCGTGTTACAATGGATACTCGATACCTCGTAATCTGGCAATTGTGTTCTCTCTCTCTTTTTCTAACCCTAGGGGCCGGCTTATATAATATCCGGACCCCCTGGCTTACTTTCCAAGGCGTACTCTGAGTCCTACCCGGACACTACTTACAAACCCTAAACTTCCTTATCGGAACCCACAATCCGGGTTACGAGACCTATACTCTTGGGCCTTCTAGAAGCTCCTTTTCCCTAAGCCGGGTCATGCGCAGCGTCCTTTGGGCCGAGTTACTCCTTGGCGTTAGCCTACCGGGTTATCATCCATCCATCAGAACTACATGGAAGAGTGGTGGTACACTCGTGATAGCGACGATGATGATGATCCCGGTCCAAGTTATGATCCCAAGGATGTAGACAATGGAATCTGAACCATTTGTGTTCCAACTATGTAACCGTTAATGTATAATTAGCATTTAGTTTTCACTATTTGTGTGCCACTTCAAAACTTATAGCTTGTAATATTTTCTATTCCGAACTTCTTATTGCTATTACATTACTTGCGCTTCAACTATTGTCACACTTTAATATTTTAATTGCGCTTTAATTTATTTTTGCATGTACATAATATGCTTTGTATGAATTACTCTTTGTTTATTTAACTTTTTAACATTTGTTATCATGTGTACTAATCGGGTTCCCTCTTGTGTCATAACAGGTTAAAAATGGCAGGTTCCAAGGCCGCCAAGGGGGTAAAGCGCACCGCCCCCAAGAAGGCCCACGTGGTGGGCTTGTACGCCAGATCTGAGGATGGCACAAGCACATTGATAGGGCGACGGCGGGTTCCGGTGCCCGGCGCGGGCACGGACGGGACTTCTAGCTCACGGAGAGCCCCAACCCGTGGCTCAGGGGGGCGTGGTTCGCACCGGGCTCCTCGCTCACAGAGCCCCTTGCCCGAGGTTACTTCTTCTGACGAGGAGGAGGTGGAGGATGAGGAGGAGGAGGAGGAACCCGAGCAGGAGGGGTCTGACGAGGAGCAGCAGCCTTCCGACCCGGAGTCGGAGGAGGACGCGGATTTGTTTGCACACCCGCTCCCCGAGGTAGGGAAAGTGTGGCCTGCCGACAAGAAACCTTTTCTGCGCGGGCCCACGAGGCTACCTGAGCTGCCATACCCCCACCAGCACAACTTGGTCAGAGTGGACGGAGACACGTAAGTGACTGTTAATCATCGTTGCTACATTTTTGCTATATTAATTTTTCATCAAAATCTCACTAGCTTGTTTTTTTTTGTGCACGTGCAGGTCCTTGGCGTATGTGGGGGCCAAGCCACCACGGACCATGAGCGGCATCCTTGGGCTTCTTTGCAAGAAGCATTTGCCAGGCTTGGTCACCCTGGATGGCAAGGAGGAGCCAGCTGTTTCCTGGAAGCACTATAAGCAGGTGCCTGATGTGGAGGACAGGTGGGGCCGGGTGTACGACCACTTAGGCACTCGGGTGATTTCAGATTTCTGGGTTAGTATATTTTCCGATGCTAAATGGTTTTAGGGCAATATCTTTCGTGAAATATATATATATATATATACATATATATATATATATATATATAGTGCTAATGTCTTCAATTTCTGCAATGCTAAATGGTTGTAGGACTACTTCACCTGCGTCGAGGGGGAAGAGGGCAGGGCCAGGGCTGTGCTGATCAAGATGGCCAAGAAGCTTATCCGTGACATGCACTACGAGGCGCGTGTGCTGTGTGTGGTTAAGTTCTACGCCAAATACAAGAACACCATGTTGACGAAGAAGGACGCCCGACAGATTCACATGTCTGAGGTCCAATACTTAAAGGTAAGGACATAGTCTTTAAGTACGTGTTTGTTTTGTGCACTGGTAATGCAAACGTAATGGGTAACAGGTTCCAGGGTGTAATAGCTCCGGACTGGGCAAATCACATTTTGTTTGGTTCAGCCTGTAACGGTAATGCATCACTTGTCGATGCAGAGCGAAAGAGCTCCGGCCGTCAGGCTCCTGGTCCTGGACGAGCTCCCTGTTCGGTCGAGGAGTGGGTCGAGCTGTTCGTTGGCCGGGTCAAGCAAGTCGCCGAGTTTGTCGGGTCGTAAAGTTTGTAGGCCGGCCGCCGGCGGGGGTCTGGAGCCGGTGGAAAGGAATCTTGGGGAGGGCCGATCCTGGTCGTCATGATCCCTGCCTTGGACGAGCCCTTCCTGGTTCGAGCAGTTCGCCGGCTGGGTCGAGCTTGTCGGCCGGCAGGGACTTGAGGTTGAGGCTGGTGGCAACAGATCTGGGAAGGTGGCAGTGGATCTTGAGACGGGCGGGAAGGGCTCTTGGAAGAAGGATGGGTGGTTGGGGTTGGGGATGGATGGTGCTGGCCACGGGGATGGATGCCGCCGGCAAGCGGAAAACGGCTCGAGCGATGCCGAGTGCATCGAGGGAGGCAGAGCAGATTGGGGATGAGGGGAGAGCGACTTGAGCCATGCGGAGATAGGCGGAGCAGACTGGGGACGAAGGGGTCAGAAGAAGATGGCACGGTAACGTAATTAGATCGCGGTGGGGGGAGAGCGGTATCAGCCGAGAATAGTGGTGTAATTTGATTACGCGTCATTCGATTATGCCCCATCCGAAACAAACATGAATAATGGTTTCAGGTGCCACCGGTATCGGATAACGGGCTAATATCGCCGAACCAAACACATTCTAAAGTTTTTCGTATATGACCGCCGGGTGGTCTCACGTGACTCTAATTTTTTCAAACAGGTGGTGCCTCAGTGGCTGGCCAACAAGCTGCCTTGCTATAAGGTGATGGTCGCGAAGTGGGTGAGCGAAGGGTACAAGACGGAACACGCCGCGTGCCAGGCCCGGCGTCTTCTGCTAGGCGACGGACACCATCAAGGCGGCCTCACCCTCACCGGCATCGTCCAGAGAGAGGTAAATAACAACTCATATTTTTCCTTTTCAATGCAATGTTCTTTGTAACTTTATAGGTTGTGCTAATATACTTCTGCTTTCAATTGTAGGCCGAGAAGGGCAATGAGATCACTCGCATGCAGGCCTTCCGTAAGACCCGGACTCCCAAGGTGCTGAAACCGGATGTACCGCCTGATCAGCAGTGGATCAACAAGCAAACCGGCAAGAAGTGGGACGCGTACGTCGAGAAGATGAAGGAGGTGCACGGCCCTGACTGTGACCCCTTCACGGCCCCCTATGATCCCACGGTTCCTATGGTTGCGGGAGAGGGTCGAAGGAACGGCAGATTTGCCTTCGGCAATGGCGCCTTCGATACCGCAGGTACACCCACACTCTCTCAGATCCGTGCGAGGTCCACTAGCTCATCGCCCTCTATCGAGCGCCGCCCACGGCCAGGACTAGATGCCATCGCCGCTATGCAGGTACAATCATTCTTCAGCACCTATATATCTTGTTTGCGTTGCACAATTGTTGACATTAAACATCCCGTAGGATGAAGTTGATGAAAACAAGAGGATTGCGATGGAGGCACAAGAGAAGGTGCAAAGAATGGAGATGCAAATGAGTAGCCAGCATGCATGGAGGCAGGCAATGATGCAGGTATTTTTTTTCACCCTTTTAGTGCCATTCATCATTATATGCATGTAAACTCACCGGTCTATCTACTTTGATCTTTGCAGATGGTCAGCGCTCTTCCACGGGATCCATCAGCTCCTCCTCTACCTCCTCTACCGCCGTTCAACGTGAACTTGGTAAGTTGGCTTGCAGCTTGTTAACTGATTCATTTTTGCAGCTTAGTCGACTAATATGGATCTTTATGGGGAAATGCTTCATCATCGGGAACCCATAACAACATGGACCAGGACGGAGATCGAGCTGACGGAGACCAGTCGGCTCCGTAGACCTCAGTGCATAGTTTATTTAGAATCCCGTCGTTCTTGTGGCAACAAACATGAACGTGTCGACTTTTGAACTACTTAGGATGCTTGTACGATGATGCTTAAACATTTGTGACATGTATTATATGCTTATGGAGATATTTGGTGCATTTGTGATTTGATGTTATGCATTTTGGTGCAAATATGTGTTTGATGTTATGCATTTGTTGCTATTTGGTGCAATTATGGGTGTTTTGAGTGTTCTGATACTTCTATTGTGAAACAAATACAATTTGTGATTTGATTGCAGGGATTGAAGCAAATGCAGCCAAATCTGGGCAAAACAGCAACTTTTTTGCCGAGTATTGCACTCGGCAAAGACCTGTATGGTCACTTTGCCGAGTGTAACACTCGGCAAAGTTGTTGCCCAGGCAACCAAAATGGCAACTGGGAGCACGCCTTTGCCGAGCATCATAATAACACTCGGCAAAGACTGCTCCCAGGTGCCATTTGGTCGCCTGGGCAACAGCTTTGCCGAGTACGACACTCGGCACACATGGGGCTCGGCGTACAAGGGATGGGCCTATGCCGAGTGCCCCCAGCACTCGGCATAGGCCCCACTCGGTGGAGTGAGTTTGCTCGGCAAACGAACACTCGGCGAAGACGTGCACTTGGCGTATGGCTTCTGGGCTATGCCGAGTGTCTGAAGCACTCGGCGTAGAGCCCACTCGGCTGAGCGAGTGTGCTCGGCAAAATGGCACTCGGCGAAGTTGAGACTCGGCGTACAGGGCCTACCGTTTTGCCGAGTGTCCTGGTACTCGGCGTAATGGCCACGTGGCGCTACTGGGGAGGCCTGGTCTCAGGTTCTTTGCCGAGTGTTGCACTCGGCAAAGATTCGAACACCGTTCTGTTGAGGGACTAAGGAACGGACCTGTTCCAGGATAGTATGCCGAATGTCCCGTGTAAACACTCGGCGAAAGAGTTGCCGAGCAGCTCGAGTTTGTGCACTCGGCGAACTTTAGGTTGCCGAGATGAACGACGCCGAGTGTGGTACGCCGAGTGTGGCACTCGGCAAAGCCTACACCGAATATTTTTAGGCCTTCGCCGAGTCTTTATGATACACGGCGTACTCTCAGTTTCCAGTAGTGATTGGTTGGTCATGGCTTTGCTTCCTATAGATGTTTCCTCGTGATAATTGTGTGCATTATCTCAATTCTCTTACTTTGACGTATTCTATAGTACTCTCTGTAAATAGATTTTTTCTTTATTTAGATAGATTTTCCAGGTATTTCATATTAGAGGAGATTTGGATGGAAGTGGAAGAGGGAAAACATTTATGGTATTTTACTTTGCAAATATATCTGTATTTAAACGTTTGGTACATCCTATCCAGCATTATCATTTTATGCACATGAATATGCATGCTCTACTTATGGTAGATGGTTCATTTAGTTCGCTGTTATTGGTTGCTGGAAACTTGCAACTTTCTTGATGCAATCATTAAGATTTAACTTGCCGCACACGCTTGGATTCACCATCACCTGTTTGATAGATATCTCGTTAAAAAGAATTAATTTGGCATTGCTTGGAAAGTTTTGTCATTCAAAAATTACTCTGCTTGTGCAAGTTAGCTATATGAAAATATTAAACTTTATATGTATGTTCAATCATATTCAGGCTTCAATGCTAATTCTTTGAACGTATGCAGATTGGTTTTTAGGAAGTTGTAAAATAATGAAAAGGAACGGGAAATTATATATGTTGATTTGTTCCAGAAGGTGAGATTATTTGTGGCATTCCTCTTTGATTATATTGTGTGTTCTGATTTGTTTAAGGTCACTTCTTAGTGGTAGATTCAGATCGTACTTCTTGATTGAATTATGTATGTTGATTTTTTTCAAGAACTGAACATCAGGACAGGTGAAATGTACCATTCCTTAATGGTTGAAATTCTTAAATTAATCGAGTTGAGATTTTTTGATTCAAAATGGTCTAGATCCAGGCATCACTTAAACAACTTATGTTGATTCCGCTTATTTGTGCTGATTTCTTTTTCAAGCAATATAGGTTCTGAACATAGATATTGCTTCAGCGATAAAAAACGAAACAACTATAAGTGCATTTGGTTTCAAAATAATTGGCATTAACCGTGTATCGTAGCACCATGGTATGCATGCACCATGCATGAGGAGCAAGAAGTTGGGGGACAATTTCAGGGCATTTCACTGGCTGGTTCCTCTTTACGGTAACATAAAACCATGCATGCTCTGGTCACGCACATTCAAGAGCTCTTGTGTGAGAGGCAGGGATCAGAGAGATCGAGTGAAAAAATGAGTGATTGTAGTGTTGTGTTGAACTGTTGATGTTGTTTCGGACTTCATTGTCGTAATTTTTTTTTAGATAAAAGGCATCACTTATGCCCTACTTTAAATTAATAAAGCAAACAATATTGTCGTAAAATTCATTTATATGATTTGCTGACTGTGCTTTTGCTCAAAACATGACAAATATGATGTGCACGATAATCTTACAATTTACATGTCATGTTTCAGATGATTAGTGTGAAACCATTTGAATATTTACATGTCCCGGTTACAACACACGGGCAATTTGCTAGTACAGAAGAAAAAGAAGGTTCCAACGGATTTTGACCGACTGAACATACAAATGAGCAATGAATCATTCATAATTAACTGCAAGAAATTAACAGATAAGATTGAATTATAGATTAACCCATTTTACATGAAAAGGCTTGATAATTGTACACATGGGCAGAGGTGCAGAGCGAGGACGGAGCTGGCGGACATGGGCTGACCTCCATGACGGGAACTAGCAGCTGGGGAGGGGAGCGAGCGGTGCCTAGGCGTCATTGCATCATAGCATCTGGCAGGCATAGCTGCAGCCTGCTGGAGAGGGCCGATGACTAACCTAACTGCGTTATTTCGGGAAAACACTAGGCTACGAGCGCGCGAGCGCTCGCTCGTTCCGGTCGCGCTTGGCTCTTCCGTTGCTGTTACCGACGCGTCCATTCTCCTATTCCCTTTTGACTCGTTCAAACCGATCGCCGCAATCAGCTAGCTAGCTACGTCCATTCTCCTACACCCCTCAGTTTCCATTTCTTCTATTCTTTCTTCATCGTCATATCTTTGTCAGTATGCAACGTATCAATCATTTTCTTTTTTTACACACGCTAATTAATAGCTGCTGATTAGCGCACAATGCATGCATCCGTTTGTACTTTTAGTGCATGAATGTACACCCTCCATTCCAAATCAAATTAATTGTAGTATTAAAGTTGTACAAAATTAGATATATCTAACACCAAAATATGTCTAGATGCGCCCACTTTTATCCAACTTTGAGACAATTAATATGAGACGCAGTGAGTATCTCTTCCCATGGATGTTTTTTTTTCGAGGGTACGCCTTAGTAGGCAGAATTTTTAATACAAGACGACTACATCCTGTCGCGAACAACAGGTGTAGCCCAACTCCAATCCAGCAAATCCGAAGACAGCCACCCCAGATCAAACAAACTCAACACGAAACACCTGTCCTAAGCTAAGCACCATAGCCGCGTCTAAACCAACACCGAACGCCTCCAAAGACAACAGCTACAACAAAACTCCCTAATCGACGCGCCATCCACTTTGAAGCCTAGAAGGGACGGCAAGCGAAAGGCGGGATCAAGCAAGTCTTGAAAAAAAGGCTTCGTCTTGGACACCCCGGTGATGGCGTGCATTGCGCCCAAGAGCTCGACATCGAACAACGGCGATCACCGGAGGAGCGCCGCATGGAAACCTCCAAGCCAAGTCTATCAATGCAATGCTCTCAAGAGAGGAACGGCGCCAGGGACGCCGCCATCGCACCGGTTCTGCACCGAACCTGGACTTTCGTCCGGAGACGCTGCCAACACCAAAAGAGCGAGGAAGGTGCCGAATCACACGGCGACGTCTTCAACGAGAGGAACGACACCCACAGGCGCCGTCGTTGCCGGCACCGATAGAAATCGGGAAGGACTTTCGTCCGAATAACATCTTCCTGCGCCCAAGGGGTTGGGGCCACACCTTCCATGCCGACTCGCACCACCACCACCGCAGCACATCGTCATCGCGTCATAGAGCCACGGTCTCCAACACCCCGCACGACACCACCCATCTTCCATTTTCATCACGGTCGGGAAGCCGCAGCGTCGGGACACCGCTATCGCTGAACAGGGTTGCACTTCATGTACGCCGCGGACGTCACAACAACACCAGGCAGACATCCGCGCAACAGCCACAGCCCCTGTGGCCCAGATCGGGCCCGAGTCCACACCTCCAACTCCCATCGGGCGCTGCCGGGAGAGCCATGCCACGCGCCGCCGCACAGAGGCGGCCGCCGTCACCTGCCGGGCTCCTCCAGCCGGCATAGGCGCCGCTTTTTAAGAACTTTTTAAGAAATTACCAACTTTTTAAGAACCAATTTATATTTTTATTTCCAAAGAAAGTTATAAGGGGCAATGAATGGGAATTACCAATCTATTTTTACAAACTAATATATAGTATATTCAAAAGAATGTTACACTAAGAATGTTATCAACGGAGATGAATGGAAATTACCAACCCTTCGAAAACTTATATATAATTTTCCCAAGAATGTTATCAACGGAGATGAATTGAAATTACCAACTTTTTAAGAACAAATATATATTTTTATTTCCCAATAAAGTTATCAAAGGCAATGAATGGAAATTACCAACCTTTTTTTTAGAAAGCAATGTGTAGTCTATTCCCAAGAAATGTTATCAACGGAGATGAATGGAAATTACCAACCCTTTGAAAACCTATATATATTTCTTTCCAAACAAAGTAATCAAGGGAGATGAATGGAAACTACCAACCCTTTGAAAACATATTTTATAACTCCCCCAAGAATGTTATCAATGGAGATGAATGGAAATTACCAATCTTTTTTAGAAACCAATATATATTTTTATTTCCCAAGAAATTCATAAGGGACAATGAATTAAAATTAACAACCTTTTTTCAAAACCCAATGTATAGTCTATTCCCAAGAATGTTATCAAGGGCGGTGAATGAAAATTACCAACCCTTTTAAAAACCTATATATAATTTCCAAAGAATATTATCAACGTAGATGAATGGAAATTACCAACCCTTTGAAAACATATTTTTTTATAACTCCCCCAAGAATGTTATCAATGGAGATGAATGGAAATTACCAATCTTTTTTAGAAAGAAATATATATTTTTATTTCCCAAGAAATTCATAAGGGACAATGAATTAAAATTAACAACCTTTTTCAAAAACCAGTATATAGTCTATTCCCAAGAATGTTATCAAGGGAGATGAATGAAAATTATCAACCCTTCAAAAATGTATATATAATTTTCCCCAAGAATGTTATCAATGGAGATGAATCGAAATTACCAACTTTTAAGAACCAGTATATATTTTTATTTCCAAAGAAATTATCAAGGGAGATAAATGGAAATTACCAACATTTTTTTTAGAAACCAATGCATAGTCTATTCCCAAGAATGTTATCAAGGGTGGTGAATGAAAATTACCAACCCTTCAAAAACTTATATATAATTTTTCCCAAGAATGTTATCAATGGATATGAATGGAAATTACCTACTTTTAAGAACTAATATATATTTTTATTTCCAAAGAAATTATCAAGGGAGATGAATGAAAATTACCAACTCTTTTTTTTAGAAACCAATGTATAGTCTATTCCCACGAATGTTATCAAGGGTGGTGAATGAAAATTACCAACCCTCTAAAAACCTATATATAATTTCCCAAGAATGTTATCAACGGAGATGAATGGAAATTACCAACCCTTTGAAAACATATATATTTTTCTTTCGAAAACAAAGTAATCAATGGAGACGAATGGAAATTACCAACCCTTTGAAAACATATATTTTTATAACTTCCCCCAAGAATGTTATCAAGGGAGTTAATGGAAATTACCATCCTTTTTTACAAACCAATATATATTTTTATTTCCCAAGAAATTTATAAGTGGCAATGAATTAAAATTAACAACCTTTTTCAAAAACCAGTATATAGTCTATTCCCAACAATGTTATCAAGGGATATGAATGAAAATTACCAACCTTTTAAAAACGTATATATAATTTTCCCCAAGAATGTTATCAATGGAGATGAATCGAAATTACCAACTTTTAAGAACCAGTATATATTTTTATTTCCAAAGAAATTATCAAGGGAGATGAATGGAAATTACCAACATTTTTTTTTAGAAATCAATGCATAGTCTATTCCCAAGAATGTTATCAAGGGTGGTGAATGAAAATTTAGGGGAAACCTATATATAATTTTCCAAACAAAGTAATCATGGGAGATGAATGGAAATTACCAACCCTTTGAAAACCTATATATATTTTCTTTCCAAACAAAGTAATCAGGGGAGATGAATGGAAACTACCAACCCTTTGAAAACATATTTTATAACTTCCCCAAGAATGTTATCAAGGGAGATAATGGAAATTACCAACCTTATTTAGAAACCACTATATATTTTTATTTCCCAAGAATTTCATAAGGGACAATGAATTAAAATTAACAACCTTTTTCAAAAACCAGTATATAGTCTATTCCCAAGGATGTTATCAAGGGCGATGAATGCAAATTACCAACCCTTTGAAAACATATATATAATTTTCCCAAGAATGTTATCCAGGGAGATGAATGGAAACTACCAACCTTTTTAAGAACCATTATAAATTTTTATTTCCAAAGAAAGTTATCAAGGGACATGAATGCAAATTACCAACCTTTTTTTTAGAAACCAATGTTTAGTCTATTCCCAAGAATGTTATCAAGGGTGTTGAATGAAAATTACCAACCCTTCAAAAACTTATATATAATTTTTCCCTGGAATGTTATCAATGGAGATGAATGGAAATTACCAACCTTTAAGAACCAATATATATTAATATATCGAAAGAAAGTTATCAAGGGCAATGAATGGAAATTACCAACCCTTTTTTTTAGGAACCTATGTGTAGTCTATTCCCAAGAATGTTATCAAGGGTGGTGAATGAAAATTACTAACCCTTTTAAAAACCTATATATAATTTCCAAAGAATGTTATCAACGGAGATGAATGCAAATTACCAACTCTTTGAAAACCTATATATATTTCTTTCCAAACAAAGTAATCAAGGGAGATGAATGGAAACTACCAACCCTTTGAAAACATATTTTTTATAACTCCCCCAAGAATGCTATCAATGGAGATGAATGGAAATTACCAACCTTTTAAGAACCAATATATATTTTTATTTCCAAACAAAGTTATGAGGGCAATGAATGGAAATTACCAACCTTTTTAAAAACCCATATTTTTTCTCCAAGAGTGTATCAAGGGTAATGAATGGAAATTACCAACCTTTTTAGAAACCAATATTTTATATTTCCCAAGAATGTTATGAAGGGCGATCAACGGGTCTTAGTTTCAATTCCTTTATCGGGTCAGTGGATTTTCACCGAAAACACTATCGGGTCGTGACAAGAAAAAAAACACTTTCTACTAGTATAAGAAACATGAAAAATAATATAACTTCCGCTTCCTACTAGTATGAATATGGGAACATGTATTTGATTGGTAACTTCACTTCTAGTTCTTTAGCTCGATAACCTATGTGCTAGGTATTTGGAAAAAAAATTATTAGAGCATCTCCGGTCGCCCCCCCCCTCCCCAACACACCCCCACGGCCTCTTCCCGTCCGGACGGCCCCGAACGCGCCCAGTCGCGCCCCCATGGGGCCTTCCCGTCCGGACGCCCCCTTGTTCCCATCCGGCCAACCCAGCCCAACCACGCCCCCCAGGGGCTCCCGTGGGGGCGCCGGACAAGAAGAAACGGCCGCATAGTGTCCACGGGCTCTCCCCGTCAGTGAGACGACGCGCAGTCAAAGCGGCGCCCGGTCTTCGTCTTCTCCCGAGACGGCGCAGAAGCGCAGGTGCCGCAGCGAGCCATCGCTTCGCCCAGTCCTGCAGCGAGCCGTCTCTTCGCCTAGTCATGTCGCCCACGAGGCAGCTGCGCGTCTCCCCACACGGGCGCCGGTGTTAATGCGCGGGCAGCCTTTCGGGCTGCCCCGCCGGGTATAAATGCCGCCCCCGCCGCTCTCGCCGCGCACACTCTCCTCTCGCCGCGCTCTGCCTCTCCCCTCGCCGCTCTTTGCCTCTCGCATCGCCGCTCCCCCTCGCCGCCATGGATCCCCTCGCCGCAAACGGCTTCCCCCGCTGTTCTCTCCTCAAACACCGGGCGCGCGCCATCTACGAAGCCTGGTGCCCGTGCCCTCCATAAGAATTTTATCAAGTGTGATGAATGGAAATCACCAACCTAAAAACCTTTTAAGAATGTTATCAACTGGGATGTATGCAAAATTCCAACCTAAAATTTTTTAATAATGTTACCAAGTGCGATGAATTAAAATTACCAACCTAAAAACCTTTTTTAATAATGTTATGAAGTTTGATGAATGGAAATCACCAATCTAAAAACCTTTTAAGAATGTTATGAAGGGGGATTAATAAAAATTACCAACCTAAATACATTCTTCAAAAGGTTATCAAGTGTGATGAATTAAAATTACCAAACTAAAAACTATTTAAGATGTTATCAATTGGGATGTATGAAAATTACTAACCCTAAAACATTTTAAGAATGTTATCAAGTGCGATGAATGGAAATCACCAACCTAAAAACCATTTTTAATAATTTTATGAAGAGGGATTAATAAAAATTTACCAAACTAAAAACCTTCTTCAAAAGATTATCAAATGTGATGAATTAAAATTACCAACCAATTTTTTTTTAAGAATGTTATCAAGTGTGATGAATGGAAAACTACCCAAGTAAAAACTTTTCAAGAATATTATCAAGTGTAATGTATGAAAACTACCAACCTAAAAACCTATTTTTTGAGAATGTTATGAAGCGTGATGAATGGAAATCACCAACCTAAAAACATTAAAAGAATGTTTATCAAGTGTCATGGATGGAAATCACCAACCTAAAAACGTATCAAGGATGTTATCAAGTGTGATGAATGACAGTTACCAACCTAAAAACCTTTTTTTAGAATGATATCAAGTGTGATGAATGACAATTACCAACCTAAAAACCTTTTTTAGAATGTTATCAAGTGTGATGAATCAAAATCACCAATGTAAAATCCTTTTTTAAAGGTTATCATGTGTGATGTATGAAAATTACCTACCTAAAAACCTATCAAGGATGTTATCAAGCGTGATGAATGAAAATTACCAATCTAAAAGTCTTTCTTGAGAATGTTTATCAAGGGTGATGAATGAAAACTACGAAAGTAAAAAACTTTCAAGAAATATTATCAAGTGTCATGTATGAAAATCACCAACCTAAAAACTTTATATGAATGTTATCAAGTGTGATGTATGAAAATCACCAACCTAAAAACCTTTCAAGAATGTTTTATCAAGGGTGATGAATGAAAACTACCAAACTGAAAAACATTTAACAATGTTATCAACTAGGATGTATGAAAATTACCAACCTAAAAACCTTTTAAAAATATTTATCAAGTTTGATGAATGAAAATTAGGAACCCAACAACTTTTCTAGAATGTTATCAATTGTGATGAATGGAAATCACCAACTTAAAAAACATTTTTAAGAATGTTATCAACTGGGATTTATGCAAATTTCCAACCTAAAAACCTTTTCAGAATGTTATCAAGTGCGATAAATTAAAATTACCAACCTAAAAACCTTTTTAAGAATGTTATCAAGTCCGATGAATGGAAATCCTCAACCTAATAAAATATTAAGATGTTGGTAATTTTTCTACTAGATTTACAGTCTTTTTACACTAGTTGGAAGTGGAAAAAAATTATACTAGTTGGAAGTGGAATTTTCTCTACTAGTTTTTTTTAAACGAGGTTTTTAAAAAAAAAAATTGGAACGAGGCAAAACAGGAAGCACGAGGCATAAAAAGAAACAAGATACAACTCGAGTCGACGACCATGTCATCCGAGCAACCATAGCCGTCACTACCACTGCGGAGGCAACCTCACGCAAGACGAAAACACGGAGCCGCCGCTCCGACATCCATGCTGGCCCCAGGGCCACGCCCCTAAACTAGCCGCCGACCATGTCGCCCTAGCAACCAAAGCCGACACTACAACAGCGGAGATAAACTCAACGCAACAAGAAACCCCGGAGTCGCTGCTCCAACATCCACGCCGGCCCCAAGGCCGTGCATCCAAACTAGCCGACGATCAAGTTGCCCTAGCAACCAAAACGGAACTAAACACGGTGGAGGCAACCTCAACGCAAGTCATCCTTAGCCGCCACTCCGACATCCACGCCGGCCCCAGGACCGCGCACCGCCTAGCCGACGATGAAGATGCCGCCACCAACCACCAACACCCCACGGCTCCCACAGGTCGGTGGAACGTCCAAGGCGAGGCCCCAACAGGAAAGCGACGCAGGAGCGCCGCCCTCGCCCGATCCCGCGAGGGATCTAGGGTTTCCCCCGGAGAACCCGGCGCGGAGAAGCGAAAGCACCGCCTCGACGACGCTTCCATGAAGGACGCGGCGTTGGGAGGCGTCGCCGTCGTCGGCCCCGGTCGAGCACCGGTGCAGGGCTTTCGCCCGGCGTCGCAAACCTCGCGAACCGCCCCACGGGGACCGGCCCGACCACCAACACGCCATGTCGCAGCACCCGCGGCACCTCCCACCACGGCCAACGCCATGCCAACTGCGACCCCAGCGCAGATCCGGGGCCGCTGCCCCGTCTTCCTCTTCCCCGAACCTCACCAGCCGCGGCACCTCCCGCCAGAGTTGGGGCCCGGATGTCGTCGATCCCGTGCTCGGAACGCCGCACCACGCGGAGACACCGGTCGGAGAGGACGTTGCCTCGCGGCACCATGCCGACAGAAGCTCCAAAGATACCACCTCCGGGCCAACGCAGCCTGCGCCAAGCGCCGGCTCGCACACCTAGCAGCAGCTCCGGAGGCGCCCCGCCACAGCCAACCGCCGACCGGGCCCGACGAGCCCAGATCGGGCCCGCCAAGCCCATTTGGGCGGGCAGCCTCCACCATACCGGAGTACAGCAGCAGCGCCCCAGCTCCTGCAGCACTACCGGCGGACCTCCACCGTCCGCAGACCTCCCGTTGGCTGCCGGCCGAGCCCGGCGGCCCGGCCTCCACCGTCCCGGCCGCCACCTTCCCGGGCCGGCCACCAGGCGCATCCCCGGCGTCGTAGACCACCGCCCTTAGCAGCCCCCCACCCAGCCTCTCCCTTGCTTCTCCATGCCGGTGACGACGCCGCCAAGCCGCGCAGGTCGACGGAGCAGCGGCCGCCGCCATCCCCAACCGTTGGAAGAAAAAACCCCGCCGGCGCCATCACGGGGGCGCGCCCTGCGGTTGTTCGGCGGCGCCCCTCCGGCAACAGCGAAGCGGAGGAAGTGTATTTTTTGTACTAGACAGTGGAAATTTTTATACTAGCTGGAAGCGAAAAAAAATTATACTAGCTGGAAGTGGAATTTTTTCTATCTCCCACCCTTTTTTCTTGCCCTAAAAAATCACTAGCCCAAAAAGGAATTAATATTGTAGGCCTTTTTTCTTAATGTATAACAACGATTACAAGAAAAATATTTTTTTCTCAACATAAAAGTGTAGACGACCAAAGGGAATAGGCTCCTAAAAAAATTAGCGTACAAAAATTGGCTCGTAATTGTTTGCGCGGGAACTAGGTCGAACGAACGCGATCCGCCTGCAGTAAAAGGGAAAAGTACGAAACGTACTTGTCACGTAACCAAAAAAATAAACTCGTGCGAATCGATCCAGTACCCAACTCACAATCAGCTTTGGTAATAAGCTGGGTCGAACGGGACGTACGTGCAATAAAAGCGAACTGGGTCGAACGGCCGGAAACCGCTCGACCGAAAGCTAACCCTCGCGCGCAAGGTAGGTTCGTCCCGAATAAAGGGAATAGGCAACTTAAATAAGCAACGTATAAAAATCAAGCTTGCCACCCCACCGAAAAAGGAAAGATGCGCTACCATATACTATTTCCTAATATAGTAAGCGGGGGTTGGTCCCAAACCGATCGAGCGAAACTTGGTGGTCGAGCGCGCGCAAGGTATCCACGCCCGTTATTTCGTGTCTTGTTGGGGGCGAGACTACTGTGCGCGCGCGCGAGCGTAACGAATCTGTGGAACGGTTCCCGACAGCCCTTGGTTACTATATTAGGAAGTAAAACGTTACGCGCACCATTCCTTTTTGGTCACGTGAACCATGCAACTTGTTTCGGTTACGTGGACACGGGATCACGGGCGGGATGCGAAGCTTTTTCAGACGTGCTATTCCCTTTATTCGCCTCTACAAATTAGTTGCAAATAAATTAATTTTTGCTTCAAATTTAATTCCCTTTTTGGAATAGTGAATTTTAAGGGTAAGAAAAAAAAAGGGTGGGAGATATAAAATATTCTACTTCCAACTAGTGTAAAAAAAAACATTTCCGACAAGTGTAACAATATTCTACTTCCAACTAGTATAAATTTTTGAGATTTAAACCAATGTAAAAATTCCCACTAAATAGTATAAAAAATTACATTTCCGACTAGTATAAAAAAAACAATTCAACCTATCGTAAAAAATATTTGTTGTCTTCGGTAAGTGCGCAACCCTATTGCAAACCAAAAATTGACCAATTCGCGCTATATAAAATTCAACATTGGTAGATGCCGAAGAACGCTATTTAACGATTGCGCGATGAATACTTTTTGTATGTCAGAAAATCGGGTGGGAGATGGAAAAAATTCGACTTCCAACTAGAACGAAAATCAAAAAATTTACCAGTTATGGCATCTCCAGTCGTTGCGCGCCCGAGGGCCCAAAACGCCGCCGTTTTATGCCCGCCGCGGCGCCAAACGGCGCTAATCTGGACCCTGGGGGCAGGGTTCCAAGTCGACCCCCAGCCCAACAATCGGCCCAAAATAAATCGAGGAATGAAATTCGACGCGCTTTATTGAATTGACGCAAATTTCATACAATTCCACTGAAATTTAAACTAAAAAAACAGTAAATTTAAAATAAAACTAAGCTACTGCAGCCATAGGCGCGCCGCGGTCGCCTGGCTGTAGTCGACGTCTTCGCCGTCGCCGTCGTCGTCCGAATCTCCGTCGTCCCGCCTGCTGGTTCCTTCACCGGGAGCGCGGCAGTGCGGGTTGCTCGGCCTCGCGCTGGAGTCGCCCCACCTGCTCACCGCAAGGGCTTGCTGCAGCTCGACTTGTTCGTCGTTGTCGGGTCGAGCACGACGTAGGGGATCTCCCTCGTCTGCGGCGAGAGAGGAATGCGGCAGTGGGCCGCATTGGCGGTAGCCTCCTGCTCGCGCCGCGCCTTGCGCTCCTCGGCCTCGGCGAGGAGGCGGCGTTGGAGCTCCAGCTCCTCTGCGGTGTTGTCACGCAGGCTCCAGTCGTCGGCGACGTCGTTGGCGACTGGCTGGAGCGTGTTGCGCGACAACTCCTCGGCGGCCCTCAAATCCGTCCACTCCTCGTCCTCGTCCACCTCCGTCTTCAGGCGGACGATGCGCTCAAACTCGGCGTCCTGCCGCTGGCGCGGCTCGCCGATACGCAGGGCGCCGCCGATGCGCATGGGGACATGAGCGCCGGAGTTCAGAAGGGGAGGGGTGAGAGAGAGAGAGATTGGGCGCCGGAGGAGGACGAGGTAGCCGACGACGAGCCGCCGCCCATCCTCCGCGGTTCCCACGAGCGGTGCGGGCGGGGCGGCATCTGCAGCCGGGGCTCGTTGCCGGCGTCGATGTAGTCCAGCACCCACTCGAGGGTGCGGTGTTGGCCTCCACACCAACGCTTGCGCCCAAAGCAGTGGGTGTGGCCCTCGACAGGGCCGTTGTTTCCCTCGGCGGCGAGGTCCGCGTCGTGGTGGCGCTGGAGCTCCTGTCACCAGAAGGGGTCATGGACGTGCGACCTCCAGTGGACCCGCGCGGCCTCGTCCGCCGGCAGGCTTTGGCGGACCTCCGCGATGGCCTGCCAGAACTCGGCGTCCGTGGAAGGCATCGGGGGCACGGGAACTCCGCCGACGCTGAGGTGCCAGCGAGGCTGCCCTCCGGCGGAGCTCGGGAGGCGCATGTCGGGCGGGCACGGATAGCCCGCCCGGTACAGCGCCCAAGCTTCATTCCAGCGAAGGTGGCGTCGGCGCCAGCCGTTGGCAGCGGCGGCATCGTCGTAGTTGGCCATCTACTGCGACTGGAGAGAGCACGGGGAGAGAGGAGAGCGCCGAGGGAGGAAGGACGGGGGAGCAGCGAGGTGGAAGAATGGGGAGGGCGGCGAGCGGCGGGGGGTTTTTTGTAGCCTGCCGGGCATTTACTGTGCCGCGTGCCCTCGCTGCCGCTCGCCACGCCATTACTTCGACAGCCTTTGAACGGGTGCATGCACTGCGCCGCCGCCACGCCATAAACGCCGGAAGCCTTTGACCGACGCGGGAGCCGAGAAGATGATCACGGGGGTTTCTGTTCCCGCGTTTTTTCGACGCGTCACTGACAGAGCTGGCCCGCGTGGGCTGCACCGCAGTTTCACACCCCCCCAAGCCGAACCCAGCGGGCTGGGTTTCGCCTGGGTGCCGCGGCGCGAATTAGCGCCGTTTCGGCGCTATTTGGGCTTCTGGGGGGGCGACTGGTGCGAAAATAGCGCTATTCGCCGCTTCCGCCGCTAAAAAGGCCGCCTTGGGGGGCTCGGGGGGGGGGGGGGGGGGGGGGCGACTAGAGATGCCCTTACATCAACATGGAAATTACTAGACATGACCCCTTTACATTTTCAACTATTTCTCGCTGGTTTGTAATTTTTCATCCATCACACCTTGGTAACATTTCTTAAGAAAAAAAATAGGCTTCTAATAGTTTGATAATTTCCATTCAGCAGCCTTGGTAACATTATTAGGGAGAAAAAACATATAGGTTTTTAAAAAAGGTGGGTAATTTCCATTCATCGCACTTGATAACATTCTTGGGAAAACTATATATAGGATTCTAAAAATAGGTTGGTAATTTCCATTCATCACCCTTGATAAGATTTTAGGGAGAAAGTATAGATATAATTTATTGGTTGGAAATTTTCATTCATCACCCTTGGTAACATTCTTATAAAAAAAGTATATATAATTTTTGAAATATGATGATAATTTCCATTCATTGCTCTTGATAACATTCTTGAAATATGTATATATATGTTTCTAAAAGAGGTTGGTAATTTCCATTTATCACCCTTGATAACATTATTGGGAAACCTATATATAGGTTTTCCAAAGGGTTGGTAATTTACATTCATCGTCCTTGATTACATTCTTGGGGAAAAAACATATATAGGTTTTTGAAATGTTGGTAATTTTCATTTATCACCCTTGATAACATTCTTGGGAAAACTATACATAAGTTTTTTAAAGAAATTGGTAATTTCCATTGATAACATTCATAAAAAGTTTTTAGGTTGGCGATTTTCATACATGACACTTGATAATTTTTCTTGAAAGTTTTTTACTGTCGTAGTTTTCATTCATCACCCTTGATAAACATTCTCAAGAATGTATTCATCACACCTCATAACATTCCAAAAATTTGTTTTTAGGTTGGTAAATGTCATTCATCGCACTTGATAACATTCTTGATGGGTTTTAAGTTCGTGAATATAATCATCCCACTTGATAACATACTTGATGGGTTTTTAGGTTGGTAATTTCATACATCTTAGTTGATAACATTTGCTACGAATGTTTTTTAGTTTGGTAGTTTTCAATTATCACCATTGATTTAAATTGTCACCTTTTTTTGAAATATATATTGGTTCTTAAGAGGTTGGTAATTTCCATTCATATCCCTTGATAACATTCTTGCGGAAACTATTTATAGGTTTTCAAAGGGTTGGTAATTTGCATTCATCGTCCTTGATAACATTCTTGGGGAATAAAAATGTATATTAGTTTCTAACAAGGTTGGTAATTTCCATTCATCGCCCTTGATAACATTCTTGGGAAAATAATATACATATGTTTCTAAAAAGTTTGGTAATTTCCATTGGTCGCCCTTGATAACATTCTTGGGAATAAAATATATATAGGTTTCTAAAAAGGAGGGTAATTTCCACTCATCGCCCTTGATAACTTTCTTGGGAAATAAAAATATATATTGGTTCTTAAAAGGTTGGTAGTTGCCATTCATCTCCCTTGATAACATTCTTGGGAAAATTATATATAGGTTTTCAAAGGGTTGGTAATTTCCATTCATCGCCCTTGATAACATTCTTGGGAAATTATATATAGGTTTTTAAAGGGTTGGTAATTTTAATTCATCACCCTTGATAACATTCTTGGGAATAGACTATACATTGGTTTCTAAAAAAAAAAGGTTGGTAATTTCCATTCACTGCCCTTCATAACTTTGTTTGGAAATAAAAATATATATTGGTTCTTAAAAGTTGGTAATTTCCATTCATCTCCATTGATAACATTCTTGGGGGAGTTATAAAAATATGTTTTCAAAGGGTTGGTAGTTTCCACTCATCTCCCTTGATTACTTTGTTTGGAAAGAGATATATATAGATTTTTAAAGGGTTGGTAATTTCCATTCATCTCCGTTGATAACATTCTTGGGAAATTATATATAGGTTTTTAAAGGGTTGTTAATTTTCATTCATCACCCTTGATAACATTCTTGGGAATAGACTATACATTGGTTTCTAAAAAAAAAGGTTGGTAATTTCCATTCATTGCCCTTCATAACTTTGTTTGGAAATAAAAATATATATTGGTTCTTAAAAGTTGGTAATTTCCATTCATCTCCATCGATAACATTCTTGGGGGGGTTATAAAAATATGTTTTCAAAGGGTTGGTAGTTTCCACTCATCTCCCTTGATTACTTTGCTTGGAAAGAGATATATATAGATTTTTAAAGGGTTGGTAATTTCCATTCATCTCTGTTGATAACATTCTTGGTAATTTTCATTCATCACCCTTGATAACATTCTTGGGAATAAACTATACATAGGTTCCTAAAAGAAGGGTTGGTAATTTCCATTCATTGCCCTTGATAACTTTCTTTGGATATATTAATATATATTGGTTCTTAGAGGTTGGTAATTTCCATTCATCTCCATTGATAACATTCTTAGGAAAAATTATATATAAGTTTTTGAAAGGTTGGTAATTTTCATTCACCACCCTTGATAACATTCTTGGGAATAGACTAAACATTGGTTTCTAAAAAAAAGGTTGGTAATTTTGCATTCATGTCCCTTCATAACTTTCTTTGGAAATAAAAATTTATAATAAAACCTAATTTATCGTGTTCATTTACCTTTAACTCTCTCCCTTTGTATCTTGTTTCTCGTTCTTCGTTGTTCTCAGCTTTGGAGGCTACGATCCACGAGGCTCCAGGGGCGTTAACAACGACTTGGAGCAGCCAATCATCGCCAGGTCCTCCGACGGGGTATCTCCCTCGGTGCTGCAGGTACACGAGGACGTGTTCATGTGACGCGTTCGCGCATCAACATACTTTTTTGGCGTCTCCGCTGGGGAGGAAGCATGAAACGGTCTCTAGCCCGTTCTTGCTACGAAAAGAGCGTCATCGAGAGCAGCCATCTACAACGGTATCATGAATCCTCATTCTCCATATGTAGATGTAAATTGCTGTCATGTTAATGTTGCTAGATCTTTTAACACGAGTACGGTATCAGCTAGCCCTAGATCTTACTATGTGCAAGAGCCCATGCAAAAAAATCCCTATGCTTCAAATCATTATATTTTTAGCGACGTGCAACATGCATACTCGGATTCTCATGCATCGGCAACCCCAAAACTACATATGCCGATGAACAACATGATGAGTTCGGTTAATCAATATGAAACACCCAATATTGGAAATTTTAATTACATGCAACAGAGTGTTTCACCTTTATATGCATCATCAAGTGACATGCAATATGTTAGTTCATCTTTAAATATGCCGATGGATAGGGGAATTGGACATGCAACTACTAGATATTTGGCCAATTACCCCCAACCATCATATGCTACACCTTATGTAACTAATATTCTCTTCATGTGCAACTGGTGAGATTTATAATTCGGCTCCACACTTTCATAGTGTCCATGGCCGAATAAGTGAAAATTTAAAAGGAACAAATGTATCTTCATCTACTTCTGTCGCATATGGATTGGATAGTTTCAAGGAAAAACTTGCAGCTGAATTCAAGAAGATGAATGCTATTCATTTGAGAGCAACAGAAATCCCCATGATCCAGCTGCAATACGAGCTTTAGAGACGCTTAAAAAGAGACATGAAGAAGAGTGTAAACAATTTAAGCTCAAATGTTATACTTCACAGCCACGAAGTTTTGGCAACGCATTGCCGAACAAAATTAAAAGTATCGGGGGGGGGGGGGCAATATCGCCATGCAGAGCATAGCACTGACGATCCAACTTGGGAGGAATTATCGGAAGAACAACGTCAAGGCTATGAGATAATCAAGAGGAAGCGCCTTGAGGAATCTGAAGCTCCTAAGAAGAAACTCATGCATAAGTTTGAAGAGGAATGTAGGCAGGAGTTTCTTGCATATCTCGAGAAGAACCGTCAAGAAAATATTACTTCTGTTGGAGAAATCAAGTCTACTCATCCATGCACCAATCAAGGTGAACCCTCTAAAAAAATCTAAACAAGATGAAGAAGTTTTGCGAATTGATAGGATCCATGAAAAAGGTGAAAATGATTCATAGAGTGTTACTTCTTCGGTTAGTGGAAAAGCTTAATCAAATATTAAATTTGCCGAATCTATTGAATCAAAAGAAGCAAGCTTCACTGATGAAGAGCATGGAAAGCTTAGCAAAACAACAATGCTTGGCTAGATATTGCTCGCGTCATGAAACCATCATGTTCTCCCAACGTATTCAAAGAGGTATATCTAGCAAATAATTTACTTACTTTTTGATTTGGTCAAGACTATACTGTTGATGCATCTATTAGCAAGATTTTCATAAGAAACATTGAAAGACCAATCGTCAAAGGTAATTTATCTGTTATGATAAACTTGGAACAAAAACTATTGGCCAACATATTAAAAAATTTAGAGAGACCGATAGTACCAAATTATTATATCAAAAGGTTTCCCCGTTGTTGCATTTAAAAATTGTATCTACATGGGTGGCTTTGCTTATCTCATACTTGGCTAATATTTGGTTTCAAGTGAGACATGTTTGTTCTAACTATTTAGGTTTCAAAAATGTAAAGCCAAGCATAGTATATGTCGACATCATAGTAGTTTTCATAGACGGGGGTGCCATGAGACTACGGTAGAGACGTGGGGTAACGGGATCGCGTAGTCGATAGTGAACACAGGATTTACCCAGGTTCGGTACGTCGCGACAGTACGGCGTACCTACTCCTACACTTCTCACTAATCAGGACTAAAGCCTGTAAACAGGGTTACAATGTGAGGTTAGATCTAAGCTACTCGACGAGGATGAACTTCTCGGCGAGTTGGCGTAGAGCCTCTCTGTTATTCGGTCCTTCTTCGATCTATCTCCCGTCCGCCTTTATATAATAGCCGGACTAGGGCTTACAGAATAGGAAACCTAGAAGACTACGGTAACTTGTAACTTGGAAAGCAAGGAATCCGTCTTCTCCTCCAAGCCAGATCACGTGGGCCGTGATCCGGGTTCTTCTAGAATCCGGCTTCTGTGCGTCGGATTACTGGGCCGCCCAATGGACCTAAGCCCACTACCACTTAGGCCACCCTTGTAATCCGGCACTTTGTCTACCATCTTCTATACCCCTATTTGGTATATATCCGACAGTAGCCCCCAAGAAGGATTAAAACTCTGATTCTCCGTCTTTCGCCAAATATACTTTGTCCGAGAAATATTGATTCAGCAGTCTTGATTCTTCTTATTCTTCTTTTGAAAGAGATGGTAACATGAAACTCAGAATCCTGAAAATCCGGCTTTTCTCTCGCGATCCTTCGCGGAAAAGGAACTTCTGACGTCAGTGCTTGAATCATGCTGACGCAGGAGACGTTTAGGTTTCACGCGGGAAACCCTGCAACGTATCTCTCACAGATTCTCACGAGAAACGAGGAGATAGTCATAATTTCCCTGTCGTTTCATTTCCCGGATTTTCCGGCGAGTGACACGCGTCGAACATCCAACGGTCAAAATAGCCGTTGGCACGTATCTAGACGGATTTCTAGCTATAAATAGCCATCCTCGTCCTCAACGAAAACCTTCCGCACTCTCACCGCACTGCCATTGACGCGCTCGAGCTCTCGAGCGAAGCCCTGTCCCGAGCGCACTTCACCTCCAAGCACACCCGAAACGAATCGCGCCGCCAGGAAATGGCAACGTCACTGTCCTCGCCTACTCGCGCCGCCATCGACGACCTCATCGGCGACCTGGATCCACAACTTGGGTCGCCCAAGCACGCCGGCGGCGAGCCGGAGAAAACCGCGGCCTTCGCGGCGGGCGGAGAGAACCTTTCCGCCGCCGTGGACGTTGCGGGCTCGAGCTCCGCAGCCTCCCCGCCGTTTGCTCCTGAAACAGCGGAGGAAAAGATCCAGCTCCTCGGCGACGAGCTCGCCGCCGTGGAAGCCGCTGCCTCCGCCGCCGCCGGAGCAGACGAAGAGACGGAGTCTGCAGGCAATTGGATTGCCTGCAGCATTCCACCGGCTCTCCTTCCAAACATGGAAAAGGAGGGCCTGGTCCTTAAGGGGAAATGGCGGCTTCCCGAGGACGAGAACGAACCAACGCCAAAAGACGGCGAAAGAGTTCTCCTTTCCTCCCATCTTCTTCGAGGTATGGGCCTTCCACCTTCCGCCTTCTTCCTCCAAATTCTTTCCCATTACAAAATCCAGCCCCATAACCTGCCACCCAACTCCATCCTCTACATGGCCGGCTTCCAGGCTTTGTTCGAAGGTTATTTAGGGTTAGAACCTAGGTTAGACTTTTGGACGTATTGCTTCGGGGTTAAGCGGAACTCTTCGGAGGGCGCACTCCCGACTTGCGGAACCATCTCTTTTACTCTTCGGAGATTCCGAGAAGATTGGTTCCCCAAGATCAAAACGTCGGAATCCGTCAAATTTTGGACGGGTTCCTTCTTTTACCATCCCGATGTGCCTTTCCCAACAAAGGCCATCGGGGTTCCACCTTTTTCGAACTCCGCTGCTGTTCCCCAAGACAACTGGGGAACGGAAGCCGTCCAGGTTCTGCCGCCTGATCTTCTAAGGATCAAGCGGCGCATCGCTAAGCTCACATCCTCCACTCCACCTTTGACCGGCATGGACACGGTCTTTTGCTGGTTGAATAGGCGGATTCAGCCATTGGCCAACCACGGTGGTCGCCTCCTTTGCGACTACACGGGAGCCAAGGATCCAATGCGGACAACCAACAAAGATTGGCCCGCAAAGGAGCTTCGACGGCGCATCAACCAGTTGGTCGCATCGCGCGACCAGTACGAAGCGAGTCGGCCAATGTATACGGCCGACAATCCGGCTCCCAAGGTACTTTTTCTGTCATTTGGGTATAACTATTTTTTCTCGGATTTTCTCGCTCTTAACCCTGATTTTTTTGTTCAATAGATTACCGAACTTCCAGATTCGGAGTTAGCTTCCGAGGCTGAGCTGGACGCATTGCGCACCGCTGCTGCAGGTGGGCGCAAACGGAAGAAGATTCCTTCCTCTGAGGAAGTTATCAACCTTGACGGGGTCCCCGTCGCCACTTCCAGGTTAGTTCATCCGGGTTATTTTGCTTTTTGCCGAATTTTTTCTTTCGCCTTCGGAAAGCTAACTTTTTCCGGGTTTCTGGTTTTTTAGCCTAGCTCCTTCCAACCTGAAGCCGAAGAAGCTGAAGAGACACAAGGTCTTGTCCAGCCGAGGCGCCCACTCTTCTTCTGCCATTCCTCTGGACTCATCATCGTCAATGGTGGAAGAGCGTGCTGCCACCCCCCCCCCCCCACCGAACCACTGGAGACCAGCCAGCCCGTTGTGTCGGATTCTGACACGAGGGAAAGGGCGGCCCCGGATGCGGGAAAATTTTCTCGGTCTTTCGACGAGGAAATTCCCCAATTCGACAAGGACTTCAAGCATATCCATGACGGCCTAAGCATGGCCGAAACTCTCTTTGCGGAATACGCAAAGGAGTTCAGTGAAAACTTGGCAGGTTTGCAACGAATGAGCAAGGTATGTATCTCTAGCCCCCAAGCATTAAATAAAATGCATGCTTTTTACCTTGATGATTTCTAATTATTCTTTTCCTTGCCATGTTCTAGCAAACTGCCGAAGCCATTAACGTGGCAGTTTTCAACAAGCTCTCGATCAAGAACAAGGAAGTTTGAAGTCTTCTTTCCATTCTTGAGGAGAGAGAGGCAGAGCTGGCTTCATCTCAGCTCGCGTTGTCGGAAACAACAGGTAATGATTCTTCCTCTGAAATTTCCGATTCAGGCATTTGTCTAAGTACTTTTTCCGGGAATATTATTAACTCAGATTTTTCCTTGCTCTTCAGCTGCTTTGGCTCAAGCTAAGCAAGCAGCTGAAGATTCTGGCAATGCTGAGTATCTCCGCAAGGAGAATGTTGAGTTTCACAAGGATCTTGTGAAAGCACAAGAAGATCTGGAAGCCAGCAACTTGGCCCTTGGGGTTTCGCAATCCCAGGCTTCCGCCCAAGCGGAGAAAGACCAAGCCACCATTCAACGCTTGGAGGCTGCCCTCAAACTGCGGGAGGAGGAAAGCTCTGAAATCGACAAACTTGTTGGTAAGTTTAAGTATACATTTACCATTTTCCTCAATTTGTCTTTTTTTTCTCTGCTTTTGTTACTTAACCTTTTGGGTTGCTTTTTACTATGAACAGGAGATAGTTCAGATCTTTCTCGGATTGAAAGAATCCATGCTTTTGAGAAGACCTGGATTTCGACCAGGGTTGCTTGCATGCAACTGATCAACAAGTTCCTTCCCTCCAAGGATGGAGAGTTCTCGGAAGTTGAAAAACTTCCGGGTTCTATCATGGAGGTGGCGGAATCCAGGGAATCCCTCCTTCGCTCCGCTGCACGGGGTGGTGCACGCATGGCTCTTGGCTTAATGCATATGCACTACCCTGGGGCAAAATCCTGGCGCGTGGCAACCGGTATCCCTCAAGGATACACGGAAGCTCAATGGAATACAATCTTTGACGAAATCAAAGGGCACGCCACCAAGATTGCATCTATGGTTAATATTTCCATCACCTATCCAGAAGAAGAAGTGCCTGCAGCCCCCGAGAATGATAGCGGCGATGAAGACTCGGATGTTTGAAGGAGTGCACTTGACGTGGATGATGGATATAGGAGCATTTTATTTTTACAATGTAATTCATATTGTAATGCTTCTATTCCTTTTGTCGAAACAAGAACTCTGCCTTTTGCAGCTTTGAATTATGAAATTCCTTGCAAGGTTTTTCGGGTTTGACTATTCCTTTATCTTCTAAGTTTTCTGGCATGTGCATTTTAACTGCCCTTTAGTTTGTGAAAAAATGACTTAAATGAAGCATCATGTTGAGTAACTGGATATAACCCATCAGTTTCAACTCAAAAACATGGATCATACTAAAGACATTTTTACGAACTAGCTGTAGTGACCCAACGCACGACCAATCAGATGATGCTTAGAGAAAGGTAAGGAATTTTTTGAAACTTGGGCACGCAGGCACAATCCGAGTTTCCTTTAGCCGTTAGCAGGCTGAATCATTCAGCTTTTAAACACCGAGCACGCAGGCACAATTCGGGTTAACATTGAGTATTTTGTAAGATCATTGGGAAATAGATAAGATGGAATCATGCTTTGTACTATAATGAACTTGTAAAAACATGGATATCAAAATTCCGACAACTTTATTTCATGATCTCAAAAGATGTTTACATAGAATTTTGAACTAAGTACGGAAAGGGACATAACTTGCTAGACGTTCCCAGGCTTCCGCAATCCACTTGACTTTGTCGGATTTCTTCAGCAGCTTGTAAAGTGGTAAGGCTTTATCCCCCAGCCGACTAATAAATCTGCTGACGGCTGCGGCGGAACCCGTCAATCTTTGGACATCTTTTACGCACGTAGGTTTTGAGATGTTCAAGATTGCCTTGATCTTTTCTGGGTTAACTTCTATTCCTCTGTGAGAAACGATGAAACCCAGAAGTTTTCCTGAGGGAACCCCGAATACGCACTTAGATGGATTCAACTTCATCTTGTAAGTGCGTAAGTTTTCGAAAGTTTCTCGCAAATCCTCAAGGAGTGTATCTTTTTCCTTGGTTACGACAGCAATATCGTCCACGTAAACATGGACGTTTTTGCCAATCTGACTATGCAAACATCGTTGCATGCAACGCTGGTAGGTTGCACCTGCGTTCTTCAGGCCAAATGGCATGGTTACGTAATAATACGTCCCGTACGGGGTTATAAAATAAGTCTTGATTTGATTTTCCTTTTTCATGCGTATTTGGTGGTACCCGGAGTATGCATCCAAAAAGCATAAAAGCTTGGAGCCTGCAGTGGCATCTATTATTTGATCGATTCGCGGTAATGCGAACCTATCTTTCGGACACAACTTGTTCAAGCCTGTGTAATCTATACACATTCTAAGAGCAGTGGTGTCTTTCTTCGGTACTAATACCGGATTTGCGGACCAATCAGTATGGATTACTTCCTTGATGAAATCCGCTGCTAAAAGCCGGATAATTTCCTTGCCAATAGCCTTCCGTCTTCTTCCGTCAAATCGACGGAGACCTTGTTTGATGGGTTTTGATCCAGGAATAACCTTGAGTTGGTGCTCAGCAAGTTCCCTGGGTACACCTGGCATGTCAGCTGGACACCAGGCAAAAATATCCCAGTTCTCACGGAGGAACTTGATGAGCTCGCCTTCCTATTTGTCAGTCATCCCAGTCCCTACGACGACAAATTTTGTCGGATCTTTGGGATCTAGGATTACCTGTCTTGTATTCTCGGACGCCTTGAAGCTATCTGTTGGCTTCCGGGTTTCTTTTCCTGCCGGCATTTCTGTCGGCGATACCTCTTTGGCTAATTCCTTCAGCTCTTCCTTTGCTATAACTCTCTGAGCGCAAAGGGCATTTTCTTTCTCCAACTCATTTGCCAGCTTGAAATCACCAGCTATGGTGATTACTCCTCCTTTTGGTCCTGGCATCTTCAGCTTGTTATAGATATAACAAGATCTTGCCATGAATTTGGCGAAAGCTGGACGTCCGAGTATTGCGTGATAGACGCTTTCGAACAGCACTACTTCGAAGGATACTTTTTCCTGCCGGAAGTGATATTTATCTCCAAAGGTGACATCTAGGGAAATTTCTCCTAGGGACCGTGTTTGTCTGCCAGGAACAATGCCATGGAAGCGTATGTTGCTATAGTTGAGCTGGGACTCGGAAATCTTCAGATGCTTCAGTGTATCCAGGTACATTATATTAATGCTGGATCCTCCATCCATCAGCACTCTTCTTAGCCTAGTGTTTTGAACAATAGGGCTTACAAAAAGAGCTTGTGTGCCGGGTTCAGGGATATTTCCGGGATGATCAGATTGATCCCAGGTTATTGGTGTGCTAGAGTACTTCAAGAATTTCGGGGTTGCTGGAATAACCGCGTTTATTTCTCGAAGTGTTCTTTTGGCCACCTTTGCTGGCGGAGTTGCTAAGAAAGTTAGCATTGCTTCTCCATCAACTCTCGGAAATTTGGGTTCGCCCTTTCGCTGTTGTTCCTGGATTTTGTCGTCAGTGTCCGATTCACTGTCTTCTTTATCAGCTTCTGGCTTTTGTTTGGTGGGTTTCCTCTTGGAACCCTTCCCCTTACTTCCGGGTCCTGCATTGCCTTTCATGTGCTTATTTAGCCGGCATTGCGCGTTTGTATGGGTGGGTTTCCCAAATTGCGAGTGATGGACACAGGGTTCCGACTTAATCCTCTCCCATTCTTCAGGAGTGTAATTGATTGGATCTGGGCTGCGTCCCTTCCACTTGTTCCCCTTTTCTCCTCCAAAGGCTATGTTGACCTCTTTGGGTTTTGTCGTTGTTTCTGGAGTTCCTTTTTTGTCAGAACGAGGGGTTTTCTTGGCGAGTATCAGTGATTCGATATTGCCGCCTCTTGCTCTGATGTCGTCTTCGGCTGCGGCATGCTCATTGGCGGTTGTAAGCATAGATCCGAGATCTTTGTGCTGTTTGGAACCAACCATGAACGGTACGAGTCCGGGTTTTAGGCCATTGACGAAAGCATGCATTGCTTGTACGTCACTTACTCCAGAGCAGCTATTCTTCATTGCTGTCCATCTGGAGATGAAATCCACGTATGGTTCATCCTCAAATTGGGTGCAACGGTTCAGCTGGTTCATACTGTTCGGGCGTTTGTACGTTCCCCGGAAATGCTGAGTGAATACTCTAGCCATATCATCCCAGCTGTCGACAGTTCTTGATGGTAATCCATTAATCCAATCTCTGGCTCCGTCTAGCAACATTAGGGGAAGAAACTTGACAGCTTCCAGGTCTGTCCCATTGTTGATCTGGACGGCTGTATAGTAGTCTGAGAGCCAGGTATCCGGGTTTGTGCTGCCGGTGTATTTCTGGTACGTTGGACCGACCTTGGCAAAGCCAGAATGCAGGGTTATTCTTCGGATCCTGTCAGTAAAACACTTAGGACCAAAGTATAGATCATCCTTTTCTGCTCTATCAATGTGTGCAGAATATCTTCCGGCTGAATGGACAGAAGGGGATCTGCTCCTTTCTTTTCCATTGTTGCGCGGACGCGCTTTTCCGGGATTATTTCTATCTCTTCCATGGTCACGCCCTTTTGGATTAGGCGGAGTTCTGCTCCTGTGCCTTTCTTTATCCTTAGGAGGTGTCCGGGATCTTTCACGTCTGTGAGGTATATCGTATCTTCCAGCTTTCTCAGCTGGGTTTCTCGGAGGTGGCATTATTTTGCCGTCATTCCGATTTTTGTCTTCCCGATCGTGAGGTTTACGTCCATCTCTCGGGAGATGGGATCCAGTTCTAGACGTTGCATCCCGGTTGTCGGGGTTTTTCTTGTCTTTTATCGGATCCTCTTTTTTATCCTTTGAATTGTCTGAGTTTCCAGGTTCTTCCGGTCCAGGTGCTCCAGCAGCGCAAGTAGCTGTTTTGCATAGGGCGGAGTTATCGTGCAGCCTCCCTGATCGCTCTTGGCCCCGCTATTGTTGTTGCAATGCTTTTCCTAAGAAAGCATACACCCCTTGAAGTTTTTCCCCGTTGGAATACAGATCATTGTTGAGGATGGCGAACGCTGCTTCCGCGTTTTCTGCTGCGGTTTTGTATATTGGCTCGCCCCTGGCATCTTTGTCGTTTACCTGCTTTTTCCAAGATGGGTTGTGATACCTTTCCTTTGGCGGTAGTACTTCCGGTTTTGCTATTCCGGGTAACCTTGTAGGTTTTATGGCAGATCTATTCTTTCTCTCGTACTCCTCTATTTCTTCCTTCATGATTTTGATATCATGCTGGGTTTGTTGGAGGTGTTCCCGAGATCTGAGTAGACGTTGCTGTTGCCGTTGGAAAGCTTGTCTCCTGGCTTCCAGCATCTCAGGGGGCTCGCTTGCTCCCACTGGCGTTTGTAACAGATCTTGTTCTTCTTGTTCTGTCATTGGCACAACAAGGATTTCCTTTTTCTTCTCCGCAGGCTTTTCTCCGCTTGTTTCTCCTATTTCCGGGCTTTCCACAGCTGAATCAGCTAGTTTTTTCTTCCGGAGTTTTTTAGCGGACTTGTGCCTTTTCTTGGAAGAGGGAGGCTTTTTGACAGGCTCATCTTCTGTCATCTCCTTGACATTGGGAAATACCGGAGAAGTTTCTCCGTCTTCACTCTCTTCCTCTGGCGGAGGAGTTTTGGGGCTTTCCTGGCTGCCGGCATCCGTGACTTCCGCCGGTTTTGCCATTAGCACTTCGTGGAATCCCTCTTGAAAAGATTTAACCTTTCTTTCGAAGGCATCCTCATCTTCGTCTTCAGATTGGAAATCATCCGATCCGGTTTCCGACTCTAGTCTTGCTTCAATAGCAGCTAGGACAGAATCAGCTTCAGAGTTCATCGCTATGTTGGCGGATGTCGGATCTTCCGTCTGGATGACGGGTATCAGATCTTCCTTCTCTGTGACGGGTGTATTGTTGTCTGCCTCTTGCACGGGATTTCCGTCATCCGTGTTTTCGGTGACTTCGGATTGCACCATGCCGATAAAGTGCATATCACTTTTTTGTCGGCGATCTGAGCAAAATCCGGCATCATAGTCATCTTCGACTGGGTATAGGGCGGGTGGGATAAATTTGCTTCCACCGCAAAACCCCATTGCTTCTGCAGTTAGTCCGATGAAGATGTTAGCAGATCCGATCGGTAACACGCAGGCACTTACCAGGTGGTTTTGCGCCGGTATGTAGGATCCATTGTCGAGGAAGCGTCCGACGTCGTCGTCGAACTCCAGGCTTCCGACAGTGATTGATTTTCCGATTCCGCCGAGTATCCCAGATCGGAACTTTACGCCTGACGTCGTTTGCCCCACGGTGGGCGCCAACTGTCGAGACATCGTAGTAGTTTTCATAGACGGGGGTGCCATGAGACTACGGTAGAGACGTGGGGTAACGGGATCGCGTAGTCGATAGTGAACACAGGATTTACCCAGGTTCGGTACGTCGCGACAGTACGGCGTACCTACTCCTGCACTTCTCACTAATCAGGACTAAAGCCTGTAAACAGGGTTACAATGTGAGGTTAGATCTAAGCTACTCGACGAGGATGAACTTCTCGGCGAGTTGGCGTAGAGCCTCTCTGTTATTCGGTCCTTCTTCGATCTATCTCCCGTCCGCCTTTATATAATAGCCGGACTAGGGCTTACAGAATAGGAAACCTAGAAGACTACGGTAACTTGTAACTTGGAAAGCAAGGAATCCGTCTTCTCCTCCAAGCCAGATCACGTGGGCCGTGATCCGGGTTCTTCTAGAATCCGGCTTCTGTGCGTCGGATTACTGGGCCGCCCAATGGACCTAAGCCCACTACCACTTAGGCCACCCTGGTAATCCGGCACTTTGTCTACCATCTTCTATACCCCTATTTGGTATATATCTGACAGTATATCTTGTAACACCCGGGGGTTTTCCGCAAATAGTTTGCTTGTTTTCTATTTGGCATTTCGTTGCATCATGCATCATTTTGCACCTTGTTTTCACCCAATGTCAACATTCAAACTTGTCCCATATTTTAAAATCTTTTTTTTAAACAAAACAAGTCAATTTGTTTTCAACAAATATGAATTTGAAATCATAATTATGCTTGGTTATTTAAATGGTTTCCTATTTTTTTTAAAAAAAAGCAAAATTCAATTTCAATTTCATAAATAAGGACACAATTTGAATTTTCAAAATCAAACTGTCACGCACTTGTGCTTTTGCTCTGTTTGGCTAATAAAAAATTATTCCACATTTTAAAACCTCAGAAATCCCCTTCTTTTCTTCCTTTTCTTCTTCGACCAAAAAAAAGAAAAAGAAAAAAGAAAAAAAAACACGAGTGGGGAGGCAGGCCAAGTGGCCCACCTACCACCCACGGCCCAAACTCTCCCAGCCCACCCTCCTTTCTTCCTCGTCCGTACAGAGCACTCACGGAACCTGTCGCTGTCCACCGCACCACCCTCCTCCACCATGGTCCCCTCCCCCTCACCTTTCCCCTCCCTTAAAGCTCCCTCTCCCTCCTAGAAAACCCTAGCATCCTTCCTCTCCTCCCTCCTTTCCGCCGCTGCTCTCTTCCTCCTCTGCTCCTTTCTTCCCTGAATTTTTCTTCCTCTGAACCGAGAGAAAAGTTCGAGCGTGCTGTCGCCGCCCCGTCGCCACGGAGCTCCGATCGTCGAGCTAGCTGCGGGAACGGAACCGCCTCACCGCCTTATTCCTCTACGCGGAAGATCGGAGCCTGAGGCCGTCCCAACCGTCCACGCCATGGCCGTTTTCCCTCGCCGGCCACGAGCATGTCGCTGTCAAGGCCGCATCTTCTTCGTCGATTCTCCGTCACCATCGTCCGCGCCAAGATCTTCCACCGCGCCAGGAGAATCATGGTGAGCCCCTCATCCCCTTGGACATCTTCTCCGGCCCTCTCGTGCTCTGGGTGTCGCCGTCGAGCGACACCGTCTACAGGTCTTGGCTGCCCCTTGTCCGCCATGGACACGGATACCCCGAGCTCGGGCATGGCCTCGCTAGCCCCTTGCATGCACACACCCAGAACCCACGGAACCACTCCCTGCTTGCACCACACGTCCACACAGCCACGCCCGCTGTACGCACGCACACTCAAAGCCGTCGCCGGCCTTTTCCCGTCCGCCTCTGTCGGTTTCCTGTATGCAGATGTGATTTTCAGTTTCGTCAGAGAAACAGCGAGGAAACATGCTACATATAGCGCAACGCTCCTAAGCTATCACCAAACGCTTCACCAGCCCAGTGGCTAGGCCTTGTGTGCACGCACCAGCAGGTCTCAGGATCGAATCCCAGTCGAGGCAGAAAGCCACCCTTTTTTCCTCCTTTTTCTTTTATTTCTCGAACTCTAGAAAAACAGATCTGAATCTTTATTTGTAAAATCCATAACAAATTGAAAATTGCTCCAATTTCAATGATTCAAGTTTCTGTGGATTAAGAATCTTGTGCTCTTTCTATTAGTAACAAAGTTGCAACATGTTTCTGTAATAAATTTTGCACTAAATAATTAAATACAGAAAATGCAATAAAAATTGGAAACTTTGGAAAATCATAACTTGAGTTCTGTTCACCCAAATTGAGCAAACTTGGTCTCTAAAAATTTGTCTTAACAAACTCTACACATTGGTGTTTTATTTGGTCACAATTGGATTAAATTTGAACATGTTTACCTCTGTTTACTAAAAGGGGCAGAATAAAAATGCTTATGGAAAAATGCATAATAAATTCAATAATGATCCAAAAATTATGTTTAATAGCTCAAATTGTTCATTGAAACATTTTATACATGTTTTCAACCTTTTCAATACAATTTTCTACTGTTTTTCCTAATTAAAATTGGTGCAATAATTCAATACTTTAATTACACCTTTTAAATTGCAAAATTCATAACTTGGGCATAAAAATTCCAAATTCAACAAACCAAATATGTTTTCCATCCCATTTTTCATGAACTTTGCAAATATAAACTTTGTTTTCTGTTTTAAATAAATTAAATTGCTTAAAATAACTATTTCTTAATTAATGCATTTAAAATTGTCAATTTAATAACTTGCTCATCTAAAATCCAAATTCAACAAATGAAATATGTATTCCATCTAAAATTTAGTGTTCTTTCCAAATATGAATTTTGTTATCTGTTTTGAACAATTAAAATGGGTGAAAACAATAAATGTTTGTGTAACTCACTTAAGAAGCCAAATTTCATAACTTAATAAATAAAATTCCAAACTTGGTAAACAACATATCAAACTGAAGCTATTGTTGTTTTATTATTGTTTTCATCATCCATGCATCATTCTAATCAACTTTCGCATGATGGTTATTTGTAGATCATTTAATTCAACATTAATTCATGGGCTTTTCCATATGCAATCAAAATTGCACATGGGCCCATTTAAATATGTTTACCATGTCAACTGGTTTACTTTGATGCATCAATTAATTGTCATGCATCCATATCTTGATCATGATGGATCTTTTGCCGTAGAAGTAATTGTTGCATCCGGTGTTTGTTCTAGTTTGTTGCTTCTTCGCGGATAGGACGTTGAGATGATGTGAGCAACGACAAGTTCTGCGGATGTACCTCTACTTGCTGGATTCCAGGCAAGTATACTCACTTGCTACATATGGCTGCCTTTCATCACTTGTTACCGATTCTTTCCGTTGTTCTTATTCTAGCCTTATGATTCGATGCTTGTGTCTCGATCCTATCATATGTTTACCTTGCAGCCATGATATAGCCTTCCTTCCACTTCCTGTTAACTGTTGTTTGTTTACCTTGTTGGCCCTCGTGTCGTAGTTGCATGCTTAGTGTTGTTTGCGCTCAAGTCTTGTTGTCCTTTTTCATATCACCTTTTTAGTTGATAGCTATGTTTCAATTTAATCAACAACATGTTAATGTGTTGGGTAATAATAATTTGATGATAAGGCACCGACAGGAGACCCGGCGTGGTTTTGAGGCCTGCTAGTGTCGAACTTAATTAGGAAAAGGGTCTTGTCTACTGATCCATGATGAGCGCACTAACCGCATGTGGGAAGCGAGTATGGGCGCCCCCCTCAACTTTGATTCGATTCACATCTCGTCCAAATCGCCTCATTTAGTTCGGGTTTTCCATTTGCCGCATGCATATGCAGGTGCGAACCCTTGGCGCCAGGGTGGTAACTTTTGTAGTCGGCATTTAGGGAGACACGGTCTTAGAGTGCTATGAGGGTCCCCTTTTCTTCGTGGGGCTTGATTAGTCGTGCGCTCAACTGCACGGGGTTCTTTGGGCTTGATGCGAAGAAGAGTTGGGTTGTGTTGAGTGCCTCGCTTGGTGGAAGGGCCTTTCCATCTCGCGGGTCATTCTTACGTGTACGGCCAAATTGGTGCATCCCTGCAGGGTTAAATCTTCTCGAGAAGCCGTGTTATCCGCGGTTATGGATGACTTGGTGAAAGTGCTGGCTAACAAGTACTCAGACAACTTACACCTAATGATAATAACTTGACTAGTAATATAGTATTACCTTCACCATATAAATGAATGTCACCTTAATCAACAGTGTGAGTTTTCCTTGGGTTGCTTCCTTAGTAGGCGGTAACATTGGATGGGTATTGTTTGGTGAGTAGTTGTAGTTGGTTCTGATACGCTCTCTTATCCCTCTCTAATAGCCGGAAGTTGTAGCGTGTCTCTCTAGTTAGTTAGTGCAGCCCGCTGCCGCTTCTTTGCAATAATCCCTTCCTTCCGTTGTACCCAAAGTATTTATATCTTGTGATGATTGGTTACGCTGGTATCTTGTGAGTATGGTTTATCCACTTGCCAGTACTTAATAGTACTGACCCACGAATCCATTTCGTTGCTGCATATTCCACATTGCAGTCAACAGGTTTGAAGTCTGACGATGTTAGCTTGGGAATTCCTCCGGCTTGGCCTGGGCAGGGATTTGGACGCCATCGGTTATCTTCAGGACTCTTAGTCCAATTTGTATCTTGTCCGTAGTCGGACGCTATGTTGCTTCTTCCGCTGTTATTTGGATCTTTGTAATGTATCAGTTGTATCCTTGACTCGTTTGAGTCGTCTTGTATATACCTCCTCTGTTGTTGTTGTGGATTATTCGTGAACTGTTGTAATGTTATCACAAGTGGCAACCTGAAATCGGTTATTATGCGGATTTGGCGGAAATGCTGAAATCTGCATAGTGCCCGATCTCGGGGCGTCACATATCTTGAGAAAGCCGATGATAGTATGATGGTTTATTCAAAAGTATCGGAAAATCATTGCAGAAGTTAAAGCATAGCCGAATGGGGTGGTGTCGAACTTGAACCATTCGGTTACTTAACTGAAAAGCCATTCTCAGAACATGATCGGCTAGTTAATAAAAATTGTACCTTCACTTTGAGTATGTGTGATCGCATTTTTGATATATTGCTCAATGATAATTATATTATGATTCTTGATGACCATGCAGAGCCATCAATACAAGGACGAATGTATTGCAAGTTGCATGATTTGTTCGAACATAGTATTAACAATAGTGCAATCGGCCACTGATAAAGGACGACTGAAATTTGGTGAGTCACATATAGATGACCAGTCTATTTTAGTTGGTTTTGATGGCAACATTCTTTTACATTGGCTACCTCAAGCCGATTCATTAGAAGATGAGAAGGTACACGGTGAAAATGGTGAGATCAAGTCCTCAAGAAAAGTAATTGTTCAGGAGCACATGAAAAATATTCTTGAAGATGGGAATTCCATTGATGCTACACCGAACAGTTTGGAAGGTTCGAGGAAAACATCCGAATTGGATGCAAATTAGGGCTTTTAAACGTGAATCTAAGCCTTTACTTTGCACGGGAAGTCCAGCCGCATATTATACACATGAGGGGTGACGGCCGATTGAACCAACACCAATCGAACAAACACAAACCCTAATTTATCGTGTTCATCTATCTGTCTCCCTTGTACCTTGGTTCTCGTTCTTCGTTCTTCTTCAGATTTGGAGGCTACGATACACGAGGCTCTAGGGTCTTTAAGGACGACTTGGAGCAGCCAATCGTCGCCGGGTCCTCCGACGGGGCCCTCCTGAGGAATCGGGGCGTCTGGACTCAAAAAGCACATGCCAGACTGTCTTGCGCATCGCGCTTTCGGCAGGCCTCTCGCGGTGCGAGTTTTGGAGCATCTCCCTCGGCGCCGCGGGTACACGAGGACGTGTTTGTGTGACGCATTCGCGCGTCAAAACACTTACATGAGGCAGTAGAAAAGCATGGATTATCAAATCATGCAATTTCCATCGTCAACGTAAGTATATAATATATTGCACCGATTACTGGGCTTATCAAATTTGTTTCTGCAGGAGAGCACATTGTTACTAAAATTAAGAACTTTTATTTGCAGGGAAGTACCCATCTTTCGAACCCTTGCCAATCATCGTACCCGAACTTCCAAACTCACAACTTCAGGTACAGAAATTGATCTAGCTAGGCACCTAGCTACCTTACAAGCATCGGGGAAGTTACTGAGGTTCTATCCAGACATGGAGATCAGGAGTTGAACGCAAAGTGAAAGACCCCATGCATGGATTGAGGGTGCCCCTGTGTTGAGCATCAGGATCCCGATTGATGCAGATACGAGCGGACGTGCGGTGTTGGTCAATTGCACCGGAGATCAGTGTTGGTCAATTGCACCTGTTATCAAGACATGGAGCGCAGCGTTTCCAGCGGATCGCGCGAGTAGGAGTTGACTGGTTCGGATAGGTCCGCGTATACTGCGTTTATCTAGGTTCCGGAGAAATTCGAGAATCATGAACCTAATTTGTTTCCTCTTTCTGCTCGTGCGATATTTGGTAATTAGCGGCGGTTCCTCATTATTTTAGTAAACTCTCAAATGCCTTGTCAGTCACACCGTTCTGTGCTTTCCATTTCAGCAACTCTAGTGTGGTACCGAGCTTTGTGCTACCATCTTCGCAATTTGGGTACAACAATTTTTTGTGATCATGTAACATGTCGTCCAACTTCAACCTCTCCAATTCACTTTCTTAGTCTTCCCTTGCATCAGCAATAACTCGGCCAAGATCATCATCGGGCTCATCTGATGCCCGTTCTTGATCACCTCCTTCTTCTGCATTGTCTTGCATTGCAGTATCACCGTATTCAGGGAACATAGGATCATCTTCTTCTTCATTGTCTTCCATCACAACCCCTATTTCTCAATGCTTGGTCCAGCAATTATACCTGGGCATGAAACCTCTTTGAACCAGGTGGTTGTGAAGAACTCTCGAGGGAGAGTGCTCCCTAACGTTCCGACATTCAACACATGGGCAACACATAAAGCCATTATCTTTGTTCTCCTTAGGTACACCGAGAAATTCATCCAGTCCTGTCCTATACTCGGAAGTGCGTCGGTCACCGTACATCCATCGCTAATCTCGATCGAGGATATCATTTTGTGTGAACTTAAATGTGGCTCGGCTATTTCGTTGAACACCCCGTGTGCATAACAAAGGAACACAAAGACTAGAACCACCTCTCACACCCTCCTAGCAGAAAAAAGAGGAGACAAGGGGCTGGGTGGCTGGTGTATATAGGGATCGGGTCATTCGTCCCGGTTTGTGGCTAGAACTGGGATCTATGCCCCTGCGCTGGCCACGTGGCGTGTGGCAGGGCATTAGTCCGGGTTCAAGCCACGAACCGGGACAAATGCCCCTTTTAAACCGGCACGGATGGCTTGGCAGAGCCTGGCCGCACGAACCGGGACGAATACGTACCATTCATCTGAGTTTGTAGCTAAACCGGGATGGATGGCTTGGCCAGCCCTGGACGAAAGGCCTAGTTTCCACTAGTGTACGGATATTGGAAAAATTGCTTACGCGATATCAACATAATCAATACTAGTACTTAAATTGTGCGTGGATAGCAAAGCACGTGAGAAGAAGCACATATACTAGGTCTTGGGCTGGCGCATGAACAATGTTGGTGTGCTTCCCTATTGCAGCACAGACACTTTCTTGAAGTGTGTGTATGTATGATTTCTAGTAGATGTCTCTAAAAGATCTTGTTGCTCCATCTCCACATTTTTCATGTATATATATAGAGAGAGGACGAGGAAAGTCAATCCTGGGATGCAATTAATCGCCTCCAAAAATTATGTCTCCAAAATAATGCTTATAAATTGGAATTAATTAATAAGGTTGAACCAATATAAATGTATACGAATACATTCTTTTTTTGAAAAAATATAGAGTTCCCTAAAATCTATATGTATACATTCATTCCTAAAATGAGTACATTCAATATAATATGTCTTCAAATAAATCCATTAGGGGCAGGTTTCGAAATATCGAGACGTGCATGTGTGACACTTTTCATGACCCTAGCAATAATTTGGTTGGTTAAGTTTCTAGGTTTTCACATATGGTTGCAGTTGTTGCAAATATCTAGGCCTTCTTTAGTTGTATCATGTGATCTGCGCCAATTGGTCTTGGAGGCGCCTACAGCCAATACTTCTGCACTTTGCATAGCGTGTAGATATAGTCTTTATTCGCCGGTACACACCCCAACATCAAGGTTATTTTTAACGATAACCTACATTCAGAAAATTAATTTGAGAGGAAAAGTAATATGTTTGCCCCCTCCGGCCATTAAGGATGGATGTGACTACATCGAGCGCGGTCTAATCTCACGTAAAATTGCTCTTTTTTGAAATCTACGAGATTGAGTACATACGGCATTAATCAAGTGTACCTGGCGAGCAGCACGGTGCAGTGGGTACGCAAACACGACGTCCTTCGTGGGGAACTACCCGACCCGCCACGCGCCGCGACTCTTCCACTTGCGTTCGCCACCGTCACCGGGCCGTAGCACGCAGAGTAGCGCGGCGACTAGGTTCTCCAACAACGAATCACCCCAAGAGCCTGATCCGACGCCCCTAGCTTCGTCTAGGAATGTGACGGGGTCGATCCACGGGACGATGCCGCCACGGAGGGAGGGGGCCAGGAGAACGCGACGGGGGCGGCCGTGCGGAGGCAGTTTCAGGATATCCGGTGGAGGGAAGGGGAGGCGGATCAGCGGCATTGCGGGGGAATATAGAGGCTCGTCAATGGCCGGGCGATCCCCTAGCGGCGAGGCATATGAGACCAGATAGAAAAAAAGGGGAGGCGCATTTCTCAGGTATCTTAGACGTAAGTGCTCTCTATTTTTATTTTTCCTTTTTTTCAGTGTATTTTGTTTGTGGCTCAGTGTCTTCTCCAGCAATTTCACGAATTTGAGCAACTGAATATAAATAAATAACTGACATTATTTCTTTATTTCGAAATTTTGCATCGACTAGCAACATAGCCCGATCGCTGATCACGTGGTACACCATCAAAATTAGAACCGGCGGGAGAAGGACAAAATAGGATGGGTCGTCTTCGCTGTGGCGCTCGAATAACTATTTTTGCAGTTTCCTTCACATGACTCCATGTCGAAGTAGCAGAAATTATTGGCTAAACAACGGTAGAAATATCCTTTTGGGCATCCCCGATTATGTTTTTTATGTGCGCATAATCCGTGTGGCAAATTGATCTTCTCGCTGACCTTGTCATCAATGACCCGGCCTACACGATGAAAGGAATATCAACCATGAAACATCCATATAAGTAACCAGTATTGATTAACTAAACCTAACAAGAAATCTATAAGCTAATATGGAACTTGGAAAACTAGATTACTTGGTAGCAATATAATAAACTACCAGTACTTACATTGTACATGGATAGCAAAGCACATGAGAAAAAGCACCGATACTAGGCCTGGGGTTGGAGCACGAACAATGCTGGTGAGCTTCCCCATCAGGTTGCGCCAATTGCAATGCAGCACTTACTCGAATGGTTTGTATGTATGATTTCTAATAGATGTCTTTAGAAGATCTCTTGTTGTTCCAGCTCCAAAATTTTCATGTATATGTAGGGAGAGGGAGGAGGAGGAAAGTCAATGCTGGGATAGATACAATTAATCACCTGATCCAAAAAAAATGTCCAGCAATATAATTCTTATTAAATGGAATGCATTAATTAGGCGCAACCAATATAACTGTATATGAATACATTCTTTTTTGAAAAAAATAAAGAGTTTCCTAAAATGTATATGTATGTATATCTTGTTTCCTAAAGTGAATACATTAGTTGTAACAAATATAGTATATCTTCAAAAACATTAGAGCCAGGTTTCAAAATATAGAGACGTGCATGTGTGGCACGTTTTGATGACGTACATGCGGCCTAGGTCATGACCCAGAAACAAGACCAACATCAAGGAAAAAGGGCGGAGAAAGGAACTCTGCAGTGTGGCGGTGTTGAGGGAGCAGTAGGCTGTAGGCGGCTACGATGTCATAGTTGCACGTTTATTTTTGGGAACTGCTAAGCGTCCCCCGGGGGATGGAAAATTTCCATCCCCCGCCTCCCCCTGCTGACACCTGTCCCTTTTTTTTTGCCAAATCCCACTTTTGCTCCCCGTAGCAAAAAATAGTCCCGCTTTTGCTCTCCGTAGCAAAAAAAAATCCCGCTTTTGCTCCCGTAGCAAAAAACGTTTCACCCCAAAAAAAGAACAGGAAAAGTCAGACCTCGCCGGAGACTCGCCGGAGTTACTGTAGCAAAAAGTCGATTTCGCCGGAGCCGTCGCCGGAGGATTTTGCTCGCCGGAGGAATAGCAGAGCAAAAAATTTATACTAAAAAAGCAAAAAAATAACCGTATTGTAGCAAAAAAATTAGTCTATTAGAGCAAAATAATCGGACCTCGCCGGAATTGTGGTAGCAAAAAATTTGTACAAAAAAAGCAAAAAAATTACACAAAAGTAGCAAAAAAAAAAGTTCTCCAGGGAGCATCATCTGCACACTGCCCAAAAACGGCAACCGCCCCACGCTCCCTGTGCTCCTCCACCGCTTCGTCTGACCCGGCAGCCATTTACTCGCCCGCCTCCGCTCCTCTCCTGGCCTAGCTAGCTCAACTCTCTATCCATCCATCCATGGCCTTCCTGTACCACTAGCTCTCCATACATCCCGCTCCATCTTTCCCCCAGTCCATATTGCAACACGTATCGGTCGGCCGTTCGATCTCGATGATGGCAATGGAGGCGCCCAGGCCCAGCCGTCCTCGTCCTCCTCAAGAACGGGCGGCGGAACGAGTTCGTCGTCTACGACCTTGTCACCGGCCAGCGGCGCAGCGTGGTCGTCTTCCATCCCCCCGCCCTGCGGCGGATCACCGGAGGTCGTCGGGGGCTTGCAGCGGAGGTCGCCATCCATCACCGGAGCGCGGCGGCGCGGCCTCGCCGGGAGGCGCGGCGGGGTGGCCTCACCGGGAGGCGCGGCGGCGCGGCCTCGCCGGGAGGCGCGGCGGCGTGGCCTCACCGGGAGGAGGCGCGCGGCCTCGACCTGTTTTTGCGGGAGGATAAGAAAAAAAGCAGTGGTTGAGGTTCGTGGGGCCAGCAGCAACTGACGACCCGGAGGATCATCCCCCGGATGATTACTAGCCTTTTCCTTTATTTTTCCTTTGTGGATGTACGTGCCGTGGGCACGATGCATTGCTGCATGTGTGTGTGCGCGCTTGTCCGGGTCATTTGCTAGGCTACCGGGCACACATGCCACAAGGTCGACGTGGGCAACGGCGTAGCCGGGAATGGCTCACGACCCAGGCCAAAAAACAACGGCAAAATATTGATCCAAAACTTACCCCAGTTTTAAGGGCATCTCCAGCCGTTGCGTCCCAAGGACGCAAAACCCCCCCATTTTTTTCCGTCGCGACGTGAAACGGCGCTATTCTGAAAACTGAGGGGGGGGGAGGGGGGGGGGGCGTTTCCCAGCCGTGAAACCCAGGCCGCCCCCAGCCGGCGATTCGGCCAAATTTGGGCAGTTAGAGTTTTGGCACACAAATAATTGAACTTTTGCCACCAAATAAATAGAGTTTTGCCACCAAATAAATAGAGTTTTGCCACACAAATAAATAGTTCAACAATTTAAACAAAAACAAAAATTACACTAGTCATCGTCATCGTCCTCAACATTGCCATTCCCCTTTCGCGCCCATAAATGCTGCACCAGGTCATTCTGCAGAGCATGGTGTGTTGCAGCGTGTCGAATCTCCTGTCGCTTGGTGAGGAAGTCTGTCCATGAAGCCGGCACCTGGTGATCAACAGTTGCAAGAGGGCCCTGCCGGTAGTATGGTTTGCTTGCCTCACTGTCAGGCACCGCGTCATCCCGCTCACTCTCAATGATCATGTTGTGCAAGATCACACAACACTGCATCACCTCCCACATGTTGGACTTCGACCAAGTCATAGCTGGGTACCGGACAACAGCGAATCGAGATTGCAGCGCACCAAATGCCCGCTCAACATACTTCCTGCAAGCCTCCTGGCACTTGGAAAACCAAGTTTTTGCGCTTCCTGGGCTAGGGTTGGAGATGCTCTTCACAAATATTGCCCACTTCGGGTAGATGCCATCTGCAAGATAGTACCCCTTTGTATACTGGTGTCCATTGATCTCATAGTTCACAGAGGGGCATGTCCTTCGACAAGCTCGGCAAAGACATTCGAGCACTTCAAGATATTGATGTCGTTGTGACTTCCAGGCATACCAAAGAATGAATGCCAAATCCATAGATCGTACGAAGCCACGGCCTCGAGAACCACCGAGCATTCTCCTTCCTTTCCCTTGTACATCCCCTGCCAGTCAAATGGGCAGTTCTTCCATGCCCAATGCATACAGTCGATACTGCCAAGCATCCCAGGAAACCCTCTTGCTTCATTCTCTGCGAGGAGACAAGCAGTGTCTTGCGCATTGGGTGATCACAGGTATATTGGGCCAAAAACTGCAACCACTGCCCGGCAGAACTTGTTCAAGCACTCGAGGGCCGTGGACTCGCTCATGCGCATGTAGTCATCTTGTGCATCTGCGGGAGCACCGTATGCAAGCAACCTCATGGCCATCGTGCACTTCTGGATAGATGTAAAGCCTACCGTGCCGGTGCAGTCCTTCTTCAACTTGAAGTAGGTGTCGAACTCCCGGATGGCATGCATGATCTTGAGGAAGAGCGTGCGTTTCATCCTGAAACGACGCCGGGACACCTTCTCGTCGTTGGTGGGATCCTCGGCGAAGTAGTCAGAGTAGAGGATGCAGTAGCCCTCGTACCGCTGCCTCGGCTTGCTCTTGCGGCAACAGGGCTTCGATCCAGTGCGGCGCGGCTCGGCGTCCTGGGCCTGCAATCCGGCCAGGCAGTTCAGGACGAGCAGGTGTTCCTCATCGTCGATGGCGGCCTGGTCTGCCTGGTCGAACAACTCGGCGAGCATCTCCTCGGAGTCGGAGTCCATGGCCGGACAGAACGTCGAACACCTTGCGGGTGGTGGACGCGGTTCACCGGGCACAACCTCCTCCGCGGCAGCGACGATGTGGTGGAGCAGCCGGCGGTGGTTCGCCTTGCCGCTCGTGTGTGATGGCGGCCGACGGCGGCGACGTGGGGTGCGGCCGGCGGGGTGGCGACGGCGAGGCGAGCGAGAGGAAAGGCCGAGTCGGGGTGGGGAAAGTGGGGCAAATAGGACTCCCTCACCGACAGCGCTGACCCACGCGCGCTTTTCCTTCCGCCCCCCTCCCCAGGCCAAACCCAATGGGCTGGGTTCCGCCTGGGTGCGACGGCGCTAATTTCCGCCGAAACAACGCTACTTCGGGTTCTGGGGGGGCGACTGGTGAAAAAACGGCGCTTTTCGAGCAAAACGGCGCTATTTTGTGTCCTGGGGGGGGGGGCGACTGGAGATGCCCTAAGCCATAAAAGAAGACAAATTCCCATGAACAATTAATACGAACTGGGACACAATATTATACGGTGGTTCAACTAATAAGATAATTTATACAAAAGATAATACATATAACCTAAATGATATAGAAGGTGGTTCCGAATCAAGGATTTGGTTGATCCGAGCCTCCCATGGCTACATCTTCAATAGTAGAAGTAGCTAAACCTTCAAATATAAAAGTTGAAATTCTAATCAGCGCATAAACAACGATTGAAACCATTAATAATAGATGCAAAATAAGATAACTTACTTCTACTGCGAGGTAAAAGGCCTTTGTGCGAGCGATAACCTTGAAATCGCTCTATGATCTTCGATTCTTCAATACTAACAAATATGTCTCGCTCAATGTAACATACCATTCTATGATTCATCCAATCATCACCCATTTTGTTCCTCAACCTGTTCTTGATAATGCTCATTGCTGAAAAAGCCCTCTCCACTGTTGCGGTTGCAACCGGCAAAATCAATGCTGTCTCAACAAGACGGTAAACCAAGGGGAATGTTGTATGCATACCAGTCAAAACCATCAATTGTGGATCAGCTCTTGCTTCTATAAAGATTAGTCGGCGCCGCGGCAGCGTCGCTGGACAGACCTCCCGTAGTTCCTTGGGCGGCGGCGTATTTCTGTTCGTCTGCTGGAGCGAGGCGAGCACAAGAGTATCGAGTACGAGACGGTTCTGGATCGATGGAATACCTTCATTCGGTGCAGCCTGGTTCAGTGTTGCTAAATGGGCTGGCTGTGGCTAAGGATGGCAATTTTAACCGTGGGTACGGGTATTCGCGGGTATTCGACCCGTATGGGCAGGATATGGGTACACTTTTATACCCATGGATAGTACCCGTACCCTACCCATCAAGTCATGGGTAGGTCATGGGTATCAGGTTGTACTCGTGGGTATACACATACCCTACCCATTTATACTGACATGTGAGCCACTTTGGCCATATGTAGCCCAGTAGGAAGCAACCCACAAGGTCATGACTCAAGGGTTAAGGCGATGAGGAGAAGGGTCGGTCAAAGTGTCCTCGTAATCCCATCATCTCCCAAATATCCCCAAATTTCAATCACTCCTTAATCCTCTCATATTCTAAATACTCAAACTAAGAAGATAAATTTCCAGCGATGAGGCATACAATTGAGCAAACTGATTTTTTTGTCAAATGTTCTATGAATGAATATAATAAGTTGTGTACCCATTGGGTATCCAATGTGTACGGGTATCCGCCGGGTATGGGTATGGTTAGAATTTCATACCCATGGGTATGGGTATAGGTAGAGTTTTCTACCGTTGACTATACGGATATGGGTATGGTATTGCTCTACCCGCCCCATATCCTGCCCATTCCCATCCTTAGCTGTGGCCCAAGTCCCAGGCCAACATAAAAATATTAGCCTGCCAAAAATTTCCACGCCCCAGGCCGTGGCCCGTGTAGCCTGGGCCCAGCTCCGCCTTTGGACGTGGGATGGCACGTCCGTTAGCGCTGGGTGTGGCATCTGTTTACGGTCAGTAGTTGGATCCGTTGCATGTAGCTCGATATATATTCAGGAGAAAAAAATAGAAAAGGGGCCGGAAGTGTGCGCAACACAAAAACTCTCTTGTGTGTCCAGTGATCTAGTCCCACGAGTGGAGAACAGGGCTTTTGCACCCTCGTGAGCATCCCTTTCGTCCCGGCTCGGCCACCACCCGGTGCAAAAGGGTGCATAGCTAGGGCTAGGACGAGCAGGACGCCTCGTGGAGGGTCCCCGGTTGGAGCCACCAACCGGGGTAAAAGGTCCGCAACACCTTTTACCCCGGTTGGTGGCTCCAACCGGGGCAAAAGACCCCCCACTATATAAACGCCGCCAGCCCTCTTCTCTCCTCATGCCACTCACTTTGGAGGACATATTTTAGTTGTGTGGTGTGTGCTCATTTGTTTTTCCCTCCTATGCACAAGAGGTATTCGATGAAATGCCCGGGAGCATAACACCATCTCAGCTCGCAGAAAACAAACATGATATAATTTGTCCGAGCCACACTTAATTAAATAAGCTTTCTCGTCTTTCTTTCCTCCTCGGTCGAGGTACCAACTTTATCCTTTCATCAGTCGATGTAACATATTGATCATTTCTGTATTCACGGTGTTCTGTAACAGTTCTAAATTAATAATCATATAATGCAGATGAACCGGCAATAGATGTACGCTGACCGACGCTCTGCCGCGTTCATGAAAGGCGTGTGTTATTTTATCGAGGTGGCCCAGGAAAACAAGCAGAATAATTTTATGTGTTTTCCATGTGTTGTATGTCGAAATCAGAAGGAACACTCTTCGCACAGAGTCATCCACTTCCACATGTTTCAATCGGTTTCATGCCCGGCTATAATTGTTGGACCAAGCACGGAGAAAGAGGGGTTATAATGGAAGTAAACGAAGAAGAAGAGAATGATGACAACTATCGTGATATGTTCCCTGAATACGGTACCGGTATCCTATGGAAATTGTTAGTTGTAATAACAAGAAATTTAGTTCACTACTTGTGAAACGTTTAATTATTCGAATGTATCAGCAGAATTTTGGGATTAACTCGGTTAATCATCCTAACCAAGATCGATTGTTGGATTACAAAATTAGTTTTTATTCTGAGTTTTATTCTCAGATTCTATCTGAGGGATTTGCAATCGTTGTAGAAATCCCATTCTCGCTACGAGAATTACCTTGTCCGAAAGAAAAAGAAATACCCAAGTTTCAGAATTTACGCTCTATTCATTCAATATTTCCCTTTTTAGAAGACAATTTTTTTGGAATGGAAGACAACGATGAAGTAGAAGCAGAAAACCGGGCAAAAGATGAGACCATCGATGATCTTGGCCAGGCCATTACGGATGCAAAGACAGAAAGAGAGATTGAAAATGTGAGGGTGAAGTTCGACCAGATGTTAAAGGATCATAAAACATTGTTGTATCCAAATTGCGAAGATGGGCAGAAAAATCTAGGCAACACACTGGCATTCCTGCAATACAAAGCCGAGAGCGGTGTGACTGACAGCGGATTTACAAAGTTGCAGCAAATAGTAAAGGCGCGGCTTCCAAGAAACAATGAATTATACGTGGAGAAGATACATGCCTGAATTAATAACTGCATCATCTACCGCGATGAGAAGTACGAGAATTTTGAACAATGCCCGGTATGGACTGCATTGCGGTATAAGATCAGACCAGACGACCCTGGCGATGTTGAGGGTGAGCGCCCCAGGAAGAGGGTTCCTGCAAAGGTGATGTGGTATGCTCCTATAATACCACGGTTGAAACGTTTGTTCAGAATCAAAGAGCATGCCAAACTTTTGTGATGGCAAATGGAAGATCGTACGAAAGACGAGATGTTGAGACACCCCGTTGATGGGTCTCCGTGGAGAAAATTTGAGAGAAAGTCCCCACGCTTTCTAGGTGACGCAAGGAACTTATGTTTTGGTCTAAGTACAGATGCCATGAATGCATTTAGTGAGCAGAGCTGCAGCCATAGCACCTGGCTTGTGACTTTATGTACCTATAACCTTCCTCCTTGGCTGTGCGTGGAGAGTAAGTTCATTATGATGACAGTTCTGATCCAAGGCCCGAGGCAACCGAGCAACGACATTGATTTGTACCTAAGGCCATTAGTCGATGAAATTTTACAGTTGTCGCGTGAAGAAGGTGTACCTGTATGGGACGAGCACGAACAAAAAGAATTTAACCTACGAGCGTTGTTGTTCGTAACGATCAATGATTGGCCTGCACTTAGTAACATTTTTGTACATACATACAAGAGATACAATGCATGCACACACTGTTTAGATGACACCGAAAGTATATATCTTCATAAATGTAAGAACGTTGTGTACCTCGGGTATCGTCGTTTTCTTCTGCGCAAGCATCCCTTAAAAAAGTAGGCAACCATTTCAATGGCGAGGCAGATACCCGGGAGACGCCTATCCTCCGACCTGGTGATGATGTATTTGATATGGTGAAGGATTTGAAAATAATCTTTGGAAAGAGTCCTGGCAGACAACCTTTTCCGAATGACGCTGATGGAGACGCACCCATGTGGAAGAATAAGTCTATATTTTGGGATCTACCCTATTGGAAAATCCTAGATGTCCACTCTGCGATCTACATGACGCACCTGATGAAGAATATCTGCGTGAATCTTCTAGGATTCTTTGGCTTTTATGAGAAGTCAACAGATACATCTGAAGTCATTCGGCCAGCAACACACGAAAGGACGAGACGGCAAGAATCCTGGGCGGTTTCAAGGTGGTCCTGCTAGATACGCTATTACCAAGGAAGAGAAGGAAATCTTTTTTGAAGAACTAATTAGTATCAAGGTCCCGTCTGGCTTCTCGTCGAATATAAAGGGAATGATAAATTTGGTGGAGAAAAAATTCCAAAACCTGAAGTCTCATGACTGTCACGTGCTGATGACGCAATTGCTTCCGATTGCGTTGAGGGGGATTCTACTACAAAATTTTCTACTACCCATTGTGAAGCTATGCGCATTCCTCAATGCAATTTCTCAGAAGGTAATGAATCTATAAAGTCTATCAGCGTTACAGACAGATGTGGTCCAATGTCTTGTCAGTTTCGAGTTGGTGTACCCACCATCCTTCTTCAATATTATGACGCACATCCTAGTTCACCTACTCAAAGAGATTACCATTCTCGGTCATGTGTTTCTACACAACATGTTCCCCTTTGAGAGGTTCATGGGAGTCTTAAAGAAATATGTTCACAACCGTGCTAGGCCAGAAGGAAGCATCTCTAAGGGTTAAGTTTTGTGTCGACTTTATTCTAGGCCTTAAGTCGATTGGTGTTCCCGAATCACGGCATGAGTGGAGAATGAGTGGAAAAGGAACGCTAGGAAGGAAAGCAAAGATATTTATGGATGGACATTCTTTCACTAATTAAAGCACACTACACAGTTATGCAAATGTCTACCTTGGTGGCTCCTTATATCGAGGAACACAAGAATATTATACGGTCCAAAAACCCGGGGTTGTCTGAATCCTTGATTAATTTTGAACACATGGATAGTTTCAGCGTCTGGTTGCAGACAGAAGTCATGAATAACAACATTGTTGGAGATCACCTCTACTTGTTGGCCAGGTCACCATCTTCGAGTGTACTGACTTTCCAAGGGTACGAGATAAATGAGAATACATTTTACACGATCGCACAAGATAAAAAGAGCACCAACCAAAACAGTGGTGTTTGTTTCGATGCAACCGGATACAATGGGAATAGGATACATATTATGGTTACATAGAGGAGATATGAGAACTTGAATATGGACCAAAATTTAAGGACCCTCTGTTTCGGGGCCAATGTGTCAAGATGACAGGAGTAAAGGCAGCCCAGCAGTACGGGATGAAAACAGTGGATCTCAACAGTCATGTGTACAGAAACGAACAGTTTGTCCTAGCCAAAGACGTGGCTCAAGTTTTCTATGTGAAGGACATGTCTACCCAACCGAGGAAAAGAAAATATAAGAATTCTTGTACATCATGCGGTGAGCCGAACCGCCACATAGTTCTTTCAGGGAAAAGAAACATCGTGGGAGTGGAGGACAAGACAGACATGTCAGAAGATTATAATAACTTTGAAGAAATTCCGCCCTTCAGAGTGAAAACTAACCCAAGCATCTCCTTGAATAATGACGATGCTCCATGTCTACGACATAAAAGTAAACAATGGCGGCACTAGTTGGGGATAACGTATTAAACCTTGATGGTTCATGTAATATTGCTAGGCTACTGTGTAATAATGTATCAAACCTTCATGGTTCATGTATTTGGATGATTCCACATCTGTTTTCCACATGTTTTGTATTAAGTACACTATCGGGGTATGCAATGGAATCTAAATGCTTTGTATACAGTCGATGAACTGGAGGATTTGTAGATATATAGAATAAAACAGACAGTTTCTCCTTCATACAGCCCGACTGTGGCTCCTGATCAAGTGCCCGCATATCAAATGCACCGTCGGGCGTATGAAGAGGAATCCGAATGCTTTGTATACGGTCGATGAACTGGAGGATTTGTAGATATATAAAACAAAACACACGGTTTCTCCTTCATACAGCCCGACTGTGGCTCCTGATCAAGTGCCCGCATATATAATGCACCGTCGGGCGTATGAAGGGGAATCTGAATGCTTTGTATACAGTCGATGAACTGGAATATTTGTAGATATATAGAACAAAACACACGGTTTCTCCTTCATACAACCCGACTATGGCTCCTGATCAAGTGCCCGCATCTCACATGCACCGTCGGCGTATGAAGGGGAATCTGAATGCTTTTTATGGCAAATGAGTACCCACTGAGTGGCGAACATGTATGAGAGGTGGGCTATATATAGGGTCGTGTGACTTACGAAGTGGTCGTGATAGCGTGTTGATCGAATGGCTCAGAAGCAATCGAAAGAATCACAACGCTGATCCAATGGCTCACAAGCGCTTGAAGGAAACACACGATCTGTGTTCTTCTTCCTGAAAGAAACACAGCAATGATCCAACGGTTCATAAGCCCCCGAAAAGGAAGACACCGTTGATCGAATGGTTCATAAGCGCTCGACGGAAACACATGATCCGTGTGATTCTTTCTGATTGGTCCAGACGAAACGCTAATCATTTAGTCCCGGTTGGTAAAACAGGCCAGGACTAAAGGGTCTGTTTCTTCTCACTATATATGTGTATGCATTGCTACCATTGGCATAACACATCTAAACTCATATCTGCAACCTCATCACTCTCTCCAATGGCTTCTACCGTACCCACTCTAACCTACCCGCAGGCGGAGGCGCTTTCCGTTTCGAACTACCGCTGCCCGCCCGGCTACAGCGTCCCCGCCGGTTTGATGCTGAGCGCCGGAGCAGTGCCGGTCCCTCCTGTTCCTCAAGGTGTGGCGCGTCGGGCGGCCATCACGAATCACTACTACCACGAGCTCACGCGGAGCAGCAGAGGGATCCCCGTTGGAATCCCGATTACCGCCCTGCTTGGGACTCCTTATTCATTAATCAGCGTGAGAGGGCGCTGGCCAGGTACGAGGAGAACGACCCGCCTCTTTTGAACATCAACGAGGCCGGTTGTCAGCTGTGGTGGGGCGGAGGACGGACTCTTAAGAGCGTCATGAACTACATCAGGACCGGCGATAACCCCCGCCTGCGCTACCCTCACGCCCAGTACATGCGTCCTAATCCTCTGAGGGTCACTCCCCGAGCACCGTCCGACGATAGTGACGACGACGGCGGCGACTATGACGACTACGAGTCAGAGTACTATAGGCCTAGGCAGGAGTATGACTAGCAGATCAGATCCACTCTTTCCATTATGTACTGCCTTGTTTATCTAGATCTGTGCTCTCCGTTTAGGTTTAGATCCACTCTTGTCATTATGTACTGCCTTGTTTATCTATCTAGATGTCCGGTCTCCTCCCTAATGTTAGCTCTATATTCTGGTTTTGTTGCAAATGACGGGTGTTATGGACAAAAACCATTTATGTCGAAGATAGAACAAAAAACACCAAAATGATCGGAAGAAGTTGTATCAAACCTTTTACGTCGGAGATAGAACAAACAATCGGTATCTTTGTCATACAGCCCAACCGCGGCTCGTGAGTCCATATATGTATATAAAATGCACGGTTGGACGTATGACAGCGAATCCGAATGATTTGTATTCGGTCAAAAAACTGAAAGATGTATGCAGAGAATCTGAGAGGTGGACTATATATAGGGGTGTGTGGCTCACAAAGTGACTGTTCTAGAGAGTCGTTGGAAGCCATGGTATGTTTCTTTCTAGCTCTTGTGAGTCGTTGGATCAGGGTTGTGTTTCTTTATAGCTCTTGCGAGTCGTTTGATAAGTGGTTCTCGAGCGTCTGAATCCCACCAATCAGGAAGAATCACACGGATCATTTATTTCTTTCTAGCTCTTGTGAGCCGTTGGATCAGGGGTGTGTTTCTTTCTAGCTCTTGTGAGCCGTTGGATCAGTGATTCTCGAGCGTCTGAATCCCACCAATCCGGAAGAATCACACGGATCGTGTGTTTCTTTCTAGCTCTTCTAAGTCGTTGGATCAGGGGTGTGTTTTTTTCTAGCTCTTGTGAGTCGTTGGATCAGTGGTTCTCGAGCGTCTGAATCCCACCAATCAGGAAGATTCACAGGGATCGTGTGTTTCCTTCTAGCTCTTGTTAGTCGTTCGATCTGGGGTGCATTTCTTTCTAGCTCTTGTGAGCTGTTGGATCAGTGGTTCTCGAGTGATGAGGTTGCAGATATGAGTTCCGATGTGATATATGGAAATGCCGGACAAGCCTACATATATATATATATATATATATATATATATATATATATATATATATATATATATATATATATATATATATATATATGGGATGGAAAGCGCGGGGAGAAATATGGAGGAAAGAGAAAGCGCAGGAAGAAATATGGCGGGATGAAATGTTTGAAAATTTAAAAATTGTTACTAGTTTAAATAGTTAGAATAATTATTTTTTTAAATGGAAAATATATATGGAATGTTTACGCAATTTTAAACACTTTTTATATTGGAAGTTTCTCCAAATTCAAAATCATTCATAAACTAAGTTTTTTAAAATGTTTAAAAATTCAAAATTTGTTACTAGTTTAAAAAATTTAGAATAATTATTTTTTTAAACAGAAAATGTATTTGAAATGTTTATGCAATTTTAAACACTTTTCATATTGAAAGTGTCTTTAAATTCAAAACAATTCATAAACTAGGTTGTTTTAAATGTTTGAAAATTCAAAAATTGTTACTAGTTTAAATAGTTAGAATAATTATTTTTTAAAACAAAAAATGTATTTGAAATGTTCATGCAACTTTAAACACTTTTCATATTTAAAGTTTCTCCAAATTCAAAACCATTTGAAATGTATTTGAAACGTGGTAGGAAAAAAAATGGCGGAAGAAAAAAAAATGAAAATTTGGGCCTTTTGCCCCGGTTGGAGACTCCCTTTTGCCCCGTTTCCTGCCACCAACCGGGTAAAAAGGCCTGTCCGCATATAACCCCGGGCCAAACCCGCAGAACGACGAAGTCCAGACGACGACGAAAGCCACAGCAGTGCCGCCAGGCTGCCCGATTTTGCCGCTGCCGGGACATCGCGCCGCCTTTCCCGTGCCTGTGCCCGTGCCCACACCTGCGCCCGCGCCCGTGCCTGTGCCCGCGCCGTTCGACCTCGCCGTCGCCCCCGAGCTGGAGCCTACGCCTCCTCCGTGCCCTTAGAACTCGCCGTCGGCTCCTCGCCTCCGAGTCCTCGCCACCGTGCCACCTCCGGCCTCCTCAAGGTGAGCGGGAGGAGTCACCGCGCGGCCTCCCCGCGCGCGAGCTAGGGTGAGATTTTTTTTTATGTATTAGTTTTTAACAGTAAATATTTTTTACTGTTAGTATTTTTTTAGTGTTAGTTTTTTTTACTGTTAGTATTTTTAGTGTTAGTATTTTTAGTTTTTGTTAGTAGTTAGAAATTATAAGTTAGAAATTTTAGAATACTTTCTTTTAGAAATTTTAGAATATTAGTTATATATTATTAGTTGTTATTAGTTGTTGTTGTTAATACTATTAGTTGTTTTTTAGTGTTAGTATTTTGAATCGACCAGAGAGTGAGAGAAACATGAGGGAACAGAGGGGACAGAGAGGAGAGAAACAAGGGGGGGGGGGGCAGCCGCGCCATCACACCGCCTCTCCTCGACGTCGTGAGTAGTGTCGCGCCCCCTAAGAACCCTAGCCAACCGTTGCACGTCGAGGGACGCCTGGGAGCACGCGGCCGTGCTTACCGTGGCATAGCCGAGAGCGCGCGCACGACCCCGATCACGGCGCTGCGCGTATAAGACCACGTCCAAGCCACCCTCTTGCCACACCACTCCTCACACCCACCGCAACCACCCCGACACGATCCACCGAGCCCGGAAATTCCAAATGAGCTCCATGGGAACAAACCTCACCGCGGCATGGCCGAGAGCGCGCGCACGACCCCGACCACGGCGCCGCGCGTATAAGACCTCGTCCACGCCACTCTCTCGCCACACCACTCCTCACACCCAACGCAACTACCCCGACATGATCCACCGAGCCCGAAAACTCCCAGTGAGATCCACGGGAACAAACCTCACCGCGGCAATGCCAAGAGCGCGCGCACGACCCCGACCACGGCGCTGCGCGTATAAGACTCCTTCCATGCCACCCTCTCACCACACCACTCCTCACACCCACCGCAACCTCCCCGACACGATCCACCGAGCCCGGAAACTCCAAGTGAGCTCCACGAGAACAAACCTCACTGTCGGCCACCGCAAATAGTTTAGAACCTAGGTTTTTGTTGTTGATATGATGAGTCCAATATAATTTTGCTACTGATTTTAGGATGTTATTTATGCATGTGAACACACGTTCATTGGGAGACCCCAAGAGGAAGGTATGAAGAGTGCAGCAACAAGTTTTCCCTCAGAAAGAAACCAAGGTTTAATCGACCAGTAGGAGGAAGGAGTAACTTCAGAAGGTGAAGCAGCTGAGATGGAACGGCGCACTACCGGTTCGATCAGAAGCAGCGTGGAACCTTCATGACACAATCAAATAAATTTTCCCCAACGAAGCAGTGAGGTTGTCAATCTCACTGGTTTTGCTGAACACAAAGAGGTTAAACATATGGTGTGGAAAACAGTACCAACAGTATGAGAGTAGTATGAAAGTAGTAGGTGTTTATCAGTATAAGGAAAAAGGAACAGGGTCCACAGTTCAGTAGTGGTGTCTCTCCGTGAAAGATAAATAACATGTGTGGTGAACAAATTATAGCTGGGCAATTGACAGAAATGAAGGCTGCACCGTAGTTCATATGGAAGATGTAAAGATTACTATGTGATTCATGCGGGCATTACAACAAGATACATAGACCATTATGCAACAACATCTATGAATAATAATCCACCCTACGAATATCATCCGAACAAACATTCGTATTAAGTTGCAAGCAACAGATAATCATAGTAAGCAAAGTGTGCAATGTAAACAATAACATCATCCTTAGACAAAACATTCTTGTTTTGTCCATTTGTTACGTTTCTGTCACTCGAGCACAGATGCAAAGGAGGCATGAACCCACTATCGAGCATAAATACTCCCTTTTGGAGTTACTAGCATCTACTTGGCCAGAGCATCTACTAATAACGGAGAGCATGCAAGATCATAAAACATAAGCATGAAGATAACATGATATATTGATAATCAAAATACATAGCATTCAACATTCATCAGATCCCAGCAAACGCAACATGTAGCATTACATAAAGATGATCTTGATCATGTTAGGCAGCTCACCAGATCTAAACATGAGGCACAAAGTGGAGAGAACAACCATATAGCTACTGCTATGGACCCGTAGTACAAGGATGAACTACTAATGCATCACTTCGGAGGAGGGCATAGTGGTGTAGACCCCTCCGGTGATGATATCCCTGTAACATCCCAAGTATGAAAACAATCCCAAATTGTTTGCTTCTTGCTAAATTTTGTTCTGCATCATGCATCATAAACATTGGCATTTGTCTTCTGTTGTTTTCAAATGCAATTCAAATTCAAATCAATTTCATTCATACTTGGCATGTTCCAATTGTGAATCACAATTAAAAATTTTGCAAACAAATCAATTCAAAAAGTAATCCATTAATTGGTTGGAATTATTCAATATTATTTGTTATTTCAAAAATTCATTCTTTTGTAACCATATTTGAAAATTCAAAGGACAAATTCAAAATAATTTTGCAATTTGAAATTTCGAAACAAAGTGTGGCACCCTTTGGGCTTGCTGTTTTGTAATCCAACAAAAATATTTCAGAAATAAAAAACCAAACAATTCTTATCCTTTTTCCCTCTTTCATCTTCTACAAAAAAAAAAGAGAATAAAAGAAAAAAGGAAAAGCCACTGCTGGGGGAGGCAGGCCCAAAGGCCCACCTACAACCCCAGCGAAGCAGCCCACCTCCCTTCTTCCACCTCCGTCCGTACCGATGTCGACACCAGTGACGCAACAGAGCACCACCACCGCACCACCCTCTCCACCTGCTCCCTTTGCCCCTCTACAAGAAGGTCCCCAAACCCTAACCCTAGCCCTGTCTCTTTCCCCTCTAGCCGCCGCCACCGCCTTTCTCCTCTCTTCCTCCCTGCTCCTCCTCGTCTGAAACTTTCCTGAACCCGGAACAGAGCTTCCATGGCCGGTGTTTGAGGAGGAGGGTGCCGCCGTCCTGGCCACCGTCGGATCGTGCCGAGGCCGGGAATGGAACCGGGGTAGTTACCTCTCCGTCCTCGCTGCCTCGGCCGGACTGGGGAGCCACCAGGAGCTCCGCACCATCGACGTTTCCCGCCGTCGCGCGGCTGTTCTTCTGAAGATGCCGTCAGGGAAGTCGTCTTCCCCGAGCCTCCCTTTCAGTTCCGCTCCGACGAGAGCCCCCCCGGTGAGCACGCCTCGTCCCCTAGGTCCTCCTCCCCCCTCGTCTCCCTCGCTCTGCTCCCGGCCGTCGCGTCGCATCGTTGTTCCCCGTCGCCGGCCGCATCCGTCTGTCACCATCGCGTGCATGTTTTCGTCTTCAGTTTCGTCAGGAAAACCACGCGCTTTTACACTTCACCTAGTTTCAGATCTGTACCCCATCACAAACAGAGCACTAGCCCAGTGGCTAGGACCGCGCGCGCGCGCCTAGGTGGTCCCTGGTTCGATCCCTCCCCGCGCGGAATAAACCCCCTTTTTCCACCTTTGCCACGCGCGCACGCGGGCCCCACCTGTCATGGGCCCTGGAAGCCACGCAAGCACACACACACGCCACGCAGGCGCCAGCTGGGTGCTGGCCCACTGGTCAGTGACCCAGGGCAGGTCTGCACTGCGTGACAAAAGTCCCTGGCCTCTATTTTAAATTCCAGAATTTAATTAAAACTTCTAAAATTCATATCTTTTGCATATTTGCTCAAAACAGAAAACTTAAAACATGAAATCCATTCAATTTTAAATGCTCTACACTAATATCAACTTTATTTCTGGTTTTGAATAATTTAAAATGCTGAAAACAATTATTATTTGTTAAATGCTTTAAACATTGCAAAAATCATATCTTGGGCATACAAATTCCAATTGGAGCAAACTAAATATGCATTCCAATCAGAATTAAATGCTCTATCCAAATATGCAATAAAACAAATGTTTTGAGAAACTAAATTTTGCACTAATTTCAGTCCTGATTTTATTTTAATTAAAATGCTAAAGTGCATAACTTAATCGTTAAAACCCCAAATTTGACAAATAAAATGTCTAGTTGAAGCTAACACTATTTCCTTGCTATTTCTATCATCTCTCATGCATTTAATCCACTTTAACAAAATGTTTAGGTGTAATTCATTAAACCCTCAAATTAGGCATATGGACTTTTACCATATGCAATTCAATTGCATATGGGTCCATTTAATATTGGTCGTAATGTCTCTAGCTTACCTTCGATGCACCAATTAAAATGTCATGCATCATACCATGTTTGTGCATTATGCCATGTTATTGATTGTCCGTCTCTCTTTGTTGTTTGTTTGCTTCTTCTCGAATAGACGACGACGTTGGGACATACGAGGTTTACGATACCACTTCAGAGGAATTAGCTCAACACCAGGCTGTTGAGTAAGCAGGCAAGTATTCACTCACATGAACCATTGTGTCCGTTCCACACTTGATACCGATACTTTCCGTTGTCTAATCTGCTAGCCTTATGATACGTTGCTTGTGTTCCGATCCTATCACATGTCATCCTGCAGCCATGAATATAGCCTCACCCCACACCTACAACCTTGTTGTTTGTTAGCCTGTGTCGTAGTATCATGCTTAGGTTTGTTTGTGCTCGAGTCTTGTTGTCATTTATCTTATCACCTGTTTAGTTTGATAGATGGGCTTGTTATAATCAATATCATGTTAATGTTTGGGGTAATAATAATTTGATGATAAGGCACCGGCAGGAGGCTCGGGTTAGGGTTTTGAAGCCTGCTAGTGTCGACCCGAATTAGGAAAAGGGTCTTGTCCTATGATCCATGATGAGCGTGCTCACCGCATCCGGGTGGTCGTATGGAACCCCCCTCGACTTTGACCTGATCCGCAGTTTGTCCGAAGAGCCACACTTAGTTCGGGTGTTCCATTTGCGCATACGCATGAATGGGTCGCGCCCATGGTTGATGATTATGATGATTATGATGATGACGCATACATATAGGGCGAGGCCTGTGGTGCCGGGGGGTGTGGTTTTCACCCTTGCGCTTAGGTTAGGTCGGACTCGCCGGGACCTTATAGCTCCGTGGCTCCTAGGACAGGTTGCAGAGATGGTTCGGGTCGTGTTGAGTCCACCTGAGTTTTAGTTGGTGGCTCGAGTGTGTACGGGTACTGGAGCACACCCTGCAGGGATGAATCTTCTCGAGAAGCCGTCTTGTCCGCGGTTATGTGACGACTTGGTGAAAGTGCTGGCTAACAAGTACTCCGACAACTTACACCTAATTAATAATAATTTGACTAGTAATAGGCATATTGTCACAATAACCTGAACCCTCATTAATCCAACTGTGTGGGTTATCCTCGGATTGCTTCTTTGGATAAGGGGCGAGATCCAGGATGGGTTTGTTTGAGGTTAGTGGTAGTTGGCTCCGATGCGCTATCTTATCTCTTTCTTTTAGCCGGATGTTGTAGCGTGTCTCTGTAGTTGGTTAGTGCAGCCCGCTGCCGCACCTTTGTATCACCTATCTTCCGTTGAACCCAAAGCATCTGTACTTGGTGTTGTCGGGTACACCTTGGTATCTTGTGCGTCTTGCTTGCCAGTACTCGTCCATACTGACCCCTTTGGGGCTGCTGGTTCTGCAGACTACGTTTCCGAGGACCTCCTTGGTCGCCACTACGTGGAAGATGACGAGGCTGCTGACGAGTAGATAGCGGACCCGGGCAGGATCCGAGACTTCGTGGATGGGCTCCGTTCTTTTCGTTTCCAGCCTCTTAGGCCTATTTGGATCTTGTTTGTATCTCAGACACTTTGTTTGCTTCCGCTGTGATGTAATGATGACTTGTTGGGACCTGTGTCCTCTGCCTGACTGTATTTGCTATCTCTGCTCTAGTGAGAGCCTTTGCCACTTATTTCTATTTCTTTGTGTCTTAGAGATTTGTTGTGATATCACCTGTTCAAATGTCGTTGACGTACCATGTGTGTATGTTATGAAGTACGTCAATGGAAGTATTCGGATTCCTATTGGATGGTTTCACAGACGATGAATAGTAGAGAATGGTTGTCACACGTTTACGTGTCGGCCTACTCATATTGAGATGCGGGTGCAGGTAGGCCCCGTAAGCCAATTATCTACTATTTAGCGGGATGTGTGTATCCTCTAGAAGTCCGGGTGCGACAAATGGTATCAGAGCCTGTCTTCCTGTAGGATCCCTTTTACTGGTCGCAGTTGAGTCTAGAAACTATTTTGTAGCTATATAGGAAAAATGAAACGTGAGAGTAGGAATTATGTTCTTTTATTTCTTTCCCCACCCACCCTCCCTTTTCTGGTAAGGAAGTGCAACGTTGTTTTTCTCTTCTCACCTAAACTTTCAAGTTAGGATTTCACGTATCCTGGTTTCGCGAGGATGGTTATATCTACTAGACCATAGGAGTGGAGGTGGTTGTGACACGATTTTCGTGTTGCCTACTCACGATTGAGAACAGTGGGAA